>CM074857.1:122977500-125377500 GCA_037501455.1 Lantana camara
GAATTACTAGTTATCTTTTAAATGCCCCCCAAAGAACAATTAATTCCCCCACATATTGTTATAAAATTGTGAAATAACTGATAAGATAATTATTGTTTGCACTAAAAATTCGCGTTTATTGACTTTGGTAAACACCGGATAAATAGTACAAATATTTTGTGAATCAAAGTGAAAGTAGGTAAACACCGGATAAATAGTAGATAATACAAATTATTTGAGAATTCAAGTAACAGTAGGTCTTCGATCTTCAGCTTGATCCTCTGATTCGTCCTTCGAATTTAAAGTTGTTGAATCTTCAAACGGTTCTTGATGAACTTGATGGTTTGATCTTCTTCAACTTGAAATTTAACTTCAATAACGTTAATTCGTAGGTCTTTCGACTTATTTACGAATCAAACGTCGGTGATGGTGCAGAAACTTGTAAAGGGGTTTAAACACCAATCACTTTAGAATTTGTGTGTAAAAGGGGAAGACCATCACAGGCGAAGGAGCCTCAGGATCTGGGTTTCCTTTTGAGCGTGGGTTCTTCCAGCTAGGATAACACCAAAGGGTTCAATGCAGTGGTGATGCAACAGTGGTGAAAATGATGACAAGCTTGATGAAGAGAAACAGAGGAAAAATATGCCCAGAACGGTGAGTGAATGTGTATTTTGTAAGAGAGATGACTTGGGGAAGAATGCATGTGTTCTTCCCTATTTATATGTTAGGGGTGAGGGTAAATCGGGTAAGTTGTCCGTGTGGTACCAAACCTGTGTTGTCCTAACACGTGGCAGCCCATGGGGGCGTGAGAATGACATTTCTGAAAAGGAGGCGGCGTGTCAGGTGCAAGGTGCGCACCACCTTTGTGTCAGAGGTTGTTGGCGAGGGTCGCACGAGAGGAAGACCCAAGGTCCGCTTTGCTAGGGTTTGAATCCATCGCGGTGGGAAAGGATCATATACGAGCGCTGGTGAAACTCGAAGGGCGCACGGATGGGTTCCCCGCGCTGATGACCCTTGAGCGTCAAAACCCCGAGCATCGGGAACGGGGCCCTCGCGTGGGTGCCTTCCTGAGAAGGGTGACCCAGAGGGCCGGGATGTGAGCGTCAAGCCTGTCAATGAATAGTTGGCCGAGGCTCATGGGCATGTACTGATAAGCAAACCAGTGGGCTGGTTTGGCCCGCGAGCCCATCAATGCGAGCATCCAATCCCTCAGTCGTCAGATAGTGACACGTGGACGGCTCTGATATGAGCGCGGTTCTATGTCTCATCAGCCGGGTTTTGGAGAATTCGAACTTCGGGCTTTGAACTTGAATAACGTTAATTCGTAGGTCTTTCAACTTATTTACGTATCAAACACCGAATTTTGGAGAATTCCGCCAAGAACGCCTATGAACTCGTCGGTAACTCCGTGGATTCAGCTTGAATATAACGCCGATTCGCCGGTATAACGCCTTGATAGCGGATCAAACGCCTTGATTTGGTAACTTCGGGGAAGAAAGGTTTTTAGCCTTTTTCTTGAACTTGTAGAAAGGTTTTTAGCCTCTGTTCTTGAACTTGTAGAAAGGTTTTTAGCCTTTTTTGAACTTCTGTTGTGTGTTGAATGAACTACACATGACCCCTTTATATAGGTGTAGGATTCAAGACTTGTTGTCCAAGTCAACCTTTATTTAATAATTATCTCTTGTATTTTTTTTTAAGAGATAATATCAAATAAATCATATAAATATTTTTCTCTTTAATATTTTATTATTATTTTTTAAAGAGATAATATCACATGAATATTTATCTCTTTATATTTTTTATTTTAAAGAGATAATATCATATAAGATTTGAATTTGATTGGTCGGTGTGACGCAATATGCCACATGTCGCCATATGATTTGTCTTGACTTTCTTTGACTGCAAGACTTGGTTTAATTGGTCGAAACATGTTACTTTGACATGTGTCATCACTTGATTTGTTGATAAAATAAACATTATAATATCAATTTAAATTTAACTATTTAATTCTGAAATTAAATTTAGGATAATTTCAAAATATTAAATAGTCAATTAAATTAATAATCTAAAGTTTATTTATCCGTCTACAATTATTATACCTACTAATAGTGTGTCTGAGAGGCACGTGAAAAATCAATCTAAAAAAACTAACGGCAGGACTAATATTATATTATTTTAAAAAAATTTAAATTAAAATAATGGTATACACAAATACACTTACAGCCTATGTATCAAAATTGTATATACATAGAGAGAATCAACGAAAATACGATATCATCCTACCACGTACAAATAACAATTTCCACCTCAGCATTATCAATTTTTATATGGGGCAGTTTGAAATAACTGCCCATCTGTTTGGAATATTTTTACTTAACTCCCCATAAAATTATACGACATAATAAGATATAAATACTGCATTAGAACGTTTTAATATATATTTTGTGAAAATTATACAACATATTTTGAGAGGTATTTTAAGTACGACATTATATGAAAATCATACGACATTTTACTAAAATGGGAAGTTAAGTAAACATATGATGCCCAATTGAGGATTTATCCCACATTACCCGTTTTTATATTAATCACGTAGAACATCCCCAAATAAAATAATTTAGAAAAAAAAATTGAATGCGTAGTCAACACTTTGATTAGTTAAAGAAATTACTATAAAACTTTTGTAACACAATGATATAAATAATTCTAATTTAAATTTGGTTCAGTCCAACTTAATCATTCATCTAGATAAATATATTATATTTATTAGTTTATTACTTATGTTTTTTTAAATTTTATATTAATTATATGATGAATATAAAATATTATTTTATTCTTACAGTTTCGTCAAACGAGTATTGGATTAAAGGCCACGTTTCTCGATTAATGAACTTATGAAGAAACGTTGTTTTAAAAAAGAGAGAATATTTTGAGTATCTAAAAGGCTTTTTTTTTTTTTTTTTTAT
The DNA here is from genome assembly GCA_037501455.1 of Lantana camara. Taxonomy (NCBI): domain Eukaryota; kingdom Viridiplantae; phylum Streptophyta; class Magnoliopsida; order Lamiales; family Verbenaceae; genus Lantana; species Lantana camara. The sequence goes on from CM074857.1 coordinate 122,980,446, forward strand.
TTTATTTTATTTTGAAGCATATCTAAAAGTTATTTGGAAAAACTTCAACTGCACTGCATGACAGGTGACATGCCACCCTCTCACCCGAGTCTTCATTCTAACTCCCAAGCCCCAAGTCCTGTACATATATAAACCCCTAACCATAACCCAATTTCTCCATCAAACGCCATAACTTCCCTTCATTCCACAACCATATATCTGCTAAAAAGCCTTCAAAAACACCACCCAAATGGCACATCAAAAAGTTTCACCGTTTTTAGTCCTTATTCTAGTCGGTGCAGTCACCATGCTTTGGGCTGGCACATCGGCCCAATCCACCAGTTGCACGAATGTCCTGTTCAGCTGGTTGCCACCGTGCCTCAGCTACCTCAGCGGCAACAGCTCCACGCCATCCAGCGCCTGCTGCACACAGCTTGCCTCGGTGGCACAGATCGAACCGCAGTGTCTGTGCCAATTTTTCAATGATGGAGGCCCCGATGTTGGCCTTAATCTTAATCAAACTGTGCTTCTATCTTTGCCTACCGCTTGCGGAGTTCAAACTACATGCAATGGTAAGAAATCAATCGCAACTTTCTACATGTGAATTGTTTGAGGAATTAGTATAGTGGTTCTTTCAACCTGCTTGGCTATAATGTTGGATCTTTAAATCAATCGTTTTTTTTTGCCTACAGTCAAAAGTTTAATCGTTCATGGGTGCAAAGATTGGATTTTCATTTACATTTTTACCATTTTGGAGTTTCGTGAACAAGTACTCTTGCCTTGTATAGATTTGGGAGAAAGAGGAGCCACACCCACACCGATTGGAATTTCTATTTCATTTTTGGAGCCAACAACCCAAAAAACCCTGTGTTATCCGAAATGATCATAAAAAACCCTGACAAAAAAAAACTACTTTAAAAAACCCTCTGTTTTTTAAAATAAACTCACCGCCCCCTCATTCCAAATAGTCAACAAAAAAGAGTAAAATTCCTATTATACCCTTATACACTATTTCAGACATATAATGCTATTAAAAATTATTAAATAAGTTTAATAATATATATATTAATAACTTATTATTTATATATGTGTATATGTATATATAATTAGTATTATATATTAATAATATTATTTATACATATTAATAATTATATATATATATATTTCTCAATTTATGCATATATATATTTTTATACATAATACATATGTATAATGTATATATATTATTTAGATATATTATTTACAAATACAAATTAATAATTACATATATATATATATACATACACAATAAATATTAGTAATTATATATATATATATATATACATAATACATAATACATATACATGTATGTATATATATATCACAAAAGAGAATACATAATACAAATATATGTGTGTATATATATCGTCCTCCATCTTCATCATCTCCAGGCCGTCTTCAATCTTCATCATCTTCAGGCTCCAACTGCCGACGCCTTTGCCATCGACGGGATCTTGCCGTCTCTCCTGCTATCTTCGCCTCCGCCATCGCGTACGGCGGAGTGAAGCAACAGCGCCGGCGGCGTGAATGCGGGCAGCGACTGGATGGCCGTTTCGGCCATCCTCCGACGACGGAATCATTGGGTTTCGACTAAATTCGACGAGGCGAGTCTATTGGTGACACTCCCGTCACCTGAAACCGACCCGAACGACGGCGACGACGGAGCAACGGAGGCGTACGACTGTTCACGACGGTGATCGATTTTCGGTGAAATTTTCTGGCGAACAACGTATGCATTTCAAATTTCTCAGCATGGGTAAGCTAATGCAATTTACGGATTTGAATTTCGTTAAATGGTTTGAGGGCAATTGCGATTTCAAACTTTGGATTTCATGTTTTTGGATTTGAAATTGGGACAAACGGTTTGGAATTTTCAGAAAACGATCAGACATATGAAACAAGCACGACGAGTATATACGGGGGTGATTTTTGGAGATTTTTCCGGCGACCTTCAATGGAGGTCCGGCGGCGGTTTCCGGCAGCCACCGGCAGCTCAGTTTATATATATATATATATTATATTTATATATATATTATATTATTTATTTATATAATGGAGGGGTAAAATAGTCATTTTAATCGAAAAAGTGGAAAAATTCTCAATCTTACTCGCAGTCAACGCGTGTGAAACACACATTCTAGTTTCAGGGTTTTTCGTGCATATTCTGAAAAAGATAAGGTTTTTTAAAGTACTTTTTTTTTGTCGGGGTTTTTTTTGATCTTTTCGTATTACACAGGGTAGCTGGATGAAAATTTTCCTTCATTTTTGTGCTCCATCTCGAGTTGTACTGATAAACAAATCTTGAACCCAAGTGTAAGTTCTAATTCCGATTGCAACACTTAAGGTATCGTATCCACAGGGAAGGGAATTCAACAACCACTTTTATGACTATTTCTAATCTAGAGACCGGAAAAGATTGACAAGGTTGTGCTATACTATTATGACAAAATTAAACTTAACTAATAAGTAATCAAACACACGAGCTAACAATTAAACGTAAGATTTAACCACTTAATTAAAACAGGTCGGGAAGTAAGTCATATGCTCTTTTGTGATCAACTCAATACTCAAGTACGGATGTATGATTCTTCAACCTAATCACGATGTTATACCGAGCTTCTTTCGAAGGCTAGATGTCTAATTAATTAAGCCAAGTGTTGTTCTCACAATCACTTAGTAACCAAATCAATTGAATAAAGCAAGATTAGTGTATTTAAAACCTAGCGGCTTGGCATGGAATTCTAAATACGGGTTGTAGAAGTTAGGGTTAAATTTCTTTAAGCCCAAAAAATCTAAGTTTTGGAAAACAATCTCAATTATCCTCAATCTCTCGATTATCGGATAATTTACAATATGTTCATGGATGGCCAATCCATTCCCAGCTTATTCAATACCGTTTTCCTAACAAAGAATCACACAACTTGACTCGAGCATTAATTCAAACACCTTAGATGCATAATCCTTACCCCCTAACCCTAAGAGATTAGTTCCTCATATTCGAATTAAAACTCATTGAAATCAAAAGAATTGCATTCAAAATACTCATGTCTAACATAAACATCAAAACGGAATTAATAATTCTGAATTCTAACCTAATTATCCAAAAACGAATCTAAGCAACTAACTAAATTATGCTAGAATTGAAAAACCAAAACTTGAGGAATTAGTTTGATCGGAAAGCAGTAAATAAAACCAAATTGATAAAGTCTTGAGCTTGGAATCAATCTTCAACTTGATGTCTTCGTGTTTCTTCTTCCTCCGAGTGTTCTTGAACTTCTGGGAAAAGAGTAGTCCAAAAGCTCTCTAATTCCGCCTCAAATCCGCGTATATATAGAACTCCGAAATCTGAAACCGCCCCGTGACACGGGCGTGCGAAGCCCATGCCTAAAATTGTGACACGCCCGTGTCACGTATTAAATCGTATCCGCGCTTTTCTTACTTGACACGGGGGTGTCAAGATCTGTTCTTCTTGATGACACGGGGGTGTCATGATCTCCAGGCTTCTCTGTACCTGGTCACGGGCGTGCAACAAATTACTCTTCATAGGTGACACGGGCGTGTCACCTCCTGAAATCCGAGGGTCACTTCTGTACTGAGACACGGGCGTGTCTCAGTTTGCTCTTCCATGGGGACACGGGCGTGTCCCCTAGAATTTCTAGTTTTTTCGCCCTTTATTGCATGGTTTTGCTTTAACTCCGTCTTTTCAACTCCAAGGTGAAAGGTACCTAATAAGGAGCATAAATCACGTTATAAGTTCTTAAAACTGCTAGAATTTAACTAAAATTGCCCTACAAATCCATGCAATAAACAGATACATCAAACTCCCCCAAACTTAGATATTGTTCGTCCTCGAGCAATCAAGAAAATTACATCAAACCAGCCTCAAAATCAATCTCCCAATGGGCAATTCTCAGAATTTTACGCAAACAAGTCTAGCTTCTCGAATACATTTCAATCAAGCACAAGAATCAACACAATGGTATAAATCAAATATCCTCGTGTAGTGTGTAAATTCGAACAAGAAAATGTACAATGGTCAGAACACCAACTAATGATTCCTTCCTAAACACCAATGATAGACTTCGGACAACATTCTTCGCACCTATCTCCACTAATGGAATTAACCAAGAATTAAGGATCGGAAGGTCTTTCGAGGCTTGTAATGTGGGCTCGGGGTTAAGGTTATGGAATTTTTAGTATAGTAGTGACTCACCACACCTAGCTCACTCATTCAAATCTCCTCGGTCGCCATCTTTGTCTTTCCCCATTAAACTCCCCCAAACTTAGACTTGTCTAAGTTTGTCACAGACAGTCTAACATCTTTTCTGTTTCAAATCTTCTCAATACTCTTCTCAAAAGTATATATATTTTTTCTTCTTCTCTTTTTTTTTTTTTTTTCTACTTATTGCTTACACCACTCGTTCTTTTACTACTTCCTTTTGAATTCTTCTTTTCTTTCAGCATCTAAGAGTATCTCTTAATTCTTCTCTTGGTTTCTCATCAGGAATTTAGCACATCTCCAATCGATTCAAACGAGTGAGCAAAGCGTGACTCAAGGGTAGGTTTATGGTGCTGTGCCTGTGGCTTATAATGCGGCTACAAAAATTAATGGCACAACACTTAGGCTCAGCGGGGTCAATCGGATTTCTTTCTTTAGTACAAATGGCTCAATAGCGAGGCTACCTCCGACATGAATGCCTAAGTCATCTCCCTAACTCTTTGTCAATTCAAAATTTCGCTTCAATAGGGCTAAAATGCCTCCTAATCCACTTCTCAGTATTATTCAAGAATTACTAACTCAGCATCCTAACCTAAGTACATGACCTTGTTCAATAGTGCACAAAAATAAGGATATCCCACCATTCCAACGTACCAATACTCACACCTAACTTCATGCATTCAACTAGCCTAACTCACTTTGGCAACATTCCAACAATCAAACCTCATCAAAAAAAATTAAAATTTTTGGCTTATTTTCATCAATCATCTTTTCATGCTCAAAGATATCACAAATTCAAGTAAGTCAAGCCCCAACGCATCTTCCTATGCAAAATATTAGCAATACAATCCAAAACTTTTTGCCCCTCTCCCCCAAACTTAAATCATGCAATGTCCCCATGCATAAAAGAAAAAGAAAAAGGTAAAAAGAAAACTCCCTCAATACTGCGAAGAACCCGGCAACAAGCTATTCATCACCCCTAACCTGCACTTAAACGACTAAAACACGGATCATAAGCTAACCGAAGCAAATGATAATCAACATGCAATCAACAAGAATGCCCTGTCGTCAAGTATCTCAAATAACCATAAGAATAATTAGCACAGTGCAATTAGTTAGGTTAGTGTGGAGAATTATATCATCATACAGACCAAGGCAGAGAAAATGTAAGACTAGAAAAGAAATCACTCAAGGAAAAGATGGCGGGTAATGTGGCGGTTGGCTTGAGCTACTCGCTCCGGCGCCTCCAAATTGTTTGGCGAGGTATGCGTGGAGATTCTCAAACTGACCATCAATGTGGAGCTGCAAGGCATCAAGCCGGGAGTCCACATGCTCAACAAAGCTATCCATCCTCGCATTCTGAGATGCCATATAATCCCGCATGTAAGCGGGGATTTCCTCCTCGTCGTCTTGGACCATTGGCATCTGTGCTCCTCGTCCGCCTTCCTCCCTATCCGGTATCTGAGCAAGCCTCCTTTGTTGATCAAGAGTGAGGTCATCATATTTGGCCACACCCCACCTGTACATTCGCTCAAACCGGTTCCTTTCCCTTTCCGGATACCAGGGTAAAACCCTGTCCTTTAGGCTCCCAGCAGACCATCGGACGAATAGGTCCATCTTGATGAATGTCTGCTCTTCCACATAGGGAAAGTTGGATAGGGGCTCCGTATCCTCTTCAAGCCATCCCACTTCTCTGGCGAGCTTCGTCACATAGGCTCCATGACCTATAGTTCCCGATGCCCTGCCTGCCACCTCCTTTAACTTGTACATGAATTCCGTTGTGGCATCAAACTGCATCCCCTCCTTCATGAAATACATGATGGCCAACTCAAACCCGTTTATATTGCCATCACTCTCATGCCTCGCACATATGCCCATAGCTAGTAGCCTATGCACCATTCTCCAGACTAAGCTATCCAGCCATGTGGCCTTAGTATTACGCGGGTTGTAGGCCGGGGCACCAGCTTTGAGAGGGAAAGACCGCCACACCGCCTCCCTGTCCTCATTGGACCAATTTGGCAACGTTGTCATCTCGCACATAGGAAACCCTAAGGCATCCCGAATCTCATCTAGGTTTAAAGATTCGGTATCCTCTCCATCTAAGGTGAAATTGAGTTTGGTGTTGACTTGGTCCCAAGTCATGGTGGTGAAGAACGCGGTCGTCAATTCCGGATATGTATTAGCCGGAACCATCATGAATGTCCTCCACCCTATATTGTTGAACAACACCTCAATCTCTTCCCAAACTCCCAATCTCCGAAGTGTGGCGAGATGCGGGAATTTTGTGGGCATGATATTACGCGTCGTATTACGGTTGTAAGGGTTCCCAAGCCCTTCCAAGGTAACATTCACGGAGTCCCGTGGTTGGCGGCCGGTTGGCCCGGACGAAGAGGTGAGTTGCAGAGGGGTGGGTCTCTTGTTGCGTCCCATAATTCCTGCACAAAAATACCCCCATATCAACAACAAAATCAATTCAAGTTCAATGGGGCATTTTATCGAACACCTTGTAAGCACAGGTAAGGAGCCTAGTATTTCATCAAATCATGCATACATTTCAACACCCGAAACCTAGACTTACCCCTCAATACTACCAAAAACGTTTAAAGCTCATAGGGACTCAATTTCTTCACCAAACGTGTACATAATCACCCATAACAATTCTCCAAAATTTGCAAAATTCATGACAATGTGTAAGAGCAAGGGCCAAATTTTCCAATACATTGCAAATACCTAACTCTAGCATGTGCAAAACTCGACTAAGGAGCCAGAAATCAGGAGAATTAGATCCAACATGCTTAACTAGGAGAATAGGGTTCATCCTCTTAATGCCCAAAAATTCCAATTTCATGCCAATTCCTAGTTCTACTCATGCCAAAACTCACAATAGAATCAAGAAATCCCAAGAAAACACACATAATCATGCTTCATAGAACTAGGGTCTAACTTTTCTCAATTGAAATACACGAAATTAAAGCACCCAAGAGAAGAGAAGACTTACCCGATTGATTTAGGATGTAAAGTGCAATGTGGGTGTGTGTCTTGCCGGATTATGAACCAAAGAATTGGTGGAGGTGCTTGTGCCGTGCGGGAATGAGGAAGGAGAAATAGGAACGAGAGAAAATAGGGTGTGCTTATGTTTGGAATGACAAAAGAAGTGAAAACCGTCGCTTCTTTAAAGCCTGCTGCGCGACACGCCCGTGTCGCTAAGTGAACTGGATGGATGACACGGGCGTGTCATCCCTTACCTGGCGATTTCTGTACCTAGACACGGGGGTGTCGATTTTTCCTTGTGGAACTTGACACGCCCGTGTCGTCTCTCGTTGGTCAGCACCTCTGTACCTTGACACGGGGGTGTCAAGGATGTCTTCATATGGGAGACACGCCCGTGTCTCCCCCAAACTTGGACTTTTGCTCAACATTTCGCACCTATTAGCTCAAAATCATCCACTCTCTTCATAATCTGTCCACTTTATTCGAAACAAAATACCTGAACACGAGACAAAAGACATCATCAATCACAAGCTTAACTAACTAACGCGAAAGAAAAGAAAAACGACAAAGGAAAGAAAAATAGTTCTAAGTTATAGTCGTTAGCTTGACTTCATGACTCCGGGCTAAGGTGCTGGAGTTGTTAACACGCACGAGACGTGTTCGCCAATTCGATCTCCGGCAAGATATGGCTTGAGTCTTTGTCCATTCACCACAAAGGATGGTGAGCCTTCATTGCCTATCTCCACCGCTCCATTCACCAAGACTTTTACTACTCTGAACGGACCGGACCACCTTGACTTAAGTTTCCCGGGGAAAAGCTTCAATCTAGAATTGTACAACAACACCAGTTGACCCTCGACAAACTCCTTGACCCGAATATGCTTATCATGCCACTTCTTCGTTTTCTCTTTATAAATCCGGGCATTTTCGTACGCTTCTAACCTTAATTCCTCCAACTCTTGCAGGTCAAGTATCCTTTTTTCTCCGGCCCTTGTGAGATCAAAATTTATAGCCTTAATGGCCCAATACGACTTATACTCGATCTCGACGGGGAGGTGACATGCTTTACCATAAACCAACTGATACGGAGAAGTTCCTATAGGTGTCTTGAACGCGGTCCTGTAAGCCCATAATGCGTCATCCAACTTCGAGGACCAATCTTTCCTAGAGGGGCTCACCACCTTCTCCAAAATCCACTTCAACTCCCTATTCGTGACCTCCGCTTGCCCACTTGCTTGGGGATGATACGCAGTAGTTACCCGATGCTGGACCCCGTATTTCTTCAGCAGTGCTTCCAAGGGCTTGTTACAAAAATGTGTACCTCTATCACTGATTAATGCCCGTGGGACTCCGAACCTATTGAAAATGTTCTTTTGCAAGAACTTAATCACCACCTTCGAGTCATTGGTCGGAGTTGCCACGGCCTCCGCCCACTTGGATACATAATCCACCGCTACCAAGATATACTGATTCCCATATGACGGTGGGAAAGGTCCCATGAAATCGATTCCCCAAACATCAAACAATTCAACTTCCAAGATATACTTCATGGGCATCTCATCCCTCTTACTAATGTTCCCGGATCTCTGACAAGTATCACATTCCTTGGCAAATTTGTAAGCATCCTTAAACAGCGTTGGCCACCAAAATCCAGACTGTAATACCTTAGCTGCTGTCTTCCGACCACTAGAGTGCCCTCCATATAAGCTTGCATGACATCTCTCAAGCACTTCATCAGCCTCAACCTCCGGGACACATCTCCGTACTAGACCATCAGAACAATGCTTATATACATAGGGCTCTTCCCAATAATAACGTTTCACTTCGGATAAGAATCTCTGTTTCTGATGGAAATTCATGCCCGGTGGTAGAGCTTTGCAAACCATGTGATTCACGATATCTGCGTACCAAGGGACGATTGCATCGGCTGCAAACAACTCCTCATCTGGGAAATTCTCAGTAATCTCCTCCTCATACTCATCCTCCTTGTCCCCAACCTCTAATCTTGACAAGTGATCTGCAACTAAGTTCTCTGTCCCCTTCTTGTCACGAATTTCAAGATCGAACTCCTGAAGCAATAGAATCCATCTAATCAAACGGGGCTTTGAATCCTTCTTCGAAAGGAGATACTTGATTGCTGCGTGGTCCGTGTAGACAATTGTCTTCGAACCTATCAAATAAGACCGAAACTTGTCAAAAGCGTGCACAATAGCTAATAATTCTTTTTTAGTAGTAGCATAATTTAATTGTGCATCATTTAAAGTTTTGCTAGAATATGCGATAACGTGTAAACGTTTCTCCCTTCGTTGGCCAAGAACTGCTCCAATAGCCAAATCGCTCGCATCGCACATTAGCTCGAACGGTATAGTCCAATCCGGTGCAACCATGATTGGTGCCGAGGTAAGCTCCTTCTTCAACCTATCAAATGCAAGTAAGCAATCATCATTAAACACGAATTCAGTATCTTTTTGCAGTAACTTGCATAAAGGTAAGGTAATTTTCGAAAAGTCCTTGATGAACCGGCGATAAAACCCGGCATGACCAAGGAAACTTCTCACTCCCTTGATATTGGTGGGTGGAGGCAATTTTGCAATCACATCAATCTTGGCCTTGTCCACCTCAATGCCTTTCTCCGAAACTTTGTGACCCAACACTATCCCTTCCTTTACCATGAAATGGCACTTCTCCCAATTTAGCACAAGGTTAGTTTCTTCACATCGCTGCAAAACTTGAGCAAGATTATGCAAGCAAGAATCGAAAGAAGCACCAAACACAGAAAAGTCATCCATAAAAATTTCCATTGTGCGTTCTATAAAGTCAGAGAAAATGGCCATCATGCATCGTTGAAAGGTAGCCGGGGCATTACACAACCCAAAAGGCATACGCCTATACGCAAAAGTACCATAAGGGCAGGTAAACGTACATTTTTCCTGATCTTCTGGAGCTATAGCAATTTGGTTATACCCTGAATACCCATCCAGAAAACAGTAATAAGAATGCCCGGCCAACCTTTCTAACATCTGATCAATAAAGGAAAGTGGAAAGTGATCTTTACGAGTGGCATTGTTCAGCTTTCTATAATCTATACAGACTCTCCAACCCGTGACTGTCCTAGTTGGAATTAACTCATTCTTTTCATTTTTAATTACAGTCATTCCCCCTTTCTTGGGCACTACCTGTACAGGGCTAACCCACTTGCTATCCGAGATAGGGTAAATTATCCCGGCATCTAACAATTTCAGTACCTCAGCCCTAACTACCTCTTTCATGTTCGGGTTCAATCTACGCTGATGTTCTACGGAGGGTTTATGGTTATCTTCCATAAGAATTTTATGCATGCAAATAGATGGGCTAATCCCTTTAATATCAGAAATAGTCCAACCTATCGCTCGTTTGTGTTCTCTCAAAACCCTCAACAAGGCATCATGCTGTGAATCAGTTAAATCAGAGGCAACTATAACAGGCAGTGTTTCAGATTCACCCAAATAAGCATATCTCAAATGAGCGGGGAGGGGTTTCAGTTCTAACTTGGGAGCTGATTCAACAGAAGGACGAAGAGTGGGCTTACCTGTACCCAACTCTTCATATACAAACCTCTTTCGGAATGGTACGTACGGGGTGGCTTCAAGTGCCTTTGCGTAGGCAGCCAATTCTTCTAAGATGTCTTCCCCATCAATGTGGTCAGTGAGTCCTCTTAGACAGTTCGAGAGGGTCCTCGTTGCTTATGGACATCGGTGTCTGTGCTCTGATTTCCACCATATTGCATTGTTCTTCGATCACCGGTCCTTTCATTGCTTTGAACAGATTAAACTCCACCTGTTCATCCCCCACACGAAGAGTTAGAATGCCACTCTTCACGTCAATTAAGGCTCCTGCTGTGGCTAGGAAAGGCCTCCCTAAGATGAGCGGCATGTTTTGGTCTTCCTCCATTTCCAAAACTATGAAGTCTACCGGCAGGTAGAACTTCCCAACTCTTACTAGAACATTTTCCAGGATTCCCGTGGGGTACTTGACTGATCGATCCGCTAGCTGTAGCGAAACGGTAGTTGGCTTTAATGAATTCAGTCCAAGTTTCCTGCAAACAGATAATGGCATTAGGCTCACACTAGCACCAAGATCACATAAAGCTTTATTAAAGGACATATGACCAATTGTGCAAGGAATTGAAAAACTCCCTGGATCCTTAAGCTTTGGTGGAAGCTTATGTTGTAGAATGGCACTGCACTCTTCAGTAAGTGCAATCGTGGCATAATCCTCCAATTTCCTCTTGTTGGAGAGGATCTCCTTCAAGAATTTGACGTAAGTGGGCATCTGAGCTAGGGCCTCGGCAAAGGGGATATTGATGTGTAGCTCCTTGAAGATATTCAAGAATTTCTCGAATTGTTTCTCCAACCTTTGCTTTTGAAATCTCTGCGGGAAAGGAAGTGGTGGCACATACGGTTTGGGTGCCACTGACGTCTTTGGCTTTGAAGGGGGCTCACTTGTCAGTACTTCTCCCTCCTCCTTCGATGCCTCGACTACTTTCTCAGTTTCCACAACGGAGTCCTTTTCCTTTCTCACTTCGGTCTCCACCGGTATTGCAGGCTCTTTGTAAGTCGTGCCACTTCGTAGTGTAATGGCCTTACACTGCTCTTTCGGATTCTCCACAGGTTTGCTTGGAAACATTCCTTGGGCTCTAACATTGATTGAATTAGCCAACTGGCCCACCTGCACTTCCAAATTTTTATTTTGAACCAGCACCTGTTCTACCTGAGATTCGAGTTTCTGATACCTATCATTCGAAACATTTATGAACTTCTCGAGGGCCGCCTCCCACCCCGGCTTCTGTTCTTGCGGTGGTTGTGGAGGGGGTGCGAATCTCTGCTGATTTTGATGTGGTGGATGCTGTCCCATTTGCCTTGGTTGGAACTGTGGTCTCTGGTTTGGGTTTGGGTTCTAAACATTCTGATTGTTTGACCACGAGAAGTGCGGATGATTCTTCCACCCTGGGTTGTAGGTGTTCGAGTATGGGTCGTTTGCTGGTTTTTGATTCTGCACGTAATTGACTTGTTCTTGACCAACAACAACCTGTGCACCTGCATTGGTAGAAGGACAAATGTCAAATGAATGGGGACCACCACAAATTTCACATAATACCTGTAGAGCATTTGACTGTGCCACTGTGTTTCGTGCTGTAGCAATTGCAAGTCGGTCTAGCTTCTGGTTCAGTGCTTCGAACTTGGCATTGAAAGCTGTAACAGTGTCAGTGGCGAGTATGCCTGCCTCAGGTTTTGGAGGAGGAAGGCTCCTCTCCTTTGTCCAACTGCTATTTGCTGCCATCTTATTCAGAAGTTGCATTCCTTCTTCCTCAGACAGTGCCATAAATGCTCCTCCCGCTGCTGCATCGACCATGATTTTCATGTTTTCTGTCATTCCGTTGTAAAAGATTTGTACCAGTTGCCATCCTGGAACACGATGATGCGGGCACTTCCTTTGCAGTTCTTTATATCTTTCCCATCCTTCGTACAATGTTTCTCCATCATAGAGCCTGAAGCTCGTTATTTCATCTCTATACCTCATGGTTTTACTAGGAGGGTAGAATTTGGCTAAGAAGGCCTTAGAGAGGTCTGCCCATGTCTGAAGTGTCTCATTTGACAAGGTCGAAATCCATGTCCGGGCTTTGTCCCTTAGGGAGAAGGGAAAAAGCCTAACTCTGATCGCATCATCGGAAGCGTTGTGAATCTTAAAGGTCGAACAGACATCCAGAAAGTAGGACAAATGCGATGCGGGGTCTTCATGTGGTAGACCCCCAAACGGGTTCTGTTGTAAAAGGTTGATGAACCCAGTTTTGATTTCAAAGTTGTTCGCCTCCACGGCGGGGCGAGTCAAGTTGTTCTGGATTAAGCCAATGTTAGGAATGGCATAATCCTGGAGTGTGGTTGGTTGCTCGTTTACGGGTTGTGCCATTGGGATTGGGTTTACTTTCTGCTTCTTTTCCTTTTTTCGCTTCGTTCGATTCGCCCTACAAGTCTTCTCAATTTCAGGATCGTAAGGCAAGGGTTCCAAGCCTTTCGATCGTAGCATAAACTAGGTACCTGCAATGGGGAAAACCTGTGGTCAAATTCAACGCACTTCAAAAAGAAATCAAGCAGAAAGGGTGGTCAAAAGCACCAGAAAAAATCACTAAAGTAATATTGAATTAAACGCCTTCCCCGGCAACGGCGCCAAAAACTTGATAAACAAATCTTGAACCCAAGTGTAAGTTCTAATTCCGATTGCAACACTTAAGGTATCGTATCCACAGGGAAGGGAATTCAACAACCACTTTTATGACTATTTCTAATCTAGAGACCGGAAAAGATTGACAAGGTTGTGCTATACTATTATGACAAAATTAAACTTAACTAATAAGTAATCAAACACACGAGCTAACAATTAAACGTAAGATTTAACCACTTAATTAAAACAGGTCGGGAAGTAAGTCATATGCTCTTTTGTGATCAACTCAATACTCAAGTACGGATGTATGATTCTTCAACCTAATCACGATGTTATACCGAGCTTCTTTCGAAGGCTAGATGTCTAATTAATTAAGCCAAGTGTTGTTCTCACAATCACTTAGTAACCAAATCAATTGAATAAAGCAAGATTAGTGTATTTAAAACCTAGCGGCTTGGCATGGAATTCTAAATACGGGTTGTAGAAGTTAGGGTTAAATTTCTTTAAGCCCAAAAAATCTAAGTTTTGGAAAACAATCTCAATTATCCTCAATCTCTCGATTATCGGATAATTTACAATATGTTCATGGATGGCCAATCCATTCCCAGCTTATTCAATACCGTTTTCCTAACAAAGAATCACACAACTTGACTCGAGCATTAATTCAAACACCTTAGATGCATAATCCTTACCCCCTAACCCTAAGAGATTAGTTCCTCATATTCGAATTAAAACTCATTGAAATCAAAAGAATTGCATTCAAAATACTCATGTCTAACATAAACATCAAAACGGAATTAATAATTCTGAATTCTAACCTAATTATCCAAAAACGAATCTAAGCAACTAACTAAATTATGCTAGAATTGAAAAACCAAAACTTGAGGAATTAGTTTGATCGGAAAGCAGTAAATAAAACCAAATTGATAAAGTCTTGAGCTTGGAATCAATCTTCAACTTGATGTCTTCGTGTTTCTTCTTCCTCCGAGTGTTCTTGAACTTCTGGGAAAAGAGTAGTCCAAAAGCTCTCTAATTCCGCCTCAAATCCGCGTATATATAGAACTCCGAAATCTGAAACCGCCCCGTGACACGGGCGTGCGAAGCCCATGCCTAAAATTGTGACACGCCCGTGTCACGTATTAAATCGTATCCGCGCTTTTCTTACTTGACACGGGGGTGTCAAGATCTGTTCTTCTTGATGACACGGGGGTGTCATGATCTCCAGGCTTCTCTGTACCTGGTCACGGGCGTGCAACAAATTACTCTTCATAGGTGACACGGGCGTGTCACCTCCTGAAATCCGAGGGTCACTTCTGTACTGAGACACGGGCGTGTCTCAGTTTGCTCTTCCATGGGGACACGGGCGTGTCCCCTAGAATTTCTAGTTTTTTCGCCCTTTATTGCATGGTTTTGCTTTAACTCCGTCTTTTCAACTCCAAGGTGAAAGGTACCTAATAAGGAGCATAAATCACGTTATAAGTTCTTAAAACTGCTAGAATTTAACTAAAATTGCCCTACAAATCCATGCAATAAACAGATACATCATGTACTCACATATGTATACGTCAACCGTAGGGGTGGCAAATGGGTGGGTTGGGCTGGGTTTGGGTTGGGTTCATATGGGTTGAGTCTAAATGGATTGGGTCAAAAATGGGTTCTATACTAATGGGTTCTTAATGGGTTGGGTTCTTAATGGGTTTTTGATGGGTTGTGGTGAGTTTTAATGGTTTGCTAGTGGGTTCAATAATGGGTTATTAATGAGTTTCAACTCAATTCAAGTACTTAAATGTCCAATATACCCTTCACTAATATATTTAACTTATTTTGAATTTATTTGACCCAATTAATATATTTTCAACCCATTTGGTCTATTTTGAGTCCGTTTTTTCGTTTTTCGACATGTTCGTTTTATTTTAGACTCGTTTAACCCATTTTTGGTCGTTTCACCCGTTTTTCGACATGTTCGACCTATTTTGGACTCGTTTGACCCATTTCACCCAATTTTCAATCTGTTCGACCTATTTCTGACTCGTTCGACTAGTTTTGGGCCTTTTTCACCCGTTTTTCGACCTATTCGACCTTTTTAGGAATCATTTGATCCGTTTTGGACCCATTTCACCCAATTTTCAACATGTTCGATCTATTTTGGACTCGTTTGACCCATTTTGGACCCATTTCACCCAATTTTCAACCTGTTCGACCTATTTTTGACTCGTTCAACTCGTTTTGGGCCCCTTTCACTCATTTTTCGACCTATTCGACCTATTTTAGAATCATTTGACCCATTTCGGGATCGTTTCACTCGTTTTTCGACTTATTTGTCCTATTTAAGACTTGTTTGACCCATTTTTTACCATTTCAACCCGTATTTCGACCTATTTGACCTATTTTGGACTAATTTGACCCGTTTTTAACCTATTTCGCCCGTTTTTTGATATGTTCGTTCTATTTTTGACTCGTTTGGCCCATTTTGGGCTATTTTAACCCTTTTTTGAACCTGTTAAATCTATTTAGACTCGTTTTGAACCGTTTGAAGCCCATCTCACCCGTTTTTCAACCTGTTCGACCTATTTTCGATTCGTTCTACTTGTTTAGATCCATTTTGGATTCATTTTATCCATTTGGATCCATTTACCCATTTGTATCCATTTTACTCATTTTACATCCATTTTACCCATTTGGATTCATTTTACCCACTTGGATCCATTTTACCCAAATTTTATCAATTTGGAACCATTTTACCCATTTCGATTCAATTTTACCAATTTCTATTTATTTTACCCATTTGTATCAATTTTACCCATTTTGGATCAATTTTACCCACTTGGATCAATTTTACCCATTTGGATCCATTTTACCCATTTTGGATCCATTTTACCCATTTGGATCCATTTAACCTATATTTTACCCATTTGGATCCATTTTACCCATTTGGATCCATTTTATCCACTTGGATCCATTTAACCCACATTTTACCCATTTGGGTTTATTTTATCCACTTGGATCCATTTTACCCATTTGGATCCATTTTACCCATTTTGGATACATTTTACCCACTAAAATCCATTTTACCCACTTGGATTCATTTTACCCATTTTGGATCCATTTTACCAATTTGAATCCATTTTACCCACTTGGATCCATTTTACCCATTTGGATCCATTTAGTCCAATTGGATCTATTTTACCAATTTGGATCCATTTTACCCATTTTGGATCTATTTTACCCACTTGGATCCATTTAACCCACATTTTACCCATTTGGATCCATTTTACCCATTTGGATCCATTTAGCTCAGTTGGATCCATTTTACCCATTTTGGATCCATTTTACCCATTTTGGATCCATTTTACCCACTTGAATCCATTTTACCCACATTTAGCCCAGTTGGATCCATTTAACCCACATTTTACCCATTTGGATCCATTTTACTTATTTTGGATCTATTTGGCTCATTTTAGATCATATTCACCAAATTTGGATATATATGCTACGTTAGAGTAAACATGCTAAAAATAGGTTGAAACAAGTCCAAATTGGTTGAACAATTCTAAAAATGGATCAAATGGGTCTAAAATAATCAAACACATAAAAAATCGGTGAAATAGGTCTAAAATGGGTCAAACGAGTCCAAAATAGATCGAATAGGTTGAAAAACGAGTGAAAGAGGTCCAAAACTGGTCAAACGAGTCCAAAATTGGTCGAATAGGGTGAAAAACCGGTAAAAATGATCTGAAATGGGTCAAACGAGTCCAAAATAGGTTGAGCAAGTCAAAAAATGGGTGAAACGGGCTCAAAATAAATCAAACATATTGAAAAATAGGTGAAGCAAGCCCAAAATGGGTTGAATAAGTTAAAAAACGGATCAAATGGGTCTAAAATAATTCAAACACACAAAAAAATGGTGAAATAGGTCTAAAATGGGCCAAACGAGTCCAAAATAGATCGAATAGGTTGAAAAACGAGTGAAAGAGGTCCAAAACTAGTCAAACGAGTCCAAAATTGGTCGAATAGGTCGAAAAACCAGTTAAAATGGTCCGAAATGGGTCAAATGAGTCCAAAATAGGTTGAACAAGTTGAAAAACAGGTGAAACGAGCCAAAAATGGGCCAAATAAGTCCAAAACAGGTCCAATAGGTCGATAAATGGATGAAACGGGTCCAAAATTGGTCAAACGAGTCCAAAATAGGTCGAATAAGTCGAAAAACGGGTTAAAATGGTCAAAAATGGGTCAAACGAGTCCAAAATAGATTGAACGAGTTGAAAAATGGGTGAAATTGATCCAAAATGGGTCAAACGAGTCTAAAATAAATAGAACAGGTTGAAAATTTGGCAAACGAGTTAAAAATCGTGTTCGTGTGTGAAAATACGTGTAAAATTATGTTAGTGTGTAAATGTGTGTAAAAAATATATTATTGTGTGAAAATATGTGTAAAATTGTGTTAGTGTGTGTAAATATGTGTTAGTATGTGTAATTATGTTTAAAAAGTTTATGAATAAAAATATAATATTTAATTTATGGGGAGGGTAAAATAGTAATAAAACATTAAAATTGGATAAATAATCTTAAACCATTAAAGACCCAACTCAAACCCAATATCAACCCACCATAACCCATTACTTTCCTAACCCATCATTGACCCAACCCAAACCAACCCAATTTAAATTTCGTCAAAACCAACCCAATCCAACCCACCTATAATGGGTTGGACCCATTGGGTTCAACCCATTTTGCCACCCCTAGTCAACCGTATAGTTGGTTGACTGAGATTATAAGACGTACAAAAGATAATCCAAAATCCCCTTCCATAATTTAAACTTCTGAACTAATACACTTACGGAGTCTTTACTTTTGAAGAAAATGGCATTTTGGCTAAATAAACCAATGATTTCCATTCTTTACTTTGCAAGTTTGCTTATCTACCCAATTCCCGGAGCCCCGAGATTTTGGTAGAAAATGATGGTGAATATTGCCAGCAAAAAATGGGGTTATTATTTTGTCCTGTACGGATGGTTAAGCCGAAATGACCACACTACCCTTCTGCTTTCTGTCCAATTTTCACTTTATGTCATTATCGTTCCCAAGAAAATATTTCCCACCATTTTTTTCACAAGTTCCCGCTACCTTTGCCCTGTATTCATTCGAGATTGGGTATCTAACCCTAGCCATTCAATTAGCAAAGTGAGTTTCTATTGTGTATGCTCCGTGTCTTCTCGGCGAAGGTAAGTAATATGTATTTTGATTGTATTTTATCCTTCACCGATTAGATTTTCATGATTTACCCCTGTGTAATGCTCATGCCGTGTGCAAAGGTGGCTGTGTAATTTCATTTTCAAACTTCTCAGACATTGACGCTGCGATCAAATTAAGGAACAGTTAGGGATTCGCTTAGGAGAAGACCGGCCAGTGGAGAGGAAGGAGGCTTCGGTACGAAGGGTTTTTTCTCCTCTTTCCTGCTATCATTTTCGTTAATGGAGAAGAAAACCCTTGAAGCACAAACTTAACACCGCCGCTTACCATTTTTGAATCCCGCAATTGAGTTTCGTGTTCGGGCGTGTAAGTAACCCCATTGCGTATCTGATTTAGTTCTTCTTGTGTTACAGATTTTCACCTTCTTGAGCTCTGAGATGGAATTGGTTACCAATTCTCTTTACAGGTATCTGTGCAGGGGAAAGGGGTTAGCGCTTAAAGCTGGGGAATTGTTCTGAGGTAAACTGCGAAAAAGGTGATGTATATTACGAGCTTTAAGTTTGATTTCTTTTCTGGGTCTGATTTGGAATGATCAGCATCGGACAAGAATGTGCATATATATGTGTGTGTGAATATAAGCAAGAAACATGGATTTTGAATGGAATTATTGGTTCTGGTTTTGGATTTTTGGCTGTGATTTCAGTGAGCTTCAGTTTGAGTGTAATTTTGTTCTGGGTCTGGTTCAGAATGATCTGAGTCGGCTGTCGGCTAAGAATGGCCACATATGCATATTTGTGTGTGTGTGTTGATGAAGGTAAGCAAGAAAATTGTTTTTGCACGAAATATTTTGCTCGGGTTTTGCATTTTGAAATGTAATTTCAGTGACATGGCAAATTTGCAGCTCAGATGATTTCTGTTGTGCTTTGTTTTCTTTGTCTCTTTGATTGTTCTGTGTGTGTGTCTTCTTCTTTTGCTTTAATTTGGGATGATTTTTGAGACAATCGGGGGTTCAGTTTGTTGACGGTTCCTACTAATGGTAGTTGCTTTCCCAAATATTCAAACACGAGAAAGAGGATTTTGGAGGTTTTATATTGAGAAAAATAATTAGAATGAATAGGTAAAAAGTAACTATCAGTATTTAGTTCTGGTTTTTGGATTTTTAGCTGTGATTTCATTGAGCTACGGTTTAAGTGTAATAAGTTGATTTTTATGAAATATGTGCTTTGTGCTGAAGAGATAGTTGTCTTGTCTTCGGATGAATGTTATCTCAGTTCTTCATTGGGTTTAAATGTAATTTATTTTGTTTGTTTCTTTACTAATCTTTTCAAGCAATGCAGGGCTTGACCTATCAACAGTCGAGGGATTGCAAAAAAGGTGAAGAATGTTGGGCTTCCTTCTGCGTATCAGATCAAAGATTGTGGAGCGAGTCGACATTGCCCCAGTTGCCACTACCTCATCGATAATAGTGATGTAAGCTCGAAATTTTCAGTTGATATTGGTAGCTATTGGTTTTTCCAGTCATGAACTTTAGTTTTCGTGCTAAATGTTTATCTGATTCGAAGTAAGTTAATAAAAACAGCTAGCTCGATTTCTGTTCTACTCTTACCATGTTTGTAGAAATGGGAGAAATTTTTGAATTTTTCCTAGGGATAATTATGGCATAACTTAAGGTTTGGCTTAATTACACAAACCTCCCTCTGATGTTTGACAAATCTGTGTGGATGTCCAAACCGCTGCAAATCGAAGGATGGTCTATGATATAGTGAAGTCTTTACCCCTCACGTTGACGAGGAACGAAAAGGTTAGAGCAGCTAGTGCACTCATCAAACAGCAGACCAACTTGACATGTTTTTCGAACTACCCGAAGAGGAGAAGTGTGACCTCGTTTACATGGCTCTCGCAAGCGATGGATGGCCAGCAGTTTGAAGCACAAACAATCTGAAACTGACCTTTTGACTGGGTAATATTATTGTTTTGTTATGCTTGGAGTAGATGTGTTGTTATATTTTGATGGAGTTATATTATGAAACTCTCATTTTGTAACTAATATTACTGGCATTTGTAGTTAAGAGTATGGGGTTATGCCTTTTTTTTAAATAAGGACAAATTCAGGGTTATGTAGTTAAGAATATGGGGCTTTGGTCAATTATGAAATTTATCACTTCCATTCTAGCATGCTGAAGATGTTTGGTACATGAACTAAGAAACGCAGGTTTTTTAATGTAGGGATATCATGCATATTGCAGGTTAGGAGTTCTTACTGAAACCATTTTAGTTATTATGAGTCATGGCAAACCAATCTACCAATAGATTATTGGTGCTTTTTGGTCAGTCCACAACTGACCTTCAATATTTGCCTTATTCAAAAAATATTTACCTTATCACAACCAAGAAGCTCTCAGATTTGAGTCGATGTAGAACTCTCTTATGTTGATGGTGACTCTACTGTGAGAGTATGGAGTAAATTAATGGGGAGAAACTAATTTCTAACCATTGGGCACAATTTTTAATATTGGGGTAATATTGTCATTTACATATTAACCAACTGGTTATTAACCATGAAAGTAAAGAGTATTAACTTTTTTGACTATCTTGGATAAATCATAACCAATAAAAGTAAAAAGTCCACTAGACTAAATAGCCCAAATATTTTCAAAAAATAAACCATTACTAATGGATAGTAAACAAGAAAAGTAAAGGCTCCCTTAATGTGCATTGACGAGCGAGAGAAATACGAAATTCTATTCTACAAAAATAAAGTAGGCAATCCAATCCGTGACGACCTGTCACCAATATTCACTCACCCATAAGGAAAAAGGATAACAAAAAATCTATTGAAAAAAATAGCAACACTATATTTAAGCATATCTTCTGCAATTGTTCTGTAGTACTTGAGAAATTGCTGTTCTGAATACCCTGTCTTTTCATTGGTACAGTTACTTCAGGAGGAAACTGATACTTACATTTGCCCCTTGCCTGGTTGTGATGCGGTGATGGGGAAGTTGTTCAATAACATTATCCTTGAAGATGATTCCTCTCATGTAATTTCAAATCTATTGTTTGTTTCTCTCTTTTCCTTGTATTAGTTTTTTGTTTCTCTCTCTTTTCGTTGTATCCCACGTTACTTAACAGCTTTCAGTATGAATAAAATACATGTATGGCATGTTCTATATAACTTGTTTATGGGGAACCTCATGTGTTCCAAATTTGTTGGAGTAATGTGATCCGCATGGATAATTTTGATCCGAACCTATATCGCCCAAATTAGTGTACCGAGGAAGGGTGTTTCTGATCTGAGTGATTAATTAATCAGTAAATGTAACTACACCGAATCTTGATTAGAACTCCTCATATAGTGTTTTTTTTTTAAAACACACCCTCAATGTGGTTGGAGGGGATTCCAACTCGGTCATAATTCTAAAGAAATAACTACTTCGGTCTACCATGATTTATTCCTTCTTATGGTTAAATCAGTTTACGGAAAAGTAATTAACGGTCTACGGAAAATGTAGTCAATTTAGCTAATTTAACAAAAAAAAAAAATGAAAATGAAGACGATAACGATCACAAATAAATGCAAACCCTGTAACTAATTAATTATCTTCCATGAAATAGTTAACTTGAGGATCAGAAGACAAGAGGCTAAACATGACAGCATCTCTAGGCTTCCCCTTGAGCAAGTAATACTTCCTCAAAACCCCTTCTCTGGTGAACCCCGCCTTCTCCAGCACCCGCTGCGACGCCGGATTCTCGACGTCCGCCACCGCCTCCAGCCGCTCCAGATGCCCCCACTCCACAAACACGGCGTTCGCCGCCATCTTCACCGCCCTCGTCGCGATCCCTTTTCCCCAATGATCCGACGACACCACGTACCCCAGCTCAGCCCTGCAGTTATCATTCCCGTGAAAGGGTGTCACGGATATGCACCCCACCGGCCGGCCGGAAAGGCATGTGGCTTTCTGCCACGGGTGGGGGATTATGTACTTGGTGACGTATTCCACGGCGGCTTCTCTGGTGGTGAAGGCGTCCCACGAGCAGAACCGGCTCACGTTTTCGTCGGAATACAATTTCACGAAGTCTTCGGCGTCGGAGATGTCCAGCGGCCGGAGAGTGATCTCGGAGTCGAAATTTCTTTTCTCCATTCAATTTCAGGAAGAGGAGATTGGGTTAGGTTTTGTGGGTATTGTTTTTTTCGAATTCTTGCTCAGAGATCGAATCTTTTTATATTCGTCAAGTTTGGGATGAAACAGTAATTTCCACTTAAAAATGAAGTCTTGGTCGTTAAGAAAAACATAGCAAGTTTTTTATAAGGGAAAATCTTGAAGTCAATGATTACGACAAAGGAAACTTACTCTTACGAGTTCTAATCCGTGTATACTGTATAGACGGCGCCTTAGTGGACTTCTTTTTTGAGGAACTTTCATAGGAAAGTGGATCATTACACTGCCAAAATTCTCATTAATTTACCATCTTTTATGGAAGGTCACCTGCTTAGCGCTTACTGCTCTAGCTTCAAGCTTTTTATACTGTTGATGAATCTCTAGCTCCAAAATCCAAGCTTTAATTGATTTCTTGTTTCATTATCCATCATTTTGCTCTTTTTTGTGATTGAATCCCCATTGGAATCCAAATTTTTTGATTTTTATGACAACCTCAGCTAACTCGTACATGTTGAATTGAATTTGAATCCCTAAATGGACAAATCAAGAATCTCTCTGAGACCCTTTCAACTATCTGATGCTGATGACTTTCTAGCATGGGCTAGTGATGATAAAGTCACCCGCTACCTAAGATGGAACTCCATTACAACAAAAGAAGAAGCTTTATTACACATTCAGCAAGTAGCAATGCCACATCCCTGTCGCCGTTCGATCTGCCTGGATGACCGGACAATTGGGTACATTTCCATAAGGCCGGAATCTGGCAACAATCGACATCGGGCCCATGTGGGGTATGCTATTGGGAGCGATTATTGGGGGCAAGGAATTGTGACTGCAGCTATGAAGATGGCAATTCCTAGTGTTTTTGAGAAGTTCCCTTTTCTTGTAAGGTTGGAGGCTTTGGTGGAGATGGAGAATGTGGGATCTCAGAGGGTGTTGGAAAAGGTTGGCTTTGTGAAGGAAGGGCTGTTAAGGAAATATGGGTTTAATAAAGGTGAGATTAGAGATATGTTCATTTACAGTTTCTTGAAGGATGACAGAATTGCCTCATGAAATCGGATGTGTCTATCATAATCTTGTTGAGTTCAGTTAAGCGTGTGTTACTCATGCTCGAGACTTTGGATGGAGGATTTGTTGGTTTGTGGCATAATATTGTATCCCACATTGGAAGACTAGTCTAGGGCAAAAGTTGTTTTGTCCCACATTGGTTTTTTGTAATAGGTTGGGGAGGACCTAACACTATAAATAGGCTCCTCCCCTTTCTAGCTTAGTGCATCGAAACAAAGTCTCTCTCTACTTTGTAATATTTCTTAAGTGAAATATATTTTGAGTAGTGCCCGAGGACGTAGGCTATTTTGGCCGAACCTCGTAAATTTGGTGTTTCTTTATTTACGCCTTTTCAATAGTTTATTTTTGAGTTATATTTAGTTTTATTTTGCCTGATTTTTCATTTGTGAATTTTAGGCATTATATTTCTAAATATTTGTTCGCCGCTTCCGCAACAAGTGGTATCAAGAGCCAAATCGGAGTATGCTCTGTGGTTGCAGCTTAGTCTGATCTTCCACATCAGAAACGAACGAAGACGGCTTGGTGGGCTTCGCGCATCAACGAGCATCGGCAGGCATCGTGCATCGGCGGGTTCAGCAGGCACCTTGCATCGGCGGGCTCGATCAGCACCGCGCATCGGTAGGCTCGGTTGACATCGCGCATTGGTGGCTATTGAAAGAAAGGTGTAGCAGAAATGACGAAGGACGTGATCACGCCTGAAGAAGCGAAGGCAGCTTCCACCTCGGCTTCCAGCTCGTTCAACTTGACAAGGACTGGAATGGCAACTACGAGAATCTCGGTGGAGACCTTCGACGGAACCGGTCATTTCGGCATGTGGCAAAGCGAAGTTCTAGACGCCCTATTTCAGCAAGGTTTAGAGCTCGCCATTGAAGAAGAGAAACCAGAAGAGGTTGATGACAAAGATTGGAAGACCATCAACCGGTTGGCATGTGGTACAATTAGATCGTGTCTCTCCAGAGAACAAAAATATACGTTTTGCAAGGAGACTTCTGCAAGCAACCTGTGGAAGGCATTGGAGGAGAAGTTCTTGAAGAAAAACAGTCAGAACAAGCTGCATATGAAGAAACGACTGTTTCGCTTCACGTATGTTCCCGGTACCACGATGAATGAGCACATTACTCAATTTAATCAGTTGGTGGCTGATTTATTGAATTTGGATGTGGCTTTTGAAGACGAGGACCTTGCGTTGATGTTGTTGGGATCGCTTCCGGAGGAGTTCGAGTTTCTCGAGACAACCCTACTCCATGGGAAGGTTGATGTATCGCTCGGCGAAGTGTGTACAGCCTTATACAGTTATGAACTGAGGAGGAAGGATAAGAAAGGAAGCGCTAATGGAGCAACAGAAGCCCTAGTGGTGAGAGGTCGTCAGAAAAGCCAATCAAAGGGGAGAAGAGGGAGATCAAAGTCGAAGAGCAGAGTTGCCAAAGATGAGTGTGCCTTTTGTCACGACAAAGGACACTGGAAGAAAGACTGTCCAAAGTTGAAGAAAGGAAAGACTCCGCAAGATGTCAATGTAGCCGAATGCAAAAGCGACGCGGAGTCAGATGTTTCCTTAGTAGCTATACCTTCAACGCTAAGTTCAGACGAATGGATATTGGATTCGGGTTGCACCTATCATATGTCCCCCAACAGGGAGTGGTTCTTCGATCTTGAAGAATTTGATGGAGGAGCTGTTTACATGGGCAACGATCAGACATGTACAATAGCTGGGATAGGTTCAATCAAGCTACGGAATCACGATGGATCCACCAGAATTCTGAAAGATGTTCGACTAGTGCCAAGTTTGAAGAAGAATCTCATCTCATTGGGGGCCTTGGAGTCAAAAGGTCTAGTTGTGACGATGCGAGATGGAATACTTAAAGCAACTTCGGGGGCACTCGTGATGTTGAAGGGTGAAAGGAAAAACAACAACTTGTATTTCTACCAAGGTAATACAGTTGTTGGGACAGTAGCAGCAGCAACTACTTCTAGCAGCAAGAAGGATGCTGAGGCAACAAAGCTGTGGCATATGCGTTTGGGTCACGCTGGTGAAAAATCCTTGCAAATTCTTGCCAAACAAGATTTGTTGAAAGGTACGAAGGCTTGTAAATTGGAGTTTTGCGAGCATTGCGTTCTGGGAAAGCAAAGAAGGGTGAAATTCGGCACAGCTATTCACAATACCGAGGGTATTTTGGACTATGTGCACTCTGATGTGTGGGGACCTTCCAAGACGGCGTCACTTGGAGGCAGACACTACTTTGTCACCTTTATCGATGATTTTTCCAGAAGAGTTTGGGTGTTTCCTATGAAGCACAAAGGTGAAGTGCTTGGAGTTTTTCTAAAGTGGAAAACTCAAGTTGAGAACCAGACTGAAAGAAAGATCAAAGTTCTCCGATCAGACAACGGTGGAGAATATAAGAGCGATCCCTTCCAGAAGGTGTGCCAAGAACACGGCATAGTTCGTCACTTCACAGTAAGAGAAACTCCACAGCAGAATGGGGTGTCAGAGCGTATGAACAGGACATTAGTGGAGAAAGTTCGCTGTATGTTGTCTAATGCTGGATTAGACAGAAAATATTGGGCTGAGGCAGTGACATACGCTCAACATCTCGTCAATCGTTTGCCATCATCTGCAATAGGTGGGAAGACTCCTTTGGAGGTTTGGTCTGGGAAGCCTGCAACAGATTATGACTCTTTGCGTGTGTTTGGTTCTATCGCATACTATCATGTGAATGAATCAAAGTTGGATCCTCGAGCAAGGAAGGCGCTCTTTATGGGCTTCAGCGTTGGGGTTAAGGGATACCGTCTTTGGTGTCTGGAGGCAAAGAAGACAATAATAAGCAGGGATGTTACCTTCGATGAATCTGCCATTTTGAATAAGGTAACTCAAGAAGGGACCGATGGTACTCCGAAGCAGGTGGAGCGTGCACCGGAGCAAGTGGAGTATACACCAGAGCAGGTGGAGTTTGAGAAGATAGTGGTGAGTCCAACGAAAGACACTATCAATGATTCTTCTACGGTAGAAGAAGAGTCAGATGAGGAGGAGGTTACTACCCAAGAACCTCAACAGCAACTCGAGCCAATTGCGATTAGAAGGACGAGACGAGAAATTCAGAAACCAGCTCGTTTTGTCGACATGGTAGCTTATGCACTTCCCGTAGTTGATGATGTTCCATCTACATTTTTAGGAGCTGTCCGGAGCTCAGAAAACAATAGATGGAAAGACGCAATGGAGGAAGAGATGCAATCTCTTCAGAAGAATAAGACGTGGAAGTTGGCACAACTACCGATGGGAAAGAAGGCAATTGGATGCAAATGGGTATTTGCAAAGAAAGAAGGATTTCCTAACAAAGACGATGTTCGCTATAAGGCGAGGTTGGTAGCTAAAGGCTATGCTCAGAAGGAGGGAGTTGATTACAATGAAGTGTTTTCTCCAGTTGTTAAGCACTCCTCCATTAGAATTTTGTTGGCCTTGGTAGCGCAGTTGAATTTGGAGCTAGCTCAACTCGATGTGAAAACCGCGTTCCTGCACGGTGACTTGGAAGAGGAAATCTATATGTCTCAGCCAGATGGATACAAAGTTGCTGGTAAAGAAAATTGGGTGTGCAAACTAGACAAATCGTTGTACGGATTGAAGCAATCGCCAAGACAATGGTACAAACGATTTGATAAGTTTATGTTGGGTCAAAGGTACACAAGGAGCAAGTATGACCACTGTGTGTATTTGCGTGGGCTACAAGATGGAACCTACATCTACCTACTCTTATATGTTGATGATATGCTGATAGCATCAAAGAGCCAAGGTGAAATTGACAAGTTGAAGGCTCAATTGAGTAAAGAGTTTGAGATGAAGGATTTGGGAGAAGCCAAGAAGATTCTCGGAATGGAGATAAGCAGGGATCGGCAGAGAGGCAAGCTTTGGCTGACTCAGAAGCAGTATTTGAACAAAGTACTACAGCGGTTTGGTATATGTCAAGATACAAAACCTGTAGGTACTCCACTTGCCCCTCATTTGAAGCTTAGCAGCCAGTTATCTCCGAAGACGGAAGAAGAACGAGAGTACATGACAAAAGTCCCATATACGAATGCAGTTGGTAGCCTGATGTATGCAATGGTGTGTACAAGACCGGATATTTCACAAGCTGTTGGCGTAGTGAGCAGATATATGCATGATCCTGGAAAGGCTCACTGGCAAGCTGTGAAATGGATTCTACGGTATATTCAAGATACCGCAGATGTTGGTTTATTGTTTAAACGGGATGAAACACTTGGTCAAACCATAGTTGGATACTGTGATTCTGACTATGCTGGAGATTTGGATAAGCGAAGATCTACAACTGGCTACTTGTTCACTTTAGCGAAGGCGCCAGTTAGTTGGAAGTCGACCTTACAGTCAACGGTGGCATTGTCTACGACAGAGGCAGAGTATATGGCCGTTACAGAAGCCGTAAAGGAAGCAATTTGGCTTCAAGGACTGCTTGAAGATTTGGGAGTTGGTCAAAAACACCTCGCGGTGTATTGTGACAGTCAGAGTGCTATTCATTTAGCAAAGAACCAAACTTTTCATGCAAGGACGAAGCATATTGATGTTCGCTATCACTTTGTGCGGGAAATTCTCGAAGAAGAGCAGGTTGTTCTTCAGAAGATTCGGACTACGGAGAATCCTGCAGATATGATGACCAAGGTGGTGACAAAGGCCAAGTTTAAACATTGTTTAGACTTGGTTAATATCCTGCACTTTTGATTTGGCGCCTGCGGGCGCATTTGGAGGCACTACTATCAGTTTGGAGAGAGAGAGAGAAATTTCGTTTGTGTTTGGTGGGACCACAAATTGTGCCAAGGTGGAGATTTGTTGGTTTGTGGCATAATATTGTATCCCACATTGGAAGACTAGTCTAGGGCAAAAGTTGTTTTGTCCCACATTGGTTTTTTGTAATAGGTTGGGGAGGACCTAACACTATAAATAGGCTCCTCCCCTTTCTAGCTTAGTGCATCGAAACAAAGTCTCTCTCTACTTTGTAATATTTCTTAAGTGAAATATATTTTGAGTAGTGCCCGAGGACGTAGGCTATTTTGGCCGAACCTCGTAAATTTGGTGTTTCTTTATTTACGCCTTTTCAATAGTTTATTTTTGAGTTATATTTAGTTTTATTTTGCCTGATTTTTCATTTGTGAATTTTAGGCATTATATTTCTAAATATTTGTTCGCCGCTTCCGCAACAGGAGGATCGTAGTGGAAGGGGACCGTCAAAATATTACAAACTAGATTAATTCTGCTGACGGTGATCACGTGCTCTAGGGTACACCGCTATCCGATCATAGATCACTGTTGCACTACTTTGTATCTGTTACCTTTTATTTTGTTCCGCTAGAGGCTAATTGTGTAGCCTATACACTTGCGAATATTGCAGCTTCGGCTTGCACAGGTTCTACCGTTCTAGTGACATTCCGAGTGTAGCTGAGTCTTTTGTTCTGGATCTTCTTGATTAATTGTTTTACTCGTTTTGTGTTTGGATTGATGGATTTTGGAGCTAAAAATTTCAAATTCGGGTTATCTTCATGGAATCAATTAATCAACCATTTTATTCCATTGCGTTTAACTTTAAGACAACCTGATAATCTCTTACAACAAATGCAAACCCCAGAACTCGTACTAATTATTAATCAAGAAGTTTATCAGAGGAAAGAAGGCTGAACACCACAGAATCTCTAGTTTTCCCCTTCCTAACCATATACTTCCTCAGAACACCTTCTCTCAAGAACCCTGCTTTCTCCAGCACCCTTTGTGAAGCCTTATTTTCGACATCCACAAACGCTTCAAGCCTCTCCAAGTGCTGCCACTCTTTGAACATAGTTGAAGCTGCCATTTTTACAGCTTTTGTAGCAATCCCTTTTCCCCATTGCTCGTATGCTAGTACATACCCGAGTTCAGCCCTGCAGCTGCTGTTACCGGAATTCGGTGAAACAGAGATCGATCCAATCGCACGGTTATGATCGACGCAAATGGCATGATACCAGGGATGTGTCATGGCATGGTTCTTGATGAAATCGAAGGCTTGATCTTTGGAAGTGTAGGTCTCCCAAATGCAGTATTGGCTTACTCTGTCATCTGTTGCCCACACCATGAAATCATTGATGTGGGACAGTTCTATAGGCCTGAGTGTGATCTCGGGGGATTCTTGATGATTTTCTGCCATGTTGATAGCAAAATGAAGTTCTTGGTTGTGTGTAGATAAGGTTGCAAGTGTGAAGTGTGTGATTGATATAGTACTATAGTAGGAGATGCAAGGAAAGGGCTTGCAGTGGTGGACAAATAAAAAAACAATGACTTGGGTCTTGGTGTGACGCCCAAGGAAGAATAGTTTATGAATACTTGTATTGTTTTACAAATTAAACTTCTTTGAAAAGACACTAGAGCTTTCCAAGAAATGCACAATTTGAATATACTATAGTGCGAGCTTTTAAATTGGCAGGTTCATGGAAAGGGCCTAGTTGATGCAATTTGATTTGTTTTAAAGTTGACTCTATTGGGAAATTTTAACCTGAGCCTGACTCAGTTAAATTGGTGTAACGAGAGAGTGAGTGTTTTACATTTACTTTATGGTTGGTGAAAAATTTAGGGAGAATGACAAATCAATTGGCAAGTGTTTAAGTGGTTGGATTCGGTCGAGCCGGGTTTGTGGAAGAATTTTCCGATCCTTTGTCTCTCTCTATCACTCAAATTTAGTTAATTTTAGTTCTAACTTAGTTTAGTCCGATAAAGAATAAATATTTTATATTTATTGTGTGCTTGATAGAAAAATTAAGAAAAATAATAAATTTAATAACAAATTTAATATATTTATCATTATAATTAATTAAGTTGGATTGAGTAGGTCTGGGCCAAAACTTTTCCTCAAATTTATACATTTTACTGTAATCGTCATTTCCAAATAAGTGGCAACAAGTTTGTATGGGCAGCAACCCAATACAAAGGTAATTGTTTGTGGGTCAAAAGAGTGGGTTGTTATAAATTACCTTACCCGTGTTGTGGCCCAAGTTTTGTTATGATGAAATTAGCAATATGAATATATGATTAGTTTTTTTTGGTGGGAAGTGGGAACGAATATATGATTAGTGATATTCCTTGCATTGGTTATTTTTTACGTGAAAATTTAAAAAAAAAAAATTTAAAACACTATATTCGTATTTTAAAGTATTTGTGTCACTGTGTCTGCACCCATAAATGAAAAACATGTTTTATTTGTGAGGTAATTCTTTTATTTGCATTTTGGGGGTTTAATATATATTTATTATAAATTTTTTTGGGAAAAATCAAATGATTTAATCTAATTTAATTTTATTTATGGTCACTAATTCCTTTTTTTTCTAAAATAAAAATATGGTGCTCACTAATCCGTCAACCAATGCTTAGAGTTGTGTTCAAAGCAAAGCAACTTTTGGGAAAGGACAACACAATCATTCTGTCCCAGTCTAGTCTAGCTTTATAAAATTGCCCAACCACCATAATTGAAGTGGCACACTTCACCATACATATAATACATATGTATTATAATCTTTTACAAAAATAATATTATATATATAAACTTTTTATATATATAAAAAATATCAAACACAAAATCGAATATAAATATTTGATAAGATAATATTTTTAAAAAATTTAAGTGTATTATAGATACAAACCTAAATTTGATGGTGCAAATAGAGTTGATTTAGCAAGACAAATATATCCTAGGATTCCAAATGGCCCGCATAACAACGCACGTACTAACTAATCCAGATTATATCACTTTAATATGATTAATTATATTAGACTTTAGGTTATGAATAATTAAAGCAAATGCAATCATACATTGGGTGTGGCTGCGGTAAGAGTTTGAGAAATTGTTCAATTAGGTTGCAGCTTTCGGACAATGTCATCATTCGGAGACTGTAAGAGTACATATAATATACGTCTATATTTTATCCTTCTTGTTGCTTTCAATATTCTGTTTAAATTGACATATGTTTCTGTGGGTGAACATTATATTTATGTAAAATTAATAACTATATATTCAAAGTGTAATTTCTGTTTTGTGGATATCTTGTGGGGTAAAATGTAATTTTGTAAACTAATTACCAAGCCTATTCTTCTAGTAGGGCTACGTGAAGTTGTATAAAAGTTTTTTTTTTTAAACAAGAACCAATATTAGTACTCAAAAGAAGTGTCTGACATTACAAATGTCGAAGTATGGTTAGGGATATCGAAGTCCCCTTCCTAAAAACCAGAGGCGTTCCTAGCTAGGCTGTGTGTTACCTTGTTTCCTGTTCTACGAATATACTTAAAAGAGACAACATGAATAAGAGATAGAATTTCCCAAATGTCGTGAATAATAGCACCGCCTGTGGAGCAATTTGGGTGGTTGTCTTTGAGCTTATTGATAACGTTTTGTGCATCTCCCTCGATTTTCACATGAGACTAGCCCCTCCTGACTGCAAGCTTTACGGCCTCTACCGCGGCAAAGATCTCGACTACCTCTGGGTTAAATATACCCGACCTCCGCCTCGAAACCCAACCCACAACATCACCCTTATCGTTTCTTGCTACAACCCCTATTCCGAACTGTTTGTCCCTTTCAAATAAAGCTCCATCGAAATTTAATTTCATGTGAGGTACCACCGGGGGCTGCCACCTCACCGATAAACTCTTTGCCACAATAATTGTGTGGCTCTCCACCTCCACCTCCTTGTAGGACTGCCAGTAAGATCGAGCACAACGGATGAGCGCTAGTGGTGAAAGACGTTCACCTTCCATGAGTATCCTATTCCTATTCCACCACATTGACCACACGATAAACAAAAATAAAGTTGAATCTTTCTCACAAAGCCTACTTGTCACCACCCTCATCCATCCTTCCGAGCTCCCTCTCCATGTCCCTATAACTGCCCAAGGTAGATTGCTCATCTCCCATGTGATGCTAGCTGATGGGCACTCAAGAAAGACGTGACAAGCGTCCTCTCGTTCGGTTCTGGCACACCAGTCTCTCCCCACAAGCTCGTTTCCTCAAATTCTCCGCGTTTGGGAATGCTTCCTTGTAAATGCGCCAACAACATATTTTCACCTTTGGCGGAACTTTCGCATTCCATAAAAACCCCAAAGACCCACCATTCCGTGAGCCTGAGGCCTCATCCTTGTGCAGTAGGGAGAGAGCAACTTTATGAGCACTATGAACGGAGAATCGCCCATTATAATTATGGTGTCAAATCAACATGTCTCGTGTAGCACCTCAAGCGTAGGGCACCACATCCCCCGCACTAGAGCCCGACACGTGTAGTGGAATGGAGAATCCATACACGCATCAAACAATAGCGAACGGGAGATAAACAAAACTCACTCTCTAGCTAGGCGGCCTAACCCTCAGTCAGAGCACAAAACAGTTCATAACTCAAGTAATTCACGCATATCAAAAATTCGTAAGAAACAGAATTGAAATCGGATACGAATAGGGCAAAATTTCAAGCATAGAGGCTTTAAACGTTCAAAACGAATTCATTCTTAAACCAAATAATTATCAAATATCCACATAAGAATTAATAACTATCAAGTATTCACGTAATTAATTAATTAAATCGCGCACATAAAAATATACCTGAAAGTCTGATCGGTCGGGATGTTACAAACCTCCCTCCTTCAAAAGGACCTGTCCTCAGGTCCGAAGCGAGGTCTTGAAAAGTTCCGGGTACAACTGTCTCATTTTCTCCTCGGTTTCCCAAGTGGCTTCTTCGGATTTCTGATCACGCCACAAGACTTTTACCAAGGGGATTTGCCGGTTTCTCAATTCTTGCATCTTTCGGTCCAAAACTTTAATCGGGTACTTCTTGATTGTCAAATCCGGCTCTAGTTGCACCTCTTTGATTGGAATTTTAGAAGACTCATCGGGATAGTGTTTCCGGAGTTGAGAGACATGGAAAACATTGTGTATCCCGGTCAAACTCGGTGGTAGATCAAGCCGGTAGGCTACTTCCCCAACTCGTTCAAGAATCACAAAGGGGCCTAAGTAACGCGGGTTAAGCTTCCCGCCATTACCAATCCGAGCAAACCCTTTTCTAGGAGATGCTTTTAGAAAAACCTTATCTCCCGCTTCAAACTCCAAGGGTCGTCTTCTTTTGTCCGCATAACTTTTCTGTCGGTCCTGAGCCGTCTTTAGCCTTTGTCGAATCACTTTCACTTTCTCGATGGTATCTTGGATCTCCTTTGGTTTCTTAGCTCTGTCGAGCTTACCATCCTTTATCCATCTCCATTCATCAATATCCCAAAATAAAGGTGATCGACATTTCCTTCCATGTAATGCCTCATACGGAGCCATACCAATCGAAGTCTGAAAACTGTTATTATAAGCGAACTCGACCAAATCCAAATACTCATCCCACGAGTCTCGATAGTCTAAAGCACAAGCACGAAGCATGTCCTCAAGATATTTAATTAACCTCTCGGATTGTCCATCCGTTTGTGGGTGAAATGCAGTACTAAACTGAAGTTTCGTTCCCATACACTTCTGTAACTCCTGCCAGAAACTCGCTGTAAACCGTGGATCCCTATCTGAAACAATACTGACAGGTGCACCATGCAATCTCACAATTTCTTTCCGGTATAACTTGGCCAACTTAGGAACTTTATCGGACATCCGGACCTTGAGAAAGTGAGCCGACTTCGAAAACCGATCAATTATGACCCAAACTCCATCGAAACCTCCTTTGGTCCTTGGCAAGCCGGACACGAAGTCCATCGTCACTTGCTCCCACTTCCATTCAGGAATTGGAAGTGGTTGGAGAGTTCCCCCCGGTTTCTGATGTTCAGCTTTCACCACTTGGCATGTTTGACACCTTCTTACATAATTGGCCACATCTCTTTTCATGCCGTTCCACCAATACAAACTTCTTAAATCTCTATACATCTTAGTAGTACCGGGTGTTAGGAATAGTGCCCTAGAAAGCCGATTGTATATCCGCTTTGTGCTTTTCCTTATTGTAATCACAGACAATCTTTGAATAAAATAACGAATTGAGGCAACACTTCTTTATATGCTCTTGTTTGGTATGCGTTCACTTTAGCTGTGCATGTATGAGAACTCCCCTAATCCTGATGACTTTAGGACTCTACCATTTAGGTGAAATGGTTCATGAAACGAGCCCTATATCACATAAGTCATGATTAGTAAAATACTCCAAGCCGATGAGTCCTACAGACAGTGGGAGTGTCAACCTGACTCCTCTAAGGCTTGCTTGTGGGATCACGCCCTTAAGAAGGACCACCTTGTTTCATGGAGGTGCAAAGTGTATAGTTGATACGTGCGTGATACATGAGGGTGCTTACTTTAATAAGTAAGTTCACTGAGGTGCCCCGTGTGAGAACATTCCTAAATGGGGAAGGAAGTTTCTATTTCAGGAAATGGAAACTTCCAGATTAGGAAATATCTCACGAGTCATTGATGTGATTAATTGATCCTTAGACTTGAGGTTCCTTGTCACTTTATGAGTTAACTCTGTAGTCTTAGGTATAAGCTTTAAAGGGTGTCACCTTAGACAGCTGATTCAAGGCTTATGCTGGGGCTGCACAAGTGACTCATGAAAGTGAATGAGAATCAAGAAAGGACCTACACTTGCATTTGCAAGGTGATCTCTTATTGTGTAAGTCATTCATATGCCATATGGAGTCCTTGGCCAAGGCAGTAGATCAAGACATCAAGAAAAGGGTTTCTTGGATTGAGATCAAATGGATATGAAATGCACTTAGCTTTAAGACCGGATTATTAGGGTTCTGATTATTCCCTTACCCTAGATCTTGGTTGAGAGATAGTAAGTAGGAGGATTGTATCTCACATGAATCAATGACTTAAAGGTTCTGTCGAATCCGAACATTCCAATTCAGCTAGGGGTTAAACACCTGTTGCTAGACTATGGTCGTTTAATCTGTGGACTGATTAATTAATTAGTGAATTAATTAATTAGGGTCACTGCTAATTGAATTGAGAACCTAGAGGGTCACACACAACAACTTGGTTACATGAGTTGAGGCTTTAAAATGATTAAACGAGTTAATCAAGCCAAGAGGGTTCCACACGTGTGAAACCACACGTGTGGCTCACGTGAGTGACACGTGTATAAATATATGTGTATATTTATTTATGTATTAAATAATTAATGTGATTAATTATTTAATAGACTTTGGTTTAATTTTGAATTAATAAAAAGAAAGTCTAATTTTGGAGAAAATAATCTAGTTAATTAATTATGAATTAATTAATTAGATAAAATAAGTTATTTATTTTATAATAAATAAAGTATAAAATTATCCAAAAATAGTTTGGATATTTTTAGCTCTCTTAAAAGTTGA
This sequence comes from Lantana camara, assembly GCA_037501455.1. Taxonomy (NCBI): domain Eukaryota; kingdom Viridiplantae; phylum Streptophyta; class Magnoliopsida; order Lamiales; family Verbenaceae; genus Lantana; species Lantana camara. Next base: position 123,016,642 of record CM074857.1, read on the forward strand.
CTTGAAATAGAATTCAAAGTCAAAGTTGGAAAATACTTGATGATCAAGTAATAGGAGAGAGAGGGACCAAATCCTTTGTCCATTAGGACTAGGTTCGGCCGCCCCTCCCCTTTCCTATATATAGGGGAGCTCATGCTCCCCTTTAGAGCTAATTGACAATTCTTGGTTCATGTGTTGAACACCTTCCTTTCTCCAAGATTAAATTAAACCCTAGGTTAAGCCTAAACACTAACTAGAGAACTAGCATCCTTACTAGTTAGATTGTGATCAAGTTGGTGGACTTTCTCTAGAGACTTCAAGTTAGAAGTTTGAAGATTCGAGCTTTACCAAGGAGAGGGGATCAAGCCGCGTGAAGAGCGTTCTTGGGTGGCTTGAAACGCTTCAAGAAAGAATAAAAGAAAAGTAAGTTTTCTATCTTTACGAATTTGGTTACACGATTGCGAGTTCAAGGTCCTTTTGTTGGGAAAATTTTTAAATTCCGCTGCTTTCTGATTCGTGTTTTCCAACACCGGGATGTACCGTATAAGCCGACTTATGCGCCTCATCCAACACCAACTGCTTAAGTTCATTTGGAACACACACCCGAGCCTTAAACCGGAATAATCCCGAATCATCAAACCCGAATTTGGTCTCTGGATCAATCCTTGCCTTAGCCACTAATCTTTGAATTTCCAAATCATTAGATTGAGCTTCAATCAATCTTTGCCTCAAATCCGATTGTACTGAGATATTTGCCAAACGGGCCTCTGAAACCAAGGATACCGAACTCTGTTTACTTGAACCTGCTCCCAAACTCGAGATACTAACCTTTCTGCTCAAAGCCTCCGCAACCACATTAGCCTTACCCGGATGATATTGAATTCTACAATCATAGTCCTCAAGTAGCTCAACCCAACGTCTTTGCCTTACATTTAAATCCTTCTGGGTAAACAAATACTTAAGGCTTTGGTGGTCGGTAAAAACTTCAAAAGTAACCCCATAGAGATAATGACGTCATTTCATCAAAGCAAAAACAACTGCAGCTAATTCCAAATCATGAGTGGGATAATTTTTCTCGTGCTCTTTTAACTTTCTCGAGGCGTATGCTACTACTTTACCATTTTGCATCAAGACACAACCGAGCCCATCCTTCGACGCATCGGTATAAACTGAGTAACCTTCAGAACCCTCGGGTAGGGTTAAAACCTGTGCAGAAGTCAATCTCTCCTTAAGAGTTTGAAAACTCTTCTCACACGCCTCGTCCCACTCGAACTTAACCTCTTTCTTTGTTAACTGAGTCAACGGGGAAGCAATCTTCGAGAAGTCTTTCACAAAGCGCCTATAATACCCCGCTAACCCTAGAAAACTTCTCACTTCAGAGGCATTCTTCGGCTGTTTCCATAACATAACCGTTTCTATCTTTGCCGGATCCACTTCAATACCATTCCCTGAGATAAAGTGACCCAAAAATGAAACCCGTTCAATCCAGAACTCACACTTACTGAACTTGGCGAACAATCTATGTTCTCGAAGTGTTGACAATACCATTCTCAAATGCCGCGCATGATCTTCAACGGACCTCGAATACACCAGAATATCATCTATAAAGATGACCACGAATTTATCGAGGTAGGGCCGGAATATTCGGTGCATCATATCCATGAACGCGGCTGGGGCATTAGTAAGACCAAAAGGCATGACCACAAACTCGAAATGCCCATAACGAGTGTTGAAACCCGTCTTCGGTATGTCTCCTCAGTATGATTGGGACCCCCGCAATAAGAACACTCAATTGGGGCCGGTAGAGCGGGTACCACAGCTTGTCCTTGGGGTCGGGGCTTCTTATTAAAAAGATTAGAACCTTTGGGCTTGAAGACCGGAGGCCCACGTTGAGAGATAGGCCTCTTACCCAAATTTGATCCGGTGCTCGAACCTTGCCCCGAAGAGTAAGCCGAAGGTTTCATCCTCAAATTATGAGCTTCTACTTTTAGTGCCTTCCTTGTAGCCTTCTCCCAAGTGTCCACAGTAGCGGCCTTTAGAGCATTCTGAACGTCATACCTCAGCCCATGAATAAAATTTCGGGCTTTCTGAGTATCATCGTTAGTGATGTGAGGGGCATACGGGGCGAGTCTTTCAAATTCCAAAATATAATCTTCAACAGAATGATTCCCTTGTTTTAACTCCGTGAATTCCTGGAGTCTTCTTTCACGGGCACTTGGTGGGATATACTTGTGGCGAAATTCTCTTATGAAGCTTTCCCAGTTAAACTCTTCACCCATTCTTTCTAACTGAGCTCTCATAGCCTTCAACCAATTAGAGGCGGGACCCTGAACAAAACGAGCCGTGCAAACTGCCTTCTCATGAGATGGTGCAGGGCATATTTTCCAAATCCCCGAAATTTCTGACAACCATTCCTCTGCTTTAATATCATCACCGCCGTACCACTTCGGAGGGTTGTTCCAAAATTCCCTAAAAATCGGGGTAACTTGACCCTCTTGAGCCTCCCCATAAGGATTATTCCTTTGATTCTGTTGCAACTGGTTTAAGAGAGCCTGAACAATATTTTCTGCATTCAATGGAGGAGGTGGTTGTGCTTGTGGAGGAGGTTGATTAAGATCCGGGGTTTGTTCCCTATCATTTCTCCTTCGTGGAGGCATCCTGAAAATTCACAAATCAAGAAAATATTGATGCATGGGGTTCAATGTATGTTCATGGAAGTAATTAATTAAAATTTAAACAATTAACTCACATAATTGTATAGATGAATGCAAATAATCACATAACCCTAAGCCGAACGACCTAGACAGACCCGACACGACTCTAGAGCTCCGGTTTTGCAACCGAGAGCTCTGATACCACCTAAGGATGTAGCACCCGAGCGTAGGGCACCACATCCCCCGCACTAGAGCCCGACACGTGTAGTGGAATGGAGAATCCATACACGCATCGAACAATAGCGAACGGGAGACAAACAAAACTCACTCTCTAGCTAGGCGGCCTAACCCTCAGTCAGAGCACAAAACAGTTCATAACTCAAGTAATTCACGCATATCAAAAATTCGTAAGAAACAAAATTGAAATCGGATACGAATAGGGCAAAATTTCAAGCATAGAGGGTTTAAACGTTCAAAACGAATTCATTCTTAAACCAAATAATTATCAAATATCCACATAAGAATTAATAACTATCAAGTATTCACGTAATTAATTAATTAAATCGCGCACATAAAAATATACCTGAAAGTCTGATCGGTCGGGATGTTACATCTCGGTTCCTAGATTTTCCCAATGGGACATTCAGAATGTAGTCCACATCCAATAATGCTCTGATAAGATCTTCATCCCATGCCTCTCCATCTCTCACCATCAGCTCTCTGACTTTAATATTTTCTGCTCCTTCTGGGCAAGGAGTAAATGGTTTTGAGGCACATCGTCTTGGGATCCATGTATCCTTCCACACTTTAATCCGGGACCCCGAGCCTATCCTCCATCGGGAATCTGCCCTAATAATATCCCGAGTCTCAACAATGCTACGCCACGTGTAAAAAGGTCTGTATCCACCCCCTGCACTGAGAAAGTCATGCCTTGGGAAGTATCTTACCTTCAGCCGATACGACACACCACGATAAAATAATATTTTTAAAAATGTTCGTACATCATAATTAATAAATTATAATTGATTTAAATGGTTAAAAATTTATTTCTCGATGATCAATAATTTGGATCCGGATCCTTCTTACCATGAGAATGAGATATGTACTTAAAAAATATATATATATTATTTTCGTTTTCATAGAATAGTGAGAATATGGAACCCAGCTGATTGTTGTGGCCAATATATATTTCAAACAGTATGTGTAGTATTATTTTTAAAAATATTATTTTATTATATCGTGTTGTGGCAGATATTTATGTTCGAAATTTGTTTTGTGCATTTTTAAGAAAAAAAATTTACATCACCATATTCATATTATATTATGCTCCTATATATTATTATATTTGTATCCGTATCCATATATTAAAAGTATAATTTTTATTTTTTTATTAAAAGAGAATTAATATTAATTCTCCAACTACCACCGATAAAACTCGAACCCATGAAATAACATTTTATAAATATAAATATTATCTATTAAGTCATTTGTTTGTCTTATTATAGGTGTAAAATAATATATTATGGGACGAGAATATAATATATAATTTAACAAAATTGGAGCGAGATACAATTTTTCTAATTAAGAGGCGTAGGTTGTGTGGTGGACCCCACAGCATAGGCCTATGGCTGGAAGCCCATTGACCATGTTTGTATTAAGCAGTCCGTGAAGTCTTTAACTTTTACGTTCCCCACCACCCAACTTTACTCTTTTTACTAATTTATGGGTAATTGGAACTTTGATGGGTAACTTGTTTTACCTCTCTGTCAAAAAAAAAAAAAAAAAAAAAAAAGTTTTACTTCAATTATATTAGTACTGTGAAAAAGTATTTTATATTTATTATTTATGATAAAAGTTAAAAAAATATAAAAAGATAATTAAATAATAATATAATACAGGTGTCACCATAATTAGCCCAAACATAAAATAAAATTTTATTATTTTTGATAAGTGACGTGGTCCTATTTCCTCACTGACTCCAATTTGATTTCATTGCAGTTCCTTTTTTGTGGATTAAATTATCTGAAAAGTCTACATCTATAAATAGTAACCTAGGCAGTAGGTAAATCTAACTCGTCAAGCTTAATACACAATGAAAATAAGTATTTAGTTTTTCAACCTTTTGGAGTGAAAAAGATGAGAGTAAATAATTCTTTCTTGGGGTTGTCTAATGTGAGGTAGGTTTGTACTATTTTGTACTAATTTAATTTATTTAAAAAAAATATATTTTTAAATCAGAAATCACGTTAAAACTTCTATTTTTTTTCTAACTATCAAATTACTCCTACTTTTTCTCTAACTATCAAATTACTTAATTTATTTTAAAAATATATATTTTTAAATAAAAAATTATGTTTAAACTCCAATTTTTTCTTTAACTATCAAATTTAATTTAATATATTTATTTTTCAATCAATAATCATTATAATTCTCCTACTTTATCTACTACAAGTTATTAAAAAAATATATCTTAAAATCAATAATCATTTTTTTCAATGTTTAAGCTCCTACTTTTTCTCTAACTAAGAAAATATTTTTTATTTTAAAATTCTATACATTTTAATATTAAAAATCAGTTAAATTTGTGCATGCAAATCATGTTGTTTGTGAATTTACTATCATGTAATTAAATACTAAATTTCTAATGAATCTTAATTTTTTATAAATTTAAAATATAATTTTGTAGTTTTAGTAATTAAACAAATATAGATAATCATTAACTTTAGTATAAAGTTAAATAAGATTAACTGGATTAAATTTATGAAATTAATCTTGATTTTTATTAATACAATCAATTTATTTACCAAAAAAAATTAAATTTTTATTAGATTTTACCATCGAGTAAGTTTACATCATATATGATAATTTATTTTAATTTTTAATTGATCAATATACTTATAATCTTTTTGTTGTCTCGATGAAAAAATATAGGATCATGTCAGTTTAAAAAGTGAATCATATTAATTATGTAATTCATTGTTATTATTTGAGAGACATAATGTTTCTAACTTAAATATTAGTTAATAAATGTTGTTTTGTTTTTAATTACAAGACAACCTTCGGTTCTAGCTGGCAAGGTCTCAATTCTTCGTTACACTTATTCTGCGCTTTACAAGCCTGGGTAGGTATGAAATTTAAAAAGAACCTTGAGTTATACATATAAATATTTAAAAGATCCAAAGAAAAATAAAAAAAATAATTCAGTATGATATTATACTATTAAACACGAAAACAAAACTAAAGAGATAAATAATTAAATACGAAACAAGAGAAAAATGATTTCGACTTCAATAAATAAGGAAGACTTGGGGATGATTAATGTACAATACTCGAGTGATGATGTTTGATCTGATGTCAAGGTTTAATCACTCAAATTTTGTATTTTAGCGGGTTAGGTTCGAGTTCTGAAAAAAGATAGTATGGTGATAATTTAAACAGTGAGTCATATTAGTTATGTACGTCACTATTATTATTTGAAAGACATAACATTTCTAGCTCAAATATAGTTTAATAAATAAATGATGCAGTGTTTAATAACGCAAAATAATATAAATGGCATTAAAAATAAATGACATTATATAACAATTAGAAAACTACAAAATATATGTTCATTTTAACTATAATAATATGAAACTTTTAAAAAGATTAATATACACACCGAAAAACCATGTTTATATAGTATAATAGAGCAAAACAGTATTGTACAACTCATCATTTTCAGTTGAACAAGAAATTATCAATTTGTATATACTAATTCTATTCCTTGTGAAAACTAAAGGATATTACTATATATATTAAAAGGGAAAATTACATTGTACTACCCTGAGGTTTGCCATAATTACAAATAGGTCCCTATTCTTTGTGTAATTACATTAAAGTCCCTAAACTTTCACTTCTGTTTGAGGTCCATAACGGACGTTACTGTTCCTTCAGGGTCAACGGTTGACCGCCCCGAAATACAGGCACTTATTTGTTATTGAGTAAACTATAGGGATCGTTTTGTTAGTAAATTCAAACCTCAAGGACCTATTTGTAATAATAATTTAATATTCAGGGGTATTTAGGGCCGGTCAACCGTTGACCCTGACGGCACACTAACATCTGTTATGGATCTCAAACGGAAGTGAAAGTTTAGGGACTTCAATGTAATTACACAAAGAATAGGGACCTAATTGTAATTATGACAAACCTCAGGGTAGAACAATGTAATTTTCCCTATATTAAAATAAATAATTATAAGTTCTTATCATTTCAAAAGAAAAATATATATGAAATACTCAATGCATTTGATTTTCCAACAATAATTTGTTGAACACTAGTTTATTTAAATCAAATAAGATACACAAAATTAACAAATGTTCTATACATAAATTTAATATCTTATTCATGTGTTTTCATATAAAAATTATTTCAAGAAAAATATATAAATAATAAAATAAAAATTGATTATTAATTATTTTAATATATTATGCACATAAGGTGGCTGTGGAAAAAATATTTTATTATTATTTTAAAATAAAACTATTGATTATTATTCTATTTTAACTTTATTTATCTAATTTTTTAATATATATGTGTATGTGTAGTTGTGTATTTGAAAAATGAAATGAAAAATATTTAAAAAATACAAAGAATAATAAAAAAAATAATTAAAACGGATGTCATATTATAGCTTACATTCACTCAAAATAAACAAAATAAATTTTAACTTTAAAAACTTAATAAATTTATTAAAAATGTCCATTAAAAATATAAGTGGGTTTTTTAAAATAAAATATTAAAGAGAAGGTGGGTGATTCCATATATATATTTTAAAATTATAAAATATTCAAAATTTATTAAAAAAATAATATAGTACAATCTTGTTCAGACCGACCTCATGTGAGGTCAGTACAGATTGAACTTTTGTTAGACATCCCCTTCTTTTTTTTTGGTAAGGAAATAATTCGTAGGTTAGTGAACTTAATAGTTACAATTTGAGTAGAATTTGGGGCAAAAAGATAGGCTCTAAGTTTAGACGCTCCTAGCGACCATGTGTATGTAAGCTATCAAAAACTACAATTGCAAGCCCGGCCTTCATTCCCGTGCCTGTGCTCATCAACTCATTCTTAAGTTTCACAAATTTATTATTGTACACAACACTTTAACTTAAAAATTGTCCCTATTATAGTGCTTTTAAATGTAGAACAACAACCGTTTCAGTTTTGCTAAATATTTTATTTTATATGTTTTTTATATTCTCAATTATACTCCAACTATTAATACCAATCAGAATTGGTTCAAAATTCAAATGATTAAAAAATATTTTTTCAAGGTAATTATTTTGATTCCTATCCCTTTAATTATTTGAGTGTATTTGTGTTTAAAAAGATAAAAAAAAAAACTCCTACTATTCATATGGGATATATATATATCCAACAATTTCAGTATCACAAAGTATATGTCTAATAATCATAACCATAGAATTCAATCCCACTTTGAGCAGGGGTTATGTGGCCGTAATTTTATTTAGCATTAATACATTTAACCTATGATGCACGGACAATTCTAAAAATATCATTTTGCCGTGTCGTGTCATACCATGTCGTGTCGGATACTCGTGTCCGACACTCCTTACGTGGGAAATTCAAGAAAAAATCCGTATCGCCGTATCTGTATCGTGTCGTGTCCGTGTCACCGTGTCCGTGTCCGTGCATCATAGCATTTAACGTGGTGAACCTTGAGACTCGGATTGTGACCGTTGAGATTCGGAAGGACCTCCATCTTACTTAAGAGAAGAAATTTGAGAAAATTATCATTGAATTTGATTTGAAAATTATTATCTCTTTTATTAGTTATTTTGAGTTTGCCCATCATTCTCTTAAAAAAAAATCATTTTAAATGGAAAGATTCGCTAAATATGTTATGAGAATATAAAATTGTCAACACACACACCAAAAAAAAAAAAAAAAAACAAAAGAGTAGAAATGTGTACGCTTATCATCAGATTCAGGAGATAGTATTTGTTTGATAAACCAAACATTGAGATTGTGCTCCTCCTTCATGAGAATCAAATAAATATTTAGTAATTGAAGAAGTTCATTTTTTGTTTTAAAAAAATTAACGGTGGTGGAGTCGAATTTGATCACTATTTTATTATCAAAATATATATTTTTGTTTACTTTTGAAGTTTCGGTTGCAATTAGTGGAACATCTCTTCATGGATTTTCAAGCTCGCCATTACTACATGTATAGAACAAATTTTAAAGATAAAGAGATTTTCAATATATTTGACTCCTATGCATATAATAAAATAATATTTTTAAAAAGAAATATGAATTAGAATACAAATCCTATTTCAATTTTTTATTTGGAGGCAAATGATTAACTTCATACAATCTTTGTTTTATGGTTGTTTTATTCGATTGTGAGTTGCGTCATATAACCTGTGATTTATGAGTGCAATAACTACAGATCACTTAACGTGTAAAGTTTTTTATTAACGTTAATTATATTTTTAGAGATTCAAACTCGAAACCTCTGATCAAACTAGCTTTGTGCCGAATCGCTAACAGAGTGTTCTAACTTCATTTTATAATAAAGATTTTAACCCTTCTTAAGCCAAAAAGCAAATGATTAAAAATACACGTTTTGAAAAAGTAAAAATAGTGCGAGTACCCCTTTTTCTTATCGTCCCTCACCCTGTCGTCCACCTCCCCAATTTACGCACTCACATCACGTAGTAAGTCTAAAAGCACCATGCCCTGCATCGCAACAACTCCAATCCATACATAGCTGATGCAGACTACTTCAGTTTTGTTGTTTGTTCTTTTACCTTTGCGCAAAAACTGCGTTAAATAACTGCCATTTATAGAAAAAGGGTAGTAGATAGAGAAACAAAAGGCAGATTCTTCCACGAAAACTGACTTTCATGCAACCTATTTCTCTCCCACACTCCCTCTCACTCACTCACACACACACACACACACCACATATTTTTCCCACTTCTTTTTTATATAACCCCATAAGCATTTCATTAGTTTAACTTAGCTGGAGGCTGGAAGTGAAGGAAAGAAGGGGAGAAAGAAAGAAAAAGACAATCTTTAAGTGGGGTGCAAAGAAAAGGTGCACCCACTGAGGTAGTAAAAAGAGGACTGAAACAGTTTTCTTTGTTCTTTTCTTGAATTCTTGGTTACTTTTGATTTTTTGTTTTTGTGTAAAATAAGGTTTTGTTTTCTCTTCAGGTACTTTTGATTTTATGGGGCTTGTCTGCTTGTAAGGCGTTGAATCTTTATGATGAATTAGGACCCTTTTCGGCTGAAATAGCAATAATAGCGGTGGGGAGGAAACAAACAAAAACAGGGAGGTAAGGAAATAAAGAAAAGGAAGTTCAAGTGGAAAAAAGAAAAAATTAGAAGCTTTTATGGGTTTTGTTTGAATGTGTTAATGTGTAGTACTCGTCATGACTACTGAGGGCGGTTCCTATGTCGGTTCTTGGAGGGTAAGGGATTTTTGTTGATAGGAAAAATTCACGAGTATTTGCGAGATATTCGGGGCAAAAGCTGAAGGTGTTTCTCTTCTTCTTCAAACTTTTCTTGGCTTTGTTGGTGTATCTGTATTGGAGAGTTTATGATCTTTTTTGGACTGTCAACTTTTTTTTTTTTTTTGGTTTAATGAGTTGTTGAGAACTGGGTTTTTGGTATTTTGATGGTTTTTGTGTGGAGTGAAATGTTGAATCTTTGGTGCTTGATGAAAGGCCTGAGTGATTAATCTTACCTTTCTATCTGGTAAAAGTTTGATTTATAGTTTGAAGTGGAAAGTTGAGAGTTTTTTGTACCTTGATTTGCATACAGATTCCTGATTTGAAGAAAAGGTCCTTCAAAACCATCAATGGCAGCAGATTACGGCTCTGTAAAATCGTCCAAAACCAGTTACAGACAGCTCACATCCTCAATTTTCAGTTCACCTAGGTTGTTCCCTGGTTTTGTCTCAAAGAACTCTTATGACACAGAGTCCGCCATGAGTAGCCCGACATCAATTCTCGACACAAAACCCTTTTCCTCTTTCAAGAACCCCTTTTCTCCTGATCCAAACACTCCCAAATCTCCCAAACCAGAGAGCAAGAATCTTTGGGAGAAATTGGACTCTAGAGGTGTTGGCCTTGCCCTTATAGATGCCCTCATTGATGAAAAACCCGACCCCGACTTACCAAAATCCGGTAGCAGAATGGTTCTCTTTGGTTCACAGTTGAAGATTCAAGTCCCTCTCCTGCCTCCTTCTGTTCTTCTGTCCCCAAATGGATCACCCAAGTCCCCTTGTGATTTCGGTATCAAGACTAGGAGTTCTCCCGTTAAGAAATCCCCGTTTGGTTCGTTTAATTCAGCTCGGCTTTCTGCCAGCGAAATGGAGCTCTCTGAGGACTATACTTGTGTTATATCATACGGGCCGAACCCGAGAACTACACATATATTTGATGATTGCATTGTTGAGAGCTGCTGTGGGGTGGTTAAGTTCTCTGAATCGAGAAAAGAAAATGGGTTTTCTTCAGGTCGGTCTATGAGTTATCCATCCGAGAGTTTTCTCAGTTTTTGCTACAGCTGCAAGAAGAATCTTGGACAGGGGACAGATATTTACATGTACAGGTTCATGTGATGGCGAATCAGTTTCGATGATTATTAGACTTCATCCATTTTAGTTCGTTATTATATTCAATTGTGTTTAACCATTTGTGATATTCTTCAGGGGTGAGAAGGCGTTTTGCAGCAGCGACTGTCGTTACAAGGAGATGATGCACGAGGACGATGACGAGGTGGGAACCGAAACGTCGGACCTGGATGATGCTTATGGTACTAGTTCATGGCTTCAAGAGATGAAATAATTGTAGAGTTAATTTACAGATGCAGATGAATGAAATCAAGGATGTATGATATTCAGGAGTTTTAAGTGTGTTCTGTGTTTCAGTATCTTGTTATATGGACTGGAAATACCCTGGTTTTGTTTGAAGGACGGTTCATGAGGTCATTTTCCATATTAGTTCTTGGAATTAATCGGAATCTTAGATCGATTAGTTTGAAACACGAGACACTCATAATGTGATTGGTGTACTGAAATTTTACTCTAGTTTGAGTTATAATTAATTACACGCATGGTGTAACGTGATTGGTGTATATTTTATCTAATTTGAATAACAATTTTTGGTAATGATGATGATGACTTTAGACTAAGACCCAATTGGCTTAGTTTATTATTGTAAATACCAATAATCATGTCATAATTTTCTTGATAGTTGTGATTTTGTCTTCTTTAAAAACCTTTAATCATGCGTGTTTTCAGCTTTGATAAAGCCCTAATTGCATTATTGATTTGTTAGTTTATGGCCATGGGTGGTGACCCTATTGTAGGGAGAATATATAGTTCGTGCAATAATAGAGCATCTTATTTCATTTTCGGGATTATTTTTTTATTTAATTTGTGAGACCTTAATTATGCTGAATGTGATGGATGCTACCTATATAATTTAGGCCTACCATTGAATGTGTAGGTTTAAGTTTTGTTTTTTCATTGGAAATACTTACTTGAATATGGTAATTAATTATAACTCAAACTAAACCCGGCCAAATCAGTGTATGAGAGGAAAATTGATACAAATTTTAGAAAAATTCATCAATCAAATAGCATATCAAATATCAATTGATTTGTTCCAACGAGCCAGGATCTGGACTAAATTTTTTCAATTGAATAATTATATTGAACACTTTCATACCTCCAATAGGTGAAGAAACTACCATACATGGGATTGGATATTTTGTTGCAAATCTTTGCTAATATTATGGGTTGTACCATGCATGAGGGTCATGAAAATACTTGTTTTCTCCAGACAGTGCACGTGAGAGGCACGTGCAGTTTTCATTAGCGAACTGACTGTGAAACATCTTTTGCAACGATTCGTTAAATGTGGGGCTTACGGTAGAACTTTTAAATAAATGGGATGTCTGCTGCAACGGTGTCAAACTAACGATTAACAAAAACACAATTTCTGGATGTTTTGTTGGCAAATGTTGGTAAATGGTAATATTAGGGGTTGAAGTACTTAATTGAAATTTGGACACAATTTTGAGGGGCATGTGGAAATATTGAATAGTGGTGACTTGTATAATTGGAGAAATGGTACGAAATGGGGAGACAGGCGTAGTTGGAGGGGACCGATAGCTCATGAACATGAAGGCATTAGTGACTGACAAAATTTATGAAAGTTTTGGGACCATTGGCCTCTAAGATTCTTCATATCTCCCAAGAAGTCAAGAAACAATATTTTGGCCTTAGAGCCTCTGATGTTAAGTCTTCCAGACATGGTGTGTGGGTGTGTCCAAATCTTCGAACCAATGAGTGCCCGACACTGTTGAATACTTGTATGTATTAAGTGGGAATACGGAAAACGGGAGCCGATCGATCGAGCCCAACGTAATGGATAGGACTCGAGTCGAACCAATGGAAAATATGGCTCGAGCTTGGCTTGGGTATAATTTGAGTTCGAATATCATAATGTTATAATATTTTATAAGCTGTTTGAGGTTTGGGATTTATATATTTATTTGAATTTTAGAAAAGATGAAAGCTCGTGAGTTGATTTGTGAACTAAGTCTGGGCTGATGTAAATGGGGGTGGGCTAGGTTGACGGACAACTGAGTACCTGATTTATCTCCTCCTAGAATTGAGTATTCAACATTTGCTACAAGAATAATAATAAGATCAAATTACATTTTTGGTATTTTAGTCCAATTTTTTTGAAATTAGAGATATTTAGTCTCATTATTTTCAAAAAGTTACAATTCTGGTCCCATCCATCAAATAATCAATGGAAAATGTTTTTTTTTTTTGCCATTAAGTGCAATTTGGAGAAAAGTTACTGTTCATTGGGTTGTTTTTTTATGGGAGTTTGCTTATTAATACCTTATTTTAGCACCACATTATCTTAATAAGAGTGATTAGTTGATTCAAAATGCTAAAATAGAGTATTAAAAAGCAAACCCCTGCAAAAAAACCTAATGAACAGTAACTTCCCCTCCCCAAATTGCACTTAACGGAAAAAATGCATTTTTCGTTAATTATTTGACGGATGAGACTAAAATTGCAACTTTTTCGAAATTATGAGACTAATTGTATCTAATTTCAAAGATATAAGACTAAAATTGCAAAAGATCTAATCTTATGAGACCAAAAATGTAATTTACTCTAATAATAACAACTAGTACTATTACTTTTTTTTTTTTTGATCTCTCAGAGTTTCCCCCCACCCAATTGAGTGAAGGACTAATTTTTTTTGATCTCTCAGAGTTTCCCTCCACCCAATTTAGTGAAGGACTAATCTCCCGAGGTAGCTGAAGGCGCTTATTGAGGGGACCCCTCCCAACGTAGTTTTTTACATCCACAAGGTTCGAATCCGAGACCTTGCTTAAGTGAATTCAAGCCCCTATCCACTTGAGCCAACTGCCCGTTGGTAACTAGTACTATTACTAGTGCTGTATATTATTGGTTGAATGGGAAAATAGTTTTGAAAAATATCGTTATGTTTATTTGGTATTTTATCATTTTTCATGGAAATTAATTTCCATCACTTTAATAATATTCCAAATTCTACAGGTTGTTCAATTGAAATTAAAGGCTATAGTAATTGCACCTTTCATTTTGGAATCTGGTAAGCTGTATTAATTTGTAATAGCAAGAAGAAATTAATTCAACAAAAATAATAATACCATGAAAGAAATCTTGATTAAAATCGACAAAATTCATTAATGAAAAAACATTCAAATTCTTGATTGAAATGTATAAAAAAAAAATAGAAAGTTCGTTACTTCAATAAGATGTAAACGAATTAACTCACTAAGATAATGTCAGATTTCTCATATAGAAATTTTACAAATAAATTAATTACTTAAATCCATAATTCCAACAGTATATATTTTCTAAAACAACCTAGCTAGCAAGGTGCATTACATTAAAACGTCATTTATAACAAATCCTAAAACAAAATTCCAACAGCCAAATTAAGAATACAAATTAACGTTATTAGATTATTGAATAAATATATATGAATTAAATACACAACGTACGTTATTGACCAAGAAATTAATTCTGCAAAGTCATGTATCCGCTATAAAATGGCATAGTTTTATTCAACTTTAGGCAGCAACAATTAAACACAATAATCAAAACCAAAAGATGTCTCGTCTATACTCTATTTTGTTGCTTCTTGCAATCTTTGCTCTTGCCGTATCTCCCACATTCATTCATAGTTTAGAACAAGATTCGACAGATGAAAATGACAGAATCTTGGAAGAAGATGAAGGAACGTGGACGATTGAATCGCTCAAGCGCCACCGCCATGGCCATGCTCCGGCTCCGGCTCCTCACCACCACCACGCCCCGGGTCCCAACCACCACCACCACCACCACCATGGCCACCATGCTCATGCTCCACATCACGACGGCCACCACCGCAGCCACAGTGGTCACCACCATGCTCATCCTCCTCACCACCACCATCATGCTGCCGCGCCAAAAGGATTGTGAGCACATATTGTTTTTCACTTGTGGGATCGGATTTAATTAATTAGAATTGTTCTTCATGTGCCAATGTGAAATGTGGCACATATGACGTATGGCAATCGGTTTATGCCGCAAATTGATTGTATATGTTGTTCAAGAGCATATGCTATCTTGATGATTTATATATATAGAACTTTTATTATCCGCATATTATGAATTACTTTATAATTTTTCTTACATTAATTAATTATATGAATGAATTACCGGATCGACAAAATTCTCATACTATTTTGGTAAAATAAGAAAAAAGGGTTTCTAAATAGCCAAAATAACAAATTATTGGAATGAAAACTATACTAACATCAAATTTTGTTGCATACGATAAAAGGAGGGTCAAGATTGCTAACTTAACATTTCCGTCCGATCGAAGAATAAGGTTACTTTAATAAAATCAATAGTTATGTGTTTAGTTAATACATACAATGCAGAGGAAAACAATCAGAACACTCTATCATTGTTAACATGTCCAAAATCGTGTGATGGGTAGTTATTATGTTAGTTGATTAGAAATTTCGTATTTATATATTAGCAAACACACAACTACTATGGATAGAGAGAATTATACTTCAATAATACGATGGACTCGAATTCATACTGAGAACTGAGAAGTAGTAAAAATGGTCTTGGACTTAGACAAAAAAACAAAGGTCTTGATTGTAATAAATAAAAATGCAAATTAAATTAAATTGAAAAAAATTAATCCACACGTCAATTAATTTTTTTGTGTTTCTTCGTCTACATCCATGTAGATTATATAATTATAACTAACTAATAATTTTCGCACACTCATTGCATATACAAATAAATTTTTTTTATTATTTAAATATATTAAAATTAATTTTTATATTAATATGTTTTTTAGAATTATTTTAAATGTAATTATTAAATTATGATAAATAAATAAATAGTATAAAATAATGTATATTAGTTAAAAAAAGTTTTAAATGTAAAATAAGAAGGAAAAAAAATAAAAATTATATTTAAAAAAAAAAGGAATTGAAGTAATTCGAGATAAAAGAGAAGCTAAAAAACGTTGTTGTACTGAAAAAATAAGTAAATAAATAAAAAAAATAATGTAAAAGAATAAAATGGATAAGAGAAACAAATAAATATAATTAAAAAGAAAAAAAAATAATCAAGAGACAAAAACGATCTCTATTTGCTTTTCTCACTTAATATAATAATATAGATACATCATACATGTTAAGATGACAAATCATGAACTCTATTTATATGAGTTCCTTATTTGATTAGGATTTTGGTCAATTTACGAAAAACTGACCGTTTTACCTTCAATTTACAAATTAAACAATAAAGATCCAACTTTTCAAAATTTTAATTCATGGGAAAATTTAAGTTTCTAAAATATTTGAATCGAGTGTCTCTAATAAAAATAAATTTCGTATTTTTTTACACTTTATTACGGATTTATCACTTGTGTTAGGCAATCAGTGCGCAACTTAGGGGGTGTTTGCAAACTCTATTGGATATAAGCAGAAGTAGGAGCATAATTGAAAGTTGTAAAAATTTGCAGTAGTAAAAGCGGCGAGTGTTTGGAAAAAAAAGTGATAAGTAGAAAAATAATCAGTTGAGTGTTTGCAGAGAAAAGTTGATAATCACTTTTAAATACTATTAAATTACTAATTTACCCCTAACGTATTTTAAATTATTTTTAAATATTATATTACGATTTCAATATTGTATTAATATAAAAATTATTATAAAATTATAAAGAATATAATCAAACATTGAATTATTTTATATATTCCTCCATTTATAATATTTATATTCCATTTATAAATAATAACATATTAAATAGATCATTTTATAAAAATATAAAATACCTATTATATTATAATATATTTTAATATAAATTATTATATTTATATATAATCATTATTTAATATATGAATGTATCTATTAAATAATATTATACAAACTAGAAAAAGATATTACTGAGTTGAAACAGAAAAGATACATGGAATATATGAATTATAGAGTTATATATAATATATGTATGTAAAAAATCAAATTAGAAATATTAATATTTTATGAGGATATTATTGTCAAATAGAATTCTAGTTAAACATATAATCTATAAGCAGCTTGGGTTACTTCTGGATTCTGGCTTATTTCTGCTTAAAATAAGCAGAAGTTGTTGTTCCAAACACTCCAAAACGATTAAAAATAAACACTTATCCCATAAGTGCTTATTTTTAGAGTTTGCAAACACTCCCTTAGTTTGCATCAACAATTGCCGAACCTTTGTCCTGGCCATTCGCCTTTGTACTAAAGACCGGCCTTTTACATTTAGTTCGAATCAAATTTTAATTAGTAAGCTTTCCTTGTTAGTTCGAATCGAAAATAAGTTATTATTTTATATTAATCTGCATTTTACTGTGTATCTAATGATTGATTCGAACTGTGTATCTGCATTTATATTAATCTGCATTTTCCTTGTTAGGCAATCAGTACGCAACTTAGTTTGCATCAATAATAGTGCATTTTACTCTCGACGGTAGTGTTTTCGAGCATAGAAGTTCAGCCACGGCAGGGGGGTTTGATAAGAGATGACCAAGAGGGACATGGTTAACTGGCTTTGCTATTAAACTTGGAGATACGACGATTGTTGCAGCGGAGTTGTTGGGGCTTAGGGAAGGGCTAAACTTAGCTAGGTAAAGAAGATATCCTAGGATTGAGGTTGAATGTGATTCGGAGGAGGTTATCAAGATGATCAAAGATGCGGACACTATGGCCCACCCTCTTGGTCACGTCATTGAGGAGTGCAGAGTATTGATGCACAAGCCATGGGAGTACAGACTCAGACATGTTTATAGGGCTGCCAATGGCCTCGCAGATGCCCTTGCCAGAAGAGGCCAGAAGAGGCATGAGGAGAGGAACGTTTGGAACTTCCTTCCGGAGGGGCTCTCGGTTTTATTTTGGCAACGCAGTCTTATCCGGTTCGGTTGTTACCGAAAAAAAAAACCAAAAAAAAAAAAAAAAAGATTGATTCGATTGTTGTGATTTGATTTTAGCTACTAATTTAGTTATCGTAGTTGTGTTTTGAGTTCAACATGTCCTCGAATAGTCGAATGGGATTAAGTTCTCATTTTTTTGCGGATATTTTTATATGTTTTCTTTGTTTAACGTTTGGCTAAGTACTTTATATTTCTTGACTTTTACGGCAATGTATGAGAGGGAGGGGGTCTCATTAAACTCCCTACGATTTTATGGACTGGTTTTTGGATTTGTTTAAAGCTTTATGAAATTAGGTATCAGTATAATAGTATCATTAGGGAGGGGGTCTCGTTAAACTCCCTACGATTCCACAAAATTTCATATCATCAACATGCACAAAAAGTCAAATAGTCAAATGTGGGTTTTAAATATATAATAGTATAGATTACAAATAAATTAATTACTTAAACGGGGAATTCCCGAAAACTCCCCAAATGATAAGTTCAATTCCTTTTAGCTCCCCATTTTAAAAAATGATGTATTAAAACTCAAGAATCGCGTATCTAAAACCCCAAAGGATGTATTTGAAATACAAGGAAAAAATCACGTATCTAAATCCCAGAATCGCGTATCTAAATCCCAGAATTGCGTATCTAAATCCTAGAATCGCGTATCTAAAACTTCAAATGATGTATTTGAAAATGAGGAGTTAAAAGGAACTTTTCAAACCCATGGGGAGTTTTTAAAAATTAACTTAAATCCATAATTCCAACGGTATATATTTTCTAAAACAAGCTAGCTAGCTAGGTGCATTACATTAAAGCGTCATTTATTACAAATCCTAAAACAAAATTTCAACCACCAAATTAAGAAAAGAAATTAACGTTATTAGATTATTGTCCATACTTACCAATTAATAAATACATATGAATTAAACACACAACGTACGTTATTGACCAAGAAATTAATTCTGCAAAGTCATGTATCCACTATAAAATGGTATAGTTTTATTCAACTTTAGGCAGCAACAATTAAACACAAAAATCAAAACCAAAAGATGTCTCGTCTATACTCTATTTTGTTGTTTCTTGCAATCTTTGTTCTTATCGTATCTCCCACATTTATTCATAGTTTAGAGCAAGATTCGACAGATGAAAATGACAAAATCTTGGAAGAAGATGAAGGAACGTGGACGATTGAATCGCTCAAGCGCCACCGCCGTGGCCATGCTCCGGCTCCTCACCACCACCACGCCCCGGGTCCCAACCACCACCACCATGGCCACCATGCTCATGCTCCACATCATCACCGCGGCCACCACCGCAGCCACGGCGGTCACCACCATGCTCATCCTCCTCACCACCACCATCATGCTGCCGCGCCAAAAGGATTGTGAAATCATATTGCTTTTTTCTTGTGGGATTGGATATTAATTAATTAGAATTGTTCTTGATGTACCAATGTGAAATGTGGCACATATGACGTATGGCTATCGGTTAATGTCGCAAATTGATTGTATATGTTGCTCAAGAGCATATGCTATCTTGATGATTTATATATATGGAACTTTTATTATATATCCGCATATATATTATGGATTACTTTATAATTTTTCTTACATTAATTAATTTTATGAATAAATTACCGGATCGACAAAGTTCTCATACTATTTGGTAAAATAAGAAAAAAAGGTTTCTAAATAGCCAAAATAACAAATTATTTGAATGAAAAGTACACTAACATCAAAATTTGTTAACACAGAACAAACATAATACAATAGTATGGTAACATCATACTTGTTTAGATAAAAAATTTATGAAGTCTATTTCTATTAGTTGCTTATTTGATTAGGGTTTAGGTTAATTTACAAGCAAACTGACCGTTTCTCCTTCAATTTACAGATTAAACAACAAAGATCCAACCTTTCAAAATTTTAATTCATGGGAAAATTTAAGTTTCTTAAAATATTTGAATCTGGGTGTCTCTAATAAAAATAAATTTCATATTTTTTTTTCCATTTTTGTGATAATTATTGAGTTGAGAGTACAATTGTCAATTCATTACGGATTTATCACTTGTGTTAGGCGATCAGTAGGCAACTTAGTTTGCATCAATAATTGCTGCACCTTTGTCCTGGCCTTTCGCCTTTGTAATAAAGTCCGCCCCTTCAAGCTTAATTCGAATTAGATTTTAAATAGTAAATTTTTTTTTTTGTTAGTCTGAATGGAAAATAAGTCACTAATTATCTATATTAATCTAAATTTTATTGTGTATCTCGATTATTATGAATTGGGCACTTAGCTACTAGTTTAGTTATCGTAGCCGTGCTTGAATCCGGCATGTCCTCCGGTGGAACTAAGTTTTCATTTTCTTTGCGGATATATTTGTATGTTCTCTTTGCTTGACGTTTGGTTTGGTACTTTGAATTTCTTGATGTTTGCTGCAATATATAAGAGGTAGAGGGTCACGTTAAGCTCCCTACGGTCTCACGGATCGGTTTTTGGATTTATTTAAGCCCTTATGAAATTGGGTAATTTGAAAAATTTGAAATTCATATGCTAGAGTTGTATTATTTTTATTTAAATAGATATGAGTTGTAATTATACAAACTCAACCTAAATATTAGTATAAAAAACCCAAAAATTTAATCAACAAGAAAATGGGTCGGAATAAACTAAAAAAATGAATTAATGTCAGATTTCTCAAATTAAATATCACAAATAAATTATTCAAATTCCAAATTTCAAATAGTACTCGAAACTCATAAAAAAAGCTAGGTGCAATTCATTAATACCTCATTAGTAACATATCTTAAACACAAATTCGAATAAACAATTCAAGAATATATTTGATGCTAGATTGCCCATACTTTCCAATAAATCCATAAGAATTAAATATATAAATTGACCCAACATATTTATTGTGCAAACTGCAAAGTCATATAACCCCATTATAAAACAGTATAGCCTGATTCAACTTTTTTGCAGCAACAAAACTAAAATATCAAACTTAAAAAGATGTCTCGTTCATACTCTATTTTTTTCTTTCTTACTCTCTTGGTCCTTATACCTTATCTCCCTCTTTTATTCATAGTGTAAAAGATGACATAACCATAGAAAATGATAGAATCTTAGAAGAAGAGGAGGGAATATGGTCGATTGAATCACTCAAGCGCCACCACGGCCGCCACCACCACCACCATGCCCCGGCTCCGCACCACCACCATGCCCCGGCTCCGCACCACCACCATGCTCCGGCTCCCCACCACCACGGCCGCCGCGCTCATTCTCCGCATCACCACAGCCACCACCATGGCCACGGTGGTCACCACCATGCTCCCTCTCCTCATCGTACCCCTCGTGCTGCTGCACCGATTGGATTGTGATTTTGCTTGCTCAATTTTCTTGTTATTTTTTTTAGTAAAATATTTGTTCAGAAGCATTTACGTACCGAGTACTTCTTGATGTGGATGTAGCAATTTGTACTGCAGTTGATCATGAATCTTGATGTATGTTGCTCAGACATATATATTCTATCTTATGAATTACATTGAACTTTATTAATATTCTGTACCTCACGAATTAATTTTATTTTTATCTTATGAATTACATTGAATTTTATTAATATTCTCTATCTCACGAATTAATTTTATTTCTTGATTTGTAGTTCATTTATTTGAGTTTGAATTTAATGAGACCACTTAAGTGAATTAACTTAATTTGTCTTTTGTTAAATTTGATAATAAATTGTTGATTCTATAAGTCGATGCTCATACTATTTCGTAGAATAATAAAAAGCTATTTTCAAATTTTACTTTTATTTTCGATATTATCCAATGTGCTACCAATGGTACGCTTATCAAAGTTTGGGGATTTTCTGATGAGACACCCATCGGAATATGTTGATATTGTTTTTTCCACCAATATTCTGACGAGAGTCCCGACAGAAAATTGCAATTTCATTTTAATTTAAACAATGTTCCAACCGGAACACCAAGACTTTTGAGATGGGGAGTTCCTATCTTTCGGTAGATTTTGACCATATTCGAAGATAATCAAAGAAGATTGGTGACAACATAATCACAATATCAAAGGTGTTACTAACTGGATATATTTAGCCACCATAAAATGGTACATGATGGTTCAACGTTATGCCTGTTAGATAATCGGGAAAACATGGTGCTTTGAGAAATCTTTTCTTATTGATTGTGATCCGTAATACAATAGGGTTACAACATATATACAAGAAGAATCTCGTCTAAACACGGTAAGTCAACTAACAAGGATATATACAAATTCCTAACTATTCCTAACACTCCCCCTCAAGTCTAGTATCGGATCAACGATGCTCAACTTGCTCAAAACTTCACTAAAAATCCTTCCATTTACTGCCTTCATCAAGATATCCGCTAACTGATCTTTGGACCGCACAAAAGGAATATCAATCACCCGTTCCTCCAATTTCTCCTTAATAAAGTGTCTGTACACTTACACGTGCTTGGTATGATCATGCTGTACAGGGTTCTCTGATATACTAATGGCTGCCCGATTGTCACACCTCAACTTGCAGGCCCCTGCTGCAGGAAAGCCAATTTCTGTGAGCAACTTCTCAGCCACAACACTTCAATTACTCCATGTGCAATACCCCGAAATTCTACCTTTGTGCTCGAGAGAGCCACTACCTTCTGCTTTTTACTTCTCCAAGTCACCAAATTTCCTCCAACTAAGGTAAAATACCCGGAAGTTGACCTCTTGTCTACCGGATTTCCAGCCTAATCTGCATCGGTATAGGCTTCGATGTCTAAGTGTCCATGTTTCTGATACAAGACACCTCTCCCCGGATGCCCCTTCAAGTATCGACAAACTCTCAGCGCTGCATCCATATGTTCCTTCTGAGGGCGGTGCATAAATTGACTGAGTACCCCTACTGAATAAGCTATATCTGGCCGAGTATGAGATAGATAAATCAGCTTTCCAACTAAGTGTTGATACTGTTGGAAAACAGCAGAGTTAAAGCAATGGAAGTTTTAAATTTTTTTCCAAAAACGAATTGTGATTTTACAATGTTCGTTTCAAAACTTAGGGACTCAAGAAACTTACACGAATTCAAGCTTTCTTGAAACGTATTGAGCCGCCCTCAAACGTTCTTCATGCGGCATGAAAATCCCCGTTTCTTGATTCTTTCTTCGAGATTCCAAAGTAGAAATCCTCTAGAGTAATAATCCACACCAACCTAGATTCAAATCTTGTTAGTGAGTATGCTAGTATTGTAACATGCATATTAAAGAAATAGAAACGAGAAACGAGAGTAAGAGAATTATCCCCAAAATTCCATGAAGGTTGGACGTGATCTCAAATCACGTGTAGTCCAAAAATTCGAACCTCTAGTCCCTTTTATAGGCTAGGGTTCGAAACCCTAATCCCATGTAGGAGATGGTCTCCTACTTTGACTTTTCTCATATTCTTTCTTTCTCTCCAAGTAAATAATATCTTATCTAATATAAGATATTTATATTATAGAAAAAGAGCTCCTAACTAATTTAGGAATATTTAATTATTCTAGCAATAATTAAATATCTTATCCTAATAATATTTATTCTAATCACATTAGAATTAATACTTTCGAATAATAAAATAGAAGATATTTATTTATTTATTTATTCTAATCAAATTAGAACAAGTAAATAATTAAATACTTAGAATTAATTCTCCAATTAATTCCATCATGGACTTTAGAATTAATTCACTAATTAATTCTAATGGGCTAAAATTAATTCTCCAATTAATATTATTTCGGCTATATAATTAATTCTCCAATTAATTATATTTAGGGATTTATAATTAATTCACTAATTAATTATATTTGGGCTTGATAATGAATTCTCTAATTAATTAACACATGATCCAATTTCTCAAATGGATCACACGTCCCAAACAATGCTCTCGATCCACACGTGTACTTTACACTGTGGTCTCGTTTCGATCAACTATCTGATCTTTCCATAATACCCTTTGAACCCGATATTTGTGTGTGACACTCTAGGTTCAATTTCAGTTAGCAGTGAGCCTAATTATTTAATACACTTTATTAATTAATTACCTAAAAGATCACACGACCATAGTCTAGCAACATGTGTGTGACCCCTACCCCAAATGTGAATGTATATTCGAAATAACCTTTCCGTCAATGACATCAAGTGGGATACGATCCTCCTACCATCCTATCTCTCGATTAAGATCTAGGGCATGGGAATATAGAGAGCCCTACTAACCTTAATCTTAAAACAAAGTTCCCTTCATATTCCATTTGATCTCAATCCAAGAAAACCCCATTTTCTTGATGTCTTGATCTAACCACCTTGCGCAAGGATTTTAGGATGGAATCATGAATGACTTGTGTAAATTGTAATAAGAGATCATCTTACCTACAACAAGTGTAGGTCCTTTATTGATTCATACAATTCTCATATGCCACTTGTGTAATCCCAACATAGGCCGTGGTTCAGGTGTCTATATGGCGACACCCTTTTGAGCCTATATCAAAGATTACGGAGTTAGCTCATATGAGACAATGTGGAATCTGAAGTCTAAGGATTAATTCCTCACGTCATTGATATGTGAGATATTTCCTAATCTGGAAGTTTCAGGAAACTTCCTTTCCCATTTAGGAATCTTCTCACATGGGGCACTCTCAGTGAACTTGTTCTTAGAACAAACACCCTTGTGTATTGTGTACGCATCAACTTATGCACTTTACACCCCATGAAACAGGATGATCCTTCTTAAGGACACAACTACATAAGCAAGTGTCAACAGAGGCAAAGTCGACACTCCCACTGTCTGTCGGCCTCATTGACTTGGAGAAGTTTCCAATCCTCACCTATGGAGTTAAGAACTTGTTTCATGTGTCATTCCCATAATGACAAAGTTCTTAACGGCCTCATCGGATTAGGGGAGTTCTAGACATGCACACGTAATGGAAACACATAAAACATGTATTGGCACATAAGAAGTGTTCGCCTGTGATTATAATCATTCGTATATTATTCAAAGATTGTTTGTGATATAGGGAAAGTCCCAAAGCATTACAGCTTTCTAGGGCACTATTCCTAACAATCTCCCACTTGCCCGTAAAAGCCTTTCAGGTCTATTCCAGGTCCCATCTTCCCAAGGTGTACCTTTAGAGCCTTATTGACTTTGGGCGTTTCCAAAGTGGATCTGCTATATTCTCTGCTGATGTGAATGTTTCTAATTTTCACATCATTAAGGAAACACGATTTTCTTATTCACGTGATTCATAATCAAGCGTCTGGTCCCTTGGTGAGGTCTCGATTCTCTTACTCGATCAACTATCCATTTCATCATACCATATCACTACAAGAAATTCTGCAAATTCCGACGGAAAATTCCGAGGGAAACAGGCCGTCGGAATTCCCTCGAGATTCCGAGGGGAATTCCGACGGGATTCCGACGGAATTTGTTTTTTTTTTTTTAAATAAAAATTAAATAAATCCGACGGAAATTCCGTCGGAATTCAATCGGATTTTTAAAAAAATAAAATTAACAAATAATATTAAATAATTCCGACGGAATTCCCGTCGGTTTGTTAAATATAAAATATAAAAATTAAAATTAAATAATTCCGATGGGATTCCCGTCGGAATTCCGTCGGATATTTTAAAAAATAAAATATAAAAATAATATTAAATAATTCCGACGGAATTCCGATGGGAATTTCGTCGGTTTTTTTAAATATAAACTATAAAAATATAAATTAAATAATTCCGACGGGCATTCCGTCGGAATTCCGTCGGATATTTTAAAAATAAAAATTAAAAATAATATTAAATAATTCCGACGGGCATTTTGTCGGAATTCCGTCGGATTTTTAAAAAAAAAAATTAAAAATAATATTAAATAATTCCGACGGGATTTCCGTCGGAATTCCGTCGGTTTTATCTATGCTTAAATTGAATTCTTATGACGTATTATAATATTTGTAGTTATAATTAATATTTTCTAGAACTCAATTTTAAATATAGTCTACAAAATTTGTGATTTTATTATTTCAAATGATATATAAATATTTGTATCAAACTAAACCAATGAATTGATCTAGCTCAACTGGTTTTCCTTGGTTTCCATAATGTCTTCCTACCGTGAGGTTAGGTGTTCGAATCCCCAGTGACTCATTAAGTTTTTATTTTTCCAGTAAATTCCGACGGAATTCCGAGGGAAATTCCGTCGAAAATAATTAATTAATTAATTTTTTAAAGCAAATTCCGACGGGATTCCGAGGGGAATTCCGTCGGGAGATATATTTTATTTTTTAAAAAATACGACTATTCCGACGGGATTTCCCTCGGTATTCCGTCGGAATTTTTTTAATTTAATTTTTTTTTTCTGATTTTTGTCCCTCGGAATTCCGTCGGTTTTCCGTCGGTTTTGAATTCCGAGGGAGGGTTTTCCTACGGCATGTGTTCCGTCGGAATTCACTATTTCCGTCGGAATTCCCTCGGAATTTGCAGGATTTCTTGTAGTGTATGATACTGGTGTTGTTTCATGCTAAGAACTTCATCTACCCATTAGATGGAGTTTCTTACCCAAACACTTAACTTAGTGGTATTCAATACGACTAAGTGTTCAACCTTATAGTCGAATCTACAGTGCCTCTCGATTGGAACACTTTCCAAAGCACTATTTTTCCATCTTGGCAAAACGCGTATCCTCTCATAGATTAGCATCTATGTTTTTGATGCAATGATTACATCAAACAATCCTTTAATGACAAGATCTTTCCGGACTCTTAAAATACATCCTCATTTCTTCTAAAGTACTTAGAGGGTATTTTTACAACAATCCAGTGACCTTCTCTAAGGTTACATTTAGAATTGGCCCATTACGCTATGTGCTGCGCCAAATCTCGCCGCGTACATAATTTTACATACATTATGTTCCCTTTTCCATAAAAGGGATTTGAACATTCTAACTTTCTAAGAGCTATTTTAGGACACATCCTCTTCAAAAGAGATGTTCCATTGTCCATTGGAAATTCTGTAGGAATCTTCCATACTAAACCAATTTAGTACAACGTTTATATACGTCGACTGAGATAATCCTATTATTCTCTTAAATCTATCTCCATAGATATTTATCTCGAGAATGTAGGATCTATCACCAAGATCTTTCATCTCAAAATGGTTCCTAACCATGCTTTGGTGACTTTAATGTCATCCGTCGCATTCCTAATGAGAAGGATATCATCCTCGCAAAGTACCAAAAGTTGCACTTTTAGTCTCTAACACTTTCTTGTACACGCTATGTTCGAATTTTAAGTCAAATAATTTTGACTATTTCACTAATTTGAATACTCTAATTCCTAGAAGCTTTAGTTCAATTTCGTAAATTTACCATTTGGGGTCTGCAAACCTTTTGCTTACTCCCACTAAATGTGAAATCCATAGATGTTCCATATTTATGTCCTCATCAATCTCATATTAATAAGACAAGCTTGATCCTATAAAGTAGTTCAACTAAGGTCCAAACTTAGTTTGACTATATGGAATCCATTTCAGATTTCATAGTTTGTTTTTCACTGCTCAGATTCCAAATCTCATAGCCCCTCCTCATGAGTAAATAGATCTATATCCACTCAAGAAGATCTTATGGAGAAAACCGTATTATCTTATAGGCTATCTAGGAATGCGTTCTGAACGCATCGAGGGAAAACTATCTCTTAAGATTGGCCAAGTCTTATCAGAACGAATTGTTTTTTCCTATTTGTGGCGTGTGTTATGTCCTCAAACCTTTTGAAGTCTTTGGGCTTACCTTTCTTCTCTCTTGGGAGCAATTCCTTAAGAAAGGTAAATTTTTTAAAACAAACAACATTTGTTCAAAAGAATCGCATAAATAATATTCTATATTGTTTGCACAGACTTGAACTAGTTTCAATCTTATCTTTCAATTTCTTCTTCAATTAAGTAGACTCAAGAGGGATACATTCTTTAGAACAAACAATATTTGTTCCAAAGAATTACAAAAACATTACTATATATTGTACATATAAACTTTAACTTGTTTCAAGTTCATCTCCCACTGTCTTCTTCACTTAAGAAGACTCCCACTATCCTCTTATAAGAAGACAATCCCAAAATTCTAAGACAAGAATTATTAGGGAATTTCGAATGCCACAATTCATAGTGCATTTAAGAGAATGACTTGGAATTTGCAAGATTCAAAATCCCAACTGCGTTTTTCTGAAGCATAAGTTCAGAACGAAGGTAAGTCAATAAGTCTCGACAAGGAACGAACCATATCCTAGAGGGTTATGTTCCTTCGTTCAAAAATACCAAGTTATTCTTGAATGAGCTTACTGAGGGTTAATCCTATTATCTCTAAGATGACTAAGGAGTTAGTCACTAAGATATCTGCTATCTCGATCCAATCGAGCTGCCTATGTCTTATAACTACTAAGGTTCCTAACCTTCCTTATTTTGAAATTCTAATAATTTCACAAAAGTTTCAGATTCATACTTCAGTAAGTACTCACATTCATAATGATTAAACTAACGATTTAGTCTAGTGCTTACATTAAGCAAACCTTAATCCTTGGTTATGGATCGAGATCCATCTAAACTTTAGGACGTGTTTCTCGTTTCACATAAACCAGATTTTTGGGAACGTTTCCCTCTAAATAGGATTCTTAGGAAGTTAAATCTTTGAATTCATTTTCGTAAAATGATCCTAAGATGATTAACTTGCTAATATCATTTAGGACGTTCCAAAGTAATTTGAAACTTTATCATCTTACTTACTTATGTTTTCTCGTCGTATGATCGAAACATCAATGCTTTGAGTTTTGCAAAATAGTTTGTGTAAAATTAACTCAAGACTAGAGAATTCTGATCTTATCGGAATTACCACAACGAGAGACAAATGGAGTATCCTTATACTCTTTGCAGTTCCTTTCCAAGGCCCTAGTTTGCCACTATGGAAGCTAAAGACTGATCTTTCTTTTTAGGGTTTCCCTTCTCTCACCCCTTCATCGGGTTTTAAGGGTTTCTTCTTCTTTAGCCTTGATGCCTTTACCTCGATAGGTTTAGAAGAAGAACTAATTACCTTTTAGTCCTTCTCAAGGATGCTTTCTTAAGTTATCAACTAATTTGATCAACTATGCTACAATAGCATCATCTAAGATTGAGCAAAAGGGTCTAAGAATGATGATAGAAGCAATTCAAGCAATCAATGAACTAAGAACTCATTTCTTAGTGTACTGCGTGGCTGCAAGGTCCTCCTCAGTGAGGACTTCCACGTTACACGTGTATTCCTACATACAAATTTGGAATAATTCCTTCGATATGTTATACCTTGTAACACGGTCGCAAGAGTGTACAGTTGCTCTTAAGTGTTTTGGAGAATTTCCTTTCACTTTTCAATTGCTTCTCTTAAGCCTAGGTCGAATTTTCACGATAGGTGTAAACATTCGCCTTATAGAGAAAAATTTTCTCCTTTGAAATCTTAAAACGGATTTTAAGGTTCGAAACCAATCAGAGTGGTTAGGACTTTAGTCAACTTACTTGACTCAAGGACGTATACTAATGAGTTGCATTTCAACTTATAGACAATCATAGAACTACAACCTAAATGCTAAGCAGAGAAAATATGAGCATATTGAATAATAACGTAACACATAGGATTAGGTCTTTTATCGGATGTGGCTCCCATTATTTTTAGAAGGTCTATAAATCCCAAACGACCTTAGAAGAAACTTGTTTTCTCAGTAGGTACTAGAATCCCAAGCATTCTTAGTTTTGGACCCACGACTCGTGAGACATCCAAAGGTCTAAGAATCTTTAGGTAGGTACGAAATTACTAATTCCATCTCCATGGAACTCCTAGTAATATTTTTGCATCACTGATCTTTCAATCATGGACCCACGACTCGTGAGACATCCATATCTACTTTAGTGTTGAGCAGGACCCATCAATCATAAGATCTCAATCAAACTTAGTCCGGAATGACCCACGACTCGTGAGACATCGCCCATTCCAAAATGATCAAGAAAGATCAATCACCTAAGGTGATCAATCAAGAAACTAAGATTTAATAGGCTGCACTAATTACCCCACGACTCGTGAGACAACAATTAGCTTACCTATTAACTCCTAAATCCTATTGATGGAATGCTAGAAATTTTATTACCATAATAGAATACCTATTTATTCGAAAGTTGTTCAATATTTTAATTAGGGATTTTTTGAATTAACCTGAGTATTGTCCGGTTTTGACCTCACCAACATGTACTGTTATCCATTTTTAATTGTCTTTGATTAATACAGTTTCACATAAAATGCATCACATAAGCAATTAGCAGATAACATGTCCTAGCATGATACTAATTATGTGATGATCATGGGTATCCTAATCTTATATGTGATTATGGGAGCCACTCCATAATCACTAGTTCTAACATTCATGCCACATAAGACAGTTCATATCGCATAGGGGTACAGAATTTAATGGAAAACCCCATCTATTACATTAATAGAAACCCTCCTAAACATTTTGAGGGGTCTTCTCTTATGACCACCATTCTTCAAGTGTTCCTTGTGGATCCTTCTTGCTCCTTAGGTGCTTGTCTCCAAAATGAAAAGAGAAATCCTCACTTCCTAAGTTCTACTCTCTTAATATAAAGTAATATGGATCAATCTTCATATTGACCATAGACAAATACACGGGGAATACCCCGGCACAAAAACAATAATAAGAAAAGCCACATAATAAACACATAACAGTACGCACATAAGTAGGGTTCCAACCCTAATTGAATTAACGCAACTATGGGGCTCCATGTGCATAAATAAAAACATTCATAAGACTAACCCATGATCACCTAAACTAGCATAATCCGCTTGAAATTTAAATTTACCAACTAAATTTAAAATTCCCTTGACTTCAAGTTAGAATAACTTAAGTAATTTGAATATAGTTCACTATTCAAGAATTTATTCAAAACACGAATTCGTATCATGACAAAACTCAATTAATTTCAAAAAATTAAATTTTTGTCAAAATATCATTCAAAGTGATATTATTTATTTTTCTCGAAAAATAAGAACTTGACTTTAATTCACAAAAATCCCAAAATTTATAATTGTTTCAAATAAATAATTTTATAAAATTAAAAACAAAATTTAAAATAAAATTCGATTTTACAAAACGAGATTTTACGACACCGAAACACGAAACGAAATTAGGGTTCCGGATTGCCTTAGGCGAGGCGCGCAGCGTCGCCCGCAAGTGCGCACACAGCCCTCCAGGGCCTCCCGGGACAGCCCAGCAATATCCCGCACAGCTGCGCGCAGGGCCGCGCGCACAGTACAAAAGTGCTGCGTATGCGCGCGCCTCGCGTGCCAGCCACGCTCTGCTTACGGGCGATGCTGGGCGATGCTGGGCGCTGATGCGCGCACAGTCCCGGCGAGCCTGGCTATGCCGCCTAGGCGAGTGCAGACTAGGCGGGGCGGCGAAAGGGTAACGCATTGGGCCACGTGCTATCGCGCGGGGCTATGGACTCGTTCCAAAATTCTCGTCTCGTGATTTCAAAATTCCAACAATTCAATTTCGAATTAAAAACAGTTCAAACCAATCTGAGTTAAAACAACTTAAAACCAGATTATTTGAAAATAATTTTTCACAAATTTTAAAGAAACAGTTTTGATCCGATAAATTCGTTTTTCAAACAAAAACCAAGAATACATAACATATATCCAAATTCAAGAATTTTCTGTCAAAATTCAATACAGTAATGTTTCGAAACGAAAGTTGCAAGGTGGCTCTGATACCACTTGTTGGAAAACAACAGAGTTAAAGTAGCAGAAGTTTTAATTTTTTTTCCAAAAGCAAATCGTGATCTTGCAATGTTCGTTTCAAAACTTAGGGACTCAAGAAACTTACACGAATTCAAGCTTTCTTGAAACGTATTGAGCCACCCTCAAACGTTCTTCATGCGGCATGAAAATCCCCTTTTCTTGATTCTTTCTTCGAGATTCCAAAGTAGAAATTCTCTAGAGTAATAATCCACACCAACCTAGATTCAAATCATGTTAGTGTGTATGCTAGTACTGTAACATGCATATTAATGAAATAGAAACAAGAAACGAGAGTAAGAGAATTATCCCCAAAATTCCATGAAGGTTGGACGTGATCTCAAATCACGTGTAGTCCAAAAATTCGAACCTCTAGTCCCTTTTATAGGCTAGGGTTCGAAACCCTAATCCCATGTAGGAGATGGTCTCCTACTTTGACTTTTCTCCTATTCTTTCTTTCTCTCCAAGTAAATAATATCTTATCTAATATAAGATATTTATTTTATAGAAAAAGAGCTCCTAATTAATTTAGGAATATTTAATTATTTTAGCAATAATTAAATATCTTATCCTAATAATATTTATTCTAATCACATTAGAATTAATACTTTAGAATAATAAAATAGAAGATATTTATTTATTCTAATCAAATTAGAACAAGTGAATAATTAAATACTTAGAATTAATTCTCCAATTAATCCCATCAAGGACTTTAGAATTAATTCACTAATTAATTCTAATGGACTAAAATTAATTCTCCAATTAATATTATTTCGGCTATATAATTAATTCTCCAATTAATTATATTTAGGGATTTATAATTAATTCACTATTTAATTATATTTGGGCTTGATAATGAATTCTCTAATTAATTAACACATGATCCAATTTCTCAAATGGATCACACGTCCCAAACAATGCTCTCGATCCACACGTGTACTTTACACTGTGGTCTCGTTTCGATCAACTATCTGATCTTTCCATAATACCCTTTGAACCTGGTATTTGTGTGCGACCCTCTAGGTTCAATTTCAGTTACCAGTGAGCCTAATTATTTAATACACTTTATTAATTAATTACCTAAAAGATCACACGACCATAGTCTAGCAACATGTGGGTGACCCCTACCCCAAATGTGAATGTATATTCGAAATAACCTTTCCGTCAATGACATCAAGTGGGATACGATCCTCCTACCATCCTATCTCTCGATTAAGATCTAGGGCATGGGAATATAGAGAGCCCTACTAACCTTAATCTTAAAACAAAGTTCCCTTCATATTCCATTTGATCTCAATCCAAGAAAACCCCATTTTCTTGATGTCTTGATCTAACCACCTTGCGCAAGGATTTTAGGATGGAATCATGAATGACTTGTGTAAATTGTAATAAGAGATCATCTTACCTACAACAAGTGTAGGTCCTTTATTGATTCATACAATTCTCATATGCCACTTGTGTAATCCCAACATAGGCCGTGGTTCAGGTGTCTATATGGCGACACCCTTTTGAGCCTATATCAAAGATTACGGAGTTAGCTCATATGAGACAATGTGGAATCTGAAGTCTAAGGATTAATTCCTCACGTCATTGACATGTGAGATATTTCCTAATCTGGAAGTTTCAGGAAACTTCCTTTCCCATTTAGGAATCTTCTCTCGCGGGGCACTCTCAGTGAACTTGTTCTTAGAACAAGCACCCTTGTGTATTGTGTACGCATCAACTTATGCACTTTACACCCCATGAAACAGGATGATCCTTCTTAAGGACACAACTACATAAGCAAGTGTCAACAGAGGCAAAGTCGACACTCCCACTATCTGCCGGCCTCATTGACTTGGAGAAGTTTCTAATCCTCGCTTATCGAGTGAAGAACTTGTTTCATGTGTCATTCCCATAATGACAAAGTTCTTAACTGCCTCATCGGATTAGGGGAGTTCTAGACATGTACACGTAATGGAAACACATAAAACACGTATTGGCACATAAGAAGTGTTCGCCTGTGATTAAAATCATCATATATTATTGAAAGATTGTCTGTGATATAGGGAAAGTCCCAAAGCATTATAGCTTTCTAGGGCACTATTCCCAACAGATACGGGCCCTTGTCAGTATCCTCTCTCCCGTCTACTATTTGCAGTCCATGATTGACCATCATCGGAGTGTCCACTGGCTTACTCTCTAGGAGTCCTATCTCAGCGAGAAGGCCAAGAACAAACTTCCTTTGGGATATGAAGATGCCTTATCTTACCTCTATCCCTAGGAAATACTTCAGTTCCCCCAAGTCCTTCATTTCAAATTCTCGAAACAAGTTTATCCGAAGTTGAGCTATCTCATCTGAGTCGTCCCTCGTAATAATCAAGTCATCTACATAAATTATTAGGCAGGTGATTTTTTCATTTCTTCTCTTCAGGAATAGGGTATGATCTTAGTGTTAGGAATAGTGCCCTAGAAAGCCGATTGTATATCCGCTTTGTGCTTTTCCTTATTGTAATCATAGACAATCTTTGAATAAAATAACGAATTGAGGCAACACTTCTTTATATGCTCTTATTTGGTATGCGTTTACTTTAGTTGTGCATGTATTCGAACTCCCCTAATCCTGATGACTTTAGGACTCTACCATTTAGGTGAAATGGTTCATGAAACGAGCCCTATATCACATAAGTCAAGATTAGTAAAATACTCCAAGCCGATGAGTCCTACATACAGTGGGAGTGTCAACCAGACTCCTCTAAGGCTTGCTTGTGGGATCACGCCCTTAAGAAGGACCACCTTATTTCATGGAGGTGCAAAGTGTATAGTTGATACGTGCGTGATACATGAAGGTGCTTACTTCCATAAGTAAGTTCACTGAGGTACCCCGTGTGAAAAGATTCCTAAATGGGAAATGAAGTTTCTATTTCAGAAAATGGAAACTTCCAGATTAGGAAATATCTCACGAGTCATTGATGTGATTAATTGATCCTTAGACTTGAGGTTCCATGTCACTTTATGAGTTAACTCTGCAGTCTTAGGTATAAGCTTTAAAAGGTATCGCCTTAGACAACTGATTCAAGGCTTATGCTGGGGCTGCACACGTGATTCATGAAAGTGAATGAGAATCAAGAAAGGATCTACACTTGCATTTGCAAGGTGACCTCTTATTGTGTAAGTCATTCATATGCCATATGGAGTCCTTGGCCAAGGGAGTAGATCAAGACATCAAGAAAAGAGTTTCTTGGATTGAGATCAAATGGATATGAAATGCACTTAGCTTTAAGACCAGATTATTAGGGTTCTGATTATTCCCTTACCCTAGATCTTGGTTGAGAGATAGTAAGTAGGAGGATTGTATCTCACATGAATCAATGACTTAAAGGTTCTGTCGAATCGAGACATTCCAATTCTGCTAGGGGTTAAACACCTGTTGCTAGACTATGGTCATTTAATCTGTGGACTGATTAATTAATTAGTGAATTAATTAATTGGGGTCACTGCTAATTGAATTGAGAACCTAGAGGGTCACATACAACAACTTGGTTGCATGAGTTAAGGGTTTAAAATAATTAAACGAGTTGATCATGCCGAGAGGGTTCCACACATGTGAATCACACGTGTGGGTCACGTAAGTGGCACGTGTCTATATATATTGTATGTATTAAATAATTAATGTGTTAATTATTTAATAGACTTTGGTTTAATTTTGAATTAAAAAGAAAGTCTTATTTTGGAGAAATTAATCTATTTAATTAATTATAAATTAATTAATTAGAGAAATAAGTTATTTATTTATTAATAAATAAAGTATAATATTATCTAAAAGGAGTTTGGATATTTTTTTAGCTCTCTTAAAAGTTGATTTGAATTAGAATTCAAAAGTCAAGGTTTGGAATTACTTGATGATCAAGTAATAAGAGAGAGGGACCAAATCCTTAGTCCAATAGGACTAGGTTCAGCTGCCCCTCCCTTTCCTATATATAGGGGAGCTCGAGCTCCCCTTAGAGGGTGATTTAATTCTTTTGGTTCATATGTTGAACACCATCCTTTCTCCAAGATAAAATAAACCCTAGGTTAAGCCTAAACACTAACTAGAGAACTAGTATCCTTACTAGTTAGATTGTGGTCAAGTTGGTGGCCTATCTCTAGAGAGCTTCAAGTTAGAAGTTTTGAAGATTCGAGCTTTACCAAGGAGAGGGGATCAAGCCTCGAGAAGAGCGTTCTTGGGTGGCTTGAAACGCTTCAAGAAAGATTATTGAAAAGTAAGTTTCTAATCCCTACGAATTTGGATTCACGATTGTGAGTTTCGATCCTTTTGTTGGAAAATTTTTAAATTTTCGTTGCTTTTTGATTCCTGTTTTCCAACACTGAGTTGCTCTGATGATATCCGTATCTGTTCATGACAACTGTGAATCTCCCAAACCAGGCTCGAAGTGACTGCTTCAAGCCATATAGAGCCTTCTTTAATTTGCACACCTCCCCTCCACCATATCCCTCTGAAAAACTTGGTGGAGGCTCCATGTTTACTTCTTCTACCAGATCACCGTTCAGAAAAGCATTTTTTACGTCAAACTGATGTAGTGACTAGTCTCAATTTGCTGCTATCGAGAACAAGACTCTGATAGTATCTATCTTCGCCACGGGAGAGAATGTTTCAGAGTAATCGACGCTATATGTCTGTGTATACCCCTTGGCTACTAGTCTGGCCTTATATCTTTCCACACTTCCATATGCTCTGTGCTTAACTGTGAATACCCATCGACACCCTACCATTCTCTTTCCACTAAGAAGCATGCATCTCTCCCATGTACCATTTTTCTCGAGGGCCTCCATTTCATCCTTCATAGCTTGAGCCCATCTATCATCCTTCAGCGCTTCTTCCATTTTACTAGGTACTGAGGCTGAATATACCGAGGTGGCATAGGCTCTAGCTTGAGGTGAGAGATTTCCTTTAACAAGACCAGCTATTGGATACTGCGGGGCTCTGTTTCTGAGTTCTGGCTCGTACAGGAACGCCTGCCCTTCCCGCCTAGCGGCTGCGCGCAACGCGCGTGAGGATGCGCCCGCGCTGGCAGCTCACGCACGCGGGTCCATGAGCGCGATGCTGCGCGGCTGCCGGGCATGGTCTCGGGCGGGCGTGTAGTCCGTTCTGGGCCGTTCGTTGTGCGATCTTGATTTTCGTGTTTAGTCCAATCCAATCCCAATTTAATTTTGCTGTAAAATTTTGTTTTTATTAAATTTGAATTAATTTTGAAATAATTGTTTAAATTGGGATTTTTTAAAAAAAATTAAGCGATTTAAATTATGGGAAAATTGCAAACTTTATTTTATGAAAATATAGAAAGAATAAAATTATTAATTTTCAGAAATTAATTGGAATTTTATTAGTTTATAGTTTTTCGGGTTTTATAGAAAAGGCTCTTGAACAAGAATTGCTTCTAAGTCTTGTTTTAAGCTACTAGAGCTTAAAGCAAGAATTTTAATTTATTGGTTAAATTTAAATTCTTGCAATTTATGCATGTTAGGTGATCATGGGTTTAGACTTATGTATGGTTTTAATTTATGCACATGGATGGTTTAAATTGGGGTTGGAGCCCTATAGTTGCGTTTTTCAATTGAGGTTGGAGCCTCACTTATGTGCGTACTGTTATGTGATTTATTATGTGGCTTTCCATATTACTGTTTTGAGGCCGGGGTATGCGCCGTGTATTTGTCTAAGGCCAATATGAAGATTAAGCCTTATTACTTTTCGGTACTTTTCATTTTTTTGAGAGTAGAATAGGTGGTGAGGTTATATTTTCATTTTGGAGACAATGCACCCATGGAGTAAGATGGACCACATTCAAGTAACAAGGAGGCCATAAGTGAAGACCCCTCAAAATGTTAGGGAGGGGAATCTCGATTGAAAAATGTAATAGAGATAGGGCTCGTATTTTGTTACTACTTTCCCTTATGTGATTTAAACTGTTTATGTGGCATGTATGTTAGAACTTGTGATTGTGGAGTGGCTCCCACATATCACGCATAAGATAGGTAGAACCCATGATCATCACATGTTAGTATCATGCTAGGACATGTTATCTGCTAAGTGCTTGTGTGAAATGCATTTAAGTTGTACTTGCATTAATCAAGACTAATTAAAATTGGATAACATATATGTTGGTGAGGTCGAACCGGACAACTCTCCTGTTGATTCGAAAATTCTCGTTAAATATTAAGCTAATTTCGAACAATAGGTATTTAATTCGAGGTGCAAATTTTGAATTAAATTCCTAACATTCCATTAATAGGTTTTAAGTTTAGTAAGTGAAGCTAGTTATTGTCTGCGAGTCGTGGGATAGCTAGTGGAGCTTATTAGTTGTTAGTTACCTAATTGATCATTTTAAATGATCAATATTTCGTGGTCAATTTTGGCAAAGACGATGTCCGCGAGTCGTGGGTCGTTCGAACTAAGTTTTGATCATGATCTTATGATTGATGGGTCTAGCTTAACGCCTAAGTAAATATGGATGTCGCACGAGTTGTGGGTCCATATTGAAAGATAGGTGATGCAAAAAACTATTACTAAGAGTTCTAAAGGTGTTAGAATTGACAAGTTGTACCTACCTAGGGTTTACTTAGAATGTCCGCGAGTTGTGGGTTCGAGGTGAAATGCTTAGGATCTTAGTACCCATTGGGAAACGTGTTCCTCTTAGATCTTTGGGAATTATAGATCTTTGAAAAACAGTGGGAGCTACATTAGATTAAAGACCTTATCTTTTGTATATCGTTATAATTCAACATGCTCACTGGTTCTCTATTTTACCATTTAGGTCATAGATTCTGTGATTCTCTACGTGTTTTGAAATGGCAACTAAAAACCCTCTTGTATCGATCCTCGAGTCAAACAAGTTGACTGGTCCCAACTATTCTGATTGGCTGAGGAATCTGAAAATCATTTTAGATTCTGAGAAGAGAACTTGTGTTCTCTTCGAAGGGGAGCCTAGTCCCGAAGGGGACGCTCCCACTCGGGCCGAGCGGGACGCAATCCAGAAGTGGAAGGATGATAATCTCTAAGCCCGTTGCCTTATGTTGGCTAACATGTCTCCTGACTTGCAAAGGCAACATGAGACTAAGGAATTTGCTTGGGAGATTTACGACCACTTAGAGCAACTTTACCGCCCTCATGAACGTGTTATAAGGTATAACACTTCAAAGGAATTGTTCCACTTGAGAATGAGGGAAGGTTCAAGTGTCCATGAATATGGACTCAAGTTTCTCTCCCTTACTGAGAAACTTACTTCCATGGAGATGGCACTGAAAGATGAGCTTTCAATGGACTTGTTGCTAGCCTCGCTCCCACCATCATTCAACCTATTTGTCCTTAACTTCAATATGAATCATGCTGGTGCTACTGTAGCTGAGCTGATTAGTCAGCTTATAACTGCTGAAAGTACGATCAAGAAGGACAATAAGGTTCTGATGGTGAATGCTCCATCTTCCTCTTCTCGGCCTTCTAAAGGTAAGGGCAAGAAAGCCCAAAAGAAGAAGAAGAAACCCCTTAGACCCACTGGTGGCATTTCGAAGGGGAAGGCCCAAAAGAAGAAGCATGATCAGAAAGAGGATGTTTGCTTCCATTGTGGCAAAGCGGGACATTGGAGGAGAAACTGCCCAGAGTACAAGGCTATTCTAAAGAAAGGTATGTTTCTCGTTGAAGTAAATCTTTCTATTAATTCTAGTTCTTGGGTACTTGATACCGGTTGTGGAGCTCATATCTGTAATGATGTACATATGCTAAATGAAGTCCAACAACTCAGAGAAGGAGAATGTGTCTTGAAGATCGGCAATGGCTCAAATGTTGAAGCTCAAGCTTTAGACACAATTAGATTAGATTTAGGTAGTTTTGAGTTAGTTTTAAATAAAGTCCTTTATGTACCGAGCATTATTCGTAATATAATTTCAGTTCCAATTT
Source organism: Lantana camara (assembly GCA_037501455.1). NCBI lineage: Eukaryota > Viridiplantae > Streptophyta > Magnoliopsida > Lamiales > Verbenaceae > Lantana > Lantana camara. The sequence continues at coordinate 123,056,613 of CM074857.1, forward strand.
TAGATTGTGAAGGTTATGAAACTTATATTAAGAATGGTAAATACTTTATCAAACGGAACAACTCTTTCGTTCACATCGGTACTCTAAGTAATGGACTTTATCTAACTCAGAATATCAATATTATGAATATACAACGAGAAACTAAACGTAAGAGAGATGACAAAGTTTCAGCTCTCTTATGGCACGCTAGATTAGGACACATTTCCAAGAACAGAATGAGCAAGATAAACACTTTAGGATCATTCTCTGAAAATGATCTCAAAGAGTTAACTTCTTGCGAGTCCTGTCTCAAAGGAAAGATGTCCAAAGTTCCTTTTAAAGGAACTGTGGAACGTGCCACTAAGGTCTTGGATTTGATTCATTCTGATGTTTGTGGACCGTTTAGTGTAAGCACAAGAAACAATCATCAGTGTTTCATAACCTTTACCGATGATTTTAGTCGGTATGGTTATGTATACTTAATGAAGTATAAATCTGAAGCTTTTGAGAAATTCCTAGAATTTCAAAAGGAGGTTGAGAACCAAACTAGTCACAAGATCAAAGCACTTCGATCTGAGCGAGGAGACGAGTATCTTTGTGAAGAATTCCTTAATCATCTCAAAGATAATGAGATTATCTCTCAGTGGACACCTCCGGGAACTCCTCAACTCAATGGACTTTCTGAGAGAAGGTATCGAACTCTACTCGATTTGGTTCGTTCCATGATGAGTTTTACTGACTTACCACCTTCTTTCTGGGGTTATGCCCTAGAAAGTGCGACAAAGATTTTGAATCTAGTTCCCTCTAAATCAGTCCCTAAAACGTCCTATGAAATGTGGCATGGTAAAATCCCTAGTTATTCTTACTTAAGAATTTGGGGTTGTCTTGCTTACGTGAAGAGGACAGTGGGAGATAAGTTAGAATATCATTCTAACTTATGCTACTTTGTAGGTTATCCTAAGGAATCCATAGGATACTACTTCTATGATCAATCTGAGCAAAAGGTGTTTGTTTCCAGAAATGCTACTTTTCTTGGGGAACCGTTCCTTAAAGAAAAGAAAGGTCAGATCATAGAATTAGAGGAAGTACAAAGTGACCCCACGCCACCCACTGAAGAAATATCCCATTCTGATCAACAACAACCAATCACGAATTTCGATACATACGTAAATCCTCCTCTAAGGCGTTCTGAACACACTCCTAGACAGCCGGAGAGATGGTATGGATTCTTCCATGAGATCTCTCAAAAGGATAATGATCCTCTAACATATGAGGAGGCACCTTCAGATTCTGACTCTGAACAGTGGATAGAAGCCATGAAATCCGAAATGGATTCCATGAACTCCAACCAAGTTTGGACCTTGGTAGATTTGCCTGATGGGGCCAAACCCATAGGTTGCAAATGGATCTTTAAGAGAAAGCTTGGAGTTGATGGAAGCATTGCAACCTACAAAGCAAGACTGGTTGCAAAAGGATTCACTCAAAGACCCGGCGTGGACTTTGATGAAACCTTTTCACCAGTTGCAATGCAAAATTCTATTCGGATCATGCTTGCCGTTGCTGCATATTATGACTATGAGATATGGCAAATGGATGTGAAAACTGCTTTTCTCAATGGTGACATTGATAAAGACATTTATATGGAGCAACCCATAGGTTTCACATTCAGTGGGAGTGAGCAAAAGGTTTGCAAACTCCAAAGATCAATCTATGGATTGAAAAAGGCTTCTAGGAATTGGAACATTCGATTTGATGAATCAGTCAAAGTGTTTGGCTTCATTCAAATTTCGAATGAATCATGTGTGTATAGAAAGGAATTGGAGACCTCAGTGCAATTCTTAGTACTTTATGTTGATGACATCCTTCTTATTGGGAATTCGAAGGATGACATGAAAGTAACTAAGTTATGGTTATCGAGCCAATTCGAGATGAAAGATCTTGGTGATGCGTCTTACATCCTTGAAATTAAAATCTATTGAGATAGATCTAGAAGGTTAATAGGACTATCACAGTCGATGTACATTGACAAAGTATTGAAGAGATTCAATATAGAGTCAGCTAAGGTTAAGAACCTTCCTATGAGTGTAGGAACATGTCTTTCTAAGAAGATGTGTCCTAAGACTAACCCTGAGAAGGAAAAAATGACTCATACACCTTATGCGTCAACAATAGTTAGCATAATGTATGCAATGTTATATACTCGACCGGATGTGGCTTATGCACTTAGTGTAACAAGTCGTTTCCAATCTGACCCTGGAGATGGTCACTGGATTGCCGTGAAGAATATTCTGAAGTACTTGAAAAGTACTAAAGATTTATTCTTAGTTTACGGAGGTCAGAAAAATCTTACTATCGAAGGATACCGCGATGCAAGCTTTGCATCTGACTTAGATGATTTTAAGGTATTGTCAGGATACATTTTCTGCCTAAACAGCGGAGCAGTGAGTTGGAAGAGTTCCAAGCAAACGACCACTGCAGATTCGACCACTGAGGCCGAATACTTAGCTGCAAATGATGCCGCTAAGGAAGGTGTTTGAATTAGAAACTTCATTCAAGAGTTGAATGTTGTTCCTAGCATGAAAGACCCCATTACTGTGTTTTGTGACAACACTGGGGTGGTTGCTCAAGCGAGAGAACCAAGATCTCACCAACGGACCAAGCACGTTATGAGGAACTATCACCTAATCCGTGATATTATCAAAAGAGGAGATGCGCAAATTGAGAGAGTCACATCAGCAAAGAACATGGCAAATCCACTTACTAAACCCCTTAGTCGAGAAGCTTTTGAAGGTCAGCTTAAGAAGATGGGACTTAGAGTAGCTTTAGAATGGTTTTGAAGGGCAAGTGGGAGATTGTTAGGAATAGTGCCCTAGAAAGCCGATTGTATATCCATTTTGTGCTTTTCCTTATTGTAATCACAGACAATCTATAAATAAAATAACGAATTGAGGCAACACTTCTTTATATGCTCTTGTTTGGTATGCGTTTACATTAGTTGTGCATGTATGAGAACTCCCCGAATCCTGATGACTTTAGGACTCTACCATTTAGGTGAAATGGTTCATGAAACGAGCCCTATATCACATAAGTCATGGTTAGTAAAATACTCCAAGCCGATGAGTCTTACAGACAGTGGGAGTGTCAACCTGACTCCTCTAAGGCTTGCTTGGGGGATCACGCCCTTAAGAAGGACCACCTTGTTTCATGGAGGTGCAAAGTGTATAGTTGATACGTGCGTGATACATGAGGGTTCTTACTTCCATAAGTAAGTTCACCGAGGTGCCCCGTGTGAGAAGATTCCTAAATGGGAAAGGAAGTTTCTATTTCAGGAAATAGAAACTTCCAGATTAGGAAATATCTCACGAGTCATTGATGTGATTAATTGATCCTTAGACTTGAGGTTCCATGTCACTTTATGAGTTAACTCTGTAGTCTTAGGTATAAGATTTAAAGGGTGTCGCCTTAGACAACTGATTCAAGGCTTATGCTGGGGCTGCACAAGTGATTCATGAAAGTGAATGAGAATCAAGAAAGGACCTACACTTGCATTTGCAAGGTGATCTCTTATTGTGGAAGTCATTCATATGCCATATGGAGTCCTTGACCAAGGCAGTAGATCAAGACATCAAGAAAAAGATTTCTTGGATTGAGATCAAATGGATATGAAATGCACTTAGCTTTAAGACCAGATTATTAGGGTTCTGATTATTCCCTTACCCTAGATCTTGGTTGAGAGATAGTAAGTAGGAGGATTGTATCTCACATGAATCAATGACTTAACGGTTCTGTCGAATCGAGACATTCCAATTCTGCTAGGGGTTAAACACCTGTTGCTAGACTATGGTCATTTAATCTGTGGACTGATTAATTAATTATTGAATTAATTAATTGGGGTCACTGCTAATTGAATTGAGAACCTAAAGGGTCACACACAACAACTTGGTTGCATGAGTTAAGGCTTTAAAATGATTAAACGAGTTGATCATGCCGAGAGGGTTCCACACGTGTGAATCACACGTGTGGGTCACGTGAGTGGCACGTGTCCTTGGGACACGTGTCTCACACGTGTATATATATATTGTATGTATTAAATAATTAATGTGTTAATTATTTAATAGACTTTGGTTTAATTTTGAATTAAAAAGAAAGTCTTATTTTGGAGAAATTAATCTATTTAATTAATTATGAATTAATTAATTAGATAAATAAGTTATTTATTTATTAATAAATAAAGTATAATATTATCCAAAAGGAGTTTGGATATTTTTTCAGCTCTCTTAAAAGTTGATTTGAATTAGAATTCAAAAGTCAAGGCTTGGAATTACTTGATGATCAAGTAATAAGAGAGAGGGACCAAATCCTTAGTCCAATAGGACTAGGTTCGGCCGCCCCTCCCTTTCCTATATATAGGGGAGCTCGAGCTCCCCTTAGAGGGTGATTGAATTCTTTTGGCTCATGTGTTGAACACCATCCTTTCTCCAAGATAAAATAAACCCTAGGTTAAGCCTAAACACTAACTAGAGAACTAGCATCCTTACTAGTTAGATTGTAGTCAAGTTGGTGGACTATCTCTAGAGAGCTTCAAGTTAGAAGTTTTGAAGATTCGAGCTTTACCAAGGAGAGGGGATCAAGCCGCGAGAAGAGCGTTCTTGGGTGGCTTGAAACCCTTCAAGAAAGATTATTAAAAAGTAAGTTTCTAATCTCTACAAATTCGGATTCATGATTACGAGTTTCGATCCTTTTGTTGGAAAATTTTTAAATTTCCGCTGCTTTCTGATTCCTGTTTTCCAACACTGAGTTGCTCTGATGATATCCGTATCTGTTTATGACAACCGTGAATCTCCGAAACCAGGCTCGATGTGACTGTTTCAAGCCATATAGATCTTTCTTTAATTTGCACACCTCCCCTCCACCATATCCCTCTGAAAAACCTGGTGGAGGCTCCATGTTTACTTCTTCTACCAGATCACCGTTCAGAAAAGCATTTTTTACGTCAAACTGATGTAGTAACTAGTCTCAATTTGCTGCTATCGAGAACAAGACTCTGATAGTATCCATCTTCGCCACGGGAGAGAATGTTTTAGAGTAATCGACGCCATATGTCTGTGTATACCCCTTGGCTACTAGTCTGGCCTTACATCTTTCCACACTTCCATCTGCTCTGTGCTTAACTGTGAATACCGATCGACAACCTACCATTCTCTTTCCACTGGGAAGCATGCACCTCTCCCATGTACCGTTTTTCTCGAGGGCCTCTATTTCATCCTTCATTGCTTGAGCCCATCTATCATCCTTCAGCGCTTCTTCCATTTTACTAGGTACTGAGGCTGAATATACCGAGGTGGCATAGGCTCTAGCTTGAGGTGAGAGATTTCCTTTAACAAGATCAGCTATTGGATATCGCGGGGCTCTGTTTCTGAGTTCTGGCTCGTACCTCCTCGGAGGCACCCCTCTATTTTCCTGGGGGGGCAACACATATCTGTCCTCTTGTTGTGTTTCAGTTTTTACTTTTTCTTGTAACTGTATCTCAGTCTCCTCCAGAGCTTCCTCACTTCCTGCACTGTTAGATTCAAGTGGACTCATGGAAACAGTACCAACAAAATTACTATCACGTACCTCAGGATTGTTAGGCGGGGTGACTGGATCATGATGAGAGTCATGATGAGATTGTACTGAGGGAGAGGCAGACTCGGTGGTTCCGCCTACTTGCTGTGGTGGGACCATATCTGGCCAGGAGTGTGACGCCCAACTTAGTGGCTCCTGCTATTGCTGACTACTCTCCCCCTGAGCACTGGGTTGGGGAAAATAATACTCTGTCTCAAGGAAGTCACAGTCCATGGTTGTGTATAGACGCCGAGTGGGTGGATGATAACACCTATACCCCTTTTAGTTTACCCCATACCCTACAAAGACACACTTTAGAGAACCTGGGTCAAGTTTGGTTCGGTCAGACTTGGGAATATGGACGAAAACTGAATTGCCAAAGACTCAAGGAGGTAGGGTTAACGTAGAGGATATGCTAACACGAGGACTAAAGTGCTTCAGCAGAGTGGGCAAAATTAAGAGCTTTAGTAGGAAGCCAGTTTGCAAGATACACTGATGTGGCAACTGCTTCGGGTCAGAATGACTTAGGGCAGTGGGATTCGAGTAACATGGCCCGGGACATCTCGAGGAGTTGTCGGTTTTTTCTTTCGGCAACCCCGTTTTGTTGGGGGGTATTAGGACAAGAGGTTCGGTGTATCAACCCATGATCCCCAAAAAACTGTTTTAGAGTAGAGTTCACATACTCCCCCCTCCCCTCCCCCCATTATCTGATCTAAGAACCCGAATCTGAGTTTTAAATTGGGTGCGCACCTTGTTGAAAAACTCTACGAATTTAGAGGAAACATCAGATTTTTGCTTAAGAAAATAAATCCATGTCATTCAAGAGCAATCATCAACAAATAACACAAAGTATTTAAAACCATGCCTAGAATTGCAATCTCCAGAAACCGGAGCTGGACCCCACACATCAGAATGAACCAAGGAAAAAACCTCATTAGCTCTAGAGATGGACACAGAAAAGGACTATCTATGACTCTTCGAAAGCACACAAGTCTCACACAAGAACTTATCACTATTTTGGAAAAACTTAGGAAATAATAACTAAAGGTACCCTGGTGATGGGTCTCCCAAACGTCGATGCCACAACCATTTCTGGCGGTGCACTGTCCCGTGAGCAAGCGATGCAGTTCCGTTTTGAGCCACCTCATCAACAAAGTACAAGCCCCCACTCTCAGTACCACGCCCAATCACCTTGCCTGACTGAATATCCTGTAACAAGCAGAAAGTAGGGTATATTAGAACTATACAATTCAATTCTTTAGAGACATGACTTATAGACAACAATTTACAAGATAAATCCGGAATATAAAGATAATTTTTCAGCTTTAAATCAGGAGATAGAACAATTGTTCCCGCCCCTTGAACCGGGGAAATCCTGCCGGTTGCATCCTGTATAGCTGGTTTCTTAGGAATAATGTTGTCTATAAAATCAGCCCGATCGTATGTCATGGTGTCGGTGGCCCCATAATCGAAGACCCACTGAGATTCTCTCTTTACTCCGTGCGGCAAACCTGTCTCATTGTCATGATTTGGAGAAATACATTCTAACTATCTTGCCAAAGCATTTGCATTATTAAACTTGGAGCAATTATTAAAGTTGGGGCAATTATTAAAGCTGGGGCAGTTGTTAAACGAAACACAAGTTGAGGGAGGAGGTCATTTGGGTATTTCGGATTTTCCATCCTAATACCTAGATTTTGTTCTTCCCCATTTGTGGAGTGCGTCGCCCCCACATTGCTCTTCCTTCTTTGCCGCGAGTCGCTGACTCAATCCCAGGCTTTGAGTCTCTTTCTCCGGCGACGTCAGTCGCCATTCGTGTTATTTCGTAGCCCGGCGTCGCGCCGTTGGCTATGGCAGCCTTCTGGGAAACCTATCACTTCAAAACAGTCTTCCCTCTTGTGCCCTATTCGCTGACATTTGCTGCACTTGATCGGTTGTTGGTCTGTCCCGTTGTTCCGCCGCTGTGGTGCCGTGGTTTGGCGAGGCTGTAGTTCATTGTTCATGGTTTGGGACTGTAGATTCTGTAAATGGCTTCTAATTGTGTGGCCAAGGAATCGACGGGCTACTGCGATTTCTTGCCGGAACTGGAGTAGCTGCCGTGTTCGGCCATGGCTGAGAAAGGTATGGTATGTAATGAGCAAGGTTCGGATCCTTTAATGGATCGTCATCCGCTCTGATACCATGTTAGATATTCGGGAAAACATGGTGCTTTGAGAAATCTTTTCTTATTGACTGTGATCCGTAATACAATAGGGTTACAAAATATATACAAGAAGAATCTCGTCTAAACACGGTAATTCAACTAACAAGGATATATACAAATCCCCAACTAATAGCCTAACTAAGGGCGGGTTTACTTTAGCAGAATAAGGGGGATTGGTAAAATAAAGACCCATATTCTACGCTTTACTTTAATAGAAAAGAAATCTGTTCTTTTCTTGGAGCCCTGAGATAAGGATAGAAAAAACGTGACTATATAATCTTGGTTGAAAGTAGCCGCTAAATAACCAGTTTTTTCTGGGAGAGTGTTTTTACTGTAATGCCCTTTTTTCTTTATATCTAGATATCACGTTTTTCGAGATAATTTCGTTGAAAATTTTTCTCACTTTCTTTCCCGCATAATTTTATCTGCTTTTCTTCTACAATACATTAATGTGGTTGGTGAAAGTGTGAAGTAATTATTACGTATTTGGTAGAAGATATTGTGTATATGATCTTTTGTAGGATTTTCTGTTATTATGTTTATGGATATTCTTTAGTATTATATTTAGGATTTTCTGTTATTATGTTTATTGATATTCTTTTAGTATTTATTCTTTTGTATTCTATATATTCCGCTCTAATGTTATTAAATGAAGAAAATAAATTATACTTTTAAAAAGAAGATTAATGTGTCATTAATTTAATTTAAAAACATAGATTATTTGAATATCAGTTATTTTAGTAAAATAAGGTAAGGATAAATATGGAAAGATAATGATTATAAAATAAAAAAGTAAAAACGTGAGAATTTAAGGCTATTTAACGACAACTTATCAATTAAAGTAAATGAGAATTTTGGGTATATTCCCAAAATTATTATATTTTCTAACCCATTCACGGTGGTTTGCTAACTCTCAAAGTAAACTCGCCCTAATAGTTTTTCTAACAATGCCAACTAAATCAGAGATCTTGTATTTGCATCTCTAATTACACAGTTACTTTGATATAAATTTTTTTACAGTTTTGTAGTCAATTATGAATTTCAGTTTTGTAGTCAATCAATTTAAATTCCTACTGAGATATTAAAAGGGGAAAAAACACATGCTCTTAGTGAAATGCATAAATAAGCAAAATTGAACTGTCCAACGTAGTGTGTTATAGGAAAAAAAAAAAAAAAAAAAAAAAAAAGAGAACTGTTTGCTTTTGATTGATAAATTGGAAAAATCGATATGTCAATGAAAAAAATAGTTTAGGTTTTCTTTACATCTACTATGTCTCTATATATTGTATAATTACAATTAATATATGTTTAGATAAATATATTGTTATAAATTCAATTCCTATAAATCTGAAAATTAGAAATTGTTCCATTCCATTATGATTAAGATTCATTTATGGTGAAGTAACCGCTACATTCAGAACAAACACAAAACCTAGTGGTAAATATGTGCACCTGAAAAAAGATAAATTCATTAGGTGTAGTCGGAAAAATACACACACACAAAAAAAAAAAAGAAAAAACTTTAAAAATATGCGAATTGAGTATTTCGACTGAAAATAAAGTTCTTATTTTTTATCTTTATTATTATTATTATTATTAAATTTTGGGTGAAATGATTAGTCCACCTATAAACTCTTTTACTATGATGCACGGACACTTCTAAAAATATCATTTTGCCGTGTCGTGTCATGCCGTGTCGTGTCGGACACTCGTGTCCGATACCGTGTGACCGTGTCCAACACTCCTTACGTGGGGAATTAAAAAAAAAAATCCGTGTCGCCGTATCCGTGTCGTGTCGTGTCGTGTCCGTGTCGCCGTGTCCGTGTCCGTGCATCATAGCTCTTTTAAAGCCTAATAAAGTTGGATAATTTGAAAAGTTTGAAATTTACTGCGGTAGAGTTGTAACATTTTGATTTAAATGAATATGAACTGTAATCATATAATTTTCAAAATTGTATATATATAAAAGACCCAAAAATTTAATCAGCAAAGAATCCTCATAACAAGAACTCAAAAAGACGATTGAATGTCAGATTTTCCTAATAAAATGTTACAAATAAATTACTCAAATTCGTAAGTACTCCATTAGTACTCAAAACTCATAAAACAGCTAGGTGCAGCCCATTATTACCTCATTAATATCATATCTTAAACGCAAATTCCAATAGACAATTCAAGAATATAATTGATGCTAGATTGCACATACATTCCCATAAATCAATATGAATTAAATAGATAAATTGATCCAAAAAATTTATTGTACAAAGTCTCGTAACTATAAAATGGCATAGCCTCGTACAACATTTTTGCACCAACAAACTAAAATATCTAACGCAAAAAGATGTCTCGTGTGTACACCATTTTCTTCCTTCTTGCTCTCTTGCTTCTTACCTTATCTCCCTCTTTCATTTACAGTGTTGAAGATGACTCATCCAATGAAAATGATAAAATTTTAGAAGAAGAGGAGGGCATGTGGACGATTGAATCGTTCAAGCGCCACCATGGCCGCCACCACCACCACCATGCTCCGGCTCCCCACCACCACCATGCTCCTGCTCCCCACCACCATCACCACCACAACGGCCACCGCGCTCATCCTCCACATAACCACGGCCACCACCATGGCCACGGTGGTCACCAACATGCTCCCTCTCCTCACCATCACCCTGGTGCTGCCACACCGATTGGATTGTGATTTTACTTGCTCAATTTTCTTGTTATTTCTTTAGTAAAATATTAGTTCAGTAACATTTACTAAGTCTTGATGTGGATGTAGCAATTTGTATTGCAGTTGATCATGAATCTTGATGTATGTTGCTCAGCCATATATATGCTATCTTATGAATTACATTGAACTTTATTGATATTCTGCACCTCATGAATTAATTTGTTTTGCATTGCCACGTGGGATTTCAACTGATTTTAGACGATCACGTGAGGTCATGTGCGGTTTTCCGGTGCGAAATTAGGGATCCGATTAAGATTTAATGCACTTTTTTGTTTATGTGGCCCAGGCTATTTTGCCATGCGGGATTTCAACCGATTTCAGGCGATCACGTGGGGTCACGTGTGGTTTTCCGGTGCGAAATTAAGGATCCGACTGAGATTTGGGCAAAGTTGCAAAATTTTAAAAGTGTCCTTAAAATCAAAAATGCCAAGTTAAAGTCCAAAAATGCAAAATGGGGCTGGTTATTGTTCCAAATTTGCAATTTTCCCTATATTTAATATCATATATATAACCGATTCAAGAAAATTCTAATTTTAACCCCATTCAATTGAAATTCAATCAATCATATGAATAAATATATTATAGGGAAAATATCATTTTTCATCCTCTAAAAATATCATTATCGTAAGATAAATTAATTATTAATAAAGAATATTAAAAATTATTGAAATTGGTAACAATTAATATCGTCCGATATTCATACATAAGAATTTTCAACATTTTCCCACTTAGTCTTTTGTATCAAATAAGAAAATTACATATTTTGCACATAATTAACTCTGCATCCATATCTATATCTTTTGAAAAACCATTAATGATTTAATGATTTATCTAAAAATTTGCTGGTTCGTGCTTCTTTTTAAAGTTTTTATATATTTTTATACTTTTGTTTGTTACTTATCATCTTTTTTAAATAGTAATTTGTATTGGGCTTTTAAGTTGTTGTATACCTATCAAATGTTGGCTTTTATATTATATAATGAGATATATTTATTGCAATTAATTTCTTATATATATATAATATATTCAACTGATCAAAATTTAATAATTTTCGTAGCTTCAAAAAAAAAAAAAAAAAAAAAAAAAAAAAAAATTAATAATTTTCTTTAGTGGTAGTTTTATTTTTGAGGTTTCTTAGACGAAGTAATTTTATATTTTCATGTTTTTTATTGAATTGTTTTGACAATATAAATGATATTGCATGCTTATGTTTTAACCTTGAAAAAATATATATATGTATATTCTTTATGATGCCCGTTTTGGTTTTTGTTTCTAAAGTTTTATATTTCAATTACAAAAATAAATATAATATGTCTGAATTATTTTTTTAATTTGTAGCACTTGTTTTTGTTTCTAAAGTTTTGTATTTCAATTACAAAGATAAATATAATATGTTTGCGTTATTTTTTTAATTTGTAGCACACGAACACTTAATATTATACTATTTAAATTATTTGTCCTGACAATGAATTATTTATTCTGTCAATTAATTATTAAATTATACTTTGAACTATTTATTTTTAACTTCCATGTATACGACTTCTTCCTATTCATTATTTTTTTTATCTTACTCACTCCATATATCATTGCAGATTTTCTTCCCTATACAACTCAGAATCTATGCAATAATATGATATTTGCTTCCATATACAACTCATAATTTATGCAATAATAATATCAATTTGGCTTCTTATGGATGGAAGAAGGAAGGGCCGATTGAAACTCATGCCTCATGTAAACAAGGCCGATTGAAACTCATGCATGCCTTCACACCTATAATTTACGAACACTTCTACAAATATCACTTTGTCGTATCGTGTCGTATCGATGTTCGACACATAGAAAATTCAAAAAAAAAAAAAAAATTGTATCGCCGTATCCATATCCTACATCATTGCTTAACACTGTTTTTAAACTAGCTACTTCTTTTATATTTTATATTTTTTTAAGTCTAAATTATACTGTTTATGGTTATCACGGCTGATACCTAATTATCCGATTTATAATGCTTGTATTACCTAAAACAAACTCAACAAAAATCTAGGAGAATCTATTTTACGTTTATCTTGTTGAATGATATGATTTGTTTATAATTTAATTATAATTTTTTGATAGCAAGATTTGGTCGAAGACATATATATGGCAGAATTAGTAGACATTTGAGAGGAAACACGTACAATGGAGGGGCAAATGCAAATTCCCTCTGACGTCGTGCCCGAAATACTCCTTCAACTGCCGGCGGAGTCCCTCCTCCGGTGTAGGGCGGCCTGCAGGGATTGGCGTAATAAAATTGATGAGAAATCCTTCATAGATTCCCATAGCATCACCTCTCAACTCTCTCCCACTACTCTCATAATCAGAGACTCTACAACCACTTTCCTCTATTTTATCTCCATCGACTCCCTGATTAATTGCGCCGATCGAGATTGTTAGCTACAAGAAATAGATACAAATATTATGCATATTATATTAGTTATACACATCCTAACTGAATCGGGTTGAGGATAAATCCTCCCAAGACACGTGTAGTGAGGCTATTGGCTATACAGCTGTATAAATACATCAGCTTGTACGGACTTACGATCATGAATTCTAATTACAGATTTTACTCTCAATTTGTTCGCAAATCTCCTTCTCTCTCTCGTTGCTCTGTGAGTTATCATGGTATCAAGAGAATTTTCCGTTGCATCTTCCCCTTGATTTCACTTTGTTTTACTGGTTTCTTCCATTCTTTGTGTGTTTTTTTCTCCGATCATGGTGACGGCTGACGCCATTGCTGTTGCTGAGTCTCGATTGACTGCTTCTAGTTCTCTGTTTCTTCATGCCAACGAGAGTCCTGGACTCGTTCTTGTCAATCCCCCTTTGGATGGCGCCAACTATCAGAAGTGGGCACGAGCGATGAAGATGGCGTTGCATTCTAAGAACAAATTCGCCTTTGTTTCAGGCGAATTGTAGGTACCTATGGTCACTAATCCCTTATTCCCTGTTTGGGTGCGCTGTAATACTATGGTATTATCGTGGATTTCGCGTGTGGTTTTACCTTCAATTTGGCAATCAATCCTTTGGATGGATAAAACATCAGATGTGTGGGCGGATCTACGAGATCGGTTTTCTCAGGGCAATGCATTTCGCATTGCAGAGCTTCAAGAAGAAATTCATGCCGTTAAGCAAGGGGATGAATCGGTATCCGATTATTTCACTAAACTCAAGATACTCTGGGATGAATTCTTTAATTTTCGTCCTCTTCCTACTTGTACTTGTGATTCTCGTTGTTCTTGCGGTTCGATTGAGAAGTTCAAAGTTTATCAGCATCAAGATTGCGTAATTCGTTTTTTGAATGGTCTCAATGCTAAGTTTTCTGGTGTTAGGTCTCAGATCATGCTGCTTGATTCGCTTCCTCCACTAACCAAAGTGTTTTCCATGGTGCTATAGCAAGAATGTCACTTTTCATCTGATTCTGATCATAAATCTTTCGCATCTCAGACTTTCAAGACTTCTGTGTCTAAACCTCTGTTTTCTCAGCATGGTGGTCCTTTAAGTCTGGTTTTGGCCTTGGATTTCACAAGTTCCAAGGTTCTAAAGCCCCAATCATTTCGGGAAAGGCTTGTCACCACTGTGGAGGCCCTAATCACACTGAAGCCACCTGTTATAGGAAGCATGGATTTTCTCCTAACTTCAAGTTTAAGAATCCCCGTTGCGGCAGCTCTTTACTCCTCATCTTCCGCTGATGCTCAACAGGAAATTCTTCAAGAGGATCAAACTGTAGAGGAGAATCACTTGCATTCTGCTCCTTCTTCATCATCTCAAGTTTCCCCATCTGCATCTTCATCTTCCATATCACTTACTGGTGAACAGTTCTAGAGACTTGTTAGCCTGCTTCAGGCATCCTCTTCAGGACAGCAGGGTAATCATCATGTTAACAACATTTCCACTACTTCAACATCCTCACAGGTTCTTAAACCGGCTTTTGAATCAGGTAGTTTTTGTATGTCTGTTAATACTCTTTTGCATGATTCTTGGATACTTGACACATGTACTACATATCACATATGCCATTCTTTAGATATGTTTGATAATGTTACCCGTATTGATCCCATTTTTGTCAAATTGCCTAATGGTAATACAATTTTAGCAACAAAAACTGGTACAGTACAAGTCTCTGCCAACCTCACTTTGAACAATGTACTTTATATTCCCAACTTCAAGTTAAACTTGCTCTCTATTCCTCAATTGACCAAATGTATTGCTGTTACTTTTTTTTTCACAAAGACTTATGTGCTATTATACAAGATACCAAGAATTTGAAGATGATTGGTTCAGCTAGGCTGCATACTGGGCTCTATGTTTTACTTGGATCTAGTTCTTTTAATGCTAGGAATTCTAGCACTACAAAAATCTGCTCGAAAACCGACGGGCATACACCAACGGGAATCTAAGAAATCCTGTCGGAATCCCGTCGGTAAATAAGAAAACCGACAGTAATCCGACGGTATACCGACGGCTTGTGAGGCGTTGGACAAACCATTGTCGGAATATTGATTCCGACGGTAGAGATCGTTGGATTTCCGTCGATTTTACAATTCCGACGGCGTTCCGACGGCTTACCGATGAACAACTGCGTAGACGAAGTTCGACATGCTCCGACGGGTACGTCCGTCGGTTAACCGTCGGTGTACTGCGCAACGGCTTTCCGATGGATTTGCGACGACATTTATCGTTGGAATTTTCCAACGGGTATGCTTGATAAGTGTTTCCCGACGGGATGACTCCCGTTGGTTTTCCATCGGTTGGTATTCAGACGGTTTTCCAACGGGATATGTCCGTTGGAGTATTTGGCATCTAATTTGTATTATTTTCGAAAATCGACGAATAGGTTCGTCGGTTTTCCGTTGCATATTCCGACAGAGTGGTTGATTGAACCGTTACTTTTACCGACGATTTTCGACGGGATTCCGTCGGGTGGCCGTCGGAATTTTTTAAAATAATCCCGTTTCTACCTCTTTTCAAAAGCACCCAAATCCAGCAAATATATCGAAAGAAGCATCCAAATAAATGACCGTTTTCAAAAACACCGAAAAGCATCAAACATATGGAACGAAGCATCCAAATAAACGAAAGATGTTGTAATTCCATAAATATTCCAGAATATGAAAACAAGCATTACCAAATGATGTTTTAAAGTCGTAACTGCTGAAAATGTGTTCGTAGAATCAGATAATGTAAACCATCAAACAATATCACCTCAACTTCACCGTACTTTGAAGAAATGTAAAAGAAAATTGTAACAAACATTACATGAAAGGCCAATGGGCTAAATTACGCCCACATCCATATGCTCCAACCTCCAATCCCAATGCTTTAATCTGCACCAAGAAAAAACAACGTATCAATGTCAATTTGTGTATGCAAGAATATCTATATAACTTACATATCTGTATCACACGAAAACATATCTATATCCATCATCAGCATTGAATCTGTAATACTTGTATTGTAGCTGGTAGTATATCGAGCCGTAGTTGTAAATATGTGTTGTATTCGGTAGCCTAAAAAAGGTGTGCTAACAGGGAGGTATTTGTAAATTTCAAAAACAGAAACAAAGTCTCATATAAGGGAGGTTCTACTAATTTTCAAAAGCTGACACAAATCCTCATATAGGGGAGGTTCTTGTAATTTTCTCAAGTTGAAACAAATGTTCTTACAAGGGTGGTTCTTGTAATTTGGCAAAAGCTGAAACAAAGTCTCATATAAGGGAGGTTATTGTAATATTCATTAGCTGAATACAGTTGGCACAAAGGAACAACATATGCCATAAATCAAAGTTGCATATAACAAACATATCAAACTGCATTTATGGTTGTATGAAACATTAACTGATATTCAATAAAAATTATCCACGTTTTCATACTGCATATACACCTGTATTTAACAACCATATATGCAGTTTCATATGTTTTCAAACCATATATGCATTTAACAAAATGCATATCAAACTGCATATCCATGTTTTCAAACAGCGTATCAAACTGATATACAATAATAATTATACATGTTTTCAATAAAAATTATCCATATCAAACTGCATTTAACAAACATGTCAAACATATGCCAACTTCCATGTTTTCAGCAAAATGCATAGCATTAACTGATATTCACTAAAAATAATCCGCATTCAAGCAGGCAGTTTGGTGCTTATTTTGCCAATACATCTTCTATGAAAGCCAACCAAGGATGTTTGATTGCTTTCCGACACTTCGTATTACTTAAGGCTGACATATTCAGTCGAACTTAAGTAGATAATACATATTTTAGATATATTTTATTCAAAATATACATCAGTTTACTTATGACTGTTAATCTGAGTCCCTATTAAGGACTTAGGACATACTTTTCCCAAATATAAGTACATATAATCATCAGTATTACTATGTCCTGTTTTATGCACCATATATTACGTACTATTTATATACCTTAAGTAAATTTACGTAATACAAACAGTTTTCCAAAGGACAAAGTATTGTGTCTAAGTTCAGGTTTTATGACTTAATTTAGGAATATTTTAATGCAAAAAACAACATATTACTTAAGGTTGTTATAATATTGAGGGAAGAGTTTTTTACAACTATAACACACAGCCTAAATGAATGCTATCATAGGCAGTCAACATAAGCCTGTTTTATTCAGACTAAATTAAGGTTTTAGATATGATCGTAATATCATACAAACTGTCAGAAATGTCTAAGTGCTCAGATTATAAACAAAACAAAATGGAAGCTTTTGCCTTAGGAAGAAAGGCAGATTGTAAGTGTTCAGTTCTCATTACTCTATGTTTTATTATCTTTAGGTGTCAGAAATGTATACTTCACGGTTTTGGAACCTTTGCCTCACCCTACATTACAATATCAACACATAACAACATGAAAATATCAAAACATATCTAAGTCATAATAAATTAATCAAGCCACAGCATACTATGTCCAACTTAATCAATTGCATAACAATTTAATCTTTGGCACAACATATATTTGTATAACTATAATCAAATTTCACATCCAATTAAACACAACAAGGTCACATTACCAACATTGTGCAAATAACAAAAACTGTTTTCATTTAAATAAAACAGAATGTGGGAGATCTTAATTGTTTCAAATTCAGAACAGTCCAGAAGTATGGTGCAACAACTTAATCACTCCCTCCTCCTACAACTGCTTGCTTTCCTAATACGAGATCAGATTCACCAGGAAATTCAAGCACAACTATTTTAATCAAATTCAAGAACAAATTAAGGCCTTATTACAACTAAACTCAAATCAGTTTTCTCAACTTAGAAGAAAAAGGAAAGCCCAGAGTATAAAAACTGATTCTTTACCTCAATTTCTCAATGCAGTAATTGCAATTCAACCTCGGACTTCATCTAAAGAAGCACAACAACACCACCTGCTCAACATACAAACCACCCAAGAAATTTCTCAATGCAGTAATCTCTCAATACAGTAATTGCAATTAGGTCAATCAAATCTTTCAACTGTAAAATCGAAGCACAACACCACCTGCTCAATATACAAACCACCCAAGAACATCAACAAAAACCTAATCACAACACATTTTACAAGAAATCCCCACACCGCAAGCAAAAACCCATCAACAAAACAAATCCACTTCTCCCGTACCAGTTTCCCATTACCCTTATTTCCCAAAATTTTAAAGCGAATCCGATTGAAAGGCACACGCTCACCTGTTTGCAATCCTCCCCAAGAATGGTGAATAGACCTCAGCTGTTGCTACCGTCAGTCGCCACCGCAAAGCTTCGACGGAGAGTTCAACCCCTGCAAAATCGCTGACACCTTCATTTCCTTCAACACTTCCGGCTTCGAACGACTCCAAATTCAGCTCCAATTTCTTCAGTTGAGCAATGGGAGAAATGGGGATTTGAAAGGGGAAACTCAGATAAGAACGTTTTGATAAAGTAAGGTTTTTTCAGCTGTGGCTTCTTCAGATTTGGAAAGTGAGGGTTTTTTCAAACATCGTTTTGATAAAATAAAAGATGAAATTTTTTCGCCAAAATTACCGACGGAAAATCGACGGCTTAAGACCATCGGTAACCAAATAATAATTAATACAAAAAATTAACGGACAAAGCCCGTCGGTATACCATCGCTTATTTAAAAACGGCGACGGAAAACCGACGGCCAGTGGCCGTTGGTACGATATTACAAATTTTTTGGGAATATCCGATGGAAAACCAACGACAAATTCCCGTCGATACATTCAGCATCAGAAAGTTTTTCAACTTCCGACGGTAAACCAATAAACACATACCGTCGGTTTTTATGGCGGGTATCCCGCGTAAAAACATCCAACAGAAATCCAACGGCTTGCCCGTTAGAAAATTTGCCTCTTTTTTTGGGGTGAGCCCGCCAATCCTTTCCAACGACCCACAGACGGGATTCCGAAGGAATGTCCGTTGGAATTTATCTTTTGGGTATGTCAGTAAAGCCGTTGGTATGCCGTCGGAGAGTCGTCGGTCTGCCGTCGGAATTGCCGACGGGAAACCGATGGAAATTACCCGTCGGAATTTTTCCGTCGGTTTTCGGGTAATTTCTTGTAGTGTAGTGCAAATGTTGTTGATTCTTGTTCTGTTACAGATGCAAATGTATGACACTTTAGGCTAGGCCATGTTTCTGATTCTGTGTTGAAAGCCTTATCTTCTGTTGATTCTTCAATTGTTTGTAAAGACAATGTATCTCATTGTGACATTTGTTACCTTTAAAAGCAAAAGAAGTTGTCATTTTCTCAGAGTACCACTATGTCTAATGCTATTTTCATTTATTGCACATTGATATCTGGGGACCATATTCGATTACATCTGTTCATGGACACATATTCTTTGTCACTATAGTAGATGACTTCTCAAGATTTACTTGGGTTGCACTTGTTAAGCAGAAGTTAGAGGTAAGACAACAAATTCAAAACTTTATTGCATTAGTGGAGAATCAGTTTAACACTAAGGTAAAGATCATAAGGACTGATAATGGTCCTGAATTCCTCATGAATGATTTTTTTAATTATAAAGGAATCATACATCAGACTTCATGTGTTGAGACACCTCAACAGAATGACATTGTTGAATGAAAACATCAGCACATATTGAACATTGCACGAGCACTGTTATTTCAATCTAAAGTTCCCAAAACTCTGCGGTCTTACTGCATAATTCATGCTGTGCATTTGATAAACAGATTGTCATCTCCTCTCCTTCATCATAAAACACCTTTTGAATTGCTTTATGGTTCTGTTCCTACTTACTCTGATCTTAAAGTATTTGGATGTCTTGCATTTGCTTCCACACTTACTGCACACAGATCTAAGTTTGATCCCATGTCTAGAAAATGCATATTCCTTGGTTATAAATCAGGCACAAAAGGCTTTGTGTTGCAAGATATTGATTCTCATGAAATATTTGTCTCCAGGAATGTTAAGTTCATTGAAACTAATTTTCCATATCACACATCCCCTGCAAAGTCTTCTAATTCTTTGGTTCATTTGCTTAACTCATCTGAAATTCACTATCCTACAAATCCCATTTCAGATTATCAAATACCACAGGTTCCCACATCTCATCCAGATATTTCTAATCAGCTTAGTATTGATATCTCTGTTCCACAGATCAATGCTCCACAGATTCCAGATCATGCTTTAGCTCAAAATACAGATGCTGCTCATGTTCCTCCACCAATTCCTCCTAGGCTAGCAAGGATAAGGACAACACCACAGTACTTAAAAGAATTCCATTGCAACCTCACAGAAGTTCCAATAGACATCAAATCATCAGGTGTATCATCTCCTTATCCCATTTCATCTGTTCTTAATTATGACAAGTTAGCTCCTTCACACAAACACTATCTCATGACTATATCTACTCAAACTGAACCTAAGACTTATAAACAAGCTGTCAAACATAAAGAATGGCAAGATGCTATGGGTAAGGAGATTGAGGCTCTACAACTCACTAAAACATGGAAAATTGTTGATCTCCCACCTGGTGAAAATCCAATTGGTTGCAAATGGGTCTATAAAATCAAACATAAGGCTGATGGTAGCATATAACGTTAGAAAGCTAGGCTTGTAGCCAAAGGTTACACTCAACCGAAGGCCTTGATTATTTTGACACCTTTAGCCCTGTTGCTAAGATCACAACTATTCGTTTACTCCTTGCTTTAGCTGCCCAAAATGGCTAGATTTTACAACAATTAGACGTTAATAATACTTTTCTTAATGGAGAACTTGATGAAGAAGTTTATATGACTTTACCTCAAGGATTTACAGCTGAAGGACCCAATAAAGTCTGTAAATTAACAAAGTCTCTGTATGGCCTTAAACAGGCTTCCAGACAATGGTTTTCCTAACTTTCTACTTCATTGATATCACTGGGTTATACTCAATCTCTATCTGATTATAGCCTTTTCATTAAACAAGTAAATAAATCATTCTTGCAGGCAACAATCAAGATAAAATTAACAATGTCAAGGAATTTCTAGATCAATCCTTCAAGATCAAAGATCTAGGGTCTCTTAAATTCTTCTTAGGTCTGGAAATTGCAAGAACAAAGGAGGGCATCTCCATGAACCAAAGAAAATATGCTTTGGATTTACTTGCTGAAACAGGACTCTTAGCTGCAAAACCAGCTTCTACTCCCATGGAATCCAACATTCAAATCACATCACAAGGACCAAAGTTTGAAGATATTGGTTCTTACAGAAAAATCATTGGCAAATTACTATACTTATGTACTACTAGACCTGATATTTCATTTGTTGTACAACAACTGAGTCAATTTCTTTCTTATCCAACTAACCAGCATCACCAAGCAGCACTCAGGATTCTAAGATACATCAAGACTGCTCCAGGACAAGGCCTCTTCTTCCCTGCAACAAAGAATTCAACACTCAAGACCTTTAGTGACTCTAACTGGGCAGGTTGCAAAGATTCAAGACGAAGCATAACTGGATTTTGCATCTTCCTCGGCGATTCACTCATAAGTTGGAAATCGAAGAAACAAACAACAGTCTCAAGATCATCTTCAGAGGCTGAGTACAGGGCTTTGGCGGCTACAATATGTGAACTACAATGGATCAAATATCTCTTGAAAGATCTCTGCATCCCACATCCAAAACCTGCACTTATATATTGTGACAACAAATCTGCTCTTCACATTGCCGCCAATCCAATCTTCCATGAAAGGACCAAACACATTGAAGAAATCGATTGCCACGTGGTTAGAGAGAAGCTACAAAATGGCATCATCCATCTGCTACCAATTCATACATCTGCACAGACAGCTGATATCTTCACCAAACCGCTAGGCAACATTCCTTTTCACAATCATCTACGTAAACTAGGCCTACTCAACATCCTGGCCTGCATTTGAGGGGGGGTGTTAGCTACAAGAAATAGATACAAATATTATGCTTATTATATTAGTTATACACATCCTAACTAAATCGGGTTGAGGATAAATCCTCCCAAGACACGTGTAGTGAGGCTATTGGCTATACAACTGTATAAATACATCAGCTTGTATGGACTTACGATCACGAATACTAATTACAGATTTTACTCTCAATTTGTTCCCAAATCTCCTTCTCTCTCTCGTTGCTCTGTGAGTTATCAGAGATAAAAGAAAACTCGAGGCAACGTGCGTCAAGAAATTTAGCCATCGTGGGTTGTTCCAATCAAGTGTTTCTCCACTACCTTCATGCAACGGTCTCATCCTCCTTTACTCGCCAAGTCCTACATACTAGGAAATACTGAACCCGTTTACGCGGAAATTCCACAAGTTGCCCCGATCCCCAGGAGATGCAAGCTATAATGTTGCTGGGATTGGGTATGATTCCTCTTCCGATGACGACAAAGTCGTCTGCATAGGTGGATATGATGAGCGTTTTGAATCGCGCTATGGTTTTGTTTATAGTATGAAAACTGATTCTTGGAGAAAGATTGGGAATGTAGATACTAAGGATATTAACCACCGCCATCGTGATGGGGTTTTCATCAACGGCTTCTTGCATTGGATGTCTGAGAGTAATTGTTACTTGACTAGATTTGATCTTGCAACTGAACTTTACGACAAGGTGGCGCTGCCGAAAATTGACCGTAAAGTTTTGTTTTGGTATATTGGTTTGTTGGATGGATGCTTAGTTGTGACTGTGAGTCATTATCACAAGGAGGGGAAGTGCTTTGAGGGATGGGCGATGAAAGAAGGACAATGGATGAAATTGTTTTCAATTGTGAATTGTATTGGTTTTATGAGGCCAATAGCTTATTTGAAGAGGAGGAAAGGTTTGGCTCTTCTCACCTGGTATTACAAGAAGAAGTATTTGTTTGATATTGAGAAGAATTCCTTGAAGATGGTTAACATTCAAGGCCCCCCACATAAAATTTCTTCTATAATGTGTCTCTCGGGAAGCCTTGTTCCACCCAAGTGCTGAGGTAAAGTTACTCTTCTTGCTTTTTATTGTTAGTTGGTACAGTCCAATTTCCCAATGGATTTCCGTCGGTAGTGTCCGTATTCGCTGCCGGTGTTGGTACAGTCCAATTTCCCAAATAAGACGGTATAGTGCCCATTTCTGTTGCCCCTTCGTTGGTAGAGTCCAATTTCCGACAGGTTTTCGATGTGTTCCCGACCTGTATCCGATATAGGCCATGTTTTATTTTATTTTGTTCCAGAAGTATTATGGGAATGATGTATAAGAATGAGATTAGGCTCAACTTTTGTGTTTCTTCTTGGTGCAAGCTGCAGCTCTCCTCCGTTATGAGTAAGAATGAGATTGAGCTCAAGTTTTGTGTTTCTTGTCCGTGCTGGGTGAAGTTATCCGTTATGATCATGGATATGCCACTTGAAATTCGACAATTATCTTGGCATGTGTGTATTGAAAACCTAACTCAAATATAAACTTATTTTGTTTATATGATGCATTAATTTACGGTAAACCGGTTAATTTATACTGATTTAATTGGAAGTGAACTAGCTAGATTGTTTGTAGTTCAATTGCTCTCCTAGTTCTTACCTAATCTCACCCTCTTTCATTGTAGTGTAGAAGACGAGCCAACCATTGAAAATGGTAGAATCCTAGAAGAAGAGAAGGGAATATAATGTGGACGATTGAATCACTCAATTAGTGCCACCATCATCCTCTTGCTGCCACAGTCGCCACACCGACTAGATTGTGACTTTGCTTGCTCAAATTTCTTGTTATTTTTCGGTAAAATATGAGTCCAATACCAGTTAAATATTTCTTGATGTGGATGCCAATTTAGATTGCAGTTGATCACGTATGTTGCTGAGGCATATATATGCTATCTTATGATTTACATTGAACTTATTAATATTCTGCAACTCACGATTTTATAGTTCATTTATTTGAATTCTAATCTGATCAAATTAAGTAGGTGAATTAATTTGATTTGTCTTATGTTAAATTGATGATCAAACGTTTTCTTAAAATAATAAAAAAATATTCTCAAAATTTGCTTTTTTTTTTTTTAATATTATCTGACGTACATGGTACGAGTATTGAAGGTAAGCCAATTGAATTTGGGGTTTTTTAAAGTGTTCCGACGGGTTCGTGATGGGATATCCATCAAACTATATAGTTGGTTTTTTCACTAATATTTAGATGAGAGTCTCGTCGGAAAAATGCAATTGTATTTTAATTTAAATGATTTTTTTTTTTTTGGGTGGGAGGGAGGTGCCTCAAGCATCCTCCTTCAGTAAATTCTCCAAGTTGCTGGGCGCCTCATCCCAGATTCTAATTTCAGTGGACAGATTGTGCGCCATTCTGGCGAGATTGTCGATAAAACGATTTCCTTTGCGCCTTATATGATTCAACTTGATGTTTCAGGGCTTCTTGATAAAGTTGTGATAGTCCGCAATAATGTTTCCCCAAGGGTGATCCGTCGAAACTCCATCCTGAATCATAGTCAAACCACCAAAGAGTTAATCCCCACCTCAATGCAGGGGAACCTACGTTCCCAGGTTATCCGTAAACCTTCCCGAAGGCCTAGCAGCTCCGCAGAAGTTATAGACATATTTCTCAACTTCTTAGCAAATTAATCCAACAACCCACTGCCCAGAGTCATCTCTGAGGAGCCCACCTACAGCAGCCGCGTTGTTTGTCTCATAAAAACTTCCATCAGTATTGAGTTTAACCCAATTATGAACCGGACACTTCCAAACCATCTTCTCAACATTTCCCTTATCCAAAGCACTGTTGCGCTGCATCTTCCCCCCAATATCAGAAGCAAGATCTTTAATTCTCATCACAGTGGTCTTGTATTGTTCATCTTTTCCTAGGAAAACCTTAGTGTTCCGCGCTTTCCAAATGCACCAAATACTCGCCAAAGCAACGTTTTCCAGTTCATATATAAAAGGTAGAATAATGTTGTCAAACGTACTTTTCTTCAATAACGTGAAACAGTTTTCCTGGACAGTATCCTTGAACTTAAGCCACTGGGTGAGGGTCATGAGAACTGGACAGTATCCTTGAACTTAAGGCACTCGATGGGGGTCACGAGAAACTCCCAAACTCGTGTTGCATGTCTACAATCAAAGAGAAGGTGTTGAACGTCTTCCCGAGCACTGTTATATCAGCTATAAATGTCCATTTGAGAGAGATGTCGATCCATACGCATTACGCAGGGGATTAGTGATAACTTTGTTATGTTGACAAAGCCAAACAAAACACCTAATTTTCTCTGGACAATTGAGCTTCCAAATCCAAAGCCAATTAGAGCTATCATCCAACTGATTTTCCTCTTGTGTCAGGACTTTATAAGCTGAGCTGCTAGTAAACTCTCCCTTGGAAGTTTTAGTCCAGATTCTTCTATCAAGTTTATCGGGAGACAGAGGGATGGGCACAGATTTAATTCCTTCCAGAACATCATGTGGAATGCTAGTATTCTGTCTCAAAATTGGGGTGGGGTGAATTGTTCCTTTTCAAATTCAATTGCTCGTGCAATGATCTGCAACTTTGCTTTGAAGCTCAAATCACATAGTAGGATCAAATCAGCTCATAAGCTCATGTTTAGAGCTTGACAATCACAATTTGTGAAATCCAAGTACAGAGCAGATTTCAACTTTGTTACCAGGCTTAATACTCGAGCCAATCAAAGGAAGCACAATATATTCACTTCAAGGGCTCAGCTTTGAGTTCTGACAAGATCAGTTAATGCACACTAGATAGAGAGCAGGATCAGCAGCCTTGTACAAATACAAGTATTAACCACATGTAAAATACAAGCTAAAGAGATTAACCCTCTACCTAAGGTACCAAACTTAGGATTTCGAAAGCGCAGCTTTATAAAATCAGAAGTTACAAAGGAGCAAAACAGTTCTATACAACAGAGTGGTACAAATTGAACCGGGACTCCCAAGCTTTACTCACTAAACTACCCACCAGAGCATTAACACACACAACTCTAAAGGTGTACAAAAAGTAGTAGCAAGAAGGGAGCTTGTAAAAAAGGAATCACTTCAAATGTTGTAGCTTGAGTTGATCATATAGAGAGCTCCATATAGCTGTTGCTTTTCAAATTTGAACTCAATCTTGGTGGAGTTTCCCAGGCCACTATTCCAACAGCTCTATTTTGTTTGAGTTGACTTCAACATCCAACAGCTATTTTTCTTACAGTTGGTCCAAAATGATAAGATTATCCTTGTTGTTTTACTCCTGCAAAATCAATGTTAGAGTAATAATATATGCATGTTGTTTTATGAGTGTGAGATTTCATTTGTTCCGCCATGGTTCCAAGGGATTCAACATGTACTTTTTGTCAACTCATTCAAAATAGGATTTCAAAAACTAACAATAATCTTGAAGGTTAATGGGCCCCTCAAGACACTCACTAAGCTTCTTGCTGTTCATCCACCTATTAAACCAAAGAAAAATACGACGACCATTACCGATTCTCCAGCCTTAATTTAAATGATGTTCCGACTGGAAAACCAAGCCTTTTGGGACTGGGGAGCTCCTGTTAGACTTCATCGATTTTGATCATTTTTTACGATAATCCGACGGGCTGTACCGTCGGAATTCCGATAGATTTTGAGTGTTATGTTTATTGATCGTAGAGAAAATTGCTGATGCCAGCATAATCACGCCAAAGTTGTAACTAGTTGTATATATTTAGCAACCACAAAATGGTACACGGTGGTTTGGCGTATTTGTCAACATCAGAAGTAAGTTTATTTATCAGAAGTTTGCATTTGTGTTTCTAGATACTCAGTTACTTTTGATATAAAAAATCTTATACTTTTATAGAGAGTGTTTATAAATTCGAATAATTAATAAAACATCCATAATATGTCCCAATACTTTTCCTAAACCCCTCAATTGATTTTTTCTATGTTTTAAGGATCAATTATTCATGAAAGTTTTCCTAACCCCCCCTCCCCCCCAACGTAAAAAAACTAAAATGTCCTTAATAAAATATGTAAAATTACCCCATGCCCCTTTTTTCTTCCTCCCTTTTTTTTTTTTTTTTCCTTTTCTTCTTCCTGCGTTTTCTATTGAAAACGCAGGTTTTCCGGCGGTGGCGGTGGCACCGTCTCCGGCCACTTTCCGGAGACGGGATCTACGTGTTTTAACTCATTTTCACGATGCGACTTCATTGGTGGCAACCACGTCTTATGAAAATGGCCGGAGAAGGCCGCGGAGAGGTCGACCGAAACCTGCAAATTTTCAATAGAAAATGGGAAATTGGTCTCTCCTTTTCGGTGATATTTTTCGACGTTTTTTGTGTGGATCTTGAAGATCTCGACATGAAGAAACCATTGTAAGTGAGGAATCGATTTTCGTTAAGCGGTTTGGGAGTTTTGGATATTTTTTTTAGATCTAAAATTCTTAGATCTGAAATTGGGGACAAATGACTTCGAATTTTGAAAAGCTAATCGAAGATATGGAACGAGGACGAGGAGTACGTTCCTGGTGAATTTTTCGGGAATTTTTGGACCACCTGGTGGCGGCGGCGCTCCGGCGAGCTTCAATGATGAAGGAGATGATGAAGAAGATGTGGTATGGAGGAAGCAAAAATGGTGTGAAAAAAATAAAAAAATGAGGACAAAATAGATTTTTTAGCTGATTAGGGGGTTTAGGAAAAATATATTGTATATTGGGGATGTTAAATGTATAAATTTTGAATTGAGGGGTTTAGGATAAATAATAAGGATTGTTAGTCCTTATATTTAAGTGTCCCTTATAAATTCAAAAAATAAGTGATTATGGGATAAATATTTATTTTCATCAAATTTTTGAGTATTTGAAAAACCAACTTCGATTTATTTTAAGCACCCTAAGATATGTGAATTTAGAAGCACCCCAAGACATACACCTTTGTATGCTTCTAGATTTTTCTCAAAATTACATATTAGCCAAAAAAAAAAAAAAAAACACAACACACATGCTATTGGTGAAATGCATAAATAAGCAAAATTAAACCATCAACTCATAATGTGATGTGTAAAAAAAAAAAAAAAATTGCCCTTGATTGAAACTCATAAAACAGCTAGGTGCAGCCCATTAACACCTCATTAATATCATATCTTAAACGCAAATTCCAAAAGACAATTCAAGAATATAATTGATACTAGATTGTCCATGCATTCCCATAAATCAATATGAATTAAATACATAAATTAACCCAAAAAATTTATTGTACAAAGTCTCGTAACTATAAAATGGCATAGCCTCATACAACATTTTTGCACGAACAAACTAAAATATCAAACTCAAAAAGATGTCTCGTTTGTACATCATTTTCTTCCTTCTTGGTCTCTTAGTTCTTACCTTATCTCCCTCTTTCATTTATAGTGTTGAAGATGACTCATTCAATGAAAATGATAGAATCTTAGAAGAAGAGGAGGGCATGTGGACGATTGAATCGCTCAAGCGCCACCACGGCCGCCACCACCAACACCATGCTCCAGCTCCCCACCACCATCGCCACCACCACGGCCACCCCCATGGCCACGGTGGTCACCGCCATGCTCCCTCTCCTCACCATCACCCCGGTGCTGCCACACCGATTGGATTGTGATTTTGCTTGCTCAATTTTCTTGTTATTTCTTTAGTAAAATATTAGTTCAGTAGCATTTACTAAGTCTTGATGTGGATGTAGCAATTTGTATTGCAGCTGATCATGAATCTTGATGTATGTTGCTCAGACATATATATGCTATCTTATGAATTACATTGAACTTTATTAATATTCTGCACCTCATGAATTAATTTATTTTGCCTTGTCTTATATTTAATATCATATATATAACCGATTCAAAAAAAAATTCTAATATAAATTCAATTCAATTGAAATTCAATCAATCATATGAATAAATATATTAAATTTATTACTTAATTGATTACTTTATTTAAAATTTATACTAACCGCACGCACGATTAATGTAACATACTTACTCTTTACCTTCTTATACTGATTTGGACGATCCAAATTCGAATTAGAATGATTTCTGATGCTACAAGTTGATGCTCATACTACTACTTAAAATTAAATAAGAAAAAGTAATTTCTCTATGGGGCAATTTTCAAAAACTCCCCATAGGTTGAAAAAATTTTAGTTTGTTCCCCAGGTCTAAAAATATTTTAGTTCACTCGCCAATTGACATGCATAATTTGAGTTTACTTCCCAATTTTGGGGGTAGATACCACATATGGCGGAAAATATACACCATATGACGATTTAGGTACACGATTCTTGAGTTTAATTAGACCTCAAGAATCGGGGAGTAAACTCAAGAATCGTGCACCTAAATCGTCATATGATGTATATTTTTCGCCATATGTGGTATCTACTCCCAAAATTGGGGAGTAAACTCAAATTATGCATGTCAATTGGGGAGTGAACTAAAATTTTTTTAAATCTGGGGAGTAAACTAAAAATTGACTACACAATTGATATCATGATCGTCGGGTTTCTTGAGAACACGATCACTCCGACGCACCATCGCTGATCCAACCTCTTCTTCTTCCCTTGCTAACCCGGCGTCCCCTTCTTCGCTCACAGGCGGCTGATCACCATCCGTATCATAAGCCACCAAAACAACCGATTCCCTGGACTCAAACGCCATCGGGTGGGTTAAGTTAATACAGATGGTAGCTAGTTTGGGGCGACGGGAACAGCTTCCGTGGGGGGTGTGATCAGGGATGATAATGGCGTTCGGGTCACGGGTTTTGCTATGAAAGTGGATGCTGCGGATATTCTCACAACAGAGCTTCTAGGCTTGAGGGAAGACTTCAAAATCGCTTGGGCACGGCAGTTCGAAAGGATTGAAGTGGAATGCGAGTCCCTTATGGTGGTTAACTTGATCAATGAAGGAGTGATTGAGATTCACCCCATGGGTCATGTCATGGCGGACTGCCGCATGCTTATTCATAAACCTTGGGAAATTAAAAAAATAAATTATCTACTCAACACTTAATTCCTCTCTTACTCTCTTTTTATTTTATCTAATTTTTGTTCAAGCTATTATGATTGTTATTTTATTATGCATATTTTAATATTTGCTTTGCAGACCCTTTTCCCGTTAATAATCGTTGTTGTAGGTCATTTTTTTTTTAAATAATTATTTTCACAAGTACTCAAATCCTAACAGTTCAAAGTTCCAATATTTTCGACAAGTATTTTGGTAGTGTGGGTATGAAAAACCTAACTCAAATATAAACTTATTTTTTTTATATGATGCATTGATTTACGGTAGACCGGTTAATTTATGTTGATTTAATTGGGAGTGAACTAGATTGTTTGTTGATTCAATTGCTCTCCTAGTTCTTACCTTATCTCCCTCTTTCATTCATAGAGTAGAAGACGACACAACCAATAAAAATGATAGAATCCTAGAGGAAGAGGAGGGAATGTGGACTATTGAATCACTCAAGCGCCACCACCACCACCGCACCACCACCATGCTCAAGCTCCCCACCACCATCATCACCACGGCCGCCGTGCTTGTTGGACATATGCATTGATACTTTCAATTAAGCTAATGGAGGTTTATTGGAAATATCAAAGAGGCATATGAAAAGGTGTTTGGGAAAACTAAACCTGTCCCACATTGGATTAATAACTAAGTGTGGTCAACTATATAAGTTAAGACACTAAGTGGGTTATTAATTCAATAAGTGTGAGGTGGACTGATGGGCTCACACGCGGTGCGGTGCACCGCACCGCCCGCGCGCGCGCACGGGCACGGGCCGGGGGCTGGGCATGGGCGAATGTGGCGCACGTGCGCATCGTCACTAGGAGCCTCGCCTCCGAGCCCAGAGCCTATCTTTTGGGCCAAATTCATTCAGAATTAACCCTAAATCAGTCCAATAAATCAAATGTGACTGTTGATTGGCCAATGTAACTGAAGGGTCAAGGAGTCTTAAACCCCAAATTAACTCAGGGGCCACTAACATCCCATTGATGCTGAATTAATTCTCCAACAGCCATAATTTGATTTAATCCGTTTTTGTAACACCTGAACTCTATATATACAATCCTTAAGCTGAAAAGAAACACAACACATTCATCTGATTTCTTCTGCAGTGCTAGTACACGAAATCAATCATTTTCCCAGAAATTAGCTTGACATATATCCTGGAAGTGTATCACCTGAAACCTTTAGCACACTTCCCAGAAAGCTAGGGGCGATAGAAACTTTAAGGACAGGGATTACCCGTGTCTAGCTTCTATTTTTGCCCAGATTTCTCAACAATCTTAAAGTTTCTATTCGTAGGAATGGAGTCTGAATCCTTCAGAATCATGAACCAGCAAAAGCTAGACCGTTTCGATGGCAACAACTTCAGCCGCTGGCAGGACAAGATGAAATTCCTGCTTACTGTCCTTAAGCTTGCCTATGTTCTGGATCCCAGTCTGCCGCCAATTCCAGAAGATCCTCCTGCTCCCCAGCAGCCTGTTGATTTGGATCCACCAACCACTACAGCAGGTGTTGCTCCTCCTGCCAATCCAACTACAGCAGGCGGTGCTCCTCCTGCAAGTACTGCAGCCGCAGGTCCCTCCCAGAATGCCTTGCAGATCCATCAAGAGATAGTACAGACACTTCAGCAACAACGAAAGAAAAGAGCTGAAGATGAAGAGTTGGCTCGTGGCCACATCCTCAACACTCTTTCTGACAGATTATATGATCTGTACACAAACGTCAAATCACCTAGAGAGCTTTGGGAGGCGCTGGAATACAAGTATAAGGCTGAGGAAGAAGGTACTAACAAATACTTAGTATCTAAATACCTCGATTTCAAAATGGTTGATAATAAACCAATCCTGGAGCAAGTGCATGAGCTCCAAGTAATTGTCAACAAACTACGGATAGTGAAAATTGTCCTTCCAGAAGCCTTCCAGATAGGAGCTTTAATTTCAAAGCTCCCTCCTACCTGGAAAGATTATGCAAAGAGATTGATGCATAAATCTGAGGATATGTCCTTGGAACAAATTCAGAAACATCTGCGTATTGAAGAGGAGGCTCAGAAACGCGATGGCAAGAATTTGGTTCAAGGACAATCCAGTGTGAATTACGTTGAGGCTGGAAGTTCTAAAAAGAAGCCTTTCGGGGTTAAAAAGAATCAAGGACAATTTAAGTAATCCGGGCAGAAACCTAAACCTGTTCATAATGCTACTAACAAAAGAAAAGGCAAGTGTCATGTTTGTGGAGAAACAGGACATTATGCGAGAGAATGCCCACAACGGAAGAGTGGATCCGGAGTTGCAAACATGGTTGAGGAGAACGTAGTTGCCATGGTGACTGATCTTAGCCTCGATGTGGCTATGATTTCTGAAATCAACATGGCAAGTGAACTTTCTGGATGGTGGTTAGATTCTGGAGCAACGGTTCACATTTGCAATGATCGAAGGCTTTTCAAGACCTTTGAAGAAGTTGTGGGACAAGAGGTTCAGATGGGAAATAGCTCCAAAGCCGGTGTTGGAGGCAAAGGATCTGTCGAGCTCAACTTTACCTCCGGGAAGAAATTAACTTTGATTAATGTCTTGTTTGTACCAGATGTTAGGAAAAGTTTAATTTCTGTTGATTTGTTAGATAAGAAAGGTTTTAAGATTTCTGTTGAATCTGGCAAAGTCATCATCATGAAAAATGGTGAATTTGTTGGAAAAGGCTATGCTTGTAATGGGATGTATAAGATGTCTATCAATAATATGAATCTCGTTTCTGCTTACATGATTTCTTCAATTTCTTTATGGCATAGTCGATTAGGACATGTTAGTGCAAAGAACTTGAAAAATATGCATGCAATGGGATTAATTGATATCGGTAAAAATGAACTTGATAAGTGTGAAATATGTGCAAAGTCAAAAATTGTAAGAAAACCTTTTCCAAGTGTTAAAAGAGAATCACAAATATTAGATTTAATTCATACAGATATTTGTGAATTAAATGGAATTTTAACTAGAGGTGGAAAAAGGTATTTTATAACCTTTATTGATGATGCTAGTAGATTTTGTTACGTGTATCTTTTGCGAACTAAGGATGAAGCACTTAGCTCGTTTGTGAAATATAAATCAGAAGTAGAAACCCAACTTGAGAAGAAGATTAAGGTTCTACGTTCTGATCGAGGCATGGAATATTGTTTGAATGCTTTTGATACACTTTGTGAAGAAAGTGGTATCATACATCAAACAACTGCCGGTTATACACCCCAGCAGAACGGTGTAGCTGAAAGGAAAAATCGTACCTTTCTGGACATGATAAATTGCATGTTAAATCATGTAAATTTACCTCACAACTTGTGGGGTGAAGCCCTTCTGTCTGTGTGCCATATTCTAAATAGGATGCCTAGTACTGTTGTGAAGTCTAGTCCCTATGAAATATGGAAAGGCAGAAAACCCAACATAAGGTATTTTAAAGTGTGGGGGTGTGTGGCTTATTTTAGGGTTCCTGATCCGAAACGGACTAAGTTAGGAGCCAGAGCTATTAAAAGCGTATTTGTTGGATATGCTCTTAATAGCAAGGCCTATAGACTTCTTGATTTGGAGTCTAATGTGATAACTGAGTCCAGGGATGTTGAGTTCTTCGAAAATACATTTTCAAAAGATGTTGGAAATGATTCTGGGCCATCCCAAGTTGAGCCTAGAGGTCCTATAAGGCCGGTTGAGGAAAATAAAATTCCTACACAACCAATCGAGCCCAGAAGGAGTACTAGAGCAAGAAAAGAGAAAAGTTTGGATAAAGACTTTATCTCTTCTGATGATTTATTATTCTTGGTGGAGGGGGACCAAGATAATAAAGTGGTAAGTGAAATACCGTTTGTATTTTCACTTGAGACGGATCCTAAAACATTTTCGGAAGCTATGGCTTCTCGAGATGCTTCCTTTTGGAAAGAAGCTGTAAACGATGAAATGGATTCGATCTTGGGTAATAATACTTGGGTATTAGCAGACTTACCTCGTGGTTCTAAACCCATTGGGTGCAAGTGGGTATTTAGAAGAAAACGAAACACTGATGGCACTATATCAGCTTTTAAAGCTAGATTAGTTGCCAAAGGGTTTAGACAAGTAGAAGGGATTGACTACTTTGACACTTATGCACCTGTGCCTCGAGTTGCTTCCATTAGAATTCTTCTTGCCTTAGCCTCTCTTTACGATCTGTTTGTTCATCAAATGGACGTAAAGACAGCATTTTTAAATGGAAATTTAAAAGAAGAAATCTATATGGAACAACCTGAGGGTTTTGTAGCACCGGGAACAGAAAAGAAAGTGTGTAAGTTAGTCAAATCCCTGTATGGTCTAAAACAAGCACCAAAACAGTGGCATGAGAAGTTTGACACTGCTATCTTGAAATTCGGATTCAAGTATAACAGTGCTGACAGATGCATTTACTCCAAAAGTACGGCTGACTATATGGTGATAGTCTGTCTATATGTCGATGATATGTTGATCATCGGGACGAATATAATTGGAGTAAACGAGACTAAAAAGTATCTATCCTCGGTCTTTAAGATGAAAGACTTAGGTGAAGTAGATACTATTTTAGGCATTAAAGTTAAAAAACATAGTGGGGGTTTTTCACTAAACCAATCTCACTATATTGAGAAAGTTCTGACTAAGTTTAGTCATCTCGAGATCAAGGAGGTGAATACTCCGTTTGACAACGGACTGAAACTTAAAGAAAATACTGGTAGAGCTTTTGCACAGCTTGAGTATGCAAGTGCTGTTGGCAGCCTTATGTACGCAATGCATTGCACCAAACCAGATGTTTCCTTTGCAGTTTCAAAACTTAGCAGATACACGAGCAGTCCCAATGCTGATCATTGGAAAGCTATTAGTAGGGTACTTGGGTACCTTAAGAGAACTATTAGCTTTGGACTGTTCTATAACAAATTCCCTAGTGTGTTGGAAGGGTACTCAGACGCGAGTTGGATAACTAGCGTGGGAGATAACAAATCCACAAGTGGGTGGGTTTTCACTCTTGCCGGTGGGGCTGTTTCTTGGGCAAGCAAGAAACAGACAATAATCTCTCACTCTACCATGGAATCTGAGTTTATAGCTTTGGCTCAAGCTGGACAAGAGGCTGATTGGATTAGAAATATGTTGTTAGACATAGATCTTTGGCCAAGTCCAATGCCTCCAATCTCGTTGTATTGTGACAGCGAAGCAACGCTTACAAAAGCATACAGTGGTACCTATAATGGTAAGTCTAGACATATTGGTCTGAGACATGCGTTTGTGAGACAATTGATACAAGATGGTATCATAACAATTGTCTATGTGAGGTCAAATAAGAATTTGGCTGATCCGTTTACTAAGCCTCTGACGAGAGACTTAGTAGCTACAACTACTAGAGATATGGGACTTAAACCACCCGAACCATAAGTGATGGTAACCCTACCTATAATCTAGGTTTCCCCTGATTATAGGTTCAAAGGGAAAAACAAGTCACGAGTTGGTTAGAGCTATCAAGTGGTCTCATATATAGTAGAAGATAGCTCAGTGAGTTGCAAAGTGACAAGGTTGAGCTATGCTCTTAACAAAATGCTGCACTATTTGCAACTAGTGCCCGAGAAACATTTTGCCTATATGAACTAGAAGTGAAGCCGCTTCTTATAGAGAGTTATGGTTTACTCTCTTAGAGGTTCATGAAACGGGATATGGCGTATGACTTGATAAGCGCCGATCAGTGGAGTGCTTGTTGTGTGAGAAAGAACACGTGTGTGTGTTGACTCCGGTCACACCAGTAAGGAGTTGAGGTTCAATCTGCTGACACCATCACCTTCGAGGTGACTTTGAGCTACCTACACTAAAGAGAAGGTTCAATGTTCGTCACACCTTCTGTTATGCACGTGATCTTTAAATAAAACCAGTCAGACACTGGTTTGGGAAAGAGCAGTTTTCCAAACAAGTGGGGGATTGTTGGACATATGCATTGATACTTTCAATTAAGCTAATGGATGTTTATTGGAAATATCAAAGAGACATATAAAAAAGGTGTTTGGGAAAACTAAACCTGTCCCACATTGGATTAATAACTAAGTGTGGTCAACTATATAAGTTAAGACACTAAGTGGGTTATTAATTCAATAAGTGTGAGGTGGACTGATGGGCTTACACGCGGTGCGGTGCACCGCACCGCCTGCGCCCGCACACGCACGCGCGTGCGCACGGGCTCGGGCACGGGCACGGGCACGGGCACGGGCCGGGGGCTGGGCATGGGCGAATGTGGCGTTTGATGGCGCACGTGCGCATCGTCGCTAGGAGCCTCGCCTCCGAGCCAAGAGCCTATCTTTTGGGCCAAATTCATTCAAAATTAACCCTAAATCAGTCCAATAAATCAAATGTGACTGTTGATTGGCCAATGTAACTGAAAGGTCAAGAAGACTTAAACCCCAAATTAATTCAGGGGCCACTAACAGCCCATTGATGCTGAATTAATTCTCCAACAGTCATAATTTGATTTAATCCGTTTTTGTAACACCTGAAATCTATATATACAATCCTTAAGCTGAAAAGAAACACAACACATTCATCTGATTTCTTGTGCAGTGCTAGTACACGAAATCAATCATTTTCCCAGAAATTAGCTTGACATATATCCTGGAAGTGTATCGCCTAAAACCTTTAGCACACTTCCCAGAAAGCTAGGGGCGATAGAAACTTTAAGGACAGGGATTACCCGTGTCTAGCTTCTGTTTTTGCCCAGATTTCTCAACAGTGCTCATCCTCCGCATCACCACAGCCACCATGGCCACGCGGTGGTCTCCACCATGCTCCCTCTCCTCACCATCAACCTCGTGTTGCTCACCGATTGGCCAGATTGTGATTTTGCTTGCTCAATTTCTTATTATTTTTTTAGTAAAATATTAGTTCAGTAGCATATATTGAATATTTCTCGACGTGGATGTAGCAATTTGTATTGCAGTTGATCATGAATCTTGATGTATGTTGCTCAGGCATATGTATATATATGCTATCTTATGAATTACATAGGATTTTATTAATATTCTGCACCTCAAGAATTAATTCGATTTTTTTTGGGGTTTATAGTTCATTTATTTGAGTTTTAATCTAGTCGGACCACTTAATTGAATTAACTTAATTTGACTTTTGTTAAATTTAATAGTAAATTGTTGATTCTATAAGTGATACTCATACTATTTCGTAAAATAATTAAAAGCTATTTTCAAATTTTTCTTTCTTTTTTTTTAAATATTATCCAACGTGCTAGCACCGGCAGAATAATGTGTTCCAATGAATTTCTAATGAGACACCCGTCAGAATATGATGATATTCTTTTCTCCACCAATATTCGGATGCGAGTCCCGACAGAAAATTGCAAATTTATTTAATTTAAAGAAGGTTCCAACTGGAACATCAAGACTTTTGAGATGGGGAGTTCCCGTCGGATTTCGGTCGATTTTGACCATTTTCGACGATAATCAAAGAGAATTCGTGATAACATAATCACAATATCAAAGTTGTTACTAACTGTGTATATTTAGCCACCATAAAGTGGTATATAGTGTTTCAACCTTATACTGACTAAATTAAATATTTTATATTTGTATTTCTAAGTACACAGTTACTCGATATAAAAAAAATTTACACTTTTGTAGTTTACCAATTTAAATTCATATTGAGATATTAAAAGGGAAAAGAATACATATGCTCTGAATGAAATGGATAAATAAGCAATATTGAACCATCGAATGTAATGTGTTATAGAAACAAAAAACTGTTTGCTCTAGATCGATAAATTGGAAAAATCGATGCGTCAATGAGAAAAATAGTTTAGATTTTTTTTTTTACATCTACTATGTCTCTATATATTGTATATTTACAATTATTATATGTTTAGATAAATATATTATGGACGAATTACATCTGAGTACCCTCATTAGACGAAATTACAACACAGGACCTCTTGTTTGAAAAATTACAAATTACTCCCTAACCTTTATATTGCGGTTAAGGTCCCCCTAATCTGTTAGGGTTCCATTAATTTTTTTTATAAATTTTCCAAAATACCCCTAATCCATATATATATTAAATTTCTCAGGGACTATTTTGTTATTTATTAAACGTTAAGGGACCATTTTGTTAATATTTATAAATTTTTAAGGATTATGTACATTTTTTTGTGTTTAAATTATATTTTAAAAAATAATATTTATAATTTATGTATAATACAATTAATAAATTTATTGTTATTGAATTTATGAAATTTAAAAAAATAAAATAAATTTTCAACAAAGAATATCATTATCATAATATTATATAAAATAAATATAATATTTTTTATATTCACATAAATTATATTTATTATATTTCTAAATATATACATAAAAATCAAACTCTAGTATCTATTATATATAATATAATATTATTTTATTTTTATTCTAATCAAATGTAATATTTTATTCACAAATATGTATATTTTTTATCCATACTTTTACGTTGCATACGTACATAAGGGGGAAAAAAAAAAAAAGATATGCTATTTTGTTTGCTCAATTTTCTTGTTATTTTTAGTAAAATATTAGTTCAGTAACATTTCTTATCCCTAAATTTCTAAATTGATATAAATTACAAGGAAAACGTATTAATATCAGATAAACTACTTAAGGAAAAATTCATTAACTCGTAAGTATCTAAATTTCTTATCCCTAAATTTCTTATCACATGAAAAATTAAATATACAATCCATATCATTTACCAACATATTTATCTTGAAATTCCATGACTCCACTATAAAATGGCCTAAGCCTCCTTCATAATTTTGCACCAACAATTCAAACACTAAAAATTAACTCAAAATTAAAGATGTCTCGTGTGTACTTAGTTTTGCTTCTTCTTGGCCTCTTGGTTCTCACCATTTCTCCTTCTCTTACTCAAGGTTTGGGTGAAGATTCAACTTCATCATATTTGGCAAGTGAAGATGATGGAATCCTAGAAGAGGAGGAAGGAATATGGACTGCTGATTCACTCAGGTCATCTGGCCGGGGAGGCCGCGCTCGCCATGGCGGCCGCCGCCGCCGCCGCCCCCGCCCCCGCCGCGGCCATGGCGGCCACTATGCTCCGCCTCCTCATCACCATGATGCTCCCCCACCACCACCAGAAGGAGGACTGTGAAATAATTAAGCTTATCACTTGACTGTTGGAAAATGAAATAAGACTGTTTGTTTGCTTTTATCTCTGTATGATCTTGTACTTTTCAAAGTTTGTCATGAAAGTTAATACAAGCATTTGCTGAATTTATGAGGTATATTACTATGTTGAGTGAAAAGCAACAAAAATGTATCAAGAGTAGAAATTATATATACTAATTATATCGCGGTGGTACACATTTATCTTCTAATATATAAGTTAAAATCTTGGTCCTACTTTAATGAAGAACAATTAAGAAACTAATTATGTTTCTCTAATTAGCAATTGTAAAAAAAAAATTGGTGCCAAAATTTTAGGTTGAAGAGATGGCGCCCCGCCAGTCCAAGGCAGAGAATGCCTTCAGGTTCAGCGAGCACTTACAAAGGTTCTTACATATATCTCCGTATTCGTATGGTATCATATCCGTAACGGCATGCCATTACCCATGCATCATATATCTTTAATATTACACATTGATGACACGCGGTCATTTTTTAGATATTTCATTTGGGAAAAAGATTTTCTATCGTCCGAACTTTGCTTCTTTTATAATTTACCATCCCAACAAATTTTCGTTGAAAACCGCCATCCAATATTTGCATTTATAACATACCACTATCTAAACTCTTTTTTTTTTTTTTTTGGGTGAAAATACAACTGGCATGTATGTTTCATAAATCATAAACATGCCACATGTCATATTTTTTAGCCAAAATCACAAAAAAAAAAAAATCAAATGACCGTATATTACAAATGCAAACATTGGATTACGGTTTGTAAACAAAGTCTATTAGTATGGTATATTGAATAATGTGTTTTGGCCTTATTCACCCCCAAAAGCTAGCTATTGAGGGGAGGGTTATCAAACCATTATATATTGAACACGGAACACCACATGATTAATTACCATCAAGTCCTTGGCCAATACCCTATAATATAATATGCTTAAGTCCTACAATTAAGTTGTAATTTTAATCTTTTACGTGGCAATATCTAAATATATTAATCTACTTTCATACGGTCATCTAGTTATTTATATCGTATAAATTGAAATTATTGACATAAAATTGAAGATATATAAAATGTAGAAAATTGATATAAATTACAAGGGAAACGAATTAATATCAGATAAACTACTTAAGGAAAAATTCATTAACTCGTAAGTATCTAAGTTTCTTATCACATGAAAAATTAAATATACAATCCATATCATTTACCAACATATTTATCTTGAAATTCCATGACTCCACTATAAAATGGCCTAAGCCTCCTTCATAATTTTGCACCAACAATTCAAACACTAAAACTTAACTCAAAAATCAAAATTAAAGATGTCTCGTGTGTACTTAGTTTTGCTTCTTCTTGGCCTCTTGGTTCTCACCATTTCTCCTTCTCTTACTCAAGGTTTGGGTGAAGATTCAACTTCATCATATTTGGCAAGCGAAGATGATGGAATCCTAGAAGAGGAGAAAGGAATATGGACTGCTGATTCGCTCAGGTCATCCGGCCGGGGAGGCCGCCCTCGCCGGGGCCGGCGTTCAACATACCGCCGCCGCCACCGCCCCCGGCCCCACCGGGGCAGTGGCCATGGCGGCCACTATGCTCCGCCTCCTCATCACCATGATGCTCCTCCACCAGAAGAAGGACTGTGAAATTAAGCTTATCAGTCTTGACTCTTGGAAAATGAAATAAGACTGTTTGCTTTTATCTCTGTATGATCTTGTAATTTTCAAAGTTTCTCATGAAAGTTAATACAAGCATTTGCTTAATTTATGAGGTAAATTACTATGTTGAGTGAAAAGCAATAAAAATATATCAAGAGTACAAAATATATATACTAATTATATCCCGGTACACATTTATCTTCTACATATATATAAGTTAAATCTTGGTCCTACTTTAATGAAGAACAATTAAGAAATTAATTATGCATCTCTTAGCGATTGTAATAAAATTATATAATTATGAACTTCTTCTGAATTTGCCTAAAGAGAACAGATCCTAAGTTCTCAGAAATTACCAACTCCCCGGAAACTTAATTCTCTCTCCAACTATCTCAATCTTTAGCCATAATATACGTATACTTGTAAAAAAAATATCATTTTGTCATGTGGAATATCGCATTCGATATTCCTTTTATGAAAAATTCTAAAAAAAAAATTTGTATCTTCATATTTATGTGATGACGTATCCGTATCGACGTGTGATTACCCATGCATCATATATCTTTAATATTACACATTGATGACGCTGTTATCT
This sequence comes from Lantana camara, assembly GCA_037501455.1. Taxonomy (NCBI): domain Eukaryota; kingdom Viridiplantae; phylum Streptophyta; class Magnoliopsida; order Lamiales; family Verbenaceae; genus Lantana; species Lantana camara. Next base: position 123,098,051 of record CM074857.1, read on the forward strand.
TTTTAGATATTTCATTTTACCATTATCTTATTGCTTATCGATAGTTTTAAGGGCAAATTGAAAAAAAAAAACTACCACTTTGGACATATTGTAATTCTTTATAATATCTAATAATATATTTGTAATTTTCATATTGGCATCGTATTAGCTGGGAAAAATATTAGTTTTATCTTTTCATTAAAATAAGAACAAATTATATTTTTGGTCTCATAGGAATAGATCTTTTGCAATTTTAGTCTCATATATTTGAAATTAGACATATTTAGTCCCATTATTTTCAAAATTTTGCAATTTTGGTCCCATCCGTTAAATAATGGACGGAAAATGATGTATTTTTCCCGTTAAATGCAATTTGGGGGGAAGTTATTGTTCATTACGTTGTTTTTTGCAGGGATTTGCTTATTAATAGTCCATTTTAGCAATCTAAATCAACTTTGAAACATTACTTTGAATCACCCTCATTAAGGTACTGTGGTGATAAAATGAGGTGTTAATAAGCAAACTCCCACAAAAAACAACCTAATGAACAATAGTTTTTCTCCTAAATTGCACTGAACGACAAAAAAATATATATATTTTTCATCGATTATTTGATGGATGGGACCAGGATTACAATTTTTTTTAATAATGAGACTAAATATGTTTAATTTCAAATAAATGAAACTAAAATTACAAATAATCTAATCATATGGAACAAAAAAATGTAATTTGCTCTTAAAACAAAGGAACTTTTTAGGTAGATACATGTGAAGTCTGGGGAGAACTACAAATACACCTTATATTTATGTTTCTGTTCTACAAATATCTTCACAAATATATAATGTTAGGGATAAAAAAAAAATATCATTCAAATAATATGCGGTTTTATATTTTTATAATCAAACTAAGTTTTATTACATACTATTATTTCTATTTTGCATTTTTTTTAAAGAAAAAAACATTTTTAATTGATTTTTGGTTATTTTTTGTTGTTTCAATAACCTAAATAACAAGCATGTAATGCGCATTGATCTGGCTCAAATTCGGTCGATTTGAGGGTCAGAATTGGGTCAATCAGTCAAGAATTTGTTTGAGTGGGTTCTTTATCGACCTGAAAGCACTAACACACGTGAGCTAAGTACCAGCTTGGGGGAACTTGGGGTTTTGCCTAAGTTTGGCACTCCGACGTTCAAGTCAGTAATGGAGCTCTTTAGAGAGAGAATAAATGCAATTTAATGTGGAGTAAAGACTTACCAACTACTGTTCAAGGGGCGAGTATTTATAGCCTTGGCCAAATAATACAGTAATGCGTGTATTGCAAATGTGCATTAATGGCGCTGCCAATCGTCGACTTGGCTGTAGGGCTGCAAACGAGCCGAGCCGAGCCGAGTTTGACCGAAAAAATCAGGCTTGAGCTTGAGATTGAAAGGTGAAGACTTCACTTGAACTTGAGATTGAGATCGATGAGCTCCATTTTCTGAGGCTTGAGATCGGCTTGGTGAAAGCTTGAGATCGGATCGGTGGCTTGACGAGCTTGAATCCTCAATTGCCCTATCTTCTTCACCCAAACCCATCCACTCCGTTGCCACCGCTCCGCCACCTCCGTCTCCACCCAAAATCAGGCATGCACACACACAAAATCAGTCTCATATCTGAATTATTAATTTATTAGAAGGGGAAAGATGAGAGAAATTAAAAGACCTCTCAAATTTATTCAATTTCATAAAAGTTTCAAGGTGAAAAATTAAGAGCCCTCACAAATTCATTCAAGAAAGTTGCAGAGCTACATCCATGGCGGATGAGTTTCATAGAAGAATTTCCCTTGTTCTTCTCCTCTCTCTCTCTCTAGATTCCAGAAAACGGTGGCTGAGAAGAGCTTTGAAGGCTGGCGGAGTGGTGGTGCCTTAGATCTCCATCGGCCTTCTTCTGCACAGATCACCGTCGGCCAAAGGGGACAGAAATTAGGGGCTCAGATCTCATAAAAAAAAGAAAAAATCTTAGATTTATCAGACAAGCAAAGAAGAGGCGTCGCAACGCTTTGGGGACCTGAAAAGCTTTGAAGGTTGGCAGCGGTGCAAGAGGCGGCTTTGAGAGCTCCAATCGCGGCGGGTGGAGGATGAGTGAAGGCGGAGGGACTGAGGATGATGAAGCGGTGAAAGAGATGGGCACTTCTTCTCGGCGGCGGATTTCACAACCGAAAAAAAAAAAAAATAAAGGTGAAGGAGATGGCTCTGAGCCCAGAGGCGGCTGGAGAGATGTGAATGAAGCGGTGAAAGAGATGAGTAGGGTTTATCAAACTTTAGATTTAATTTGATAGATAGATATTTAAGTTTTGTGGGTTATTTTTCTTTTTCATTTTTGGTGGGTGTCGGGAAAAAAGGAATTGTGTCAATTGTTTTAACATTTTATATATTGTAGTGGGTTATAATACTATATTTTAAACACATATTATTAAGATATATATTTAATATAAGACAGGATATATTTAATACACATTCATATTTAACAGATGGTATATATTATTAGAACCACACATTTATGCAATATAATAAAACCTGAACTTATTAGAATATATTCTATATGTTATGTTTGATGGGTTCCAAAAGGGGTGGATCAGGATCCGATCACTTTAGAATTTGTTTGAGTGGGGAAATCGCCAGAAGTCGCCGGAAAAAATGGGGGTTCTACCTGCTAGGACAAATACGCAGAAGAGTCAGAAAGCCAAACTGGGGAAACTGGGGGTGGTATCCAGTTTGACTCTCCGACGCTCAAGTCAGATGCAGATCTGAAAGAGAAGAAGTAAGCTTAATAGGAGTTGTAGCAATGGAGATCGCTTACAGTGAAAGAGATGATTCTGTTTATTTATAGTTGAGGGTGAGGGACCCTTTGGTCATTTGCCACATGTGGTCCTGGCCGAATGTTGCCCTAACACGTGGCGCTGTGAGAGAGAAACCTAGGAGGAATCTTCTGCAAAAGCTGCTGGGAGTTAGTGTTGGCAACAGTGGCAGGTGCACGGGCATGTACGGTGTGTCAGAGAGCTGTTTGGAGGGTTGGTGTCGAGGGCTTGAGTGCGCGCTCGTGACAACCAAAAGCCTTGGAGGCCAAGAAATCTGCCGGGGGGAATGAGGGCCCAGGCTCGTGTAACGGATTGCAGGGGAAGCCTTTCTGAGGGAACGTAGCGCTCGAAGAAGGCCCCTTCTGATGGATTGGAATACTAGTCATGTCGCGTGAAAAGGCGCTCGTAGGAGAGCGGTAACAACGGTCACGTGCGAGGGTGGCAGGGACAGCACTTGTTCTTGGAGGATACTGGCGCTTTAATGGGTTCATCGCTCGTGTATGACTACTGTAATCAGCTGGACAAATGCCGTTATCTAAGAAAGGGGACGTGTCCAAACACGGAACGAGCGGATCTTGACCCCATCATTTTGCCCCCTCAATTCTGCAGTCCTTTGTAACTTCCCAATTCGATTTCTCCAAGAATCCTTGTCCTTTTTAGAAAAACCCCATCTTCCAGATTTTCTAAAACTTTTCCTAACTTCTCCCTTACCATGGCCAATCAACGCGTTGAAGAATTAGCCCGGGAAGTAGGGGAGATGGCCACCCAAAATTCATCTCCATCGGAATCATCCAGGGATGGAGGGTTGGAAGGGGCCATGACCGCCATAGATGTAAGGGACCCAGAAGGGGCTGAACCCCTTTTCGAAGAGATGAACTTGGTGATGGAGGCAGAGAGACAGGGGGGTACTCTTCCCATTACTGCAAGTGCTACTCACCCTCATCGCCATACCGTGACAGTAGCGATGGCGGCGCCGGTGTCGGATGCTGAGGAAATAGCAGGGCCTTCTGAAAGAGCCCGTGACAAAGGAAAGGGCAAGAACCCTCAAAAGCCCAAGAAAAACAGAAGGCCCAAAGGATCCAAGGAGGGTGGAAGCTCAGGCTACCAGGCTACCGAGCGCACCCCAGACGAAACTCCTAGCACGGTTACTCTAGGAGAGGTGAAAACAATGCTGGCGCCTATCTTCTGGGACGAGCGTTTCATATGGAGAATCCCTGCTGAGCACGAGCGCGCCAATCATCGTCCTCCTGGTGAGATGGCCGTTTATGTAGATGCTGTCAGCTCTGGGGGCTTGAGGTTCCCCATTTCGGCCCCAATGGCACGTTTACTGAATGATCTGCACCTCTGTCCTTCCCAAATCGTGCCCAACGGCCTAGCCTTATTAACAAGCTTTGTGATTCTGATGAGAAGCGTTGGTTACGAGCCCTTCACGCGGAACTTTATTGCACTCTTCCAAGTAGTTTCCTCATTACGCTCATCCCCTGAGGCAGGTTTTTATTATATTCAAGCGAAGGCTCATACCAAGTTAATCAATTCCCCCTCCAGTACATACGGTCCTGACTGGAAAGAAAAATTTGTCTTTGTCAAGGCTCCCCCAGAAGAAGGCTTTGGGGTGCCCTCAAGCTGGGGCTCAGTTTCAAAGACCCGTCTGGAACCTGCCCTTCCCAGGGACTGGGTCAAGAGTCTGGTTGAAGCTCTAAAGGACGAGGGCCACCTTATTGAAGCGAAAGATTGGATAGACGACGCAGAGCTTATGTTCCTGTGTAACCTGTCCAACGACCCTTATTATCTTGACAATCCCCCGGCTCGTGACATGGAGAGAGATGGTTAGATTCTTAGGGCACTAACCTTTAGATAGGGACACTAACTGCCTTTATCTTTTCCCAATTTTGCATAACTGATAACTTATTTCAGGGAGTTTTGACTCTAGTGCATGCTTTTCTTGTAGGAGCATATATCTTAGAGATGGCAGGAGGAATTAGACATGCCGCTCGTTTTGCTCACGCTAACAGGAACCAGGCCCCACAAGGGGAGCAACAACACCCCCGAAACAGGGGTAGCAGGAGGGACGCTCGCGGCACAAGTTCCTCTTCGAACGTACAACTCCCTCGTGGCAAGGAGGAAAACCGTGCGGCCAACTCTGCTGGCGGAATAATGGTTCGACCACCTCCCCCTCCGGCAGACTCAAGGGTGCCCGAACTTCCCATTGTTGACCAAGCAATACCTCCTTTGACCATAAGCGAGACTCTGCCAAGCGCCAGTATACCCTCCCGTAAGAGGAAGAGGATGCCCAACACTGTAGCGATCAGGGGCAAAGGAAAACAAGTGGCTGAAGGCCCCAAGGGTGATGGGGAAACCACCTCCTCAGAAGAGGAACACTTATGGGCGTTCACTCGGCGAGGGGATAGGAACTTCTCAGGCGCCTCCGATGGCGGGCTAGTTCTGTTACGGCCCGGTACGCTAGCCCAATCCGTCAGCGAGGACCTCTATGGTAGGGCCCAATTCTCGGCGGATCACAAACATTTGTACAATGAGCCTGTGGAGATGGTAGCCCTTGACGCAGCGCACACCCTGATCTCCGTAAGTCTCTATACTTTTGTTGTATTGCGTCTCTCCAATACTCTTTTGCTGAAATTTTTTCTTCCTCTTGAACTCGTACAACAAGTACTCCCTCGGCTCAAGAACATTCAAAAGCGGGCCTCCGTTTATACCGATCGCAAAGCGAAGTACAAGAAGATGGCACGTGCTAACGATCCGGCTGAAATTCAAGCGGAGCTGGACACTGCAATAGCCAAGTATGAGTCTCTCAAAGACTTATACAGAAAGACGGAGGGGGAGTTGAAGAAGTTGAAGGAGGACTTCGTGGCGGTGGAGAGCGCTCGAAATGGCTTGAGCGGCGAATTGGCCCGAGTGGGTGAGAGCTTTAAGAAGGCAGAGGCCGAGCGTGACAGCTGGAAAACGAGGGCTCAGGAGACTGAAAGGAAGTTTAATGACACCATGAACGAATGGCCTCGGAGCCTTGAACGAGCAAACAAAGAGGCCCTCATTAAGTTCTGTCACTCTAAGGCCTTCAACTTCACAGCCTCCCTGCACTGTCTGGATGAGGCTCAAAAGGCCTTCAACTTGGCCATCGAGCAGGGAATCCACAAAGGGTTGACAGATCCAGCCATTCGAGAGGCGGAAGGGATGGGGCTCATGTTTAATGAGCAGTGCGAGGAGGATGGCGATGACTTGAATGATCCCTCAGACTCAATTTTTGAGCCTGAGTATGAGTTCCTGGTCAAACTCCTCCAGGATGAATACATGGATGCCCATCCAATAGAAAATGCTCCTCAAGCCGCACAGAATGATCCGCCTGAAAATGAGCCTCAAGTGCCTGTCAGGGAGGATGCCCATGCCCGGTTGCTGAGGATGCTAACGCGCTTGCTCCTGCTGCTAATGAGCCCAACGATCCACAAGAGCCCGGGCCACCCGTTGCTCAACCTCAAGAGCCAGAAGGCCCAGTTTATGGTCCAGTGGCTCAGAATATCCTTGTGGTTATTGACGAAGACATCGCTCCTGCGGCTTGAAATTCCATCTCTGCAGCCTTTCTTTGCATTTCTTCTTAGCTTGTTTTAACGCTTACTCCTTTTGTAATGATGCTCTTGGGCCTTCAAGCCTTTATTTTGTAACTTTAGGCGAAGGCCTTAATGAACAGAATTTCTCATTTCCATGATACTGTTTTTACCTTTTTCTTGATTACGAATTTTCACTTTGCCCTTGTTGCGAACAAATCTTGTAGTTATAAGATTGTGTGTAATATGCTTAGTAAGATTTGCATGTTTCATATAGGCTTTCGATGCTTAGAAGATTTTGTTAAATCTTGCAAAACTTTGAAAATTTTCACTAAGTCTTGAGTAACCATGAGGGTCTTACTTACACAAGTCTTGAGTGATCATGAGGGTCTTACCAAGAGACTGCCCTCGTTCAAGATTTGTAAAATTCATTCTTAATCTGGGGAAATTTTGCTGAGTTTTAGGCATTTGCAAGGGTCTTACTGAGAAAATGCCCTTGTTCAAGACCTGCGAAATTTCTTCCTAATCTCGGAAATTTTGCTAAGTCTTGAGTATTGAGGGTCTTACTGAGTGGTTGCCCTCGTTCAAGATTTGTAAAATTCCTCCTTAATCTTGGAATTTTTGCTAAGTCTTGAGTATTTGCGAGGGTCTTACTGACTGGTTGCCCCCCACTCAAGACTTGGCAGAATTTTCTTCTTATTTCTGGAAAATTTTTTGCTAAGTCTTGAGTATTTGCGAGGGTCTTACTGAGTGATTGCCCCCCGCTCAAGACTTGTGAAATTTTCCTCTGATGACGTTGCTGTCGGATGAACTTGCTCGCACTGGCCCCATTTTTGGATTCGCGAACGATCCCGTTTTCGAGCGCAAGGCGTCGTGACAGACGGCCAAGGTCTACTGGGATTTTCATTGTATTTCTCTTCCATTTTATTAAGTTGGTTTTAAGCGTTACCGGTCTACCCTTACGAGGGCGTCCCCCCGCACGGATTAGAGTGCTGGTAAGCGTAACCCATGTGAAGTAATAGTGACCAACCATGCTCGTAAAGACGGGGGGCGTGGGTCTTATATATTCATGCAATTAAGAAAGTGTAAGCATAAAGATATTTGAAAAGAATTCGCCGTAACTTGTGATTTGAAGTACATAGAACTTGTTGACGGGGTTGTTACATCATAGTTTCTAGAGAGCTTTTAAACGTAAAACCGTCGGAGGTTGCATGTGTTCCAAGGGCGAGGCAAACACTCTCCTTGAAGTGTCTCCAGGGTGTATGTGTTGTTAGCTCTGATTTGTATTACCTTGAACGGTCCTTCCCAGTTGGGGTCTAACTTCCCCACATGTCTGGATATTTCAACTTTCTTTAGAACCAAGTCTCCCAAATGGAAGGTTCTTTCCTTCACACGCTTGTTGTACTATTGAGCCACAGATGCCTTATATTTGTGTATCTTAGCCCAAGCTTGGTTTCTTTTCTCATCCAATAGGTCCAATTACAGGCGCCTGTTACTTTTGTTAAATTGAGGCTCGAAATAAGCTACACGAGCAGATTCATTTGCAATTTCAGCCGGTATCATTGCCTCTGACCCATACAAGAGCGCGAAAGGTGACTCGCCCGTGGCAGCTCGGGGAGTAGTGAGATAAGCCCAAAGCGCTCCTTGTAGCTCTTCTGCCCATTCACCCTTTTTACTTTCCAGCATTGTTTTTAAGTGCTGCAAAATGATCCTGTTGGTGACTTCTGCTTGTCTGTTGGCTTGGGGATGGCCTACGGAGGTGAAACGTTGTTCAATCCCCAATTCCGAGCACTATTCTCGTGTGTCAGCGGCTATGAACTGGGATCCATTATCGGAGATAAGCACCCTCGGAATGCCGTATCTGCATATGATGCTTTTCCAAATGAAATCCCTCACCACCCGGAAGGTGATCTTCGCCACTGCCTCGGCCTCGGCCCATTTGGTAAAATAATCGACGGCCAAAATGACAAACTTCTTTTGTCCAACAGCGATGGGCAAAGGGCCCACAATGTCTATTCCCCACTGGTCGAAGGGCCAGGAAACATCTACTGGGATCATTTGAGCGGCCGGCAGGTGAGGGAGATTGGAATGGAATTGACACTTTGGACACTTTCTGGAGAATTCGAGGGAGTCATGCAGAACCGTGGGCCAATAAAACCCACTCCTTAAAATCTTCTTAGCCAGAATACGCCCTCCTGAGTGATTTCCGCAGCTCCCATTGTGAATGAGTTCGAGCGTTTCTTTCGCTTGCGAGGGCCTTAAACACCTCAAAGGAGGCCCTTGAAACAACTTCTTGAACAGTCTCCCCTCTGAGCCTTGCCCAAGTACTGCACCATTGTGGTTTCTCTAGCCTCATAAGTTCCTTCAATCTGGCTCGCAATTAACTGTGAATCTACATACGCTGTAATCCTGGAGGCTCCACTCTGAGAAGCAATTTTTAACCCCTATACAAGGGCTTCATATTCTGCCTCATTATTCGTGACTTGGAAATCCAATCTGATTGCAAAATCTAACTCAATCCCACTGGGGTCCTGGAGGGCTACCCCTGCTCCTCCCCCTTGGGAGGTTGAGGAACCATCCGTGTGCAGGACCCACAATCCTTCGTTCTCAGGAACGGCGGATCCTAATCCAAAGCGTTCCACCAATAAATCAGCTACAACCTGGGCGTGCATGGCAGCTCTAGGCTCGAAACATAGATCAAACTGACTTAATTCAATGGCCCATTTTATCAGTCTTCCTGATACGTCTGGTTTGGACAAAACCTGCTTCAAAGGTTGATCAGTAAGTACCGTTATTGAGTGTGCCTGAAAGTAAGGCCTCAGGCGCCTTGATGCATTGATGAGGGCAAACGCAAATTTCTCGATTTCCAAATATTTTTTCTCTGCTCCTTGCAATGTCTTGCTCAAATAATAAACGGGCAAATGCTTCCATTCTCGTATAGCTACCAACACAGCGCTCGTGGCATCGGCCGAAACAGAAAGATATAGGAATAGCTTCTCACCTCCGAGGGGTTTGGTCAGTAGAGGAGCGCTCGATAGATAAGCCTTCATATCTTGTAAAGCCTTTTCACATTCCTCCGTCCAAGCGAAGTTCCGGGCATTCCTCAAAATCTTAAAAAAAAGGGAGATTCCGGTCCGCCGAGCGTGAAATGAATCTGTTCAAGGAGATGATCTTTCCTACCAGTACTTGCACTTCCTGGAGATTTCGAGGGGAGGGGATCTCCAATATAGCCCTGATCTTCTCAGGATTGGCCTCAATTCCCCTCTGACTGACCATGTATCCTAAGAACTTTCCTCCTTGCACTCCGAAGGTGCACTTCGAAGGGTTCAATTTCATCCCATAATGACGCAAAATTGAAAAGGCACGCCTGAGATCTTCCAAATGCGAGTCTTGAAGCTCGCTTTTGACAATCATATCGTCTACGTAAACTTCCATAGACCCTCCCAGTTCACTCTCAAACATCTTGTTAACGAGCCGCTGATATGTAGCTCCAGCGTTCTTCAACCCAAAAGGCATGACCAGGAAGTAATACACCCCTAAATGAACAACAAATGAAGTTTTGGGGCGGTCTTCAGGAGCCATAAAGATCTGATAGTGCCCTTGAAAGGCGTCCATCATGCTCATTAGTTCGCATCCAGCAGTTGAATCCACCAGTTGGTCTATCCGAGGCAACGGGTAATGATCTTTAGGGCAAGCCTTGTTAAGATCAGTAAAATCATTGCACATTCGCCACTTGTTTGCACTTTTAGGCACCAGAACCACATTACACAACCATTCTGGGTACAAGATGGGCTCGATGTACTGAGCCTCCAGGAGTTTATTAACTTCTTCTTCGACAACCCTCTTTCGAAAGCCGTGAACATCTCGCTTTTTCTGCTTGATGGGCTTGAAGGAGAGATCTACATTAAGCCTGTGGACGATGATGCTTGGGTCGATTCCGGTAAGGTCAGATGCTTTCCATGCAAATACGTCAAGGTTCTCTCTGAGGAAGTCAATCATCATGATCTGCGAGGGCCCTGAGAGGTTTGATCCTATCTGAGTAGTCTTATCTCTGTTCCCAGGCTCTAGCTCAATAGTAAGGAATTTTTCTGAGGGCTCGATCCTTACCTCAGGGCAAGGAAGTTCGAGCGCTCTCTTTTTCCCTACCAGACGCCCCTCGCGAGTGGGATCCTCCCCCTCCTGCTCGTCACCTTCTGAGGAAGACACTTCGACGGACCCTGGCGGAGCATTTCCGAGAGGGTCTTGGGTGTTGATATCCTTCTTCTTCTTATTTTTCTTCTTCTTCAACTTTGCCCTTTTCCGCAAGGGACCATCCTCATTTAGATTGGCAAAATCAACGGATTTCTTAGTAGACCCAATTTGGAAAGTTCTTTCCGCCTTAGGCTTTCGGAGAGACAACATGTAGCATTCCCACGCCTCGCGCACGTTACACAATACTTCTCCGACAACCTCGGATGTGGGAAATTTGATCTTCTGGTGGTAGGTGGAGATGATTGCTTTGAAATCGACGAGGGCGGGGCGCCCAATTATGATATTATATGGAATATCAATCTCTACCACAACATAAGTAACTGTGAGCGTCTTACGTTGAGGGGCTCGGCCGAACGAGGTGGCCAAGCGCACCTGCCCTCGTGGGACAACCTCTGACCCTCCAAAGCCAATGAGAGCTGTTTTAAGAGGTTCCAGTGGGAGGTTAGCATTCATCTTTAAAAATGTGGCGTAAGGCAAAACATTAACAGAGCTTCCACTATCCACTAATACTCTTCTTACAACATGATTGTGGACATCTACACTAACCACCATGGGGCAGTCAGAAGTTTCACCTTCCCCATGGGGTGTTACAATGTGCTCTAAATCCCTATCATCGAAGCCTATCACATCGTTCTCTCGGGAGTGCTGATCCTCGGCTTTTTGTATAGCATAAACGGACTTGGGCACGGATGAGCGTTGGCCGTAACTCCGGGTATATTTCCGCCGAGCGGCATTGGAATCTCCCCCTGAAGGGCCTCCCGCTATCATGTTGATGACCGCAAAAGGCGTATTCTCCTGATCAGGGGCCTTTCCTTTGTTGCTCCTACGGCTGCTGGTCTCAGGGGGGCCTTTTCCTCGTGGACTCCTTGACCGGGATGGGCTCCTCCTTTCCTCCCTGGAACGACCCCGACAGTGCTCATCAAAGCGCTCCAGCATTTTCACAAATTCCTTTAGATGCCCCCCGCAACGAGCCTTTGAATCTCAGCTTCCAACTGGCGACATTCATCCGTGTCGTGCCCTTTCTGCTTGTGGAAGGCACAGTACTTGCTGGAACATTTCAGTGACTCGGTCTCTCTCATCTTGATGGGTCTCCTAAAGAGCTTTTTGTCGGAGAGGTTATAACCTCGGAGTTCGGTCGAGTAAGTGGAATACGCTCGAAACGTCGAGGGGGCAGCGGCGACCTTTTGTGCTCCTGATGACGCTCTTTCTTAACTGCGATTTCCCGTCCTCGTTCAGGGCGGCGCTCACTTCTTATGGGACTATGATGCCGGGGACCATTCTGTTGGGAATAGTGCCCTGAAAATTCAATTTGTTGAATTAATTAAACTGAATTTACAACAAGTTATGAGTATTTCACATATTAATAATTAATGACGTGTGGTGGTATTCTCATATGAAATGTGTTTCATAGGAAAAGACTTTGAATACCGAAATCACGTGTTATTAAAGTTCTAGTCGGTAAGATAAGAATATGTTCTTATCAAGACTATAACGTGGTTATATAAGATGATTAGTCTTTCGTCATAGGGAATGGTGATTCCAATTATAACACGTTGATGATTTTCAATAGGATTGGAAACATCGAACTGGACCACTGAGATTATTCATTTTATACTGCTATCTAAAATGAATAAAATCTCAGGAAGCATTGTACTCTTAATCCTGACAATATTTCGGCTTTAGGCATGTAGTGTTAGTCACTGTAACATACTCGAAGTGAGGTCTCGGTAATGGGTGGCCAAAATACTTTGTATGATTCGGTGACAACATGAAATGTGCTAAAGAGTTATATTGATCGAGGAATCTGTGGCCTTGCTGGAAGGTAAGAGATATCTTTGAAATAGATTTACAAAAGTTCGAATTAAGACTTTGGCCAAAGCACTTCGCGTGATAACGTCACCGAAGTTGTATGTTGAATGTGTTTCACATACAGAGAATTTGAACTTAAGGCAAATCAATAAATTTCAAATTGGAGATGAAAAATAAATGATAGTAGTTGTAATTTATTTTTCATGGATATCTACACGGAGGAGTAAAATGTGAAATTATTCTAGATCGAGAAATTCGTGAATAATTTAATTAATTTTAGAGTTCAACAATATTTATTTAGTGGAATTAAATATTGTTAAACGGTAATTAATTATTATCATCGGAAGATAATATATTAATCCGTTTGGAGCTAAAATTAATTAGTCCTGCAGGTCCCCCTGCAAGCCCCAATTGAAAACCCAAAGAGAAAATATTAAAAGGAGAAAGAGAAATGAATTTTCAAAGTGTTTGAAAATAGCCAAGGAATTTATTTTAAGAAAATAAATTAAAGTTCCAAAGAGTTGGAAATGCCCGGAATTTTATTTTGGAGAAAATAAAATTTTCATCGAAAAAAAAAAAAAAGGGAATTCGGTGATGACGTGGCAGCTGACGTGGCAGTATACGTGGCATGCCACATCATCAGGCGGGTCCCAGGTGGCGCTGACTAGGCGCCGCGTGGCGCCCCAAGTGGACGGCCGGGATTGCGCCACGTAGACATGATGTAACGGTCCAGATTTGGTCTGGAAACGGGTCGGTCAAAGCGGGTCAAACGAATAGGGTCAGACCCTATTCGGATAGGGTCAAACCGGGTCCGGTCCGGGTAGGACCAGACCCGGACACGTGTCGGCGTCTGGTGAGGTCACGCGGTTGAACACGCGCCAACCACTTGGCCGACTTGTGGCGTCTCGTGGGGGCGCCTGCTGCCACGTGTCGGCGCGTGGTTGGCGGCGTTGTGTCCGCGGCGGAGAGTTCTACCACGTGGCATGATCGGATTGGTCGGATTGAGACGCGGTTTGGACACGGTTTCCAAATGACCAAAATGCCCTTCAATTTATGTGAAAAATGTCCGTTTTGCCCTCGGGTTGTTGCCTATAAATAGGCTGACCCCCTCCCTCATTTCTCATAACATTTTTGGGATGGTTTTGGCCAATTTTTGGCTTTGAAATCAAGTCCCATTTTCTCCTAGTTAATTCCGATTTATTTTGGAATTAATTTTAATTAGGTGTTTGTATAAAATGCCTAATTTCGGTAGAATAAACCCTGAAAAGGGTTTTCTAGTTTAAAGTTTATTTTCTCTAAGTATTTAGAGAAATACTTTCGGAGCCCACACTCCGAGGGTGTCCCTGGGGATATTGCAGGAGCTGGAAAAATGCCGTTAGATAGCCATGTTTGCAGTACGGTAATATTTTACAGTTGTTTTATTTTAAGCATGATAAATTATGTGCTCTTAAGTGTTAATTGCATGTTAGATATTTATCTGCTTAAGTGATTTAAATTTTATTATCAATTGCATGTATATACTTGAGTAGATCCGGCTAGTCTTCCGCTTTGTATTAAAATGTTTTAGAAATATTTTAATACTTGTATTATAATAAAAAATTTAAAATGTGGTCCCGGACCGCTACTGTTCTGGGCCCCCGTCCCAGCAACTGGTATCAGAGCCGTGCTCTAGATATATACATGCATTGATATGATGCATGTGATGCATAATTTTAAATCTGATACTGTGGACGTAAATTCTGTCAAAGGAGGTTGGTTTTTAAGTGGGACCGTTGTGACCCCTCCAGTGTTTCCTGGGAATTTACGTGGAATGGTAATTTTCTGGGAATCGATTTCAATAATCTTCCTGGTTAATTACCGAATCAGTAAACATGATTTAAATTATGAGATAATTTATTTATAACATGTTTACTTTATGCCATTTATTTTAAGCATGATAATTATGTGATAATTATAACAACAAGCTTAATTGATTTAATTTATGGCATATTTATTTTGTGTCATTTAAAATTTTAAGCATGATAATTATGTGATAATTATATGAAAGCATGCTTAATTATTTTATTTTATGGCATGATCATGATAATATGAGATATTATGATATTTCAATTATGTATATTTTATTTAATGCGATTAAATAGTATTGTTTAATAAAGATTAGACGCGATGCATAATTGAACTAATATTTTTCGGCCTAATTAATAAATAGTTATTAAATTGCCTTAAAATATTATTATTTGGATTTTAAATATGATTTAGTAATCCTAGTGGGAGGATATTAACTAGATTAATTACTTCCAACAATAAGACGCCAAAAGTGATTATTAAATAATCAAAAGATAATCCACACCTTTTAAAAATTCAAGTGGGAGCGAGATGAAAAGAGTTGGATTCTCACGGCCTCCATTACCCGTCTATAGTATAGTGGATGTATACTACTCCCTTCAGCGGGTATACATTCGCGGTATACAAGATTAGACTTCTACGGATAGAATGAAATGCGACGAAAGTCAGCTCGATCACGCCTCCGTGGAGTGTCTCGACTTACTCGTACGGACTTCTAGGTAATGGTACACACTTGACTAAGTAATGTATTAACCTCCCTTCGGAGCTCTGTTACATTTACTTAGAGGCCAAGGGTTGATGTGGTAGATTGACATTGTTTGGTAAGAGTTACCTAGATGACATGTTAATTACGAATAGTTCTTGCTTTTCTAAGCGGTTTTCGACCTCGCCTCCGGGGAGTCAACTGCAGTTAGTTAAGTCACCATTGCGTAAATCAAAATGCTTACGTGGATTTCATTTATTGGTTGGACGCAGAAGAAAGTGAAATACATAATCATAACTTGCATTTATTTATTTATTTCAGTTTTATAATTACGATCTCTCTTAGCCCACTCCATACTACATGTCTATAATAAGGGAATAGGCTAGTAAGGGTTCAACTATACTGATTAGGAAATGAATCTTGACATCGTGTTGAGACACGAAAGTTTGCGTACTCACTGAACCTTATCCGAAAATTTCAGAAACTACAACCAGTCAGGATTAGAAAGACGCTTATTCTAAATGGATCAAGTGTGATGATCTGGCTAGTCTTATATCCTGACATCTGTCTTAAAAGTTCTTGAGCATCAGACGCATGAGATGTCCACTGATAAGAACATGTTTTGAAGACAGAATCGTACGAAGATACGAGTCACGAGAAGGTTGTTAGTTAAAGATGTTTGAAGGATCACTATTTCAGAATCATATTATGAATATGATAGCTAATCTGAACGAGATTGAAAGCCTCTGTGCTTAAAGAGACAATCTTAATAGATAGGATACGATCCTATACTCTCTGCCTAAGTCATTTGAACGTTCAAGAATAATTTTAAATTTTTATAAAACCAATGAACGACCTCAATATGGCAGAAAGGATGATATAGACTAAGGGAAAAGTTCTCTTTAATCAGACATCAATATCCACGGCCTAAAAGGCCAGTAAGTGGAAGAAAGAAAAAGGAAAAGTTCCCAATCTAAGGTTCAGAAATAGAAAGTCAAATCCGACAATGGAAAAGTGTTTCTATTTCGGTGGTAACGGGTATTGGAAAAGGAAGTTATCCAAAATACTTAGTTTGTCTGTTTGTTATGCCGTTTAGATAAGATATGAAGATATCTTACTCGTTGAAAATATGTTTAGTTGGAAATTCACCGGACTCCTGGTATGTGAATATGAGATCAACTAATCATATTTGCAAGTTGTTGCGAAGATTCAAACCAACCAGAAAGGTTGAAAAACGGCTAACACATAACTACTGCTCGAGGATAATATAAGTGTAATTGTATTAGCAAGTAAAGACTATAAAGTCGTATTTTGGCAAAAGGGTTTTAATATTATACGTGCCATATATACAGAAATTTAATTTCTGTAAGTTATTTGATAACTAATAGTTTAATTGTTTGTTTTGAACAAAAGTTTACCACTAAGCAAAATAAAAGGTTTATTTGCTCTGGCACAATAAAAGATGGTCTTTTATACATCAATGAAAACCCTAATTCAAGTTTAACATTAAGAAGCTTGACCTACCATCTAAGAAGAAAAACTTCTTCGTGGCACCTATCTATTGGTCAATTGAATCTGAATAGGATCCAAAGACTGATTGTTGAGTCCTATTGACTTGAAAATAGTATCAATCTGCGAATCCTATTTAGAAGATTAAAATGACCAAGAAACCTTTTTGAGACAAAAGGTATTTAAGCCATGAAGTTGCTTGTGTCAGTTCATACAGATATGTGATCCTATGATTATTCAAGCAAGAGGAAGTTTTGGATATTTCATCATTCGTTTGAATGATTACTCTAGATACATATATATTTATTTGATGAGACTTAAGTCTGTAATCGTTGAAGAGTTCAAAGAATATAAGACTGAAGTCAAAGAATCAAATTAGAAAACATATCAAGGCACTTCGATTAGGTCGAAGTAGTGATAAGTATCTAAGTTCAGAGTTAAACAGAATTTCTCAAATGAGATTGGATCTCAACTATATATATGAGATACGTCTTAGCAAAGATGTATTGCAGAAAGGAGAAATAGAACTCTGATAATGATGGTAAGATTCATGAAGAGTCATGCTACCCTATGAATTTCGTTTTGGGGTCTTGCGCACAAAACGACAAACCTAGTTCTATCTAAGTCAGTTCCTAAAACACTGATGGATCTATAGCTAGGGTGAAAACCCTGTGTCTTTTATCTTCGGATTTAAAGTAGCATGGTCCACAAGTTAAGGATGGATCCTGACAAGTTAGAATAAAGAACAAAGGTTTACTTGTTCTAAGGTTATCCTAGAAGAACGAGAGGTGGTATATTTTGTAATTTGAGAAATCACAAAAGATGTTTGTGAATATTTCAAAGATAATTACATAGATAATCACAAAGGGTGGAAGCAAAGTAGTGTTAAAAGAAGTAACAGTATTAGATACTGATTTCCATAAACCCGTGATAACTAAAAATGTATCAGATACATGTGATGTACCAAATACAACATGTGATGTAGAGACGTGTACACGAGAGCATCATTGTAGTGGGAGGATTGTCAGGACACCTGACAAGATACCTAAGATTAACCCAAGTGGTTGAATCTAACGTATCTGATCCTATCACGTGTAATGAAGCTGTGGAAGATATAGACGCTGACCATTTGGTCAGAAGCCATGGAATCTAAGTTAGAATCTCTATATTCTAACAAAGTCTTGAGCTTGTGAAGGCGCCTGAAGGCATTAAACCCTTTAGATAAAATTGGGTTCTACAAGACGATAAAAGGAGAAATGGACAAAAGTAGAGACTTTAAAGCAAAGCTTTTGGCAAGGGATTTTACCCAGAAAGAAGAAATCATTTATGAGATCTTCTCGCCTGTAACAGTGCTTAAGTCCATTATCCTCTCCATTTTATCTCATTTTCGATTATGAGATTAGATAAATGGATGTAAAGACTAAATTCTTGAACGGGCAATTTCAAGAAGAAGAGATACATGGTACAACCTAAAGGCTTCACAGCCAGAAATCAGGTGCATATAATGCTAGCTTAATAGATCGATTTATGATCTTAAGCAAGTGTCTAGATTATGGAGCATCAGAATTATAAGGCAATTTAGATTCTTTGGATTTGTATAATTGCCTGATGAACCATGAAGTGTACAAAATGACATCATGGTAGCGTTGTAACATTTTCACTTTGTACGTAATAAATATTCTGCTCATTGGGAATGATGCAAGAATTTTGTGAGTGGTCAAGATTTGGATGTCAAATCATTTTGACAAGAAAAGACCTATGTGAAACCAATGTTATTCCAAGGATCAGAATTCTATCATGATCATAGGAATAAGGAGATTGGTTTATCACAAGAAGCATATATAGATAAGATGCTGGTAAGGTATAATATGACAGATTCCAAGAAAGGTCCATTACCTTTTAGATTTGGAATTTATCTATCTCGGGATCAGTGTCCTGAGACAACTGAAGAGATAGAAGACATGATTAGAGTTCCGCAGCGGAAGCTTTATGTGTGTCATATTATGTACAGGGCCAGATGTCTATTATGAAATAGGTCTAAGTTAGCAGATATTAGTCAAACCCTAGAATCTGACACTGGGTAGTAGTGAAAGCATATATTGGAGTACTTGATAAGGACTTGAGATTATATGCTTGTCTACCACAGTGGTGAGCTCATTTCAATAGAGTACACAGATTCGGATATACAATCTGATTTGTATTCTAGATGTTTGACATCAGAATACGTGTTTACTCTAGAAAGAGCAACTGTTAATTGGAGAATGTTAAGCAAACTTGTATTGCTTACACCGCCATGGAAGTCAAATACATGGTAGCTTGAGAAGCAGCCAGTTAGATGTATTGGATTCATGATTTCCTAGTTGTTGGCTTGGAGAAACATCTAATAGATTCCTTCACTAAAGTATTGGCGCAAAAGACTGTAAAACGAGTTTTGACACTCATGTGAAAGGAATAAGACTTAGATGTATGGCCAAATTAAATTTAGGGCAAGTGGGAGATTGTTAGGAATAGTGCCCTGAAAATTCAATTTGTTGAATTAATTAAACTGAATTTACAACAAGTTATGAGTATTTCACATATTAATAATTAATGACGTGTGGTGGTATTCTCATATGAAATGTGTTTCATAGGAAAAGACTTTGAATACCGAAATCACGTGTCATTAAAGTTCTAGTCGGTAAGATAAGAATATGTTCTTATCAAGACTATAACGTGGTTATATAAGATGATTAGTCTTTCGTCATAGGGAATGGTGATTCCAATTATAACACGTTGATGATTTTCAATAGGATTGGAAATATCGAACTGGACCACTGAGATTATTCATTTTATACTGCTATCTAAAATGAATAAAATCTCAGGAAGCATTGTACTCTTAATCCTGACAATATTTCGGCTTTAGGCATGTAGTGTTAGTCACTGTAACATACTCGAAGTGAGGTCTCGGTAATGGGTGGCCAAAATACTTTGTATGATTCGGTGACAACATGAAATGTGCTAAAGAGTTATATTGATCGAGGAATCTGTGGCCTTGCTGGAAGGTAAGAGATATCTTTGAAATAGATTTACAAAAGTTCGAATTAAGACTTTGGCCAAAGCACTTCGCGTGATAACGTCACCGAAGTTGTATGTTGAATGTGTTTCACATACAGAGAATTTGAACTTAAGGCAAATCAATAAATTTCAAATTGGAGATGAAAAATAAATGATAGTAGTTGTAATTTATTTTTCATGGATATCTACACGGAGGAGTAAAATGTGAAATTATTCTAGATCGAGAAATTCGTGAATAATTTAATTAATTTTAGAGTTCAACAATATTTATTTAGTGGAATTAAATATTGTTAAACGGTAATTAATTATTATCATGGGATGATAATATATTAATCCGTTTGGAGCTAAAATTAATTAGTCCTGCAGGTCCCCCTGCAAGCCCCAATTGAAACCCAAAGAGAAAATATTAAAAGGAGAAAGAGAAATGAATTTTCAAAGTGTTTGAAAATAACCAAGGAATTTATTTTAAGAAAATAAATTAAAGTTCCAAAGAGTTGGAAATGTCCGGAATTTTATTTTGGAGAAAATAAAATTTTCATCGAAAAAAAAAAAAAAAAGGAATTCGGTGATGACGTGGCAGCTGACGTGGCAGTATACGTGGCATGCCACGTCAGCAGGCGGGTCCCAAGTGGCGTGACTAGGCGCCGCGTGGCACGCCAAGTGGACGGTCGGGATTGCGCCACGTAGACATGATGTAACGGTCCAGATTTGGTCTGGAAACGGGTCGGTCAAAGCGGGTTAAACGAATAGGGTCAGACCCTATTTGGATAGGGTCAAACCGGGTCCGGTTCGGGTAGGACCAGACCCGGACACGTGTCGGCGTCTAGTGAGGTCACGCGGTTGAACACGCGCCAACCACTTGGCCGACTTGTGGCGGCGCGTGGGGGCGCGTGCTGCCACGTGTCGGCGCGTGATTGGCGACGTTGTGTCCGCGGCGGAGAGTTCTACCACGTGGCATGATCGGATTGATCGGATTGAGACGCGGTTTGGACACGGTTTCCAAATGACCAAAATACCCTTCAATTTATGTGAAAAATGTCCGTTTTGCCCTCGGGTTGTTGCCTATAAATAGGCTGACCCCCTCCCTCATTTCTCATAACATTTTTGGGATGGTTTTGGCCAATTTTTGGCTTTGAAATCAAGTCCCATTTTCTCCTAGTTAATTCCGATTTATTTTGGAATTAATTTTAATTAGGTGTTTGTATAAAACGCCTAATTTCGGGAGAATAAACCCTGAAAAGGTTTTTCTAGTTTAAAGTTTATTTTCTCTAAGTATTTAGAGAAATACTTTCGGAGCCCACACTCCGAGGGTGTCCCTGGGGATATTGCAGGGAAGCTCTGCCGGTCTCACGAGTGGGATAGGAGCTGGAAAAATGCCGTTAGATAGCCATGTTTGCAGTACGGTAATATTTTACAGTTGTTTTATTTTAAGCATGATAAATTATGTGCTCTTAAGTGTTAATTGCATGTTAGATATTTATCTGCTTAAGTGATTTAAAATTTATTATCAATTGCATGTATATACTTGAGTAGATCCGGCTAGTCTTCCGCTTTGTATTAAAATGTTTTAGAAATATTTTAATACTTGTATTATAATAAAAATTTTAAAATGTGGTCCCGGACCGCTACTGTTCTGGGCCCCCCGTCCCAGCACATTCGTCCCATACATATCCTCGAGCGCAAAAAACGGCTCGGCAACCTCTCTTAAGGCCATGAGTGTCCCTGGCCTTCTCTCCACGATGGCATCAGCAAATTTCTTGCTCACATACTGTTTGTGATCCACAGCCTGAAATAGCACTGGGATCAAGAAATCCATGGACGGCCTCTCCACTTGCAGTATCTCCTTGTTGAAGCGGGCGAAGAACGACCGAAGAGACTCACTCTTGCCTTGCACCACGTTATAGAGGGCAGTGGGCGCAGTAACTGGAGCTTTCAGGGAATTGAAGTGGTTGAGGAAAGCGTCGGCCAACTCTTTGTATGAGTGAATCGAGCGTGGGGGCAATCGCTTGTACCACTCCTGTGCCATTCCCACCAAGGAAGTGACAAAAACCTTGGCCCAATAGTTGCTGGAATGCTCATAGAGGTGCATCAAATGTAAAAAATGATCCAAATGCTCGGCTGGATCGGTTGTCCCGTCGTATCGGTTAATGGAAGTGGGAATTTTGGCCATCCCGGCTTGGGCCATTAAAACTTCTTCCACGAGGGGGGAGCCCCTTGCCAGTGGGTGATAATCGTAAGTGCCGAAGTTCTCTTCTGGCTCTCTCCGGCGAGGGACCTGCGGCTGTCGGTCCTTGTGACGAGCATCTCTTTCATCGGCTCGTTCATCCCTACTGTGGGAGATCTGAGACCGTGCACGAGAGAGCTGTCCGACCATGTCTTTCAAACCCTGCAGCTGGTCTTGCACAGCCGCGAGGATGTTAGGATTCACCTCACCGTCCCGGTCTCCTTGTCTGACCGCACGGGAAGCTCTCCTGGAAACGTGGGAGTCCCCTTCATTCTCGTTAACCCTCTCAGTGGGCTCCCTGTTTCTGTCTATAGGGAGCCGCTCGTTTTCGCACCCTGGCGGGGCGTCTCATTAACTGGTGGTGGTGGTGCCCTAGGGACGGCCTGAGTTTCCCTAACAGGGAAAGCTTGCAATCCGCCCAAAGGGGCTACGGTTTGAGTGGCCTGCCCAGAGGGGAAGTACATAGAATGGAATTTTTCCCATGCCCCCTGAGCCGCCTGAGCCTCACACTGGGTATACAAAGCCCTCAATTGCTGTGTAGTTAGAGGAGGTAACTCTACTCCCTCGACCTCCCTAGGAATCACCACAGGGAGCTGGATTTGGCCGGCGAGGTACGGTTGAACCGGCGGCATCATAACAGGGGGAGCAAGCGTGTATCCTGGCGGCGGCATCAGGTATCCCTGACCTCTTGGGTTTACACGGGCATGCACCCCTTGAATTTGGGGAGGCTGTGAAAGAGCAAAGTGAGGAATTCATCCTGCGGCGCCGGAAGCTGGCGGTGCTGGTGGGGGAACGGAAGATTCTGCCTGCACGGCCGCCCCGGTGAGGGGTACCCCACCTTCAGTGACGGTAGGGGGTGGGCCTCCGCCCACAGGGATGGTGGGTACGATGGTATTGACGTCAGGAGAAGGGTTATCTCCTCCTCCCGCAGCGCTGGACCTTGTAGCAACCATAGTTGTGAGGATTTTGGGGGTGTTTACTTTTCAACTAGCAGAAGAGAAGGAAGAGGCAGAGAGATGGTTTCCCACAGACGGCGCCAAAAATGATGGGTTCCAAAAGGGGTGGATCAGGATCCGATCACTTTAGAATTTGTTTGAGTGGGGAAATCGCCAGAAGTCGCCGGAAAAAATAGGGGTTCTACCTGCTAGGACAAACACGCAGAAGAGTCAGAAAGCCAAACTGGGGAAACTGGGGGTGGTATCCAGTTTGACTCTCCGACTCTCAAGTCAGATGCAGATCTGAAAGAGAAGAAGTAAGCTTAATAGGAGTTGTAGCAATGGAGATCGCTTACAGTGAAAGAGATGACTCCGTTTATTTATAGTTGAGGGGTCATTTGCCACATATGGTCCTGGCCGAATGTTGCCCTAACACGTGGCACTGTGAGAGAGAAACCTAGGAGGAATCTTCTGCAAAAGCTGCTGGGAGTTAGTGTTGGCAACAGTGGCAGGTGCACGGGCATGTACGGTGTGTCAGAGAGCTGTTTGGAGGGTTGGTGTCGAGGGCTTGAGTGCGCGCTCGTGACAACCAAAAGCCTTGGAGGCCAAGAAATCTGCCGGGGGGAATGAGGGCCCAGGCTCGTGTAACGGATTGCAGGGGAAGCCTTTCTGAGGGAACGTAGCGCTCGAAGAAGGCCCCTTCTGATGGATTGGAATACTAGTCATGTCGTGTGAAAAGGCGCTCGTAGGAGAGCGGTAACAACGGTCACGTGCGAGGGTAGCAGGGACAACACGTGTTCTTGGAGGATACTAGCGCTTTAATGGGTTCATCGCTCGTGTATGACTACTGTAATCAGCTAGACAAATGTCGTTATCTAAGAAAGGCCACGTGTCCAAACGCGGAATGAGCAGATCTTGACCCCATCATTTTGCCCCCTCAATTCTGTAGTCCTTTGTAATAAGGGCTGTAGAATTCATCATGTGCAATCCTCCGATCGTGGCGCTCGGGAGGGTTTTTGGCGTGTTGTTCAATATTCTTTCCGATTGCACCATTAATGCGGTCCTTTCATCTGATTGCTTGTCATGTCCAGGCATTAAATGCTGTCCTTTCTTCTGACCCTCTGGAGCATACAAGAATTAAATGCTGATGCGCGTGTAGGGCAAAACCGTATCCATTCACGTTCATGATTTCCGTAATTTTCCATTCTTGCATGCATGTAACTCTTGAGGTCATACATCAATCATGAGGCATAGCTTTAATAAATTCACGTTGTATATAATTCGCGAATACGAACAATAATCACAATATAAACATTAAAGAGTTTTCCCAAAGCTGCCAATTCAAATGACACGGCCGTGTTACATTTTTAAAGGATTTGGACAAGGCCGTGTTCGATTTTTGAAAAATAAAATTTCCAAGTCGAACACTCGACACGACCGTGTTGAGTTTTCAAAGCATTTGGACACGGCCGTGTCCTATTTTCAGAAAATATATTTCGCAAGTCGAACTGCCAACACGGCCGCGTCCATTTTCAGTTCAAAGCTGACACGGCCGTGTCAGCTCTTCGTCTTGAAACGAAAAACAAAGCAGAAGCTCTGTTTCTGTGAGAGAAAAGCTTGAAGAAGCAGGGCAGCAACAAGGAAGCTCTTATGTAGCATCTAGACATAAATAAAAACCATAAAACTCATGAAAATCATGTAACTCATTCATATTCATAAGAATTCAGGCTCAAAATTGACAAAAGATCACCCAAAATCCAAGCTTTTAAACATGGAGGTTTCAAGCTTCATTAATGGCAACTCATGCTCCACTCCTCAAACCTTAAATTTAAGCATGTAGAAATGATAGAAAACTTATAAGAATCATCTTTCATGCATCAAATCTCACTTTAAACCATGGAAACCAATTATCAAGATGCAAACCCCAAACAAGCTATTCATGCCCTTATGCACCCCAAATCCAAGCTTTCAAACATGAAGGTTTCAAGCTTCATTAATGGCAACTCATGCTCCACTCCTCAAACCTTAAATTTAAGCATGTAGAAATGATAGGAAACTTATAAGAATCATCTTTCATGCGTCAAATCTCACTTTAACCCATGGAAACCAATTATCAAGATGCAAACCCCAAACAAGCTATTCATGCCCTTATTCAAAACACATAAAATCCCAACTTCTATCATGCTTCACTCGGATGAAAAGATAGAGGAGAAGATGGAGATTACAAATCATCATTTACCTTGGAGAGAGATGGAAGATTGGTTGGTCTTGAGCTCAAGGTTTTGATGATAAAAAATGGAGGTTTTCTTTCTTGGAGCTTCTCTTGCTTCTTGTAGAGATGATCGAGATATGTGGAAGCATAGGGAAAGAAATGGAAGAAATGCTGATATTTAGTGGAGAGATGGGTAGGATACGGGTCGATCCAAGTCCGGTTTGTTTAAGAAACGGTTAGAATCAAATTATAAGAAATGAGATTGTTGAAATGCTCATCGTCGAAGGCTCAAATAATATCGAAAAGGTATAAGGTCAAGTTTAAAAGATAGATATCGTCGAAACAAGTTCAACGTTGAAGACGGATCTCGATTTCGAGGTCCGGAGCTCAAGATATCTCGAAAACCGTTCAGGGTTGCTTATTATTCAAATAGGTCCCTAAACTTTCAAAAAGTGGCAATTAAGCCCAAACTCAATTTCCAATTTAGTCCAAAACATTCAAATAAGTTACAAATAGGCCCTCGGATCACACGAAACACTTAATTCACGAAATTCACATTTCCACAAATCCATTTATGCATTCATAGCTCACATTGGAATTCATACGAAATTTAGACAAATAATTCAAATTATAAACCATGTAGCACCCCGCACGTGAGGCACCACATCCCCCGCACTATGGCTCAACACGAGTAACGAAATGGTAAATCCGCACCCGTATCAAACCATAGCGAACGGGAGACAAACAGAAAAACCCTCCTAAGCTAGGCGGAACTTAGACCCTGCAATTATAACCAATTAACAAGACACAATGCAACTGAGAACTAAATCCACACACATGCATTGGCCACGGGCCTGCAGAAATTAAACACTCGAACCACAGGCAGACTTGGGCTCCTCAGGCCTCTTTTAATTCATAACAAAACTCGACAAGGTAATTCAATAACAATTACATAAAGGTTCAAGTTTATAATATTATGGAATCGGATCATACACAATTTAGATACATATATGCGTGTAGCGACTCTCCTAACCTAACTCGACCAACTCAAAGACTCAACCCAACTCCGCCTAGCTCGAAACTCCAAAGCCAAACCTGCGCACTAAAAGGTTGGGGAGGGAGAGGGTCAGTCTCTAGAAGACTGAGTGAGCAGGAGCGATATACATTTATATAAAACATGCACATGCAAGTCATAAATCCCGAGCAAGGTTTACGTAAATTTAGTTCCCAAAAGGCAAGAGAATATCTAAGCAATGCTCGAACTTTACGACTACTCATATTAAATTCATTAAGTTCATAATTCATACATAAACATAAAGGCTCGGTGAGTGTCCGTGCATTATCTCCAACCAAATTCCGACCGTGTACGACAAATATCATTAATACATTAAATAGGTGATCATGCAATATATCATAATACACACAGATCATATATCATATCATAAGACATATTCGTTTGGGCAATCCGTGTCCCGGCCTTCCCGCACGGTGCATATCAATCATAACATAATCATAATCATAAAACAAGTTCCAACCTTCTTCCTCCGGGTGGTGGACGGGTTTGCAAGGACCGACCACCTAAACATATCAATGTGGCAATTGAGGTTCATGAGTCCTCAAAGCCCGGTTAGCGTTTCCTCGTCAAAAACTCCTTAACGAGGTCCGTTTCGCCATTAAACATAAATGGAATTAGCAAATGGGATCACCGTCGGCCCTTGCCTCCCCGGATAGCCACATGTACTAAATTCCTGGGCCCGTGAACATAACATACATCCATAATCTCGCCAAAACATTTCAATTCATAAGAAACATAACATATTTCATAATTCATTTGAAAAGGGTTTACTCGATCAATATTTTACTCGATAAACTTCATTTGCAAACCATATATATATATATATTAGGTTTTTGGCAAAACTCGTCACATAAGGTTGTAGGGTTTAATAGGTAACTAGAACGAAAACACCCTCACCTGGAACATGGCGATACAAGGATACGAGTTACCGAGTGCCTAGATGATCAAGATTTCTCCACCCTGGAGATAAACTGTATAAAAGACAACGTAATGTGTTCGTGAGACTCAAGACTCCAAATGAACCATATAAGACGCACGACATGTAATGAACATGATATGAATGCATAAAAGATGATGTTATGTCATGAACATGTTCATGTGCATGATTAACGTATTTAAATCATATAAACAAACCATTCATTCATTCAAGGAAGCGTTCATATTCATTCAAGTTCAATCCTTACACATTTCATAACAAATCAATTTGAGAATTCAAATTAACGATCATATCACGTACTATAACACGTTTACAATTATAGAATAGACAATTAAATATATTCAAATCAAGATTGGAAATTAGATAAGAACATGAAATACGTAATAATTTAATTTCATAATTCAATTAAATCAAATAATATTTAATATATAATAAACATATATATATATATATATATATATATATATATATATATATACATATACGTATCACCAAGCATGCACTAACATACACAAAATATAAGATTCATGCATGCAAATACTATTATATACATACGTAGATATTCATGCATAATTCATGCATGCAAATAAGTTATATATATTACATATGCATAATTAATATTCCAAGCATGCAACATTTACAACCAAATGAACAATCTTGCATGCAATTATATTATATATACATCTATATACACGTACACACATCCTGCATGCATACATATATAAATCATGCACAAAGCAAATGTTAAACATACAACAATCATGAAGGAAAAAAAAAAGAAAGAAAGATGCAACAAGCTACTGCAACAAAGCTACCCGGCCGGGCATTTTTATTCCCAAAAATCTCCCCGGCCGGGGAGACGTAATACAGACGCATAGCAGCAGATTAACTGAAGCTTTCCCTCTGTTCTAAATGCACAAAATACACAGTAGCAGGTAGCAGCAATCCAAGCATTCATACTGCAGCAAACAAGGCCAAATACTCTCATAAATGACTGAAAACGAACAGCCAAGAAACAAGGAAAAGAGCAGCAGCAGACGCAGCAGTTCGGGCCAAAAAAACAGGGGCAAAACATCCTAAAAACAAGGCAAGAGCTCCTGCACAACCAGACCAATCAACCAAGCAACAAACAAGGCGGGAAGGAGCAGCAAATGACAGCAATTTCTATCCTAAAACGCAGCAGCAGCAGTTCATACGTGAAGAAGGCAAACAACTTCAAGTTTCAACCAATTTCTCCAAAGTTCATTAATGGATTCTCAATGAATTCTCAAATACCATCTAATACATGCTCATACCTGATATAAAGGAGTTAAAGTGACCATTCTCATGCTTTAAAACAATCAAAATCATCAAGGAATCCAAGAGATCAACAAATTCATTTATAACCTAACTATTTACTCATATTCATCAAACTCCATCAAAGCAAGCTCAAATTTGGGGATGAATGAATCAAAATGACTCTAAATGAATGTATATTACAACCATGAGCTTATCTTGTGGATTGGATGAAGCTTGGAGGAGATTTGAGCCTTGAATCTCCAAGGTTGGCAAGAGCTACGGGACTGACTGCAAAACAGGGGGTTTTGGCTGATATTTCTCTAAGTTTGAGGGTTGGTTCGGTTTAGGCTGATCAAGGGCTGTTAGAGGGTTGAGTTAGGGTTCCAAGGAATCAAACCATGGTTAATTTGGTCAAGGTTTGAGAAAGTTATGGCCATTTTATTGAGCTGTGGCAGTTTTGACGAACGTAACACTTTTCGGTTGAATTTCGGTGGTTCAAATAACTTTGGAAAAATATAAGGCTAAGTTCATTAAACTCAAATTTTTGTTACGAGTTCAGCGAAGTTGACGAAACTCGAATCCGAGTTTCCTAGCTCAAGATATCAAATACGGAACTAAGGGTGCGCTAATTGCTCGTTAGCCCCCGACTTGGATTCCAAAATCAAAATAAATTCGAAACTCATGCAAATGAACTCGAAAATACGAAACGAACATAAATTCATAATCAAGACACGTATATCTCCGACATAATAAATTTGCACGAAATTTTGGTATCAAATCATATAAAAAACGAAGCACGTTTATAATACTTATGAGCAATGCATCTAAAATCCCTAGCATTTCATAAATTATAACAAAATAAAATTCACCTTTAATTTATAATAATAATAATATGCACGATTTAATATCATTATATCCAATTCATAATAATTAAATAATAAAAGACATGGTTTAGGTATTAAGTAAATTAAAACGTACACACTTAATTAATATAAAATCACATGCACGATTAATACAGTATAATTAAAATCAATTGCATGATTTGATATTATATACAATAAAATGCATGAATTCCTATATATTGCATTAAACAACTTGTACTATATTTAATATATATATATGATGGGTTCCAAAAGGGGTGGATCAGGATCCGATCACTTTAGAATTTGTTTGAGTGGGAAAATCGCCAGAAGTCGCCGGAAAAAATGGGGGTTCTACCTGCTAGGACAAACACGCAGAAGAGTCAGAAAGCCAAATTGGGGAAACTGGGGGTGGTATCCAGTTTGACTCTCCGACGCTCAAGTCAGATGCAGATCTGAAAGAGAAGAAGTAAGCTTAATAGGAGTTGTAGCAATGGAGATCGCTTACAGTGAAAGAGATGACTCCGTTTATTTATAGTTGAGGGGTCATTTGCCACATATGGTCCTGGCCGAATGTTGCCCTAACACGTGGCACTGTGAGAGAGAAACCTAGGAGGAATCTTCTGCAAAAGCTGCTGGGAGTTAGTGTTGGCAACAGTAGCAGGTGCGCGGGCATGTACGGTGTGTCAGAGAGCCGTTTGGAGGGTTGGTGTCGAGGGCTTGAGAGCGCGCTCGTGACAACCAAAAACCTTGGAGGTCAAGAAATCCGCCGGGGGGAATGAGGGCCCAGGCTCGTGTAACGGATTGCAGGGGAAGCCTTTCTGAGGGAACGTAGCGCTCGAAGAAGGCCCCTTCTGATGGATTGGAATACTAGTCATGTCGCGTGAAAAGGCGCTCGTAGGAGAGCGGTAACAACGGTCACATGCGAGGGTGGCAGGGACAGCACGTGTTCTTGGAGGATACTGGCGCTTTAATGGGTTCATCGCTCGTGTATGACTACTGTAATCAGCTGGGCAAATGCCGTTATCTAAGAAAGGCCACGTGTCCAAACGCGGAACGAGCGGATCTTGACCCCATCAATGTTATTAAATAAGATCATTATTATGTCATATATTATTAAGACACATTCTTATTTTGGCAACTGATTTTTTTTTTTTTTAAATCAAACTTTTTAATAAATGATCGACCAATGAATAATTTTTAAAGAATAAAAATTTTCAAAAAAGAAAAAGGTATTGAGTTACATGTGGAAGAAGAAAATAGTATAGATATATGATACATATTATCTTATTAAATTATAGTACCACACATGTTAGTAAACTATATAATTGAGAATATATGATTGATATTATCTTACTATATATATATAAAGAATATATTTTTAATAAATATATGACACATATTTCTTATTAAATCATATAGGTTAGTAAACTAAGTTATCACATGTGGTATAATATAAAATAAACATATTATAATGTATGATATATAATTACATATTATTTTACTAAGAGATAGTTACATGTGTATGTTAGTAAATTATATAGTTAAGAATTTGAGACACATATGTAATACATAAAATGTATTTATGTTTAAAAGTACATATACATATATAATATTGTATAAAGCAATATATGATTGATATTATCTTGTCAAACTACATACTTAGAAAAATCAAATATTGTAAGATTTTTTAAGACACATGATATACTATAGTGTATAGTCTATAATCTGTATGACATATAAATGTATATTTATATAATTAACCTTATATTGGCCCATATATACATGATATATTTGGTGGCTTGGTGTATTATTAAAACCATATATGATATAATATAACATAAACCTATTACAAATTTGAAAAATTTTGATTCGGCATGTCTCAAGGATCGTATTTATAGAATTTCAAAACTTAGGGTTTTTCAAATATGATTTTAATCTTTTAGAATATATTTATAATATATATATGATACATATTTCTTATTAAATCATAATTGTTAGAAAAATATATAAAATTAATTAAGATTGTATCACACACAAATATATTATATATGAGATATATCTATGTATTATTAAAAGCATATGTGATATAATATAACACAAATACATTATAATATATGAGATATTTTATGTATTGTGCTATTAGATCATATACATAGTAATTAAGTATTATCTCATTAAACCATAGTAGTTAGTACATATACCTTAATAAACTATATTATTAAGAATTTGAGAACAAAGTCATAAATATATAAAATACATAAAACGTATTTGGTCCATTGTCGAAAACACATGTAGACATATCATAATACTGATTTAACCAATTAAGATACATAAGATATAAATAAATATTAGTTTAATTATTCAATCAAATACATTATTAGCTCATATATTATTAAGGGACCCATATATAATACATGATTGATATTGTCTTATCAAACTATATACATTGGTAAATCGTATATTTTTAAGATATATATAACATACTATATGATATATAAATGTATACATAATACAATATTGGAGTTTTGGACCATATGTGATTAATAAAAGAATTATTTATAAGTATATATAATATATTATAAATTAAATTATATATACATATACATATATATATATATTTACATATAATATAAATCTAATATATATATATAAATTATAAAAAAAAATTACACATATATTCCTAGGCTCGCGAGCTGGCTCGCAAGCCGTGAGCCTAGGCACACTAAGCTCGAGATTGACTCGATGACAAGATCGAGATCGACAAGGCTCGGATTGAGCTCGCAAGGCTACGATCTCAAGCCGAGCCAGCTTGAGATCGAATCGTCAAGCTCGCAAGCTGGCTCGGCTTGTTTGCACCCCTACCTGGCTGTCGGACGATGGAGCTGGCTAAAGTGAGATCGATTGTACCTTATTCCCCTTTGGGGTAAAGACTGGGACTGGCGGGCATTGAATGCTCCGCAGTACGCCTGTCCTAGGGAATGAGAAGGTCACACGTGTCCCGACAAGAGTGCTTTACAGTATTCGAGTGTCCGGTGACGTATGTAATCGATCTGGAGATCGATATTGCCTTTCGGGATCCTTAATACTGTTTGGGTTTCCTCATAGGAGAGGTCAGATTGATCTGATGATCTGATGATCGAGCAATATGTAAATCGATCTGATGGCCTCATGTAGATCTGATGATCTGAGGGCCTGATATCGATCTGATGATCTGTCCAAAAGATCGAGTGTTATGTTGTGCGGGAGTTCATGGAGGGCCCAGGTTTCGAGGAGGCGAGTTTGATCGTCGGCGAGGGTGACCTGGCGGAAGGGTTCCAGATCTGCGTGAACCAGCTTAAGGCCCAAAATGTCTTCCCTCTGAAGTTCGACTTCAGCACAATAGGTCCTCTCCTAGACGACCCGGGAGCCACTGAGCAGCAGGAGGAAGAAGAGCCCGTTCAGATCGATTGGGCGACCCATAAGCATGGCCATGCCCTTGAAATTGCTAAGGCCAAAAGATCGAAGGGTCGGTTGGAGTGCGAACTGCCACAGCCGGTCGAAGTGCGGCACCTTCTTCCATCTCTCCGTGAGTTCGACGGGTCTCGGATCAGATCTGATAGGGGGACCTCTGCTCCTGTTGAGCTCAACTAAATTCATATATCCTTGAATTTCTAAACATTATATTCGACCTTCTAGCCCGGTTGTGGCTAAGTGAATGCTTGCTTTAATTTTGTTGTTTAAACAATCGCCCATCAAGCCACGTCGCGTGGTGAGCTCGATGCGCTAGGTAGACTCGAACCTTTTGAATTTCGGGGTCGATGTTTTTGCATGAATGAACTTCGTTTCCCATACTCGTGTTTTCTTTTACTTTGCAAGTTGAGCGTTTATTCGATTTGGCATGCTTGTGATTTGTCGATTTAGGTTTAGCTTGGCCCTTAGCTAGATTTTTATCGCTTTCGGATCAATAGGTCAATCACGCTCTCGATCTCGTTTGATGTTTATCTAGTCTCATTAGGCACTCGCGTTTTTCCTTAGTCGTTTTACCCTTTGCTGCATTCTTGTCGGATCGGTTTCGATCTTCGAGGTGTTAGGTTGTCAAGAGCTTTGGGGTCTCGTCGGATCTAGTCGGATCGACTATGATCTCTGTTGGACCACGGTCTTTTTTAGAATTTTAAAGGTGCGAGGATTTAGGATCTCTTCGAGCCTAGAACGACCTCGCTGGATCTTACTTTCCTAAACCGCATTATTTGGAACATTAACCGTCATTCTCATTACTTTTCTTGTCGATCTCTGGATCCCACTAGATCTAAGTCGATCTCTTAGGATCTCTGGATCAAGTGCGTTAGGATTTTTTCGGATCAATCGGGTCTTAGGACGACCTCATTGGATCTCGATCTCTAACAGAGATTTGAAAACATAACATTAAATGCGCGCGCGGGGCGCTCACTCTCTCCTTGATTCATGACCGTAGGTCGAATGAGCGTTCTTATTCACAAGTTAAACATAACCGTGGGATCATTTCAGGTTGAATACTGGCCCAAAAATAATTCATTGATAAAGAGGTCGATTCTCAGGCGAATTCGATCTCGGTGATCATTACAAGTTTTTGAAATAAATTGAAAACCAAATGTAAAACTTCTTCAAGTTGTGAGCATTCCACGGTCTGGGTAATGGCTCCCCGGCCATGTCTTCGAGCCAGTAAGCCATGTTTTTACCGATCTTTGTTACGAGATAGGGTCATTCCCAGTTAGGCTCGAGTTTTCCGACATGTTGCAGGACTTCGACCTTTTTTAACACTAGGTCGCCGATCTGAAACGACCTGGGCTTGACGCGTTTGTTGTTTGATCTAGCCACCGCTGCCTTGTACTGTTTGAGCTTCTAATAGGCGTGCTCTCTGTTTTCTTCAATCACATCTAGATCTTGAGCTCTGATCTCTGTATTTTGCTCGAGTTGGTACTGCGATACACGAGTTGTTTCGTGTATCAGCTCCGATGGGATCACGGCTTCGGAACCGTAAACCAAAGAGTATGGGGTTTGCCCAGTGGCTATCCGCGAGGTAGTTCGATAAGCCCATAGTACACCGTCGAGCTCGTCCGCCCATGCGCCCAGTTTGATATCGAGGCGGGTCTTGAGATTCTGGATAATGATACGGTTGGTGACTTCAGCTTGGCCATTCGCTTGTGGATGACCAACAGTAGTGAATCTGAGGTCGATCCCGAGGTCTCGAAAATAGCTCTTCGTATTCTCAGATCGAAATTGAGGACCATTGTCACAGATGAGTACCCTCGGAACCCCAAAACGACAAATTATATTCTTCCAGAGGAAATTCCTTATTACTGCATCGGTAATTTTGGGGACTGCCTCGGCCTCAACCCACTTTGAGAAGTACTCGATGCATACTACGGCGAACTTTTTCTGTCTGGGTACCAAGGGGAAGGGTCCGATGATGTCGATCCCCTATTGGTCGAAGGGCCAACAGACATCGATCGGTATCATAGATGCAGGGTGAGTGTGGGTTAGGTTGCCGTGTTTTTGGCACTTGGGGCATTTCCTAGAGTGGATCTCTGCGTCCCAGACCATAGTTGGCCAGAAATACCCACTTCTTAAGATCTTTCGAGCTAGAGCACGACCTCCGGAGTGGTTTCCGTAGCATCTTTCATGGACTTCTTCCAGGACATCTTGGGCTTGGCTAGATCGTAGGCACCTTAAGAGAGGACCCGTCAAGGACTTTTTGAACAACCTACCTTCGTGATCGATCGTGTATAACAGGGATCGATATTTGACTCTTCTGGCCTCAGTTCGATTTTGGGGCAAAACTCCGTCTTTGAGGTAAGCGATCAGATCGTCCATCCAGCAAGGTTCCGGCGGATCGATGGTGGCGACCTCGGTTTTTCCTTCATCGATCGCCCGGCCCCCCGAGACCATGAACGAGATGGTTGCGTCTTTTGTTCCTTGGAGTCCGTTTGCCAGCTTTGACAGCGTATTAGCTCGACCATTCTCCTCGCGAGGAACCTGTTCGATTTTGAACTCTTTTAGTTTCGAGGCCAGCTCTTTCACCATCTTGAGATACGCTGCCATGGACTCTTCCCGAGCCTCATATGTGCCATTGACCTGGCCGGCGACGAGCTGAGAGTCAGTTCCCACAGATAGCTTGTCGATCTTATTTTCCGTGGCGTATCTTAGTCCTGCCACAAGCGCTTCGTACTCAGCCTCGTTGTTACTTGCTTTAAAATCGAGTTTAATGGAAAAATCGAGCTGGAGTCCATCTGAACTTGTAAGGGATATGCCCCCTCCCCCTCCCTGAGAGGTCGATGAGCCATCCGTGTACATGGTCCAACTTGGCGAGGTGGGAACGATCTCCATCGAGCTAGTGTTCTTTTCGACTAGGAAGTCAGCCAGAACTTGAGCTTGCTGGGCGGCTCGAGGTTGGTAGGTGATGTCATGCTGACTCAACTCGACCGTTCATTTCATCATTCGACCTGACACATCGAGTTTGGACAAGACCTGCTTAAGGGGTTGATCCGTTAAGACGATTATGGGATGAGCTTGAAAGTACGGACGTAGCTTCCGGGCTGCATGCGTGAGAGCGAACATGAACTTCTCGATTTCGAGATAATTCCGTTCTGCGCCGTGCAGGATCTTGCTTAGGTAGTAGATCGGTAGGCGTTTTCGATCTCGAATGGCGACCAAGACTGAGCTGAAGGTCTCGTTAGAAAGGGATAGGTAGAGGTACAAGGTCTCACCCTCATTTGGCTTTGCCAGCAATGGTGGAGAGACCAGGTACTCTTTAAATTGATCTAACGCTCGGTCGCATTCTTCGTTCCACTCGAATTTCTTGAGATTCCTCAGAACTTTGAAGAACGAGAGGTTGCGCTCGGACGATCGCGATATGAACCGGTTGAGAGAGATTATCCGACCCACCAGGGATTGTACCTGGTCGATGCATCGAGGTCGAAGGATGATCTAAATCGTTTTGATTTTCGTAGGATTGGCTTCGATGCCCCACTGGCTCACCATGTATCCTAGAAACTTTCCCCCTTCGACCCCGAACATGCACTTGTCGGGGTTGAGCTTCATCCCGTATTATCGTAAGATCTCAAACGATCTGCGTAGGTGACCTAGATGATGGTACGCCCAGCGACTCTTCACGATCATGTCGTCGACATAGACCTCCATGGTCTTTCCGATCTCGTCTTTAAACATCAGGTTGACCAGCCTTTGGTACGTGGCTCCTGCATTCTTCAACCCGAAGGGCATGACCTTGAAGTAGTATATTCCCTTTACCACAATAAAAGCCGTGTGTTTTCGATCTTCGGGGGCCATAGAGATCTGATAATAGCCTTGGAAAGCATCCATCATGCTGAGCGTCTCGCATCCAGCTGTCGAGTCGACTAGCTGATCGATGCGAGGCAGCGGATATGGATCTTTCGGGCAAGCCTTGTTGAGGTAGTTGAAGTCGTTGCACATTCTTGTTGTAACGCCCCGTGTTTTCACACCCGCAGGTAAGTGTTATGTGCGTATTTAATTTAAGGATGTGATTTTACTTTTCAGTTAATTGCTTAAATTGGTTTGTAACGACCCGATTTTTCATTTATACTAATATGTCGTATTTGTTTATAAATTGCGCAATTAAATCATTTAATTATGTGATTAATTGTTTATAAGTGATTTGTATATTTAATTTTATATTAAATGTTAATTATCATATCTTAATGTTATTAATACTAAATATATCTATATAAATATAAATATATATATATATAAATAAATATATATATATATATATATATATATATATATATATTGATGGGGTCAAGATCCGCTCGTTCCGCGTTTGGACACGTGGCCTTTCTTAGATAACGGCATTTGCCCAGCTGATTACAGTAGTCATACACGAGCGATGAACCCATTAAAGCGCCATTATCCTCCAAGAACATGTGTTGTCCCTGCCACCCTCGCACGTGACCGTTGTTACCGCTCTCCTACGAGCGCCTTTTCACGCGACATGACTAGTATTCCAATCCATCAGAAGGGGCCTTCTTCGAGCGCTACGTTCCCTCAGAAAGGCTTCCCCTGCAATCCGTTACACGAGCCTGGGCCGTCATTCCCCCCGGCGGATTTCTTGGCCTCCAAGGCTTTTGGTTGTCACGAGCGCGCTCTCAAGCCCTCGACACCAACCCTCCAAACGGCTCTCTGACACACCGTACATGCCCGTGCACCTGCCACTGTTGCCAACACTAACTCCCAGCAGCTTTTGCAGAAGATTCCTCCTAGGTTTCTCTCTCACAGCGCCACGTGTTAGGGCAACATTCGGCCAGGACCACGCTCGATTCACTCAAACAAAGAGTTGGCCGACGCTTTCCTCAACCACTTCAATTCCCTGAAAGCTCCAGTCACTGCGCCCACTGCCCTCTATAACGTGGTGCAAGGCAAGAGTGAGTCTCTTCGCTCGTTCTTCGCCCGCTTCAACAAGGAGATACTGCAAGTGGAGAGGCCGTCCATGGATTTCTTGATCCCAGTGCTATTTCAGGTTGTGGATCATAAACAGTATGTGAGCAAGAAATTTGCTGATGCCATCGTGGAGAGAAGGCCAGGGACACTCATGGCCTTAAGAGAGGTTGCCGAGCCGTTTTTTGCGCTCGAGGATATGTATGGGACGAATGGTCCCCGGCATCATAGTCCCATAAGAAGTGAGCGCCGCCCTGAACGAGGACGGGAGATCGCAGTTAAGAAAGAGCGTCATCAGGAGCGCAAAAGGTCGTCACTGCCCCCTCGACGTTTCGAGCATATTCCACTTACTCGACCGAACTCCGAGGTCTATAACCTCTCCGACAAAAAGCTCTTTAGGAGACCCATCAAGATGAGAGAGACCGAGTCACTGAAACGTTCCAGCAAGTACTGTGCCTTCCACAAGCAGAAAGGGCACGACACGGATGAATGTCGCCAGTTGGAAGCTGAGATTCAAAAGCTCGTTGCGGGGGGGGCATCTAAAGGAATTTGTGAAAATGCTGGAGCGCTTTGATGAGCACTGTAGGGGTCGTTCCAGGGAGGAAAGGAGGAGCCCATCCCAGTCAAGGAGTCCACGAGGAAAAGGCCCCCATGAGACCAGCAGCCGTAGGAGCAACAAAGGAAAGGCCCCTGATCAGGAGAATACGCCTTTTGCGGTCATCAACATGATAGCGGGAGGCCCTTCAGGGGGAGATTCCAATGCCGCTCGGCGGAGATATACCCGGAGTTACGACCAACGCTCATCCGTGCCCAAGTCAGTTTATGCTACACAAAAAGCCGAGGATCAGCACTCCCGAGAGAACGATGTGATAGGCTTCGATGATAGGGATTTAGAGCACATTGTAACACCCCATGGGGAAGGTGAAACTTCTGACTGCCCCATGGTGGTTAGTGTAGATGTCCACAATCATGTTGTAAGAAGAGTATTAGTGGATAGTGGAAGCTCTGTTAATGTTTTGCCTTACGCCACATTTTTAAAGATGAATGCTAACCTCCCACTGGAACCTCTTAAAACAGCTCTCATTGGCTTTGGAGGGTCAGAGTTTGTCCCACGAGGGCAGGTGCGCTTGGCCACCTCGTTCGGCCGAGCCCCTCAACGTAAGACGCTCACAGTTACTTATGCTGTGGTAGAGATTGATATTCCATATAATATCATAATTGGGCGCCCCGCCCTCGTCGATTTCAAAGCAATCATCTCCACCTACCACCAGAAGATCAAATTTCCCACATCCGAGGGTGTCGGAGAAGTATTGTGTAACGTGCGCGAGGCGTGGGAATGCTACATGTTGTCTCTCCGAAAGCCTAAGGCGGAAAGAACTTTCCAAATTGGGTCCACTAAGAAATCCGTTGATTTTGCTAATCTAAATGAGGATGGTCCCTTGCGGAAAAGAGCAAAGTTGAACAAGAAGAAAAATAAGAAGAAGAAGGATACCAACACCCAAGACCCCCTCGGAAATGCTCCGCCAGGGTCCGTTGAAGAGTCTTCCTTAGAAGGAGACGAGCAGGAGGGGGAGGATCCCACTCGCGAGGGGCGTCTGGTAGGGAAAAAGAGGGCGCTCGAACTTCCTCGCCCTGAGGTAAGGATCGAGCCCTCAGAAAAATTCCTTACTATTGAGCTAGAGCCTGGGAACAGAGATAAGACTACTCAGATAGGATCAAACCTCTCAGGGCCCTCGCAGATCATGATGACTGACTTCCTCAGAGAGAACCTTGACGTATTTGCATGGAAAGCATCTGACCTTACCGGAATCGACCCAAGCATCATCGTCCACAGGCTTAATGTAGATCCCTCCTTCAAGCCCATCAAGCAGAAAAAGCGAGATGTTCACGGCTTTCGAAAGAGGGTTGTTGAAGAAGAAGTTAATAAACTCCTGGAGGCTCAGTACATCGAGCCCATCTTGTACCCAGAATGGTTGTGTAATGTGGTTCTGGTGCCTAAAAGTGCAAACAAGTGGCGAATGTGCAATGATTTTACTGATCTTAATAAGGCTTGCCCTAAAGATCATTACCCGTTGCCTCGGATAGACCAACTGGTGGATTCAACTGCTGGATACGAACTAATGAGCATGATGGACGCCTTTCAAGGGTACTATTAGATCTTTATGGCTCCTGAAGACCGCCCCAAAACTTCATTTGTTGTTCATTTAGGGGTGTATTGCTTCCTGGTCATGCCTTTTGGGTTGAAGAACGCTGGAGCTACATATCAGCGGCTCGTTAACAAGATGTTTGAGAGTGAACTGGGAGGGTCTATGGAAGTTTACGTAGACGATATGATTGTCAAAAGCGAGCGTCAAGACTCGCATTTGGAAGATCTCAGGCGTGCCTTTTCAATTTTGCGTCATTATGGGATGAAATTGAACCCTTCGAAGTGCATCTTCGGAGTGCAAGGAGGAAAGTTCTTAGGATACATGGTCAGTCAGAGGGGAATTGAGGCCAATCCTGAGAAGATCAGGGCTATATTGGAGATCCCCTCCCCTCTAAATCTCCGAGAAGTGCAAGTACTGGTAGGAAAGATCATCTCCTTGAACAGATTCATTTCGCGCTCGGCGGACCGGAATCTCCCTTTTTTTTAAGATTTTGAGGAATGCCCGGAACTTCGCTTGGACGGAGGAATGTGAAAAGGCTTTACAAGATATGAAGGCTTATCTATCGAGCGCTCCTCTACTGACCAAACCCCTCGGAGGCGAGAAGCTATTCCTATATCTTTCTGTTTTGGCCGATGCCACGAGCGCTGTGTTGGTAGCTATACGAGAACGGAAGCATTTGCCCGTTTATTATTTGAGCAAGACATTGCAAGGAGCAGAGAAAAAATATTTGGAAATCGAGAAATTTGCGTTTGCCCTCATCAATGCATCAAGGCGCCTGAGGCCTTACTTTCAGGCACACTCAATAACGGTACTTACTGATCAACCTTTGAAGCAGGTTTTGTCCAAACCAAACGTATCAGGAAGACTGATAAAATGGGCCATTGAATTAAGTCAGTTTGATCTATGTTTCGAGCCTAGAGCTGCCATGCATGCCCAGGTTGTAGCTGATTTATTGGTGGAACGCTTTGGATTAGGATCCGCCGTTCCTGATAACGAAGGATTGTGGGTCCTGCACACGGATGGTTCCTCAACCTCCCAAGGGGGAGGAACAGGGGTAGCCCTCCGGGACCCCAGTGGGATTGAGTTAGATTTTGCAATCAGATTGGATTTCCAAGTCACGAATAATGAGGCAGAATATGAAGCCCTTGTACAGGGGTTAAAAATTGCTTCTCAGAGTGGAGCCTCCAGGATTACAGCGTATGTAGATTCACAGTTAATTGCGAGCCAGATTGAAGGAACTTATGAGGCTAGAGAAACCACAATGGTGCAGTACTTGGGCAAGGCTCGGGAAATCGTTGGAAAGTTCAAAGAATTTCATCTGCTTCAAGTCCCGCGGGCCGAGAACGAGCGCGCTGATGCTCTTTCAAAATTTGCTTCGGCGTTGGAAGGTATTTCTGAGCGCTCTATAACGTTCCTTAGGACAGAGGAACCTTTGATCAAGAAGAGAGTTGCCAAAGAGGCGGTCGTTATGATTGATCCACTTGAACCATGTTGGCTGGATGGCATAGTCAGGTTCCTTAGAGATGGTATTTATCCTGCTGATAAGGTGGAGGCGCGGAAAATGAGAAACAAGGCCCCTTGATTCTCTTTAGACTCCGAGGGGAGACTGTTCAAGAAGTCGTTTCAAGGGCCTCCTTTGAGGTGTTTAAGGCCCTCGCAAGCGAAAGAAACGCTCGAACTCATTCACAATGGGAGCTGCGGAAATCACTCAGGAGGGCGTATTCTGGCTAAGAAGATTTTAAGGGGTGGGTTTTATTGGCCCACGGTTCTGCATGACTCCCTCGAATTCTCCAGAAAATGTCCAAAGTGTCAATTCCATTCCAATCTCCCTCACCTGCCGGCCGCTCAAATGATCCCAGTAGATGTTTCCTGGCCCTTCGACCAGTGGGGAATAGACATTGTGGGCCCTTTGCCCATCGCTGTTGGACAAAAGAAGTTTGTCATTTTGGCCGTCGATTATTTTACCAAATGGGCCGAGGCCGAGGCAGTGGCGAAGATCACCTTCCGGGTGGTGAGGGATTTCATTTGGAAAAGCATCATATGCAGATACGGCATTCCGAGGGTGCTTATCTCCGATAATGGATCCCAGTTCATAGCCGCTGACACACGAGAATGGTGCTCGGAATTGGGGATTGAACAACGTTTCACCTCCGTAGGCCATCCCCAAGCCAACGGACAAGCAGAAGTCACCAACAGGATCATTTTGCAGCACTTAAAAACAATGCTGGAAGGTAAAAAGGGTGAATGGGCAGAAGAGCTACAAGGAGCGCTTTGGGCTTATCGCACTACTCCCCGAGCTGCCACGGGCGAGTCACCTTTCACGCTCGTGTATGGGTCAGAGGCAATGATACCGGCTGAAATTGCAAATGAATCCGCTCGTGTAGCTTATTTCGAGCCTCAATTTAACGAAAGTAACAGGCGCCTGTAATTGGACCTATTGGATGAGAAAAGAAACCAAGCTTGGGCTAAGATACACAAATATAAGGCATCTGTGGCTCAACAGTACAACAAGCGTGTGAAGGAAAGAACCTTCCATTTGGGAGACTTGGTTCTAAAGAAAGTTGAAATATCCAGACATGTGGGGAAGTTAGACCCCAACTGGGAAGGACCGTTCAAGGTAATACAAATCAGAGCTAACAACACATACACCCTGGAGACACTTCAAGGAGAGCGTTTGCCTCGCCCTTGGAACGCATGCAACCTCCGGCTGTTTTACGTTTAAAAGCTCTCTAGAAACTATGATGTAACAACCCCGTCAACAAGTTCTATGTACTTCAAATCACAAGTAAGTTACGGCGAATTCTTTTCAAATATCTTTATGCTTACACTTTCTTAATTGCATGAATATATAAGACCCACGCCCTCCGTCTTTATGAGCATGGTTGGTCACTATTACTTCACATGGGTTACGCTTGCCAGCACTCTAATCCGTGCGGGGGGACGCCCTCGTAAGGGTAGACCGGTAACGCTTAAAACCAACTTAATAAAATGGAAGAGAAATACAATGAAAATCCCAGTAGACCTTGGCCGTCTGTCACGACGCCTTGCGCTCGAAAACGGGATCGTTCGCTAATCCAAAAATGGGGCCAGTGCGAGCAAGTTCATCCGATAGCAACGTCATCAGAGGGAAATTTCACAAGTGTTGAGCGGGGGGCAATCACTCAGTAAGACCCTCGCAAATACTCAAGACTTAGCAAAAAATTTTCCAGAAATAAGAAGAACATTCTGCCAAGTCTTGAGTGGGGGGCAACCACTCAGTAAGACCCTCGCAAATACTCAAGACTTAGCAAAAATTCCAAGATTAAGGAGGAATTTTACAAATCTTGAACGAGGGCA
This sequence comes from Lantana camara, assembly GCA_037501455.1. NCBI lineage: Eukaryota > Viridiplantae > Streptophyta > Magnoliopsida > Lamiales > Verbenaceae > Lantana > Lantana camara. The sequence continues at coordinate 123,141,025 of CM074857.1, forward strand.
ACCGCTCAGTAAGACCCTCAATACTCAAGACTTAGCAAAATTTCCGAGATTAGGAAGAAATTTCGCAGGTCTTGAACAAGGGCATTTTCTCAGTAAGACCCTTGCAAATGCCCAAAACTCAGCAAAATTTCCCCAGATTAAGAATGAATTTTACAAATCTTGAACGAGGGCAGTCTCTTGGTAAGACCCTCATGATCACTCAAGACTTGTGTAAGTAAGACCCTCATGGTTACTCAAGACTTAGTGAAAATTTTCAAAGTTTTGCAAGATTTAACAAAATCTTCTAAGCATCGAAAGCCTATATGAAACATGCAAATCTTACTAAGCATATTACACACAATCTTATAACTACAAGATTTGTTCGCAACAAGGGCAAAGTGAAAATTCGCAATCAAGAAAAAGGTAAAAACAGTATCATGGAAATGAGAAATTCTGTTCATTAAGTCCTTCGCCCAGGAGCATCATTACAAAAGGAGTAAGCGTTAAAACAAGCTAAGAAGAAATGCAAAGAAAGGCTACAGAGATGGAATTTCAAGCCGCAGGAGCGATGTCTTCGTCAATAACCACAAGGATATTCTGAGCCACTAGACCATAAACTGGGCCTTCTGGCTCTTGAGGTTGAGCAACGGGTGGCCCGGGCGCTTGTGGATCGTTGGGCTCATTAGCAGCAGGAGCAAGCGCGTTAGGATCCTCAGCAACCGGGGTATGGGCATCCTCCCTGACAGGCACTTGAGGCTCATTTTCAGGCGGATCATTCTGTGCGGCTTGAGGAGCATTTTCTATTGGATGGGCATCCATGTATTCATCCTGGAGGAGTTTGACCAGGAACTCATACTCAGGCTCAGAAATTGAGTCTGAGGGATCATTCAAGTCATCGCCATCCTCCTCGCACTGCTCATTAAACATGAGCCCCATCCCTTCCGCCTCTCGAATGGCTGGATCTGTCAGCCCTTTGTGGATTCCCTGCTCGATGGCCAAGTTGAAGGCCTTTTGAGCCTCATCCAGACAGTGCAGGGAGGCTGTGAAGTTGAAGCCCTTAGAGTGACAGAACTTAATGAGGGCCTCTTTGTTTGCTCGTTCAAGGCTCCGAGGCCATTCGTTCATGGTGTCATTAAACTTTCTTTCAGCCTCCTGAGCCCTCGTTCTCCAGCTGTCACGCTCGGCCTCTGCCTTCTTAAAGCTCTCACCCACTCGGGCCAATTCGCCGCTCAAGCCATTTCGAGCGCTCTCCACCGCCACGAAGTCCTCCTTCAACTTCTTCAACTCCCCCTCCGTCTTTCTGTATAAGTCTTTGAGAGACTCATACTTGGCTATTGCAGTGTCCAGCTCCGCTTGAATTTGAGTCGGATCGTTAGCACGTGCCATCTTCTTGTACTTCACTTTGCGATCGGCATAAACGGAGGCCCGCTTTTGAATGTTCTTGAGCCGAGGGAGTACTTGTTGTACGAGTTCAAGAGGAAGAAAAAATTTCAGCAAAAGAGTATTGGAGAGACGCAATACAACAAAAGTATAGAGATTTACGGAGATCAGGGTGTGCGCTGCGTCAAGGGCTACCAACTCCACAGGCTCATTGTACAAATGTTTGTGATCCGCCGAGAATTGGGCCCTGCCATAGAGGTCCTCGCTGACGGATTGGGCTAGCGTACCGGGCCGTAACAGAACTGGTCCGCCATCGGAGGCGCCTGAGAAGTTCCTATCCCCTCGCCGAGTGAACGCCCATAAGTGTTCCTCTTCTGAGGAGGTGGTTTCCCCATCACCCTTGGGGCCTTCAGCCACTTGTTTTCCTTTGCCCCTGATCGCTACAGTGTTGGGCATCCTTTTCCTCTTACGGGAGGGTATACTGGCGCTTGGCAGAGTCTCGCTTATGGTCAAAGGAGGCATTGCTTGGTCAATAACGGGAAGTTCGGGCACCCTTGAGTCTGCCGGAGGGGGAGGTGGTCGAACCATTATTCCGCCAGCAGAGTTGGCCGCACGGTTTTCCTCCCTGCCACGAGGGAGTTGTACGTTCGAAGAGGAACTTGTGCTGCGAGTGTCCCTCCTGCTACCCCTGTTTCGGGGACGTTGTTGCTCCCCTTGTGGGGCCTGGTTCCTGTTAGCGTGAGCAAAACGAGCGGCATGTCTAATTCCTCCTGCCATCTCTAAGATATATGCTCCTACAAGAAAAGCAAGCACCAGAGTCAAAACTCCCTGAAATAAGTTATCAGTTATGTAAAATTGGGAAAAGATAAAGGCAGTTAGTGTCCCTATCTAAAGGTTAGTGCCCTAAGAATCTAACCATCTCTCTCCATGTCACGAGCCGGGGGATTGTCAAGATAATAAGGGTCATTGGACAGGTCACACAGGAACATAAGCTCTGCGTCGTCTATCCAATCCTTCGCTTCAATAAGGTGGCCCACGTCCCTTAGAGCTTCAACCAGACTCTTGACCCAGTCCCTGGGAAGGGCAGGTTCCAGACGGGTCTTTGAAACTGAGCCCCAGCTTGAGGGCACCCCAAAGCCTTCTTCTGGGGGAGCCTTGACAAAGACAAATTTTTCTTTCCAGTCAGGACCGTATGTGCTGGAGGGGGAATTGATTAACTTGGTATGAGCCTTCGCTTGAATATAATAAAAACCTGCCCCAGGGGATGAGCGTGATGAGGAAACTACTTGGAAGAGTGCAGTAAAGTTCCGCGTGAAGGGCTCGTAACCAACGCTTCTCATTAGAATCACAAAGCTTGTTAATAAGGCTAGGCCGTTGGGCACGATTTGGGAAGGACAGAGGTGCAGATCATTCAGTAAACGTGCCATTGGGGCCGAAATGGGGAACCTCAAGCCCCCAGAGCTGACAACATCTACATAAACGGCCATCTCACCAGGAGAAGGATGATTGGCGCGCTCGTGCTCAGCAGGGATTCTCCATATGAAACGCTCGTCCCAGAAGATAGGCGCCAGCATTGTTTTCACCTCTCCTAGAGTAACCGTGCTAGGAGTTTCGTCTGGGGTGCGCTCGGTAGCCTGGTAGCCTGAGCTTCCACCCTCCTTGGATCCTTTGGGCCTTCTGTTTTTCTTGGGCTTTTGAGGGTTCTTGCCCTTTCCTTTGTCACGGGCTCTTTCAGAAGGCCCTGCTATTTCCTCGGCATCCGACACCGGCGCCGCCATCGCTACTGTCACGGTATGGCGATGAGGGTGAGTAGCACTTGCAGTAATGGGAAGAGTACCCCCCTGTCTCTCTGCCTACATCACCAAGTTCATCTCTTCGAAAAGGGGTTCAGCCCCTTCTGGGTCCCTTACATCTATGGCGGTCATGGCCCCTTCCAACCCTCCATCCCTGGATGATTCCGATGGAGATGAATTTTGGGTGGCCATCTCCCCTACTTCCCGGGCTAATTCTTCAACGCGTTGATTAGCCATGGTAAAGGAGAAGTTAGGAAAAGTTTTAGAAAATCTGGAAAATGGGGTTTTTCTAAAAAGGACAAGGATTCTTGGAGAAATCGAATTGGGAAGTCACTCAATCCTAGTTTATGATCCTAAAATTGACAAAGTTAGAAAGTTCACCGAATTTTACCTTGAGATTTCTGGAAGAACTTGAAGGAAGGAGGGAATGCTTTGAGACTGGTCTGCGGAGAAATTTTGCAGAAGGGTGCTTGAGAGTTGTGTTCGCGAAAGAAGAGGAATGGATACGGGTTCCCTCATTTATAGGGATGGGAGTTGGTACGTTTCTGGCAAGAAATTCAAAATGGGTAATCATTTCCCGCCTAGGAAACCGTTCACTTTATGGAAATGTCGCGCACTTTTCAAGTCTCACGCGCCCCACGCGCATCAGCATTTAATTCTTGTATGCTCCAGAGGGTCAGAAGAAAGGACAGCATTTAATGCCTGGACATGACAAGCAATCAGATGAAAGGACCGCATTAATGGTGCAATCGGAAAGAATATTGAACAACACGCCAAAAACCCTCCCGAGCGCCACGATCGGAGGATTGCACATGATGAATTCTACAGCCCTTATTACAAAGGACTGCAGAATTGAGGGGGCAAAATGATGGGGTCAAGATCCGCTCGTTCCGCGTTTGGACACGTGGCCTTTCTTAGATAACGGCATTTGTCCAGCTGATTACAGTAGCCATACACGAGCGATGAACCCATTAAAGCGCCAGTATCCTCCAAGAACACGTGTTGTCCCTGCCACCCTCGCACGTGACCGTTGTTACCGCTCTCCTACGAGCGCCTTTTCACGCGACATGACTAGTATTCCAATCCATCAGAAGGGGCCTTCTTCGAGCGCTACGTTCCCTCAGAAAGGCTTCCCCTGCAATCCGTTACACGAGCCTGGGCCCTCATTCCCCCCGGCGGATTTCTTGGCCTCCAAGGCTTTTGGTTGTCACGAGCGCGCTCTCAAGCCCTCGACACCAACCCTCCAAACGGCTCTCTGACACACCGTACATGCCCGCGCACCTGCCATTGTTGCCAACACTAACTTCCAGCAGCTTTTGCAGAAGATTCCTCGCAGGTTTCTCTCTCACAGCGCCACGTGTTAGGGCAACATTCGGCCAGGACCACATGTGGCAAATGACCAAAGGGTCCCTGACCCTCAACTATAAATAAACAGAGTCATCTCTTTCACTGTAAGCGATCTCCATTGCTACAACTCCTATTAAGCTTACTTCTTCTCTTTCAGATCTGCATCTGACTTGAGCGTCGGAGAGTCAAACTGGGTACCACCCCCAGTTTCCCCAGTTTGGCTTTCTGACTCTTCTGCGTGTTTGTCCTAGAAGGTAGAACCCCCATTTTTTCCGGCGACTTCTGGCGATTTCCCCACTCAAACAAATTCTAAAGTGATCGGATCCTGATCCACCCCTTTTGGAACCCATCATATATATATATTAAATGTAGTACAAGTTGTTTAATGCAATATATAGGAATTCATGCATTTTATTGTATATAATATCAAATCATGCAATTGATTTTAATTATACTGTATTAATCGTGCATGTGATTTTATATTAATTAAGTGTGTACGTTTTAATTTACTTAATACCTAAACCATGTCTTTTATTATTTAATTATTATGAATTGGATATAATGATATTAAATCGTGCATATTATTATTATTATAAATTAAAGGTGAATTTTATTTTGTTATAATTTATGAAATGCTAGGGATTTTAGATGCATTGCTCATAAGTATTATAAACGTGCTTCGTTTTTTATATGATTTGATACCGAAATTTCGTGCAAATTTATTATGTCGGAGATATACGTGTCTTGAATATGAATTTATGTTCGTTTCGTATTTTCGGGTTCATTTGCATGAGTTTCGAATTTATTTTGATTTTGGAATCCAAGTCGGGGGCTAACGAGCAATTAGCGCACCCTTAGTTCCGTATTTGATATCTTGAGCTAGGAAACTCGGATTCGAGTTTCGTCAACTTCGCTGAACTCGTAACAAAAATTTGAGTTTAATGAACTTAGCCTTATATTTTTCCAAAGTTATTTGAACCACCGAAATTCAACCGAAAAGTGTTACGTTCGTCAAAACTGCCACAGCTCAATAAAATGGCCATAACTTTCTCAAACCTTGACCAAATTAACCATGGTTTGATTCCTTGGAACCCTAACTCAACCCTCTAACAGCCCTTGATCAGACTAAACCGAACCAACCCTCAAACTTAGAGAAATATCAGCCAAAACCCCCTGTTTTGCAGTCAATCCCGTAGCTCTTGCCAACCTTGGAGATTCAAGGCTCAAATCTCCTCCAAGCTTCATCCAATCCACAAGGTAAGCTCATGGTTGTAATATACATTCATTTAGAGTCATTTTGATTCATTCATCCCCAAATTTGAGCTTGCTTTGATGGAGTTTGATGAATATGAGTGAATAGTTAGGTTATAAATGAATTTGTTGATCTCTTGGATTCCTTGATGATTTTGATTATTTTAAAGCATGAGAATGGTCACTTTAACTCCTTTATATCAGGTATGAACATGTATTAGATGGTAGTTGAGAATTCATTGAGAATCCATTAATGAACTTTGGAGATATTGGTTGAAACTTGAAGTTGTTTGCCTTCTTCACGTATGAACTGCTGCTGCTGCGTTTTAGGATAGAAATTGCTGTCATTTGCTGCTCCTTCCCACCTTGTTTGTTGCTTGGTTGATTGTTCTGGTTGTGCAGGAGCTCTTGCCTTGTTTTTAGGATGTTTTGTCCCTGTTTTTTTGGCCCGAACTGCTGCGTCTGTTGCTGCTCTTTTCCTTGTTTCTTGGCTGTTCGTTTTCAGTCATTTATGAGAGTATTTGGCCTTGTTTGCTGCAGTATGAATGCTTGGATTGCTGCTACCTGCTGCTGTGTATTTTGTGCATTTAGAACAGAGGGAAAGCTTCAGTTAATCTGCTGCTATGCGTCTGTATTACGTCTCCCCGGCCGGGGAGATTTTTGGGAATAAAAATGCCCGGCCGGGTAGCTTTGTTGCAGTAGCTTGTTGCATCTTTCTTTCATTTTTTTTTCCTTCATGATTGTTGTATGTTTAACATTTGCTTTGTGCATGATTTATATATGTATGCATGCAGGATGTGTGTACGTGTATATAGATGTATATATAATATAATTGCATGCATGGTTGTTCATTTGGTTGTAAATGTTGCATGCTTGGAATATTAATTACGCATATGTAATATATATAACTTATTTGCATGCATGAATTATGCATGAATATCTACGTATGTATATAATAGTATTTGCATGCATGAATCTTATATTTTGTGTATGTTAGTGCATGCTTAGTGATACGTATATGTATATATATATATATATATATATATATATATATATGTTTATTATATATATGTTTATTATTTATTAAATATTATTTGATTTAATTGAATTATGAAATTAAATTATTACGTATTTCATGTTCTTATCTAATTTCCAATCTTGATTTGAATATATTTAATTGTCTATTCTATAATTGTAAACGTGTTATAGTACGTGATATGATCGTTAATTTGAATTCTCAAATTGATTTGTTATGAAATGTGTAAGGATTGAACTTGAATGAATATGAACGCTTCCTTGAATGAATGAATGGCTTGTTTATATGATTTAAATACGTTAATCATGCACATGAACATGTTCATGACATAACATCATCTTTTATGCATTCATATCATGTTCATTGCATGTCGTGCGTCTTATATGGTTCATTTGGAGTCTTGAGTCTCACGAACACATTACGCTGTCTTTTATACAGTTTATCTCCAGGGTGGAGAAATCTTGATCATCTAGGCACTCGGTAACTCATATCCTTGTATCGCCATGTTCCAGGTGAGGGTGTTTTCGTTCTAGTTACCTATTAAACCCTACAACCTTATGTGACGAGTTTTGCCAAAAACCTAATATATATATATATGGTTTGCAAATGAAGTTTATCGAGTAAAATATTGATCGGGTAAACCCTTTTCAAATGAATTATGAAATATGTTATGTTTCTTATGAATTGAAATGTTTTGGCGAGATTATGGATGTATGTTATGTTCACGGGCCCAGGAATTTAGTACATGTGGCTATCCGGGGAGGCAAGGGCCGACGGTGATCCCATGTGCTAATTTCATTTATGTTTAACGGCGAAACGGACCTCGTTAAGGAGTTTTTGACGAGGAAACGCTAACCGGGCTTTGAGGACTCATGAACCTCAATTGCCACATTGATATGTTTAGGTGGTCGGGCCTTGCAAACCCGTCCACCACCCGGAGGAAGAAGGTTGGAACTTGTTTTATGATTATGATTATGTTATGATTGATATGCACCGTGCGGGAAGGCCGGGACACGGATTGCCCAAACGAATATGTCTTATGATATGATATATGATCTGTGTGTATTATGATATATTGCATGATCACCTATTTAATGTATTAATGATATTTGTCGTACACGGTCGGAATTTGGTTGGAGATAATGCACGCTCACTCACCGAGCCTTTATGTTTATGTATGAATTATGAACTTAATGAATTTAATATGAGTAGTCGTAAAGTTCGAGCATTGCTTAGATATTCTCTTGCCTTTTGGGAACTAAATTTACGTAAACCTTGCTCGGGATTTATGACTTGCATGTGCATGTTTTATATAAATGTATATCGCTCCTGCTCACTCAGTCTTCTAGAGACTGACCCTCTCCCTCCCCAACCTTTTAGTGCGCAGGTTTGGCTTTGGAGTTTCGAGCTAGGCGGAGTTGGGTTGAGTCTTTGAGTTGGTCGAGTTAGGTTAGGAGAGTCGCTACACGCATATATGTATCTAAATTGTGTATGATCCGATTCCATAATATTATAAACTTGAACCTTTATGTAATTGTTATTGAATTACCTTGTCGAGTTTTGTTATGAATTAAAAGAGGCCTGAGGAGCCCAAGTCTGCCTGTGGTTCGAGTGTTTAATTTCTGCAGGCCCGTGGCCAATGCATGTGTGTGGATTTAGTTCTCCGTTGCATTATGTCTTGTTAATTGGTTATAATTGCAGGGTCTAAGTTCCGCCTAGCTTAGGAGGGTTTTTCTGTTTGTCTCCCGTTCGCTATGGTTTGATACGGGTGCGGATTTACCATTTCGTTACTCGTGTTGAGCCATAGTGCGGGGGATGTGGTGTCTCACGTGCGGGGTGCTACATGGTTTATAATTTGAATTATTTGTCTAAATTTCGTATGAATTCCAATGTGAGCTATGAATGCATAAATGGATTTGTAGAAATGTGAATTTCGTGAATTAAGTGTTTCGTGTGATCCGAGGGCCTATTTGTAACTTATTTGAATGTTTTGGACTCAATTGGAAATTGAGTTTGGGCTTAATTGCCACTTTTTGAAAGTTTAGGGACCTATTTGAATAATAAGCAACCCTGAACGGTTTTTGAGGATATCTTGAGCTCCGGACCTCGAAATCAAGATCCATCTTCAACGTTGAACTTGTTTCGACGATATCTATCTTTTAAACTTGACCTTATACCTTTTCGATATTATTTGAGCCTTCGACGATGAGCATTTCAACAATCTCATTTCTTATAATTTGATTCTAACCGTTTCTTAAACAAACCGGACTTGGATCGACCCATATCCTACCCATCTCTCCACTAAATATCAGCATTTCTTCCATTTCTTTCCCTATGCTTCCACATATCTCGATCATCTCTACAAGAAGCAAGAGAAGCTCCAAGAAAGAAAACCTCCATTTTTTATCATCAAAACCTTGAGCTCAAGACCAACCAATCTTCCATCTCTCTCCAAGGTAAATGATGATTTGTAATCTCCATCTTCTCCTCTATCTTTTCATCCGAGTGAAGCATGATAGAAGTTGGGATTTTATGTGTTTTGAATAAGGGCATGAATAGCTTGTTTGGGGTTTGCATCTTGATAATTGGTTTCCATGGGTTAAAGTGAGATTTGACGCATGAAAGATGATTCTTATAAGTTTCCTATCATTTCTACATGCTTAAATTTAAGGTTTGAGGAGTGGAGCATGAGTTGCCATTAATGAAGCTTGAAACCTTCATGTTTGAAAGCTTGGATTTGGGGTGCATAAGGGCATGAATAGCTTGTTTGGGGTTTGCATCTTGATAATTGGTTTCCATGGTTTAAAGTGAGATTTGATGCATGAAAGATGATTCTTATAAGTTTCCTATCATTTTTACATGCTTAAATTTAAGGTTTGAGGAGTGGAGCATGAGTTGCCATTAATGAAGCTTGAAACCTCCATGTTTAAAAGCTTGGATTTTGGGTGATCTTTTGTCAATTTTGAGCCTGAATTCTTATGAATATGAATGAGTTACATGATTTTCATGAGTTTTATGGTTTTTATTTATGTCTAGATGCTACATAAGAGCTTCCTTGTTGCTGCCCTGCTTCTTCAAGCTTTTCTCTCACAGAAACAGAGCTTCTGCTTTGTTTTTCGTTTCAAGACGAAGAGCTTACACGGCCGTGTCAGCTTTGAACTGAAAATGGACGCGGCCGTGTTGGCAGTTCGACTTGCGAAATATATTTTCTGAAAATCGGACACGGCCGTGTCCAAATGCTTTGAAAACTCAACACGGTCGTGTCGAGTGTTCGACTTGGAAATTTTATTTTTCAAAAATCGAACACGACCGTGTCCAAATCCTTTAAAAATGTAACACGGTTGTGTCATTTGAATTGGCAGCTTTGGGAAAACTCTTTAATGTTTATATTGTGATTATTGTTCGTATTCGCGAATTATATACAACGTGAATTTATTAAAGCTATGCCTCATGATTGATGTATGACCTCAAGAGTTACATGCATGCAAGAATGGAAAATTACGGAAATCATGAACGTGAATGGATACGGTTTTGCCCTATATTGAATGAAACTTGACGAATTGTGTATGTGATTAAATTCCATGACATTCATGATCCTATTTGGACATGTTATTGCATTATGAAGCATTCTATAACATGTCATTGCATTGCCGAGCGTCAAGTGTGGCCATACTTGTGTCTCATACTACTTTTATCACACAGATCTTGATCCAGTGGAAGACGAGACCGGGTAGTGAGGTCTTTGTCGGGGTATTTTGTCTATCAGGTGGGTTTTTCTTCTATTAGTTAAAGATATGACCCAAAATACCCTAATATGCAAGATTTCAGCCAAAGTATATATGTATATATATCAAGTCTTTCAACAAGTCAATGTTTTCAACGTAGAACCCTTACTTTGTAAATCCTACCAAAAGTTTTGGCGAGAATTGAATGTTCACAATGAATGGGGGGCCCTGGGACTTAGTGTATTTGGTGAACCGGGGAAGCTTGGGCTGACGGGGATCCATATATACTAGTTCCACCAACTACGGTAAACCTGCACTTCATTAGGAGATTAGTGAAGAATGGGAGTCGAGCTTTTGGGGATTCATGTACCCCTCTAGCGCCAATGAATGAGTGTTCGGGCCTTGCAATCCCGTCCACTAACCGGAGGAAGAAGGAGTATATGAATGATCGACTGAATGATCGAATGAATGAGCACGAAAGAATGTTTGCATGATCACTAATGAATGAATGATAATGATACACAAGGTGTAGGTTGGAGATTTAGCCCCTCACCGGCTCACGACTGACCTAATGAATGAAAGGGACTGTTATAATCCTCTTCGTTGTATTTTGATCTTCCCACTTGGGAAAATTATTCTAAAACCTCGAATAGGATTATAACTTGCATGTATGTGTTTCAATTCTGCCATATTATGATATTATGCCTGTTTTATACCCACCAGTCTTTCTAAGACTGAACCCGGAGTTGTTTCAGTTCTTTTGCAGGTGAGAGATGCTAGGCGGGATACAAGTCTGGGAGAGTCTTGCATAGTGTCTAACATTTCTTTCCATTACATGCATATGTTTATAATTTATGATCTTCTGGATATTGTATATGGCTATGGAGCGTACATGTTTGTAGTACCTATTTTGATCATACTTGGATACTAACTGCTGGTACATAGAGCATTTAGCTCAATATATGAAATATGAATTATTGCTTCCGCTGTTATGTTACTTTGGTTGTATTGTAAGTTAAGGGTTAGCCCGCCTGGCGTAGCGAGTGTGTATGTCCCCGTTCGCTATGACTTGGTACGTATTTGGAAATCAATTTCATGTACAGGTCGGGTCATAGTGCGGGGGATGTGACGTCTTGCGCTCGGGCGTTACACTCCATTTCCCGCCTGTTTTTTGCACAAGGACGACATTGCAAAACCAGTCAACGTATTGAGCTGGGGTAACATACCCTGCGTCGAGGAGCTTATTGACCTCGACCTCAATGATATCATTCCTTGCCCGACTTTGAGGTCTTAACTTTTGTTTGATCGGTTTAACTAATGGATCAATCCCGAGCCGGTGGCAGATCACTTTCGGATCGACGCCGATCAGATCTTTGGCGGCCCAAACGAAGATGTCCGAGTTATCCCGCAAGAATTCTATCATCATGATCTCATGTTGGGGGTGCATGTTCGCCCCGATCTTGGATGTTTTGTTGCTATCTCCGGGGACAAGTGCAATTTCCTTAAGCTCTTCGGCAGGTTCGAGTCGTTCGCTAGCCTTCCTCTTTCGAGCTGCTAGGGATCTCTCGGCCTCGTGTTCCTTCGTGGGGAGCTCGATCTCCCCATCGGCGTAGGTCTAGAGGTCGAGTTCTTCCTCAACCTCTTTTTCGGAAGGCTTTTTCAGAACAATGGCATAGCATGCCCAACTGTCCATGACGTCGCAAGTCACCTCCCCGACTGTTGGAAAATACGAATCAGAAAGCAGCGGAATTTAAAAAAAATTTCCCAACAAAAGGACCTTGGACTCGCAATCGTGTATCCAAATTCGTAGAGATAAGAAACTTACTTTTCTTTTATTCTTTCTTGAAGCGTTTCAAGCTACCCAAGAACGCTCTTCTCGCGGCTTGATCCCCTCTCCTTGGTAAAGCTCGAATCTTCAAACTTCTAACTTGAAGCTCTCTAGAGATAGTCCACCAACTTGACTACAATCTAACTAGTAAGGATGCTAGTTCTCTAGTTAGTGTTTAGGCTTAACCTAGGGTTTCGTTTATCTTGGAGAAAGGATTGTGTTCAACACATGAACCAAAAGAATTGCCAATTAGCTCTAAGGGGAGCATGAGCTCCCCTATTTATAGGAGAGGGAGAGGGACACCGAACCTAGTCCTTGTTGGGCAAGGATTTGGTCCCTCTCTCTTATTACTTGATCACCAAGCAATTTCCAACTTTGACTTTGAATTCAAATTCAAATCAACTTTTAAGAGAGCTAAAATATCCAAACTATTTTTGGATAATTTTATACTTTATTTATTTAAAATAAATAACTTATTTTATCTAATTAATTAATTCATAATTAATTAACTAGATTATTTTCTCCAAAATAAGACTTTCTTTTTAATTCAAAATTAAACCAAAGTCTATTAAATAATTAACACTTTTAATTATTTAATATATATATATATACAATACATCTATTCACGTGTGAGACACGTGTCACAATGACACGTGTCACTCACGTGACCCACACGTGTGGTTTCACACGTGTGGAACCCTCTTGGCCCGATTAACTCGTTTAATCATTTTAAAGCCTCAACTCTTGTAACCAAGTTGTTGTGTGTGACCCTCTAGGTTCTCAATTCAATTAGCAGTGACCCTAATTAATTAATTCACTAATTAATTAATCAGTCCACAGATCAAACGACCATAGTCTAGCAACAGGTGTTTAACCCCTAGCTGAATTGGAATGTTCGGATTCGACAGAACCTTTAAGTCATTGATTCATGTGAGATACAATCCTCCTACTTACTATCTCTCAACCAAGATCTAGGGTAAGGGAATAATTAGAACCCTAATAATCTGGTCTTAAAGCTAAATGCATTTCATATCCATTTGATCTCAATCCAAGAAACCCTTTTCATGATGGTCTTGATCTACTGCCTTGGCCAAGGACTCCATATGGCATATGAATGACTTACACAATAAGAGATCACCTTGCATATGCAAGTGTAGGTCCTTTCTTGATTCTCATTCACTTTCATGAGTCACTTGTGCAGCCCCAGCATAAGCCTTGAATCAGTTGTCTAAGGCGACACCCTTTAAAGCTTATACCAAAGACTACAGAGTTAACTCATAAAGTGACATGGAACCTCAAGTCTAAGGATCAATTAATCACATCAATGACTCGTGAGATATTTCCTAATCTGGAAGTTTTCATTTCCTGAAATAGAAACTTCCTTTTCCATTTAGGAATCTTCTCACACGGGGCACCTCAGTGAACTTACTTATTGAAGTAAGCACCCTCATGTATCACGCACGTATCAACTATACACTTTGCACCTCCATGAAACAAGGTGGTCCTTCTTAAGGGTGTGATCCCACAAGCAAGCCTTAGAGGAGTCAGGTTGACACTCCCACTGTCTGTTGGACTCATCGGCTTGGAGTATTTTACTAATCATGACTTATGTGATATAGGGCTCGTTTCATGAACCATTTCACCTAAATGGTAGAGTCCTAAAGTCATCAGGATTAGGGGAGTTCTCATACATGCACAGCTAAAGTAAACGCATACCAAACAAGAGCATATAAAGAAGTGTTTGCCTATGATATTAATCAATCATATAATATTCAAAGATTGTCTGTGATACTAGGAAAGTCCCAAAACGGATTATGACTAATCGGCTTTCTAGGGCACTATTCCTAACAATCTCCCACTTGCTCGTAAAAGCCATTTAGGTACTCTAAGTCCCATCTTCTCAAGATGCACTTTGCTGATGATATTGACTTTGGGCGTTTCCAAAGTGGATCTGCTATATTCTCTGCTGATGTGACCCTCTTGTCAACACATCTCTTAGGAAACACCTTTTCCTTATAAAGTGATTCGTAATCACGTGTTCAGTCTCTTGGTGAGGTCTTGGTTCTCTTACTTGGGCAACCATCCATTTAATCATACGTTATGATAATGGTGTTGTTTCATGCTAGGAACTTCATCTAACTAGTTAGATAGAGTTTCTTACCCAAACACTTACCTTAGCGGTATTTGATACGACTAAGTACTCAACTACAATAGTCGAGATTTTGCCACGTTCGTGCTTGGAATGTTTCCAACACGTTGCTTTGCCATTGAGGCAAAAATTGCATCCTTTCAATGATTTACAATCATCTATGTTTGATGCAACAATTACATCAAAATATCCTTTCAATGATAAGATCTTTTGGGGTCTCTAAATTAATACATATCCTCATTTCTTCTCAAGTACTCTGAGGACATCCTTTACAGAGATCTAATGACCTTCTCTGAGGTCATATTAGATTCGGCCTACTACGCTTAGTGTTGCGCCATATCTAATTTAGTACATAACTTTTCATACATTATGCACCCTTTCACTTAAAGGGATTTTGGACATTCTAACTTTCTTAAAGTTATCTTAGGACACATACTCTTCAAAAGAGATGTTCCATTGTCCATACTAAACTCCTTTTAGTATTATGGTTATGTACTCGTTTTTGTGATAATCCTTTTATTCTCTTAGATCTATCTTCCATAGATCTCTATGTCGATAATCAAGAATAATCACTAAGATCTTTTATGTCAAATTGTTTCTTAAACAAGAATTGGTAACTTTCACGTCATCCTTGACATTCCTAATGAGAAGGATGTCGTCTTCTAAAGAACCAAAATTGACTCTTACATCACTAACTATCATATGTACACTTTTGAGACTTATTCGACTTCCATCTATGTCAAACGATTTGACTATCCTATGGAATCGAATTGTCTAACTCCTAGAAGCCTTTATCAATCCACAGATTGACTTTAGGGATTTGCATACCTTATGCATACTCCCACTGAATATGAGATTTATAGAAATACCTTATTTCAGTCTCTTTCAATCTCATATTGAACAAGATAGTTCTCATATTCATTTATCATATCTCATAGTCAGAATATGAGGATGTTGTAAACACAATCCAAATGGACTTTTGCATTTCAACCGTCAAGAAGGTTGTAATGCTTTCATTCACTCGAAGCTCCACGAGCTTGATCCTATCAGGTGGATCAACGAAGGTCAAAACTTGGTTTGAGTATATGGAATCCATATTGGATTTCAAGGCTTGCTTACACTACTCAGATTCCAAATCTGACAATGTCTCCTCTTTAAATAATTCCTTGGCTATCTAGGAATGCGTTCTAAACGCGTCTTAAGAGAAGGGTTTCACACGTGTACATACTCTAAATTTTGGCTAAGTTTTATCAGATGGGCTCGTTTCTTCTATATGTGGAATGGATATTTATTCTCAAATTTCTTTGAGGTCTGCTTGCTTGCCTTTCTTCTTCTATAGGAACGATTCCTTAAGAAAGGTACAATCCTTGAGAAAAACAACCTTTGTCCAAGGGAATCGCAGAAACGATATCCTATATTGTTGTATAAACTTGAACTCGTTCCAAGCTTATCTCCCGATATCCTCTTCACTTAAGAGGATTCCATTAAATTCTTGGATAAGAATAATTAGGGAATTTAGTATGCCACATTGCATAGTGCAACTAAAGGACTGATTTTGGAAGGTACTAAATTCAAAATCTCTAACTGCATATTCTAAGAGTTTATTCCTAGAATGATTATAAGTCAGTAAAGCTTACTATGGAATGGACCATATCCTATTAGGTTTCATTCCCTCATTCGAAAACACTAAGGTGTTCTCGAATTAGTTTACTGAGAGATAATCCTATTATCTCTAAGATGACTAAGGAATTAGTTGCTAAGATATTGGCTATCTCGATCATATCGATTTACCTATAACTTATCACTACTTCGGTTCATAACCTCCTTTTGAAATTCTAAGAATTTCATATAAGTTTCGAATTTGTACTTCAACAAGTATATTCATTCATAATGATTAAACTGACGATTGTATCTAGTGCTTACATTAAACATCTTACACTCATTAGCATGGATCAAAATCCACTAGAATTTTGGCACGTTCCACGTTTCACCTAAACCATATTTCGGGAACGTTTCCCTTCAAGATAGGATTCATAGGAAGTTAACTCTCTAGGTTCATTTTCGTAAAATGATCCTAAGATGTCTGACTTGCTAATCCTTTTATGTCTCAACGTTCCAAAGTAATTCGAAGCTTTGTCATCTTACTTACTTTTGTTATCTCGTTGTATGTTCAGAACATTAGTGCTTTGAGTCTTTGCACAACAGATTATGCAGAATCAACTCAAGACTTGTGAATTCTATTCCTAGTAGAATTACTAAACGAGGTAACATTTCAGAGTACTTATACTCTTTGCAGTTCCCTTTCAAAGTCCTTATTTGCTACCATAGAAGCAAACGTCCAATTTGATCTCTAGTATCTTTTGGGCGTACCCCTTACATGCCCCTCCATTGGGCTCTTAAGGGTTTCTTCTTCTTTAGGCCTTCAAGCCTTTAACTTAGTGAGTTTAGAAGAAGAATTAACCATCACAACCTTTTATTCCTTCCTAAGGATGCTTTCAACCATTATCAACTAAATGATTAACTATGCTACATTAGCATCATTTTTTAGCTGAGCACAAAGGGTTTGAATGATGGTGGAAGCAATGTAAGCAATCAGTGCATTGAGAACTCTTTTCTCAGTTGATGATCGAGACCATAAGATCTTCAAATAAGATCTTTAGACCTTGTTCGTGTGCACTTGTTTCCTCATTGGGAATATTGAATAATTCCATAATGTTATACCTTGTAACATTTTATGAGGTGGTTCAATTGCTCTTAAGTGGTTTGGAAAAATCCATTCACCTCAAGTTGCTTCTCTTTTGGCCCGGGTCGAATTTTCAAATAAATGAAAATCTCGCCTTATAGAGAACAATTTTCTCTTTTCGGATTCTAAAATGAATTTTAGGATCCGAAGCCATTTTAGAGTTAGTTAGGACTTAGTCAACTTGTTTGACTTAAGGATGGATACGAATGGGTTTGCATTTCATATTGTAGAGAATCACAGAACTACAACCTAAATGCTAAGCAGAGAAAAATGTAAGCATGCTGAATTATAACGATATACAAAAGATAAGGTCTTTAATCTAATGTAGCTCCCACTGTTTTTCAAAGATCTATAATTCCCAAAGATCTAAGAGGAACGCGTTTCCCAATGGGTACTAAGATCCTAAGCATTTTACCTCGAACCCACGACTCGCGGACATTCTAAGTAAAACCCTAGGTAGATACAACTTACCAATTCTAACACCTTTAGAACTCTTAGTAATTGTTTTGCATCACCTATCTTTCAATATGGACCCACGACTCGTGCGACATCCATAATTACTTAGGCGTTAAGCTAGACCCATCAATCATAAGATCATGATCAAAACTTAGTTCGAACTACCCACGACTCGCGGACATCGCCCTTGCCAAAATTAACCACGAAATATTGATCATTTAAAATGATCAATTAGGTAACTAAGAACTAATAAGCTCCACTAGCTATCCCACGACTCGTTGACAATAACTAGCTTTACTGACTAAACTTAAAACCTATTGATGGAATGCTAGGAATTTAATTCAAAATTTGCATCTCGAATTAAATACCTATTATTCGAAATAAGCTTAATATTTAATGGGAATTTTCGAATCAACCGAAGAGTTGTTCGGTTCGACCTCACCAACATATATGTTATCCAATTTGATTAGCCTTGATTAATGCAAGTACAACTTAAATGCATTTCAAACAAGCACATAAACAGATAACATGTCCTAGTGTGACGGGGTCAAACCTTGACATAAAATTTTTCGCCTAGGATCAGCCCCATCCGGCAGGAATTCCTCACAAACTCCCTCAGCCTTATCCCAAAACTCGCATACACTCGTGTTTCCCAAACATTGAACCCAACACTCGTGTTTACCCTCGTTTTGGGGGATTAAGTCCGCACAAGACAAGCATACGAATTGCATCAACCATTCAGCAAGCCCAACGCACACACACTTGCTAAATTTAAAGGCTACATCGCACATTTACGGGCTTCCGCCCAACCATCATATTATTTCTCACATTTAAATCAATACAAAGGGCATACTTAGCTTTCTTGCACGAAACTCCCATCCAAAACTCGCACAAGGCCCTACCAAGCTATTTATATAGCTAAGTACAACCCACTCAGCTAGGTTATTTCGAATTTCAAGCCTGCACTAAGTCATGGGCAACTTTCCCGCTCAATCAGCCCATAACCACCACTAATTCAGCCCACTAACTTGGCGGTTATGCCCAGCAACCGCCCCATTCAAAGCTTCATGCGTCTGAACATCTTGGCACCCAAAAGTGTGCTTAAATTCGCCCCATAACCGTTCCATAACCGTTCCCACCAAAGTAACCGTTCCCGCCATCTCAGCCTTGCGCACACGCGCGCGTCCATCCCGCACACAGGCGTGCGCATGTGCGCGCCCAGCCTCGCCTTGCCGCCTGCTTCCCGCTTGCCTTGTGCGCACTAGTTGTTTATTGCGCGCATCACCCTCAGCCTTGCGGGACACCTTTGCACAGCAGCCTAGTCTTCCGGGACAATCCGAACAGCAGCAGCCAACTTAGCTAATCCTTGCGGAACAATCACTTTTCATGTGCCAACATTGCGAGACACTTGCGCAATCCACCAAGACTTACGCGCATAATGCACAACACATGCGCATTCCCTTGCTCAACGCCCAGCCGCCAAGCATCGATATCCGACATCCTTACATCCAAGCCAACTTTATCGGGACAAGGTGCTTTGCATTGCGCCAAAGCACTTTTTCGATGATCCTTCACCAAGCAAGCACCATCTCGCAACCTTGACTCGTCCACTCGCCGAGTCAAGCCTAGGCAACTTTCATCGGTGTAACACCTAGCATGATACTAACATGAGATGATCATGGGTTCTACCTATCTTATGCATGATATGTGACAGCCACTCCACAATCACAAGTTCTAACAATCCTCCTACTTACTATCTCTCAACCAAGATCTAGGGTAAGGGAATAATTAGAACCCTAATAATTTGGTCTTAAAGCTAAATGTACATATCCATTTAATCTCAATCCAAGAAACCCTTTTCTTGATGTCTTGATCTACTGCCTTGGCCAAGGACTCCATATGGCTTATGAATGACTTACACAATAAGAGATCACCTTGCATATGCAAGTGTAGGTCCTTTCTTGATTCTCATTCACTTTCATGAGTCACTTGTGCAGCCCCAGCATAAGCCTTGAATCAGTTGTCTAAGGCGACACCCTTTAAAGCTTATACCAAAGACTACAGAGTTAACTCATAAAGTGACATGGAACCTCAAGTCTAAGGATCAATTAATCACATCAATGACTCGTGAGATATTTCCTAATCTGGAAGTTTCCATTTCCTGAAATAGAAACTTCCTTTCCCATTTAGGAATCTTCTCACACGGGGTACCTCAGTGAACTTAGTTATTGAAGTAAGCACCCTCATGTATCACGCACGTATCAACTATACACTTTGCACCTCCATGAAACAAGGTGGTCCTTCTTAAGGGCGTGATCCCACAAGCAAGCCTTAGAGGAGTCAGGTTGATACTCCCACTGTCTGTAGGACTCATCGGCTTGGAGTATTTTACTAATCATGACTTATGTGATATAGGGCTCGTTTCATGAACCATTTCACCTAAATGGTAGAGTCCTAAAGTCATCAGGATTAGGGGAGTTCTCATACATGCACAGCTAAAGTAAACGCATACCAAACAAGAGCATATAAAGAAGTGTTTGCCTATGATATTAATCAATCGTATATTATTCAAAGATTGTCTGTGATACTGGGAAAGTCCCAAAACGGATTATGACTAATCGGCTTTCTAGGGCACTATTCCTAACACCGACCCCGTTCGGGGTGGGTATTTTTAGCTTTTGATGGTACATCGAGATGATTGCTTTGAACTGTATGAGGCTGGGTCGACCGAAGATCATGTTATATGCTAGGAGCATGTTGACAATGACGTATTCGACCTCTTGGGTCACCCTCTTGGGGGATGTTCCCATAGAGGTGAGGAGTCGGATGCGCCCTAGGGGAACAACTTCCGATCCACCGAACCCAGATAGCGGTGTTCGGATCGGGTCGAGTTTTAAATTTTGCAATTTCATTTTTACAAGAGTCGAGTAAAGGGGGGGGGGGGGGATAATGTTCGAGCTGCTTCCATTATCAACTAGGCATTTGGTTACATCATAATTAGCCACACCTAAGGTCACCACCATCGAACAACTAGGCTCTCTGCCTTCCCCGACGGGGGCCCGAGCGGCTATCACTCTCGCTAAAACTAACCTCTTGCCTCTCCCACTCTCTACCCTGATCGATCTGGAAGACCTCTTCGTGCGGACCATTGAACTCACGAGCTGCTCGCCTGATGTTCCTCTTTCGAGCTGCATTAGAGTCACCGCCCTCATGCCCCCCGGCTATCATATAGATCTTGCTGTTGGTGGGGGGATTGTCTTCAGCTCTTTCCAGCGGCTGCTTCCCAGATCTTTTCGGATGAGACCTTGGCCTGGAACGGTCGCAGTCGTTCGGCCTTCCCGCTCTCTCGAAGTAGTGATCGATCTTTCGAACAAAATCCTTCAAGTGCCCTCCTTGAATGAGTCTTTCGATCTCATCGCGGAGGGCATTGCATTCTGCGGTTGTGTGGCCCCACTGTTGGTGGTAAGCTCAGAATTTTCCCGATTTCTTAGCCTTCGGGCCCTCTCGGATGGGCTTTGGTTTCTTCAGAAGGCTTTGGTCCATGACCACGTAGATCTGGTCGATGGGTTTGGTCAAGGGGACATAATTTCGTTGATCGACCTGGGTCGGTAGGTCGACTTTCCCCTTGATCTTCTTCTGCTCGTTCCCCTCCCAGTTGAGGGGGTGAGCTCGACCCGATAACTTGCCGCTCAGATCGAGGAGGAGGTCCATGCGCGAGGGCTATCTCCTCTACGCGCATGAAGCCATGGGTGATATCCTGTATCTCTGTCAGGTTGCGAGACCAGGCCCTGACGATCTTACGAAGAGCTCGATGGACTACCGAGAACAGGGTATCCATCGTCGGGTTCTCGACCCGAACCACTTCCCTCGAAAAGTGGGTCATGAAATCTCGCAGGGACTCGCCCTCCCTCTGATAGATGCTGTTGAGATAAGAGAGTGGGAGCTTTTCCCCGATCATTGAGGAGAAGTGCGCCGAGAACCGATCTACGAACCGGTTGTAGGTCGTTATGTACCGCGGCGGCAGGCGGATGAACCAATCCTGAGCTGGGCCCGTCAGTGTGGTGACGAAGAGTTTGGCCCAAATTTGTTGTGGGTGGGAGTATAGCAACATGCGATCTTCGAAGGCCGTCACATGTTTTTTGGGATCTTTGGTCCCATTGTACATGGGCAACTTGTCGGAATTCGATCTCCATCACAGGTCTTGCGGGGAATGTCCTCGCAGAAGGGGGAGGCCTCCTCCCTGTCGCTACGATAATGGAGAGGGCGTCGGTTCAGCCCGTCTCGCAGGTCGACCTGCCTCTGGGTGATCTAAGATCCCCGATCTCCCAGGCGGTCTTGGACCCATCTCCGTGGTGGGTCCGCGTAACGATCTGGCTCGTTCTCAACGAAAGCAGCGGCGATTCGGGCAGCCTCCTCTCATGCGGATCGAGCAGGGATCCGTGTACGGAGGTCATCGAACTCCTCGTGGTCTTCATCAACCACACGCTTGCCGCGATTGTTACGGCTGGGGTGATCAGATTCCCCATGGCCCTCGCACGGGGCCTCTTTGCTCACCGTGGGGGGAGGTGGCGGTGGAGCGAATCCTTGGACTTGGCCCGCTCCGACCTGGGGACTAAGGCCCCAAATGATGTGGGCGGGACGCCCGTCGAGTGGTTGGAAGACATAGGAAACTGGATTCCCGCATGCTTGGACCGGGGGGCCTAACGTGTTGCCTGTTAGGAATAGTGCCCTAGAAAGCCGATTGTATATCCGCTTTGTACTTTTCCTTATTGTAATCACAGACAATCTTTGAATAAAATAACGAATGGAGGCAACACTTCTTTATATGCTCTTGTTTGGTATGCGTTTACTTTAGCTGTGCATGTATGAGAACTCCCCTAATCCTGATGACTTTAGGACTCTACCATTTAGGTGAAATGGTTCATGAAACGAGCCTTATATCACATAAGTCATGATTAGTAAAATACTCCAAGCCGATGAGTCCTACAGACAGTGGGAGTGTCAACCTGACTCCTCTAAGGCTTGCTTGTGGGATCACGCCCTTAAGAAGGACCACCTTGTTTCATGGAGGTGGAAAGTGTATAGTTGATACGTGCGTGATACATGAGGGTGCTTACTTTAATAAGTAAGTTCACTGAGGTGCCCCGTGTGAGAACATTCCTAAATGGGAAAGGAAGTTTCTATTTCAGGAAATGGAAACTTCCAGATTAGGAAATATCTCACGAGTCATTGATGTGATTAATTGATCCTTAGACTTGAGGTTCCTTGTCACTTTATGAGTTAACTCTGTAGTCTTAGGTATAAGCTTTAAAGGGTGTTGCCTTAGACAACTAATTCAAGGCTTATGCTGGGGCTGCACAAGTGACTCATGAAAGTGAATGAGAATCAAGAAAGGACCTACACTTGCATTTGCAAGGTGATCTCTTATTGTGTAAGTCATTCATATGTCATATGGAGTCCTTGGCCAAGGCAGTAGATCAAGACATCAAGAAAAGGGTTTCTTGGATTGAGATCAAATGGATATGGAATGCACTTAGCTTTAAGACCGGATTATTAGGGTTCTGATTATTCCCTTGCCCTAGATCTTGGTTGAGAGATAGTAAGTAAGAGGATTGTATCTCACATGAATCAATGACTTAAAGGTTCTGTCGAATCCGAACATTCCAATTCAGCTAGGGGTTAAACACCTGTTGCTAGACTATGGTCGTTTAATCTGTGGACTGATTAATTAATTAGTGAATTAATTAATTGGGGTCACTGCTAATTGAATTGAGAACCTAGAGGGTCACACACAACAACTTGGTTACATGAGTTGAGGCTTGAAAATGATTAAACGAGTTAATCGGGCCAAGAGGGTTCCACACGTGTGAAGTCACACGTGTGGCTCACGTGAGTGACACGTGTCACTGTGACACGTGTCACACGCGTGTGTATATATATATATATATTATATATATTAAATAATTAATTAGTTAATTATTTAATAGACTTTGGTTTAATTTTGAATTAAAAAGAAAGTCTTATTTTGGAGAAAATAATCTAGTTAATTAATTATGAATTAATTAATTAGATAAAAATAAGTTATTTATTTTATAATAAATAAAGTATAAAATTATCCAAAAATAGTTTGGATTTTTTTAGCTCTCTTAAAAGTTGACTTGAATTAGAATTCAAAGTCAAAGTTGGAAAATAATTGATGATCAAGTAATAGGAGAGAGAGGGACCAAATCCTTCGTCCATTAGGACTAGGTTCGGCCGCCCCTCCCCTTTCCTATATATAGGGGAGCTCATACTCCCCTTTAGAGCTAATAGACAATTCTTGGTTCATGTGTTGAACACCTTCCTTTCTCCAAGATTAAATTAAACCCTAGGTTAAGCCTAAACACTAACTAGAGAACTAGCATCCTTACTAGTTAGATTGTGATCAAGTTGGTGGACTTTCTCTAGAGACTTCAAGTTAGAAGTTTGAAGATTCGAGCTTTACCAAGGAGAGGGGATCAAGCCGCGAGAAGAGCGTTCTTGGGTGGCTTGAAACGCTTCAAGAAAGAACAAAAGAAAAGTAAGTTTTCTATCATTACGAATTTGGTTACACGATTGCGAGCTCTGATACCACTTGTTGGAAAACACGAATCAGAAAACAGCGGAATTTAAAAATTTTCCCAACAAAAGGACCTCGCCAGCAGCACGCACAGCGCGCGGCAGTTGCCGCTCGCGTGCGAACGCTGGGCGTGCATCATGCGCGCGCCGCGCGCAGCAGCGCCGGCCGCGACTAGGCGGGCTGTGCAGGCGTCCCGCGCGGCTGGGCCCTTTTTGGGCTCGTTTTCGTGTTTCGTGTTTTTCGTGTTTTCGGTCCTTAAAATCCGGATTTAATTTTATTTTAATTTTATCTTTTAAAATCAGTTTTGCTAAAATAAAATTATTTTAAAATTTTGATTAAATTGGGATTTTTGAGAAATTAAAGCGATTTGGATTTTGGGAAAATTATGAATTTTATTTTCTGAAAATAATGAAAGAATAAAATTATTAATTTTGGAAATTAATTGGAATTTTATTGGTTTATTATTTTTCGGGTTTTATTGAAAAGGCTCTTGAACAAGAATTGCATCTAAGTCGTGTTTTAAGTCATTAGGACTTGAAACGAGAATTTTAATTTATTGGTTAAATTTAAATTCTTGCAAAAGCATGTTAGGTGATCATGGGTTTAGATCTATGTATGGTTTTAATTTATGCACATGGATGGTTTAAATTGGGGTTGGAGCCCTATAGTTGCGTTTTTCAATTGAGGTTGGAGCCTCACTTATGTGCGTACTGTTATGTGATTTATTATGTGGCTTTCCATATTACTATTTTTTAGGCCGGGGTATGCCCCGTGTAATTGTCTAAGGCCAATATGAAGATTGAGCCTTATTACTTTATGTCTTTTTCTTTTTATTGTAATTTGAGAGTAGAGATAGGTGGTGAGGTTTTATTTTCATTTTGGAGACAATGCACCCATGGAGTAAGATGGACCACATTCAAGTAACAAGGAGGCCATAAGTGAAGATCCCTCAAAATGTTAGGGAGGGGAATCTCAATTGTTAAATGTAATAGAGATAGGGCTCGTATTTTGTTACCGCTTTCCCTTATGTGATTTGAACTGTTTATGTGGCATGTATGTTAGAACTTGTGATTGTGGAGTGGCTCCCACATATCACGCATAAGATAGGTAGAACCCATGATCATTACATGTTAGTATCATGCTAGGACATGTTATCTGTTTATGTGCTTGTTTGAAATGCATTTAAGTGTACTTGCATTAATCAAGACTAATAAAATTGGATAACATATATGTTGGTGAGGTCGAACCGGACAACTCTCCGGTTGATTCGAAAATTCCCATTAAATATTAAGCTAATTTCGAACAAATAGGTGTTTAATTCCAGATGCAAATTTTGAATTAAATTCCTAGCATTCCATCAATAGGTTTTAAGTTTAGTAAGTAAAGCTAGTTATTGTCCGCGAGTCGTGGGATAGCTAGTGGAGCTTATTAGTTCTTAGTTACCTAATTAATCATTTTAAATGGTCAATATTTCGTGGTCAATTTTAGCAAGGGCGATGTCCGCGAGTCGTGGGTCGTTCAAACTAAGTTTTGGTCATGATCTTATGATTGATGGGTCTAGCTTAACGCCTAAGTAAATATGGATGTCGCACGAGTCGTGGGTCCATATTGAAAGATAGGTGATGCAAAAACAATTACTAAGAGTTCTAAAGGTGTTAGAATTGGTAAGTTGTACCTACCTAGGGTTCTTACTTAGAATGTCCGTGAGTCGTGGGTTCGAGGTAAAATGCCTAGGATCTTAGTACCCATTGGGAAACGTGTTCCTCTTAGATCTTTGGGAATTCTAGATCTTTGAAAAACAGTGGGAGCTACATTAGATTAAAGACCTTATCTTTTGTATATCGTTATAATTCAGCATGCTCACTAGTTCTCTGTTTTACCATTTAGGTCGTAGATTCTGTGATTCTCTACGTGTTTTGAAATGGCAACCAAAAACCCTCTTGTATCGATCCTCGAGTCAAACAAGTTGACTGGTCCCAACTATTCTGATTGGCTGAGGAATCTAAAAATCATTTTAGATTCTGAGAAGAGAACTTATGTTCTCTTCGAAGGGGAGCCTAGTCCCGAAGGGGAGGCTCCCACTCGGGCCGAGCGGGACGCGATTCAAAAGTGGAAGGATGATAATCTCCAAGCCCGTTGCCTTATGTTGGCTAACATGTCTCCGGACTTGCAAAGGCAACATGAGGCCATGGAATTTGCTTGGGAGATTTACGACCACTTAGAGCAACTTTACCGCCCTCATGAACGTGTTACAAGGTATAACACTTCAAAGGAATTGTTCCACTTGAGAATGAGGGAAGATTCAAGTGTCCATGAATATGGACTCAAGTTTCTTGCCCTTACTGAGAAACTTGCTTCCATGGACATGCCACTGAAAGATGAGCTTTCAGTGGATTTGTTGCTAGCTTCGCTCCCACCATCATTCAACCCATTTGTCCTTAACTTCAACATGAATCATGCTGGTGCTACTGTAGCTGAGCTGATTAGTCAGCTTGTGACTGCTGAAAGCACGATCAAGAAGGACAATAAGGTTTTGATGGTGAATGCTCCATCTTCCTCTTCTGGGCCTTCTAAAGGTAAGGGCAAGAAAGCCCAAAAGAAGAAGAAGAAACCCCTTAGGCCCACTGGTGGCATTTCGAAGGGGAAGGCCCAAAAGAAGAAGCGTGATCAGAAAGAGGATGTTTGCTTCCATTATGGCAAAGCGGGACATTGGAGGAGAAACTGCCCAGAGTACAAGGCTACTCTAAAGAAAGGTATTTTTCTCGTTGAAGTAAATCTTTCTATTAATTCTAGTTCTTGGGTACTTGATACCGGTTGTGGAACTCATATCTGTAATGATGTACAGATGCTAAGTGAAGTCCAACAACTCAAAGAAGGAGAATGTGTCTTGAAGATCGGCGATGGCTCAAACGTTGAAGCTCGAGCTTTAGGCACAATTAGATTAGATTTAGGTAGTTTTGAGTTAGTATTAAATAAAGTCCTTTATGTACCGAGCATTATTCGTAATATAATTTCAGTTCCAATATTAGATTGTGAAGGTTATGAAACTTATATTAAGAATGGTAAATATTTTATCAAACGGAACAACTCTTCCGTTCATATCGGTACTCTAAGTAATGGACTTTACCTAACTCAAAATATCAATATTATGAATATACAACGAGAAACAAAGCGTAAGAGAGATGACAAAGTTTCAGCTCCCTTATGGCACGCTAGATTAGGACACATTTCCAAGAACAGAATTAGCAAGATAAACACTTTAGGATCATTCTCTGAAAATGATCTCAAAGAGTTGACTTCTTGTGAATCCTGTCTCAAAGGAAAGATGTCCAAAGTTCCTTTTAAAGGAACTGTGGAACGTGACACTAAGGTTTTGGATTTGATCCATACTGATGTTTGTGGACCGCTTAGTGTAAGCACTAGAAGCAATCATCAGTATTTCATAACCTTTACTGATGACTTTAGTCGGTATGGTTATGTATACTTAATGAAGTATAAATCTGAAGCTTTTGTGAAATTCTTAGAATTTCAAAAAGGAGGTTGAGAACCAAACTGGTCACAAGATCAAAGCACTTCGATCTGATCGAGGAGGCGAGTATCTTAGTGAAGAATTCCTTAATCATCTCAAAGATAATGGAATTATCTCTCAGTGGACTCCTCCGGGAACTCCTCAGCTTAATGGAGTTTCTGAGAGAAGGAATCGAACCCTACTTGATATGGTTCGTTCCATGATGAGTTTCACTGACTTACCACCTTCTTTCTGGGGTTATGCCCTAGAAAGTGCAGCAAAGATTTTGAATCTAGTTCCCTCTAAGTCAGTCCCTAAAACGCCCTATGAAATGTGGCATGGTAAAATCCCTAGTTATTCTTACTTAAGAATTTGGCGTTGTCCTGCTTACGTGAAGAGGACAGTGGGAGATAAGTTAGAATCTCGTTCTAACTTATGCTACTTTGTAGGTTATCCTAAGGAATCCATAGGATACTACTTCTATGATCAATCTGAGCAAAAGGTGTTTGTTTCCAGAAATGCTACTTTTCTGGAGGAACCGTTCCTTAAAGAAAAGCAAGGCAAGATCATAGAATTAGAAGAAGTACAAAGTGACCCCATACCACCCACTGAAGAAACGTCCCACTCTGATCAACCACAACCAATCACGAATTTCGATACACATGAAAATCCTCCTCTAAGGCGTTCTGAACGCAATCCTAGACAGTCGGAGAGATGGTATGGATTCTTCCATGAAATCTCTCAAAAGGATGATGATCCTTCAACATATGAGGAGGCACTTTCAGATTCTGACTCTGAACAGTGGATAGAAGCCATGAAATCCGAAATGGATTCCATGAACTCCAACCAAGTTTGGACCTTGGTAGATTTGCCTGATGGGGTCAAACCCATAGGTTGCAAATGGATCTTTAAGAGAAAGCTTGGAGTTGATGGAAGCATTGCAGCCTACAAAGCAAGACTGGTTGCAAAAGGATTCACTCAAAGATCCAGCGTGGACTTTGACGAAACCTTTTCACCAGTTGCAATGCAAAAATCCATTCGAATCATGCTTGCCATTGCTGCATATTATGACTATGAGATATGGCAAATGGATGTGAAAACTGCCTTTCTCAATGGTGACATTGACAAAGACATTTATATGGAGCAACCCATAGGTTTCACATTCAGTGGGAGTGAGCAAAAGGTTTGCAAACTCCAAAGATCAATCTATGGATTGAAACAGGCTTCTAGGAATTGGAACATTCGATTTGATGAATCGGTCAAAGCGTTTGGCTTCATCCAAATTTCGAATGAATCATGTGTGTATAGAAAGGAATTGGAGACCTTAGTGCAATTCTTAGTACTTTATGTTGAAGACATCCTTCTTATTGGGAATTCGAAGGATGACATGAAAGTGACTAAGTTATGGTTATCGAACCAATTCGAGATGAAAGATCTTAGTGATGCGTCCTATATCCTTGGAATTAAAATCTATAGAGATAGATCTAGAAGGTTAATAGGACTATCACAATCGATGTACATTGACAAAGTATTGAAGAGATTCAATATGGAGTCAGCAAAGGTTAAGAACCTTCCTATGAGTGTAGGAACATGTCTTTCAAACAAGATGTGTCCTAAGACTAACCTTGAGAAGGAAAGAATGACTCATACACCTTATGCATCAGCAATAGGTAGCATAATGTATGCAATGTTATGTACTCGACCGGATGTGGCTTATGCACTTAGTGTAACGAGTCGTTTCCAATCTGACCCTGGAGATGGTCACTGGGCTGCCGTGAAGAATATTCTTAAGTACTTGAAAAGTACTAAAGATTTATTCTTAGTTTACGGAGGTCAGAAAGATCTTACTGTCGAAGGATACTGCGATGCAAGCTTTGCATCTGACTTAGATGATTTTAAGTCAATGTCAGGATACATTTTCTGCCTAAACGGCGGAGCAGTGAGTTGGAAGAGTTCCAAGCAAACAACCACTGCAGATTCGACCACTGAGGCCGAATACTTAGCTGCAAATGATGCAGCTAAGGAAGGTGTTTGGATTAGAAACTTCATTCAAGAGTTGAATGTTGTTCCTAGCATGAAAGACCCAATTACTGTGTTTTGTGACAACACTGGGGCGGTTGCTCAAGCAAGAGAACCAAGATCTCACCAACGGACCAAGCACATTATGAGGAAGTATCACCTAATCCGTGATATTATCAAAAGAGGAGATGTGCTAATTGAGAGGGTCACATCAGCAGAGAACGTGGCAGATCCACTTACTGAACCCCTTAGTCGAGAAGCTTTCCAAGGTCATCTTCAGAAGATGGGACTTAGAGTAGCTTTAGAATGGCTTTGACGGGCAAGTGGGAGATTGTTAGGAATAGTGCCCTAGAAAGCCGATTGTATATCCGCTTTGTACTTTTCCTTATTGTAATCACAGACAATCTTTGAATGAAATAACGAATTGAGGCAACACTTCTTTATATGCTCTTGTTTGGTATGCGTTTACTTTAGCTGTGCATGTATGAGAACTCCCCTAATCCTGATGACTTTAGGACTCTACCATTTAGGTGAAATGGTTCATGAAACGAGCCCTATATCACATAAGTCATGATTAGTAAAACACTCCAAGCCGATGAGTCCTACAGACAGTGGAAGTGTCAACCTGGCTCCTCTAAGGCTTGCTTGTGGGATCACGCCCTTAAGAAGGACCACCTTGTTTCATGGAGGTGGAAAGTGTATAGTTGATACGTGCGTGATACATGAGGGTGCTTACTTTAATAAGTAAGTTCACTGAGGTGCCCCGTGTGAGAACATTCCTAAATGGGAAAGGAAGTTTCTATTTCAGGAAATGGAAACTTCCAGATTAGGAAATATCTCACGAGTCATTGATGTGATTAATTGATCCTTAGACTTGAGGTTCCTTGTCACTTTATGAGTTAACTCTGTAGTCTTAGGTATAAGCTTTAAAGGGTGTCGCCTTAGACAACTGATTCAAGGCTTATGCTGGGGCTGCACAAGTGACTCATGAAAGTGAATGAGAATCAAGAAAGGACCTACACTTGCATTTGCAAGGTGATCTCTTATTGTGTAAGTCATTCATATGCCATATGGAGTCCTTGGCCAAGGCAGTAGATCAAGACATCAAGAAAAGGGTTTCTTGGATTGAGATCAAATGGATATGGAATGCACTTAGCTTTAAGACCGGATTATTAGGGTTCTGATTATTCCCTTGCCCTAGATCTTGGTTGAGAGATAGTAAGTAGGAGGATTGTATCTCACATGAATCAATGACTTAAACGTTCTGTCGAATCCGAACATTCCAATTCAGCTAGGGGTTAAACACCTGTTGCTAGACTATGGTCGTTTAATCTGTGGACTGATTAATTAATTAGTGAATTAATTAATTGGGGTCACTGCTAATTGAATTGAGAACCTAGAGGGTCACACACAACAACTTGGTTACATGAGTTGAGGCTTGAAAATGATTAAATGAGTTAATCGGGCCAAGAGGGTTCCACACGTGTGAAGTCACACGTGTGGCTCACGTGAGTGACACGTGTCACTGTGACACGTGTCACTGTGACACGTGTCACACACGTGTGTATATATATATATATTATATATATATTAAATAATTAATTAGTTAATTATTTAATAGACTTTGGTTTAATTTTGAATTAAAAAGAAAGTCTTATTTTGGAGAAAATAATCTAGTTAATTAATTATGAATTAATTAATTAGATAAAAATTAGTTATTTATTTTATAATAAATAAAGTATAAAATTATCCAAAAATAGTTTGGATATTTTTAGCTTTCTTAAAAGTTGACTTGAATTAGAATTCAAAGTCAAAGTTGGAAAATACTTGATGATCAAGTAATAGGAGAGAGAGGGACCAAATCCTTTGTCCATTAGGACTAGGTTCGGCCGCCCCTCCCCTTTCCTATATATAGGGGAGCTCATGCTCCCCTTTAGAGCTAATAGATAATTCTTGGTTCATATGTTGAACATCTTCCTTTCTCCAAGATTAAATTAAACCCTAGGTTAAGCCTAAACACTAACTAGAGAACTAGCATCCTTACTAGTTAGATTGTGATCAAGTTGGTGGACTTTCTCTAGAGACTTCAAGTTAGAAGTTTGAAGATTCGAGCTTTACCAAGGAGAGGGGATCAAGCCGCGAGAAGAGCGTTCTTGGGTGGCTTGAAACGCTTCAAGAAAGAACAAAAGAAAAGTAAGTTTTCTATCATTACGAATTTGGTTACACGATTGCGAGTTCAAGGTCCTTTTGTTGGGAAAATTTTTAAATTCCGCTGCTTTCTGATTCGTGTTTTCCAACATTGCCCAACACTGGGCTTGGGATGGTGGTGTTTGGGCTGGCCCTTGGTAGCTCGGGGTGCCTTGGTTCGCGGCCCTCCGTTTGGGCGCACTTAATTTCGACCCGCCACTGGTCGAGGAATGCATCCAGGTCCGCCTGGGTAACGCTAATCCTGGGAGTGGCCTCATGTAGAGGCAATGAGATGTTGGTGCTAGGTCCGGCAGGATGGATAGTGGAGGCATTGCCAAGCGGCGCGTTGTAGTCATGCCTGCCTTTGGCGACTTCCTCCATGTCCTCCTCCCGGTGGGTGTTTCTCGTGTTAACCATTGCTTTGAAGAGGTTGGTGTGAAAGGGCTCTTATCTAGATCGATGTGAAAAGAAGGATTTCCCACAGACAGCGCCAAACTGATCTGGCTCAAATCCGGTCGATCTGAAGTGGACGATCTGAGGGTCAGACTTGGGTCAATCAGTCAAGAATTTGTTTGAGTGAGTTCTTTATCGACCTGAAAGCACTAATACACGTGAGCTAAGTACCAGCTTGGGGGAACTTGGGGTTTTACCCAAGTTTGGCACTCCGACGCTCAAGTCAGTAATGGAGCTCTTTAGAGAGAGAATAAATGCAATTTAATGCGGAGTAAAGACTTACCAACCACTGTTCAAGGGGCGAGTATTTATAGCCTTGGCCAAATAACACAGTAATGCGTGTACTGCAAATGTGCATTAATGGCGCTGCCAATCGTCGACCTGGTTGTCGGACGATGGAGCTGGCTAAAGTGAGATCGATTGTACCTTATTCCCCTTTGGGGTAAGACTGGGACTGGCGGGCATTGAATGCTCCGCAGTACGCCTGTCCTAGGGAATAAGAAGGTCACACGTGTCCCGACAGGAGTGCTTTACAGTATTCGGGTGTCCGGTGACGTATGTAATCGATCTGGAGATCGATATTGCCTTCCGGGATCCTTAATACTGTTTGGGTTTCCTCATATGAGAGGTCAGATCGATCTGATAATCTGATGATTGAGCAATATGTAAATCGATCTGATGGCCTCATGTAGATCTGATGATCTGAGGGCCTGATATCGATCTGATGATCTGTCCAAAAGGCCGTTTTCTGGTTTTTCCAGGTTGGCTTGGGGTCCACGGGGCGCCTACGTGGGTGTGCCACGTGTTCCTGTATTATCATGTCATGTCACGCATATAACTTAGTAATGATAAATTTATCATTTCGTGACTTGATAAGAATATATTCGCCCAATTATGTGCGTATTACTTGTTTAATGTTCATGCCATGAAAACTATTAAAAATTAGTTGGAGATGATCTCTAATGCACGGACAATCCGAAAAATGACCCCATGCAGTGTCGGGCACATGTCGGACACGGACACACCTCCGACACGTGTCGGACACGCGTGATCCGTGTCCTAAATTAAAAAAAATTAAATAAATAAAGGGGACACGATGTCGGACACTCTATGGAGGAGTGTCCGACACAGCTTGGACACAAATTTCAGAAGATCTGGATTTCTGGAAGGTGGAGGCTCCAATCGTGCCATCGGCCCATCTCTCGTGGATTCAAATGCTAAAACCTCCGTCTGTGCGGTAGTAACGGTGGTGGTCGTGGTGGTGGTGAGG
This sequence comes from Lantana camara, assembly GCA_037501455.1. NCBI lineage: Eukaryota > Viridiplantae > Streptophyta > Magnoliopsida > Lamiales > Verbenaceae > Lantana > Lantana camara. The sequence goes on from CM074857.1 coordinate 123,174,747, forward strand.
TTTTGGAAGGAGGCGGCATCATGATCGTAGGTCTCCATCTCTGCCATGGTGATGAACTGATGCTAGCTATAGTGGTGGCGGTGGGGTTTTGGGGAGGAGAAGGATCTCTGCCTCATGTTGATAATGGTATCTGTGTGAATATTATCTGATATATGTGAAGTAGCATTTTTAAAAGAATGAGCGGCGGAAGAGTGGTGGGGAAATATTAGACGAGCACTGTGTCTGTAATTAGGGTAAGGCAAAAGCATTTTTAACCTTTTGGGCCAAAGGCCCATAGAAATCTAAAATGTTTCAGCACTCTTTCAAGGCTACGTAATAAATTAAGGCTTATAAAATAAATTAAGGATTATTGGTTACTGCTATATAAATTAACATTTATAATATATATATATATATAGCCGTGTCCTAAAATTTTGAAAAAATTCGTGTCGTCATGTCCGTGTCCGTGTCGCTATGTTCGTGTCTGTGCATCATAGGAGATGATCTTTTGTAAAAAATATAAAGTACGGATGGCGGAATGCAAACACAAAATAAGGATGAGCTTATGCAACAAAAATCAGTTAGTATGTGAAATTGTAAGAATAAGTATAATTCAGATGACAACAAATTTTTATCCATAAGAAATAGAAATTATCCCTTAAATAATATTATGAAATAACAAATTTCGTATTTTTTTTAAGAACAAGAACTAAATTATTAAACCAACAAGTTAGAAAAAACAAATGGTCAGCGTGAGTCGGAATATCAAAAATCTCGAAAATCTTAAGCAAGTCGAGACCGTATTTTTTAAATCTTAAGATTTTTTATTTTATTTTATATTTATTAAGCCAAAAGAATAGGGTTTGTTTCTAATATAAATAATTTTCCTAATTAATCTAAAAATCGATTTAAAAATAATATTCCAGCCTGGTGGTACGAACTACGAAGTACGAACTCAAGACATAAGTGGAAAAGATGGAGGTTGCAGTATTACTGGTCCAATCTTACCCTCCTGAAATTCCGTTACCTGTGTTCTCTCCTTATCGCCGACTATCACGACGGAAACGCCGCCGGATTCCGACATGTCCGTCTCCGTCCCGATCCAGTCGGCCTCCCTCCGACGCGATCCCGATTCCGACCCTTTGTTGGATCCCAGATATCGTGAGTCATTTCTTTCTCTCAGTCCTCTCGTTTTTCCTTATCATGTTTTATTTTAGGGTGAATTTGGCTGAAGTTGACAGTTGAATTCTGATGACGGATTAGAGGATCGCGAGCGTTTCCGTTTCTGGTTGTGTTACCTTCAGATTAATTGGGATTGTTGAAGTGTGGGAGTGATAAAGGTCTGACCTTTTTCAAAATGTGACTAATTCGATTGAGAGACTGTTAAATTATCGGCTTAATTGGGTGATAACTTAAAAGTTCTTCCGAGTGTATTTATCACAGTAATTTCTTGTGAATACTCGGAATTAAGGTACACTACGAAAGGCTTGTTCTAATGTTGATGCAATAAGTTTTTAGACAGAAGTAGGTTCTAAGAAGAAGATATGGTGTAGGCATTCATACAAGAAAAAGACTTGTGTTAAGGGACTGTATCTTTTCTGCTGGCTACTTTGTTGGTGATATTTGGTGCATATGCTGCATTTGTGTGTGTAACTTCACATCAGGGGACTTATAGATTAGAAATGGAAAAAACAAATTTACTTAAGCATGGATTTGATATTTTGAATTTGCTGGAATTATTGGAAAATTCATGCAATCATTCTATAATTTCTTAGCCATTCCACGGCCATTTATCTATAGATTGGGGAAAAATAAACAACCTTTATGAAGCCCTGAAACCTCTATCACTTTATTGAATAGTTTAACTCATAGGACATAGAGGTTTAAAAGAATCTGAGGATGTTCTTATAAGCTAATGCAGCATCTTGTGGAAGAGATGACCTGCTGAGTAATTTTATCAGCTCTGTGGACAGCCTGTTTTCTCTTGTCTGTCCCTCTCCTTCTCCTTACAGACATCCTATTGTGATCACATTGCAGGGCAAGGTGATTCCCTGACAACAATTGTAGATGAAGATTCTGCTCTATCCTATAAAACTGGCTTCCGCAAGAGAAGATATTCTATCAACTCTATCAGCTGCTTCGGAGTGGAGTTAACGCCAGATAGTATTGCTGTTGCTATGGTATATTTTGTTCAGGGTGTCCTAGGCCTCTCCAGACTTGCAGTCAGTTTCTACTTGAAAGATGATTTACATCTAGACCCTGCAGAGGTGAATATATGTATTAAATTTATTTGTCAAGAATAATGCATGGACATCCTATCTGTCGAAATCCTGATTAGGAAATAAAGATATAGGAAAAAATTATCTGTTCATTTTCAGAGAAGAAGTATCAGAATTGTGTCTGTATGTGGTATGAAAGATATTAAAAAGAGATATTGTTGAATGCCAATTCTTTATAAGCTCATTTTTCTCCTGAGATGGACTAGTTATGTGCATGTGGTTATATACATAGACAAAGGTGTGAGGAGCCAATCTTCTGGATAATTTTTCAGCCAATATAGGCTCTACAAAGCTTTCCTGTTCTTTTGTTATTTCAGTAACCAATGCTCTTTGGCCTGTCACATTCTCTAGTTAACTAGTTGAGCAGGTCAGTTAGTTGCAGCAGGATCTCTTACATTACAATTTTTGTAGTTTATGAATTAATGATCAGTTATCTGAGCAATTTATTTATTTGTGACAATTGACTGTTATTTGCTTTTAAACATGTTAGTCAGTTCAACAATTTTTGGGAAAAATCACGGACTTATGTTTTTTCATGGTTGACTAGACAGCTATAATATCTGGTTTCTCATCATTACCTTGGCTTGTCAAACCCCTCTACGGGTTCATCAGGTACATATAGAATTAACCTCATTATCTATTTACTCTTTCCACCTTTTGGGTCTATGTTTTCTTAAGTAACTATGAATGGTTTTCTTTTTACAGTGACTCCTACCCACTTTTTGGTTATCGAAGAAGGTCATATTTGGTTTTGTCAGGACTTCTTGGAGCTTTCTCATGGATGTTGATGGCTACCTTTGTTGGCACCAAGTATGGCGTTGCCTTCTGCATACTTCTTGGATCTCTTTCTGTTGCATTTTCAGATGTAGTAAGTACTTATACTGTTGTTTACGTTGATAAGTCTAATGTAGTGTCATCATACTTTTTATACGTAGCACTCTCGGTGTACAAAAAGAGGTTGGGGGTGATTATTTTTCTCAATAAGTTGATCATGTAGAGAAAACAGTCAATAACTTTATCTATATTGTTTGTCAATATGCTTGTTATTCTCTTTATCCATCGGGCTGGTCTGAGATAAAGCATGTTGCAGGTTGTGGACTCTATGGTTGTAGAGAGGGCTCGTGGTGAGTCACAAAGCATGTCAGGATCCCTCCAGTCCTTATGCTGGGGTTCCTCTGCTTTTGGTGGCATTGTGAGTTCCTACTTCAGTGGCTCATTAGTGGGTGCTTATGGTGTGAGGTATGCACCATGTTCTATCTTTTCATTTTTAACATTTCTTTTATTCTGACATGCTCAACAATATAACTAATACTTGCAGGTTTGTCTTTGGATTAACAGCTCTTCTTCCCTTAATAACATCTGCAGTTGCCGTCCTTGTGAAAGAGCAGCCAGTTGGCCCAGCAAGGGGACATAATGTTTTGTCGGAAAGTATGGGCCTTTCAGGAACCTTGAGAAATAGCATAATGCAATTGTGGAAAGCTGTAAAGCTGCCCAATGTATTTCTCCCTACCTTATTTATATTCCTATGGCAAGCAACTCCACATTCTGAATCTGCCATGTTTTATTTCACGTATGTTGTCTCTTGACGTTTGTGTTTTTGATATTTACTACAATTTCTATTTATGTCTTCTTAATTATGGATTTTAAGAGTTGTTTTGTTTCCAGAACAAATAAACTTGGATTTACCCCAGAATTTCTGGGACGAGTGAAACTTGTCACTTCTGTTGCATCATTGCTTGGTGTTGGAGTGTATAATACTTTCTTGAAAAGTGTTCGCTTGAGGAAGATATTTCTGTTCACTACTATTATCGGTTCAACTCTAGGGATGACTCAAGTACGGTTTTCATGTCTCTTTAATATGAATGCCATTGGGATAATTTGCACCATTACAATATGTAATTTGAGCTTCTTCTGCAATCTTTTAGGTTTTCCTTGTCACTGGATTGAACCGGCGGTTTGGTATAAGTGATGAATGGTTTGCAATCGGTGACTCATTGATTATAACAGTTCTTGGGCAGGTATTTTCTTTCCTTCTGATAATAATTAACTAATTAACTATAAACTATTTATGCGTATTTTTCGTTTAGTTCTTTTCTGCAATGTTACCAAATACTTAATATCGTTGTCATTGTCAGGTGTCATTCATGCCTGTTCTCGTATTAGCAGCAAAATTATGCCCAGAGGGCATGGAGGCAACTCTCTTTGCAACCCTTATGTCCATATCCAATGGTGGGAGTGTTCTTGGAGGTTTGATTGGAGCTGGACTAACTAAGATCTTTGGCGTCACCAGGGACAAATTCGAAAATTTAACTCTCCTCATCATTCTATGCAATCTGAGTTCATTGTTACCTTTGCCATTACTGGGCCTTCTTCCTGAGGATATAGCAGATGCTGATTCTAGAGAGAGCGATGACATAGAAATGAAATCGAATTGAACCTGGAATATGTGGTTTTGATGAGATGGCTAAGGTCTCCTTAGGATTGACGCGGAAAGAACTGTTGTAAATAGAAAGAAGATGATGAGTTAGAATGACAAAGTTCATCACTTAGTACACAAGGTCATGTGGTAATCTCTTAATCATATTTACAAAGCTTGTTGGAGGGGGGATATTATCTTACACACCCCCAGTTGTATACTATTTAAAATTTTCATCTTCCAAATTCAAGTATGCTTGCCTCAGCAGTTACGATGTCGTGCATTCGTGATTCGTCTATTGGCCAAATGTTGCTCGTTTTGTTCGAGTGGAGATGCCGTCTATTAGCCAAATGTTGCTCGTTATGTTTGAGTGGAGACGCTATGTTGACGGACCTTGTATTTGCTTTGATCATTCAGGTATTTATGTTCGTTTCTTTTAGGAACGAAAACATAAATATCGCAATAGAACTAGGGATAATTATATTGACATTTTTAGATTTAACCTTATTATACAAATTTGCAGAAAATTTTTGATAAATTACGAAAACTTCTTCTAACTTGATAAATTTGGCTCATACATGCTATTATATGAATTTAATCTTTTATATTATCCGGTAAGTTGTAGAGTATTCATAAAAAGTTAAGTTTAGATGACATCAAAATATATTGATTCAGATATATTATAAATTCTTTGTTAGGGGAAGTTTCTGTAATTTCTCATACCTTTGCACAGTGAATTAAAATCCTTTGGCTGGGAAGTTTCTGGAATTCTCATACCTCATAAAGAATTTACATAATTATGTCAAATTTTATGTTAAAATCTTCATAATTATCCGTAAAACAGGTTAAATTTAAGTTGATAAATCTATATAATCATCCCTAGAACGACCGTAATGGGTGATCCACATAAAAAAATAGTACATTAGAAGGTGTTTGATCGATGATGCACGAATATAGATACGATGATATGGATATAATACGATTCAATTTTTTTTCTTCAATTTACATGTAGAAATATCCGACATGACACTATATTTTTAAAAGTGGTAGTATATTAGAGTATTTGATTAAGAGAGAGTGATACAAATCACTTGGAACTAAAACCCCACTTCGCTAAGCCATTCAGGTATCTGTGGTGTTGGTGTCCGATCGAATACGACATAATGAAACTCGAAATTTATTGCTTGAATTACGGAAAAGGGCGAAAGAATAGTCCCTCTACCTAATGGTCCCTAGCTGAAGCTCTCGCGTCATGCAACAAGTAACCCATTAGCGCTTGCTAATGTCTTAACGAAACAAGAACATCAACCATTATTCGGATCAATCAAACACCTCACATGGTCCATGCATCCACTTTCTTTCATATATTCAGACAAGCATTTACAATTCAAGACCTTTCGTTAACACTTCATACTCCGTTCTGAACCACACATCAACCATGTTGTTTCAATCATCACTATTGTTTCCGGGTTTATGTCATTATCTGGAGACCAAAAACAGGTATCGAATTGTGATTTGAGTAGTTAAGAGCCCATAATGCGATATGAGGGAAAATCCCTAGCAGTGATTCTTGGATTTTCTTTTTTGAATTTTTTTTTATACAGAAAGAAGATTCGATCGGTGTTAGTTGGGAGGATGATACTCATTCAACAAATTCTTTGTATCATCGTCAGGAGTGTCCCGAATCAGTTGGCTCGTGACACGTATGACCTCTCTGAGGCCAGAGAATCAGCACATTTGTTTCTTGTTATTGACATGGGGGGTGGGGCATTGAGTTCACTTCTCCCACATAGTGCAGTCATATCTGAATAGTTGAACAAATTTCAACGACAAAAATTAGGACACTAACAACCATAACTACTGTTGGGGTATGGGACTAACACAGAGAAAAGAAAAGAGTTGGTTAGTATGTTTCTTTTTGGTTGCCCTACAAATCTATTTCCAAAAAGTCCCTACTTTGGGTAAAACTACCCCAAGTTTTTAATTATTGATGGCTCAATCATAGGCATGAACATGATGTGTTCTTTACTTATGGCTAATTTTGGCACGTACCTAGTTCAATACCTTTTTATGTGATTGGTGTAATTTAGAAAAAATTATCGAACAAATAACAAGTGTAATATAGTTATCATATGATTAAGGGATAATTACAAAAATGGTATACCATCTCCGCCCACTTAGCAAAAATGATACTTAGATTTTTCCGGTGACATATATACCCCATACTTCACAAAACCACTCAAAACAATGCACAATCGTCGGAAACAGCTAATGACGTGGCAATTTTGTACGCGTGTAAATTTCGTGGATGCCACGTTGGTTTTTCCGCCACGTAACTGATGACGTGGTTGCCATGTTTGTAGCCTTCAAAAATCAATTATAAATTCAAATTACCAAATTTAAAACAAAATCTGAAAACATAAAAGGTGGGAAAAATCAATTGATATAACCAACGAATCAGTCATCCCCAACGTCACTGTGCACATTCACAATCTGAGAAAAAATTCGCGCACTGAAGATGCTGAACATCAAGCCCTAGAGCATAACTCAGTTTTGCGGCCTGGATTTCGAGAATCGTTGAAGTTGTTGGAGGGGTTTTGAAGGGGTGACCTGCGTAATGGCAACGATACGGAGCAAGGGGATGCCAAAGCCCAAATATGGTAAGTGTTTTTTCTTCGCATTTTACCGATTTTAAGGGAGGGTCTTATAATGGTGGGGGTGTGTTTTGGCCTTTATGCAAGTAAAGTGACGAGCTTTTGTATAAGATTCCTTTTTGGAAGATGTGAATGTGCTTGTACTGTTAATGGTCCCCCTTGTTTATTGTCTTGGCACTTGGTTGTTGTCACCATTAAATTATTGAAGTTTCTGAATAGTTTATTGTGTGTTTCCTTTTTGTGTATTTTTGTACAGATCCCACATCCTCTTCTTTGACTTTGACGTTGTATTATAATGGTAAAATGGAAAGTGTTTGTTATGTGGGTGGTAGGGTTCGCAAGGTTGACTACGTTGACATTGAAACTTTGAACTTTAAATGCATTAGTGAGTTTCTCCAGGATGAAATTCCACAAGACACTAAGAAACTGATGTACAAAGCTCTAATGTCTGGGCATAGGCTAATTGAAACGGTTGACGAGCTAAGAAAGTATGGGAGAAACTGTTTGAAGGTTCTTTGGAACTTTCCATTGTTTATTGTGACTGTGGAAAATGAAACAGATAAAGATGATGGTAATAATGGGTCTGACTTAGAAAGAAAAGAGGGAAATGATCAACCAACAGGAAATAGGGAGGAGGGTAAAGGTAAAGAACCAGTTGAAGATAATAATCCGTGTGACAAATCATCAGGACAACCATCTGAAAACAAAGAATCTGAACTCTTAGGCCCAATTGATTATAGTATACCACTTGTGTCACTGTCTGAAAATGATTTCTTTAGGAGGGTTGACAACTCAGATGAATGGATATCTGAATACACCCGTAGGTTTGAGAATGGTGAATCTGATAAACCTGTGAGTAATAAAAATGTTGAAGAAGAGGTGTGTGTTGAAGAGAATGACAGTGATGATGATGATTTTTGTGTTAATGAAGATGATATTTCTTTAGTTGATGAAGTATATGAAGAGTTAGTTGGGGAGGCTGAGTTAGTTAGGGAACCTGCATACACTGTGAAGAAGTCTGTTGAAAATGGTAATTCATATGAGTTCTTAGGCTTTGATGAACATGTGTTTGACAGTGGAACTAGTGGTGAAAAGGAGTTTGATGAAAAAGTCAGTGATAGTTGTTCTAGTGATGACCAACAATTTGATGAAAATGTTAGTCATAATGTAGAGATTGGGGAAAAAGATAATTATGATAATGAAGATAACATGTCTGAAGAAGGGTATGTTTGTGAAAATGTGGTGGGCTATGAGAATGATGGGTTGGATTTGCATAGGGTTTCAGATGATGAAGAAGGGGAAGTAGAGTCACTGAAGCAGTTCAATGAAAGTACCATCTTTGACCCTGTAATTGATCTGGGTTAGACTTTTAGCAGTAAAGAAATCTTCAAGAAAACCGTTGACTCATATGCAGTTAAAATTAGAAGGACCCTTCCATGTAGTAGATCAGACAGTAGAAGGGTATATCATATATGTGAAATATTCTGAGAGAGGTACAGGTTGTCCATTCAAAATTAATACAGTTAAGGTGATGAACACTACACCGAACAATGAGGAGGCATGGGTTATAAGGGAGTTATGTTTAGAACATACATGTCAAGAAGGATGGTATGTGCACAATGTCAGTGTGAAATGGTTGGCTGATAGGTTTGTTTCTTGGTTTAAAACTGATGCTTAGAGGGATGTGAAAGGGTTCAGAGCAGATGTTGAGAAAAAATTAAACATTGAAGTTTCTATGTCTAAAGCTTACAGAGCAAAGATTCTTGCACTGGATAAACTCCAAGGGGATCCAGACCTTCAATACACCAAGTTATGGGATTATGCTAATGAACTTAGAACTACTAACCCTGGTTCCACGGTTATTTTAGGGACTGACAATGTTGATGGTGAAACTAGGTTTAGCAAGTTCTATGTTTGTTTCAATGCAATGAAATATGGTTTCCAGCACTATAGACCCATCATTGCTGTTAATGGATATCACCTGAAAGGACCTCATGGTGGCATACTCTTAACTGTTGTGGGTGTTGATCCTGACAATGGTAATTATCCCATAGCATATGCAGTGGTGTCTGTGGAGAACAAGGAGAATTGGAGGTGGTTTTTTAGTGTGTTGAAGGCTGATTTGGGGTTGTAGGATGGGATAGGGTTCACTTTTGTATCTGACAAACAAAAGGGGCTCATTCATGCTTTGTCAGAGATATTCCCAGCTGCAGAACACAGGTTCTGTGTCAGACATTTGGTTATCAACATGATGCAAGCTGGGAACAGAGGCATAATGCTAAAGAATGCAGTTTGGAGGGCAGCCAATGCATGTAATGTGACAGAGTTCAAGAGTGCAATGAAGAATATCAGAGATAAGTTCCCAGATGCAGCTGAATGGCTTAAGGATAAGCATCCCTCAGAGTGGTCAAAGAGTCATTTCATGGAACACTGCAAGTGTGACATGAATCTAAACAACTGTTGTGAATCGTTTAACAGTTGTATCCTTGAGGCAAGGAACAAGCCCATCATAACGATGCTGGAATGGATAAGAGAGTATCTGATGAAAAAATGGCACTTGAACAAAGAAACAGCTGACACATGGGATGGTAAGATTCAAGCATTAATAATGTTCTATTACTGTATGAGGGTTTGAATGTAACAAGTTCCTTTTCAATGTGCAGGTCCACTTTGCCCTACAATATCCCTCATTGTCCAGAATAATGGGAAAGAAGTTGGTGGTTGTAGGCCCATCAAAACTTCGCGAACTAAATTTCAGATTCAGTGTTCAGATGGAAGGCAATATGCTGTGGATTTATCAGCCAAAACATGTAGTTGTAGGAGTTGGCAATTGACAGGCATTCCATGCATGCATGCTCTAAGTGCGATAAATTATGATAAGTTGCAAACTGATGAGTTTGTTGATGATTACTACAAAGTTAGCTCCTTTAGAGATGCTTATGCAGGGATTGTGATGCCAATAAGTGGTGAGAATGTATGGGGCAAAACAATGTTCATTCCACCATTACCCCCAAACTTTGGTAGGAGGTCAGGAAGGCCTGCAAGGCTAAGGAGGAGGAGAATTGATGAGGACAATAAGGGAAAGAAAAAGAAGCAGAAGGGACCAGTTATCAGAAAATTAAGAAGATTCCAAACAACCATTCATTGTGGTCATTGTGGGGGACCAGGACATAATGCTTTGTTTTGCCCCCAACTTCCTGAAAGTGCCAAAGCCAAAAGAGACAACCTGTTTAAAAGCGCCTTTGCTTCAGTAAGTATTCAACCAAATTCCTTTGCGTATATAGATAATCTATAATTTTTTTGACTTGTATTCTTTTGTAGGGTCCTGGAGAAACAGCTGTAAATAGTGCTTAGTTGATGTAGTATGTCACTGTGATGCAAACTTATTTTGTATGATATGAAATGCAGGTTTCTAAGTAATTGTTTTAACAAAGGGTCTTCATGAAGTTATTTTGGTTTATTGTCTGTTTGGTAACTTCAATTTTATTTGGGAATTTTACAACATTAGCATGAAGATATCACAGCAATATCATGACAATTTGGTGGCCAAGAAGCACCATCATTTCTGGCAGTCCATTCGTTCATTGATTCATCCAAAAGGAAACAACATTTACATGATAGCACATCCCAGACTTTAACACAGAGCAGACCTACATCTAGAAAACTAATTTCACAAGTGCCATTACACCAATCACCCATACAACCGCCACTGATACGAGTGCAATTCGAGCTTGTTTCTTCAATTTTTGGTTTGCAATGTTGAGTTGGGTCTCCCATTTCTTGGATTCATCTTCTAATTTGTTGATTTTCTTCAAAAGACCAGGAATGATAACCCTGGACCTTTCACACATTGGAGGGTCACACCAATTGAAAAAATTGCACTTCTGCAACAACAGACCAAAAAATAAGAAGTGGATCTTCAAAATCCCAATCAACTCAAACACAATGCACAACAGGTGCAAGTGAAGAGATTCAAAGCTGTAAATACCTGATCTCTACAAGTAATGAAACGTCTCCCAGGGTGAGTTCCTCTCCATGCCGTCCTCATTGCAGCGAGGTCTTCACAGAATCACAACACTCTCACCTGATTTTCATACCAGGGCTGTCTTCCTTGGGCAGATTCAGACGCACCACTTTGAGTAGCCATAGAAGAATTGATTAAGTTTCAAGCTACACTCTTGCATAATAAGCTTAAACATCGAATATGAAATTTATGAATGTAAAGGGCTTTTTAATTTCTGATAATGTGTGGGTGTTGATGGGATTGTAATGGGAGGGAAAATTCCCTCCAAAACATATGAATTACATGGATTTTCTAATTTCGTTTTAATGGGAAAAAATGTCACATGGTTAGTGTGTTATGATGTGGCAAGGCCGGTATTGCCAAATAGGACATAAAAATGACACGTAGGATTTCGGGGTCGGGTTTCCGGCGGGTTTTAGGTTTTCCGACGAACAAATGCATTGTTTTGGGCGATTTTGGGAGGTATGGGGTATATATGTCACCGGAAAAATCTAAGTACCATTTTTGCTAAGTGGGCACAGATGGTATACCATTTATATAATTTTCTCATATGATTAAATAGGTTCCGATGAATCGAGTTTGGACTAGAACGTTCAAAACAGAAGCTTCAAGGAAAAGTAAAAGTTTCACATTTGGCAACCATAAGATGGAAATTAGGTCTTGTATATATACAACTTTTTACATCATCCTGGCTGAAGGTTTCTTTCTCCAGGGCAATGAAGATCCGAGTTCGAATTCTATTGGCCACTTGGGGTGTACATCTTTATAAAAAAATAATAATAATAATATTTGCATCATCCCCTCCAAAACACATTTCAGCTTTGTCTTTGGGTGTATGGTTGCGTTTGCTCCATGATTACTCTTGTTCAATTCCAGTAATTTCTTTAATTAAGCAAGAATGACTGCTTATCCATGTTATATACTTATCTAGGCATTATTCTTTAATGTACGAATATTTTTAAAAATATTATTTTATGGTGTCGTGTCGCTTTGAAAACTCGTGTTGGACACTTATCAAGTGAAAATTTAAAAAAAAAATTCATATCATCGTATCCGTATCATGTCGTATTTGTGTCGTTGTATCCATATCCGTGTATTATATATATTATCAATTATGAATGCAAGTGGTTCGTCTGATTTCCTTGTTTTTGGATAAGATAATTATATTTCAATATGGCCCAATTTAACAATATTAATTTGCCAAAAACATCCCGTAAACTGTATTATGAGAATGGTAGAAACTCCCTGTAATGATTGATGACATAATAATACTTTTAGCCGATGATGCTATTGTTGACTATAGATTTGACAATGAATAGTTAATTATAGATTTGACAATGAATAGTTAATTACATTATTATAAATTATATTTAAGCTCTCCTTAATTATATTTATATAGAAAGCATAAAATACAAAATAATAATAAAAATAAAAAATAAAAAAATATTTATATAGAAAGCAGACAAAGGCACATTATCTAAAGATCACTTTAATTTGATAATCGTTGGTAATTATGATAATTAAGTACAATAATTGCGATTATATTAAGCTAACAACTTGCCCCATATCGATCATGACAATGAAATGAGTAAAGAAACATCATGATAATCATGCAGAATTATGTAATAATCAAGTAATTAGGTTTAGACCTAATTTCTGCTTGTTTGAATTTTACATTCTTTGATTTTTAATATCGGTATATGTTCTATAATGCACGAACACAAACACTATCAATATGTATACGGTGACATATATTTTTTTTAAAAAAAAAATTACGTAAAAAGTATATAATACGAGTATTGGATATAATACGATATGAGAAAATAATTTTTTAAATATGTCCAACGTGTATAAGAAGATATCTTACGTTCAATATATAGCGTCCATGAAGTAGACCAAATTCAAATCAATGAAATTAAACTCGATTTGGCTTGTAGTATTTGCCAACGAAGAATTATTTGAGAAAGAGGAATTATAGTTGGTTAGGAGAGGATAGCATGTGGGAAGCCATGTGAAGGCATTGATGCAAATTTAACCTAGCACACATATTATATATATATATGTATAATTAAATTATTAATGATATACGTCATGGATAGAAGCGGTGAGACGACTTCATGTGGACGATCATCGGAACTCATCAACTGTATATGGATTCAGAATATTAGTGAAGAATATACACTTACACATATATATAAACCTTGATTATTAAGATCAATAAGATCTACCAATATACGTAGGATAATTACAAATACCCATGAAATTCAATTCAATTACGAAAAAGAATTTTTCATAGTTGAGAAATTATAAAAACGTCCTGATATTTGCATATAAGGGTTATTAGAAATACTGGGTCGCTATAAAAGTTCGGTTTCAACAATAAAAGACTGATCATACTATAAATTTAAGAACTTCTAGACTTGTACTTTTTGTTAATCAAGTAGTTTTAGCTTTAGATACCAATAGGGACAAATAAATAATTTAGCGGTAAATATCTATACTTATGATTTGGTAAGTTACGGATTCGCGACCATTAAGATGTATGTGTGTGTGTTTGTTAAAAAGAAAAGGCTTCAAATAACAATATTGGTAACATATGTCACATCATATTCAAATAATGGAAGGAACTTATCCATTTTTAACAAATGTTTGGGTTTCGAAGTGGTTAATTATCCTATTAATTATTTTGAGGTAATTCAACGAGAAAACTAGTGTTATATATATATATATAAACTAGTTTTTTAGGTCTTCAAACAAATATAAAAAAAATTGAACCGATTTTATAAAATCAATAATTGACAGCAAAGAAAAATAAAATCAATTTAAAATCAATTTACCAGACAAATTTATTTATTTATTTGTTTATTATTTTATTAATTTTTGTCATTTGATCGAGTGTGGCATAAGATTTGAGCTATACAAGGGTTTCAAAGGGCCACCTGATAACTGTTAAGAAAATATAATTTCTATGATAAATTGATCTGAATGAATAATAATAATAATTATTATTATTATTTTTATAGTTTGTTGAGAGCTTTTGATTTAAAGAAAGAACCACAGGAAAAATCTAATGACGGAAATGGAAATTGCCTGCTGCCTACTTGACAAGAAAATGACACCATATACATATTCTGTTTGTGTGTGTGATGACACTCGTTACACTTTCTTTTGTGGCCTCAAATAGTTTGTGAAGGAGTGACATTAATATATATATAACGAGTTTTCTATAAACGAAATAATTGCGACATATTAACATCATTTGTGATAGATTTTTTTAAAAAACTAATACAAAATTCTCCTATAGATTAATCAGTGACTATGCATTTATCGACGAATTCTATCACATGATATGTATTCTCCTTCGACGTGACATGCATAATTAATACTTTAATCTGATGAGGGATTGAGTTACCCCTTTTATTAAAAAATAAATCAAATTATATATGCTCAACTTAATTTATCTTAACAACTTGCGATGAGGTGAGTGTTGTCAAAACATTTATGAGAACACTGCAAATTTGAGATAATAAAATATCCCTTTTTGTATTTTTGGACTTTAATTTGGTATTTCCGATTTTAGGAACACTTACTATCAAAATTTTGCAATGTTGGATAAATCCAACCTAATCCTTAATTTTCAGGGGAAATTAATCTGGCGACCACGTAGGCACAAGTAGGGATGGCAACGAGTCGAGCCGGCTCGCGAGCTACATGAGCCGAGCCCGAATCCAAACCCTTTATTTCTTGGCTCGTGGCTCGCGAGCCGGCTCGCGAGCCCATATATTTAATTAAAAAAATAATATTTTTAATTTTTATATATATAAATATTTTATTAATATATAATATTATATATATATTCATTAAATTTAATACAAAATGAATAAAAAATAATATATTTGTTATATATATTCATTTAATATATATTATTATATATAAAAATATATTAAATTATTAAAAAAACTAATTTTTTTATTAAAAATAATATTAAAGGCCCGAGCCTCGAGCCGAGCCGAGCCGGGTTCGAGCCTTGGTCGAGCCGAGCCCGAGCCCTGAAAAAAGGCCAAGGCTCGGCTCGGCTCGGCTCGTTGCCATCCCTAGGCACAAGAGCAATATTTTGGACGGCCACATAGGCACAATGGTGGCATTTCGGATAGCCACTGTAACGCCCGACTATTCGGCCGTACGGGTATGATGTATGTGTTTACTACTTGCGCACTTTAATTGTTTTAACTTTCATTATTTATCTTATTCTTGTTATATTTGAAATATTTTCTTATTTCACTTGAATTTTATTTGGAATTTAAACGTATTTGCTTATGCGCGTATGATTATGCCTTGTTTGATTTCGTTTCGATTTTCGTTTTTCGTGGTAACTTGGTATGATTGAATTTTGTGTATTATGAACTTACCTATATGTTCGTTGCATGATTTTACTCTCGGTTGCTTGAGTTGTGAATTTGTTTTAATTCTCGTAACCAATTAGGGGCTAAAGAGCATTTAGCGCACCCTTGGTTCCATATGTGATAACTTGAGCTTGGGAACTCGGAATCGAGTTCCGTCGCCTCTATTGGACTCGTTTCGACGATTCGGGTTCAATAGGATAAGCCTCCTATTTTTATAAGACCATTTAGATTCCCAAATCTCAACCGAAACGAGCACCTTGCGCCTAAAACGACAAACTCTTGACTTTTCTTTAAGCTACGACCCTAATTAACGCCCCTAGACCCTAAACCCTTGACCTAAGCCACTTGCATCACTCTCTCTCTCTCCCTATCAGCCCCAACCGAAATCCCACCCCCTTCATTCCCAAAATTTAGCCACAAAGAACAAGAAGAAGAGAGAAGAAGAAGAGGAAAACCCCATAGCCAAAACTTTGGAGAATTGAGCTCATCTCCCTACCATTTCTCACCTATTTTTGATGGTAAGCATATTTTTTAGTAGTATAGCTCTTGGTATTCATTTTATGATGAGTTTTGCTTGGTTTCATCCATTCATGTAGTAGATTGGGAGATGATGTTGAATAGTGTGTTTCTTGCCCCTTTTGGTTGGTCATTTGAATCCTTTAATTTCCTTTGAATTTCATGAATATTATGTGTTCCTAAGGCACGTAATTAGTTGGTTATGAACTTGTTTTGCTTGATTATGGTGGATGCTTGAACTTGACTTGTTGAAGCTTGAAGATATGAATTTGATGATGACTTCTTGATGCATTACTTGAAGTTCTTGTTGTTTAATGTGATATAGCTTGAATATATGAGTTCATGACCTGATTTGGGGTGCTTTTAGGTTGAGTTTTGTGTTGGCTTGGTGACTTTTGGCTTCCATTTTGTTTTTCCCCGGTTTGTGTGTGTTTTTTTTGGCTACTGACCCAAATCCACGGGGGTGGATTTTTCGAAGGAAAAATCCATGGGGGTGGATTTGAGTCAGTAGGCTTCTGGATAAAATCCATGGGCGTGGATTTTTTCCTTTGGAAAAATCCATGGGGGTGGATTCTGTCCTGCATTTTTTTCGTTACTCCGGTTCCGTTTTTCTTGTTTTTCTTCGCTTGTTTGATCTTCCTCCACCTCTTTTATGACTTCTATTCCTTGCTAACATGTATTATTACGTGCTATGATTAATGTATCAAGTTTATGATTCGTTTTAATATGATTTGTGAAAGTTATGAACGATTGAATGTGTAACCTTCAAGCATGGAACGTTTTGAATGAATTATTTGTCTATATGGCATCATAACATGATTTTCACATTTTATGCATCTCATATCATATGCATAACATAGTCGAGCATCGTATATGGTCATGTTGAGTCTCACACAACCTCTTTTGCACAGATTCGGGTTTGGTTGGAGACGGGGGCGACCTTTGAGGCTCTTGTTTTTCTTCTTTTGCCGCTTCAAGGTGGGTTTATCTTCTACTAGTTAAAAATGACCCTATATACAACCAATGTGCAAAGTTTACGCCAAAATGTATAATATACGTATTTAAAGTCTTTTCTCGAGTAAATGATTTCAAATGTAACTTGTTTCTTTATGAATCCTACCTTATGTTTTGGCGAGAGCATGATAATGAATGCACGGACCCGGGACCTAGCACATGTGGCTATTTGGGGAGGCAAGGGCCGACGGTAATCCCATGTGCTAGTCCCAACTATTTAACAAAGACCGGACCTCCCTAGGAGATTAGCGTGGAATGGTAGTTGAGCGCCCTTGGGGGATTCATGTAAGCCCCTGGGTCAATGCATGAGGTGGTCGGGCCTTGCAAACCCGTCCACCACCCAGGAGGAAAAAGGTGTATTTGTATGATTATGATCATGAATATATGTGCACAAAAGACATGTATGGTAACTAATGAATTATGATATGTTTACACGAGGAGAAGGTTGGAGATAATGCATGCCCACTCGACGGGCCTTAAACCCTATGATTAATTGTAGCACCCCGCACGTGAGGCGCCACATCCCCCGCACTAAGGCTCAACACGAGTAACGAAATAGTAAATCTGCACCCGTATCAAACCCTAGCGAACGGGAGACAAACATAAAAACCCTCCTAAGCTAGGCGGAACTAGACCCTGCACTGATAACCAATCAACAAAATATATTGCATAACAAACCAAAGTTCTATCATACAAACCATAAACGGAATTTGGGCTCTTCAGGCCTCTTTTAAATCATAGAAAAACCCAGTAAGGTCAATTCAATAACAGTTACATAAATATTCAAGTTCGGAACTACAGAATCGAATCAAACATAAATCAAGTACATGAGGGAGTGCAAAGACTCTCCTATCCTAACTCGACCAACTTAAAGACTCCAAACACCTCCGCCTAGCCCGAAACTCCAAAGTCAGACCTGCACACTAAAAGATTGAGGAGGGAGAGGGTCAGTCTCTAGAAGACTGAGTGAGCAGGAGTGATATACATATATAGAAACATGCACATGCAAATCATAAATTCCGAACAAGGTTTTGTTTAAAATTAGTTCCCTAAAAGGGCAAGAGAATGATTAATCAATGCTCGGATTTTATGACTAATCATATTAATTCATTACATTCATAAATCATACATAAATATAAGGCTCGGCGAGTGAGCGTGCACAATCTCCAACCAAACTCCGACCGTGTACGACAATTTTCATTAATAAGTTAATTAGGTGATCATGCAATATCCCATAATACACGCAGACCATACATCATATCATAAACATATTCGTTTGGGCGATCCGGATCCCGGCCTTCCCGCACGGTGCATAATCATAACATATCATATTCATAAGCATAATCATATCATAACCAACCTTCTTCCTCCGGGTGGTGGACGGGTTTGCAAGACCCGGCCACCGGATCATACATAATGGCTAGTGAGGTACATGAATCCTCAAAAGCCCGACTTGCGTTTCCTCGTCAAAACTCCTAACGAGGTCCGTATCGTCGTAAATTTGGTTGGGACTAGTATATGGGATCCCCGTCAGCCCTTGCTTCCTCGGTTAGCCACATATACTAAGTCCCTGGGCCCGTGAACATATCATATTTGCATAATCTCGCCAAAACATATCAATACATACATATGATACATACTATAAGAAATCATACCTTTCCGTGTAACTCGGCATATGCTATATACGTACCTCTCCGTGTCATCCTAATCCATAGCTAGCATGAAGACACACGGTTTGGAGCATAGCCTCATTACAAAACCATTTTTTTAAGCTTATATACGCTCATACGTATAAATCAGAAGAATTTACTCGATAACTTCATTTGAAAACCATATATGTATATAATCATAAGGTTTTGGCCAAAGCTTTTCACATAAGGGTTGTAGGGTTTGTTACATAACTAAAACGAAAACCACCCTCACCTTAACCGTGAAGAAACAAGGATCGAGCACCAAGTGCCTGAACGATCAAAAGCTCTCCACCCTCGAGACAAACTGTACAAAAGACCACAAGACGTGTTCGTGAGACTCAAGACTCTTAATGAACCATATATGACGCACGGCAATGCACAAGCATGATATGTAGGCATAAAGATCATATTAAGTCATGAAAATCATATAACCAATTCATTCACTTGTTCAATCATAAATCATTCAAATTCTTCAATTCATATGTCCAATCAATTTATTTCAAGAACTCAAATAGGAGCATAGAACATATTCAAGCTCTTCCATAATGCTACCACATACTTCATATTACATAACATAGCATATATCCAAGGTTTGACAACAAGAAGAAGTCATATGATATAGAAAATAAGCTATGCGATTCATAAACGACGTATAAACACACGTAAACGGCATTACGTAAAAGCATGCCTATAACACATCCAAAAGCCATGAAATTACACCATATTACTCCTAACATATAGTAAAACAAGTTCATAGTTCAACACAAAAGGAGATAAGGCCATTAAGGAGGTGAAACAAATCAAAAACCGAAAAGGAAGCAACAAAGACTGCACATGGGAAGTGACACGGGGGTGTCACCAACCCTAGCCCAACTGAGCCACGGGCGTGGCTCAGTACAGAGCTGCCCAGAAGGTGTGACACGCCTGTGTCTCACTCTTATGAGTAAATGAGACACGGGGGTGTCACGGTACAGAACTTATCCACACACAAAGTTTTTCCGGCAAAACTGATCTCAAACAAACTCAATCCAAAGGCATACCAAATGAACTCCAAATGCTCTGAAACTTAATATGCAACATATTTGGCATGTTATGAACATTTTTCATTTAGAGTGAAAAAGCTAAATCACACGTTAAGATCATCGAAACCGTGAAACAAAACTGGATCGCTACAATCGGACATATGAGCCCTAATGGTTCTATCATGCCTTGATCAAGTACTTAGGGCTTGAATTTGGATCTGAAACTTTGGGGAATGCATGCTAACATACTAAACAACTAATATACATCATATATATGCAAAATGGTACAATTTAAAGCACATTAGAAGGACCAACAAGTTACCAAACTCAACAGCAACAATTCTGTCAAAGATCATGCATAAGAACAGGCCATGTCTTGCGGTTTTGAGGCTTCAAATGGAACCAAATACTTAAAGCATGAATGCTAACATATAAAACAATAAGTGTACATCAACTCCATGCATTTTCACACGAAATGGAGGCCATATGATCATGCAACAACACCAAATCTCACACAGCAGTTCGAAAACAGGGGAAACAGTTTGAACATCAAGTTTGGAGCTCCATATCTCATAATTTCATAAAAGGGTCAAGAGATGAAATCCTCCTAACATCATATACTATCAGTTAGGAAAGAAATAAGCCAAGAAACAAGTTCATATGATCACATATAAGCAAGAAATTCAGCTATACAAGCAAATAGGTCACAAGAGCAAAAATCCCTAAAAGTTCATACCAATCTCATAATTCAAACCCTAATCAATTCTGATCCAAATCATGTTGTAAGAAGATGAAATCAAGCATAATTGAGTAGAGAAGACATAAATATTCATACCTTGAAGTTTTGGTGAAGGAGGGAAGAGATTTGAGCTCAAAATCTCAAGAATGGCTTAGGGTTTTCTCTCCTTTCTTCTCTTCCTCCATATCGATCAGTTGCAGCAATGAGAGGAGATGTTTGGTTCGGTTTTCAGAGCTAAAAGGGAAGAGAAAGGGCTTAACTCTAGGTAGATAAGTCATGGTTAATCCTTGGTTAGGTTTGGTTAAGTAAAAAGGGTCCCACCAAGGAGACTAGTCAACAAAAGAAGCTCTTCTTGCACGGGTTGCTCGTTACGGTTGAATTTCGGAGGTCTTAATGATCTCAAAAAGTTATGAGGCTTGTTCCATTGTCTCCGGATCGTCGATACGAAGGCAACGGAGGTGTCGGAATTCGAATCCGAATTCCCGAGCTCAAGATATCACGTACGGAACCAAGGGTGCGCTAATTGCTCGTTAGCCCCCGATTTGGTTCCACAATTAAAATTAAATTCATAAACACGTCAAATGAATCCGAAAACATAAACCGAGCACATTGGCATGTTCATAACACACATATATACGACATATTAAATTTCCATACCAATCCGATATCATTACATATATGAACGAAGCACAAATAGAACACTCATGCGCAAGAACGAATTCATAACGTTAAAATTTAGTTACTAAAACTTAAATTCCATTTTAATTAAATTATAACCAACTAATAACATGTTGAAATTAATTAACAGAATTACCGAAATAGTTAAGGTAACACGAAACCTTAATTAAGAAATCAAACAATAAATATCAAGGTAGAGATAAAATGAATTAAATTAAATATTAATAGTTTACAGTTTAAATCAAATAAAACACTTTTAAACGATTAATCATATAATTAAATAATTAAATCGCGCAATTTATAAACAAATACACCACATTATTAAAACTGAAAAACTGGGGTGTTACATTAATTATGAACGAAAATGATAGTCGTAATCCCGTTGATGTCTTCTTTGTTTTGCCACTTGGGAAAGGTCCTTTTCAAACTTCACACGGGATTAAGACTTGCATGTATGTGTTTAAATTCCGTTGTATTATATATTACGCCCCGTTTTTATACCCACCAGTCTCTTTTAGACTGAACCGGTTTGTTTTCAGTTGTTTTGTGCAGGTTTGGGAGTGCTAGGCGGGAATACGAGTCGTCTAGTCTTGCATTGGTGTCTATCATTTCCTTTACACTCATATATACTTGTTATTATTACTTTTGTATTATGTTCATGTATGGAGCGTTGCGTTTTGTTTGGGGCCGTGATGGCTACTGTACAGGTTGTAAGTGTTGGTACCTATATGTAAATACAATACGTATTGATATGTGTTGGTACCTATAAGTATATATGTTGAATTGTTTTCGCTTTATTTATTGCAACTCTGATTTTTTCTATATTCCGTTGTTGAATGGTCTAAGGGTTAGCTCCCGCCTAGCTTAGCGTGTGTGTTGTGTCCCCGTTCGCCGTGATTTGGCACGTGTATGGATTTCCCATTTCATATACGGGTCGGGTCTCGGTGCGGGGGATGTGGTGTCTTACGCTCAGGCGCTACAGCCACTAAGGCACAATTGAAATTAGAGATCCAGTTGGAATTTGACCAAAATTGCAAAATTTTGGGAATAAGTGTCCCTAAAATCAGAAATGTCAAATTAAAGTCCAAAAATGCAAAATGGAGTATTATTGTCCCAAATTTTCAAGTTTTCCAAACAGTTATTAACTAGCATATAGTTTGTTTATTATTCCAATCTAAATATGTTAACACATCCTCCGTCCAAACCCAAACAATTGGGGTCTGACCTGAAGTGTGAAACTCAATTCAATTCAACTTCATTTTCAATTCAAATATGATACAATCTACTCTGATACCATATTAAAGTATATATTTGGCCTACCTCACCTTAAAAGCTAGCCGATTAGGTGAAGATTATCAAACATTTATTAACTAGCATATAATTTATTTATTTTTTAACGTGGAATAAGTTAACAATACGTGATAAATAAATCAAAACATAGTTGATAAAATATCCGATACTTGGGATAAGATCGAATTAATTAAAACCTCAAAATTTAATGGCCTTATTTATTATTGACAAGAAACTTATGCTTTCAAACAAAGTTCATCTTTCTCAAATTTATGGCAAGGTTACTTCAATCCTTTGAAGCATAAAGAGATCGAAGGTGTTGTTTGTAAACATGAACTAGTTTTACGTGGAGTGTCCCTAACCCTAACCCTAATCCTTTCCTTCCTGAAAAGGACTAATCAATATGGAGCTTATGTAGTTATGTTACTTGCAAGGCCCCAATTGTGACATAAATTTGTAAGTAACCCGACACAGAATTAATTTTATATATTTTTTGTCCAGACAAATAGAAACAAGTTATTGATTTATTGATTAATTCAGGTTGGTTCCAGATTACAATCTTTTTTTTTTATTTATTTTCCTCATAAAGTGAGTCATCAATATAGGAAATTAATAGGTTCAAGACATTTTTGATAATCTATTAATGTTTTGGACCATTTGGTCGTTTTGTTCGATCCTATGGATTTTTTTAGGATGAAATTCTCTGTTTTAAATTTTGTTTTTTAATTATAAATATGTAATACGTGTATAATCATAGTAAATATAAAATGGAGGGAAATGAAATTTTGGCATACCAACCGATTATTTTAGTAATTTTGGTGCAAATTTTTTTAAATGTAACTTATAAGGGGTGTCGGACACGAGTGTCCGACAAGACACGGCATGACACGACACGTCATGACTCGACACGGCAAAATGATATTTTTAGAAGTGTCCGTGCATCATAAATTATAACTTGTAAGTGACAGTAGCCAATTATTGCATTCAGTTCAAGAACACAATATTATTGAGTCAACATAAAAGAAAAAAACAAACGTGAACAAACGATAAACTAGAAATTAAAATCCCCAACAGTAACTATCTTAAATGTTAACGAAGTTATGTTGTTATCAACATTGCGTGACAAAACTGCGATTATCACAAAACTATTCCTAACAGTGGAAATTGGGATTTCGTTGCTCAACATTTAATATTTTTCATCCCAACTGATTAACAACATTAATTTTGTGTTCCTATGACATAGACAAACTCCATGGCAATTGATTTCAAGCTTTCCCAATTGTTGCCATTTGTCCAATATATTGGATAAACATTGAACTGTTAAGGGTCCAATAATATTTTGAACGTGTGATATATATGGAGCTAACTACGAGATTTAGGATCAATTAATTTATGAAATACTTGTTATTACGATGTCTCAAAATATAACTTCGAAAAGAAAAAGGAAAATTTACATCCAAATCGCTCTATATTTAGGCGTACTTATAATACAATTAATCTAAATTGATAAATTATATTTTAATTTCTAATTTTGAGAATTGTTTGTGATCTCTAATATATGTTAGGAACTTAGGGTTATGTTATGTCATTTTAAAAATACCCCTTATTTTTTAATTGATTTGTGATTTCGGGGACTGTATAATTAAATTCATAACTTATAAGGAATGTTTTACTTATATTTGTAAACTTTAGGGATGATTTTGTAATATTAATCATATATTTAATATAACACTCATACAAAATGTTAGGGGTATTTTTTATAAATTTCATTAGGGATTTTCAAACTAAACAAAATTTACAAGGGCTAAAATGTAATTTTTTGATTTAAATGGATTGCGTTGTAATTAGTCCTAAATAAAGGATAGTAATATATAAATGTCGCTAAAAAAAAAAAGCATTCTATGTATATATAATATTAAATTAATAATATTTTTAGTTGTGTTTTGCTGACAATATTGGCAATTATATTTCATGGTATATAAGATATTAAATTTCTTAAGATTTAGAGCTGAAATTTTGGTCTTGTAAATGAATATTGAACTTCTAACGATATCCGACCCAAATTCAGAAAATTTCTGAATTGAAAACATTAAATATATATGTGTGATGTGGTGGGCATAAATACCGTTCTTTTTTTTTTTTTGAGGGTGGCATAAATACCGTTCTTGTGGAAGAAAACAATGTGCTGCTGCATGCCACATAATAAATGAAATAGTTCTCTTATTAAATCCCCTTATCTGCTGAAATATTTTTGCTTTAATTGTTCAATCATGGATATGGGCAGTTGATAGCTAGTTAATGCAGAGACTATATATATATATATATATGTGCATGGTTTTCATCTATGTCACGTTCAATTGTCTCCTATGTTACTTTAAAACATTAAAATCGGAGCTAAAAGACACAAAAACCACGACATATATACTCATATGCAACCTAAATTTAGGAATCGGTAATTAATTTTGGTCGAAGACCACTCGCATGTTATTGCTATCTAGTGAAAGATGCATGGAATTGATTGGATATTATACATTTACAAATAGTGTATTGCATTAATGCCATTATAAATCTGAAATTTAAATATTTCTTCAATCTACCACAAATTTGTTGGTTAACTATCTTTAGTATGATATTAACAAACATTTTATAAATTTTCACCTAAAACCCTAGAACTCATGTATGATCACACATGTAATTATAAACTTTGCCGGTAGATGTATGTGTAATATTCCAAGTAATAAGAGGGGTCAGTCGGTAATATAATATGATTTCAGGGGACGTAAATAATAAATATTAGATATACAGACACGATTACGATGAATATATTTTTTTGTGATATTTTTAAAAGTGTTAAAGTATTGAACTTTAACTACCAAAAGCACAAATGACAAAACTGAAACCCTTTTATATAGTCAATATCTTGACTTAAACATCGTAATTCTTGAGTGTTTTTCTATTTATTTAGTCGATGGATCCATCAACAGCCATATCAACCGAAAGTAACTCAAGTAACTGCCAATCAAGCATTATAAACTTTCAGTCAAAAAATTAACTAAAAAGTTGATCACAAGAAAGGGGCCCCCGCCCCCCACCCCCAGTAGGGGCCACATTGTCTCACATTCCACTGCCCCAGTGTCCCTCAGAACATGGAGAAATCGCAACTTTCCCCCGCTATAAGTTCCCCTCTCTCCTTCATTCTTTCTCCCTCACCATAAACCCCACAAAATTTCCAGCAAAATCAACAAGAAAATCCCAGAAAAGCACGAATTCTTTCAGGCTTCAGTACGACAGCTTTCTCTCTTGAATTTCCCTGGAAAAAAAATAAGAAAACATACCGAGAAGAAACCAAGAACAGAAGAAATTAATTAAGCATGGACATTGAGCTGGTAAAGTGCGATTGCTGCGGCTTGAAGGAGGACTGCACGCCGGATTACATCGCCGAAATCAAGTCCAAATTCGACGGGAAATGGCTCTGCGGTCTCTGTTCGGAGGCCGTGGGAGACGAAATCAGCAGAGGCAAGAAGATGTCCGCCATGGACGAAGCTGTTAAAGCTCACATGTCCTTCTGCCGGAAATACAAATCGAATCCGGCGATCTTAGTCGCCGACGGGATGAGGCAGATGCTCAGAAGAAGAAGCGGAGATAATTCTCCGTCGTCGTCGCCGTCGAAGAAGTACTACGCGAGGTCAGCAAGCGCAATAGCGCAGGTCGGAGATGAACCGGGATTCTCCCCGTGCTATTAGGGTACAGGGAAATTAGGGTTTGTCGATCTCCATTAGAGATGGATTGAGTTCCATCTGTATAATGTTTGTACAGGGAGGTAGGTACTTCAATGGAGGATTTTGCCTGGTTCTTGAAATTCTATGTTTCTGCAGTTTTAATTTTATTTTATTTTATTTTTTTTTTTGTAAAAAGATGCAGCAATACGTAAAGTGAATTTCTTATGTTAATTTTATATTTTCTCCC
The DNA here is from genome assembly GCA_037501455.1 of Lantana camara. Classification (NCBI taxonomy): domain Eukaryota; kingdom Viridiplantae; phylum Streptophyta; class Magnoliopsida; order Lamiales; family Verbenaceae; genus Lantana; species Lantana camara. The sequence continues at coordinate 123,201,418 of CM074857.1, forward strand.
TCCTCACTTATTTCCTTATTTTACTGTTTCTTTTAATTAATTTTTGTTTAAAATAAATATATTAAAATAATTTTTATAAATTAATAAAGGTTTAATCCTGTACTATAATTTATAATTATGAAATTATTTGTGTGTCATAAGGATTATTGCTTTTAAACATATTAGATTGCCCACATGGTCGAAGGAAGGCATTATTAAATATGTCAACAAAACCTCAACTAACTCAAAACTTGTCTTAATGATTTCACCTATATATCTTAATAAGAAAGCAACCTCAAAAACAGATCAAACCTAGCTAGAGCAACATGGATCACATTTTCGTTCTCCATAAACGATTTATCCCCCGTTTTATTCATCTATTAATTTTACGTGTATTGGCAGGCGACTCCCAAGTAAACTTGTTGCTATATCACAATTTATTTTCGTTTTGAATCTGAATAAATTTGTTAATGCACTTGAACGTATGTAGATAAAACAAATATATAAAATTCAAAATTGAAATAAGTGATCAAATCTCTTTAGCAACGCGGTTTCATCAATTTAATTGACAATAATATTAATACGTAGCATAGGACAATTGTATGGTTATTATAGAAAAGTAATCTATAATAAATGGTTACTTGGCAAATGCTCTCAACATTTTATTAGAAAAATAGTTGATACTTGATAGTTGGTTGAATGTAGTCAAGGATGGTTATTGGAAGCAGGTATATCTGCTCCAAAAGGACAACCAGTTGCTTCAAGATAAATACACGTTGGTTATGGTGGATTTAAATAAACGGTCCATTATAACCCTAAAAATAGAAGTATTTTGGTGAGGAAGGTTGACCCTATTCGATGACCCGACCCAATTTACCTCCTAAGGCATGGTTATTGATTAGAGTTTCCAATCAACCGTAACTCAGTTACCGTATAGTGTTTTGTCGAATACTCATGTGACATATTGCTTTATACATTTTTTTTGAAAAATTCAACAAAAAAAAAATTATATCATTCGTATTCGTGTCGTGTCGTGTCGCGTCCTTATCGTCGTATTCGTATTTATGCACCATAAGCTGAAAGAATGTTGATATCAATACGAGTAATTATGAACTATTAAAAACATCTTATTAATGTGTAAATTATATAAAGAGTTCTCAGATAATGTAGTGTATGATTCATTTTTTTATAAAAAGTATTACAAACTCTTAACGTCAAAGTTTTTTTTTTTTCCTTATATTTGTCTTAATTCGGAGATGGCATGATTACAACTCATATGATCTTAAATAAAAATATGACAAACTCTATAGGGTTTCAATGAATTTGTGAGTGAGCCGATTATTTTGCACTCAACTTATATAATAAAAAATTTTGAAAAAAAATTATTTTTTTAGGCGATTTAAATATTTTAAGAATTTACTTCCCCTTGAATTAATTTTTTGAATAGTTCAGTTCTTATTTTTTAATATCAAAATTGACAGTAAAACGGTCCTTTCATTCACAAATTGATCTCAACACCAACAAAATGATCTATAATTTTCAGAATCCATAAAGTTTGTGATATTTTCATTTTAAGTAGTGATTATATAATTCACCGCGCAGATATGAAAACCCAAACATAAATTAAATATTAAGGAACTTATACCCTCAAATACATGCATGATCACTAAAATATTTAATTGTGAAACCTAGGTAAAAGGTTTAAGATTTCCTATTTTATATTTGCGTTTCATTCTTATACACGCGCATTACGTGTATAAGTAGACGTTCACATTAGAAGAGAGAAATCATTATAATATATGGAAAAGATCTTTCTTCTAAATTGAACCGCGTATTTATACACGTGTGACGTGTATACGTGTGTGAAACAGGAGATCCCAAGCCTCAGAAAACATGGCACAATTAAAACTTACAGCACCATTTCCACCAGCGATTTGTTTAATCTGTCACATGCATTATCATAGAAAATATTTGGTCACTAAGCTCACGTTTGGGATTCAGGATGGGTCATAAAAAGTTTTCTGATTTGAGTTATTGTCATGTGACTGTTGTTGATATATGTACCGCGCTAGCTGCTGTTGCAGAGTCAGAGATAAAGCTTCAGCAGTGGATGGATCAGGGTTTGAACATGGCGACAGCACCACTCTGCAAAGCGACATGCATGATGCATGCATGCTTCGGCTTCTTTGATATCAGACATCTCACGTACAGGCTGCTCCATTGCTGGTCCATCTATGGAACACCCTGCTTCGAATGGTCTCCATCTGTAATTGATGTTCATGAAATACAAGGACTTCATTCATTCTTTTCATCATGTAAACCTTAAGATAAAGCATATTTTTGTACGTTAATTAAAAGCATGCACGCGTCTCCTCCCGAGTGGAGCGGTTTTCGCATAATTAAGATGTTCGTATGTGATTGGTTAGAGGTGTTTCTATGAATAGGACGGGCACCTTCCGATGTAATGTTTTATCTCTTATTTTATTCACCCATACAGGTGAGGTGTATTGGGGCAATTGAGATTAAAAAATCTTTTTTTCTTTTTTTTTTTTTTCTGTATTGAAATTATTTCTCTTTTTTAATTTCAACCGCATGTTAAAACTAAAACATGAGATTCAATCCCGAATGATTATCATGTTTTATAGGAGAATAAATTTGGTAATTTGATTCGAGTATGGACCTTACTCGGACCCATTTTTAACTTGTTTTATGGGCTTGAGTGTGGGCTTAAGTTTCATTTGGGAAAATAGTATGAACTATGGAAGGAGGTTTTGATTGGGCTGTCAATGGGTTGGATTCAGACTAGATCAGAGGATTTATATTCATTGTTTTTGAAGTCAAACATAATCTGATCGAATTAAATTCCATAAAAGATCCGATTCCGATTAATAATAAGATATAATTTTTTTATCAAATAAATAAAAATAATTAAATAATATTTAACAAATTATTATTATTTATTGAATTATTTGATGGTTTTGTTTGTATTTATTTAAAATAGCTTAATTTAAACTTATTAATAAAGAAATATATATTTTTTAAAGTAAACAATTTAAAAAAAATTATTATTTAAAATGATAAATACGTAAAAATATTTATTTTGATTATTTTACTTAACATTCTTTACCAGTAAATATTTAATTTATTTAATGGCCCGTTGGGGCCTCTTCTAGGTCCAAAAAAAATTATTTAATTAAATATTATATATATAATCAGATTCGAATTTTTAAAGGATCGAATTTCTTAATTTCATACCCGATCCATTTATTTCGAGTAACGAATATTTATAATAGGATATAATTCATCGAACGAATATACTAAAATTCGGATTGGGTCCGGATAAAAATCTGCCCATGGACAGCCCTAGGTTTTGAAAACCTTATTGGGCCGCAAAATAAATCACAGGCCCGAAGGGTATAATAGTCATTTCGTACTTGTCTGTTTCCAGCTCCTCTGATCCAGGGCTCCCATGGCAACCTAATTAAAGCCCTCGCATGACCGTTGGGGATTCGAAATTCAAAATGCCACATTTCTTTTTACCACAAATTTAAGCAAAATCCCATATGAAATCGATTCAAAACCCAGAGAAAATGACCCCAGCAACGCCCAAGATCGTCGAAGACTCCATCAAAACCGTGATGCTCACTCCAAGTTCCTCCGTGAAATCCACCACCACGATCGAGAGCAACCTCTCAGAAACGCGAGACAGCTTCTACTTCCCCGGATGCAGGAAGGACGCCAACTGCAACTGCGAGATGTGCATTGCGAGCATGAACGCGACTCGCGATTTGATGCCGCAGAGCACCCACGGACGCCCCTTTTCGAAATTATCCACTTCGAGACGTCCGATTCCGAGGAGCCCTGTTGCTTTCGGGTCATCGGGTGATCTTTCGACGCCAAAATTGAGGCCCAAGGTTAGGTCCGTTACTATGTCCCCGCCTCTGGACTCGACTGCAAGAATGAATTTTCAGGAGGAGGTGAAGAGGAGAAAGAGGGGTTTGGATTATGGGGTTTTAGTGATGAAGCTTCTTGTGGGGTTGTTCTTGGTTTGTGGGATGGAATTTGGGGTCCCTTTTATGGTTTCTAGGGTTTTGGAGGCTAAATTTTCGCCTGATCTACTGAGGGATTTGGGCGTCAAAGCAAGGGAGTTTGAGGTTTTGAATAGAAGGTTTCTGTTCTTGAAGAATAAGCTGGAGGGATTTGTTGGTAAGAGGGTTTCAAATTGCAGCTCCCCTGATTCTGTGTGGAAAATCAATCAGGTTTCTTTTTGTTTTCAATTGCTTTTCTGAATTTTGAAAAGAACTCACATTGTAGTTTATTGATGTTGTATTATGAATTTTCGGGTTTTAGGATGGTTTGTTGCTGAATTCACGGTGCGTATTGTACGAATCCATGGCAGAGGAAGTAAGCATTTGGGGATGGCCATTACAGACTGCTGGACTCCTCACTGCTGATTATTCTACGCGATCATTCACAGTTATATCGGGACGAGTTACGGAGGTAACTCAATGATACAGTTTAAACAATATTTGCAAGTTCCCCTGTTTCTGGAATTTCTCATGTAAAGTTATTTTCGCATTTTCGCTTCACTTAATTGTTGTATAGTGGTCGAACGAGGACGCCAAGTATTTGGAATGGCGAGCAGATAACAGTTCATGGGCACAAGTAAGATGGAGTTCCTCTGTTGTTCAATTTGATCCAAATACATGGATATTAGAGTACAAACAGAGCTTCCTCCTGGAAAATCCAAGGTTACTTTCCTTTGCTGCGGAGTTGTTGAAATTCAGGCTGAGACGGGAGTTCGAGAAGATGAAGCAAGAGTTATGGCTACCAATCGTCTTTGGGAGCCGGCATTCTGATTTAGCCGGAGGGAGTAGTGCAATTCCTACTTAGGAGAAAGCATTGAATTCTCATTCCTCGTGAGATCCTTTTCATGTTTTGGTTTTTCCATGAAAATGGTGTAAGTATTGAATTTTGATTGTTAATGCCAAGATCATCTGAATCAAATTTGTTGTATTGGTGCAAGTTAGAATTTTTCTTCTTTAGACACAACAATGTAGCCAAACACGTGTTGGTAAGTGATTTCTTGAAGAATCCTTAGGCCATCAAGGAATATGTTCAAAATGGTAAAATTGTCATTCTCATAATATTTGAGATAATATCATGATTCATGCATGTATCACATTGTACACAATTAACCTAATCTCTCAATTCAACTAATATAAACTCAAAGCCATCATCATCACATCTCTTCCTTTTTCCTTTTTCAGCTCAGCATCTATATATAGATCCTCTGTATTTGCATGAAAGTTTTGCCACATTTTATAATGGGTCGGCCAAAACTTCATTAATTTCCAATATTCTTGCATTTTGCCAATAATTTCTCAGATCATTTCTGGAAAATATTGTTTCTTTTCTGCAGAAAATCCATATATATATATAATATTATTACCAGGAATCTGTTCTTTTCAACGTGGAAGAAACTTGAAAGACAAGCCTTTATCTCAGTCCACATCTTTAATGATTCCAAACTTTCGTTCATCTTCACCACCCAACAAATCTTTCCATTCTCTTTTCCAGGGAATATTATTATTCCTCATCTTTTCCTCCATCTCACCATATATGGTGGCCACAAAGGTCCATCCAATGGGACGAACCAAGCGAAACATAGCCATTCGCGACGGCCCACATTCAAACGCCTCCGCAGAGATGGAAGGAAACGCCCGGAAGAAGCTCAGGAAATTGCCTCATGTTTTCAGCAAGGTGCTCGAGCTGCCCTTCCGATCCGATGCTGATGTGGCGATTGAGGAGGGCCCTGATTTCTTCCAATTCTTTGCCAAGATCAAGGTTGATGCCAATGTGGTTGTGGGAAATGTGAGGGCTCATGCTGTGGAGATCCATCCGGGGGTCGTAAAGGTTGTGGTGCGGAATGACAACCGAGGTGGTGTGGAGTTGTCGCTGGACAAATTGGAGATTGACACGTGGCGGTACCGTCTGCCCTCTTCGACCCTGCCAGAGCTGGCCACAGCGGAGTTTGTTGACCGGGAGCTGGTAGTGACTGTGCCGAAGGGCGGTGGGTCGCACCGGGGGTTTGTGGACGGTGGAGATCGTTCTTGGAGAGGTGGCAGCGGCAGAAGACTCGTTCTTGTACAGTAGAATTTCAAATTTGTGAAATTCCAAGAATTACTATATCTCTATGTCCTTCCTCATTGATGAATGATGAATTACGGTGATAAACTGTCTCGAGTTTGCTTATGGAGCTGTTATATTTGGAGTATTTGGATTTGGATATTGACATTCTCTCGAAGAACTCTTGCTTTAAATTTAAAATTAGATATATAAGAAGAATCTTGCTGAATACATAGATAAATAGGTAAAAATTAGTTTAGAACCTATGGTATGATCGTTTCATGACTTAAACTATAAACACATTTTTGTTGCAAATATGAAGATGTTTTTTTTGGGCCTAAGAATATCCAAACATACTTAAGGTGTCAACAATATATTTTCATCAAAATGCATCCCATTTCAGTTCCCTGATCACAGAATAGCAGTATTACAAAATGCACAGGGATCATAACACGGTACTTAACGCATTAGAGACCATGAATGTACTAGACTACTACAAAAGGGGACATCACCATTTACCACCACCATCCAACAAAATACTGGTATCTTCCAAATCAACGACGCACAAACGAAAACCCTTGAACGGAAGCAAATTTTTCGAGAATCTCCGCCTCTTGCTCATCGGCCTCCTTTTTCTTCATCTCCCACGTTGGTCTTTCAGAAATAGCATTATGAACCTCATCAACCATCTTGAGAACAGAGTCGTGCAGCCGTGATTCAGTAGTTGTTAATCCAGCAATCTTTTTTTGGTTCTTCTTCACAGTTTCAGCAAGTGCAGCCCTGCGTGTTTGTAACACTGCAATTTCTTCATCTATTTCTTGAATGGTTGATGAGGCAGACGCACCTTCATTCTGGAGAAGGGTAATTTTGTCCTTGGTAATCATGTACTCACTTTTAAGCTTTCTGATATGGACTATATTACCCTCAAGCTCCACAAAGAATTTCTTAGCTTCTTCTTTCACTTTCTTGGCATCTAGAAAACGGGTTCTGACTGAGGCAATTTCCTGAATGAGGATCAACATATCCAGCTCTTCTGAGGTCAGGTTTGGATCAGATCGAAGCATGGATGATAGCTCCGTAACTCGTGTGAGTTTGTTGGAGGATAACAATTTCGAGAAGTCTGATGCTAGAAAAGAAGAAAGTTCCTTACGGGCTTTAGTAAAATCTTTCATTTGTGAACGAGAAGCTGAGGCGGCCTTAATCTGTGGTACAGATGGTGATGAAGGTACAATGTCATCAAGGGAATTGAGATAGGTCTCAAATTCCTGTGCAGACATTTGAGCTAATTGATCAGCCAGGGAAGTTGAGTCCTTAACAGCATCTTGTTCAGGATAAACAGCAAGGATTGGCTCATATGTCTCATCATTCTCGTTATAAGCAAGCTTCTTTACAGAATTTCTTGTTCTCCTAGTCTTGGACTTGTGATTTTCATCATTATCACTGTCAGCAATAACAATGAGTTTCTTCTTTTCAGAAGTCCTTGTTCTCTTGGGCGTGTACTTTTCAGGCTTGGGCGTGTGCTTTTCGGGCTTGGGCGTGTGATTTTCCGGCTCTGCTTCATTACTATGTTTAACCTTCTTGGGAGAAACTTTATCCTTAGCTGCAAGATGATCATATTATCCCGTGAAAACATATATATTTTTTTGATGAACTTAAGAGATTCAAAATTGATTTCTCATCTTACCTTTACTTATAGGCTTTATCTCAGCTGGGATATCCCAAGTAAACAAGGAGAAAAATGCTTCAGCATCAGCTTGAGGAAATTCGGACTGAAGATATCGTATTACAGAAGTTTTGCTGCCGAGCCATATTTTCCTAGTTGGGGTTTTCTGAAGTCTTTCGGGAACAATCAAGAATCTATGAAGATAACAACCTGAAGGGCCGATTTTGTTCCCAACTTTCCAAGTCCAAACATCACCAGGATTTGGCCAATCTACAGGAGCAAACGGGAGCCCTTTTCCAGTTGCAGAAGGCAGAACAGGCATGAGAGAGTTATTATCTGTTACCATCCCGTTTGTGAGGTCGTCAGCAGACTCAGAAACAACACACTGCATAAGTCTTGATATGAAAAAGTTCAAAATCGTCACCATAATGCCTTTATATGTCAAAAAGATTCAATCTTTTCCTAACTTCATACATAGTACATACTAGTGATTATTGTTGTTGATTCTAAAGAGCAATAAAATGACAGCGTGAGTTCTTCTAGTTACGCCTTCTCCATAGCTAATAGCCAGTTTAGCTACTATTCTTAATATATAAACGGGTAATGCTAATACTGGAAGAAGGAACCATATATATTGAAACAATCTGACCAATGTACTATTTTCATCACCAATATACATAAGTTTTTCTAGCAAATTTAGTGATGGAATGCAGCCCCAACATCACAATAAACAGAATTTGCTTATATGGACCATGATTCACATTTTAGATCATAAATTTTCATTTGATAAGACATAAATAACAAGATCACACAACCCATACCACCATTATCAAGTTCTGCCATGAAAATGCACTTCACAAACAGATATTGCAGAAACGCTACAAAGAGGGTGCTCAATTCCACCACTATCAACAAAGGAGACGAAAAGGGAAAAGTGCAGATCATCTTATTACCAGCAAATCAATCAGATCCTTACACATTCAACTGCATGCAATGATCAAAACATGCCCTTCATAAGATTTTCCATTTTAAGTGAGATTTTGAAAGTCTCCTTAAGTTTAATCTCTCCACAATCGTTTGTCAGGGTTTACTCTAAAGACAAGAAACTCAATTCAGTTTTACAAGCAAAAAGATTAGGACAAAGTAGAATCCTATACATTTCATTGAAACAGCAGATCGTTCCAGACACGGAAGAGATAAAAATTGAATCTTTATTGACATAGTAGAAAGAGAATTCTTGAGAATTACCAGGGATGCTTGAGAGAGAGAGGTTGGGGAAGATGGATGATCCCTTGAAGAGAGAGAGAGATTTATCGTAAATTGATCAAGAATTGGCGATTTAAGCTCGAATTTCCTTTTTTCTTGTTTTCTTTCACATTAAATAAAGAGGACTGTAGGTCTGCAACAGTTCCACTTTGGGCTGAGGTGTCTAGTGAACAAAGGAAATTACACTTGGACCCTCGTACAGTATCTATATTCTATATTTTTGTCTGAAGCAGATGTTTATTCTTTTTTATTTTCTTGGGTAGTGAATGGAAATTGGATTTATGTGTGGGAAACGGCGCCGCATAACGCAATAGCCAAAACATATAATTCATTGTCAGCGGCAGAGGCGAGCTTTTCTAGCTTGACAAAAATGGCTGCAGCATATGGAGCTTGCCTCAATCATGTTTCCAGAGAATCGACTGATATCAAACGCCTCGCCAAGTTCTACATGGAGGTTCTATTTTATCCGTTTTTCTTCATTTTCCTTTGTGTTTTCGTTCCCATTTCTGAATGAAATCAAGAATAATTAAAATGAAATATAGTGGACTAGTTTCCTGGATTTCTGCTGAGTCCAGGTGATTGATCTTGTAAGATTACTTATTGATTGTTGTAGATATTGGGGTGAATCTGGCATACCGGTATATTCTATGAATTTTGCCAGATATCGAAAGGGGAAAAAAAAAAAAAAAACGAAATTTAAATGGAGAATGGTGATATGAATTTGTTGATTATTCAGGATTGAAGATTCCAGCCTCTAGAAAGTGAATTTAGTTATATTATGCGTTCCCAGGCTCATGTTTTACTTTGTTGAACTTTTCTTGATTCTTCAAGTATTTTTCTGGCTGTTCTTACTAGTTATCTTTAGGAGCATTTGATTCTGGAAATTGGGAAAAGATGTGATCTTGATTTATTGGCTTTTCTTGCTCCATTTACTTTTCTATCAGGTTTTGGGTTTTGAAGAAATTGAAACTCCGAAATTCGATTTTGGGGTGATATGGTTGAAGTTGGGTTCATCTATGTACTTGCACCTCATAGAAAGGGACCCCAATACTAGGCTTCCAGAAGGCCCGTGGAGTGCTGCCTCAGCTGTGGCAGACCCCAAGACTCTGCCTAGGGGACACCATGTCTGTTTCTCTGTGCAAGATTTCGACTCCTTTGTTCAGCATCTGAAGGTGATATGATGTCTCTGTTCTCTGTTTATGCTAAATTGGATGAGCTATTTCTTGTGTGTGTATGTGCGCTGCCGAATTTTGATTCTCTCGTTCAGAATCTCAAGGTGCATAATATGTCTCTGTTCTTTTATTTATGCAAAAGTGGATGAGCTATTCTTTCGAGGGTGTGTGTATATGTGTGTGTGGATGCACCTCCACCATTGAGGTTTGATGTGTTTTCCATGTCCATCTCTGCCCAAGTATTTCCATGTATCCATTATTTTGTGAATGGTTTGGGTTGCTATGCTTAAATCACCTGAATCGACGAACGAGGATTGTAATTTGGCTGTTTTGTTTAGTAGTATTTCTGAATTAGGATGAGATTGAGTGTAATTGTGGCAGTTATACCTATATTAGATTAATGATTAGTAAGCCATTGAGCTAGATCCCTCAAATTTATCTGATCTTCTCTTTTGGAAAGACATAGCTGTAATTTCCTTAGTTGTAAATTGCTATGATCTTTTTAGCAGTGCTGGCATCTCTGTTTACTCTGTTAGTAGGTGGCACAGCAAGCAACCGGAAATTTACCTGTTCATAACTAAATTAGTAATTATGCCTTCGACTTTATGAAACATTTGCTTGTTTTCGGTGATCAGAACAAAGGAATCAATCTTCATGAGACGATGCGGCCTGATGGGACGATAAAGCAAGCTTTCTTCTTTGATCCAGATGGTGAGTCTTCCTCCATTACTGAATCTTTCCTTTCAAGAAAAGGGAGCCGATGAAGTACAATAGTCTCTCAACCCTCTTATACCTTTTTCAAAAGCGCTTATTTTCTTTCTTTTCGTTTCCGTTTTTCCAGAATGTGGCCTAATCTTAGTTCATATGTGCAGGCAACGGACTGGAGGTATCAAACCAGTTTCCAGTGGTGTTCTGAAAGCCAGTTTCCAGCAGTGTAAACTGTAAAATCAGGATCAATGTGATTCAACACTAGTAGTTAATAAATTGTCTGGATCACAAAGGTAAGCTGAGGTATTAGTTGTGATGAAAGCCAAAGTTTCTTGAACACTGTCTGCGTGTGTATTATGTGGATGTGGTGTAACTGAGAGTTTTGCAGTCAAGAACTGCTCCCAGATGAAACTGTGGTATGTAGGTTGGTTTGGGTGAATGATATAAATATATTTCAAACTTTCACATAACCCCATCAAGAGTTCCAAAAAAAAAAAAAAAAAAAAAAAAAAAAAAAAAAGAGGTCTGATAATACATAATATTGAAGAGAATACAGCACACATAATTAATTCCCAGCTGAAACAAAAATATCTGTCAGCTTGAAGCGGTAAGCATCCTGATCCAACCCTGTCTTCCACCACGTGTAAGATCAAAGTCCATGATGTCCTAAGATGCAACTGCCACTTGTTTCCTTTCTTCATACTCTGCCAACTCTTCAGCTCTTGTAATCGACTCTTATTAAAAGAAACCGCTACATGCATCATCATTCGAAGAAGTTCGTCTTTAGCCAACAAAACCTCTGAGAAAGGGAGAATATTATCGATTCATCATGAGTCAAGAACAGCCGAGAAGGGAGGAGGAAGCCGGCGGCCGGCAAGATCCCATCAAATACGGCGATGTATTCCAGGTTTCCGGCGACCTGGCAGAAAAGCCCATCGCCCCGCAAGATGCTGCTCTGATGCAGGCTGCTGAAACCAATGTGTTTGGGCAGACTCAGAAAGGCGGGGCAGCAGCCGTTATGCAGGCCGACGCCACCCGGAATGTGAAAGCTGGCCTTGTTGGCCACGGCGAGGTCTCTGACGCTGCAGCTCAGGGCGGTGTTAGCGTCGCGGAGACTGATGTTCCAGGGGCCCGTTTAGTCACCGAATCAGTTGCTGGGCAGGTTGTTATACTACAATTTGAACAAATCTAAATAATTATGTCAAAAACAAAAATGTTCGTTGATTGGATTATGATTTTCTGTTTTGATTGTATAACAGGTTCTCGCGCAGTACGCGGAGGCGACGCCGGTGCTGGGCGCAGCCGCCGCCGGAGAAGTTATGAAGTCTGCAATAACAATAGGAGAAGCCCTGGAAGCGACGGGCAGAATCACCGGATTCAAGGCTGTTGACTACAGCGACGCCGCGGCAATACAGGCGGCGGAATGCCGAGCAACTGGTTCTGATCTAATAACTCCCGGAGGGCTGGCGGCCATGGCTCAATCCGCGGCGGCGTTCAATGCTGCCTTGATAGCAGACGTAGGGAAAGTCAAACTAGGCGCTGTCTTAACGGTACTTCGTCGATCAATCATCAACTTAATTCCTCAATGAGCTTTTGATGATTTCTAATGAGATTATTTGAGTTGTGTTTAACGAATATCAGGGTGCGAAGGAGAAATTGCCGGCGGATAAAATTGCGACACGCGAAGACGCCGAAGGGATTATCGCGGTGGAGCTTAGGAATAATCCTGATATGAAGACGAATCCTGGCGGAGTGGCGGAATCTGTGGCGGTGGCGTCGGGGATCAATGAGAGAACAGCCATTGGCAGCGGCGGCGACGTTGAGTGAGGCCCCGATGTGAGGGGATGTTTGATTATGCCGAAAATAGAAAAATAGTTTTCTTTATGTAAATCTAATAGAAAATATGGCCAAGTAGTATTACTAGTATTATCCTAGTTTATTTTTATATTTTGTACTTTCTAAGTTTGGGTCGTGAGTCGTGACATATATAAAGTCTTTTTTCAAAGAACATGTAACAATTGTTTAAGATTTTTATTTAGATTATTGTTTAATTACATAGTATTTTGAGATGATAATTATTACACGATAATTTACCTAACATCCTTAAAATAGTTAATTGACAACATTCACAAGTCCTCCATAATGTTCACTACTTTCCATCTTCACTCTTATTAGTAAATTTAATTTTAGTGTATAATGATATAAAAAATGTTTGGTACTTAAAAAGGCAAAAAGTAATTATTTCCACAAAAATCTACCAAAAATACTCGAATATTTTCTCATAAAAATTTGGAATGAGTCGTAAAGGCACAAATGAACAAAAAAATAATAATAATGAAAATATGTAGTTTATCCTTTTTTCCCCCCTTATAGAATACATTTTACATGTCTAGTTTTTATGAGACTCAGTTCTTTTCTGTTCCAATCTAATGGTATTAAAAAATTTCTTTTCAGTATAATTTATAAATAGGAGTTTGGGAAAATTTGAAAAAATAGTATAGCAACTCCAGCAATTCAGTGTCTTTAGTGCTTGTTATTTTTCAATAACTTAAATAACTCCACAACTTCAAAAAAATTGCAATATAATGCCAATTTTCACTGGACTTTGTTAAGTCCATAGGAAATCTGACCCATTTGTACAGTTGGCTTGCCTAAGGATGCAAATGAACCGAGCTAGCTCGCGAATTTAGCGACCCATCTCGGAAAAGGCTCGTGCTTGGGTTTGGTTTCCACGAGCTAATCCGAGCTGAGTCATGGCTCGGCTCGCATGCTTCGCCAGCCAAACTTGAGTCTTATTGTTTTTGGCTCGTGAGCCCTTCTTTTATTTTTTAAAAAATATTATATATATACCGTATATATTGGCTGAAAATTATAGTATAAATTTATTTATATAATATTATATATATTTTTTTTTTGGTGGAAATATATATTTATATAATAATATATATTACTGCCTGCCTACGTGTGATTTTTATATGACGTGGCCAGATCGGATTGACCGTCAAATACCACTGATAATATGGAATTTAATCCCATTAAATTTAAATTAGATTTAACAAGAAATACATAAATTAATATGATTACCGACGACAATTGTGGTGCTGTGTCGTGGTGCATGGTGGGGGAGGCAGCGGTGGTGTTGTGTCGTGGTAGTAGGTGTTAGCATGCAGCATTCTCGTATATTTCTGAGTTTGTGGCCTTGCCTTAGCACTTTTATTTGATATAAATTGGTACCGTGATGTATTTTTCGTGTTTTTAGTGCAGCTGGACAATTTTGTGAATTATTGGAGTTTTTGGACTATATTAGGAAGGCTATGGGCTGATCTTGTGCACATGGACTGAGGTGAGCCGTGCGTGAATTGTTTCGGAACATACAGGCGTACATGAAACAATTTAGTGGGTTGAGCTGCACAGGAATTGTGGAGATTTGCATGCATTACATGATGCCGTGGAGTTTAATTGAAAAGAAAATGATTAACTTAGATGATGATCTTGTCCTTAATTGGAGAGGACTTGGAATTAATAGAAGTTGGGTTGCTCATTTGTTTTTGGTATTAATTGGAAAATTGGGCTGCGTTAATGTTATTCTTGCTTCAACTAATTACTGGCCCAATTTTATGATAATTGGGAGGTGGTTGACTTGTGGCAGCTGGGCTCCACGTTATATTGGAACTTAATTAAAGACAAGCCCAAATCGTGGGCAACTCAACTTGGTCAGCAAGTTTCTCACAGCAACATGAAACCTTGTTGGATTAGGAAATTGCTTGAGTGGTGGACCTTTACTAAGAGCTATATATTTACGTGATTTGCAGCAATTTGAGGGGACCTTTTTCCACACAATTTCTCACGCAGCAGCTTTTGGAGACATTCGAGAGCGAGATTAATTTCTTGCTTTTATTTATTTTATACTTTTGGACATGATTTTCATGAGTAGCTAATTTCTATAGTACTTAGCTAGGATTTTGTAATTTAGTTTTGACATCATGAGACCTAATTTGCTTTTATAATTCAATTTAATTTCAAGTATTTATTAATTCTCCGAGTGTCGTGTTATTGTGATTTATTTGCTTAAGTGATTACGGCCGGATCATCTAAGTAGGTTTATTGCATATCGTCAATCTTGATTGCATGAAGTTTATGTAGTGCTTGATAGATAATTAGTGGTACATTAACGAGAAGGATTGGTTGCAGTTCTCAACTTGTTAAGGGAGTTAATAATCGGATTTAAATCTTGCACGTGTCGTGACTAGGTTAATTCGGGTTAGTGTTTTCTTGATTCTTAATGCTGTTGATTCATTAAATCCTGTCGAGTGTCTCTAGGGGTTGTGAATTGATTAGGGAATAATTGTCGAATGTCTCTAGATTATTCTACAATTTAAGAGAAAACGAGGCGGCGTCGAGTGTCTCTATCTGCTATAGCTAATCTACTTGAATATTTGAATTTATCTTTGCGTCTATGATTGATGTCTTGATTGAATTATAATTCCTAGCTAGGTATTGGTGTCCCCACTGATTTATCAAAACCCAACTTTTGAGTGATTTATTGTTTCTCCTTTAGTTTAATTTAATTGTTAGTTAATTTAGTTAGTTTAATTAAATCCAAACCCCCCCTGATTTTACTTGTTAATTTTAGTGAATTCTCCTGTGAATAATTAGAATTATTTTCAACCAATCTCTGTGAATTCGACCCGTTGCACTATACTCGTAATTGTTACACCGGATTAATATTTTATTTTGACGGATTCGACACCTGTCAGTAGGGAAGGCGGTGCTGGAGCTTCGGGGGTGGCGTAGGGAAGGGGACCGGTGGTGTGGACTCGTGGTGGGGGTTGAAGGCAATTTTAGGTGCTTTATATGTGTATCAAAATAATTAAATAACATAAAATATATTGTTTTATGTTTTTTATTTTATTTATTTTTTAAATAAATATATTTTATGTATTTCTTACTTGTCAAATTTAATTTAAATTTAGTTGGGTTAAAAATACTACATTAGCAATGATATTTGACATGGCAAGCCCGCCTTGACCACGTCATATAAAAATCACAAGTGGGTAGGTCAAGTGTACAAACGGCCGGGTTGGATTTCGGATTTTCGACGGGTTTAACAAATTTCGGTGAAAATTAGCATCATATTTTTAAAATTGTGGGGTTATTTTGTTTTCGAAAAATAAAAGTACTAAAAACATTTAATTGTTGGAGTTGGTATACCAATTTTCCCTAAGACTTTATAACTAAAAGTATCCGCATTTATTTATAAAATTAATTCATAAAATTGGCATAACTTTAGTAAAATATATGATTTAATAATATATAACTGTTTATACAAATTTTATTGATTACAAAATAAAATTACAAGACAAAAAATATAACCCAAACAAAAGATATATAAATTTAAAGTAAATAACAAACTTAATGGAATAAATCCGATCAAGCTATTCACGTGATTTTTCTCTTCAATCTCGCCCGATGGAGAATATCGTGTTATAATTAATTACTAGTGTATGCGCCGTGCTATGCACGGTAATAAGATAGAGTATCTCATTTATAATATTAGCTATAAATATATAAATGTATTAGTTCACTTCACGAAATTTAATAACAAAGATAAAAATATATAATTCTAGTCGATTAATTATTACACATATAAATCAAACATACAAAATAACACAAAAATGACTAACACAAACATAATGTAGTTAATGTTTAAGTAAATTATTTAGATTGAAGAAACAATAAATATAATAAAATCCTTAGTAAGCTATAAATTAATCAATGAAACAATTGAAATAAAAATGTAATAAAATTATAAATACCAAATATGATAATAAATATTTTGAGACAAAAAATAAAGATCACATGGGTAATATGCTAATAAAAATAAATACATAATTATCATTGAACAAATCAATGTATAAAATTACCTTTTCACAATCGGTACTTGAACAAAATTTCAAAAAAAAAAATTTCTCTATTAAAGATATGGAGAAAAAAATTATAATTTCAAAAATATATATAAATAATACTTATTTTATCATTCAACGAAAATATGTATAAAATTACCTTCTCATTGCTGGAACTTGAACAAAACCTCAAAACAAAGGAAAAAAATTAAAATTTAGTATACAAATAAATACCATAAATTGAAATAAAAATACATCGTGGATATGGAAGGAAAAAATCTTACCTTTTGGTTCATAAAAGACCTTCTTACAATTGGTTCTTGAATTTGAACTAAATCCATGGTATTAATATATAATATAACTTATAATATTAAATATGAATTTTGTACATTAAAACAATTTTAAAATAACTAAATCATATAGAAGAAAATATAATCCATGTCATATATATTTTTTGTAAATTCCACCGAAAAAAATATTTTTTATAAATAATAAATAAATTACTGCTAAAATAAAATTTTATTGCTTTAATATACTCAATTTGAATTGAATAAAAGAAAATATAGAAATTATGAGAAACTTACTTAATAATGGAAGAAACAAAAATTAAGCAAAAATAAAGGAAGAAACAAAGATTAAGCAAAAAAACATTTAGTTATATTGTACAAATAAAGGAAGAAACAAAGATTAAGAAAAAAATTTTTAAAAAAAAGATAAAACCTAATTACAAATGGATAATTAATAACGTGAAAAACACTTAGATATACTATAGAAATCGTAAATAAAAAAATATTAAAGCAAAAGAAATAAAAAAAATGCGAAAAATATATATAAGATTTAATTTGTCAAATAATATTAAAAACTTTACCATGTAGAAATGAAAAAACTCCAAAATTTTAAAACTGTTCATAAAAACTTCAAATAAAATAAGATAGATAACCCAAACTTTGGAAAGAAAAACATAAAACCTAATAAATAATTGATAAATAACGTGATGAAAAATTCTAAGTAATATATATATATATATATATACGATTTCGATTCTCAAATAGCAAAAGTGCCGGATCTTCAGCTGCCTGCAAAGATATCCTTGCACTCTTCCAATTTTGAGATAGAAACTTTAATATATGAAAATAAAAAAACAGCAAATTCCAAACGATTCATTAAAAATTTAAAATGAAATAAAATACATAACTAAAATGTGGAAAGAAAAACATAAAACTCAATAGCAAATTGAAAATTGACGTGAAAAAAATCGAAAAATAACGTGAAAACCCACAAATAAAAAAGATTAAAGTAAAAATTCCAAACATTAGAAACTTTAATATGTAGATCGAAATAGAAAAACTTCAAAATTTCAAACATTTCATGAAAAAGTTAGTATGAAATAAAAAAGATATAACCCAGAAATTGGAAAGAAAACATAAAATCGAATAACAAATCGAAAAAGAATATGAAAAATACCCAATTATAATACAAAAATCATAAACAAAAAAGATTAGAACAAAAGAAGTTCATATTGGAAAAATTAATATGCAGAACTGAAAAAACTCCAAAATTTCAAATCATTCGTAAAAAACTTAAAATGAAATAAGATAAATAACTCAAAAAAATAATTAATGAAAATTTAATACGCAATTAGTAAGCACAAAATTGAGCACCGACAAATAACTTACTTTTCTTTAGAAGAGTTCCCTTCTTCTCTCTAATTTTCAATCATTTGATTAAAGAAAGTTGAGATATGAAGTTCATATTTCTCGCCACCAATGGAGATTTGTATCAAAAAAATACTTGAAAGAGAAATTTAAAAAATGATACAAAAACCTAACCATAACATGTAAATACATAAAAAAGTTAACTATATATTCTATTAATTTGGTAGATCACTATAATTAAGCTAGCATGCATTAAGAAATTCCATTTTATATGGATAGAAATTCAAAAAATAAAAAATTAACTATCAAAAGTTGTTACATATGCAATAATGCTAACCGATAGATTTTATGGAAATATATAATTTGAGGCAAATTAGAAGGTATTAATTACTTAATATAAACTTAACATTTATTATTTATATGTCAATTAGTAATTTTATGAGAAAAATTCATGGGTTAATATTCAAGAGACAATGATTTTTTTTTCTCTGATTTGGTAAGATGTTAATAAAAATTCTATTTGGTCAAGATTTTACATATATAAAATCACCATATATAAACTCATTATCAATTTTAAATCTTAAATTTATGAAAATTGACAATAAATTAGGGATTGATTGATATCTTTTATGCATATAATCAAATAATAAAAATCTAATTAAATCAACCAATGAGAAAATTTTAAATCAATTAAAAATAACAAAAAAACTCACAAAATTACACATCATCAAAATGCACAATAAAAAGTCAAACGTCGTTTTCAAATATATAATAGTATAGATAGATAACAAGATAATTACAGGGAGAAAGTGATTTGAGTTGATCGTATAATTTACTTGCCATCATCACGAACTTCCAATAATATTTTAGGGATTCTGTTTTGATATTAATCTGTTCGATTTCTAATTTTGATAATTATAATATGGGAAATTATATATACGATCAGCAAGAATGAGTTTTTTCCCTTCAGACAAGGCCATAAAATTAATCATTAAGTTTTCTATAAGATTAATCATTAAATTCTCAATAATATTTAATTAACAAGTAAAGTGTACATACGTGGCATGCCTTGGAATATTTTTGAAATAGTTTATAATAAGATAAAATAGAAAGAAGCTCTATTTATACATTTCACCATTTGACGGGGACTGTGAAAATAAAAAGTATCTAACAACGAAAAAAAAGATTTAGAACATTTACAAATATTATTAAACTAGCGTAATTCCCGTACTATGCACGGAGGTAAGAAAATAAAACTTAATTTTTGAGAGAAAAAAAAAAAAAAAAAACTTCTGAAAAAATAAGTTTAATTTTAAATGTAATATTTTAATTAATAAAATGATAATCATAATTTATAAGTTGTTATAAAATTAAAATTTCTAATTTTATATAAAATTAAAATAAATTTATAATATTTTAAGTACGTAATTAAGAATGATGTGTACAAACAAACTTATTTAATTAATATTATTTTTAAAATTAAATAAAATAAAGGTGACATGTATTATAAAAATATAACTAAACACACACACACACACACACACACACACATATATATATATATATATATATATGCCAATAATAAAATAAATATTATATATTATAATTATCTAAGTTCGGAATATTTCAAGTATATAATACAGAGAAGTAAACAAATAATACTATAACAACTAAAAAACTAATACGAAAAAAATCAAAACAAATAAGTAAAAAACAAAATAAAAAATAAGTTAAATATAAAATGTTTATGCATTTACTTAAAAAAGAAATAAAAATTATAAAAAAATTATATACATAAAAATATAAAGTGAAATAAATTATGAGAAAATAAAACACATTAATATTTTTCATCCTCTAATATAAAAACAAAAACATATCTCAAAGAAACTTAAAAAAAGTTAAATGTGCTGACATAAATAATTAATTAAAATGTATAATATAGATTCTAAAGAGATACAAAGTGAAAATTATAATTTTCATAAATTTAAAGGGAAAAATATTATAATAATTCAGATATAATCAACATAAAAGGAAGTTTAAATATGAAAAAATAATTTAGCATAAAACATGAAAGACTATAAAACTCTAACGATTTCGTATTTTGATGAAGCGTGAATAAAGAAAAAATGAAAAGATTTTCAAATATTATCCAAATCTAACTCCACAGTATTTGTCTTGGATGGGAGAGATATTTTAAAATACATTTTTTCATTTAAAACATGTGAATTGATATATTAAAAATACAAAATAGAAAAGTAAAAACTTAATCAATTCAAAAAATGAGAAAGTATAAGATTAATAAATATTAGTTGATATATAGTTTTAAATTTTCATAAAATATAAACAAAAATAACAAACAAAGTACTAAAAGTATATAAAATCTCCCAATCACGATTAGTCCAAGTGGTTAATGATTCATTCTCTAGGGTAATATTTCGAGTTCGAAGTTCGTGTATTAAAAAAAAATGTATATAAAACTTAAATAATAATAATAAAATATTAAAAAATAGTCTATAAATCAATACTTTTTTTTAAAAAATAAAATAGGTCAAAAAGATCAGAGGTTATTATCGAGAACCCCACCTCATATATAGCAGGCAGACAAAAATACATGGAGTGGAAAAAAATCCTCAAATCCTCAAGAGAAAAGCAACAAATCAACAATTTTTGGAGTACGCAGGGATTTGAACATGCATTCCAAGGATAAGAAATTGATGAGCAAACCTGGCAACAAATCAACAAATTCTATTAGAACAACATGACAATAAAATATAAACAAAAATGACAAATAAAATATAAAAGTGTGAAAACAACAATAATATAAAAATATTAAAAAATAGTCAACAAATCAACAATCGCAACAAAACAAATATAAAACACTATAAACAATCCGATTTAAATAAACAAATATTAAAATATAATCAAAATAATAAATAAACATAATTTTTTAAAGAGGTTATGAACTAAAATAATAATCAGCAAAGATTAAAAAAACAATAAAATTGAAAATGCGAAAAAGAAATCAAAAGAATAGAATGAAACGTGTTTACACATGCCTTTTGGCTCCTTTGTTCACCCGAAAAAAATAATTTGTAGAGACGTAAAGTAGAGAGGGGGAGGATGAAAGCTAGCTAAAAAGTGGTTTTTATAAACATCCAATTTATTTTGGTAGATAATATTTATTCATTAGTGAAAGATATTAAATTGATTTGCTCGAGTAATTTAAGCCACCTAATTAATACGCTTTATTTTTGAAAGGTTTGACTTTAAATTTAAAATTGTAATAGTTTTGAATGAAAATTGTATCATAATTTAAATAACGCCACTTCACATTATTTGTATTATATTTTGAAAATTAAATAAATTACTTATTTAATATTAATCTCATTTAAAATTATTATTCAATTAAAAAAAATTCTATATTATAAAAAATTAAAATTTGATCAAAATTGACGCAATCGAATCAATGGACATCATTGTTATATTATATATAGTCTAGTATATATATATATATATATCATTGTTATCTATACTATAATATATTTGATAACGATGTTTGACTTTTTGTTGTATATTTTGATGAGGTGGAATTTTGTGGTTTTTTTGAAGTTTTTTAATTAGATAGAAAAAATATGATTTGTTTATCTTTATTTTATATATTATTTTTTTAATAAGTTAAAAAAAAGTAGTAACTAAGGAAAATAATTAATTTGGCAAGTTTGACTGAATGAAATTAATTTTGATATTTCTACTAATTAAGTAAGGTTAATATTATATGCAAGTCTTTGATATTTCTATATATTTATTAAATTAATTTTAATGGCTAATTACTTGAATCACATATATAATTTCCATAAAAAATCACTACAATTTTAAATTTAAATTCAAACATTACAAATAAAAAGAATTAATTAAGTTTCTTAATTTACTCCATCAAATTAATTAATTTTTTTATATCTAAAATTAATAGTTAATATAATTCACACAAATTAATTAAATTACTCCATCAAATTCATGATTTATATATCTATCTATTTATCTATCTATACTATAATATATAGGAAGGGTGTATTTAATTAAATTGATTCAACTTTGATTGAATACTTTTTTCTCCTTTTTTAGATTTCTTTATTCTTTGAAAATTGTCGATTAACTTTCCAAAATATTTGATATTTTGAAAACTTTAAATTATGATACAATTTGGTAACTAATTAAAGTTTTCAAAATATCAAATATTTTGGAAAGTTAATCGACAATTTTCAAAGAATAAAGAAATCTAAAAAAGGAGAAAAAAGTATTCAATCAAATATTTGTAATGTTTGAATTTAAATTTAAAATTGTAGTGATTTTTTATGGAAATTATATATGTGATTCAAGTAATTAGCCATTAAAATTAATTTAATAAATATATAGAAATATCAAAGACTTGCATATAATATTAACCTTACTTAATTAGTAGAAATATCAAAATTAATTTCATTCAGTCAAACTTGCCAAATTAATTATTTTCCTTAGTTACTACTTTTTTTTAACTTATTAAAAAAATAATATATAAAATAAAGATAAGCAAATCATATTTTTTCTATCTAATTAAAAAACTTCAAAAAAATCACAAAATTCCACCTCATCAAAATATACAACAAAAAGTCAAATATCGTTATCAAATATATTATAGTATAGATGCATATATTTTTTAGTAGATTATTGTAGTTTTAAGTTTCTCTCGTATATTTACAAATATTGATTATTTTACGTTTCAACTACGTTATTCTAGATTACTTTGTTTTTTAAAATATTTATAAATATTATTTTTCAATATAAAAATAATTTATTTATATAATAAATTGAATTACGATTTATTAATTATTAATTTTTGACTTAGATAAATATTATATAATTAAGTTAGATAATGAACGATTATATTAATTCACAGTCCAAAGAAATTCCTATAAGATCCACGCTTTTATAATAGTACCTATTAATCTAAATTTGCAATTGATCCTCATATCTTGATTTTTTTTATTTTTTTTTTGTCACTTAGTTTTTCCAATCCTTCTTTATTGCCCATCCACACCTTTATGCAAAGAAAGTACTTATGAAGCACGATAATAAAATATTAAGCTCAATAAGATGAAGTTCAAATAATATCTATTCATAGCAAATGTTCTTCTTAATAGTCAACAGGGGTTGGTCCAAGTGGTTAATATGTTCATTCTCGAAGGCAAGGTTCCGGGTTCGAACCCCCGTTTGGATGTGCGTGTATTAACAAAAAAAAAAAAAAAAAGTTCTTCTTAATAGTTTTTGAGAATGTTATTTTATTATTATAATAATTTATCAAGCAATATCCTTCCAATTATATGCACGTCTTGAATTCTTGATTTAATTTTAATTTTGTTATATTACTGTGAATTTTTTATTTACTTTGATTTTATTGGGAAATATTGTGAGTTCTTAATTTACTTTGATTTTGTTCGATTCTTTCTCAACAAATTTAGTGATGATCCATAGAACAAAGAATTTTGGGGTTAAAGAGAGTTCAACCCTAATTCCAAATTCTCTCTCTTTCTCTCCCTGAAAGAAGACCCAGCAACGCACGCAAGAGATCGCAACGTCGATCCGGCGGTGGAGAACACAGTTCCACTGCCGGATCGGCCCAAATCTATTTCACCTTCTCAGATTTATTCGTCGAAATCCGCTCAGATTTGCTGCCACTCTCGTGGATTTATCGTAAGTTTCATCGGTTTTCTTCTAGATCCATTGGCGTCCTCCCAGATCTAGCGGATTTCTCTGGTTTACAGCCGTTTTCCTTATTTGTTTTCTCTTTTCGTTATGTTTTATTTCGTTTCTTCCCTATGGAGGCTTTATCTCTTCCGTATGGAAGTTTTGTCCCTTCCGTATGGAATTTTAGTTTTTTCTTTTTCTGTGTTTTTTCCGTGCATCTTTCTGGCCGAGTTCTCTACTGTAGGCCAACCTATTTGTTCTCAATCCGAAGGAAAAGCGGCTGCGGATCTTCAGCCCGATCAGATCGAGATCCACTTGAAAGGAACAATCGTCAAGGAGTTCTTTTCTTTTATTAATTGTGATGTTAATATAATAGCTCACAAATCTGTTTAAATTACGGCTTCGGCCTGCGTTTTCTGCTGTTGCTTCTTTCTCGTTGTTTCTCATGATTTGCTATAATATTCCCCTTTGAGGGTTTTGGTTATCAAAAAAAAAAACAAATTTAGTGATGATCCTTTTTTTTTCTTTTATAAATTTCTTGATAGATTAAATAAGTCTTAAAAGGATGCTAATCATTTACCCTAGCTAGACATCTATACTATTATATATTTGAAAACCATGTTTGATTTTTTTGTGTATTTTTTATGATGTGTAATTTTGTTGGTTTTTTGAGATTTTAAATTAGATAAAAAAAAAAAAATGTGATAGGTTGATCTTTATTTTGTATAATATTTTATTATGAAAATAAATAGTAATTAAAGAAAATAATTATCTTTGGCAAGATTCATAATCTACTTTCCATGTAAGGATTTTTAAAAAAAAATTAGATATATATTTTTAAGAAAAGAATATATAAATTTTATATGTGTTTAGCACCCATAATTAAGGAGACTTAATTGACATCCACCCCATAATTGGGTTAGTATTTAATATTATTATTATAATTAACGAAACTTACGTTAATGAAGTTTAAGTTGACAATTTTTATATATCCAGTAGGGCATCCATTCCATAATTTGAGAGATCTTTATTACTGTTATTACTTAGGTTAAAACGATATCCATAAAAAAAAAAAAAAAAAAAAAAAAACAACTATATAACAAAACTTATAGAATGTTAAATCATAATTCGAGTTCTTGGTGAGACTTTTCAAGTTTGAAATCTCTGATGAGGCTGAGGGAGTTCAAAAAATTTTGTGATGACTCAATCTCTTAAAGTACGAATTATTTTTATTTTTATAAATTATCATATTTGAAATTTAAAAAATATGGTATTCAACAAACGAATTAATTTAAAGTTTAATTATATTATTTGAATCTTATATTTTGAATTAATTATTTTCCTTAGGGTATCAAGTAGCAATTTAATTCCTTGACAGAACTGATGAAGTTTGAAAATCTTGATGAGGTTAACGAGGTTTAAAGAACTTTCAAGATTTTCGGATCAATTTCATAAGGTACCAATTATTTTTGTTTTTGTTTTTGTTTAATTGTATAGGTTTAATCTTATATTCTAATTCATTAGTTTTAGAATATTTTGACTAATTTTGAATTAATTCATTTTAAAATATCAAGATGCAATCCGATTTTGTATTGATATTATTAAAATATATTATTGATGAAAATTTTAAAATGAGAAAATAATACTTAGACAGTACTTGATTATTTCCTGTTGTCGATGCCATGTTGATGCGAAAATGTCGATGTCATGTTGATGGGAAAATGTTGATGCTATGATTAAGATTATAATAACTGCTTTCTTTTATGTTTATGAGGTTTATGGCGTGATTAAGGTTTGTAGGATAGAACTCTAGGCTAGAATTGTATTAATTTTAAATTGAAAATAATTTATCAAATTATGAACTAATAGCAGAACTAAATAGAATTCCAAACAAATTTAGTACCATTAAAAAATGTTGTAATTATAATTACATTAGAAATCACACGGCCGCTTTCTTTTATGCTTATGTGATGTAAATAGTTACGAAAAGTGATATTCTTGTAATATCTAATTTAGGAAAATTAGATATTACCCAGTACGTTTCCATTAGAAATCACACGGCCGCTTTCTTTTATGCTTATAATTACCCAGTACGTTTCCATTGGAAAACAACAATGATCTCGGGCCACCAACATCTGTATGTGTTTCAATGATGCAAGGTACTGTATAGAAAACTTACCGAACAACTTAAAAATACAAATAATGTATGAGATTGTTCATTTGTTATAAATATAAAATTTTAACTACTTAATTTATATTGTTAATAAATATTTTTTAGAAATACAATTTTAACTATATAAGTTAATATGTGTATATTTTCACACTAATTATATTTATTAATGTTATAAATTGGTATAATGTTAGAATTTTTTTTAAATACGTTATTTTAGATTTATATGTTACGATACATGAGAGCAAACTAGCAAATGTCCATCGGTTACATTAATTTTTTACTCAATATTTTAAGGTACGAGTTGTTTTTGTTTTTATAAATTAGCATATTTGAGATTTTAGTTTGATTTCTTAATGAGGCTGACAAAGTTTAAAATCCCAGAAAGAGTTTAAAAGAGTTTCAAGATATTTGGCTCAATCTCATAAGGTACGATTTTTTTTTTAGAAAATTAATTCAAAGTTTAATTGTATTAATTTAATCTTATTTTTTGAATTAATTTATTTTAGAATATCAAGTTGCAATTCGATTCGTTGATAAGATCAACAATGTTTGAAATTCTTGTCGGGTCTAAAAAGATTTCGCAATTCAGGGCTTAATCTCTTAAGGTAAGAGTTGTTTTTATTTTTGTAAATTATCATATTTTATATTTAAAAAGGATGTGATATTTATACAATTTCAACACTTCATTTTATATTATTATTATTATTATTGTTCAGAACTGGATGATAATACTATATATTCTTTCTGAGAGTATTTTTCTTTTACAATGTCTCTACTTAATACTTAAATAAAATTGTAATAAATAAATACTTATTGGCAATTTATTTATTAGTTATAAAAAATATGTATTATATAAAATATTTTTCATTGTATATGTGATGGGGTCAAAATACGATCGTCCCACATTAAGACACGTGGCATCACCGAGATGATGACATCTGTCTCCCCAAGGCTGCACTATCAGTTCACGAGCGCTGGAACCAACGAGCGCAAGTCTTCTTCAGGAGTTAAGCCCAACGAGCGCTATCACTCCCACGAGCGTCCTACACACCGAACGATGGGTACGCCTACGTGCCAAGGGAGCCCTCTTCGAGCGTCACACTCCCTCAGAGTGGCCTCTCCTTTGGCTCGTCATTTGAATTGGAGCCAACATTCCCCTCAGCGGATATCTTGGCCTCCAAGACTCAAGGTTGTCACGAGCGCGCTCTCAAGCCCTCGTTACCAACCACCCACATGGCTCTCTGACACAACGTACATGCCCGCGCACCTGCCACTGTTGCTAGCACTAACTTTTGGGCCGCTTTTACAGAAGATTCCTCCTAGGTTTCTCTCTCACAGCGCCACGTGTTAGGGCAACATTCGGCCAGGACCACTTGAGGCAAATGACCAAAGGGCCCTTGACCCTCAACTATAAATAACCCAAGTCATCTTCTACACTGTAAGCATTCTCTAAGCTTTCTTCATCACTGCAACTGTGACTGAGCTTACACTTATCTTCATACATTGAACTGACTTGAGCGTCGGAGAGCCAAACTGGGTATCACCCCCAGTTCCCCCAGCTTGGCCATCTGACTTTCTTGTGCTTGTCCCAACAGGTTGAACTCACTTCCTCTTTTCCGGCGAAGCTCCGGTGGTTTCCTCCACAAATATAAATTGTAAAGTGATCGGATTCGGATTCACTCATTTCCAGACCCATCATTTTTGGCGCCGTCTGTGGGAAACCAGTCCTTCATCTTCTTCCTTTCTTTTGTTGGTTGAAAAACAAGCACATCTTCACTTTCAACAGCCATGGTTGCAACGAGATCTGGAGCTGTGGGAGGAGGAGAAAACACCTCCCAAGATGCAAACATCGTTCTTCCCTCCACCGCTACTGGTGGAGCACCACCTCTTTCCGTCGCCGCTGGTGGAGCACCTCCCGCCGCAGGAGTAACTCCGCCAGCTGAATCTTCTGCGCCGCCGCCTGTACCGCCGGTGATGCCCATTCCCACCACCGCGGGAGGAGTTTCTCTCCCAGTCCCACCGCCGCTTGCACAGAATTCCTGGGTCCATCCCCAGATGAACCTTGGAATACAAGGTTACATGATGCCTCCTCCTGGCTACACTCTTGCTCTGGCCGCCATGATGCCGCCGGTCCAACCATATCACGCCGGCCAGATCCAGCTCCCAGTGGTGGTTCCTAGGGAGATTGAAGGTGTGGAGCTACCTCCGTTGACCACCCAACAGCTACGGGCTCTCTATGCCCAGTGTGAGGTTCAGGCAGCTCAGGGGGCATGGGAAAGGTTCCATTCCATGTATTTCCCCTCTGGGCAGGCCACTCAAATTGCCGCCCCTTTAGGCGGACAACAGAACTTTCCCCTCAGAGAAGCTCAGGCTGTCTTGAGGGCACAACCACCACCACCACCAGCCAGAGAAGTGCCCCAGCAGGAGGGCAACGAGCGTGCCTCCGTGGGCAGGAACAAGGAGCCCACGGAGCGAGTGAACGAAAACGAAGAAGACTCTCATGTCTCCAGGAGGGGCTCACGAGCCCACAAGGACAAGCAAGTGGAAGTAAATCCTGACGTCCTCGCGGCTGTGCAAGACCAGCTGCAGGGCCTCAAGGATATGGTGGGACAGCTCTCACGAGGGCGCTCAACTCAGATCTCCCATACTCGGGATGAACGGGTTGACGCCAGGAGCACCCGCACCAAGGATCCTCCACCGAGGGTCCCCCATCGGAAGGAGCCGGAGGAAAACTTCGGCACGTACGAATATCACCCGCTGGCGAGAGGTTCACCCCTCGTCGAAGAAGTTTTGATGGCCCAAGCCGGCATGGCCAAAGTCCCCACATCCATCAACAGATATGACGGGACAACCGATCCAGCGGAGCACTTGGATCATTTTGTGCATCTCATGCACCTTTACGAGCATTCCAGCCATTACTGGGCGAAAGTGTTTGTCACTTCCTTAGTAGGGATGGCTCAAGAGTGGTATAAGCGCCTGCCACCGCGCTCGATCCACTCGTATGAAGAGCTGGCCGATGCCTTCCTCAACCACTTCAACTCTTTGAAGGCACCAGTCACCGCACCCACAGCGCTTTACAATGTGGTGCAGGGCAAGAGCGAATCACTGCGCTCGTTCTTCGCCCGCTTCAATAAGGAGATCTTGCAGGTGGAAAGGCCCTCCATGGATTTCTTGATCCCAGTTCTCTTCCAGGCTGTGGATCACAAGCAGTATGTGAGCAAAAAATTTGCTGATGCCATCGTGGAAAGAAGGCCTGGGACCCTCATGGGCCTAAGAGAAATAGCCGAGCCGTTCTTCGCGCTCGAAGATATGTATGGGACGAATGGTCCCCGTCATCACAGCCCGGCCCGGAACGAGCGACCTCATCACGAGCGGGGGCGGGATGTGGCAGTCAAGAAAGAGCGCCCTCAAGAGCGCAGGAGGTCGCCACCACCCCCTCGTCGATTCGAGCGCATTCCGCTCACCCGGCCAAATTCAGAAGTCTACAATCTCTCCGATAAAAAGCTCTTCAAAAGACCCATCAAAATGAGAGAAACAGACTCACTCAAGCGCTCGAACAAATACTGCGCCTTCCACAAGCAGAGAGGGCACGACACGGATGAGTGCCGGCAGTTGGAGGCTGAAATCCAAAGGCTCGTTGCAGGGGGCCACCTGAAGGAGTTTGTCCGGGTGCTCGAGCGCTACGATGAACAATGCAATGAGCGCTCCGGAAGGAGAAGAAGGAGTCCTTCCCGGTCAAAGAGCCCAAGGGGTAGGGGACCTCCTGAAAGCAGCAGCCGCCGAGGCAACAAAGGCAAAGCCCCTGAGCAAGAAAACGAGCCCTTCGCAGTCATAAATATGATTGCGGGAGGTTCATCAGGAGGGGATTCAAACGCCTCTCGACGGAGGCACGTTCGGAGCTACAACCAACGCCCAGCAATGCCCAAGCCTATCTACGCTATCCAGAGATCAAGCACTCCAAAATCAAGAGAAAATGATGTAATAGGCTTTGATGATAGGGATCTAGAACATATTGTAACGCCCCATGGGGAGGGTGTAACCTCAGATTGCCCCATGGTGGTTAGTTTAGATGTTCATAACCATGTTGTAAAAAGGGTATTGGTGGATAGTGGAAGCTCAGTTAATGTTTTGCCTTACTCTACTTTCTTAAAAATGAAGGTTGATCTCCCGCTCGAGCCTCTCAAAACAGCCCTCATTGGCTTTGGAGGCTCAGAAGTGGTCCCACGAGGGCAAATACGTCTGGCTACATCATTCGGCCGAGCCCCTCAACGCAAAACACTCTTGGTGACGTACGCGGTGGTGGAGATTGACATCCCTTACAACATCATAATTGGGCGCCCAGCCCTCGTGGATTTCAAAGCCATCATCTCCACCTACCACCAGAAGATTAAATTCCCTACTTCCGAGGGCGTGGGAGAAGTGTTGTGCAATGTGCGAGAGGCTTGGGAATGTTACATGCTGTCCCTCAGAAAGCCAAAAGCGGAGAAAACCTTCCAGGTTGGTTCCACCAAAAAGTCAGTAGATTTCCCCAACTTGGATGAGGATAGCCCAGCACGGAAAAGGGCAAAATTGAACAAGAAGAAGAATAAGAAGAAGAGAGGAAACAACGAGGAGAATCCCCTTGAGAATGTTCCCCCAGGGACCGTTGGCGGATCGTCCTCAGAAGGAGACGAGCCGGGAGAGAGTGAACCAGCCTCTGCCGATCGTTTAACGGGAAAGAAGAGGGCGCTGGAACTTCCTCGCCCTGAGGTGAGAATCGAACCCTCGGAAAAATTCCTCACCATTGAGCTGGAGCCTGGAAACAAAGACAAGACTACACAGATAGGCTCAAACCTCTCAGGGCCTTCTCAGATCATGATGATTGATTTTCTAAGGGAGAACAAGGATGTATTCGCGTGGAAAGCCTCTGATCTCACAGGAATTGACCCAAGCGTCATTGTCCATAGGCTTAATGTGGATCCATCTTTCAAGCCCATCAAGCAGAAAAAGCGGGATGTACATGGCTTTCGGAAAAAAGTCATTGAAGAGGAAGTTAATAAACTCTTGGAGGCTCAATATATCGAGCCCATCTTGTACCCGGAGTGGTTGTGCAACGTCGTCTTGGTGCCCAAGAGCGCAAATAAATGGCGCATGTGCAATGATTTCACTGATCTCAACAAGGCTTGCCCTAAAGATCCTTACCCGCTGCCCCGGATTGATCAATTGGTGGATTCGACCGCCGGCTGCGAGCTCATGAGCATGATGGACGCTTTCCAGGGATATTACCAGATCTTTATGGCCCCGGAAGACCGCCCCAAAACTTCGTTCGTTGTCCATATGGGGGTGTATTGCTTCTTAGTCATGCCCTTTGGACTTAAGAACGCCGGAGCTACCTATCAGCGGCTCGTCAACAAGATGTTTGAAAGTGAAATTGGGAGGTCCATGGAGGTTTATGTTGATGATATGATTGTCAAAAGCGAGCGCCAGGATTCCCATCTGGAAGATCTCAAGCGCACCTTTTCAATCTTGCGCCAATATGGAATGAAGTTGAACCCCTCGAAATGCACCTTTGGAGTACAAGGGGGAAAGTTCTTGGGATACATGGTCAGTCAGAGAGGAATTGAGGCCAATCCGGAGAAGATCAAGGCCATCCTGGAGATCCCCTCCCCTCGAAATTTGCGGGAGGTGCAGGTCCTGGTAGGCAAGATCATCTCATTGAACAGGTTTATTTCGCGCTCGGCGGACAGAAACCTTCCCTTCTTCAAAATTTTAAGGAACGCACGTAACTTTGCTTGGACCGAAGAATGTGAAAAGGCGCTGCAGGATATGAAAGCTTACTTATCGAGCGCGCCACTGCTGACTAAGCCCGTCGAAGGTGAGAGATTATTCATGTATCTTTCCGTTTCTCCAGAAGCCACAAGCGCCGTTCTGATCGCTGTGCGGGAACGGAAACACTTACCCGTATATTACCTGAGCAAAACCTTGCAAGGAGCTGAAAAGAAATATTTGGAGATTGAGAAATTTGCGTTTGCTCTTATTAACGCCTCAAGAAGGCTAAGGCCTTACTTTCAAGCGCACTCAATAACAGTTCTCACCGACCAACCCTTGAAGCAAGTGTTATCCAAGCCGGACGTATCTGGCAGATTAATCAAGTGGGCCATCGAATTGAGTCAGTTTGACTTATGCTTCGAACCCAGGACCGCGATACAGGCTCAAGTTGTGGCGGATTTGTTGGTTGAGCGTTTTGGTTTCGAGCCCACCATCGCGGAGAATGAGGGGTTATGGGTACTGCACACCGATGGTTCCTCAACCTCTCAAGGGGGAGGAATAGGAGTGGCCCTCAGAAGCCCCGATGGGATTGAGCTGGACTTTGCGATCAAGCTGGACTTCCAAGTCACTAATAATGAAGCGGAATATGAAGCCCTCGTGCAAGGGTTGAACATAGCTTTTCAGAATGGAGCCTCCAGAATCACTGCTTACGTGGATTCACAGTTAATTGCGAGCCAGATTGAAGGAACATATGAGGCTCGAGAAACCACCATGGTACAGTACCTAAAGAAAGCCAGAGAAATCATTGGGAAGTTCAAGGAGTTCCACCTACTTCAAGTGCCGCGAGGAGAAAACGAGCGTGCGGACGCTCTGTCCAAGTTTGCTTCAGCTTTAGAAGGCACTTCCGAGCGCTCTGTTACGTTCCTCAGAACTGAGGAACCTTTGATCAAGGAAAGGGTCGCCACTGAGATGGTCGCCATGATTGATCCAAACGAGCCCTGTTGGCTTGACGACATCATCATTTTCCTGAAGGATGGAATCACTCCAACCGACAAGGTGGAAGCCAGGAAAGTCAGGAATAAGGCCCCTCGTTTCGCTCTGGATCCCGAGGGGAGATTGTTCAAAAAATCATTTCAAGGACCCCCAATGAGATGCCTAAGGCCCTCCCAAGCGAAGGAAACGCTCGAGCTCATACACAATGGAAGTTGCGGGAATCATTCCGGAGGGCGTATCTTGGCGAAGAAGGTTCTGAGAAGTGGGTTTTATTGGCCTACGGTTCTCCAGGATGCCATTGAATTTTCAAGGAAGTGCCCCAAATGCCAATTTCATTCAAATCTCCCTCAATTGCCAGCCGCACAAATGATCCCAATAGATGTCTCTTGGCCGTTTGACCAGTGGGGAATAGACATTGTGGGCCCCTTGCCCATGGCTGCGGGACAAAGGAAGTTTGTCATTTTAGCCGTCGAGTACTTCACCAAGTGGGCCGAGGCTGAAGCCGTTGCAAAAATCACTTTCAAGGTTGTAAGGGACTTTATTTGGAAGAACATCATTTGCAGGTACGGAATACCAAGGGTGCTCATATCTGACAATGGATCCCAGTTCATAGCAGCTGACACACGAGAGTGGTGTTCTGAGTTGGGGATAGAACAGCGATTTACCTCTGTAGGACATCCACAATCTAACGGACAAGCAGAAGTTACCAACAGGATCATTTTGCAACATCTGAAAACCATGCTTGAAAGCAAGAAAGGTGAATGGGCTGAGGAGCTGCAAGGAGCGCTTTGGGCTTATCGCACCACCCACGAGCAGCCACTGGAGAAACCCCGTACGCGCTCGTTTATGGATCAGAGGCAATGATACCTGCGGAGATAGTAAATGAATCCGCTCGTGTCGGCTATTTCGAACCTCAGCTCAACGATGGCAACAGAAGCTTGGAGTTGGACTTGCTGGATGAAAGGAGAAACCGAGCGTGGGCTAAGATCCACCACTACAAAGCCTCTGTAGCCCTACAGTACAACAAGCGGGTGAAGGAAAGAACTTTCCAGCTGGGAGACTTGGTTTTGAAGAAAGTGGAAGTATCCAAACACGTGGGCAAGTTGGACCCCAATTGGGAAGGCCCATTCAAAGTCATACAACTCAGAGCTAACAACACTTACACCCTGGAGACACTTCAAGGCGAGCGCTTGCCGCGCCCTTGGAACGCATGTAACCTCCGGCGGTTTTATGTTTAAAAGCTCTTTGCAAACTCTGATGTAACAACCCACTTTGACGGGTTCTATGTACTTCAAATCAAAGTAAAAGGTAACATAATCTTTTTAATTTCTTTAATATTCCGGTTTCTTTGGTTGCTTGAATGGATAAGCCCCACGTCCCTCGCCTTCTCGAGCGTGGTTGGCAACCCATTCCAATATGAATGCTGTTTTCTCTTATGGGTTACGCTGGCCAGTAATCTACTCCACATGGGGGGACGCCCTCATAAGGATAGACTGGTTACGCTCACAACCAATTAGGCAAGATGGAAGGGGATCGCGAAGAAAATCCTAGTAGGCCTTGGCTGTTTCTTACAACGCCTTGCGCTCGAAAACGGGATCACCTACAAGAACGCATCCTAGTAGGCCTTGGTTGTTTCTTAAAACACCTTGCGCTCGAAAACGGGATCTACCACGATAAAAAAATAAAAAAAAAAAAAAAAAATCCTGGTAGGCCTTGGTCGTTTCTTAAAACGCCTTGCGCTCGAAAAGGGGATTTCCTGCAGAACCAAGAAAATGATAAGAGCCAGAGCGCTCGAATGATGGCCTCAGAATCAAAAAGGAATTGCTCAAGTCTTGAGCGAGGGCAACCACTCAGTAAGACCCTCACGACCGCTCAAGACTTAGACAAATTTTCAAAAGGAAAAGTTTATGCAAGTCTTGAGCGTAGGGGCAATCTCACCATAAGACCCCCACGATCGCTCAAGACTCAGACAGACTTTTAAGATAAATTTACAAAGGGAAAATTTACACAAGACTTGAGCGTAGGGGCAATCTCACAATAAGACCCTCACGATCGCTCAAGACTCGTGTCAAAGACAAAATTTATACAAGTCTTGAGCGGGGGGGCAATCTCACCATAAGACCCTCACAAGCGCTCAAGACTTAGGCAAATTTTCAATTTCAAGAGCAAAAACAAAATCTATGCAAGTCTGGAGTGGGGGGCAATCTCACAATAAGGTCCCCACGATCGCTCAAGACTTAGACAAATTTTTCATCCCAGAAGCAAAACATCATCACAAGGAATAAAGCATTCACAGGAGTATATTACACAGTCTTATTATATAATTCATAAAGGAAATGAAGAACAAAAGTATGAAAAACAGAATCTTTATTCATTTGCAAAAGGGAATTACTACAAAGCAAAAGGGCTCAAAGGCCCATGGAATTCTATTACAAGAAATAGCAGAAAAATTGAGAAATACAGGAAAATTGATAAAGGAAGGATTTTAAGCAGCTGGGGCGACATCTTCATCAACAACCACCAGAATTGGGCCCTGAACTGGGCCGTGAATGGGACCCTCAGGCTCTTGCGGATCGTTGGGGGCATTGGCAGGAGCAGGCTCATGGGCATTTGGAGCGTTGGCATTTTCAGCAACTTGAACTGGGGCATCCTCTATGAGCGGCGCTTGTGGCTCGTCTTCATGAGCATCAGATGGACCCACACCCCCTTCCCTGTGGGCATCAGTGTACTCATCCTGGATCAGTTTCACCAGGAAGTCGTACTCCATTTCCGCTATGCTGTCTGCGGGGTCGTTGGGATCCTCTTCTGCCTCCTCACAGCGCTCATTAAACATGAGCCCCGTACCCTCAGCGCCCTTCATTGCTGGATCTGTCAGTCCTTTGTGGATGCCCTGATCCACTGCCAGGTTGAAGGCATTTTGAGCCTCGTCCAA
This sequence comes from Lantana camara, assembly GCA_037501455.1. Classification (NCBI taxonomy): domain Eukaryota; kingdom Viridiplantae; phylum Streptophyta; class Magnoliopsida; order Lamiales; family Verbenaceae; genus Lantana; species Lantana camara. Next base: position 123,237,460 of record CM074857.1, read on the forward strand.
GCAGTGTAACGAGGCCGCGAAGTTGAAAGCCTTGGAATGACAGAACTTGATCAACGCCTCCTTGGTCGCACGCTCTAAGCTCCGAGGCCACTCGCTAACAGTATCATTAAACTTGCGCTCGGCCTCCAGAGCCCTTGCTCTCAAGCTCTCCCTCTCTGCCTCAGCCTTCTTGACCCGCTCGTTAGCTTGGGCCAGCTCGTTGCCCAAACGGATCCGAGCGCCGTCCACAGCCACAAAGTCCTCCTTCAGCTTTGACAGCTCCTCTTCATTTTTGTTGTACAAACCCTTGAGGGTTTCGTACTTGGCTATCTCAGCATCCAGCTCCCCTTGGATATGAGCCGGGTCATTCGAGCGGGCCACCTTCTTGTACTTGGCTTTGCGCTCGGCGTAGGTGGAGGCTCGCATTTGCACATTCTGGAGCCGGGGGAGAACCTGCTGCGTAAACGAGAGGAAAAGTGTTAGCAAAAAAAAAAAAGTATAGTGATTTTCAGAGAAGAAAAGAAGAAGGCAAGGAATGGAGACTTACGGAAATCAGGGCGTGGGCCGCATCGAGCGTCACCTTCTCTACAGACTCATTGTAGAGATGCCTGTGGTCTGCTGAGAATTGGGCCCGGCTGAACAAATCCTGAGTGAGACTAAGTGCGACTGAGCCCGGCCTCAGCAAAACCGGTCCGCCGTCGGGGGCGCCAGTAAAGTCTCTGTCCCCTCGGCGAGGGAACTCCCACATGTGTTCTTCCTCTGAAGAGGAAGTGTCCCCCTCGCCTCGGGGGCCCTCAACCACCCGTTTGCCCTTTCTTTTGATCGCGGCGGAGTCAGGCATTCTCTTCCTCTTGCGGGAAGGTCTATTTGCGCTCGAGCTCGGAGGAGCCTCTGTAATCGCCAGAGTGGTTACTGGCCTCGTTGTTTCTGCAGGAACGGGGGGTTGGACATCATCTCCTCTCTCCGTTCGCCTGGTATCCCTGGGTACCAATCTGCGTTCCCCTCGGCCACGAGGGGGTTGCACCTCAGAGTTGGTGCTTGAACTGGCACCCCCTCGAGCGTCCCCTCTATCATTGCGGTTACGGGGGCGTTGGGGCTCGCGCTGTTGGTTCCCCTGGGTGGTTTGATTTCTCTGAGCATTGGCGAAACGAGCCGCTTGTCTGATTCCACCGGCCATTTCTAAGATAGCGGCTCCTGCAGAAATGAAAGTACGAGGGTTATAAATCCTTGAACAAGAATTGTTAAGTGCAAATTACAAGTACAAGAAAAGCAGTTAGTATTCATCCCTATCTAAAGTTAGTGCCCTAAGAATCTAACCATCTCTCTCTACGTCACGAGCCGGAGGGTTGTCAAGGAAATAGGGATTGTCAGTGAGGCCACACAGGAACATGAGCTCCTCGTCATCTATCCAATCCTTTGCTTGAATAAGATGGCCCTCGTCCCTCAGTATGGCTGCCAGATTTTTGGCCCAGTCTTTGGGGAGTATGGGTTGCAGCCGGCTCTTGGCAAACGAGCTCCAATGAGTGATCACCCCAAAGCCCTCTTCTGTTGGGGCCTTAACAAAGATGAATTTTTCCTTCCAGTTGGGGCCATAAGTGCTCGAGGGCGAGTTAATCAACTTCATGTGGGCCTTCGCTTGGACGTAGTAGAAACCGGCCTCGGGGGATGAGCGGGAGGAACTGACCACCTGAAACAGGGCGTTGAAGTTCCGCGAATAGGGCTCGTAGCCCATGATTCTCATTAGGATTATGAAGCAGGTCAGGAGGGCCAAGCCGTTGGGCACTATTTGGGATGGACACAAGCCCAGGTCATTCAGCAAGTGGGCCATGGAGACCGAAATGGGGAACCTCAGGCCTCCTGAGCGCACGGTGTCCACGTACACTGCCATCTCCCCAGGAGGCGGATTATTTGCACGCTCGTGGTTTTGGGGAATTCTCCAGGTATACCGCTCGTCCCAGTAGATGGGGGCCATCATTGTCTTTACATCTCCCACAGTGACAGTGCTGGGAGTTTCATCAGGTGTGCGTTCGGTAGCCTGATAACCTGAGCCCTCCCCCTCGTTGGGTCCTTTGGATTTCTGGGTTTTCTTTCGCTTGCCCTTGTCACGGGCCCTTTCTGAAGGCCCGGTTACGGCTTCCGCCACTGGAAGCGGGTTGGCAATACGGGCCCTTTCTGAAGGCCCAGTTACGGCTTCCGCCACTGGAAGCGGATTTGCAACGGCCACGGTCACTCTGTGGCGGTGGGGATGTGTGGCACTTTGAGTTATGGGGAGGGAGACTCCTTGTCTGGTGACTCCTTGTCTTTCTGCCTCAATCACCAGATCCATCTCCTCAAAAAGAGGATCCACTCCGCCTGGGTTTCTATCTTCCATAGCCATTACCGCCGCCCCCAACTCTTCATCTCTGGGGGAATCGTGAGAGGAAGAACTCTCCGTGGCCATCTCTTGGATTTCACGGGCAAATTCTTCAATGTGTTGGTCGGCCATGGCAGAAGCAGAGGTTTTGAAAGTTTTTCTTGGAAGGAGATTAGGGTTCAGGAAGGCGAGAATCTGAGAAGGTTATGAAATCCTAAAGTCCGAAGTCTACGGTTAGCAAAGTTAGCAAGTTACAATGAGGATTTACCTTGAAAGCTTTAGAGAGAACCGGAGAAGAGGTTGAAGATGCTGGAGATGCGAGAGAATTTTTCTTGCAAAGGAGACTTGGAAAGTTTTGAGTGCGTAAAGAATGACAAGATTTCAGAATCCCTTATTTATAGGGATGGGAGTTGGTACCGTTTTAGGCAATAAATTCAAAATGGCAATCATTTCCCGCCTAGGAAACCGCCCACTTTATGGAACCGGCACATGCTTCCCAATGCTCACGCGCCCCACGCGCACCCGCATTTAATGCTCTGACGTTTCAAGGGCTTCAGAATAGTACCAACATTTAATGCGGAAGTGATACGATCGGTCAGTTGAAAAGACCGCATTAATAGCACATTCAGAGGAAAAATTGCTCAACACGCCAAGTCCTATACGAGCGTTGCGTGCAAGAGATTGAGCGTGTCAAAATTCTACAGTCCTTATCATCAAGGACTACAGAATTGGGGGGCAAAATGATGGGGTCAAAATACGATCGTCCCACATTAAGACACGTGGCATCACCGAGATGATGACATCTGTCTCCCCAAGGCTGCACTATCAGTTCACGAGCGCTGGAACCAACGAGCGCAAGTCTTCTTCAGGAGTTAAGCCCAACGAGCGCTATCACTCCCACGAGCGTCCTACACACCAAACGATGGGTACGCCTACGTGCCAAGGGAGCCCTCTTCGAGCGTCACACTCCCTCAGAGTGGCCTCTCCTTTGGCTCGTCATTTGAATTGGAGCCAACATTCCCCTCAGCGGATATCTTGGCCTCCAAGACTCAAGGTTGTCACGAGCGCGCTCTCAAGCCCTCGTTACCAACCACCCACATGGCTCTCTGACACAACGTACATGCCCGCGCACCTGCCACTGTTGCTAGCACTAACTTTTGGGCCGCTTTTACAGAAGATTCCTCCTAGGTTTCTCTCTCACAGCGCCACGTGTTAGGGCAACATTCGGCCAGGACCACTTGAGGCAAATGACCAAAGGGCCCTTGACCCTCAACTATAAATAACCCAAGTCATCTTCTACACTGTAAGCATTCTCTAAGCTTTCTTCATCACTGCAACTGTGACTGAGCTTACACTTATCTTCATACATTGAACTGACTTGAGCGTCGGAGAGCCAAACTGGGTATCACCCCCAGTTCCCCCAGCTTGGCCATCTGACTTTCTTGTGCTTGTCCCAACAGGTTGAACTCACTTCCTCTTTTCCGGCGAAGCTCCGGTGGTTTCCTCCACAAATATAAATTGTAAAGTGATCGGATTCGGATTCACTCATTTCCAGACCCATCAATATGATTAAGTTATTTATTTTAAATTATTTTAGTTTACAAGATTCATAAATAATATTATAAGTTATATTATTATCAATACCGTACATCGCACGGGGCATATACTAGTTGTTTTATATTTTAAGATTATTGGAGTTTTTATGATAATATTAATGATTAGAGTTTATTTTATATGAATTACTATATAAGAGAGAAGATATTTAATTATTTGTGAAAAAAAAAAATTCAAATGTCTCTGAGATAACCAGTTATAATAAGATGTGAATTAGTCTGCATAAATTATTATAATTAAACCGATATTTCGAAGAATGGAATAATTAGTGTCAAACTTAAATAATTTGTCTATTATAATAATAATAAATTAAAACTCCAACCATATATATATATATATATACCCCACAAGGCCACAACCTCCAAATTAGTACTCTTAAGAGAAAAATGGCGAGCAATATCCTCTGGAAGAGCTTTAACCTCTGCTTCTCCAAATTCAAGTGCTTTCCCACAATCACTTTTTCTTCGCCGCCCACCAATCTTGATGAAGTTGGTCACAGCTCCGCCGCCGCGGCCGCAGCCAATCGGCGACCACTTGTCAAGAATTTCAACTCTCTATACGATGCTAACTGCTCTGACAACACCTCAACTACCAAATCTCTCATCTGCTCATCCTCCACTACCACCGCCACCGGCGCCGCCGCAACAGAAGACTTCTTCTCCTCGTCCGATGACGACTCTGACACCGACTCCGTCCCGGATTTCACCTCGGCCTTCGCCTCCCATCGCTTCTTCTTCGCCTCCCCCGGCAACTCAAAATACATCTTCGAGCGGCCGGAACCACCTACGCGACTGCCGCCAATGCAGGATTCCAGCCCCGTCGTGAGCGGCAGTGTAGCGGTGCAGACGTACTCGCCGGACCCGTATTTCGATTTCAGAACATCTATGATGGAAATGATTGAAGCACGTGACATGAAGAACGTCAAGGTGGATGATTGGGAGTTCTTGCATGAACTTCTCTTGTGCTATTTAGCTTTAAACCCTAAGCACATCCATAAGTTTATAATAGGTGCTTTTGCTGACGTTGTTGTCTCTCTATTTCCGGCGGCGCCGCCTAACGCCGCCTGCCGGAAAACCCAACTCGATAAACACTGTTCCCTGTCACAGTTATCAGTTTAACATATATTTTAATAAAAGAGAATTCTATTGTTTCAATCTTTTTTGTTACACCGACGGACTAATCCTAGATTAGGTTTTGCATTTTATTGTTCATGAAATGTTATTGGCAAATGCTAAGAACTTGGCTGTCTCATTTTGTTTTGTTGTATTGTAATTATGACTTAGGTATATAAAACTTTCAGCGTTTCCTTAATATTGAGAGTTTGTAGTTATGTTTCCTTAGCCTCAGATAAGATATTTTTAATTAAACTAATATAATACGAGATAATTGAAATTAAAATTACACTAATTAATAGTGATAAAGGTACAATTAGTGGTGTGACTAATCTTTATCTATTTTTGTGTAGGCGTGAGGATGTAAAGGCCTCGTTACATGTAATATTCCAAAGTTCTTGTGTAATGTAAAATGTCGCGTTGGTAAAAGAATGTCTTTTATCTTTATGTTTTTCTTGTTAGGAGCTCGTGTTACATTGGGAAATTAAATCTGAATATTCTTTTGAATTATTGCACAAATATGCAGGTTTTAATTATTACTTTCTTTGTTTGTTTAATTGCTCATGAATAATTAATTTTAATTGGCGAAAAGGGTTTTGTGTTTTACATGCATGGGAAACAAAATCCCAATAACTCGTGTCCCATAAGGCCATGGCATTGGAGGGACACAATGGTTACTCGGCACTTAGGGTTTTCTACTTATTTGCAAAGTCGGGCTAAAACAATATCAATTACATAATTAGTACTTTACATTTATGGAAATATTTTCAATTTCGGTCGAATAAGTGTAAATACTTGATGAATTTATATTTGATAAGTATAATTTAGAAAGAACTATTAATCACATTATATGTATAAAAAGTAGTCTTATAAGTAGCTTAAATTTGATCTACACGTGTACAAGATTTATTTTATACTTTTAATGTGATTGGTCTATAAGAAAATTGACGAGTCATGTAACAAACATAAAACACTGTCATATTATTTATCGTATTCAATCATTCATGTTTAGAGAAAAAAAAAATTCTCATCCCACCTCAATCCATCTATCGCGTCAAATATTTTTTCGGTTGGTTCATTAATACTATATATTCTCTCTCACATATATATTTATCACTGGTAATATATTACTCAGATGAGAAATAATCAGGATTATACGACTCAACTACTTAAAAATCGTCCGCCGCACAATAAATGTATATTTAATCGAGTAAGAAATGTATATCAATGGTACTTCTTAATAACTAAACTAAAACAACTAATCAGTTAAGCATATATATATATATTAAATATATGGACCATATTACAACTACTAAAAGGCATGCCTCCTTTCCTATTTTTCAATATTAAGGCGTGCTGGATTGTTTCATGTCGTTTTTGTCAACTAATAATGAGGTTAGAGAAACTAATTAATATAATTAATTAATTAACGTCAACTATTCTTGATGAAAAGACAAGAATTAAGTTAATCATCTAAATGCAGTCCATCTTGTGATCTTTATATTTAGCTCAGAGACAAGCAAAGAGAATCCAAAGAAAGCCGTCCAACTACCATATTTGTATATATTTCACAAATTAAAGTAACACATTCATTAAATAATAAATTAAATATAAGAATATATATATATATATATATATAGATAGATAGATAGATAGATAGATAGATATAATATTTTACCCATCTAAATACCTTTTGTCTATTTGTATGTGGTTGAAAATAAAATCTTGCATATTTTTTTATCTGATGGGGCCCTACCCACCTAGGACACGTGGCCAGCCTTAGGAGAATTAGAACGAACAGAATCAGCTTACTACGAGCTGGATAGAGGAGCTCGCGGTGTTAGCTCGCTCCTTGGAAGTAGCAAAGCTGAGATACGGCGAGCTGTGTTCGGAGCTCGCTCGATACGTTCGCCCCTAGAACTCTAATAGAAGGATACTTAGGTGGTTACGAATATTGGAGATAACGTGATGGAGAAGGAACGGAATTTTAAGGATAAGTACGAGAGAGGACAAAACGATAAGACAGAATCCAATATGGATTCGGAGAAGTAGTAAACCCTAACAGGATTCCAGGTCTATAAAAGGAGGAGTCTAGGTTGCTATGAGATAGAACACAGAATACGAGAGAAAAGAAGAGAAATAGATTCGGCGAGTACTCATCATTATCATATCACAATTATTTTTATTTTTTTCTAACTTTAACCATCGACCAATATAATTGATCTACGCATATAAATAAATAAAATAAATAATGAAATACAAAATTAAAGCAGAAAATCGAAAATCATAAAGAATGCGGATCGGATCAATTTAGCCATTATTTACCTAATTCCAATAATAATCTCCATTATTAAACTCCAAGCATTGCCCCTTTTCTTAGGTGTGGTAGGATGTGTACCCTATAAAGGCAACATTATCTATTTCTTTTGTAGTATTGCATTTATATATTTATTTCTGGGAGAGTGAGCTTTGTAAGACAAACTTGACTGCTATGTTGTGTGTTTTGCTCAACTTTTAATTTCTTTTTCTGAAATTAACAATAATAAAACATTGAATGTCTTAACTGAGACAAATTAAGAACGATCCATGGAGAGGTCAAACGTAGGGTTTGAGACCGCAAAATGGTTGAGTAGTTCAATACAATCAGTAGAAGAAATCTGTCTTTGATTGTGTGTTCGAACGACTTTTAAGATATCATTTTGGAATTATTGATGTTTCCAGCTCAAGAAACGCAGCCAATAATCCACCAAGTTGAAATGACCAAACTTTTGATATAGTTCTTGAATTTTATAAAAGGAAAGGTAATTTTAATTTGGATCCGAACAAATTAATTAAGTATAATTAAGGTGTGAATGTTTTATTTTATCCTAATTTTAGGAGGATAACAGATTGGGTTTAGATGTGTGAATAGAGATGTAAAAATTACCCGAAAATTAAAGAAGTCATATCTGAAGGAAAACGACTAATGATTTGGTGCGTTTTGCAATTTCTTTTGACAAATTAATAACTCAAAAAGTATAGATATAAAATTAGTATTTTTGTAGGCTTGTGAAAGTTTCATAACGAAATCTCTAATTTCATGCTGCGAGCTTATAAATATATTCACCAAAATCCACCTTTTCTTTTATTATGTAACTAAACCTTTCTTTTCATCACCTGCCACATGCATCAATAATAGTTGTGAAATGTTGTACTTTTAATTCTTAATCAATAATAGACGCATGTAAAATAAAATTGAAGAATCGGATAGCTACACGTATCCCAACTCAGTTTTCGACAACATACGCAATGACAGAGTCAAGGAGGGTCTATGGTGGACCCTCTCCTCCCTAAATTTTGAAATTTTTTTAAATTTTGTATGTAATTTTTGATATGTTTATATTTTTATCCCTTAATATTTTGATATTTTAATTTTTCGTCCGCCTTAATTAAAGATTTTGTTTCTTTATTTTTAATACTTTAAAAGCTCCCCGCGATGTTAAATCATGGCTCCATCCCTGAACATACGAATTTGTCTAGACTCTCGACCTATTGACCTCAAAATCGATGTACGGGGCGTTTTATCCGTGATGGTTGGGAATCGATCTAATCCCTTTGAGGCTCGATCTTTGGCCTTAGCTCTCAAAGGCTTGACATACCGACCTCCCTATGATAATCAATCTCTCAGGTGGTTTGGGACCAAGCTAACCCGACCTCTGCCCAGGCCTCGACCTGAGTGTCAGTGGTTGTGCCGCGTGCTCTTGGGATCAGTGTGTCCTGAAAATCTAATTTGTTGGACTAATTAAATTAACATTATAACAAGTAATCAGTATTTAATATATTAATAATTAATGACGTGTGATAGTATTTTTATATGAAATGTTTTTCATAGGAAAAATTTTTGAGTTCTAGTCAGTAAGATAAGAATATGTTGTTATCGAAACTATAATATGTTGTATAAGATGATTAGTCTTTCGTAATAGAGAACCGTAATTTCATTAAAATACGTTGATGTTTTTCAATGGAATTGAAAACATCGAATTGGACCAATGAGATTATACATTTTATACTACTATCTAAAATGAACATATCTCATAAAGCATTGAACTCTTAATCTTGATAGCATTTCGGCTTTAGACATGTACTGTTAGCCATTGACAGGGGGTCGCATCCTTCAAAATAAATATAAATCCGGTCTACGACTAAAATAGAGTATAGTGTAAACGGGTCAAACCACAAAGATAGGGAGAAACTAATTCTATCAAATTCGCAGGAATAATCACGAAAATTAGCAAGTAAAAGTATAAGGGGGGTTTTGGATTTATTAACTAACTAAATAAGCAATTAAAACAATTAAACTAGAGAAAAGCAATAAATCACGTTGAGAGTTGTTTTTAATAAATCAGACGGAAAACAATACCTAGCCAGGAATCATAATTCAGTTACGACATCGATCATGCACGCAAAAATAAATTCAAGTTGTTCAAATAGATTAGCTATAGCAGATAGAGACACTCGACTCTGCCTAGTTTTCACTTAAATTCTTGAATAACCTAGAGACACTCGATAACTATTTTCTCTAATCAATTCACAACCCCTAGAGACACTCGATAGGATTTAACGAACCGACAACATTAAGAACTATGAAAACACTAATCCGAATTAACCAAATCACGACATGTGCAAGATTTAAACCCGATTATTAACTCACTTAACAAGTTGAGAAGTGCAACCAATCCTTCTCGTTAATGTATCACAATGATCAATCATGCATTATGTATACTTCATGCAATCAAGAATGGCGATATGCAATTAACCTACTTAGATGATCCGGCCGTAATCACTTAAGCAAAGAAATCACAATAACACGACACTCGGAGAATTAATAAATACTTGAAATTAAATTAAATTATAAACAACCACTTAGGTCTCACGATGTCCAACTAAATCATAAATTTCTAGCTAAGTATTAAAAAAATTAGCTACTCATAGTTAAATTGTCTAAAAAGAAAGATAAGAAGAATAGATAAGAAGAAATCTTCTTGATAGTTGTAGAAGCTGCTCCAAGAATTTCCCCACCAGCTGCTGCGTGAGCTACCCCCAATTCCCTCTCCGAAAAGTGGCGTGAAAGCTGCTTAAATAATTGATTCAAAGTTGCCCTCCCCATGGACTCCCAATTCTAGTTCAAATTGGAGTTAATTTCTTGGGAAAATATCATATTTGGTCCCATGGTTTAGGTCCTTTTACGAGTTTGGTCCCAAGGTTTTTGGCTCAATCAACTAAAGTCCTATTGTTTTACAATATTGTCAGGACCAGTCCCAATCACATCACACCGTTAATGACCTAACGCTAAGTTACTGCTGGCTTCATCCATCCGTTAACCCCAAGTTGAAAAAGAAAATTGAACTTGGGGCTGCCATTTTCTTCTTCCTTCCTCAGGATGAAACTGTAAAAACCCTATCCACCATTCTCCTTCACCGCTTCCACAATCCCTTCTCACTTGTTTGCAATGAAGAAACACAAGCTCCCTAAAATGGACGCACGTAGGCTCAAACAGCCAGGCAACTTGATGATTTCCTTAAGAGACATTGCGGTGCGAGATGCATTCAAGACCCCTGCATACGGTAAGTGTGTTTTTTATTGATGCAAATGTGATGGGTTAGCATTTTATAGTTGATGAGAACTTTTAGAAAGCTACATTTTGACTCCAATCGAGATAACATGCTTGTCGGGGTTCCAATTTTTGAGTATATGTTGTGGTCCTGTTGTGTTTTCTTTTATGGCTGCAAGTGGGGACCATTTTGTTGATGTGTTTTTTTTTTTTGTTGTTGTTGTTGCACAGATGACGATGATCAATTTTTTACCATACGATTACACCATGGTGGGAAGATGTCAAAGGGCTTGAAGAACCAAAAGTACATTGGAGGTACCTACTCAGTTTTTAACTATGTAAGTTCTGATGATTTTGGCTTTCAGTATTTGGAAGAGATGTGTAATATGCTAGATTACAGAGGGGTGAATTTATACTATAGGAAACAACAGGGTAAATTTAGACAATTGTGCAATAGAACTGACTTAGTGGGGTTGGCAAGCTATGGGTTAAAGAAAAAAAGATGTGGATGTGTACTTAGTTGGGGAAAAGACACATGATATTGGGCCTTCTAAAGAACTTGTTGACTCACAAAATATTACCCAACCTAATGGCATTACACAAAATCAAAGTGTTAAAGTCCCACCTGTCATTGAATCTGAAACAATTGAGCAGAGCACAACTGACATTGATCCTTTGAATCCCCTCCTTGACTCACAAATTATTAACCAGCCTACTCAGAGTACAAACTTTCCTGAATCCCAAAGTGATACAGTCCCACCCCTTTGTGAAAATGAACCCATTGATACACAAATTGGCTCCTCCAACCCCTATAAAGAAACACCATTTGAACCTACAGTTGAACCAATATTGGAGAATGATGATTTTGGTGATTGGGATTCAATTTTTCAAATAGTGGATAGTTATTCCCAAATAGTGGATAGTTATTCCCAACAAAATGCTAGTCAGTTTGTTGATAATGGTAATAGTGTTATAGTTGATGATGGGGAACCAATTGGAAAGGAAGGGAGTGGTGTTGATAAGGGTAAGAGAGTACAATTGGAAAATGACAACACAGTTTGTTGTGATGCAGATTTAAACTGTGATAATGGTAATGAGAGTGATGAACTTTATGACAGTGAATATGATAATCCTGTTGATATTATTGAGGATGATGATGATTTGAATCCTACTGATGTGAGTCCTGTTGATAATGAAGAACACATTGTAGAAGAGAGTGAACAAGTGCTTGATAGTGATAGTATGTCTGAGGATGATGTTGTGGATGATGGATTGGTTTGTAGTGATCTTGATAGTGAATTGGGCAGTGATGAGGACAAAGCTGTTGAGAAATTTCCTGTGTACAATCCAGACAATAACTTCAATCCATACATTTGTTTAAAGATGCTTTTTACTGATAAACATGAGTTCATTGAAGCAATTCACAACCTTGCAATTAAAACAAGAAGAAATTTGAAAGTCAAGAAAAATGATCTCAGGAGGGTGTATGCTAAGTGTATGGGTGCTAATTGCAAATGGAGATGTCATGCTTTGAAGGTTGATGGTGAGGAAACTTTTCAAATTAGAGAGTTCTATACTAAGCATAACTGTCATGTACAGGACAAGGTGAAAATTTTGACTTCAGCAAGACTGTCCAATAGGTTTGAGTCAAATTTCAGGACTGATGCAGGGAGAAAGGTTAAGGGATGGAAGAGAGATGTGCAAAGGCAATTGAAGATAAGCATTTTACAACAACAAGCTTACAGGGCCAAGAAGAAAGCAATATGTTCTATACAGGAAAAGCTAAAGAACAATTTGATTTACTATGTGACTATGCAAATGAGCTTAGAAAGAGTAATCCTGGATCAACAGTGATAATGCAAATTGAACCTCAGGTTGAGAATGAGAGGGGTACTTTTGACAGATTATACATTTGTTTTCAAGCTTTGAAGGTTGGTTTCTTGGCTGGCTGCTGACCTTTGATTGGAGTGGATGGTTGTCATTTAAGTAGTGAGTATAAAGGGGTCATGTTAACTGCTGTGGGAGTTGATCCATGTAATAATTTGTATCCCATAGCTTATGCAATAGTCAGTGCAGAGACTAAGGATTCCTGGGAATGGTTTTTGACACTACTAAAGGAAGATCTGCAGGTTGTAAGGGATGACATATTCACCTTTATTAGTGACAAACAAAAGGGTTTGGTCCCTGCTTTTGAGAAGGTGTTCCCAGGGAGTGATAACAGATTTTGTGCTAGGCATTTGCTTGGTAACTGGAAGAGTAATGGATGGAGAGGGATGGCTTTCAGAAATGCTTTTTGGGTAGCAGCAATGGCAACCACAGAATCTGAGTTTAAGTATAGGATGAATGAAATAGGTAAGCTTGATCAGAGGGCTATGGATTGGTTTAATGATAAGCCTGCAGAACAGTGGAGTAGGGCATTTTTCAATCCTTTTCCAAAATGCGACATGCTTCTAAACAATATATGTGAGTCATTCAATGCTTGTATTCTAAAAGCTAGAGATAAACCTATACTTACATGCTTAGAGTGGATAAGAGAATTCCTTATGGGAAGATTATCTGAGATGAGAGATGCAGGGAAAAAATGGTTGGGGAGAAAGAAGATATGTCCCAAAATCAGGAAGATTTTGGACAGTAACATTGACAAAGCACCTGATTTTTATTCACTAAAGTCTGATGATTGGAACTATGAGGTGCATGGCTATGATGGATCAATGCATATTGTAAATTTGAGGAATCAAACATGTAGTTGTAGAAAATGGGAATTATCAGGGATTCCTTGCAGCCATAGTGTTTTAGCTTTGCAAAGCCAAAATCTGGATCCACAGGATTATGTCAGTGGTTACTATAGTGTGGAGGCATTCATGAAAGCTTATGAACATGCAATACTTCCAATGAATGGCCCTAGGTTGTGGCAGAAAACAGGTCATATTCCACCACTTCCTCCTAATTTTGGAAGACAAGCTGGGAGACCTAAAAAGGTTAGAAGAAGGGAAGCGGATGAGCCACAAAAAAAGGGACAAGGTGGGAATAAAAGTGTCAGAATGGTTCCACAAAAATACAAAGTTAAATGTCACTATTGTGGAGAACCTGGTCATAACCAAAAAGGTTGCAAAGCAAAGAAGGAGGCATTACTCACTAGGAAAATTACAGCTGATAATCCCAATGCAGCCAAGAAGGTTCAAAAAACAGTCAGAAAAGATTCCAACAAGCTCACTGTAAGTTTGATTTCAATATTGTTACATGGTTTGATTTAGTTGGAGCATTGTGATGATATGTTAAATTGTGACTTTTGTTTTGCTATACAGGCTAGAAAAAGAACAATGAATCAAGGCACCCAAGAGACACAACATAATGGCTCCAATCCACCTGTTGATCCACCACAACAGGTTCCTTTCAAGTAGCTTTTGATTTGAGTATTGTGACAGTGCATTCACTTGCAAGAACTTTTTTAATGTCTGTTAATTATTTGCATTCACAATGCATTCACTTGCAAGAACTTTTTTGTTTTGGTTTGCAGTTTAAAAAGAGAACATTCACTCAAGCTGCCAAAGGGACACAACCTTCAAGCTCCAATCCAGTGGTCAACCCTACACCTTTACAAGTTCATTTGAAGAGCTTTTGTTATAACAACACACAACAAAGTACGGTGATCAATACGACATCTGGACATTCTGTTCCAGTGTTACAGAAGGGTGGGAGAAATTTTGTCACCATGACCAATTTGGGAGCTGCAGTTGCTGCTACAAAGAAGAAGAAGCAGAAGACAAAAAAAAATTAAAGAGCCCCTATGTTTTGGTGTTCAACTGTCTATCATATGATATGATGTCTATTTTGTCAATATATGGTTGCTGCTTTTGTCAATATATCCAGTGTTGCAGTTGCTGCTTTTGCTAATGGTGTTTCTTTTGGATGTAGTGAACCATATGATATGATGTCTATTTTGTCAATATATGCTTGAGTTCATTATAGTGTTAGTTTTGCTAAATGTGTTGGCTATTCTGCGTATAACAGTTGGTAGAATAAGCTTAATACTCCATCCATTAGTTAGGATAAAAGACATGAAAGTGCATTACAGTTAAATTTAACAACTAAAACATAATATAACCTATATTACAATTATTGCCACAATGAGAACAACAAAACAGCAAAACCCTATCAGTGCCATCTTCTCTCTCTTCTTAAGCCTTGCAATACAGATCTGTGACACATGGGTGGATCCACCCACAGGAAGTACGAGCAGCCACCTTTGCTCTCCCGACGCTGCATGACCGGAACCTCCTTCCGGGGTTATCATTGGTCCATGAAGTCTTCAATGGAGCCACCCGTCCACATTCACAATTCATCACAAGATAGCCAGGAGTGCTTTCACTTTGGAAAAAAGAAGAAGAGGAGTGAGACATGTATGGATAAACTATGGAGTCAATGGTGAAGAAAAATATGCATGTGCAGCTTTATAGGGAAAAAGAGGCCAAATATGGCGCCAAATACACATAACTGTAGCAAAATTTCCCTCCAATATGCCTTTCTAACGGTTCTGTTAGTCTTAATGGTAATAATTAACGGTGTGGTGTGATTGGGACTGGTCCTGACAATATTGTAAAACAATAGGACTTTAGTTGATTGAGCCAAAAACCTTGGGACCAAACTTGTAAAAGGACCTAAACCATGGGACCAAATATGATATTTTCCCTAATTTCTTATTCTCCGAGTTTGCCACAAGTTGGGCCAATCTCACTTAAATCACGAACAAATGCGCAGGCCCATCTCCACTTACTTTTAAACCCACAAGTCAAAGTAATAATTAAGTCTAGGGCTGTCAACGGGTCGAATTTAGATCAGATTTGCATGATCCGAATCCGAATCCCATAATAAAACTATAGGATTCAGATTCATGCAGTTCAGATTTGGTTGATATCGGATCGGATTATCCGAAACGAAAATCCGATCCGTTAAGAAATAAGATCAATATCATCCGGAAAAAAGAAAAATAAAAGCAACGGGTGAAAAACACGGTACAGAACAGGGAGAGAGGAGAGAAACATAGATGGTGCAAAGCAAACTTGAATGTAGATTGAGAGGAGAGGGAATAACTTTTTTTTTCAGTTGTCGCCTTCCTTTCCTGGGCCACACCCACTGGGAAAGCTGTGCGAAGACGATTGAGAGGCGAGAATGAGATTTGGCAACGACAACGACAAGGAAATGACAGAATGCAGAAGGCGACGGAAGGCAGGAGAGAACTTTGAATGCGATAACAAACCCTAGATCTAAGTAATTTGTACAGTAACTCATCTTTATATATATATATATATATATATATATATATACTTTGGAGGATATTATGGAAAAAAGAGCGATTCAATTTATACTTTAAAAAGAAAAACAATTATTACACGTGTAATTATCAACATATAAAGTAAAAATATGTAATTATTATAACGGATATTTAGAGTTAAACCTACAATATGACTTGAATTTTTAATATACTCTCTATTTTAATAAATTTTTAGTTAACTCCCTAATTTATTCTAAAATGATTTAATTATTCTTGGTTTAGCCATATTACTAAATAACACGACAATTACTCAAATTTTAGATATAGTTCCACAATTACATAACCTTATATTTCATATTCAAATAAAAGTTTTTTATTTAATAATTAACGATTGTGTAACATAATAATTTTTTGAAATTCACATTATTATTATTATTATTATTATTATTATTATTATTATTATTATTATTATTATTATTATTATTATTATTATTATTATTATCTTGTATCTTCAGTATAAGTTAAGTTTATTTTATTAATAATGAAGTTGACTTACTAGTTATATATAACTTGAAATTATGATATATTTTTAGATATGCATCAATACATACATATTTATACAATAGGAACATAAATGAACAGAATTATCTGAGAATAATATTATACAAATGTGACATTTTTCACATAATATAATTTTAAATTTAATAAAAAATGATTCATTATTTTCATATTATATTACTTAATTATATATACATATTTGAGATTGTGAGTTGGTATTATATATAATTATTTATTATATATATAATACATATCGGATTTGGATCTTTAACGGATCGAACTGTATGATTCCATAACCGATCCACTTAATTCGAATTTCGAACATTTATAATCAGATATGATCCATCGAATCTTTTTATTGGACGAATATGCTACAAAATCGGATCGGATTCGGATTCGGATCGAATTCGGATTAAAACCCAACCCATTGACAGCCCTAATTAAGTCAGCACCTTCCAAGTTCAAACCAACAACTTCCCCATGCAATGTGCATGCATGCACGACTCCAAAGTCTTCATCTTTTCGTGGGACTCCACTACCGCACCAATTGGGTTTCTTTAATTAATTTTCATCTAACTCAAGCCCATAGCAATTTAGTCCCGTGAACTTCCAACAATCCAATCATCTTATGTCCCTATTTGGCCCTCTTCTATGCGAGCAACAACACGCACAGCTCAACACATTGCACGTGCACAGCTCAGCCCAAAAACTCCCATAAATGAGAAAATGGCCCAACTGCACTAAAAACACAAAAATACATCACGACATCAAATTATATCAAAATTAAGCACTAAAATGCAACCATTAAACACACGAAATATATGGCATTATGCACGCTAACAGTCATTGTAATGTACTCTTGCCAGCATGGGATTCACTCTAGACTCGTCTAGACCTGGGGTGGATTGAGTCAAACCGATCGAATCAGTCTAGACTAGTCTAGACCAAATTTGAACTGAGTCCAAGAGACTAAACTACTCGTGCCAGCATGGGATTCACACGCGCCAGCACATAGCTAGCCTGCTGGCGACTTGTGCGATCTCATGCTGGCGCGTGCCCAGCGACGTGTGCTGCTACATGGTGTTGTCAGATTGGCCATCCACAACGACTATCAACACATGGCTAAAATTTGGCTTGCAAAAATGACAAAAATGTCCCTTATTCTTTGTCTATAAATAAAGCTTGGTTGCACTTCCAGGAATTTTATCATTTTAGTATTTCTATTAGGACATTCGGGGGCTATATGTCCCATTTCATTACAAAAGTAACAAATACATATTTTTAATCATACTTGGTTTTCTTTTACTAAATTTCTTGGCATATTTCTTTTTGGAGAAAAATTTAGGTTTATTCCTATTTTTCTTCCATGGTTTGAATCTAAAATTTTTTCGTTTCATTTTGTATGATGTACTTGGTGTACAACCAATTTCAAAATTTTCTTTTAATATTTTATAACCACATTTTTGCCTTGCAATAGTTCTAGTAAGTTGAGTTTTAACTTGCTTTTGGGTTTTTCTTTGCAAACAATGTTCGTCTATTTGTTTTAAACCAAACGAAATTCTATTTCCTAAAGTATCGTTTCCTTTAGTTTTTTCAAGATACTCAGGATATTGTTTTTCACATAAAACATCCCATGGAGATGGGAATTTATGAAAATATTGTTCCAACCAATGTTTCATATCATAATGCTTAAGATTCCAAAAACGTTTTTGGAATTTTGTAGCATATGTAGTATATTCACAGATACTGCATAACTTTAATTTTGTTAAAGCATTCCTAACCTCTTTGTAATAGGTATCGGAATCTGTTATTCCAATTAAATTTATTTTTATAAGGGTGGCAAATTCTTGTAAAACAGTTCTTAAATTTATTTTGCTTAACAAATTTGTTTTTTCAATTTAGCCTTCCTCAGATTCTTCCCAAGCTTTTAGACAATTTAGAGCATCCCCTTGTAGGGTTCTTGCTATATAATCTAAAAAAATTTCTTTTATCCAGATTTCTTCGTAATTGTTTACTACGAATGTTAAGGATTGAGTCCATTCATCTATGATCTTTTTATAGTCTCGTGGGTGTTTATACTTAAATCTAGATATGTACCATGAGCTATAATGTCGTTTTTGTGTGAATCTTCTTTATTACAAGAGGTTGATGGTATATCTTCTTTAACATTTATATTTTTTATATTGAATGATCCTACTTTATCTATAGGTTTTTTATTCCGGATTAGAATAAAAAACCTTAAACGTTTCTTCTTCTTCTTCTTCTTCTTCCTCAGAATGCTCATAATTGTTTTCTTCGGAGTCTGTATTCACCACACTTGTTGCGTAGAATTTTTCGAATTCAGAATTTTCATCATTTGTGTCTATGTTTAAGACATATTCAAATTCTTGAAAAATATTTTCATGATGCTCATATAGAGATTGTATCTGATTTAGTCACTTATTTCTTTCAGATATGTCATCTGTTTCTTTATCTCTTAATCTCCAATATTCGATAATTTCTTTATAAGTTAGGAAATCATTTTGTCTTTTTCTTTTTTTCTTTTTCCATATCTATTGTTAAGATATGATCATGAAAATTTTTGGCTACTTTATACAAAGTTGTTTTAACTTTGTCATTAGTTTCTTGAATAACAATGTTTTTGTTTTTCTCAAGTAAGTTTTTTTTTACTAATTCTTTCATAATTTGTTTTGTTTTTTCAAGTAAGTAGATATTTTCGATCCTACTTATTTTAAAAAGATCATCACTTATAGTATCGGTCAACGTATATAGAAGGTTTGTCAAATCTACTAAATAATTTAGGGTTTTGCCTGTATTAATAAGATTATAATCTCCTTCAACCATATGCATTGTATGCCCACATACTCCTGAAAGCGTAGATCCTAAACAATAAAACTTTTGATTTTCTAATTGATTATCCATAAAGGACCTCACCTTGTACCTCTAGTCTAATCTTTACTCAATCTACAATACCTAATCAGGCTAAAAGAATCTAAAATCAAGACCTGACTGTCAACACTATAAGTATATTGCTTAGAAAACAAATATATCAAAGTTCAGGACTAAATCCTTAAATGAAAAAATAATGGGGATGAAAATATAATTTTCAAAGAGTTGAAGTTCTAATGTATGAGAAACACCAACTGTAAAATGGTTTTTGAAAGACATTTTTGAACTAAACGTCTTACACCACTTTTGTATTATTCCCAAATAGTACACTACTATTACAATATATAAATAATTTTATACTATTATTATAAAAAGCCCCCTAATTTGGTAAAATCTTACACGTGTCACGCATCCAATAAAAAGTAGGGTCTTTATATGTCTAATATTAAAAAAAGAGCAAAATTCATATATCCAATAAATTAAAAAACAAGCCTTACTTTTTATTGGGATTATTTTATAATATTCAAAGTAAAAATATTAAATTAATGTCGTCTTTTTTAAATTTTATATTTTAGGTTATAGAAGTTTTTTTAAGAGCAAAATATTAATAAATGGCAACCTCCGGCGATGGCTCGAAATCTGTGAAAACCTCCGGTGGTTGCTCCAAATCTAAGAGAATGGAGAGTTATGCCGTTGATAGCAGTGGATCCTCGTCAGAGTCTGATGAGGACCTTGTGGTTCTCAAACGAGCGATCTCCCCAGAGAACAAAGTGGATGTGTTCTAGCGCCGGTTATGGTCGCGTTTGACAGATCACGGCTGGCGTTTGGCGAGACCTAGCCCCGGTGAGGTCGTGCTTCTCAGGCCGGGAATTTCGAGGTTGGAGCTCTCCAAACACATGGAGAATCGACACTATTTTAGGTCTCCCTGGGCCTTGCTGGAGAAAATCGAAGCTGGATTGATTGCGGTCGACCGTCCCGCCGCCAATGATATCTCCAAGTTCTGTTGTCTACACCACAAAGTTCCCGAGTTTTATGATAGTTTGAAGGCGATGGCATCCCATCCCGCGACATCATTTTTGTAAATGAATTAAAAAAAATTCTAAAAAATCTGATTAGTCAAAGAATTAAACAAAACTTCTAAAAAACCTAATAATGACTAATCATGAAGGTGATGTGAGAAATGAGGACGTCAGACTTTTTCAAAAATAATATTTTTTTTATTAGATATTTATAAAATACCACTGTTTTAGGAGAATTTAGGATTTTACCACTAGTCGAGGAGATCATTCGCGACTCTGATTTTTTTAATATTATTTTCTGCGGAGTCATGGAGATATCCCGCGTCTCCAATATTTTTCAATATTTTATTCGGAGCGTTGAGACCTCCAATGATTACATATTTTTTATATTTTATTACAGAGTCGTAGTGATTTTCAATAACTCTATTAAAAAATTTTTATTTTGTTTTTTTTTTTAAATATACTGTGGTTCATAAACGAGATTTGAGATCTCTCATTCCATAGTTCTTCCTCCCTTCATATATCCATATATTCCATAGTTCTTCCTGCCTTCATATATATTAATAATTCTGTACACTCTATACGTGTGCAAAGAAAATTTATTATTATTTAAATATATTAAATTAAATTATTTATCTTAATGTAAATTAAATAATTATATATTAATAAAAAATAGTTAAAATATAAACTAAAAAAAAATTGAAAAATGGGAATAAAAGTGGGGTGAGAAAAAAGTAGAAATAATCGATCAATAAACACGTTCCGCGTATAGGATGTAAAAAAATTAATTAATTAAATAAAAAAGAATTAGAGACCAAGTGCAAGAGACCAGTTTTGCCTCTCAATAGATAATTGGTGAAGTTACAAATCTAAAATAAAAATAAAAGGTAGTTGAAAAATAAATAATAATAATTATCTACCTATACTCTATTATTGAGAGATAAAGGTGGTCTCTTGGGAACCTGTTTATTGATCTATTATTCCGACTTTTCTCTCATCCCACTTCTATTCTCATTTTTATTATTTTTTATTATTTTAATTTATATTTTAACTATTTTTTATTAATATACAATTATTAAATTTTTATTAAAATAAATAATTTAATTAAATATATTTAAATAATAATAAATTTTCTTTCAAAATTACTAATACTATATATTAAGCAAGAAATCGAAGTAGTAATCGTCTTGGTCTCTCGGTGTCCACTTTTTCTTTATTTATTTATTTATCTTTCATCCGTTTTCTTCTTTTACTTTTTCTCTTTCATCTTTTCTATTTATTTATTTATTCTATTATATTTTCTTAATTTACTATAAGCGAGAGACCAAGTAGAAATGTTTTGATCTCTTCGCTTCTACTTTTCTTTTCTGGTTTTACAAATCCTTGATTTTCTCAAAAGTTTTGAAAACTTTATTCTTCTTATCCTTATTTTCTTGGTTTTAAAAATTTCTCTTTATTTTTCTGGTTGTGCAAAATTCAATGCCCAATTTTCATACACAATTTACCATTATTCCCGTTATATTTTCTGAAACTTCCATTTTTTCATATATTTAATCCATTGATGGATTATTCATGGTGGACTTTGCCATGGATAAGCAAATTTCTCGTGACGACTTGTCATGGGTTAATTACTTATGACGGACTTTGCCATGGATGTATTACTCAAGGCAGAAAAAAATTTCTCATGACGGACGTGTTTGAAAAAGAAAAAATTAATGGAGTTGTAGGAAATCACCAGGACTCCATAATAAAATAATAAAAAATATATGGAATGGTTGGAGATCTTAGCGACTCCGAATAAAATATTGAAAAATATTGGAGTCGGGGGAGATCTGCACAATCCCATAGAAAATAATATTAAAAAAATCGGAGTCGCGGATGATCTCCCCGACTAGTGATAAAATCTTAATCTCTCCTAAAACAGCGTTGTGGGTTGTTTGAAGTCTCTAGCGGCTCTAAGGGAAAATTTTTAAAGAAAGATAATTTGAGATATTAGGGTAAAGACCAAAGAGAGATAAATAGAAAAATTAATCAAGGTGAGTGATTTCGTAAATTAAAGATATTGTAATCAATGTCAAACAACATTTCACAGAAAGAATTTTGTCAAATAAAAAAAAAAAAATTATCAAAAATTAGTATTTTGGTCAAAATTACATATTCAAAGTCAACATATCGTTATGCAACATAACATAGGAGCCTTTTGCAAAACTAATACCACAACTTTATTTAGTTTAATAAAATAATACCCTTAGGATAGGTTTTAATTTTTTGCTATAAATCGTTGATGAGATCAACGACTTTAATAAATAATTTTATTTTTATTCTATAAACTTTGTATTAATTATAAAATGACCCCAAGCCTTTTAAAATATCTTATATAGGTATATAGAGTATATTTTCATACATAGTTTGAAGAAAGTATGCATAAACATTGGAATTAATCATGCTTTAATAACATAAGTACTCTAAAATCTATCCTATAATTCATAAAACACACAAATAATTTGTAAAAATTTTATTACATCTCTTTATCTCCTTCCTCTTCTACAACTCTGATTTATTGGTCCTCCAAGACTCGTCTTCGTTCCTCCTCGGTTAGCCCTTCTTGTTCCAAAAGTCCTCATAGCTTCGTGCTTTCACGGACATCAACTGGAAACAGACTTCAACCTCCAACGGAGAACCTCACTACGGCTTGTAAGTTTCAATAAAAGGTTTGTAGAAATCGACTGAAGTAAAAAGGTTTAATAAAACTCTTAACAAAGTATTTATCTAGTGTATAAGAAAAGGAGAATTTTATTTCCTTCAAAAGAGGTTTATACAAACATTATATATTCTGAAAAATGATTTATTGGAATACAATACTCAATCACTCAGAAACTGAAAGAATCAAAGATTATTTTACATATGACTTTCTGAATTCAATCCAAGATGCCTTTCACCTTACAAGATGACTCTATTTATAGGCTATATTCCTGCTACTATTCGGACTTGAAATTTTTATTTGGAATCCATAGCTTTATCCTTCAACGATCCAGCTCTTGCCGACACTTTTCTATGGTTGAGATTCTATCGACACTTTTATCTGCCACTTGATAATTAGAGTATGATATCATGGCATTCGTCATTTCCTTGCTGATGTATGTGCTTACATCACTGATGGTTACAACCCATCATCTTGCAAGCTTCTTGTCTAGTCTCTGCAGTGCAGAAAAATTCATGTTTTTCAAATTTACTTATGAATTCCATTAAAAGAGGAGAGCTTATTTTTCCTCCTTTGGTGAGTAGAATCCAATTTTCTTTACTCATCAACGTTTCGAACTTATATTTGTACAGATTTTCTGCAACGCTGTGAATAGCTTTTATTCCCAAGGCACGCCTTTGGACAATTCATTCTTTAGTAACTTGGACTTTCCTTAAAGGTTTATTTCCTTGCTCAATCTTTATGGTGTCAGAAAGGTGGTCTGCAGTGATCATGAAGAATGCTTCATGCCATATATGCTTCTCTGGTTCTGGAGATATGGTGTAGAACTTGAGAACCACCTGCCTCCCTCTGGCAAATTTACTGATTTGAGATTTTAGGGTATCATCAAATCTGGATATTTCCCTGAGATCTTTACTTGGGTAGATTATATCTAGGAACCCAAAACAAGCATATTTATAAACTGCTTCTGGGCATGCTCCCATTATGCAGGTCAACCTTGGATATATGTTCTTGCCTTTAGAGAAGAATATAGTATCTGTATTTTCCATACTATATACTTCATCAACTGTATGAATATATAAACGCTCCTGTTCAGTGTTAGGAACATATTTTTCTACTTCAATTTTTATTGTCTTCGGAGAAGACTCCTTTTCCAGTTTTATTTCAATGACAGAAGGAACTTTATTTTTGGCTTCTTCTTTATTTTTCTCGCCAGATGATTCAGCCTCTTCTATTTTTGTTGACTCAAATTTTTTAATATATTTTTCTAATTTTTGAGTCACTTTACTCATCTTTTCCAGTTTTTTAGTTACCAAATCTATCAATGGAGGCAGATTTTTATACATATATTGTTCTAGGAGAACAGTTCCTTCATAGAGATCTGCTGCCATACTGTTGATATATGAGATCTCTTCTTTTATTTCTGAAATATCAATTTTATCCTCCATCTGTAAAAGAGAGAAAAGTTTATTAAAAATCTTTTCAAGATTTTCTATAAGTGATTTTTGGGAAATCACCACCCATTAACGGATTTGATTTTGGTCTTTACCATCTACCGTTTGAGATTGACTAGATATATGTATACCCATATATTGGTCTTCTCAGTTTTTATAAGTGATTTTTGGGAAATCACCACCCATTAACGGATTTGATTTTGTCTTTACCATCTACCGTTTGAGATGGACTAGATATATGTATACCCATATATTGGTCTTCATTTTGAATCAAAATCTATATTTCTGGATAAAAAATCGGCTAGAAAATTATCAATTCCTTTTATGGGAATGATTTTGAAATTATAAAGAGATAAGAAAACTTGTCACCTATGTAACCTTCTATAATTTGGTTCACTGGGTAATTTATTGTTAGCGAGACTTGGAACTTGGGTGTTATCAACATAAACAATAAAAGACTTTTGGAGTAGGAAAAGTGAAAACTTTTTGATCCCATTTATTACTCCTAGTAATTCCTTTTCATGCGTAGTATAATTTATTTTTGCTGATTTAAAAGTACCACTTGTATATCTACAAATCTCATTAAGATCTGTTTTCAATATTGCAGCCCAATATAAATCGGACGCATCAGTTTGAAGAATTAAATTATCATTTTTATCAGGAAGCCTTAATTCTGGAAGAGTCTTACATTATTCCTTTAACTTTATGACAATTTCTGTATGTTTTGGCGTCCAACCTTTTGTATTATTTTTTCTTAATAACTTTTGTATTTCATGTCTTTTCTTAGCTAACTCAGGTATGAAACCTTCAGCATAATTAAAACATCCTAAAAAATTTTCTATTTGTTTTCTATTTTCTAATTTATCAAGAAACTCACTAATCTTCCTAGATATATGAGGTTGCAATTTTATACCTGCAACACTTAGTTTTAATCCTAAGAACTCAATTTCTTTAGTTTCTATTACTGTTTTTCTTTCAGATAGAGCAATACCATTTTCTTTACATAATTTAGCAAAGAGTAGAAGATGTTTTCTATGTTCTTCTATGGTATTCGAACAAATAAGAATATCATCTATATATACAACCATAAATTCTCTATATTTGTTAAATATATCGTCCATCTTTCTTTGATATATCGATGGAGCATTTTTTAATCCAAATGGCATTACTAACCATTCATAATGTCCTTGAGGGGCACTGAAAGATGTATATTGGATGCTCTCATCTTCCATTTTTACTTGCCAAAATCCAGATATACAATCAAATTTTTAGTAATAGGCTTTATTCTTTATTAGGTCTATTAATATTTCTTTATTAGGTAATTGGTAACTATCACCCTTAGTGAAATGATTTAATCTTTTATAATTTATTACCATTCTTGTTTTATTTCTTTTCTTTTCAGCTTCTTTCATTACCATGAATGTTGGACTAGAAAAGGGACTAAAACTTTTCCGAATCAAACCTTTGTCTAAAAGTTCTTTAATTTGTTTTCTAAATTCATCTTCTTCACTTAAGGTATATCTCATAAGTCTTTCTTTAATTACTATATTATCTGTTAATTCTATGCTAGCTTTTGGGTAATCCTTTTTCCAAAAAGCCAATGAATGGTCACTATAATTTTCTTTTATCTTACTAGTAACCGTTTCTAAGTTTATTCTTTTTATAACTATTTTGTTTATTGGTATTTGTATTTTTTCATATATCGAGTGTCCACCACGCTTAGCTGGCTGAACTCTGAAAGGATGGTTTAGTCGTGGTAGTTTCAACAAATGACCACACTTTGTTTTAAGTACAATAGAATATGCATTTTGCATATAATATTGAAATTGTTGTAGGAAATCATTTCCTAATAATATATCAACTTCTAGTTCATTATATTCATATATTCTAGGAACCATTATTATTTTACTTCCTAGGACAATATCGACATCTATTGCTGATCTGTGTATATCCTGTGATTTTCCAGTCACACCTTTTATTCTGATTTTTCCATCTTCTTTCCATTTATTAATCAAGAAGGTTTTGAAAATAGTTATTTCAGATCCAGTATCTATTAAAACACAAGTTATTATTTCATTTTCAGGAGTTTCTCTTATTCCTATCTGAATGAAAACACTAACCGTAAAGTTATATCCTTTCATTTTATTCTTGAACAATATATAACTTTGTCTTCTATGCAGAGTGTTACTCCATCTTTTTCTATCTTATAATAATTACAGCTATCTAGGAAAGCATTTCCTAAGATAATGTCATAGGAACTTCCCGTCATATTTTCATCTAGATAACATTTAACAATTATTCTAGATTTATTGGAATAGATATTTGTTGGTTACATGCAACTATATTTCCTTCAAAGTTTTCATAATATAAATTCTCATTCAAGGTTTCTATCATTAACCCTTTATTTTTTTATTTTAGCAAAGTGATTTGCACTTGCTCTTGTATCTATTAAAATTTTTGGTTCTTTAATATATTCTTGACCATTAAAATATTCTCCTAAAATTATCATTGTTTTATTGACTGAATGTTTGTTTATACTCAAAGTTCTGGTTATATTCGTTATTTGACTTCTTCTAGCTATACTATTTCTTCCAAATTCTATTTGAGGAATTTTACTAGAAGATCCTTCTTCTATTAAAAGTTTATTTATGATTTCTAATTCATAATTTGTTATTTCTTTAGGGTCTTCAAGAAGAGGTAATTTAGCTGAAGTTATTTCCCTACATTCTTCATCTATTTCTAAATGTGGTTTATCTTGATAAATTTTTCCATAATTACTATTACTTTGAACATATAATGCTCTATAGTAAATTGAGAAAGCTTTACTTTTATCTTTCAATCCTATATCTTTTATAAATTTGTAATGTAAACTTAAAGTTTCGTCTATATTATGATCATTTATATTCACACTATATTTAGGATATAAATCAAATAATATTTGTTTATAACACAAATTTCCTTCTATAGTTCCTAGGTGACTTCTCTTCGCATCTGTAAGTCTTTGATCATGAAGAGAAAGTACTATTAGACTATCTATTCCTTCTCTAAATAGTGATTTTACCAGGAATTGAACTCTTCCTAAATATATATATTGTATTTTACTTTTTTCCTTTTTATCTTTTATTTTGTTCAAAGCTTGATTTATAGTATTTCTTGTTAACAAGTTAATCTTAACCTGTCCTGAAGTATATTCAATGTTTATAGATTTTTCTACTTCATGGTAGTCATATATATTTATTTTCTTTCTTTTTATAAAACTTGATATCCCTTTAAATATATTTTGACTAGGATTTGTAGCATTAAATTTTAATTTCTTTATCTTATCTAAAGTTTCTTTATTGAAGTTAATGCGTTCTGCATATCCTTCTGGTCCTTTATAAATCTCTATTTCTTCATCAGATAATTCTGTTATTTCAGAACTCATTCTGATTCAGTATCTAATTCTGAAGATATTTCATTTTCTGATAGATCGGATTCTTCCATATATATTTCTTTTCCAAAATAGTTTTCTATATCAAAAACTTCTTCAAGTTCATCTCTTATTTATAAAAATTCAATTTCTATATTTTTAATATGTTTAGCTTTACTAGCTCCCCAATATATATCATCTTGGGTTAATAAGAAAGCTATCATATCGTTTGGCCACTTTACTATAACTTTTCTATTATCTACTTGACAATCTAGATTTAATTTACTCCATTGGAGATTTATAGGTTCACTATATTGTTCAGTAGGTTGATATTTTGGATTATAAAATATATTCTTCTTACTTTGTTCTTTATTTCTATTAGGTCTATAATATGTTTTAGGGTAATTATCGTTAGAACCCATAGAGGATTCTGGAGTTTCATTAGTTACTCCTGAAGGTCCTCCGGTTGTATTGATTCTAACTTCATATTCAACTATATCATCTAGATTTATTTTTTCAAATTCTTCTATTAAATCATTTACTTCATTCATTGTTCTCAGTATTTCCTTCTAGTTTAGCTTCTTCTATAATTTCTTTTAATTTTGATTCTTCCTTAATTATATTTTCTCTATCATCTTGTTCTTTTAATAATCTAGGAAGGTATATTGTATACATATATTCATCACATATTTCTTTTCTGTTGGTATAGTAACAATTTTTGTAGGTGTTTTTATTGTTCTTTTTATTTCTTTTTTCTTATCTAATTTTGTCTTTTTAATATTATCTTGAATAAGATTATTTAATTGTTTTATTTCAATTCTAATAACTTGGATTTCTGTATTTATATTTTTTATTTCAGATTTTAATTTTACTAACTCTTCTAATAAAGTATTTATAGCATTTGCAACTGATTCAATATGATTCATTATGGTGAAGCGAGTTGCCAATCTGTATCATCGTAGGATTCATATCCTCCTTCTGTATATATTTCATTTAAATTCCATTTATCTGAACAGAAATTTAAATATATCAAAGTTGTATGTAATATTATTCCTATTATATAACTTTATATTATTGTATTTATAATTTTTTCCATTTTTCCCAATTTTTCGTGGCTTCTTCCTTTTGTTTTCTTATTTTTTGTTTACATAATTTTATTTTATTTTTTATTTCTTTATTTTCTTTATTACTTTTATTTTCTCTTTTATATTCTTCTAGTATTGTTCTTAACCTTAAAATATTATTTATATTATTAATCCATTTGTTTAAATGGGTTACTTGATTAGTTTTTGATAATCTTTCCATTTATATTTTTAAAAGATTTATATAGTGATATCTATCTTTTTTATGGTTATTCATTCTATCATAATAATATTTACTAGGATATTTTTTATATTGGTTTTTATACCATTTATACATTGAATTGAAATATTTTACTGATTCAATTATTTTCCTTTTATCAAATATTTTCATTTTGTTTTATTATTTATTATTTGGATTATATGGCTCTGATACCACTTAGACGCGGATATATTTTGTATTTGGGTGATATTAAATTGATATTAAACATGATGTATATAAATTAGATTATTGCCTTTTCAATATATTTTAGTCTTCTTATATCAGAAGCTAACATTGCTTCATGGTACTCTATTTGTTTAATGATATGATATTCTTCAATATTAAATAAATTATCTTTATTAATAGATCCAATAAGTTGTAATTTTTCTTTCTCAATATTAATTTTAGCTCGTTAAAAATATATACTCATCTGTATATTTTTTGTTAATTCACGAATCCTTTTATAATATCTACTAGGCATTTTTATACTTATAAATTGTGCCAAACAAATTCTAAATAAAAACGAAAAGATAATTCTTCAATTGTTAAAGGTCGAATATGATATAACTGTATATATGCATCTAATATATTAAAAACCATAGCTATAAAGGTTTCTTTATTCATATTATTAATTTAATTGTCTTGTTCATAAATTTGTTCTATAGCTATTATAATTTTATTTATAAAATTTAATTTTTTATTTGTTTTTGCACAGTCTTCATCACAGTCTATGTGATTTATTTTATGTTTTTCTGTATGTTCTTTTCCTAACTTTCGCATTCTATCAGTTAAGAATCGTTTTACAAAATGCCTAAAATGTTTATTAGATGTATCTTCATCAAAACATTTACAAAAATTACATGCAAATAATAATTCTCTACTAAAATCACCATCTGAATTATCATTCATGATGTAATATGTAAGTTTTCTAAATTTAGGGGTTTATTTGATATTTTTAGAAAATATATAGGCCTTTTTATAAAAAGAGTTTGGTTGAAAATATAATTTTTAGAAAGTTGTTGTACTATTACTGTTCATGAATAGTAGGAAAAAAACCCAAGGTTGAATGAAAGTTTTGGAGTCGTGGTTCCCATCCACAACTTCTATTAATCTATATATCTTATAAAAGCACGAATAGTTTCTTACAAAATACGTATCGCCTAAAATATCCTCACAACAATTACTTCAATAATTATTAGTCAAGGATAATGAT
This sequence comes from Lantana camara, assembly GCA_037501455.1. Taxonomy (NCBI): domain Eukaryota; kingdom Viridiplantae; phylum Streptophyta; class Magnoliopsida; order Lamiales; family Verbenaceae; genus Lantana; species Lantana camara. The sequence continues at coordinate 123,267,964 of CM074857.1, forward strand.
GTAAATACATGTTATAGATTATTAGTTAATTATATTTAAAAAGCACATATTAACATAAAATAGGACTCTTTGTAGAAGTAAAATTTCTCCAACTTACCTAGAAAAGATATATAGTTCAACAAGGATTGTTTTAATATTACTATATTAATTAATTGTATTCAAATTTTATATTATAAGTTGTCTATTTTTTTAATTTTAAGGCCTATAATTTAAAATGTTATAATAAGATATATCTAATGAATTGAAAAACAACAAATTGATTCACTTTATTTTAATAAATTTTTGTAATTATGTAAAATAAAATATTATTTAGATAAGTTACATAAAATAATTTTCAATAAATCAAGCATAATGTAAGTCTAATTATATAAGTTCATAGTTCTATTTATCTAAATCAATAAACTTTCTTAAAATATAATCATATTATAATTCTATAAATTTATCTAATTAACAAAATAATATAATTTCATGATTTATATAAAATATTTTTCAATAAATTAATTAATCATAATGTAATATTTTTAATTAACTAATACTAATATAATTTTAATTATTTAAATCTAATTAACCATATAATCTTCCTTTAGTTTATATGATAAAATATAAACTAAATATTTCAAAGCGCGAATAGCGTTTTTGGTTTCTTAATTCTATAATTTTAATTAATTGTATTCAAATTTTATAATATAAGTTGCCTGTTTTTTAATTTTGAGGCCGATAATTTAAAATGTTATAATAAGATATATCTAATGAATTGAAAAACAACAAATTGATTCACTTTATAAAATTTTGTAATTATGTAAAATAAAATATTATTTAAATAAGTTACGTAGAATAACTTTTAATAAATCAATCATAATGTAAGTCTAATTATATAAGTTCATAGTTCTAATTATCTAAATCCATATCTTAAATTATAATCATATTATAATTCTATAAACTTATCTAATTAACAAAATAATATAATTTATGATTTACATAAAATATTTTTCAATAAATTAATTAATCCTAATGTAATAATTTTTATAACTAATACTAATATAATTTTAATTATCTAAATCCAACTAACCATATAATCTTCCTTTAGTTTATATGATAAAATATAAACTAAATACTTCAAAAGATGAATAGCGTTTTTGGTTTCTTAATTCTACAATTTAGAATTGTAGGTTCTCAGACCAAAGTTACTTTAAATTAAGAATACTAAGAAAACTCAATATGTGTGCATATAAAAATAAGATATAAACTAATTTTATACATAATTTTTACAATATTCGATTAAACATTTATATAAATATACTCTTTTAATTATTTCTACTATATATATAAAATCAATTATAAAAAAAATAAACATAAATCTGAAATAATACTCACTAGAAGATTACAAATAAAAAAATAGAATGCAAGATCAAATGACAAAGAGAATATAAAAAAGTGATAAATTAAATAAAAACGAAATAAAGAATAGTTGGTTTAAAAAAAAGAATTGCTTGATTTTAATGTATATGCACATGCATACCAAAATTAAGAATGACTTGAAATATCTTTACAAATATATGCGAGAATTAATATAGCGTAATGGTAACAAAATTTCGAAGATTAGATTAAAAATTCCAAGATGTTAGATTGGGTGTCAGTTCAAGAAAGATATGAAATTTTTTTTAATTTAAACTAAATGAGATTGATCCAATAGTTATCAATTTATTTTTACATTCTCCAAAGTAGCAATATACAACTTATTGGCCGAATGATTAGATTAAAAATTTCAAGATATTAGATTGGGTGTCAGTTCAAGAAAGATATGGAATTTTTTTTAATTTAAACTAAATGAGATTGATCCAATAGTTATCAATTTATTTTTACATTCTCCAAAGTAGCAATATACAACTTATTGGCCGAATCTAAACTTGAAGGACATTTTGAATTGGGATCATTACTCAGAAATAATGGTTCTTGAACAGTTTTCAATGTGCTCGAAAAGCAAAAAAATAAAACAAAAATACAAAGAATTTCTAAAGCATTATGCATGAGACAAACAAGGTAAATATTCAAATGATTTGGAGGAAGAATTGAGGGCAGAATATAACAAACTATGGCAACAAAAAGAGATTATTTGGCTTTAAGAGTTGAGAATTAATTGGCTCAAATTTAGGGATAACCAAACAAGTTTCTTTCATCTTTCAGCCATAACGAGAAGAAGAAGGAATCAGATGAATGCTCTGAAAATAGACAATGGATGAGTAACCAACAAAGATTATCGGGTGTTTATTTGTCTAATTTCAAAAATTAATGCTCGATAAAAATAAACGAGTTTTAGCCAATTACGTTGTGCAGCATATTGCTCAAAATAATCACCAAGATGATTATACTTCGTTCAAACCGTATATTAAAAAAATTGCGGGATCGAACTAGAATAGCTTCATTCCCGACCAAGGCACCTATTACAATATTTTGATGCCTGAATAAGTGTTACGAATGCTACATCACTCCAACGATAAAAAAGGGGCATGGTGCTGAAATTGAATATTGAAACAGCGTACGAAAAAACCCAGTGGAATTTCTAAAAAGACTTTTAACTTTCTTCAAATTCCCGACGAAAATCATCAATATCATTATGAGCAGAATGTAACGGATACAATCGGAGATTCTATAGAATGGTGAACCAACGGAGGTTGTACGGATGTATGGCATTAGATAAGGTAATCACGTTCGTTTTATTTGTTTGTAATATGCATGGAACAACTTACATATATAATTGTAGAGACCATTTCGGCCTGACCTGGAAGCCAATTATGGTATATTAGAGAAGCTCTTACATGATCTCACACTTGCCTTTTGCGGACGACTTAATAGTGGGAGTCAAACCTATCGTGGATGGAGCAAACTGCATTAAAAGTGTGGTTGAGACGTTTTGCAAGGAGTTGGGCCTCAAATTAAACTTATACAAATCACATGTGTTGTTTGCACCTTATATGACAAATGATTTAAAGCAGTAGGTTAGTAGAATTCTGGGCATGGAAAATACAGACAACTTAAGGAACTATTTGGGGGGTGCAAATGAACTTTAGTTGTAATTATAATGAGCATTTCCCGATTGTGATTAATAGAGTCTAAAAGCATCTCTTGGGATAGAAAGCCAAAATGACAAATATTTATTGACGAATGACACTTATTAAGTCCATCACGATCTCGATCTCCATCAACCACATGCACACAAATTGGCTCCCTAATCAGATGTACGATAAACTTGATCCACTCAAGCACAACTTTCTTTAGGCGATTAATATAACAAGGAACGAACCCATCTTGTAGAGTGAAAGAAGGTGACTGCAAAGAAGTAAGAATGTGGATTGGGTTTTAGAGAAGCCCAAAAGAAAATATAGTGATGCTAACTAAAACGGGATGAATAATGCTTAACAAGGAGATGGCGTTATACATCAAAAAAATATTTAAAAAGGGATAACATTTTTGATCGAATATAAGCCTCGACTTATGGGTTTCCCGAGCATGGAAGGGGATAGTTAAAAACACTTGGATGGTGGAACCATTTTAAAAATGGAGGATTGGGAACGGTGAAGGAACATCTTTATGGAATGATAGATGGTTATCACAAGGTAAGCTGACGGACATCTTTGGAGATAACATTCATGAGGAGGATAAAGATCTTATAGAATGTAATCTTATTGGAAAAGATAAAAATTGAAACCTAAATAAGTTGAAAACATCACCGTCCAAAGAGGTGGTGAATGAGGTACTTAGTGTCCTAACGCGCTGCATGATAATGGAGATAAGAGAGAATGAATTGTGTCAACTAAAGATAAATTCTCCTATAAAATGACTATACTCTACTTATGGCGTCGGATGAGACATGCAAGAAAAAACTTTAAATGAATTTGAAAATTACCTTACCCCAAAAATTCAAGATTTTCCTGTGGCTTTGCCAATATGATAGCTTGCTTACAAATGTATTGGAGTATGATAGAAAATTTAGGGAATACTTACGAGTGTCGGATGGGCTCAAAGAGAGCTTTAGTAGCAAAATACTGAATAATATGTTCCTAAAATATCCTAGGTGGGTTGTGTTGATCTTGACGCTCTAAAAGTTTTGGAAAACATGGAACCGATGGAGCTATCAAAATGTTATGAAGCTTAGAAATGTTGTTATTCGCCACATAAAAGAGTTATCTACGACCTTAGTAATAATCAATAAGGAGACAACACAGGCAAAAGAAAATCTGCACTTAGTTGTCGTGAAATAAATTCGAGAAGTGATGGGTAAAACTAAAATCGGATTGAAGCTTTTATAACTACACCAAATGGGGCGTCATTCGAGATGGAAATTGGAGATGAATGCTAGGATATGTTATGAATCTTGGTATAGTTTGAATAATGTAGCAAAGTTATTGAACTTACCTAAAGGATTAAAACTAACTTTGGAGAGATACTTTTCAAAAATTAATGTGGAGATTGATTTGGAGACGGTCGTTAAATGAATAACAATGAAGGATACTCAAAAACAACTAATGAGAAATGTAATATTTGATTGGCGAAGGTTACTCCAAAGATTTTGAGGAACTTTGATTAAATAAATCTCGAGAGAAAGAAACATGATGATGGATAAATTGGCGAGGATAGGTCATAAGGTTCAAGATGGTTATTGCTGCTAGGATGTTCTCATTCTTGAACATAAGCTTCCACTTATGGCTTCCTGAGCATGCAAGGGGATAGTTAGAACCAGTTGAATGGACGTCTCTATGGAATGATAGATGGTTATCACAAGCAAACTAGCGGACATCTTTGGAGATAAGATTCATGAGAAGGATAAAGATCTGATGGTATGTAATCCATTGCACAAATAAAAACTGAAACTTACATAAGTTGAAAACGTTATTGCCTAAGGAGGTGGTGGATGAGATACTTAATGTCCTAATTGCATTGCATGATAACGGAGATAAGAGAGTTTTGATTGGGTCAACTAACGACAAATTGTCCTATAAATCGGTTATAGTCTACTTATGGTGTCGGATAAGACATGGGAGAAAAATTGGAAATGAATTTGAAAATTACATTGTCCCCAAAAGTTTAAGATTTTCTTGTGGCTTGCTAACATGTTAGACTTGCTCATGAATGTACTGAAATATGACAGAAAATTTAGAAAAAATGATGTATGTACACGCTGCTATATAGGACATGAATATGTGGACCACATGCTCAGAAGTTGTCTATTCGCACTCCGGGTGTCAGACAAGATTATTGATGCACAAACTGAAAGAAATTTCCATGGCATGCGAGTGTCGAACGGTCTCAAAGAGAGCTTTTATAATAAAATTCAGAGTAATATGTTATCTGATTATCATGCGTGGATTGTCTTGATCTTGACGCTTTAAAATCTTTGAAAAATATGGAACCGATGGAGCTATCAAAATGTTATGAAACTTAGAAGTTCCACTCTTCGCCACATAAAAGAGTTAATGAAACCTTAACACTAATCAGTGTGGACAAAAAATACAGATAAAAGAAAAATATGCACTAAGTTATCGTGGAATAAACCCAAGAAAGGATTGGTGAAACTAAACTCTGAGGTGAGCTTTTATAACCAAGGGAATCATTGAGATGACAGGGGCGTCATTCTAGATGACAGCTGAATATGGGGGTGTTAGGATACGCTATGGATCTTAGTAGAGTTTAAATAATATAGTGGAGTTATTGAGCTTACGCGGAGTATTAACACTAACTTGGGAAATACACTTTTCGATGACTAAAGTGGGTATTGACTCGAAGATGGTCATGAAATGGATAACAATGAAGGATATTGAAATGGAACAAATGAGAAATGTAATTTAATTGATAAAGTTTACTCCAAAGGCCATACGAAACTTGAATTAAATAAATCTCTAGAAAAAGAAACATGATGACCGATAAACTGATGAGAATAGGTCATAAGTTTCAAGATGATTACTACGTTTAGGATGCTCCACCGGCAAAATTGGGTGATCTTTTAGGTTTTGTTCTATAATTTTTACATGTCTTTTCATTTTATTAAATATATTTGAAAGTTATGAACTATTACTTATGCTTAAAAGCGAGAATTATTTGGCCAAATTACTATACACTTAAATATATATATTTTTATATAATAACAAAATTTCAAATATTTTTATTGCTTATTTATTTGGATGTTCTCTACTTCGAATTTCTACTTATCGTAGATGATTTGAAAGAGAAATTTCATATAAATATTTTTGTATGTGTATATTTATTTAATCAAAATAAATATTTTTAATCTCTTAATTTGTTCAATAAATATAATAACTAAATTTATTTTAAAAAAATTAAATGATAAACGTGCAACGCACGTTCACCTCACTAGTTTATTAAAAACTCAAAAAGAAGTATTATTTTTTTAATTTATTTTAGAAGTATTATTTTTAAAAAGGTCTCCATAACATAGCAATACTCCACTTTCTCCATGATCATTTGGGTAAGTAATAACTAATAAGTTACTAAGTTGGTAACCTTAATAATATATTTATTGGGCCTTTTCAAAATCAAAAGATTTTCATATTGGGCAATTTGGGCTTTATTTTTTTTGAGCTTTCCTGATATCTTTATTCTTTTAGGCCTTTTTATTTCCATGAAGTTTATTTTATCAAGTGCTCATGATAAAAGTTTCTGCTTTTATTCACATTCATTTTCCTTCAATCCCACACAAAAATGGCACTTTCCTTCTCCCAATTCCCATTCTCCCCCGCCAAAGTCTCCTCCCCCAAACCCATCTTCCACATTCCACCAAAACTTATAGCAGCTTCCGCCCAACAGTCCCCAAATTTCGCGAAATTTGCACCCAGGCCCCACAGATTCAACTCCATCCTAAAAGCAACCCAAGAAGAAGAAAACACCACCACAAGTGAGAGTATTTCTGCAGAAAGCCAACCGGAGAAAGCCCAGAATGAAGAAATGACAGAACTGGGAATGGAAATCAAGAAAGCGATGAAGGAAAGGCAGGAGGAAGAAGACGAGGGTTTCTTGAGTGGGGTCGCTCAGGAAATAAGGGAAATTGAGTGGCCTGCTTTTAATAAAGTTTTGGGAACTACAGGGGTTGTTTTGGGAGTGATTGCAGGCTCCAGTGTCGTTTTGCTTACTGTCAATGCCGTTTTGGCTGAGATTTCAGACAGGGTTTTTGCTGGGAGAGGGGTTCAAGATTTCTTTGGTTGATGATGTGATAATGGAGAATTTTGCTGCTGATTTTTCTTTTTATTTGTTATTGTATATGTGATTTGGGATTTTGTTGTTAATGTTGGACTTGCTGATGACAAATGTTGGTCCAGTACAGATTGTTCTATGTTAAGATTGCAAAGTTTATGGGATCATTAATTATTCAAGATCTTGCCTGAAAAAGTTTTGTTATTCAAAATGAATCTGGATAATCTTTCAGATATATTACAGTTTATTGACATAATTTCTTTCATGTCTCTTGTTTTTAATGGGAACCACTACTTGCTACTTGCTAGTTTGTATATAATATTGGTGTTAAGAATTTCTTTTATCATATCAATTTTTTGAGCACTTCTGTACACTTTATCAGTTTGTAGTATTTAATACGAGTTACAGTTGAATCGAACCATTGAGGCATCTCTAAATCAATAGTAGTTGCAGTCCTAGTGCGGCAGGCAAACAACTTGAACAGAAACTTATCAGAAAACTGCAGCAAATAACTGCATCGAAAAGCAATGGAGAATACAAGTTAAAACAAGAGCAAGTAGAATGAAATGGCACAACAACAGCAGATATTCATACAATTAGCCAGAATTAAAATATGAAAACAGAAATTTTCCATTACGACTCAATCTTCAGGTTCTGAGCCTCTAGTCTTTCGGCATCAAAGAGGGACGAAGAAAGATATCGCTCCCCAAAGCTTGGAAAGATAACCTGCATGCAATTTAATGGAATATTTCATTGTCAATAGATTTATATATGGTAGTGATATACATAGAGCCTGTGAGAGAGATGTACATCTACCAATACATATGTCGTTCTTTGATGCTTTGTGAGAAACACATATATTTAGGATAATTAACGATGACATACCTTGAAGTTCTGTCTAATTACACAAACTTCCCCTGAGATTTGAGTAATTGTAAAAACTGTGCATGCGATACTCTTAAGATTTGGCCTAATGCATGCTGTTCTAGTCATGAATATATTGTCAAAATTCAAATGTTGATAAGTAAGTTTCAAGGGCAAAACACGACATTTATAAAAACTTAAATTTCAGGGGAAGTTTGTGTAATTATACCTAAACTCAAGGTAAGTTGGTGTAACTGTCCCTAAAATTAACCTTAAAAGCTACAAGTCAGAGCTACAAAATTTGCTTCAAGGTGCTTCAGCTTCTGCCATGTTTTTGCTCAACATAAGTTGAGGTTTGCTTAAAACACCCACTCTGCTTTTGTCATCTATAAGCACCTTTTTTTAATCTCAAACACTCATTCTACATCAATAAGAGAGGTAGAAAGACTTACAACAACGAGTTTTCCAGCATTTTCAGGCCGTTTCGCAATTCTAACTGCACCAGCTGCGGCCGCACCAGATGATATTCCCACCTTTATAATATTTTGACACAACAGATAAGCATCAACACGATATAGACTCGAACCCAATAAAATAACAATATTAATAATAGAGGCATCATTTAAATAATTAAATATTATTTTACCAACAAGCCCTCTTTCAATGCAAGAAGCTTTGTAGTCTCTATGGCCTCATCACTGGAAACCTGCAAATATAAAAGAATGCATCATCTAAACAAGCATTAACATCAAAAAATATTGACAAGTAAAGATACTGGTAGTTATAATTATTACATTATGGTTAAGTGAATCTTACTTGAATTACTTCATCGATGAGTTTAATATCCAAAACATCAGGAATTATACCAGCACCAATTCCTTGGATTTTATGTGGACCTTCAACATATTACACAAAAATCATTCAATCAAAGTTATATTCGTACCTACTCGTACAAAACTATAAACGTCAGACATTATTGTGTAAATTATATGGATATTTTTAAAGTTTCGTATCTCTGTGTTATCTTTTATCAAGTATAACACTGACCAGCCTTGCCTCCGGAAAGAACAGCACTTTCAACTGGTTCCACAGCATACAGCTAAAACACAAAATAAGAAAAACGAAGAAATTAAGTGTTCCAGTTTACTTCTGCTTAAAAGTAAGCTAAGAGCAACGGGGCGAGGGGAGGGGGTTTTTCTGTTCCTATATTCCATTATTTTTTGTATTTCTTCTCTAAAACACAAACAACTTTAGCTTCTAACTTAACTTCTTCGCAAGCAACCGATTTTTAAATATCCCCATAGTATTGCCATCAAATGAACCACAAGATTAACTTCTAAAGAGAGCTAACCTTTACATCAGGATTCTGTTCTTTAAGATACTTTCCTGCACCAGTGATTGTGCCACCGGTACCAACTCCGGAAACAAATGCAGCAACTTTTCCATTTGTTCCTCTCCAGATTTCTGGTCCGGTTGTTTCATAATGTATCTAAAAGGAAAACTATTTGCTATTCAATAGAAATTTCGAACAATATAGCATTTTGTACTTTGGTAGAGGTTAATTATAAATTACCTTTGGATTGGCAGGGTTTGAAAATTGTAGAAGGAAGAGAGAATGAGGTGTTTTATCCCTTATCTCTTCACACTTCCGAATGCAACCTTCAACTCCCTTAGCGGGGTCCGTCAGCACCACCTCAGCACCGAAAGCAAGAAGAACAGTTCTTCTTTCAATACTGTAGTTTGAAGGCATGGTAACAATAAGCTTGTAGCCTCTAGCAGCAGCCATGAAAGCCAATCCGATGCCCGTATTGCCACTTGTAGTTTCAATCAGGACACTCTTCACCAAAAATTTAAGAGGATACTTTTTCAGAAAACTAAAAGCTTTATCAAAAACCCACTAAAGAAACACATGCTGCCTAAAGTTTTGATAAATCATAGGGAAAATTACCCTGACATACCCCATGGTTTCGTCTAATTACACAAACTTCCCCTGCACTCGAGAAATTACAAAAACTTCCTTCTCAGTAAATTTACATTGCATCTGGATAGAACCTTAGCCCTTACAGTTTCATTATCTTATTTTAAATTTATGACTACAATAGCATGAATAGAGCAAAATATCACACTATATTAGGGGAGTTTTCTGTAATTTTTCAACACAGAGGGAAGTTTCTGTATTTAGGCCAAACCTCAAGGTATGCCGTGTTATTATCCCTTACACATATGAAAGCAACAGAAATATGTTTGCTATCTACCTTTCCAGGCGTGATGAGACCTTTTTCTTCAGCATCAATAATCATACTATAACCTAACCTTCAGAATTGGAAGCATAGTTGGAGAAAGTATTATTAGGGGCAGAAATCAAGGACAGAGCCAAGATTTTCTTACAAAGGGGCGAGGAGGGGCCAAAATTGTCAATTTTACGAGTTTTCGAGTACCAAATATAAAGGGCTGTGAAAGCAATCAAAGAAAGCATTAAAGAACTACAAACACAGCACAAAATCTAGAAAGTGTGATCAAGAAAGGTATAACAATGAGGATCATGATGAAATTAGGACAACTGATGATCCAACAAGAAAATACCTATCCTTGACACTGGAGCAAGGCTCCATTGATTCCAGCTTGGCAGCCACACGAGCAACGCAACCATCAACAACTTTGTTTAAGTACACCAACGGTGTGTTACCGATCAACTACAAGATAGGACGGAATCATACGATTCAAACGTAAACCCACACTTGTAATAAGAAAGAAAAGATGCAGATGGTTGTGAATATGCAATGAATAACCTCAGTAATGTCCTTTGCTATTCCAGTACTGTCCCCAGCCATATCTGCTTATCAGTACGTCCTGCAACAAAGAATCAAAACACAACAACTTTTCCCTTTTTACAACCTTAAGAGAATCAAACAAAACTTCATGAAATGTTCACCATCAACAAGAACAATTTCACCAGCTAAACTTTGTGATATGAATATAAATAATATATGCCTCAGCAACCCCAGACAAGATTCTCAAAAACCTTCACTATTTCACTAGCAGAAAACGAGGTAACATTAGATCATTTAGTTTTCTTCTGTTCTGGAAAAAATTTCAGTCAAACCACTCAGAGTCAGACAGAGAGGTAGATAAATACCAAAACTAACAAGATTCAAAGAGCATGATTCACCTTCTGATTGATTTGTCAGGAAAAACCACCTGGTAAACTTGGGGTTTTTTACAGTGAAAGTAGGCAGTTTAGGATTGTTGACCTTTATTTAACTGATATTTCTTGTGAATTATCCGATGAATGTTGTCTGAACTCGGTTAAAGTATGCAAAAAAATATCAATCCTTTCTTATCGTTTTATTACAAAAAGAGTATCATCCATGTGCTTTCTTTTAAAAAACGAGAAGTAAAGATTGGCCAAGAAATTATTAGGGAAAAAAATGATGTCATCCGAACTATTCCATTTTTTACATGGCAGAATATTCCATCTAGATATCTTCACATGTCCAACATGTGAGCAGAGAATTAGTTGTGTATTCATCACATTTACTGCTAGACGGCATAAACTCAGCAAAATAACATCAACGAAAGCAGACCAAATTTTCCAACATTTATATAAAATTAGAAAGAAATAAAGAGATCAAACATTGAATGATCATTTTATGCATTTACTAGAACATTTTATATCATTTTAAGCATGATTTAACTTAATAAAAACGTCAAAGCCACATGCGCATCTACAAGCATAAAAACAAGTGAAATTTTACTATCATGTACTTCTGTCAAATAGTAAAAGTGATCAACGATTGATTTTCAACCTCATCATCCAATCTTCAAAACCCACCTTTTAGCAATTTCTTGAATACACAGACAAGATTAATTTAAACAAGCGCGAATTGCTGCAGGATGACTTTGCTTTAAGGATATTTTGTAAATCATATTCTGAAATCACACAAAACACTTATGCATGAATTGACATCAAGATAAATTATTTTCGTCCTTTTGAATTCCTTCTCATGCCCATACTTATGTATATTATATAAATTATATATATATAAAATATATTGGGCATGTGAAGGTATCTAGATAGAATACTCCATCGGAATTTGAATCGAGATGGTAAAATGTCAATGTAGTGAAGTTGAGATGGTAAAGTGTCAAAAAAAATAGTTTGGATAACAAAGTATAAAAAATGGGATAGTTTGGATGGTAAATAATTTTTTTCCCAAATTATTAATTGCCGGACATTTTGGAAGTTTCTTTTCTTTATGGATATAGACTCACCAAACAGATTGAAGTCACTATAATGCACGGACACTCCAAAAATTTACCCCGTGCAGTGTCGGACACGTGTCGGACACGACAAAATATGTCCAAAAATTAAAAAAAAAATCCGACACACTGGGGACACGGCTTAAGAAATATCCGATACGGGTCGGACACGGCTTAAGAAATGTCCAACGCGGCGACACGAAAAATTCAAAAAAAAAATTAATTTTTAATTTATATTTCCTGAATATTTGAGGGTATATTTTTTTCAAAAAAATAATAATTATATAAATTTGCTAAAAAATATTTAATATTAATTTAAATTCAATTTTTTCATAATATTATTATATAAAAAATGTATTAATTTTATTTTTAATGATTTTAATGTTGAATTGGAAAATAATATATGTTATTTAAGTTTGTAATATTAAATACTTTTATAATATTTTATTTTATATAAATAAATATATATATATATATAATTTATTTATTTATATATAATATAGCCGTGTCTTGTCCTAAATTTTTCAAAAAATCCATGTCGCTGTGTCCGTGTCGTCGTGTCTGTGTCCGTGCATCATATCATTGAACAAAGGGAAGAAAAAATATTTTAATTACAAAAAAATAATAATAACAAAGAATTTATCCACAGACAGCTTCAGTTTTTTTAACATTCCCAAGTTTAAACAGAAAAAATAAAATATAAATTTTAAAGTGGTTCAACTGTTCAAACTCAGCTTGGAGCCTTTTTTCCCACTTCTTTAATATTTCTCAGCCATAAAAATTGAATCTTTATTCACATTCATTTTCCTTCAATCCCACATAGAAATGGCACTTTCCTTCTCCCATTATGGGTTTGAGTTGAATCGAATAGTAAGGTATAAAAGTTCACTAAATTAATAGTAGTTGTCCTACTAACATGCTTATTGCTTAAGCTTAATGTCGGGAACCATGGTAAATAACTGCATTGAAAAACAATGGAGAATACAGATGAAAGCAAGAGCAAGTACAATGAAATGGAACAACAGCAGCAGATATTCATACAATTAACCCGAATTAAGGTCTGCAAACAGAAAATTTCCGTTTACGACTCAATCTTTAGGTTCTGAGCCTCTAGTCTTTCGGCATCAAAGAGTGCTGTAGAAAGATATCGCTCCCCGAAGCTTGGAAAAATAACCTGCATGCAATTAAATGGAATATTTCATTGTCAATAGATGTATGTATGGAAGCAGCAATATATAAAGCCTGTGTGAGAGAGATGCATCTACCAATAGTCCAATACATATGTAGACTGTAGTTCTTTGATGTGAGGAAACCCATATATTAAGGATAATTACGACCACATACCTTGAAGTTTTGTCAGACTACACAAACTTCCCCTAAGGTTTGAGAAATTACAAAAACTTTGCATGTACTCTTGAGGTTCGGCCTAAAGCATGCTATTGTAGTCATGAATTTCATGTCATGTATTGAGCAGTAAGCTCCAAGGGTAAAACATGATATTTATAAAAACTCAGAGATGAAATCATCCAAATGGGTATGCTAGTGTAACTACCCCTAAAATTAACCTAAAAGCTATAAGTTGGAGCTAAAATTTTGCTTAACCGTTCTTCAGCTTCTGGCGTGTTTTTGCTCAACATAAGTTGAAGTTTGCTTAAAAGTTAAAACACCCACTCTGCTTTTGTCATCTATAAGCATTTTTTAATATCAAACACTTATTCTACATCAATAAGAGAGGTAGAAAGGCTTACAACAATGAGTTTTCCAGCATTTTCAGGCCGTTTAGCAATTCTAACTGCCGCAGCTGCGGCCGCACCAGATGATATTCCCACCTTTATAATGTTTTCGACACAAAGATAAGCATCAATATAACATAGACTCGAACTCAAAAATACAAATATAATAATAGTCGAGGCGATTGCAATAATCAAATATTTTTTACCAACAAGCCCTCTTTCAGTGCAAGAAGCTTTGTAGTCTCCATGGCCTCATCACTGGAAACCTGGAAATATAAAAGAGAATCACTCATGATCACTTATGCGTCATCTAAACAGGCATCATCATCTAATTGACAAGTAAATATATCAGTAATTATAAGTGAGTCTTACTTGAATTACTTCATCAATGAGTTTAACATCCAAAACATCAGGAATAAATCCGGCACCAATTCCTTGGATTTTATGTGGACCTTCAACATATTACATAAAGATCATTCAATCAAAGATATATTCACACCAACTCATACAAAACTATACACGTCGGACGTTATTGTGTAAATTATACAGATTCTTTTTAAAATTTCGTATCATTGTATTATCTTTTATTTAAGTACAACACTCACCAGCCTTGCCTCCAGAAAGAACAGCACTTTCAACTGGCTCCACAGCATAAAGCTAATACACAGATAAGAACAGAAAAAAATGAACATTTAAAGTTTAAAGCTTTAGTATTTGCAACTCTAAATAAAAAGCGAATACTTATTGCTTCTTACTCAATAAAGAGAAGAAATTAAGTGTTTTGTTTTACTTCTTCTGCTTAAAAGTAAGCTAAAAGCACCTTGGGGTGGGTGGTCTTTCTGTTTCTAGATTCTTTATTCCATTATGTAAAAGTGCTTACGTACTCACTTCTCTAAAACACTCACAACTTTAGCTTCTACCTTAAACTTCTTCACAAGCTAAAGTTTTTTAAACATCCCCTTTGTATTACCATCAAATCAACAGCAAGACTATTAACATCTAAAAAGAGCTTACCTTTACATCAGTATTCTGTTCTTTAAGATACTTTCCTGCACCACTAATCGTGCCTCCAGTACCAACTCCAGAAACAAATGCATCAACTTTTCCATTTGTTCCTCTCCAGATTTCTGGTCCGGTTGTTTCATAATGTATCTAAAAGAAAAGCTATTCGTTATTCAAAATAAATTTCCAATAATGACATATTATACGTTGTTAGAGGTTAATTATAAATTACATTTGGGTTGGCAGGGTTTGCAAATTGTTGGAGGAAGTGAGAGTTGGGGGTTTTGTCCCTTATCTCTTCAGACTTCTGAATGACACCTTCAACTCCCTTGGCGGGGTCTGTCAGCACCACCTCAGCACCGAAAGCAAGAAGAACAATTCGTCTTTCAAGACTATAGCTTGAAGGCATGATAACAATAAGCTTGTAGCCTCTAACAGCAGCCATGAAAGCCAATCCTATGCCCGTATTACCGCTTGTAGCTTCAATCAAGACACTCTTCGCCAAGAATTTAAGAGGATAATTTTTCAGAAAACTAAAACTTTGATTAAAAAAATCCACTAAAGAAAATACATGCAGCCTAAAGTGTTTGTAAATCATAGGGAAAACTACACTGACACACCCCATGGTTTCGCTTAATTACACAAACTTCCCCTGAGAAATTACAAAAACTTCCCTTGTCAAAGAATTTACATTGCATGTGGATCGACCCTCGACGGTTACCATTCATTATTTGATTTTTAATTTATGACTATAATAGCATGCGTAGGCCGACACGTCAGACTAGTATAAGGGAATTTTTTGTAATTTTCAACCCTCAAGGGAAGTTTTTGTAGTTAGGTCAAACCTCAGGTATATGCTGGTGTAATCATCCCTAATACATATGAAAGCAACTGAAATATGTTGATCCTGACCTTTCCAGGCGTGATGAGACCTTTTTCTTCAGCATCAATAATCATACTATAACCTATCCTTCAGAATTGGAAGCCATAGTTGAAAAGGTATTACTACGGGCAGAAATCAGGACAGAGCCAAGATTTTCATATAAAGGGGTGAGGAGGGGGCAAAATTATCATCCGTTTTACGAGTTTTCGCTAGTGAATAATAAAGGGTTATAAAAGCAATCAAAGAAAGCATTAAAGAGCTACAAACACAGCACATAATCCAGAAAGTGTGATCAAGAATATAACAATTTTGATCATGACCAAATTAGGACAACTGATGATCCAACAAGGAAATACCTATCCTTTACACTGGAGCAAGGCTCCATCGATTCCAGCTTCGCAGCCACACGAGCAACGCAGCCATCAACAACTTTGTTTAAGTACACCAATGGAGTGTTGCCGATCAACTACAACAAGGGTCGAAATCACACGATTCAAACGTAAACACACACTTGTAATAAGAAATAAAAGAAACCCAAATCTGTTAGCCAAAAATTAAACAAACAGATGGCTGTGAATTTGCAATGAATAACCTCAGTAATATCCTTAGCTATTCCAGTATTGTCCCCAACCATATCTGCGCTATCAGTAAGTCCTGCAATAAAGAATAAAAAAACAAGATCTTTTCCCCTTCTTACAACCTCAAGAGAATCAAACAATACTTCATTAAATGTTCAACCACTACAATAAATTTCAATTTCACCAACTGAACTTGGTGATATGAATGTAAATTATAAATGCCTCAGCAAACCCAGACAAGATTCTCAAAAACCTTAACTATTTCATTAGCAGAAAAACCGAGGAAACAATAGTGCATTTAGTTTTCTTCAGTCTTTTCTGGAAAAAAATTCAGTCAAACCAAACAGATTCAAACAGCCAGGCATACATAAGTACCAAAACGAACAAGATTCAAAGAGCACAATTCACCTTCTGGCGGCGGGCTTATCTTAGCTGATTGATTGGTCAAGAACACAAATTCGTGAACTTGGCTTGCTTACAGTTACAGTGAAAGTAGGCAGTGTAGGAGACTGGGACTTCTCTCCTGGGTATTTATTTTGATTATTGACCTTGATTTATCTGATATTTATAGTGAATTATCCAATGAATGTTGTCTGAACTCGATTAAAATATGCAAGAAAAGTAATCGATCCTTTCTTATCGTTTCATTAGAAAAGAATCTCATCCATTTGCTTTATTTGAGAAAACGAGAAGTAAAGATTGACCAAGAATCTCCTTTTTTTTAAATTCCAACCATTCCTATGTTGCGTGCTTAATAATAAGAAAACAACTAATCGTTTGTACTCTCCTTTTTTCTCTCTCGTTAGAGTTTCTTATTTTGGATGTGAGTGCTATCAAATTCTAATTTTATACGTCATTCACTTTATCAGTCATTAGAATTTTCCTTCGATTTTTGTTATGTCCATCTTTTGAATGACTTTCTCGGTCGAAATTCCAACCATTCATTTGTTGCGTGCTTAAGAATATGAAAACAACTAATCGTTTTTACTCTCTTTTTTCTCTTTCATGAGAGTTTCTTGTTTTGGATGAGAGTGATATCAAGTTCTAATTTTATACGCTATTCACTCCATTATCGTCATTAGAATTTTTCTTAAGCTGATTAAACAATTGTAGCTTACTTACCCTTTTTTTTTTTTTTTCCTCTCATCAATTTTCCTTCGATTTTTATTATGTTGATTAAGCAATTGTGGCTTACTCTTCTTTTTTCTCTCTCGTGAGAGTTTCTTATTTTGGTTAAGAGTGCTATTAAATTCTAATTTTATATGCTATTCACTCCATCATCGTCATTAAAATTTTCCTTCAATTTTTATTGTGCTGATTAAACACTTGTGGCTTACTGTCCGTCTTTCAAATGATAAGGTAAGATATTTTCATAAAAGGTCTCCGGCTTTCACCTGACGAAATTCAATAGAAGCATGATATATCTTGGCGACAAACCCCGTTGGCGAGTGGGGATAGGAGAAAATACTCTCACTTCGCGGAGATTTTAGATTTATGAAGTTTCGGTTTTTTTTTTTTGGAGACGATTACTATCACTGATAGGCCAGCGTTATACTTTAATGATCCAATCCGATTTAATAAAAGAGATATAAAACTCCAAAAAACCACCAAATAAGGATGATTCACAGAAGCCCAGATAAAGGAAGGTATAATGAAAAACAGTACAGAAACAAACATAATTAACAATAGTCCAACGCTCGAAACGAACGAACTGGTTTCACATAATCACATTATTCCCTCCAACTCTTTGAAAGAAGCTTAAAGTTATCACCCTAAAGCAAGAAACGCACTTTCAAGACTCAATCTTTAGGTTCTCAGCCTCTTTTCTGACAGATTCAAAGAGCACAGAAGAAAGATAGCGCTCCCCAAAGCTCGGAAAAATTGCCTGAATTTAATTTAAGAAGAAAACGAATTAATCAATCAATGGAAAATATTGTATGGTACCAGAATAGCTTCTTTAAAAGGGATTAGATTAAAGCAGCCAGACTTACAACAATGAGTTTTCCAGCATTTTCGGGCCGTTTCGCAATCTTGATTGCAGCAGCTGCTGCAGCACCGGATGATATTCCCACCTTTACGATTTTTTCACAAAAGGAATGAGCATTGATAAGATTAGATGCAGAAAATAAAAATATGAAGTGATCAAAATCGTTAAACATTACATACCAACAAGCCCTCTTTCAATGCAAGTTGCTTTGCAGTCTCGATGGCCTCGTCACTTGAAACCTGGAAAATATAACAAGAGAAACATGTTATGAAAGATGCGTTACAGATAAAGCAGCACCATCAATTGAACCTAGTTATTGGTTTAATATTCCCTTAAGGAGATGACTGAGTCTTACTTGAATGACTTCATCAATGAGATTAACCTCCAGTACACCAGGGATAAAACCGGCACCGATTCCTTGGATCTTATGTGGACCTGCACAATGTCAATTTACATGATTATTGATCCAAGCTTGTGATTTTCTAACAAATTTAAGCTTGTTGAAAGTCTTGCATTGCTATATGTTTTTTGTCGGTTTTCTACTCAATCAAGAACCATATTCTGTAGGAAAAGAAAATTGAAAATCAGAAGCAATAGCATCAACAGCAGTCTTACCCGGCTTTCCTCCGGAAAGAACAGGACTTTCAACTGGCTCCACAGCATATAGCTAAAACACAACAAAATAAAATATAAATATATTTGAAAAAAACACAACAAAATATAAATATATTTGAAAAAAACATAACAGGATATTAAGAAAAATACTGCCAAAAAAACTGGGATTGCTAACCTTCACATCAGGATTCTGTTCTTTAAGATATTTTCCTGCACCAGTGATTGTGCCTCCTGTACCAATTCCAGAAACAAAAGCATCGATTTTTCCATTTGTCCCTTTCCAGATTTCCGGTCCGGTTGTCTCATAGTGTATCTATAAGGAATTACAAATTATTTTAATTGATTATTCAAATTATCAACAACAATCACTTAGAAACAATAGAGAAGTTAATGGTAAACCTTTGGATTGGCAGGATTCTCAAATTGCTGAAGAATGTATGAATTGGGCGTCTTATCCCGAATTTCTTCAGCTTTCTGAACAGCACCTTTCATTCCCTTAGCAGGATCTGTTAGCACTAATTCGGCACCAAAAGCAAGGAGGATGATTCTTCTTTCAGTACTCATAGCAGCTGGCATGGTGATGATTAGCTTGTAGCCTCTGGCAGCAGCCATGAATGCCAACCCTATACCCGTGTTTCCACTTGTCGGCTCAATCAGGACACTCTTCAGTAAAAAACATCAAGATTCTACTGTGTTAGAAATCGAAAACCACAGTAGTAGCAGAAAACATTTTTTGACAGATTACAGAATAGATTTTTTGATAAAATATAGTGACTAGGTTCTGGAGCTGGATTTCGTTGATCTTACTTGTCCAGGTGTTATGAGGCCCTGTTCTTCAGCATCTTTAATCATACTATAGCCTATCCTGCACAGAGAAAGGCCAGACTTGAAGAAAATACACACAAAAACACAAACGGATTAAGAATAATGATGATGAAGAAGTTAACGATCCAGTTCGATATTCACTGATATACTATACCTATCCTTGACACTAGAGCAGGGCTCCATTGATTCCAACTTGGCAGCCACACGAGCAACACCACCATCGACAACATTGTTCAAGTATACCAATGGAGTATTACCAATCAACTACAGCATAAGACGGAATTGTTAACCAAAAGAAAGAAAGAACCTAATATTTCGGCCAGGCAATAAAACAAACAGATAGCACTCAATTTGCAAAGACTTACTTCAGTTATATCCTTTGCTATTCCAACACTTTCCCCAGCCATATTTGTGTAATCCTGCAATCAAATCACCGAGAAACTTAACCAACCAAAAACTTCGCAATTCTCAAATCTTCTCTAAGAACAAAAAATGTTGACAAGATCCTTATCAGAATTCAGGAAATCCCGCTAGTTTTCCAGAATCAAATAAAACTTCGTCAACTTCTCACCAACACCAATTCACCAGCCAAAAACATCAAAGAAAGGAACTTTTCAGGGAGTATAACAAATTCATGTATCACTCACCAAAACCCAGATAACAGATTAACAATCCCGATCAATTTCCAATATATCAAAACAGAACCATAAACTATTTCCCCTTATCTGAAAATTCCAGCAAAAAGAACTGAACTCCTTACAGCAAAAGGAAATGAAGGCCAGAAAATTAACAAAAAACATAAAAAGAAGAAGAAGAAGATAATCACCTAGTAGAGTGGGTTTCTGTAACAAGATATGACCTCGTAAAATCGGATAGATACTCTGTTTCGAGTGTGGACTTTCCTGTATTTGTTTATTTATGTCATCACCGTTGCACGTCAATAGGCAATGTCTGATTTTTAACCTTATATAATCGATAAGTTTAATGATATGCATGGTCCAACTTCCAATGAATGTTATCTGGCTTATGGCCCAGATGCAAGAAAATTCATAATATCATATCTTAGCCTCAAGATATTCTCCGTGGAAAAATAGGTTAAAAGGATGATATTTTTCGTTGGCTTTTGGAACTTTCTTTTTCTCTACGCACCACAGGCCAAACATGACTAAATCTTCAACTTTATTTTGAGCAAGAAAATAATATCAAATATTTCAAGAAAATTACTTTAGGATGCCCAAAATGGGAATTTGCTCAATATTTTTTGTCAAATTCTTGAGTGTCCCTGAGATTTAACATGATTTCCCCATAATCTTTTATCAAATTCGGTATCGTAAAGAGTCCATATGGATGATCCTTTCAAATAATTCTGAATTTTAAATTGATTGTGGGTATCGTAGAGAGTCCATATGGATGATCCTTTCAAATAATTTTGTATCTTAAGTCGATTGCTTTATAAATAAGGACCAAACCTTGTTTAAAGAATAATATATGGACATGTGACCTTCGAATTTGGGTATCGTATAGACTCAATATAGATGATCCTTTCAAATTTTTTAAAATTTTAAGTTAATTGCTTCATAAATAAGGTCCAAAACTTGTTTAAAGAGCAAGAATCATGTGACCTTTCGAATATAGCAAAGGATCACAAGCAATCAATTTCCTTGCCCCATGAGATCACATAGAGACCATTTCTTGTCAGTACCATATACTTTTCAATCTTAGAAAAGTCGTAATATTTATATTTTATATACCCAAAGAGATTCTTTTATGAATAAGTTCCAAATGTAGGGTGAGCCATGAATCTTTTATTGTCCACTTTAACTGTCTTAACATAACAAGAAATATTAAAACATGAAACAAAACAAATGGGTGAAATTTTAAAAATAGGCCACTGTTCACTTGCATAGTATAAAAATGGTGTACTTTTTCAGAATATTTTAATTCTGGTGCAAGACGTGTTTTGGGAAAACGTCTTCACTGTTCATATGATGAAGACGTTTTTTCGGAAAACGTCTTTACTAGGGTTTCTCGTTGACCAACTCGTTTGGTCTGACTACGGATCAGTATTGAAGACGTTTTTCAAAAAAACGTCTTTATTAATGAAGACGTTTTTTTGAAAAACGTCTTCAATAAGGCGTCCAGATATATCACAGAGAGTTACGTTCTCTGCAACAGAGACATTTATTTGAAACACGGCGCGAGAAAGAAAAAAAGGGCGAGAGAAGGACTGAAGAAATCCTGCCGTGCCGACGAGAGAGGAGGGTTTTGCCGAAGAGCTTGGGTCGTTTTCCGGCGGGAGAAGGGGTTTTCCGGTTGAGAGGCTTGGTTCTTCAGATTAGGTTAAGTTTTGGAACCCTTTTTTTTGTGTTTAATGTTTAACTTCCAATTTGATTCGCTTCTTAGATTTGCTCTATGGTGATGGTAGTGTGATTAATGTAGCTAGCTCAATTGTTGGTGAACTTCAAAGTTGTTGCAAATTCGATTATGTTGAGAAACCAATTTTTCCCCAAAAATTGAATTTGGAGTATCAAGTACGAAACCAAGTTACGAGTCTCAGAAAATGTAGTGGTGGTTAATGTTGAATTGCGAAAATTTTCAGAATATAAATTATGGCCCGAAAATGGTGTGTTGTGAATTCTTGCATTGGCAAATTTGGTACAGTGTTGGTGCATACGATTACCAAGTACCTAATAGGTAATATATTCGTGTTTCTTAGAGTGCTTATGAGATGGATAAAATGATTTATCATCACTTACAAGTCAGACTAACTGTTGCTCTGCATTACATCATATGAGAAGTGTTTCTGTGTGTAGGGGGGAACAGTTCACGGAGTAAACACTCTCAGTTAGTGGCTTGGAGAAAAACTCACCATTCTCTGGTTCAATCAAATTTCACAGTTTGCTACCTTCTCTCTCACACTTCTTATGAACTAAGCTTATTTTACAAATCAGTGGGCCGTAGCTATTCACTGTGATCATATCTACATTTCAGTTTCACATGCATTAAAGTATGGTTAAACTCTTGATCTGGAAATTCCTTACAATATGGCTGTGCGACAAATGAGATAGAATAACTAATGAAATTCATATCAGGATTAAAGTGGGAGTACTTTATATTTTGTTGATTTTGTTGTTGTTTTTCTGTAGGGTACATGGATCGTTTATATGGACCTGCCAATCCTAGCGTCTTATATGCCCAAGAATCTCATCGGAGCAACAATGTAATGGATATTAAATCTGGAGCGTTGGATTTCTGTTTGCAAGTCCGTAATGGGAAGCCTGGATTCTACGCGAAGGAAACTAGTAGTTTCTATTTGGAAATGCACGATCGTGTCCTGCATTGCCTTTACGAGATGGGATTCTACGGGTTGTACAGGGTTGGGGAGATGGAGGTGGATCACTCCTTGATCACTGCGTTAGTTGAGAGGTGGAGGCCGGAGACTCACACCTTTCATCTTACCGTCGGGGAAGCAACGGTGACGCTTGAGGACGTAGCCATTCTGTGGGGACTCCCAATAGATGGGAAGGCAGTTATTGGTGATGATGTGGAAGATATTGATTGGGTAGATGCTTGTGTAAGACACCTAGGGTTCGCGCCTAATTTACAAGGGGGGAAATTGAGACTGAGACAGCTCCGTGCTTATATGCAACAAAATCAAATAGTGGATGATAGCTCAGAGGAAGAAGTACTTAGATGGGCCCGTTGCACAATCCTGTTGATGATGGGAACAATGATGTGGCCAGATGGGACCGGTAGCACTGTTTCGTTGGTGTACTTGTTTAATCTTGGGTACAAGCGGAGACCTTCGGACCCACAGGTGGCTTTTGTTGAGGATGTGAAAGAGGTGATGGAAGAGGTCAGAAGTTATAGTTGGGGCAGTGCTGTACTGGCCTCATTATACCGGGCCCTTTGCAATGCAACGAGCAGGGATACGGTGAATATTGGAGGCGCATTGCAGTTGCTGCAGGTTAACTTTTTCGTTTTTAAAATCGATAATTGTTTTAATTTAAAATTTTTTATATTTTAGGGGTGGTTTCTGCGGAATTTGTTGTGTAAAAACATTGTATTGCTCCAATATTGTCTTTGCTAGGTCTGGGCTCTTAGCAGGATAACAAATCTCGCTCCAACGTGGACGGAGGAGAAAGTTTATATTGGACCACGAACAGCACTTGGGCGTGAGTTGCATCCGGCACCGTATGCAGCACAGTACGTACACAGTTCTGTCTTTCATACTACCTCGGAAATAATCACCCGTTAATTTAGCTTGTGTAATCCTTTTTGTATTGCAGTTGGATGCATTACAATAGCTGGGTGAATACCGTGTCGCACAATGTTAGGATGTTCAGGCAGACCCTTGATCAAATGAGGTTTGACGAGGTAGTATGTTGTGAAGTTAATATACATTTCTTATTTATATGATTGGATGAAATTCTATTACAGCTTACAAAATATTTGTAATTGCAGTTTATCTGGATGCCATACGACACACAGCAGGTGGAGTACATGGGGCTGCCCGATTATGTTGGTGCTGATTTTTGGAAGTGCAGAGTCCCTTTGATAAACTGGTCGTGCGTCGAGTGGCACTACCCTGATCGGGTTAGCAGACAGTTCGGCTACGTGCAATGTATTCCCTTGCCGGTGGAACAGCGGATGACCGATAATTTGCACTCCTTTTCTGGGAGGAGAGGGATGGTTGGTCGGCGTTGGTTGAAAATACATGCCCATTACATCGAACTCTGGGATAACAGATCAACTTATAGAGTCCAGTTTAACAGCGGGATTGGCATTGGAGTGACTCGTGATTATTGGACTTGGTACGAGCAGATTACCAGGAGATTAATCACGCCGCCAATGTTTCTGAACGACTTCACTAATCCTGAGGAGGTGCAACAGTTCGACGGATACCACCCTCCTGACGTGCATTTTGCGTATAGTGTGGTACGGGCTTTATGTGTTATTTTTTAAAGTTTACTTAAATCTCGATCAATATAATTTTGTCCTAATTGTTCGACATCATTTACGAAATACAGGATGACATGGCGTCACGTATGTTAGAAAATTCACTGAGGATAACCGACTACAATGATCCAACTGTTTTCCAGACTTACCGGCAAAATATGATGCATGACACGCAGCAGTTGCGGGACCTTGCTAGACGGTCTATCGGGCTGGATGACTTGCATCGTCATTTCAAGGCGCAGATTGGCACACAACCAACACAGAGTGTCCGGCGTGCTGAGTTTATGGATCCCATAGTACCCCCCCCACGAGTTGGGCGTCGACGACGTCGAGGGATTCGAGGAGGTGTTCGCCTCCGGGACGATGACGGTGGTGAAGTTGAGGCAGATATAGCTGAACCGAATACTAGCCATGCCCATGAGGTACCGGTCCACGCCCAGCCGCAATGTACCAATTTTGATGCGGGAACGTCAAGCGCAGCTCATGATATGGGCGAAGCAGCATATAATTCTGAGCAAGGAGATTTCCCACTACATTCACCTATCTACTCCGAACATTATGAGTCCCCTGCAAGCCAGCAACATCCATATGGTATTGATGAACTGACTCCTGAATTGCATGATCTTCGAGCACCAACGACCCAGACTGAGTATCAGCCGGATGGCGTATTTCAGCTGCCCCTGGAGCCCTTTGAAGGAGACGATGTACAGGCCCAACACCCAACCATGACCGTACCAAGTCCAGGGGCTGTGTATGTGAGAAGAGGTAATCGTGCTAGACGTGGCCGAGCGTGTGGTACCGGGGGTAAATTAGGTGATCATAGGCATTAGTATATTTTCAGAAACTTTCATGTACGAAACGATTATTGGACAGGTTGTTGTGTTATTTGTTCATTGTATACGATGGAGTAAACGTGAGTACACCGTCTTGGAGAGCAAACAAAAAATGTGGAGAATCAAATGTAAAGACATAAACTGCAATTGGAAACTTCGCGCCAGCGCGAAGGCAAATAAGGGGTACTGGAAAATTACAAAATTGTCACCTCGCCATTACTGTCTCCCAAACCAATGCACGAACGATCATGCAAATTTGAGCTCTGCGTTCATTGCAAGCTTAATCCTGCCTTTCGTCAGAACTGATTATGGGTACCGGGTCAGTAGTGTTCAGACACAGGTTCACGCGACGTACGCAATTAACGTCTCGTATTCAAAGGCTTGGCAAGGTCTGAACAAGGCTCGAGGCGTTGAGTTCGGCACGTGGGAGACTTCTGCAGCTAAACTACCTCGGTTCTTCGAAGCCGTTAAAAAATGGAATCCAGGTACCCCTTGCTACCATAGGTTGTCATAATATAGCAATATTAAGATAACATGTGCTTGAGTATAGAACTATTTATTGCAATGTAGGTACCGTCGTGGAGTGGTTACATAATCAACAATTCAGTTCTCCGGACCCAAATACGTACATGCTGAAACACGTCTTCTGGGCATTCAAGCCCTGCATTGACGCCTTCCAACATATGCGTCCCGTGATAAGTGTCGATGGCAAACATCTGTACACCAAATACCGCTACAAATTGTTGATTGCTGTGGCAGTGGATGGTAATCAGAATGTCCTGCCATTGGCGTATGCATTAGTAGATGAGGAGACCGACGTATCTTGGAAATTCTTTTTACATCACCTTGCAAAAAACTTTTGCCAGTCAGAAAGACGTGTTTGTCTGATATCGGACAGACACCGTGCCATAATATCAGCTGTTCGCTCAACTCCAGAGTTCAATGAACCTGCTGGTTGCCACAGATACTGCCTACGACATATCTGCTCCAACTTTTACAAGGCCCATCATGATCAAAAATTGAAAGACTTATGTTGGCATGCCGGGGAGACAATGGATCAGGCAACATACGCCAGAATAATGAAGCGAATACAAGTAAGTGACTTGAACGCCATTACATGGTTCGACGGCTTGCAACCTGAAATGTGGACTGCTTCATATGATGATGGCATGCGATGCGGGATGATGACGACCAACTTATCTGAATGCTTCAACGGTGTTCTCAAAAATATTCGCCGATTGCCCATCGTCCCCATCGTAGAAGCCACTTTAAAACGCACAGCACAGTACTTCGTCGACCGACCAAAAAGTGGAATGCACACAAAGTCAATTTCCCACGCATGGACGGATTACGCCTGGACAATTTTTGAGATGAATCTCGAGAATTGTGGCCTACATAATGTAAGGCTATTTGACCATAGACAACTCAGGGCTGAGGTTGTCACACAAAATCCAGAATCCCCAGGGAGATCGAGAAAACTTATCGTGCACTTGGTGAACAAAACATGTTCATGTGGTTTTTGGCAGCAACACGGCATCCCTTGTTCACATGCCAGTAAGACCGCCATTTCATTTGGGATTACGCCGTCAAATTACGTTGCCTGGTACTATGAAATCAACCACTACCTTGCAACTTACGAGGGAGGTTTCGCTCCGATTTGGGATGAAGAGTACTGGCCAGAAGCTTCTTTTAACCTGGTCAATACGACCGATGAAAGGCCACGAAGACTTGGTCGACGGAGGGGGAATGCCGGTAGGCCCCGTACTACTC
The DNA here is from genome assembly GCA_037501455.1 of Lantana camara. Lineage (NCBI taxonomy): Eukaryota > Viridiplantae > Streptophyta > Magnoliopsida > Lamiales > Verbenaceae > Lantana > Lantana camara. The sequence goes on from CM074857.1 coordinate 123,295,476, forward strand.
GGTTCCCTATGGAGATGGATCGTGCACAGACTCGTTTGAGGGCAAGTATTTCAAGACGCGGTGGACTTTGAATGTATTTTTGTTTTATGTATCCCTGTTTTTGTAGTATTGAATAATAATAACCTTGATCAAATTTGAGACTCGCATTAAACAAATTTCACAAGTCACATGTACTTAACAATAAACACACGTCACTGGAATAAAATTCACATGAATTGGCATGCACTAAATCCAAAATATTAGAATGGAATCTGTTGCAGAGAACGTAACTCTCTGTGATATATCTGGACGCCTTATTGAAGACGTTTTTCAAAAAAACGTCTTCATTAATAAAGACGTTTTTTTGAAAAACGTCTTCAATACTGATCCGTAGTCAGACCAAACGAGTTGGTCAACGAGAAACCCTAGTAAAGACGTTTTCCGAAAAAACGTCTTCATCATATGAACAGTGAAGACGTTTTCCCAAAACACGTCTTGCACCAGAATTAAAATATTCTGAAAAAGTACACCATTTTTACACTATGCAAGTGAACAGTGGCCTATTTTTAAAATTTCACCAAACAAATGTGTACCGTACCAAAATCAGAATAAGTATAATTCCATTGAATGATGGAAGAAGCATGCAAATCATTCGAATTTCTTCGGTGAAATACATAGACAATTACACAGTACATAACAGGAAAAACATCACAACATTCCCTATCATGTAACAAAGTAAAAAGATGTTCGTGAAGGTCGTGTAAAAATGGATAAATGCTTCAGATGCTGCATCTCATTTGGATTTCCTGAATTCCCTTATGCTCACAATGGTGACCTTCTTTTTTACCTCGAATGTGACCTTATCGAGATCATTAACAGTTGCTAGGTGACCGTAGAAAACCCTCTTCCTCTCTCCTGTTTTAGGGTCCAATTTCATGAGATTTGGATTGCTTTCATCATCCTTACCGAGGGTTGAAGATTGCACGTGGGCCCAACTCTTTCGCCCGCGATTCTCTCTTTCGAAATAATGAGCCAGCCTTTGAGCCTCCTTTAAACCGGATTCATCGCCCGAGAATTTCACCGTATGGATGCCCAGATGACCTTCTCTTGAATACAAGGAATTCGACTTGCCACTAGTAAATCCAAGATCTGAAAAACGAGGCAAGAATCAGGATCGCAGATTCAATTTCAGAAAAACCAGGCAACAATATTGGAACACTAGACACAAATAAGACCTGCACGATTATTTAACCACCAGAACATACCAAAAGTCGGGATATATTGTATATCGAATTTCAATGAAAAAAGGGAAGAAGTCTTGATTTTGAGCATTTCCATCAAATCAGAGACAGTCTAACAACTAGCCCACAAGAAGAGCGTGGGAAGCTCATGAAACTTAAAAAACTGTGATTCATGACCTCACTTGTACCACACAGAGTATGAATAACTTCTATTCATACATAATAAGCTGAAAACTTTCGAAAGTAATAAAAGCTAATGGGAATCGGAGAAAAAGCAACTCGACCATATTAAGGGTTAAGGTTAATTTCAATAACCCGCTCCCCCTCATTCAAGACTCTTATCAAATTGAATGGTAGCTCAAAGAACAAAAGTTCAATACACCAACTGTTACGATGGCATAAAGAAACCTTGCTAATACTTATCACTACAAGGCCCTGCCCTGAGTGAACTAAGGGAAAAAATGAGTAAAATAGCAAGTAACTTCTATGCAGTTTATAAGTGCATGCTGGGAAGCACAGAATTCCAGCCACAAAACACTAACCTTTAACTAACAAAGTAAACGACATCAAAACATACTCGAATTAGTGTCAATAGATTAAGTTTATAATCGAAAAGAAAAATCTGATGCTGGCACATGGGCCCCTGCCCCCTGATATTGATAAAGCTCTTAACTAACCAGAAAGTAACAAAAGCCTAAATCTAATTACACTAAGGGTGCTTCTCAATTCTCATCAAATTCAGAAAGAATACATCAGAACTAGGAGGCTATCATCATTAATATCATAAAAATCCTCAAACTAGAGTTTTGACACATCAAACTGTGGGTAGGCATGAGCTGTCATTTAATATTGGGAATTGGTTTGACAAAGTTAAATAGAGCTGTTCTCCTTTAATAAAGGAAGCAAACTGAAAAAACTTGATACGAGTGTATTTGATTACTGCCTCGTCTAAAAGCTTAAGCTATTATTAGATCTATTAGATATAAAAAATAAAAATAAAAAGCATGAAATATTTATTATCTCAACATGCCTCCTCACACTTATGTGTAGGCAGGCTTGTTTGTGTCAAGGCTTGCAATTGTTAGTCCGAAGGATACCACATTGAATGACAACTCATCTTAGAGCTAAAGCTAAGCTGTAAGAGATTAGAGACAGTCAGGATTAGTTTACTTGGTCATTTTGCAATCCAATTGGATATGGTTATGACTAGATTGTTTTTTTGAGCTATGTAACTAGCCTATTGTTTATTTAAACATGAAAAAAATTATTCTAATTTGTCAATATATCAATATTGTTTACTTTGTCATTTTACAACCATTGTGTAAAGGACTAATTTCCAATATTGTCCTTGTCCATAAAAATGAGGGAGGAAAATGAACAGAGGAAGGTGTAAATGAGACAAAAAACAGTGACAAAATAGTCATTCATGTTTACCCAAAACAACTAGACAGTTTAACAACTCAAAAAATGAGCTGTAATATGCCATAGTCAAACCTAATAATAGTCTTGGGCCTTAGGGCTACACTAAGACTTGAACCCTAGTGAAATAAACACAAGAAATTGACATTCTAATGGCCTAATCCACTCTTTTCTTTTAAAATAAACTATATGTAAATATATTAATATCTCTAGCAACGTGCTCACAGTATAGTGGAAACCTATTCAGAGGATACAGACAATTACTAATGCAGTCACAAAAGATATGAAAGAACATCTCACTCATGAACAACGTAAAATATAAGAAAAAGAGTGTAGGCACGTTATACCTCTAAGAATACTATCCATAGCTCTGTTTCCTATACCTTCCATACGGCCATCTCTACCTTTTCCTGTGATAGTATTATGAACTAAAACAGAAGGTGGCCACATAATCAGATCATCCTTGTTTGCTTCTGCATCATCAGCAGAAATATTCTGATAGGCTTTTGAGTTATCAGGAGGCATCAAATAGTTCCAGCCCATCAGAATGCACAAAGCCTTGTGAAAGGCAAGGTGATCCACAACTGAATCTGCATTGTCTGTGTTGTATGCATGCATGATAAGACTGTGTGTGTCTGGAAATTCTTTTGAAGACCTGTATTTTCATGTCAAAACCGTGTAGTAGTCTCAGACACGAACACAAAGTTGGCACAATAACAAGAAATAGGAGGTTATAAGTAGGTTTATCTGCATTTGGTTGGAGACTTTGAATCAGGCATGATTCAAAATCTAAATATACACACAATTTAAGAAAATATATATACGAAGTAATTGAAGGAATGAAGATTAGGTAGTGATAACCAATCCATGCATTGGCAGGGGAAGTGTTTTTCCTTCAAATATACTTCACATTCCCAGTCATACTATCATCATAACAAAAGAATTTATCATGGGAGGACAATATGCTTGCCTTTGGGGTTTGCAAACACAAACTGGAAAAGATAGCTTCCATGGGACATAGCTTAAGAAATCCATGTCTTTCAAAGATGTGCTAATGAACTTCTAAAACAATGAGCTTAACAAAAATCACAAGAACATAACTCGTCAGAAGAAGGTTTTGATTCAATTGAAGGAGTATCTCCAAAACCAGTGTTGTTACAGCTACAATTAAGAGTTAAACCTAGCTATAAGTTCAATGATAACAGGAAGACTGAAGAAATACTGAAGCACTTAAGAGTTAAGTTCAAGTATATATACACAGTTGTTAGTAAGAGTAACACCAAACTCCACTTCAATCTCATAGGGGAATTCTCAAAGATTAATTAGTCAAATGTCTACTACAGCCATAAAAGCTGAAAACAAATGACTAGAAGCAAAATATGAAAACTAGAGGATGACCAAGCCAAAACTAATCATGCACTTATTGAACTATAAGATCAGTGAGCAAACTTACAGTAAAGACTGATAAAGTAGTGACAAAACTCCAAAAGGTGAAAAAGTCAAAAGAACTGGCCCTACACGGAAGCTCATAACAAATTGCCATATACCTTATAATTAGAAGATTGCGCCTCAAACTTGCTTGCAAGCAAGTGAAAGCACACTAGTAATCTGGAATTATTTACACATGGACAATCATGCAAGATATTTGTGAAGTATTTCCACAAATGAGATTATGAGAGAAAGAAAATAAAAAACCTATCATCTTCTGAACCATAAGAATTAAGATATTACATTAATAACATTTTAATAGATATGACAGACCTTCTAAACCATGAATTACTCTCCCTCCATCTTGGAGTTAGTCTTTGACCTCTTGGTCATAAACAAGGTATATTTGCACACTTAGAGTTCAGACAGGTATAGCCTAACTTTTAATGCATTCTATTGGTAGTAGTTGGTAATTTGATTATGCTCTAAAGATAGTCTTAAACAACAAGGGCACATAGTTTTCCTTGGCCATAAATTAAAGTTCAACGAAATAGGTCAAATAAGACATTTTCCCTTGAAACATTCTAAACTTGTATATGAGAAACATTCTAAGTCCTACAAACTAGCACGTGCTAAGTCCTATATACCTAACTAAACCCAAAAAGTGTGAGATGCAAGAGATTAACTAGAGCACCACGCGCAGTTTACAAGTGTTCAAATTTCTGGTAACTTCATCCCTCTGTTCTAAACCTTAAAAGTTAAGAATTATAAGACAAACCTTCACAGTTATCCCCACCAAGTACAAGGTGAAAAGTGTCATATTAAACTATACAAAATTCTTCCATCTGAGAAGGCATACCTCTGCTGAGTCTGCTTATATATGAGAACCAAAACAGCAGAGGCGCAAGCTAGAAATAAAAAACAAAGCAATCCTACTCTATATGTAAAGAGATGATTAAGTGAGTGCATGGGATCCAGAGAAAGCATAGCCATGACCACATTCACAAAATCAAACAACTGTAATCTATATGTAAAGCGATGAAGATGTTGAACAACAAGTTTGATGGGTACAACATATGCCACCGAACACCAATAGTGTGCTTAGTTCACAATAAAAAGAAAACCCACCAGAAGAAATTATTCAGAGCACATTTAGGAGGAACCAGCTGTAGTCAACAGACTTCACAGTAAAGCACCAGAACAACCAATGAACAGAAACTATTTCAAGAATATATATAAGAGAGCACACAATAGTATAAGAGGAATTCCAATCAAGCTAACGGTATAGATTTAGAGATCATTCGATAAACCTAAATATGGTGGCTAGCTTCCTAGAAAGCATTCAAGAACCTCTATAACTACAAAAGTTGGTTATACTGAATCACATATATGATATGATACAGAAGTACAATGACCAATGTTGCTCAGACAAACATTCTGTGTGAGACAGAACTTTAGGCTTTCAGTTAACAATAACAAAAAATAAAATACCAAGCTCCACAAGAAAACATTCTAAAGGAGTTAATGAAACCCAAAGGGCCAAAGAAAACAAATGGGACCATTATAATTCTGCATCCTCAAAGTTAGATTCATGCAGAACTGTTAGTTATTTCATCTTGGGGAAGAACAAAAAGAAATCACATCCATCCTTCATGATGCAAGAGCAAAACACCTTTGCAGCATAGTAAAGAAAAATAAAATCCTGATGATACTCAGTGTGAGTGTCCCTGTCTGATAAGAGTTACGTAAAGCCTATAGGTATAGGGCTCCACCGCATGAGAACAACCAAAGTCATGCAGAGAAATGACTTTAAATCTACAATTCAGCATTAATTCATAGTCCACTACACACACTGACAAGTGTTATCAATGTTATCACCCATGCAACAGCGCTAATATATAACCTAATGTCTGAGCTTAAAGCTCAAGACAAGACGCAGAAGGCATATCATGCAAACATGAGAAAGAAGATATAATACAGGAAAAATTACAAAAATATCTCCCAAGTTTAGTACTGGAACATATGTTATGGCAAAAATGATGGTATCATTCCATTTCGCTTTTGTTGTTTGTTTAGGTTTGTAACTATGTGATTAATCGAGGTGAAAGGGCAATCTAATGAAGATGATTGTCCAAGGAAGACGCAAGGCAGGTTATTTCATCATAAAAATATAGAGCATTTTCAGGCTTCAGGCCCTGGCTTAACAAACCTTCAACCATCACTTCGGTCAACTTATTAGAAAGGCAGTTCTGCTTTACATATTACTACTGCATCACAGACTGAGCCTTCAGAAATACAATCAGGATCAGATTACAGCTGGCAATTAACCTGTTATAAATCATTCTCTCATAATGCTTCACACTTTTCATCGTAGGGAAGATCAGAGCAAGTCATGATAACTACTGATCTGAGAGTTGAATATTTACATGTTCAACTATATCATATTGCTAATGTCAGTACAAGAATTGACCAGCAACAACTCAGTTTCCCTATGCTAAATAGAAAAGGACCAAAATTTCACACAAATGCAGTGTACACAGAACATCTTGCAAGAACTGGATTTTCAATAGAAGGCGAGCTTATCTAAGCTACACATGTCTAAGAATCATCAAGCTACACATGTTTAAATTCACCTAGTAAATTCCCCAAAGCACTTATTCTAGCAAGAAATGTGTGTTTTGCAACTACAGTCACGCGTCTCAGACTCTCTGTAGTTGCAGGGCATCAAAAATGTATAAGCACACATGTAACCAAACACTTACCAATGAACTAAAATCTATAGTAATAAATTTATAATCGCAATGGAAAAATCAGAACAACTTAAGCATAATTTTTATGTAATCATAACCATAAATCATCAACAGACCTGCTGCAGGCAAGACATGGGAGACGCCCTTGTTTCCCATCCGCCAAGAAACTCTTTTTCTGGTTCGTAGTCTCAAAGACCAACTTCACGAAATGTAAAAAGGCCTTCATCAATGCAGTCTGGTCGACCTCATTATGCTTAAGCCTGCTTGCACTGCCCTCAGCAATCCTCATGCTCTTAGCTTCCCTCACTTCCTCACCTCTACCCACATTATGCCCAACACTCGGCCCCGCCCCATTCGCATTTCCATACTGCAAGAGCTGTTGCCTTTGCCTCTCAAACCCATCTCTCCTCTCATCCTCCCCAAACTTCCTTTTCAACGAATTATCACGACCCATATTCCAATACTCTGGATTACGGGCCCTACCATCAGGATGAACAAATTCAGGGCTCATCGGGAAAGGGGGCCCAAACTCACGCGGTCCATGGAATTCCGGCCGGAACCCATGCCGTGGCAAATGCGTAAATTTCTCATAATCGGGGGGTAAAGCGAAGTATGATCGGACGGAGCCATCAATGAGGACTATACTCCGGCGTTCAAGCATATGAAATCCATAAGATGGGGGAGGAGGCGGATCGGTGAAAGGGTAAACAGGTCTTTGTCCGGATATGATATTCGGATTTTCCTGCCTTGGGGATGGGTTTTCCGGCCTGGGTTTGGGGTTTGTGTTTGCGGGGTTGTTGGAATTGCTGTTTGGAGGAGTTGCGGCGGCGCTAGGCGATGGTTTGGGTTTTCCGGCGGCGGAGGGTTTGTGGTCGGCGGAAGCGGAAGATGAGGACTCCCAGTGGGATTTGCGGTGGTCGGGGAGGGAAGGGTGAGGGGGTCTCGGGGGGTTGCCAGCAGGCATGTTGCGGAGAAAAATCAGTGCTTTATTTCAAGCAAACGATCAGCGAGCCGAATCTCTGATGTAGAAAGCTGAAAGCATCGCCGCGTTGAAGAAGAGTGCATGAGATGAAAGCTAGATAGTTTTCTTTAATGCATTTTGACCCCTACAAACTTCATTGTTACTAAATGTGGTCCTCGTCTTTGTTACCTTTCGCTTTCGGTTTAATTCCATAACAGAATTCGAATCTGGATCTTTGGCCCAACCCATTAGCTTCTTTGTAATTAGTAATAGTACACATCTTAAGCCCAGCCCATCATCCATTGGCCCAAAATCTTCTTTTTCCTGATTCTTTCTTCTTTCTGCCTCAGAATTCTCACTCTAAGAGCTAATTATTTTCCCTCGTCACTCTTCTCCGACGGCCAAGCTCGCCGCCTGAGTATTGAGTAATCTGCATTCTGAAGTAAAGAATAGACATCAGAATCACCGGTGGAAATCTGCTCATTATCAGAATTCCTCTTCAATGAACTCATGTAAGTTTATTTTCAGCAAATTTAAATCAATGCATTCATTCGTAGTATAGTGTATATACAAGAAAGTTGTATTTATATGCAGATATATAGTTACACTACCCGCATGTATAGTGTCTAGTGTCTAGGCAGTGGTCTAAAGATAAAGTTCTCACTCGATAAAGTACCAGACTAGAACTAAAGCCTGAGTGAATATGCATATAACCCATCAAAAGATGAATACCGATAACTGAGTGGAGTGTGTGTGAGAGGAGCAATGGGGGGAAACTCAAAATTTCAGTAGCTGGAGTGGTTTGGGTGCCACAGCTGCTGATCAGGGTTCTGTTTTTCGGTTAATTTTTTGAGTTTTAATGTTTTTCTCCCCTTTTTTTTTTTTTTTTTCTCATTACAAAGATTCAATCTTTGAAGTTTTTTCAAAGGCCCGTTTGCATGAATGCTCATTCTGCTGTGGTTTACGTGATTGGGCTGCTTTGATATGATTTTCAGAGGTTTAAGGATGTTCCTTAGTGTAATTTTTTTGGTACTTTATTGTTTCTGTATCAGATTTCATACATTAGCAAAGCTGTTGATCTGTGTTGTTGGTGAAGGTTCATTTCTTTTCTCCTCCTCCCACCGGGTTCTGATTAAGATTATTGGCATTGACATCCATTTTTGTTGTTGAATTATACTGTTCTTGGAGTTTTATATTTGTGTTCTTCTCTGATTCTGCAGTGTTGTCTTCTATCGGTTAAATTGCTATAATTTCGCTTGCTTTCACAAAATTTCATTAATTTAGAATTTCTATAGCTTTTTTGTCTGCATGAATTCGTCATCTGCGCTCTCTGTTCTAAACTCAGTCATAGAAGTCGGTCTCTTTAAGTTCAATCTGCTGATTTATTAAATAAATTATGAACCCATATTAGTTATGCCAGTTTGATCTTCTTTGCGTTTGATTAAGGGCATTTTTCACTCGCCGTGGACATTCTTTGATTATTCTCTGGAATGAAAATTTTATTTCTGTTTCACTAATCTGTTGGAGATCAAGTTGTGGACTTTATATCAAATAAGAATATATATACCTGATCTTGTATTGTTATCCTTGAATTAGATCCTTAATTTAGCCTTTTGTTTTCCTCACATGTGAATTCTGAATAATATTCTATTAATTTCTTCTGTCAGGAACTTTTCCCATTAATTAGCTTTGAGATCACTACGTGGAGTTCATTTTCTGCATTCCCAAGCAGGCTGGTAACTTCAAATCATTCAATTGTTAAAACTTTGTATATTGGAAGTTATTGGATAAAATATTGAAAAAACGCTGTATAAAACGTTCAGCAAAATTAGTATATTGGAAGTTTGTAAATTGCAGTTTCTGAATCAAGATGAATGGCAATGTTGATATGGATTCATCAGATTATTGGAAAATTATTCACATTCCAGAAAAACCTTCTGTTCTTCCTCACCTCCAGACTACCGGTATATATCACTTAATCTTCTATTTACTTTGCTATTATCTCTTTATCTGTTTTGTTTTCCCTAATTTACCTGTTAATGCAGTGGATGTGCTCGCTTCTGCAATTGAGCCCAAGCATGCGAACACTATAGTGAGGTATGTTTCTCTTTGGAACTATCAGTACATATTCATAAAGAATCAAGAAAAAGGGTCTTAAGAGTAAGTCATGAAAAAATTTATTTGTCTATTTAATTATGTTTTTGCAACTTCATGTTGTCAGGAAGTTGAATCATATAGCACCCTTGGAAGGTCTCCGCCATGTGAAGCGCATACAAAAGACTTGTCTTGATGGAGGTTGTTTTCTGCTGTTCGAAAATATGCTAGTTGCTTCCTCATCTTTTCACTATTAAGTTATTTTTAAATTATTTGATATATTATCTTTTTGGGCTTGGGCGTTACACTTGGCTTTTGAAAACATGATGATTTTGTAAGCAATAAACATTATACGAGACATTGCGTAAAAGAAATTGTGCACTTGTGCATAATTTACCTAAAGAGTATGGTCCCATGCATAAAGCAAATGCCATATGCCTTTTTCTACTTTTCTTCTTGCTAGCGTACAGATTTTTGTAAATTTCTTTTTAACAGTGATGTTATCTGATAGGAAAAAGTCAGTTGTTTGTGATCTTATGCTTGGATTATGGAAATGGTGGTGAGTCCAACTACATACCAGAGGATGTGCGGGAGCTTATGAATACGTACCAGTTGAGTACTTTCACAACCAAAGTGGGTTGCCATTGTTCCTTCTAGCTCTTATTTGATTATTTGTGTGTGCCTCAACATTCTTAAATCAATATATTGCAGTCGCACATCTATCTGTCTTGATAAATAGATTTAAGTGAAAACTGTGGCTTATATATGGTCTGACAGTCTGTATTCCACTAAATATTTAGCAATAATTGAAATAATTAAGTTTGAGTATTATCTTTCTTGCTTCTATCTATTCCTTTGTTCCTTTATATGTGATCTTATCTTTGTCGTGCTCTCCCCCCCCTCCCTCGTTCTATTTGAACTGATGAAACATTGAGTTATATCGTATTTTTTCTGCTTGAGACATAATTTCCTATTTCATTGGTTGCTTTACGCTAACCCTTCTGCTTCAGGTGTGCAAATATGCTGCATTGACAAAAGAAGAATGGGAAGAACAATGCAAGTTGTGGCCAACTTCCTTTCATCCACCAACTTAGTAAGTTATCTAAAAATGTCCGGTTGATAGCGCTTTGACAATGTCTCAATTTTCATAAATATCTTCCTGTCATAGCAATATTGACGGCATAACTGGATTTAACGAAGAGGACTCAACATCGGTTTTCAACTTCATGAAACTCGCAGTTGGCATGGCAAAATCTCGTAGTTCGGTAAATACTTTCTGCTCATTCTATGATGCATGATCCTGCATGAGCAGAATTTATTCTCTGTGGTCCATCTTTGTGCTCTGTAGCAAAAAAGACCTCTTCCAACTCTTAACTCTCCTTTTTCCAGATGATTTCGGTCTCAGTTTCTGATTCGTTTTTAATCAAACCAATTGATGCAAGTAGTTTTTCATATTAAACAGTAGCAGAGTGTGAACATACTGAGTGGCAACTGGATCAAGAATTTTGTGAAGTCTGTGTTGTCTTGTTCCGAGTAATGATTTTCGATATAAACATGCATTAGTGAGGATTTTGAAGATTTCTATAAATGTGTTCAACTAATAAAATGATCGCCTTTTCAGGTTGTTAATGCTGCCGTGATAGTGGATCCTTCAACTCGACAGGTTATTGCCAGCTCATGTGACGAGGTCCACTCTTATGGTGCTCTCACAAACAGTACTAGAAGGGAATCATGCTGTTCAGATCAGCCTGAAGAAACTTCTCAGTACGATGCCAATACAACGGAAAATGATATGACATCTTATAAAGATGTCTCTTGTTTACATCCTTGGGGATGGTTTGACCGAGGATCACATTTAAGTTCCGACTCATGGCACCCTTTACGACATGCTGCCATTGTAGCTATTGAAAATTCAGCTGCAAGGGATAGGCGGCTATATCCTGTGAACGGACAAGTTGCAGATTTGGATCAAGAAGATTGTAAGGTGTCTCCTCCAACATGCTCTCCCTTAAAAAGACAAAAGGTCAATACTGAGATTAGCTTCTAGTTTTTTCTGCATTACATAACCTTGCAATGCCCATGACAATTGGTTAAGTTGATTTCGACCCGAGTTAAAGGGATGTGCATCTCTTGACTCAATCCAACTGATGTGTTATGATGCTATAAAGTTGATAAACTGATGGTTACGTAGAGGCTTGCAATTTAGACTTAATTCTTGTGATGTTTAGTTCAATAGCTTCCCCTTTAAAGGCTGCCTGCAATTTCTCTCAGGTTAAGGATGACGAGAGAGTGGACAGTCGCGAGAATGGTTCGAAGTGCGACTCGACAAGACCTTATTTATGTACTGGCTATGACATTTACTTTGTCTGGGAGCCATGTATCATGTGAGTCCTCCCTCTCTCTCTCCCTCTCTCTCTCTCTCTCTCGCTCTCGCTTACTGTTACGTGATTCTAGGTGTGCAATGGCGGTCGTGCATCAGAGAATTCGACGTGTATTCTATGCGTTTCCGAACCCAAACGACGGGGGTCTGGGAAGTGTTGAGAGATTGCAAGGAGAGAGAAGTTTGAATCATCACTATGCTGTATTCAGGGTCCTGCTACCCGAAGACATCCTCAAAACTGAAGCAGAGCTAACACCACTTTCCCATCATTGATGGATCTCACTGTAACATTATTCGGACTTCCAAAAACATCTTTCTTGGAGATCATTCACAATGATCATCGTCGTATTAAGACATTTCTTCGTGGCTCTTAGCTCTTGGTGTATCAAATTGCACAATTTTTATTTATTTTTTTGATGTTTACTTGTACTGACATTGTATAATTTTATTTCAGGATTTAATTGTAGCTAACATTTTACTAGTTAGAAATGTTGAAAATATTTCTAATCCGGAAAATTTTAAAAATAATTAAAATATGATTAAGAAAATACTTAAAAATAATTAGGTAATATTTTTATAAATTAATTCGAGTAAGAATAAATTTTATTTATTTTATAATTTGATTCGTCAAATCGGTGTAACGAGTTAATGTAATTTTTTAATTCGAATTTAATTCGGCTAAACATGTATTTTACACCTAGGACGAGTTTAGTTTAGAAGAATAAGTGAGTTTGGTAAAATAAAGACCCATAATTTACGCTTTACTTTGATAGAAAAGAAATATGTCTTTTTCTCGGAGTCCCGGGTTTTGAACAGAATATGCACGCCTAAATAATCACGTTTTGAAGTCGTTACTAAATTACCAACATTTTTGGTATTGCACGCCTAAATAATCACGTTTTGAAGTCGTTACTAAATTACCAACATTTTTGGTATTGGAGAAATTTACGTTTTTATCCTGACTAGTATTTACTTTGATAGAAAAGAAATATGTATTTTTCTCGGAGTTCGGGTTTTGAACAGAATATGCACGCCTAAATAATCACGTTTTGAAGTCGTTACTAAATTACCAACATTTTTGGTATTGCACGCCTAAATAATCACGTTTTGAAGTCCGTTACTAAATTACCAACATTTTTGGTATTGGAGAAATTTACGTTTTTATCCTGACTTCTCTCGCTCTATCTCTTCACTTATAATTATTTAGGTATATTTTTGCTCTTTCTCCTTATTCTATATTTCTTTTTTTATTTCTATCGAAAGAACTTAATTGCAAATTTTTTATTCAAGTTCAGTTTATTTCTACCTCAAATTTCTGCTTTTTATTTTTTGAGAGTTGTATTGGATAAATTTTAGATTTTTTTTCGTATTTATCATTTTGTTTTTAATTAATTTTACATGAATTTGATGTTTTTAGGAATTTATTAGTGGATTGATTTCGCAGTTTAAAGGTTTATGGACTCTTGCTATTTTCTCGTGTCTTTAACTCTCATTTTCCGAATTTTAGTAGAAATTGGATCTCCTTAATGAATGAGTTTTAGCAGAAATTGGATCTCCTTGATAAATAAATTGTGATATCTAAATAAAAATGAAAAATAAGGGGAGGGGCAAAAATGAAAATATGCTCTTAACGGATGGTTTTTAATATCGAAAAATAAAGAGATTATAAAAAAAACTTATATAACAGAAGTGCTTTCTATTAAAGTAAAAAAAAAAGTTAGTATTTTAACCCAAATAATTACGGTTAATAACCAAGATTTGATGGATTGCTGTCCATTAAAGTAAACTCGTCCCTATTGTATTTATAATTAGTTGGGTCCGTCTGGATTTGATTTAGAATTTTGGGTGTAATCAGGGTTCATGCAATTTTTTCTACAAAAGATAATATCTAAAAATTATAAAAGCAAATTCTTCAGATAAATAGATAAACTGCACCCCGCTCTCTCTCTCTCCCTCTCACACACACATTCATATGGAATAGGCGTTTTCCTGTGTTTCTGCTGAAAGTGGGATAATTGAACTTCAGGGTTTCAGTTATTTTGAGAGTTTATTAATTGTTCGAATTTTTATGTTTCTTCTGCATTGTTAGTATGAAACAGGAAGAAGCTGCTTCTGAATACTGTTAGAGCTTGTTAAAGCAAAACATGGCATCTTTTGCTTCAGCACGAATGCGCCCCCTCGCCATTCCTGGAAGAATTAATAGTGAGTTTACTCTTTAATCCCATATTGACTTACTCATATAAAAAGGTTGGATCTTGATTCTTGTATGTTGATGAATTGGGAAGAACCAAGCTCGTTTCAATCTTTCGAGAAAGAAAAAGAAAAAAAAAAAAGTATTGTTATATGATTTAAATCTTGCCTCGAATGATTATTGCAAAGAACAGGGAAATTTATGCTGAGAAATTAGTCATTAGGCAATGTTAAGATTCATCTTAGGTTTATTATTAAAGATGATTTTGTGAACTTTTTCCCAAAATGGCCTTGTGAAAGAACCAACAATCTTGAAAATTACATCTCAATTCCCTGTAAATGTTCGACAGCAGATGTACAGCAATCCAGGAGTCGTGCTGTACTTTCTTCGTCATCTCGCCGGCGCCATCTTCTTATTAGAGGTGCTTCTTTTCTTGCATCTCTGAACTTGAAGTGGGAGTTGATAACATTGCCTGCATTGGCTGCGGAAGAATCGAATGCCTCTGAGGGCAAAGACGATGGATTAGTTGGAGCTCTAACATCCTTGTTTGATCCTAATGAGAAAACGAAAACAGGAAAAGTTTTGCCAAAGGGTTACTTGAAATCTGCTCGAGAAGTTGTGAAAACTCTCCGCGAATCACTCAACGAGGATACGAAGGATAATGCTAAGTTTAGAAGGACTGCAGATGCAGCTAAGGAATCGATCCGGGATTATTTGAATGGCTGGAGGGGACAAAAGGCAGTTGTTAATGAGGTAATAATCTTTTTGAAGAACTGCTTTTATGGATGAAAATCACTTTTTCTTATTTCTTTCTGGTTATCATAGTGTATTTGGTATGTTTGTGCAGGAATCTTATGTTATGCTTGAAAAAGCTATAAGAGCTCTAGCCAGCTTTTATTCAAAAGCAGGGCCATCTGCAGCCCTGCCGGAGGAGGTCAAGTCTGACATACTAAACGACTTAAATGCTGCAGAAGAGTTTTTGTGAAGTGATTTTGTTGATTTAGGTGACTTTAGTTCATGAAGGAGATAAATTTATTTTTGTACGAGTGGCAGTTCAGTGTACCTTCATTCCATGTATGTATAGCACCTATTAGTTGCCTGTATAATTTTTTCAGAACACACATTTAAATTCTTTGATCCCATATTTAAATTGGTAAATTATTTTGTGAAAACACCACCACCAATTATATTGGATTGACAGGTATGATCAACATTACCTGTTATAAGAATACAGGAGCTACAATAGTATTTAGAACGAAAATGATTTGAGGTATAATACAACATTACAAATTTAGACTTAGAAACAAAATCTATTACTACTCCGAAAAGATAAATCTTTGTTGCATGTATAGATAAAGGGTGTCACTCCATCTTTCTCACTGTCATCAATGCTTATTGACAGTCGTTAGTCTTATTCATGTATCAGATGATTGTCTGGCTCGTATCCACAGCGCGACAAAGGCTGCAAAACATGACATGAGAAAGATAAACCTTGTTTGCGGCAGTTTCCTTCCCAGAAAATTAAAAATGTGTCGTGTACGTGAATACTCACATTTGCCCCAATTTTATTGCGTAATTTATGAATCAAGAGCGTGACAGGACACCTTTGGAGCTGCAAATACAGAAATATTTCATATTAAATTCATCATCCTGAGCAAATTGCTAGTAAATATTGGGGTTTGTTCAACGAATAGATAATATTTCAATACTGAGATCCTCACAAGCTTAATGAGAGAGAGAGAGAGAGAGAGAGAGAGAGAGAGAGCAAAACCTTGGCACACTTCCACGACGGCGAGGATCATATTCTGTTGCTTGTCGAAGAGCCCTAGCGAAAGCCTTGAAAGTTGCCTCAATAATGTGGTGAGAATTTTTACCAGCAAGCTGTCGTATGTGAAGTGTCATCCCTGATGTATTGACCAGGGACTGAAAGAAGTGCTCCACAAGCTGAAACCAACAAAATCTTCAATTTAGGTACTGAAAAAGTAATAAAACGTGAATAAAACCAATTTACAAATGTTAATTACATAATGAACAGAGAGTACCTGTGTGTCGTAAGTTCCAACTCTCTCTGTCGGAATGTGTAAATCATAACCCAAATGAGGCCTTCCTGATAAATCCTGAACCAGAAATCAAAAGGTAAATACAAATGTACTGAGACCTTTTCATTTTACTGATTAATCATTATTCTTAGCTCCAGAGGTAAAAGCTGGACATAATGACAATGCCGTCATCATACCAGTGAAACGTGTACAAGTGCTTCATCAAGTGGCGCGGAGAAGTCTCCAAATCGGTTGATTCCTTTTCTATCTCCAAGTGCTTGCAACAAAGCCTGCATAAATGCTCAATATTGATGTATTTATTTCAAAATAAACCAAAAAACAAAAATCAAGCAAAAGGCAGAACATTATTGGAGGAAAATGGTATCTTTTACATGCTTCCAGAGTCGAAGGACTTAACTTGCACATACATCACATCTTAACCAATTGGGCAATACAATTAATTTTATATGAAGAGGGCAAAATTATCTAATGCTGCTAAGGCATGGCGCAAAACGATATCACATGATTATGTTCGCCCAAATCCAAGTCTAACTCAGCTATTGCCAGGTAAAACCCCAAGAAAGTAGCAAAATCTTCAACAATAAATGTTTGAAGGTAGCAACCAGAAAAGCGGTTCAGTAAGTTAGGAAAGCCACCATCACATAACCAGTAGAAACTACTGTCTAGTTACATAGAAATAGGAAACTTACAGTCCCAATTGCTAGGGCGACATCTTCATTTGTATGGTGATCGTCAATATGAGTATCCCCAGTGGCTTTCACATGCACGTCAAATAATCCATGTGAAGCAAGTTGCTGGAAAATATATATAAAAGCCAAAAAAACCCATATTTAGAATTGGAGTATACAAATTATAGCGTGACCAATGTACATGTAAAAATTGAAGAAGAAACTGGAAGACGCCTCTTGCCTGCTCAACTATCATTCAAGTAAAGTTATCATCTTTAAGTTAAGAGAGTCTATCTACTTCAAAGGTTCATGGATAGAGGAAAAAACTATTACTATGATCTAAAATTCAAGAACCCTCTTCTCAAAAGAGAGGATAACCATAAGTTCATAACAAAGGTAGCTTCAATTCATTTTCATATGAATGTTGAGAAAATGTGCAAACCCCCAAAACAGCATCCATACTTAAAGATTACTACAATACGCACTTAACACTATTTCAGCCATTATTTACACAATAGCTTAATCAAAAGCTACTCAAAAAGACAATTTTTGAACATATCTTTACCACCATGAACGAAAACTGGAACTTACATCTAGCATGTGATCAAGAAAAGGAATCCCCGTATTATTCTCAGCCACCGCATTGCCATCTAGATTAATCCTCACATGAACATTCGTCTCCTTCGTAACCCTCTTGACCTCTCCACTTCTCTCTCCTACAATCAGCAACAATTACTAAAAAATATTCCGCAAAACAACTCAAAAACACTAATTCGGTTCACAAATATTTACCCTGAGCTGTTGTTATCGGTGGTGAGCCGTTCTTATCCTCGAAGGCGCGAGGAACGGTGGAGACCATTGGAGGCGTAGTGAGGTGAGTGGAGAAGAGTTGTAGCTTGCGATGGTGAAGATTCCCCGGCAGGAGACCGTGCCGTGAGATTTGAACGCGCGACTGCGGTAAATACGAGTGATTGAGGTAACCTTGACAAAGAGATTGCTCCATAAGCTGACGAAATGGAGAGTTTGCGGGGCAGAGAACGGCGGCGATTGGTGGTGCAAGGTGGGGGAAATTTTTTGTTTTTTTTTCTTTGTTTTTTTTTTTGGGGAAAGTTGAATAGAATTTAACTATACTGTGGACTGAAGTCGTTAAAAAGGATTTGATTTGTATACCAGTTTGAAAATGCGATTTCCATTTTCTAACACAAACATTATATAATAGACTGAAAAAAAAGAGTATATAATGGGCTCGGCTCGAAATTTTCAAATATGAGTTAAAATTAGGTTTAATTACGACCGGATCAACTCGTATCTCTCTTAATCAAATAATTATATTTATACCTTTTCATAATTTAAATAATTATTATGACTAAAAAAAATTTAAAATAATTATATTTTGTACCGGACGACTAAGATTTCCTTATTTTTCATGAAGTTCGCAAAAAATAGTTGTGATATTTCCAATTCATTTTTATATTTTTTATTTTGTGAGTGCTTTTTAATTATTAATTTTATGGAATAGTGTAAGATTTTATGGAATAGTGTAAGTGTAATTATTTACTATGCAGTTTTGAATACTTCTATGGAATTCAAATGTAATTAATCTTAAAATTATTTTTTGACAAATGTCTTTGGTTGGAAAATATAATAATTCGAATCATTGATAAGTATAACTATAATTATTATAATTATTTGGCTAAGAGGGATATGAATCGTAATTTTTAATACTTGGATTAAATCCTAATGCAGTTAACCTTTTAAAATTATATCGAGCTAACTAGACTCATTTGCATACCGACATTGTAACCTAGACGTTTTATTGCAATGCTAGCATAAAAATCTCGAGTTTACACCGTAGTGGTTCGAAGAACCTAAGCCCATGATTAATGGGATATAGAATCCAAAAAGAGCAACCACGATAATTTGCAGAATCATGATAAGACACAGAGGATTAAGCAAACACCAATTACCAACCAGATTATCAATCCATAGCTGAATTAACATAGACGTCCATTAAGGATACAATCAAATATGAATAATATATATATATACACATTATCAAATCCAAAAGCTGCACAACCACAATTGTACATGCAGTAAATTTGAGACAAAAAAATGTCGCCTAAGGCCCTAATCAGTAAGACTGTTTCTTCCTTTAACTTCATCTCATTTGATCACATTTGATTGTGGCGTGGAACGAACAATTATGTGCACTTTCTGGGCACGAGCATCCAATGTGATGAAAAACACTTGTGCAGATAATCTCATCCTCGAGCTATAATTAACTTCAATTTGTTGTGATTAAACAACTGTGGCCAAATGCCGAGCAATTTAACCAGTCGTGAGATCAACATAGGAAAATTACCGGTGGTTTGACTGTGTGACGCTTGAAGGTGGTTGTGTTCTAAGCAGAATCGTCACCAGATGAAGAAATAGGAGAAGTAACTTCCTGGTTTGCCATTAGGGGAACGTTGCTTTCGGTTTCTCCATCAAGTCTGTTATTTTCTTTGGCATCATTATCTGCCGAGGAGTCTGTATTAGTAACATGTTCTTCAGAAGCTTTCGGTGAAGAACTTGCATTAGCATCAACATTTGCAAATTCTGCACTCTCTGAAGTCAAAGGGCTCTGCTTTCCGTTGGCCTCGGCTGCAATTTGAATTTTGCCAGAAGAATGATGAATAGATTTTGGAGAAGAAGCTTCTATTTTGCATGAGTTGGCATTATACTTCACAAGAGGAATATTCGATCCATTATCCATGTCCGAGAGTTCATCTTGTTTGTTTCCCACCTCGGACTTGACTACAGTACTTTCCTTGCAGGCATTATCAGATCCACAAAGAGATTCCGAAGAACTTGCTGCTGAATCACCATTTGAAGGCGTGACTCTTGCTGAAGAACCAGAATCCATGGAATTAATTTCGCCACTGGTTTTCTTGTGGTTCTTAATTGATTCAGAGACCTTCATATCTACGGTTAAAATAGTGAAGAACTCACAATCAGATATAAGATAGTGCAAATTGAGTATGAAAGGACGAACAAGTTCTGAGGAGAGTATAAATTGTTCGATTTTCCTTTTGCTGAAAAGAAAAATTGTAGAATAATTTGCAAAGTATATTCACATGGTAAACAATGTTTACCTTCTGAAGTTTCTTGCTTCACTAACTCCTTTTGCAACATATCTGTCCCAGGAAACACCAACATATTTAAGGATTTTATTTCTTTCTTGAGCACATCATCAAGCTGATGGAAGCCAAACACTTGAGTCCATGTGTTCAAATGCTCTGATATGGCGGGAATGATCAAATGCTCAACTTTGAGAGAACAAAGTTCCTGTAGTTTCACACAAGTGGATTGTTAAATCACTCGTTCAGCACACGTAACAAAAGAGCGCAAATTCAGAAGTCCGCAGAAAACATTTCAGCTCAAAATAATCTCCGGTTCACATACTTTTATGAGCTCAAAGATAACAATGACCAGAGAACTAATATATGCAAATAAGAGCAATCAAGAATGCAAAAGAACGACACATACTAAAACATTGTTGAGTATAACGGCAACGCTAATATTCTTACTGTTTCAATTGCAGAGAGAAGTCGGCGGCACATCCCTTGTCGCCTGTAGATTGCACGAGTGCCAATAAAAGGCATCTCAGCAAGATGACTCCCATTGATCCTAGTGAGGAGAGAAAAAAAGAAAGAGATAAAAACCAAATAGAGCTCAAAAAAGGGTACAATAACTAAAGAGGGGAGGTGGATAAAGGCTAATAATTAAAGAGATGCATCATTATTTCTCATGTTTAATCTGTTGGATTTATGTTTCTGTAGGAAGAGATAAATATTGTCGTTGTTTATTGAATAAGCCTCATCTCAATTGTCGTTGTTTATTGAATAAGTCGATATGGACAATAGAGTGAATAGAATACAAAAGTCCTACATAAATAGAAAAAGAAAAGTAGTCACAATATTAGTCTAATATCATAAAATATCCTAGTCCTATCCCTAACAGAAATCACAAGCTATTTCTAACAGAAATCAAGGTAAATGATACGACGAGAGTGGGAGCACGGGCAACAAATGTAACCCACTTTTAGAAAGAAAGAATTAACTCAAAATTGACATATAGACCCCAT
Source organism: Lantana camara (assembly GCA_037501455.1). Lineage (NCBI taxonomy): Eukaryota > Viridiplantae > Streptophyta > Magnoliopsida > Lamiales > Verbenaceae > Lantana > Lantana camara. The sequence goes on from CM074857.1 coordinate 123,316,773, forward strand.
TAGCAGCACTTAAGGATAATGTAACTCTGTATCACAAGAAAGTTCCCTTAATTTTACCAACCGTGACACAAATCAATGTAAATCATTGTTTAGTTACCTTATAGATGCTGCAGAAACTATTTCATCACCGCGCTCCAAAATTGCCGTATAAAATCCACGATAATTCAGCCGGTTGAAATTTGATCTACAAGCACAATAGTTCGTCACATGCTCTAAAGATTTAAGATTGGGATATATGTGCGCTGCATGTGATACATAAGTGTTTGTGTGCGTGTGTGTGTGTGTGTGTGTGTGTGCGGGTGTCAACTATTAGATTTTTTAATTTATTCTTTATTTTGTAGGATTAGACATGGCAAACCAGTTTAATATAGATTAGCACTCCGCATTTCATGATATTAGACATGTCAATGAGTGTAACAGCAGTGAATGAGGCAGAAGAGTAATTTTCACATGTGTATCTGCTTCAGCAAGGTAGGTAACAACTTACCCACAGTTATAAACAACATTACGTATCATATTGATCCCACTCCTCCTGTCAATAATGGGCATAAAACACTCATCCATAACTGACAATGCGACAGCTAATTTTGCGTTGCATTCCACCCTTTGAGGAAATACTCGGTTTGAGGTATCAGACACATCTGTTCTTTGAATAAGAGACCATGAGAATCCTGCCTCCAACTCATGTTTGACCCCAAGAATCTTCTGTAAGTGATCATAGAGCTGTAGAAACAAACAAGGAAATTTTATTCTGAAGCGGCATCAAAGGAAGACAGAATCATAGGCATATGTTTCCATCCTAAATTGAATTAAAAGGAAGGGGGGGGGGGGAGGAAAGTATGAAATCGGCACTCACAACTAATATAAAATTCATTAGTTGTAGTTGGTAGTGAGCTGGTAAGGTAGACAGAATAAAGGTCGTAAAGATTAAGTGATTCTTGGTAAAAGATGAAGTGAAGCTATGAAAGATATTAAAAATGCCCCTGGCTAGCACTAGGTTAAGTGGCAGAAAACGTAGGAAAGCACAAATGCATTCAACAAATCAAGTGGAGTAATAGAAACATTCAAATGGAAGTTCAAATGATGAAAAGCATAATTCGGACAATTTTCAACATAAATTAAGGAGCAAGGTTTGGTACCAAACAAATAAACATAATGTAGCAATGTGCATATTTACTGATCAGAACAGTGCACAGAACCAAAAATAATACCACACTACCGTGGGCCCTAGCTATTGATACCCAGAAGGAAAAAATGTTAATACCTCTTGGCACTTCAGCCCACAGAAGGAAGTACAATCTGAATCCATAGGCACATCATGCACCCTCTCACTGCATGATTTGTGATCTATAAGAAAATGTAAAAAACAAGTTAATATTTATCTGTTCAGTTTTCATTAGTGGGTGCGTGGTGGGGAGAGCTTAACAATATGGGGAAAAATTATATGTGTGTGTGAGAAAGAGTTTGGAAGTTCAAACCAAAAAAAAAATTTACATTTTTTTTCACAGAAGCTGCATCGAGAAAGTTCATCAGGAGTGATATCTTCTTCTTCAGCAACATTTCCACTGGCATCTCCACAAAATTTGCAGGAACAATTTGGACAGTGCCAATCACCTGAAGGAAGCATCTGCAATGAAATGGAAAGAAACAAATGCACTCAACTGCCAACAAAAGTAAACGCAACATGCATTTAATACCAAAAAAAACATGATTGGTAACATGGTTGGGTTGGGGTGGGGGATAGCTACATATTTTCTACACATTGCACTTTATAGTGAGTGTGTGCCAAATTACTCAGGAACTTAAGCTACGAGAGACTTCTGCTTCCCCCTAACGTCAAGCAACACAGTAGTAGATCTGCCCTTTGGGCAAGTCAGCTATGGGCATTCATCATACAGTCACCCTTAACACCCAAGACACTTGGAGCCACTCACAATATTTTGAAATAAAAAAGGAAATATATTAAAAATAACAACTCAACGAGAAATGCAATTTTCATATTAAATTAACAATGTAATGGACACAAACAAATAAAGTATGGATCTCTCATGAGTCAACTAAAGAATACCTCTATCCCTAAACAGACTGGATGAAAAGTTGATGGACAACTATCACAACAGATCAAAGCACCTCCATCGCCGCAAAGACCGCATGTATCATCATCTGGATCATCGCCATCAACAGCAACTGTATGGAACTCCCGAGTTGTAGACTCCCCTTGCTTATTCCAGGCATCAAATTGGCATTGCAAAAGGGATGCCCCAGACTCCAAGAAAATGTTTTGGTAAGGCTGACGCAGCTTGCTGCCAGCATGCAGCTCAAATTTTGAAACAGTAAGGATTTTACTGCAGCAACCACAGTGGATCCCTTCTCTTGTGATCCAACCTTCTAGCATTGCGCGAATCCTTTTACGGTTCATATACTGCACTTTTTCACTTAACTCCGCAGTCCCAGAGTCAATCAGCCAGGCCAATACAGTCCTCTTTCCATTATATGGAACATATCCATCAGACTCGGAGTTTTCACCTCTGCCTGAACCACGAACAAGAAGAGTGCATCTTCCAATAACTTTACTGGTTCTAGCCTGTAATGCATTAGCAATGGAAGATTTCTCAACTCTGGCTTTCCTGGGCTTCCGTTTGGGGGAACCATCACTTAACTCATCATCACTCTCTTGATCCACTTCCCTTGATTTGCCTACCTGTGACTTAGTCACGCCATCTTCTTTTCTCTTCCTTTTCATTTCTTCCTCAATCTTCTTTTTGGTCTGCCTAGTGAGTTTATTTATCAAATCTTCAGCTAGGGGAGCGAATGAGGGTGAACCAACATCTGATTTACTTTTAGTCTTTTCTTCCTCCAACTGTTTTTTCAGGGCTTCATAAGCCTTAATAATTGACCAGTAGGCTGTTCCATTACGGTTAATGTACACAGCATCTAAGTAGTCTCTGTTTCGTCTTGGTCTATAATCTATTGTCCACCCAGCTTCAAGCAACATTGCTCTTATTTTTTCTCGTAACATTTGTTTTTCAGTACTTCCACCACGCTTAGCTTTTCCTTCTTTCTCTTTAGCAGGGGTCACATTTTCAACCGGAGTTATTCTTTCTTCCTCCTTTTTCACCCTTTTCTTTGAGCTCGAAGCTTGAGCACCTGGTGGTGCCAGCTTCAGTGCTGTATCAGTACCATTGGATTCTAACTCTCGACCCTTTTTGCTTGTACTTAAACCATAAAATTCTGACTCTTTAGCCTTGATGCCTTTACTTGAAACTGGTTTTACCTTTTCCACCTTTACCTCCATTTTCTCCTGCTCAATCTTTTTCTCCTTGTCAACGAACAAACGTTTCTTCTCAAGTGGCTTTGAAGCTGGCAAAACCGACAATCGCCCTGATAAGTCCTTCTTCATAACATCTGCTGACCTGGAACCTCCTCTTTCTTCAACTTCCCTAGGATCATACTTCATATGATGAGAATATAAATCCATCTTCTTCTTCTTATTCACCATAACCTTCAAAACCCCATTCTTCCCCTGCAGCCTGATTGGCTCGTCACCTCTCTCCTGATATTTCAATCTTAACAATGAAATTGGCATGCGTGATTCGTCATCTTCCGAATCATATCCTTTTCTCCTCATGCCAGAATACTGAACCCCCTTACTCCTCCCACTACTAGAGTCATCAAAGTAGGAACCGTGCTTCCGTTTATCAATCATCAAATTCCTGCGTGATGATCCAACATCGAGTTCATTGGAATTCCCACCACCATTACGCCCACCCATCAGAAACCTATCCTCCACATACTCATTCCTCATCCTTTTCCCTTCAAATTCATCATATTCATCGAAGTCGTATAAATCCACCCTACCCCTCTTCCTTTCACCACCAATATCAATCCCAACATTGTTCCTATTATACTCCCTAACTTCAAGCTCACTTCTCCTGTACCCCATTGAGCCATTATGCAACCTCCTGTCATTCACGTTTCTTCTCATCAACTCCACGGAATCATCCTCATCACTCCCGCCCGAATCACTAGCAACCAATCTGGGCCTCTTCTTTTCATTACTGTTAACACTCAAACCCCGCAACCCCCCTCCCGAATTCCTGTTATCAACCTTCTTTTTGATAATCAAACACCCCGATGAACTCTTCTTCTTCAAAACACCTCCTCCTGATCTTACACTCCCTTCCATATCCACCGTCCAACTACATAAGAAACCCCCTCAAAATCCCTATCAAATCCGCGCGTAATTCACCCAAATTTCACCTCTATATTACCGGGAACCAAATCCCCTGACACGGCTTCTCAATTCTGAAGCTCTACTATTATCAGATCTGAAGAAACAGCAAAAGCCCACCAAAATTCTTACGAACAGAGACAAAAACAAACAACGGTTAAGTAAATCCTCTTACCTCGCAGGAAATCCGTGTTTAATCAGAGATCAATCGTAATTTGGTGGCGTAAATTTCCGGCGAAGCAATCGAGAGATGAAAAAATAAAGAAATTACAAAAGGGAGAAAAATTGGAGAGGAGAAACTCGGGAAGAAAATTGGTATTGGGCTTTTCTGCAAGTATATATGTATATATAGCAGGGGCTCTGTTGTATTCTTTCTCCTTTATTACACACAGCAGAAGAATACGGAAAAGAAGGGGGAAAAAGAGAAAATATGTACATAAATTCTAATGTACTGTCGCCTTTGATCTTTTGATGACACTACACCATGCTCAATGCTGCAAATTACTGAGAATATCTCTTCAATTTGTCATCAAATTTTCAAATATATATATATAGTAATATATTATTGTATTAAAATTATGATCTTTCTTGATAAATTCTTTGTGGCATGATAAATCGTAAAATGATGTCACTAAGTGTATTTGTGTTTTTTGTAATTCGAACGAACTCGATCATGCAATCAATCGATATGCTGGTTAATTCAAAAACTTCCTGATAAAGACTATATTAATGTAAGAGTATTTTAAAAGATGTATTTGAGCTTTTTAGTGAACAGACTTAATGTATTTGAGTTTTTATTGAATTGAATTTGAATGTGCGATCAATGTGTCCCTTATTTAAAAAACCTATACCAATAAGATTATTGAATGCAAATTACATAAGTTTTTCAATGAAAGATTATATTATTAGGGGATAAATATTCCGAACATCCTATACTATTGCAGTTTTTGAACTTTGCAGTGGAACTAGGTTGCAATTTGCCACAAAACAATAGTTGAGGATGCAAACGTAGATTTTTTATAGTTGAGGATGCAAACATAGACTTTTTATAGTTCGAGATGCAAAGTCCAAAAACCACGATAGTACAGGATATTCAGAATATTTATCCCTGTTATTATTATTATTGGAAGGTGAGGGATAAATATGGGTGCAAGAGCAAGATGGGATGAAGAAAATTTCTTATAGCAAAAGGTTTAATCTCTAACTCTAAGAGTCCCCACACCCCGGCCCAACAAAGTAAGTGGGATGAGACAAATCAGCTACTTATCGGCCTGTTAAGAGGAAGATGTGCCTCCCAAAATTTATAAGGGGTCCACCCTCAAATACCATATTGAACTCGATAATAAAGCTCCCACATTACAGTCTGTAAAAATTAAACCTTGCACCTATAAATCTGTTCCTTCGAAACCAAGTGAGCTACGGCTGCGGGGCAATGGAAACAATTTCTTTTCTTTATTTTCAGAGGCTTTTGTGCAAATTGCTTTCTTTTGCTTTGCTTTTCTGCATATGTGTATATATATACGTCAACTATAATAATTAGTTTGAAAAATGGGCTGTTTGTTCATGGGGGAAATGAAGGTGTTTAGTTGGGCAGTTTACACAGGCCTGAGTCTTGGAATTGTTATGTCTATGTGGCTGAGTTGTTGGGAGATGGGCACTTATGGACTATTAGTTTCCAATAGGAAAATACTTAGTGTGGGATTAAATTATTAAAGGCATATTGAGTTTGCCCAGTGTAACACATCCTACGGTCCTACACTATACGGATACGAACACAAACACGACAAGGCACGAATATGATAACATATATATATTTGTTTCAACATTATTTCAAGTCTTCTACTTCTTGAATGTGGTTAGTAGGTTTTTTTCTAATTTTAGTGTGTTTTTTAAGGAATATTGTATTTTTTGGAAAACGCCAAATCACTGTAGTGAATAGTGATTCCGCTTTTCTGAACTCATAATTTTTTTTTATTAAATCCATTTTTCCAAAAAGCGAAAAACCTTTTAGAAATTCACCATGTTAGTATCAAATTATTAGAAACAATATGCAAATCGTTTGATTTCTAGGCCCAGACTGCTGGAACCTCGTTACTCAACTGGGCTTTTCGCAGTTTAGATATGGGTTTGTTCTGTTTATAACAAATATTGCTCTTTCTCCTCATACTTGTTGGGATATACACTGGCCCAGATCAAAGTTTGCCAAGATATGTCTCTTACGGCATGATTGGTATGATGGAATGGGGTGGGAATGGAATGGGCATTACTGCGTCCATTCCTAAACCCATGATTGGTACCGAAACGTGATTAGGAATACTCATTCCCTCGGTAATGCCCATTCCCACAAGCATGGGATTACCCATTCCTTTGGTCCCCCATGGTATTAGCCATTCCCAATGTGTAAAATTGATTATTATTTTTATATTGCCATCACATATTTGTTAAATGCATATTATATTTTATTATTTTCATAAATAAAAATTAAATACTATTAATCACGTTGAAATTTTAATAAATCTATATCTATATATCTTATAAAAGCACGAATAGTTTCTTACAAAATACGGATCGCCTAAAATATCCTCACAACAATTACTTCAATAATTATTAGTCAAGGATAATGATGTAAATACATGTTATAGATTATTAGTTAATTATATTTAAAAAACACATATTAACATAAAATAGGACTCTTTGTAGAAGTAAAATTTCTCCAATTTACCTAGAAAAGATATATAGTTCAACAAGGATTGTTTTAATATTACTATATTAATTAATTGTATTCAAATTTTATATTATAAGTTGTCTATTTTTTTAATTTTATGGCCTATAATTTAAAATGTTATAATAAGATATATCTAATGAATTGAAAAACAACAAATTGATTCACTTTATTTTAATAAATTTTTGTAATTATGTAAAATAAAATATTATTTAGATAAGTTACATAAAATAATTTTCAATAAATCAAGCATAATGTAAGTCTAATTATATAAGTCCATAGTTCTATTTATCTAAATCAATAAACTTTCTTAAAATATAATCATATTATAATTCTATAAATTTATCTAATTAACAAAATAATATAATTTAATGATTTATATAAAATATTTTTCAATAAATTAATTAATCCTAATGTAATATTTTTAATTAACTAATACTAATATAATTTTAATTATTTAAATCTAATTAATCATATAATCTTCCTTTAGTTTATATGATAAAATATAAACTAAATACTTCAAAGCGTGAATAGCATTTTTGGTTTCTTAATTCTATAATTTTAATTAATTGTATTCAAATTTTATAATATAAGTTGCCTGTTTTTTAATTTTGAGGCCTATAATTTAAAATTTTATAATAAGATATATCTAATGAATTGAAAAACAACAAATTGATTCACTTTATAAAATTTTGTAATTATGTAAAATAAAATATTATTTAAATAAGTTACGTAGAATAACTTTCAATAAATCAATCATAATGTAAGTCTAATTATATAAGTCCATAGTTCTAATTATCTAAATCCATATCTTAAATTATAATCATATTATAATTCTATAAACTTATCTAATTAACAAAATAATATAATTTATGATTTACATAAAATATTTTTCAATAAATTAATTAATCCTAATATAATAATTTTTATAACTAATACTAATATAATTTTAATTATCTAAATCCAACTAACCATATAATCTTCCTTTAGTTTATATGATAAAATATAAACTAAATACTTCAAAAGATGAATAGCGTTTTTGGTTTCTTAATTCTACAATTTAGAATTGTAGGTTCTCAGACCAAAGTTACTTTAAATTAAGAATACTAAGAAAACTCAATATGTGTGCATATAAAAATAAGATATAAACTAATTTTATACATAATTTTTACAATATTCGATTAAACATTTATATAAATATACTCTTTTAATTATTTCTACTATATATATAAAATCAATTATAAAAAAAATAAACATAAATCTGAAATAATACTCACTAGAAGATTACAAATAAAAAAATAGAATGCAAGATCAAATGACAAAGAGAATATAAAAAAGAGATAAATTAAATAAAAACGAAATAAAGAATAGTTGGTTTAAAAAAAAGAATTACTTGATTTTAATGTATATGCACATGCATACCAAAATTAAGAACGAGTTGAAATATCTTTACAAATATATGCGAGAATTAATATAGCGTAATGGTAACAAAATTTCGAAGATTAGATTAAAAATTTCAAGATATTAGATTGGGTGTCAGTTCAAGAAAGATATGAGATTTTTTTTAATTTAAACTAAATGAGATTGATCCAATAATTATCAATTTATTTTTACATTCTCCAAAGTAGCAATATACAACTTATTGGCCGAATGATTAGATTAAAAATTTCAAGATATTAGATTGGGTGTCAGTTCAAGAAAGATATGGAATTTTTTTAATTTAAACTAAATGAGATTGATCCAATAGTTATCAATTTATTTTTACATTCTCCAAAGTAGCAATATACATGTAGCACCCCAATATGTGAGGATGCCACACCCCCGCACTATAGGCCGGTTCACATACGAAATGAAATGTCCGTACATGGACCAACCTATAGCGAACGGATAACAATGTAAATAAAGTGCCAGGCTAAATGGAAATTCATTTATACATGCGATAGAATCAAATGAAAACATGCTATACTATCGATTATTTATCCAGTACTGTATATTTGTATTTTACATATCAATACATTATCATCTCCTAAATACATAACAAGTAACGTTAACAATAATTTCCTTGAAATGATAAATAAATAAATGCACCGTATGGGCTCGAATGCAAGGACTTGACTTAGCTCGCTTCCTGCCTAGAATGTACCTGCAAGAACACGGCATGTATATCGATTTTATAATTATTTCCATCACTCCAATAATTCCCTTTACTCCGTATACACCCCATCACTCCAATACACCCGATCACTCCAACCCTCCTTCACTCCAGACCCTCCATCACTTCAAACTCTCCATCACTCCAATATCTACATCACTCCAGTCACGATAACATATTAATCACGATGATCACGATGATGGTGGGTTTGCAAGGCCCTATCCATCCATGCTACGCATGTCAGGAATATGGTTCCCACGTGCGGGATTCCTTCCCCCACCTATTGGTGGGTTCAGGGGTCATCCCGATGCTACGCACGTCAAGAGTATGAATCTCACGTGCGGGATTCCTTCCTCCACCTATTGGTGGGTTCAGGGGTCACCCCGGTTTCATGCTACGCACGTCAAGAGTATGGATCTCACGTGCGGGATTCCTTCCTCCACCTATTGGTGGATTCAGGGGTCATCCCAGTTTTGGCATTAATCACATTTCAAGCATTGCTTTGCATGAACATGATACCTATCAAACTACACGCATTGCTTTGCGTGAGCTTGACTTGATTGTTATCCATTGCACGACTCGATCTGGTATGCGCATTGCTTTGCACGATCAAGACATGCTCGCTATATACTTAAGAACGTGGAAATGATTAGTAATAAACAGGTATTCCTATACCTATTTGGTCTTAACTTCATAAGACGAGAAATCGGGTGAAGAACAATGTAGCGTAATACAATCATATTATTGCATGATATTAATCATATACTATCATATTTAGGTCATTTGGATAATTAAAGAAGGAATTGGAATTGTTACCTTTGTGCAGAATGTTTCTGCACTTCCAGGGGTATGGGAACGGCCGTTCCAGGTTTTAGTGTAAAATGGGAAGGGCCGTTCCCCAGTCCCGAAGTTGCTCCCGAAGATGGGAACGGCCGTTCCCGTCCATGCGACAAAGTGGGAACGGTCGTTCCCCTCCTCGCCGCCTGCATAATTATTGAAGTAATGGGAACGGCCGTTCCCCAAATACAAAGGGAACGGGAAGGGCCGTTCCCGTTACGCAGAAGATACAGAACATAGCAGCAGAAACAGGGGAAGCTCGAACCTATACCAAATTCTTCCCAAACACTTATAATTCAACTCCTAATGCTATAATTCATGAAGAAAAGTATGTACACTTGCTTGAGAGGTAATAAAACCAAACATAACATATGTTTCATGCCTTAATCACCACAATTCTCTCTTCAAGCTTAAATATCCAATTAACATATAGTTCTATAAATCTCAAGAATCATGCATGATATTCAAGTCTAAAGCTTAGGATCATGCTTCTAACAATTAAAACACATAGTATTCCATTTAATCTCAAACCCTAGCTTCATGAATTATTATCAAGAATTCACACATGAGTATATATATACCTTGGAATGAAAAGAGAAGATGAGAGATGAAGTTTTGGGGATGAAGATGCTTCAAAGTTCCTAAATTCTTGATGATTGAGCTTGGGTAAGATGAAACTATCTCTTCCCCTTGTGGGAGCTTGTCGAGAGAGAGATGATGATGATTGGAAAAATTGGAATGAAGATAGATGAAGAATGGAGAAGCATGTATCGGTATATTTTGGGAAAAATTAGGATATTCATGATTAAACCCTCCAATTTTATAAGTTTATGCAATTAAGGATGCAAGGTTTGGAAAATGATCAATTTAGTCCCAAAAGATTATTATGCAATTAAGTATGAAAAGTTTAGGAAATGATCAATTAAGGACATATTCGGAATTTAATTCGCGTACCTGGAAAGCCGGAAATTGGGGCGTTACAATTCTCCCCCCTTTAAAAGAATCCGTCCTCGGATTCACTTGGCAAGCGCGCAATGTCGTAATTGGCTGCAATGTACCGATTAGTAAATAATTCCTATGCTATGTGACCTAGACTTGACACGACACTAGAACCTCGGTTTTGAAACCGGGCTCTGATACCACTTAAGATGTAGCACCCCAATATGTGAGGATGCCACACCCCCGCACTATAGGCCGGTTCACATACGAAATGAAATGTCCGTACATGGACCAACCTATAGCGAACGGATAACAATGTAAATAAAGTGCCAGGCTAAATGGAAATTCATTTATACATGCGATAGAATCAAATGAAAACATGCTATACTATCGATTATTTATCCAGTACTGTATATTTGTATTTTACATATCAATACATTATCATCTCCTAAATACATAACAAGTAACGTTAACAATAATTTCCTTGAAATGATAAATAAATAAATGCACCGTATGGGCTCGAATGCAAGGACTTGACTTAGCTCGCTTCCTGCCTAGAATGTACCTGCAAGAACACGGCATGTATATCGATTTTATAATTATTTCCATCACTCCAATAATTCCCTTTACTCCGTATACACCCCATCACTCCAATACACCCGATCACTCCAACCCTCCTTCACTCCAGACCCTCCATCACTTCAAACTCTCCATCACTCCAATATCTACATCACTCCAGTCACGATAACATATTAATCACGATGATCACGATGATGGTGGGTTTGCAAGGCCCTATCCATCCATGCTACGCACGTCAGGAATATGGTTCCCACGTGCGGGATTCCTTCCCCCACCTATTGGTGGGTTCAGGGGTCATCCCGATGCTACGCACGTCAAGAGTATGAATCTCACGTGCGGGATTCCTTCCTCCACCTATTGGTGGGTTCAGGGGTCACCCCGGTTTCATGCTACGCACGTCAAGAGTATGGATCTCACGTGCGGGATTCCTTCCTCCACCTATTGGTGGATTCAGGGGTCATCCCAGTTTTGGCATTAATCCCATTTCAAGCATTGCTTTGCATGAACATGATACCTATCAAACTACACGCATTGCTTTGCGTGAGCTTGACTTGATTGTTATCCATTGCACGACTCGATCTGGTATGCGCATTGCTTTGCACGATCAAGACCTGCTCGCTATATACTTAAGAACGTGGAAATGATTAGTAATAAACAGGTATTCCTATACCTATTTGGTCTTAACTTCATAAGACGAGAAATCGGGTGAAGAACAATGTAGCGTAATACAATCATATTATTGCATGATATTAATCATATACTATCATATTTAGGTTATTTGGATAATTAAAGAAGGAATTGGAATTGTTACCTTTGTGCAGAATGTTTCTGCACTTCCAGGGGTATGGGAACGGCCGTTCCAGGTTTTAGTGTAAAATGGGAAGGGCCGTTCCCCAGTCCCGAAGTTGCTCCCGAAGATGGGAACGGCCGTTCCCGTCCATGCGACAAAGTGGGAACGGTCGTTCCCCTCCTCGCCGCCTGCATAATTATTGAAGTAATGGGAACGGCCGTTCCCCAAATACAAAGGGAACGGGAAGGGCCGTTCCCGTTACGCAGAAGATACAGAACATAGCAGCAGAAACAGGGGAAGCTCGAACCTATACCAAATTCTTCCCAAACACTTATAATTCAACTCCTAATGCTATAATTCATGAAGAAAAGTATGTACACTTGCTTGAGAGGTAATAAAACCAAACATAACATATGTTTCATGCCTTAATCACCACAATTCTCCCTTCAAGCTTAAATATCCAATTAACATATAGTTCTATAAATCTCAAGAATCATGCATGATATTCAAGTCTAAAGCTTAGGATCATGCTTCTAACAATTAAAACACATAGTATTCCATTTAATCTCAAACCCTAGCTTCATGAATTATTATCAAGAATTCACACATGAGTATATATATACCTTGGAATGAAAAGAGAAGATGAGAGATGAAGTTTTGGGGATGAAGATGCTTCAAAGTTCCTAAATTCTTGATGATTGAGCTTGGGTAAGATGAAACTATCTCTTCCCCTTGTGGGAGCTTGTCGAGAGAGAGATGATGATGATTGGAAAAATTGGAATGAAGATAGATGAAGAATGGAGAAGCATGTATCGGTATATTTTGGGAAAAATTAGGATATTCATGATTAAACCCTCCAATTTTATAAGTTTATGCAATTAAGGATCCAAGGTTTGGAAAATGATCAATTTAGTCCCAAAAGATTATTATGCAATTAAGTATGAAAAGTTTAGGAAATGATCAATTGAGGACATATTCGGAATTTAATTCGCGTACCTGGAAAGCCGGAAATTGGGGCGTTACAATACAACTTATTGGCCGAATCTAAACTTGAAGGACATTTTGAATTGGGATCATTACTCAGAAACAATGGTTCTTGAACAGTTTTCAATGTGCTCGAAAAGCGAAAAAATAAAACAAAAATACAAAGAATTTCTAAAGCATTATGCATGAGACAAACAAGGTAAATATTCAAATGATTTGGAGGAAGAATTGAGGGCAGAATATAACAAACTATGGCAACAACAAGAGATTATTTGGCTTTAAGAGTTGAGAATTAATTGGCTCAAATTTAGGGATAAACAAACAAGTTTCTTTTATCTGTCAGCCATAATGAGAAGAAGAAGGAATCAGATGAATGCTTTGAAAATAGACAATAAATAAGCAACCAACAAAGATTATCAGGTGTGTATTTTTCTAATTTCAAAAATTAACACTCTATAAAAAAAAAAAACGAGTTTTAGCCCATTACATTGTGCAACATATTGCTCAAATTAATACTCACTAGAAGAATACAAATAAAAAAATAGAATGCAAGATCAAATGACAAAGAGAATATAAAAAAGGGAGAAATTAAATAAAAAAGAGATAAAGAATAGTTGGTTAAAAAAAAGAATCACTTGATTTTAATGTATATGCACATGCATACCAAAATTAAGAACGACTGTGAAATATCTTTACAAATATATGTGAATAAAGCGTAATGGTAACAAAATTTTGAAGATTAGATTAAAAATTTCAAGATGTTAGATTTGGTGTGAGTTCAAGAAATGATATGCAATTTTTTTTAATTTAATCTAAATGAGATTGATCCAATAGTTATCAATTTATTTTTACATTCTCCAAAGTAGCAATATACAACTTATTGACCGAATCAAAATTTGAAGGACATTTTGACTTGGGATCATTGCCCAGAAACAATGGTTCTTGAATAGTTTTCAATGTGCTCGAAAAGCAAAAAAAAAATAAAACAAAAATACAAAGAATTTCTAAAGCATTATGCATGATACACACAAGGTAAATATTCAAATGATTTGGAGGAAGAATTGAGGGCAGAATATAATAAACTATTGCAACAAAAAGAGATTATTCGGTTTAAGAGTTGAGAATTAATTGGCTCAAATTTAGGGATAAACAAACAAGTTTCTTTCATCTGTCAGCCATAATGAGAAGAAGAAGGAATCAGATGAATGCTCTGAAAATAGACAATGAATGAGCAACCAACAAAGATTATCGGGTGTTTATTTGTCTAATTTCAAAAATTAATGCTCGACAAAAATAAACGAGTTTTAGCCAATTACGTTGTGCAGCATATTGCTCAAAATAATCACCAAGATGATTATACTTCGTTCAAACCGTATATTAAAAAAATTGCGGGATCGAACTAGAATAGCTTCATTCCCGACCAAGGCACCTATTACAATATTTTGATGTCTGAATAAGTGTTACGAATGCTACATCACTCCAACGATAAAAAGGGGCATGGTGCTGAAATTGAATATTGAAACAGCGTACGAAAAAACCCAGTGGAATTTCTTAAAAGACTTTTAACTTTCTTCAAATTCCCGACGAAAATCATCAATATCATTATGAGCAAAATGTAGCGGATACAATCGGAGACTCTATAGAATGGTGAACCAACGGAGGTTGTACGGATGTGTGGCATTAGATAAGGTAATCACGTTCGTTTTATTTGTTTGTAATATGCATGGAACAACTTACATATATAATTGAAGAGACCATTTCGGCCGGACCTGGAAGCCAATTATGGTATATTAGAGAAGCTCTTACATGATCTCACACTTGCCTTTTGCGGACGACTTAATATTGGGAGTCAAACCTATCGTGGATGGAGCAAACTGCATTAAAAGTGTGGTTGAGACGTTTTGCAAGGAGTTGGGCCTCAAATTAAACTTATACAAATCACATGTGTTGTTTGCACCTTATATGACAAATGATTTAAAGCAGTAGGTTAGTAGAATTCTGGGTATGGAAAATACAGACAACTTAAGGAACTATTTGGGGGGTGCAAATGAACTTTAGTTGTAATTATAATGAGCATTTCCCGATTGTGATTAATAGAGTCGAAAAGCATCTCTTGGGATAGAAAGCCAAAATGACAAATATTTGTTGAAGAATGACACTTATTAAGTCCATCACTATCTCGATCTCCATCAACCACA
The DNA here is from genome assembly GCA_037501455.1 of Lantana camara. Lineage (NCBI taxonomy): Eukaryota > Viridiplantae > Streptophyta > Magnoliopsida > Lamiales > Verbenaceae > Lantana > Lantana camara. The sequence continues at coordinate 123,332,205 of CM074857.1, forward strand.
TGCACACAAATTGGCTCCCTAATCAGATGTACGATAAACTTGATCCACTCAAGCACAACTTTCTTTAGGCGATTAATATAACAAGGAAGGAACCCATCTTGTAGAGTGAAAGAAGGTGACTGCAAAGAAGTAAGAATGTGGATTGGGTTTTAGAGAAGCCCAAAAGAAAATATAGTGATGCTAACTAAAACGGGATGAAGAATGCTTAACAAGGAGATGGCGTTATACATCAAAAAAATATTTAAAAAGGGATAACATTCTTGATCGAATATAAGCCTCGACTTATGGGTTTCCCGAGCATGGAAGGGGATAGTTAAAAACACTTGGATGGTGGAACCATTTTAAAAATTGAGGATTGGGAACGGTGAAGGGACATCTTTATGGAATGATAGATGGTTATCACAAGGTAAACTGACGGACATCTTTGGAGATAACATTCATGAGGAGGATAAAGATCTTATGGAATGTAATCTCATTGGAAAAGATAAAAATTGAAACCTAAATAAGTTGAAAACATCACCGTCCAAAGAGGTGGTGAATGAGGTACTTAGTGTCCTAACGCGTTGCATGATAATGGAGATAAGAAAGAATGAATTGTGTCAACTAAAGATAAATTCTCCTATAAAATGACTATACTCTACTTATGGCATCGGATGAGACATGCAAGAAAAAACTTTAAATGAATTTGAAAATTACCTTACCCCAAAAATTCAAGATTTTCCTGTGGCTTTGCCAATATGATAGCTTGCTTACAAATGTATTGGAGTATGATAGAAAATTTAGGGAAAACTTGCGAGTGTCGGATGGGCTCAAAGAGAGCTTTAGTAGCAAAATACTGAATAATATGTTCCTAAAATATCCTGGGTGGGTTGTGTTGATCTTGACGCTCTAAAATTTTTGGAAAACATGGAACCGATGGAGCTATCAAAATGTTATGAAGCTTAGAAATGTTGTTATTTGTCATATAAAAGAGTTATCTACGACCTTAGTAATAATCAAATATGACACAACACAGGCAAAAGAAAATCTGCACTTAGTTGTCGTGAAATAAATTCGAGAAGTGATGGGTAAAACTAAAATCGGATTGAAGCTTTTATAACTACACCAAGTGGGGCGTCATTCGAGATGGAAATTGGAGATGAATGCTAGGATATGTTATGAATCTTGGTATAGGTTCAATAATGTAGCAAAGTTATTGAACTTACCTAAAGGATTAAAACTAACTTTGGAGAGATACTTTTCAAAAATTAATGTGGAGATTGATTTGGAGACAGTCGTTAAATGAATAACAATGAAGGATACTAAAAAACAACTAATGAGAAATGTAATATTTGATTGGCGAAGGTTACTCCAAAGATTTTGAGAAACTTTGATTAAATAAATCTCGAGAGAAAGAAACATGATGATGGATAAATTGGCGAGGATAGGTCATAAGGTTCAAGATGGTTATTGCTGCTAGGATGTTCTCATTCTTGAACATAAGCTTCCACTTATGGCTTCTTGAGCATGCAAGGGGATAGTTAGAACCAGTTGAATGAACGTCTCTATGGAATGATAGATGGTTATCACAAGCAAACTAGCGGACATCTTTGGAGATAAGATTCATGAGAAGGATAAAGATCTGATGGTATGTAATCCATTGCACAAATAAAAACTGAAACTTACATAAGTTGAAAACGTTATTGCCTAAGGAGGTGGTGGATGAGATACTTAATGCCCTAATTGCATTGCATGATAACGGAGATAAGAGAGTTTTGATTGGGTCAACTAATGACAAATTGTCCTATAAATCGGTTATAGTCTACTTATGGTGTCGGATGAGACATGGGAGAAAAATTGGAAATGAATTTGAAAATTACTTTGTCCCCAAAAGTTTAAGATTTTCTTGTGGCTTGCTAACATGATAGCTTGCTCATGAATGTACTGAAATATGACAGAAAATTTAGAAAAAGTGATGTATGTACACGCTGCTATATAGGATATCATATAACAAGGAAATGGACCCATCTTGTAGGGTGGAAAAAGGTGGTTAGAAAGAAGCGAGAAGGTAAATTGGGTCTAAGAAATGCCCAAAAAAAAAAAATAGTGATGCTCGCTAAATGGGATGGAGAATGCTCAATAAGGAGACGATGGCGTGAAACTAGATAAATAAGAAAAAATATTTAAAAGGGGATGACATTCTTGAACATAAGCCCCAACTTATGGCTTCCTGAGCATGAAAGGGGATAGTTAGAAGCACTTGGATGCTGGAACCATTTTATAAATGGAAGATCGGGAACGGTGAATGGACATCTTTATGGAATGATAGATGGTTATCATAATGAAAACTAGCGGACATGTTTAGAGATAACATTCATGGGGAGGATAAAGATCTGATGGTATGTAATCCATTGCACAAATAAAAACTGAAACTTACATAAGTTGAAAACGTTATTGCCTAAGGAGGTGGTGCATGAGATACTTAATGTCCTAATTGCATTGCATGATAACGGAGATAAGAGAGTTTTGATTGGGTCAACTAACGACAAATTGTCCTATAAATCGGTTATAGTCTACTTATGGTGTCGGATGAGACATGGGAGAAAAATTGGAAATGAATTTGAAAATTACTTTGTCCCCAAAAGTTTAAGATTTTCTTGTGGCTTGCTAACATGATAGCTTGCTCATGAATGTACTGAAATATGACAGAAAATTTAGAAAAAGTGATGTATGTACACGCTGCTATATAGGACATGAATATGTGGACCACATGCTCAGAAGTTGTCCATTCACACTCCAGGTGTCAGACAAGATTATTGATGCACAAACTGAAAGAAATTTCCATGGCATGCGAGTGTCGAACGGTCTCAAAGAGATCTTTTATAATAAAATTCAGAGTAATATGTTATCTGATTATCATGCGTGGATTGTCTTGATCTTGACGCTTTAAAATCTTTGAAAAATATGGAACCGATGGAGCTATCAAAATGTTATGAAACTTAGAAGTTCCACTCTTCGCCACATAAAAGAGTTAATGAAACCTCAACACTAATCAGTATGGACAAAAAATACAGATAAAAGAAAAATATGCACTAAGTTATCGTGGAATAAACCCGAGAAAGGATTGGTGAAACTAAACTCTGAGGTGAGCTTTTATAACCAGGGGAATCATTGAGATGACAGGGGCGTCATTCTAGATGCATGACAGCTGAATATGGGGGTGTTAGGATACGCTATGGATATTAGTAGAGTTTAAATAATATAGTGGATTTATTGAGTTTACGCGGAGTATTAACACTAACTTGGGAAATACACTTTTCGATGACTAAAGTGGGTATTGACTCGAAGATGGTAATGAAATGGATAACAATGAAGGATATTGAAATGGAACAAATGAGAAATGTAATTTAATTGATAAAGTTTACTCCAAAGGCCATACGAAACTTGAATTAAATAAATCTCTAGAAAAAGAAACATGATGACCGATAAACTGATGAGAATAGGTCATAAGTTTCAAGATGATTACTACGTTTAGGATGATCTACCGGCAAAATTGGGTGATCTTTTAGGTTTTGTTCTATATTTTTTACATGTCTTTTCATTTTATTAAATATATTTGAAAGTTATGAACTATTACTTATGCTTAAAAGCGAGAATTATTTGGCCAAATTACTATACACTTAAATATATATTTTTTTATATTATAACAAAATTTCAAATATTTTTATTGCTTATTTATTTGGATGTTCTCTACTTCGAATTTCTACTTATCGTAGATGATTTGAAAGAGAAATTTCATATAAATATTTTTGTATGTGTATATTTATTTAATCAAAATAAATATTTTTAATCTCTTAATTTGTTCAATAAATATAATAACTAAATTTATTTAAAAAAATTAAATGATAAACGTGTAACGCACGTTCACCTCACTAGTTATATTAAATATATATAAATATAAATATATTATATATCTAAAAAACATGTTCAAAATATTATTTTATTTATAAAATTTTATAAATTCAAATAATTTATAAAGAATGAATTTTGATATTTATATTAAAATTTGTTTTTAAATGTCAAAAAATATATTAAATATAATAAATAATTAATACATAATCTATGCATGAATAAAAAAATAGTATATATATATATATCTCAAACTCACTCTCGTAATCACATATATATAATACATATAGTAAATGTCATATATATAACACGTTCGATATAAAATAGTAATATATATATATATTTATATATGAAATTATATAGTTACTCAAAATAAAAAATTTAAAATATATATTTAATATAAAAATATTTGTAATTATATACTTTTATTATTATTATTATTATTATTATTATTATTATTATTATTATTATTGTTGTTAATGAAATAAGTTTAAAATTTTTATTTCAATCCTAACTTTATTACTTAGCGTACCAATCATAGCAATACCATAATAAAGTCATTCAATTCCTTTGTTCATTCCATTACAAAGTTCATTCATTTCCTACCTTATTCCATTCATGCATACCAATCATACCGTTATTATTTGGAATCGAGCTCGAGCTAGAACTCGAATGCAACTCCAGTTTGAGTTTGAGAAATTATTGGTTCGAGCTCCGAGGTGTAATTCGAATTTAAATATTTTAATATGTTTGAGTCACAAACTCGAATGAAAAATAAATGCATTACTCATAATTATAGTATGATGATGACGTAGAAGAAAAATAAAAAATTGTGAACATTTAATAATATTTGTTTGATTCGTGTTCAGCTTAGAAACTTTTAAAGTACATTAAAGTTAAGAAGAAGATAAAGGAGTGTGGAAATCCAATTAATGGAAGAAAATAACTTTATCTGTAACCATTTTAATCATAACTTGGCTGGCCAAACTTGAGCAATCAGGAAGGCGAGTATATTATATTTTTTATTGTGTATGTAATTGTTGAAAATTTTTAAAATTTTAATATATTTATTATATGATTGGTTAGGGTTTCATCGGTCCGAATTTAAGTTAAGAATTTCTTTTTTTATTATTCATAAATTATTTAAGCAAAATGGATTCGGTATAAAAGGTACGGTAAGAGTACTTCCAGCAATGAATCAATGATGTTCCCCATTAGCAGATCAAATACAGCTGAAAATGATGATGACAAACACTAATTTATCTCTGCTAATGCGTGGATTCAGGCTGTGCACTCACACTGCATTTTGGATTAAATTAAATAATTAAGGGTCGTCTTCAAATGATTCTGAAGATTAATCAAATCTTTAATCATTAAGTGGAAGCTTAATTAATGCTCTTCTTTGTCTGTACTCTGTATGGTACAACCTTTTCTTGCTTTTCCTTTTTTTTTTTAATATTAAAAGTTCAGTTTAAAATCAAAGGGCAGATTAAAGAAGAAGAATTAAGTAGTCGGTAGTGGTTTAACTTTAATCTCAAAACTATCTGAGACCATAATATACAAACACATACATACATACATACCGCACACATATTTAATATTAGACTTTGTTTGGTTGATGATTTGTTGAAATATATTTTCTTTGGAAAGATTCATATTTTGCATATATTTTGAGAATATTATTTTGTAGAATTTTGTTCAATTGAAAAGAAAAGTTATTGATCATATCTTAACAAATCATGATTCTTACATGCAAAGCAATTGATTAACAAAGATCAAGCATGGAAAGAATTCTTAACCAAATACCAGCAAGAAGATTGAGGAAATGAGTCACTATTGATCCTAATTCATTGGTTCCAACTTCCAACGGCTCCTTCTATTTACAACACAAGTTTCATCCATATAAAGTCATACACATATGACGAAGAAGACAAGTCTATAAGTCTATAAGTCTATAAGAGCAAGACTTTGAGTGTTGTGTCTATAAGTTCATAAGTGCAAGACAAAGTCCGTAAGACCGTAAGTACATGACGAGTGTTTTTTTTTTAGTGTTGTAAGGATTTGTGATAATCCTATATGTTGTATTGTGGAGACGGTAGTTCTCACGTGTCATCAAGTAATCTCTAGCACTTCAGTGTGTTGATACAGAGTTGAGGTAATATTTCATTAGTGTGTATTTGCGAAGTCTTACTTCTCCCACAAGTGTTGGATCCTTGTTACAAGGTTTTTCTTGTAATCTTGGAACTTAATAAATTTTATTTGCAAAACTACCAAGCTCACAACTTGAGGACATGAGTAGACTTGCCGAACCTGTATAAATCGTTTGTGCTTCTTCTTTTTAATATTTATTCCATTTTATCTTTGTTTTTTATGCATTGGTATTTTCTTTTATCAAATACCAGAAATTGTTCGAAATACCAGTCCACCCCTCAAAGGTGTCAGTTAGTACATAGATCAAGTGAATGTCTTGTTGAGAAGTTGGATGTGATTCTGAAGTGGCTAAAGCTCAAAGTCACGATACAAGAGACCACCTTCTCTGCAGAAAACTCCTCAACATGCCTTGGGATTGTGAGAACAAACACATCCAAAGTTCCGGCAATGTCCTCGTGAAATGCATCTGGGAAGAGCAATCGATCGGTTGCCCTCCTTGCGGGGCATTGAAGGATTGGCGACGATTACTTAGCCTATTTCTGTTGCTAACAAAAAGTAAAATCAAGTGAGCATTCAAACAAGGAAATGATAGGTTTGAAAAGAAGTTGAACTTCATCACATTATTAATGAAGTCTCCATCTTCTTTCTTGTTGCTACTCCCTCTTTTTGACTTAAGGCCACAAAGAAACATAGTAACATGGCATCTCATTAAGATTTTCAAAGAGCAAAAGCTAAGTTTCCGGAAAATATTCAAACTTCCACTCTCCCATCCACGATATTTGCGCCCTTATCCAATTCATCCTTTCAACGTCTACCGGCCCGCCACCACCTCATCGGGGGTGGGTGGTGTGAGAAAGTTCAAAATCACAAAAACAAATGCAGTTCACGATCAAACTTTGGAGAAGTTCAGGTTAAGTGGATTGAGTTGAAAAGAGAGAAAAAGAGATTCCCTTTTTTCTTGGAAATTAGATAAGAGGTCAATTTTCAGGACCCCAATGCTTCTTTTGCTATATATGTCATAAATAAATCAGTTGGTAATATACATGATCTCAGTTTCAAATCCAAGTGGGAAGTCATCACTTTCACTTGGGACTTGATAGTCTACAAGCTGCAAAAACTGCACCATCCACTCTCAACTCACACTCAAGCTTAGTCAACTTGTGACTTCTGTCCTCAATTTGAGAAGGATGAGCTTCAAAGAAAAGCTTCAGAAATCTGTAGCATCAACCGGTAAAGAAGTGGCCCTGTGAAGTGACTGTGGGAGCAATGCACCAGAATAGAAATTCTTGGCTGTGGCAAGGTGCACCGGACTACATGAACTGTATGAGGACTCATAAGGGTACACCTTTTGATTACTCCCGTTTTTGTCAGAATTTTCGTTCTTGGAATCCAACTTTGAAGATTCTAGCATAATCCCAAGCTGTTGATCACTTATCTCCCTCAATTGCATTTTGTACTTGGCCTTGAGCCACCTCAGCTCATGCCTCATCTCGTCCTCGTTCCTCACATCTCCCCCATCCTTATCCTTTGTTTGGTCAAAGGTTTCTTGCTCTTTGTCAAAGTGATTATGATCATCTCCAGAAGTTTGGGAATTCGTTTCATGGACCCCATCCGACTGGCTCGAGGGCATTGGAGCTCCGTCTGTGACGCACTGCTCGGACCCTTCGAACTGATAAGTGAACTCTTCAAATCGACCATGTATGGATCCACAATGGTGGTTGGAGCAAAGATGGGCTTCAGGGCCCATATCGGGCCTCATGGAGGATAAATAGCCTGCATTGGATCCATCCGAACCACAATTCTGGCATTTTTCAAAACTAGCACTTTCTTCTACGGTGAAGCTCGTTTTCCATTCAGGCACCAAAGACATGAGTTCGCCGTCTATCATTTGTGCTATTTTTGTCACCTCTTGGTCCATTATATCCAGCTCAGCAACCATTTCGGTTGCTACGCTCACAGCGGTATCGGTTTCAATGTCAAATGGAAAGTAAATGTTCCTCACACGACCTGAAAAGGGACAATTTAGGAGAATTTTCTATTCAGTGTCATCAACAAGATAAAAAGGCAGTAATGAGCTTTGTGCTCGTTGGGATAATATGAAAAAATAGAAAAAGTTACCCTCTTTGTCTGCAATTCTGAGCCTCAAGAAGATATTCCCGTCATCGTCCCTTCTCCCTCTGATTGTAATATCTACATTTTCCGAGTGATCATCCTCTTGACTTGTGAACAAATCAATTTCGGTTGCTTCATATTCAACTGAGTGCGAATCCAAGTCGTGTTCTTGATCGTAACATATGTAATTGGAGTAAACATTGACTAGAGAACTGGTTGTGCTGTGTTGAGCACTCAACAGTAGAGGCTGTCTCAAAATAGGGCCTATTTCTTCATAGTCTCGATTACAGTTCAATGGCCTCAAATCATAAGCATAATCATCAATATGGAGGAAAGGGTCATTTAGAAGCTCCCAAGCAGATAGTCTGTCCGAGACTGTTGCTAAACATTTCTCAACAAATCTACGTACCTCAGGATCCTTAACTTTGTAGAGGGCGTCCGGTTTCTTACCCTAAAGAATACAATTTTGAAAAATCATATTAAAAATTAAAAATCACGTATGATGCTATAGAACAAGATTTCAAATTGGGATTAGAAACTTAGGTTTGAGTTATTACAGAGATCACTTTCTTGTAAATTTGAGCCGGATGGGTGCATTCGCTATAGGGATACTCGAAGGTCACCATTTCCAAAATGCACATGCCAAACGAATAAATATCCACTAACTCATTGTATTCTTCTTCGTAAACCTCAGGAGCCATGAATTCCGGCGTTCCTAATTAAGAAGATGAAAATAGTTAAAAGAAAAGTAAAAAACTAAAAACTAATCACAGCATGTATCATGTGGGATTACACAAGTCTCCCTCTCGGTTGTAAAAGTTACACATACCTACCTTCCTCGTAACTTATCTCCACCTTACAGTTAACCCCTTCTCTCATAAGTAGATGATCTTATCTGATAATTTATGAGCTTTGATGAAATTTCATGGTCAAAAAGAGAGAATTTGTGCAATTTACCTACACACCGAGCAGCATGGGATTTCCTGAGGATCGCAGCGAGGCCGAGATCACCAATCTTGACTTCGCCTTGGTTACCATTGATGAAAATGTTGTCACACTTCAGGTCTCTATGAATAACAGGAGGATCATGACTGTGGAGATAAAGAAGCCCTTGCAAAATCTGCCTGCACCAATGTTTGATTGCTCTAATGTTTGTCCTTTTATGTTTCAGCCTATACCTTTATTCCAGATTAAGCAAAAACAGAAATTAGAGATGTAGAAATGAACAGATCCAAACATTCAGAGAAGTTCAAGAATCTAGGACTTACTGTCTGAGGGTGCCAGATGTAAACATTTCTGTCACAAAATTGATGTTTCTATTGGCAGTATCAACCCAAGAAGTGTAGAATTTCATAATATTGCTGTGTTTTAAAGTCTTGAGGAGATGAATTTCACAATAGAGCCTCTCGAGATCTTCAGGGCTCTGCAAAAAGTCATAGAGCTTCACCTGGTTCCAAGCTACTTCTATGCCTTCATATTCATCAAAAGCTCTATATCTGCAACAAATCAAAGGAAAAAAAATATTAAAAACTGAAAATTTGAAAATTCAACTAAGCCCATGAATCAGGAACCTAAGAATGAATCAAAGAGCTGGAAAGATCAGATTTTTTCATAAAACCAATGTGGGATAACTAAATAATACATACACTGTCTTCGAAGCCCCTTTTCCAAGAATCTCATTGTACTGCAATCAGAAAGGGAAAAAACCAAGTAAATCAGCAAAAGATGAAAACCCAAACCCAAGAAATATAACAACTGTGAAACATCACCAAAAACTCAAAATTAAGTCATTGAGAAACAACAAATGAAGCAAGATGCAATTAGAATGAGAAAACTACAGCTTACCCTTCCATATCTACCAGTCGGATCAACTTCAACAAACTCAGAATCCTCCGAATCAAGATCAATGACACCATTCATTTCTCGTATCTATAATTACACAACTCCCCTTTCCCGGGTTCTTCGTGATGAGCCCACTAATTCAGAAACAAATCCCAGAAATCCCCCCCAAAAAACAGGTATTGCAAGACAAAAAATCAAGAAAATTAGAAGAAACTAAAAACACAACAAAGACATGTTTTTTGTGGAAGGAAATGCCTAAGTGAGTCAATCAAAGGTATTTTCTCCTCAAAGACAAGTCTGCCCTCCCACTCCTCCACAAGCCCAAATCCAGACAAAAGCACATCTCCCTTTCTTCGCTTTTCTTCCTTTCTCTCCCTCTTTCTAATGGCAGTAGGCACACTACTTTCTATCTCATCACGAGCTGTAAAAACAAAAAAGAACCCACACACAGTACACACACTGATTGGCTAAAAGGCTTCACCTTTTTGGCTACAAGGTCCAATGTATGTATACACCAGCACTGTTTTATGTATGTATACATGTTAATAAAAGAATTTCGTCAAGAGAGGGCAGACAGGGCCGAAACAGCTAGCAAATGAAGAGGGACCAACCCAGGATAGTATAACGATTTCTATCTTTTTGTGTATGTGGCATTTGGCAGTGGCACAAGTGGGTGTCAGAGATTAGTACAAATTGTGGTACAACACTGGATTTAGGAAAAAGGTGGGTTAAGAAGGCCAAGACTCAAGCAGATTTGGGGATATCATCAATGTTAGGGTTTCGTTTCTTTAATTTTATTCTTGGATTTGGATGAAAAGACCCTTTTTTGATTGGGTTATGGTGGATCTGGTTCTGGGCATTGTCCCCCCTTCCTCATCACTTTCGTTTTTATTGTATAAAAATATGTTTTTTCTTTATCTCATCCACTCATGAAGTGAGATTTTTTATATATTTTTGTGGTGCTATATTTCATTTTATTGTGAATTTAAATGTTCAGATATTCAAACACCGAGATTTTAGTTAAATCATCATAAGATCAATATCAAAGAGAATGGGTGTTGTCTTGGAATAACTTTTATTTGAAAATCAGTGTAATAAGGGAAAGAGTATTTTTATGTTTATTCATATGTGATTGATGTAAATTTAGTGAAAATATATAATTAAATAACAAATATAATATACTTGATCTTAATATTAATTGAGTTTGATTGAACAAAATTTGAATTATAGTATTTTTATGTTTATACATATGTGAATATGTATCTATTTTAGTTGAATTTTGATATGTTCTTAATATGTAAACATTATCTCAAGAAAATTTACTAAGCCAGAAGCAAAGCATTAATAAATGAAAAATAATTCAACCGAATTAATATTCTTTCACATGATCTTGTAATGCGCTTAGGATTTAACCATCTAGGGTTTAAATTATTATTGTCTGATTCTTATTAATTGAGACTTAGTAAACATTAAAGCGAACTTAGAGTATAAATATACTTTGTGTCCTATATTGAATGGATGGGGAACAATAACAAGAATACAATATGATAATTTCGAATTTTTTTAAATGTTTTACATAATGAGTGTTAAATATATTATCCGATATTATGAGTGAACACAGTACGATAAAATGATATTTTTAAATCACGGGTGTACGAATATTTTGGTGAAATAGTTGTGTTTCTAGAACATCATCAACATCACAGCTACTTTTTCTGTGGAGTGAATGATATTAATTAATTTTGTATAAATAATAAAATAAATTAAAGGGGCAAAAATGTATTTAAATTAGTAATAGAAATATGGTCCACAAACTTGACCAGCCTAATACCGTGTGACAAAGCAAATTGGACTTTCTGAAATTTTGATTTTTTAGGTAAACAAGCTGAAATATGCCTTCATCCAGTCAATTATGAGATATGTCCAATGAATAAATATTATTATTTAATGGGTTTACCTACCCCACGAGAAATTCTTATTTATTTATTTATTGTATTTTGTGGGTACAATAGTTCAATAATTAATTTGTTTACTTCAAAAAGTGTTTGCTGACCGGAAATTGCACCCTAGATTATCCTCTCTTGAAAATGTACTTTTTACGTACGATATGAATATATATATATCATGACCAGTGCTCTTTCATCGTTGGATCTAGTATTAGTGCGCTCAATTATGGTTGTAATTAATATATTTATTGAAGGATTAATGATATTTTTTTATTGAAAATACGTATATAAATTATGCACAATAAATGTAGGTAATGAAATTAAACAGGAGTTATTTATTTATAAAAAATATATAGTTTTTATTATTTCATTATAAGGATAAATCACGTCTACCATCTTTATAGTTAGGTATATTTATGCTTAAACTCTCTTTAATTTAGGAAACTGTATTTTAATTTTACCACTTATGCTTTATTAATAGATTACAAATGCTTCCTTTGTTGGAATCTGCTAGCCAAAAAGCTAGTTTTAGTTAATATTTTGATGTAGTATACCAATGATATTTCATCATTAAAATCATAAGTTTCAAATTTTCTCATAATTATAGTTAATTTTACGAGTCATTTTGAGAAGTTTTGATGGTGTCGATAATTCTATAAATATCATGAATTCAATGGTTTCAATTATTGATGCACGGACACGGACACGACACGACACGGATACGGCGACACGGATTTTTTCTTGAATTTCCCACGTAAAGAGTGTCGGACACGGTGTCCAACCCGAGTGTCCGACACGACACGGCATGACATGACACGATAAAATGATATTTTTAGAAGTGTCCGTGCATCATAGGTTTCAATAGTTCATTTTGATAAATTATCAGCATATATATCAATAATCTTCAAAATTATGAACTCTAAGGGGAGTTAAATTGCATCCGATTCAAGAAATAAAAACTAACATATTAAAACATAAACTTGTCATGTTTGGTCGCATATGGTCAGTTACGTGTACCCTAAAACCATGCCTCTAGAAGATTAGACAAGAGATTATAGCATCAATCGAAGTAGCTAAAAGTAGGGCTGTCAACGGGTCGGATTCGGATCGGATCAGTAGATTCCGGATCCGAATCAGATAAGAGAATTCGAATATCGGATCCGAATCCGAATCCTATAGGATTCGGATTCATTGTTTTTGAATCCATATATAATCGGGTCGGATCCGATCCGATAAAAGATCCGACCCGATTAGTAATAAATTTTATTTTTTTAAATAACAAATTTGATATAAAAAATAAATATAATTACATAATATTTAATAAATAATTATTATTTAATGAATTATTTGATAGTTTTGTTTATATTTATTTAAAATAAATTAATTTAAACTTATTAATAAAAGAAAATATATACTTTTAGAGTAAAAAATTTAAATTTTATTATTGTTTAAAATGATAAACATGTGAAATTTTTAATTTTAATCATTTTACTTAATATTATGTACTAGTAAATAATTTATTTAATTAAATATTATATATAATATCGGATTCGGATTCTTAACGGATCGGATTCCTTAAATCCATATTCGCTCCATTTATTTCGGATAACGAATATTTACAATCGGATATGATCCATCGAATATTTTTATCGGACGAATATGTTAAAATTCGGATTGGACTCGGAGCGGATTCGGATTAAAATCCGACCCATTGACAGCCCTAGCTAAAATGTACAACATCAATTTCTCATATTATATACCAAACTCCAAATGAAAAAATAATTATCAGATATTAATTTCTTAGGGTTTGGAGCCATTGCAATTCCAATAAATAATTAAAAACATTTGCAAAATTGTGACAAATTTGTTCGGACATGACTTATGAACTTCACATGCCTTTGTTATATGGTTCGGACGTTACAAGACATGCATGTTTTTTCGCGACTTTTGTCTTCTTACACAAAAACCCTAATTTGGAAGGCCTAATTAATTTTAGAAAATTTTTAGTCCATTCTATTAGGTTCAATATACTTATCATTTGATCGGTTATTCTTACTAAAATTTTCACTGCCACACGTTAAGTATAGAACACTCGACCTCTCGTTACACCGACTTGAACTCGATCTAAAATTACCCTTAATTTTAGGTGCACCAAACGACCAAACGTTTTGGTTTTCCGATCCTTTCCACATATACTTTATGTGGGCATGCATAAAGGTATTTTAATTGGTTTGAAATTTGGACGACTTTAACGTAACATTAGTTTTTTTTTTTTTTTTTTTTTTTGTGAAGATGAAGGAAGTAGGATTGTAGGAAGGTGCTTGAGGAGTACGGATATTGTCAATTATGTACGTCTTGCACTATTGGTCAAAGTTATTTATAATCTATAGTGTGGATCAATTTATATGCTGTTATATATAGTAATAATTTAGCCAAACATTGACCAACTAGGGGAAAATTACAAATTTAGGGCCGTAACTCGATTGATTTAATATTTTTGGTATATTTTATTTTTTAACGATAAAATATGATTGTATTTTTAAAATCAAACAATTCAACGCATATTAATTTTTTATCGGAAAATGATTTTATCTGTTGAAATTTACACATGTTAAACTAGGAATTCGCCGCATGTAAAATAGGGTCGGGTTTCCGATGGACATAACTGGGTTCTAGTTAAAAAGTGCATTAAATTGCATGATTTTGGAAAAGCGATCATATTTTGTCGTCAGAAAATGAAATGTACCAAAAACGATAAATCGGTCGAGTAATTGTTATATAAAATTTATAATTCACCCACGAAAGTAAGTGTGAGAAAAAATAAGTTATATTCATTAAAAATAAATGGGTCGATCGATGTGATTTTCTTATGTTCCCCTTTTACCGGCCGTGGAATTTTTTTAAAACATATGAATTCTATAATGTTATGTTCAAATTCTTAAAACTTGTAATGTCCCCCATCACTAAAAAAAGGTCTGAATTCCCAGAAATATTTCCTCCAAAAATAATTTGATAATTTTCTTTGAAATATCTCGAATTCGCTTGTTTTTTTATAGTACATCTTAAATTTGAATTTTTTTTCCTCAATTTCTTTACATTCAATTGCCGGCTACGTTCCACACTTTTTCTTAAAATTTTATCACTAAAGAAAATATTAATGGAATTATATATCTACATACATATATATATAGATAGATAGTGAAACTCCCTTGATCGCACTTTATCCAACACAATATCTCTAAATTATATTCCAACAAAAATAAATAAATAAAAATCTAAAGTATACATATGCATTATATATATATATATATATATAGGTGTGCATGTGGTGTAAGTATGTATCAACGCAAGCACGTCAATCAAACTATGCACATGCAACCTCACATGGCCACACATGAATGGCCGAAAGACCATTGGACAATGGACAATGGACATGGACGCTTTCATATCTTAATTTCTACCTTTCTTCTTCTAAATCACCACTTTCAAGTTTAGAAACATAGAAAACCCAATTAATAAGTTGGGAGATCTCTGGGGCACGTTATCCTTGTACATTAATCGATTGCTAAACGATAATTTTCTTAAAATATTTAAATGACTCTTATCTTATAATTAACTAGTTTTTCAGATAAGTTATGCCTATCGGCTATCATATATTTTTTTTAATATATTAAGGGAATATTTTAAGGGGCAATTCCTTAAAACTCCCCATGGGTTTGAAAACTTCCTTTTAGCTCCCCATTTTCAAATACATCATTTGGGGTTTTAGATACGCGATTCTAGGATTTAGATACGCAATTCTGGGATTTGGATACATGATTCTGGGATTTAGATACATGATTTTTTCCTTGTATTTCAAATACATCATTTGAGGTTTTAGATACGCGATTCTTGAGTTTTAATACATCATTTTTGAAAATGGGGAGCTAAAAGGAATTGGGCTTATCATTTGGGGAGTTTTCGGGGATTCCCCGATATTTTAATTATAATTTTCTCAACGCTAAAAGTCCTGCATTAATAGTTTATATATGGTGAAATTGGGCACCCATCTAATATTTGTATCAATTTCTTTCTTTCTTAATTATTTTTCTCCATTAATTCTGTTTAGTTTCTTGGAACAGCCACTTGTTTTGACTTTGATGATAGAATGGGTTTATAGTCCTAATTAATTTAATTAATATAAAATCGGCTGCACGCATGATAGCTTTACATAATCCAGCTTGGACCTTGCAGATAATGGGAGATTTTTCTTGATTTTTTTAAATATAATATAATGCTGATGATATAATAGGTGGGTATGAAACCAAGCATCAAAGATATGATAGTGCTCTCCTTTTTTCTTTTTCTTTTCTTTTTATTTTGGATTTTGGACCCACAAATGTGCATGGGGTGGAATGGGTTGGGTTGCGATGGGTGAAACAATCTCCAATCATGGCATTCAATGAAATATTTTTTTAAGAAAAACAAAAAATTATATGTTACAACGTTGTTAGTTCTATCGTTGATTTGTCGATACTTCAAAAGGTAAAACAATTAATCATTATAATAATTAATCTTTTTATTAGATTGTAAGTATCCTTCAATGATTTCGAAGAATGAAACAATTAATCAACTACAACAGTAATTATATATTAGGCACAAAATTATTGAATCTTAGACATGTTAAAAGGTAGAATTTTTTTACTAAATTATACACATCTTAAATAATCAAATAACTGATCAAAGAAATTTAAAATTATTCCATATACAAAACGGAGATTTAAAACCCTGACATTTAGTTGGTGATGGATGAATCCTTTCACGCAACCACATTTTTATGAGTTTCAATGAATTAATGAATTACAACAAGATACGGGAAAAAAAAAATAAAGATTATTGTTTAAAATTTGATAATGTAAAAGATATCAGATGCAGTACTATATGAGTGAATAATATTTTTATTATTATATATAAATTAATAATAAAGTTATTATATTGGATAACTATTATCTGTGGACTAGTTATATAATATCATTAATTACGTGCACTACCTCTACTGAAAACTACCTTGTGATTTAGAAGCAACATAATTATCTTCTCTTGTCTGGATAACTACTGGTGAGTTTATAATGGTCAAAGTTTAAGGATCTCAATTAATAAAACTTTACATGTTAATATTTAATATATGCGATTCTCAGTGTATTATGTATAGATAAATCCAACTTAGGTCCAAAAAGAAAAAATAATTATTGAGCTTAATTAATAAATAAAACTGTGGGATAATATTATGATTTATGTAATTAATTGTGGGAAGTGCTCCATAATCCATATGATGGTATGGAATATGATTCTCAATATCTTTTGGCACCTTAATATATGCGCACAAGTGGCAAATTTTGTACAATTCCAATTATTGAAGTGGACTCAGTGTGTAGTGTGTACTTATCGCAGCTACTTTTGATACTTTTACTTGGAAAATAATAAAGAATCAAGCTTTAAAGTGATTTTATTATTGAAAAAAATAAAAAAATGATAATATTAAAGAATTACTAAACATAAGATCACACAAAAATTGTAAAATCCTAAAAATTATATATTTATTTTAAAAAAGAAAGAAATAACTTTGTGACCGTCTAACATGTTTTTCAATTTTTTGATGGCACATTTCATTTATTGTAGTTTGAGAAGAATTCATTTCACTAAAAAAATAAAGATTTGTTTTATAATGCATGGATATAACTATGTCAACACAAATACGACAGGACACAACACAAATATGACACTACTAATTTTTTTCAAAATTTAGGGCACGACGCAGTTCTAACACAATTATATTATATATAAATAAATATATTTTAAATTTATTAATTTATTTAAAATAAAAATTCATAAAAGTATTTAATATTGCAAATTTAAATAAAATGCATTCATATCCAATTTGTCAGTCAAAGTAATTATAAATAACATTAATATATAAATTTGTGTATCATGTTACTATGACAAAACTTGAAAAATAAAAATAATTTTAAATTTAAACTAATATAATACACCTTTCAATAATTTTTACATTTTTTTTTTTGGTTAAAAAAATTAGAATCCTCAAAATATAAAAAGTAAATGACTTTTTTTCAATTCTCTGTGTCCTCGCGTGTTGGTGCCGTGTGTAAACTGTATCCCTAACATGTCGAATTCTTTTTTAACTTTTAAATACTTTTTCGAATACGTATCCATATTCAACACGTATCCGGCACGAGATATATTGTTTGTCTGTGACAACATATTCGTGGCCCTTAGGATACCCCAAATAAAAATAGGGCCATGATTTAAGTAATGAAATTAAATATTGCCTTGCTTCTTAGGTCCTAGACTAAGATTATTGATTTTATCACACCAATCCATAAGCTATCGTTTATAGTTATCGATATTTAATATGTTTTGCCCATTTCCATCACAAAGGCGTGATCCGTGCAATGCATGGCATTTTCTTTGACTATCGTGCATTTCATTTTTATTTTGTCGTTTTGAACTGGTACGATAATCGTGACGTATGATAAGTTTAATTATAAGTTTTGTATTTAAAATTTAAAATTTAATTCAGAGAAACAATTTTATACCTCTGAACTATTTACAATATTAATCAAGCACTTCTCTGAATTATGTGTCTAATCGCATTGATTATGTACTTTTTTTAATTTAATTTATTTAAATAAATAATTAGATCAAAATTAACTGAAATAACTTGTATTTTTTAAATAATAAAAAAAAATTATTATTAGAAGAGAGGACTTTTCAAAAGTTGTGGAGTAACACCCAATTCTACGACAAAATGGGGACTTTCCCCACAATTTATTGGTTTAGGGCTTAGGGGGACCTCGCACTTGATATTTCTTTTGAAATATTGTTGAATTGTTTGAATAATTGAGCATAATTCATGCAATTGAAAGGCCCCATGGAAAATCATTAACAATTTTAAGTTTGACCAATTTTATATTTGGAGACGTTATACTTAGCATCATTATTGACCGGATGACATCTAATCATGAATTAACTATATGACTCAATGATTATTATTATTATTGTTATTATTATTATTATATGTAACAAATCTTTAGTGCCCATCTAATTGATCTAGTTAATATGCCAAGAAATTTTTAACTAAAACCTAAATATGAATTAAGTTCTTTTATTTGTATTCCATTCTCGGTGCTATTTTTTTCCAAACTCGCTTACCGTAAGCGTAAAGAGTCACCACGAAATCGATTATTTCAATTCAATTGCTACATCCACAATATTTGATTTGAACCCTAAATTTTATTGGATAATAATAATTATATTCGAACTTGTTTCAGTTAAACTAATGAGAAGATAAATATTTTATACTTTTCGTGTGATTGATCTGATCCAATTGAGACCTTACCGTGTGATTGATTTGATTCAATCGAGTCGGGTGTGAAGAATAATTTTCTATTTAACATATGTGGCATCCCATTAGTGGACCGTGGTATCATGATATTATTTTCGAGAAAAAATCATAATGTTGATCACTTGATTGGGCTTCAATGTTGGCCCAATATTCTGCATGCTTGGGCTTTGGGAAATGACTCCCAAAATATGGGCCAACTGTGGGCCTTTTTTAGGCAGGCAGCAAGCTTATTGTATTTAGAAATAAGAAGAAAAAAGAAGGAAATATAACAGAAAAGAAATATGGAAAATAATTGCGGAATGAGCTCCGCCGGCGGCGGTGATCGTCCGACGGTGATGGTGACGAACGACGACGGGATCGACGCACCTGGACTTCGAGCTCTTGTTCGTGTTCTCGTCTCCACCAATCGATTCCGCGTCTTAGTTTGTGCCCCTGACTCGTATGTATAATGAGTTTATGTACACACACAAAACGTACTTGTATGTGTTTGATTTTGCTGCTAAATAGTAAATACCGAAGAAAGGATAGAAAGATTGAGTTTTAGAAAATCACAACAAGAAAGAGTTTGTCCGGATTTCTGTTCTATTATGTGAACTTAAGCTTTCCCAAAATTTCAGTTTTTGCTTGTTTTTGTTCTTCAATTTTTCTTTTTTGAAATTCAGTGCGTTATTCTGTTAATCTTGAAAGCTTCCTTAACATGGTTCTATTTCGTTTTTATGCTACTTCACCAGTGAAAAGTCAGCTGTTAGTCATTCAATCACTTGGAGAAATGCTATTTCTGCAAGGCCCGTACAAATAAGTGGAGCAATTGCTTTTGCTGTTTCTGGTCAGTAGCAATGTTATATGTTTCCCATAATTTCTCAGTAGTATACGTGAACCATGCCAGTAAGAACACCTGAAACAAATCTGAAGAAATACAATCTAATATGGTGTGTCTTTGTTAGGCAATTGATGCATAACCAGTTCTTATATCTGAGTTATGGGCTACTTCTAACATTTTTTTGATTTGTGCCAGTGCTCATAGTCAATTCTTTTTTTTACCTTGTTCGTTTTGCAGGAACTCCTGCAGATTGTACATCTTTAGGAATTTCCCAAACGCTCTTCCCCTCGGTACCTGATATGGTATTTTTCTCTTATGTTTTCATCTATTTTGCTGCATATTTCCATTTATTAAATTTTGCTTGTATCTATTGACTGCTACATTTCAGTCAGCCATCCTTCATGGTGTGCTACATAGTTTATGTGACATGAAGGGCTTCTTTGCCAATGATGGTATATTCGTGATTTCAGTTACAAGAGTTGCTTACATGAGTCCATGTTTCAATATCTTTTTGCAGGTAATCAGTGGCATTAATATTGGTAGCAACTGTGGTTATCACATGTTAGTAACCTTAGCTATAATTGCCCTGTGTCTTTTAATAATGCTGAAGGATATTTAACTTTCAGTCAAAGTTTTACATGTTGTACTCATTAAAATGGAGCTGACAGGGACTAAGCAATATAGTCATAATATTTTGAGCTGATAACCATTATGCAGATGCATCTGTTGATTGCATATCTTAAAAAGTGTCTATTCAGGGACAGTAGCAGGGGCTCGGGAAGCTTTTTTCAATGGTGTACCTGCTATATCTCTATCATATCGATGGTATGATATCAATATATCATAGTATGATTTGATAATGGCACAGATTTGTTTAAATAGGCTTCTTTGATGCAAAATGAGTTACCATATTGCTTCATTGAAGTTTGATTTTTAGGTTTTCTGTAACCCAGCTTGTATTTCCATCTAACATTGATTGCTATGTTTAGGGTTGGAGGGAGGAGTAATGTTGATGATTTTGCACTAGCAGCAGAGGCTTGCTTGCCCATAATTAGTGCTGTATTGTCTGAAACCAAGAAGAGAACTTATCCTGGTTCCTGTTTTCTGAATATAAATGTGCCCACTAATGTCAAGAATCACAAGGTAATTCTCGTTTTGCTTTGGCAACATCATCGCTATTGACTTTAAAAGCTTAGTTTTTAAATATTGTTTGTCATATCTCTATTGAAACCATCTGCCCTTACCATTTTGTTGTCTGGTTAAACATGCTGTCAATTGTTTCAATACATACTTCCTGCCTCTCATCTATTCACTCTTCCCGCCTTCCATTTCCCCAATAAATTGATAACAAAACTGAACAAGTTCATTTCAAGTTTTAATTTACTATATAGTTTCCTTTTCGAATATATTATGTTGACTGGATAAATGATAAGTAGATGCTTTCATGGTCCTTGAGCAGGGGTATCGATTGACGAAACAGGGTAAGAGTATTTGGAAAATTGGGTGGCGACAGGTGACTTCTGATTCCCAAGGAGGGAAAATGTTATCTTCAATGACTATGGACACAAATTCTTCATCACATTCTGAATCAGAGGCTTTAACCACAAAGCATGAGCATCTCCTATTCAAGAGACAAGTAAGGATTTTTTCATTCTTTTGGCTTCTGATATGAACTTCCCTATTTCCATTTCATATTTAATGGAAGCTTCCTGTGCATATCTCGTTTTTAGGTCAGGGGATCACATGCCGAAGAAGATAGTGATTCAGACTACTACTCCCTTCTTCAAGGATATGTATGTCCAATCTCGCTATCTGTAGTAAGTGTTTGATGCAGGACAGTGATTAATATCTCTATTTTTATTGCAGATAACTGTCAGTCCTCTGGGTGCATCGTATCCTGCAGATATGGATTGCCAAGCCTACTTTAAACAATGGCTTCCAGGCGTAACTGAATTGTTCTCTTCTTCTGCACCGTAAAGGCAAAAGCTCATTGAAAAATACTTGTGAGTCCCGAATCAAGCTCTGCAACTTCAATCATAAACTCATTTGCGCTATCTATTCTTGAGTAATAAAATGCTTCTGATAGGATAGAGTCATAAAAAACAAGAAAATTTCTCAAATTTTCATCAAATCGAGACACAATATTATTGTACTTGTGTCCAACAAGAAAATGCTATTTAAAGTAGAATTATGAGTTAATTGCATCCAACCAACCCATTGTGTTATGATTTAGAGCAGAAGGGACCCCTCTCATATAATTTCCAGAAAATTTAAAATTTGCATAGAAAACCCCGGAGCATCTCGTGCTCGTGACCAACTATGCTCTTTCCGTGTTGCACACTTGCACTGAGAAAAGGGACCCTCAGGCCTCAAGTTACATTTCCGAAGGACGGTGAAAATACATGCATTTTATAGTAAAACTAGTTTACCCTCAAGTTTTTGTTTCATTCTAATAAGGGTAAAACAGTAAGTTTATATATTTTCTTGGAATGAGTCAAAATGAAGGAGCTGTGAGCTAAATCTGTCCTAAAAAGAATTACAAGTGTTTTTTTTTAAATTTAATTTACAGTAAACTTTTTCATGCACCGTATTTATAACACAAGGAGTACGACACACCACTAGTTTAGCAGTTTGGCATAATTTTAACTTGATCAGAGGTCTTATGGTCAAGTGTGTTGGTATGCAATTATCATTGGTAGGAATAGTAAAATTAACTGGGCTAGTTTTATATTTTAGTGGTCCAACATTTAAAAAGTGGTCGGACATTAAAAAAATGAAGGTACTTGAATGCAATTTACTCGTGGAATAAATTTAACCCAGAAAAAAAAAAAAAAAAAGGCGTGGAGTAATCCTTCGAGTATTCAATTGAGAATTGGGATATTTGGTTTTCAAAGTATTCTTTTCGAAAAAAACTTCATCTGTTAAAAACTTATTCTGTCACGTTCATTAAAAATTTCCGCAAACATTTCTCATCATTTGAAAATTATAAAGATGGACATATCCATCAGTGTCTGCCATTAGTCAAGACCTTTAAACTCCCCAAATTTGTGTATTAGAACTGCCACGTCAACTGCCAGAAATGGACAAGGCAACTACAATCCAGAATTCCAAATTTAGAATTACCAACTATACTTCTCAGTTCACACTCAACTACCCTTCTTCTTCTTCTTCTTCCTTTTTTTTTTTTTTTTTTGGTTATGAAAGATTACAAAACACTAATTCGAGACGTTAAGATTTCCACCAAGTAGCACATTTAGATCATTGTCCGGAAAGGACTTATTCCAAGAGTAACTATTGGTAATTTGGACAACTCTCATATGAACTTCACACAAACGCATAAGTTATCTCAAGTATATGTATAGTTCCCAGAAACTGGAAAACATGACAGTCTGAAAATAACTGAATATAGCCTTTATAATTTATGATAGAATCTGTATGTTACCTCACTCAATTGAGATCAAGAAAAAGAAAAAAAATAGCCTGTATCAGTAGAAAGACTATCTATTTATGTACAGTATATGTGTATGTAAGTTTTTCAACTGTTTGATTTCCTGCAGTATATGTGTTTATGTAGAAATGTCGGGCGGTGGCAAGGCTGGAGGATGGGACTCCATTAATATGGACCATAGCACATGCACGTCTTCATATTGGCACGTCCTCACATCTTCATACAGTATGTATATCCCTCTACCTGACGAATTTAATCACAATCCAGAAAAAGAAAAGAGAAACTAAGTCTAGTTTGTTTATACATTCTTGAATAGAAAACTCATGAAGATTGATTAATCTTGTGATAAAATGATGCATGTGGGAGAAATGTTGATTGCTTGCTTATGTATTAGTGGATGAAATCTGAATGCAAGATCTTGTTTGAGAATTGAAACTTTGAATTAGATTAGCATTGTTAACATGTATTTGAAAAGAACTCCGTAAGTAAATGAGAGAACATACTCTTCTTCTGAGTCGAGTGGTGACGAAACCACAGCTTCTTGAGGGGTGAGAGGAGGGATTGAAGCCACCCCATTTAGAGAAGAGGGTTTTGATCATCATGAGTGAAAGAATTTAAGGGAGAGGTGATAACATGGTGAGAGAGAGAGAGAGGGAGGGGGAGAGAGAGTTTGTGGTGATTTTGCTTAAACAAGGGTGAAGTTCAGGTTGACTAATTTATACTAAAAACGTGTTTAGAATCCCTTACAAAGTACAAACTAATCATAGCAACCACATTTTGTTTTAGGCTTGGTAGAACGTCTGTTTCATACCTTTTCCTTCTTGTGGTAGAAGAAGCAACCATTCTACCTATAAGGAAGAATTTTTCTTTTCAAGCTTCCCTGCATTTATTTTTTCACTGCAATTGCTTCTTACATTTAACTGCATATGGTTTAGAAGTTTTATCGTAAAATCGACATGAAAATTCTACCCCAAACCAGCTCGACCCCAGACAACCAATCATACGAGTAAGTGTATTTCCCCTACTATTTGATTGACCACTCTCACTAACACTTTTTCCAATCGCACTATGCGCATAAAACAATCACTTCTCATTACACTGCTTCGATCGAACCAAGTTCGAAACCGTATTATTTTGTGCAATACTTTTTCTTGGAGAAAGAAAAACATTGGGTCTATAAACTGCAATATTGTTACCCCAAGTTTTTGAATGTTTTTTTAGTGGAAAAAGGAGTTTCTTTATAGCTCGTGTATTTTAAGAAACATTTCTTTGAGGGGTTAGGAGTATGTCTCAAGTATTCTGAGGCTGTTGGTCCATCTGTAAATGCATTGATTTTTTAGTATTAAACTATTAATGTAGGATTAGAGCTTTTGATGAGTCATGGTGTTCTCTGTCAAGTAAAAACCTTGTCAATTTCATAAACGCTCTTTATGTGGTCCAAGGCACTATTCATTGGTTATATTTTCTTCCACTTTATATTAAGACGGTGATTAATAATTAATCTAATTATTATACCCTTAATTTTATATTGATTATAAATGCGGGCACATCCTACAGTGACACGATTTTTTTTTCTTTTTAATTTGTAGTAGTAAATGTCTAATACAGTGTTGGATATGAATGTTTGGATACAATATGATGGTAAAGTGATATTCTTGGGATGTGTCCTCTCGACTTAAAATTTTATATATTTTTGTGCTAAAAAGAGTAAGGAAAATTGTGGGAATCGATTGTGCTTCAGAATTATTATGTTTTCGTTTTGATTAAAAGTGTGTTTCAAGATTTGGTGAGCTACATATAAACATCGATCTATATTTTTCTGGGCCTGACATTATAGTTGGATATTGTTGGGCCATCTCCATTTTGTAGCCCACTACACTAAATCCAACAACTCTTTTTTTATAACCTATTTTCATACATCGTGTCGGGATGAACCACTTAAAGTTTACTTCTGTTAATAAACATAATTATATAATGTTTGGTCCGGCCCATAATTTGCCTATAAACTGACAATATTTTCACCCCTAGATAAATAAATATGCAGAAATATAAAACGCACAAATAGTAGAATTTTCTAATAAATGAGGAATGAAATTATTACTATTATTATTATTATTATTGATGGAGGTATTTCCCCATGACACGTGACTCGTGGAGGATGAGTTCGGGAGCTTGCATATGGTGAGTTCATCGGTCCCGGTATCTTGGGGAACGGAGGCTAAGGTGACCGGCAAGATAAGAGAACTTAGAGGTGAGAAGAAACCCAAGAAAAAGATCGACCATGAGATTATAGAAGATAAAATTCCTAATAGTTATGGTACGTGGGTTAAGCATAAGGCACAACTCACAAATCACATATACAAGTGAGTAGAAGAGAGAATGTTAATTCGGTGAGTACGCAGATTTAGAAGTTTCGGTTATTTTTCCCCTACTAATTGAAAACCTTTTAGAATAAGAGAGAAATAATAAATAGATGATAATTGGGGTGTTAAACAGTCAGTTTCTTTTGGCTATAGATAAGTTTAAAGAAATATCATATTAGGCCCTCACGGGTGCACCAGTATTTTGTTGAATTTACAGTTTACACTAAAGTACATAATTTCTAATTCAAGTGCTGAGAATTGAGTCAGTTTCATGCAATCTATAATAGTTTAACAGTGTTTAAAGGTGGAAACATTGTGTTGTCTAATCATAATTATTCTGCATTTTATTGACTTACATAGTGATAGTGGTTTTACCCGTGCCTTTTTACCCTGTTTTTGTGGGCATTCTCTTTGTAAAAAAATTCTTTTTTATTATGGAAATTGTGAAAAAGAAAAACCATTTAGTTTTCTTAATTGCTTTTACTCAAATGGTATATTGGGGTTTTTTAGTTATTATATTTATTGAACAAATTAAGATATTAAAAATATCTAGTTTGATTAAATAAATATAATAATATTTTTAATGAATCATTTAATTTTGAATAGTAACATATACAAAAATATTTATGTGAGATCTCTCTTTCAAATCATGTACAATAAGTATCTAGAAATTCGAAGTAGAGAAATATGTAAATAAATAAATAATAAAAATATTTGAAACTATATTATTACATAAAACAAAATATTTAAAGTGTATAATATTAATTTGTCCAAATAGTTCTAACTTTTAAGTATAAGTAATAGTTTATAACTTTCAAATATATTCAATAAATAAAAAATATATATAAAAGAATATAGACAAAAATTTAAGAGATCATATAAAATGCCATATTAACTATATGTATTTTATTCCTTATATTGTTTATTTTTTTAATATAATTTTTAATTTATTTTTAGTTTTTTTATGAAGTTTTGCATAATCTTTTTGTCGTCATTCAAAATCTAAAAGTTATATTCACTTTCAAAATTATAATTTTTGCACCTATTTTATTTTTCCATATTTCCGACCTCGATTCCATCATTTAAAATGGGAGCATTGTTTTTTTCTTTCTATTTTATTTCGTAATCTTGAGATATTGTAATTTTTGATATATTATTATCATCAATTTTAGTATAATTACCTTGCACTAAATATTCATATCTCAAAACCGTGGGTTTGACATATTATCATTTTCAATATTATTCACTTTCTCAATCTCCATCTTCTTCTCCATAATTGTAATTTGATTTAATGAGAATTTCTATTTTGATTTTTGTTGACATCTTGGATTATACTTTTTTAATTGCATTGCACCTACCTCATGCAATTTTCAATTGATAACTTTTACTATTCGATTGCAGTGATAAAACAAAACTTTGTGGATACTTGTAAATTAAGTTCCCTATAATATTTTGAGCTATATTCTCCTTAAACAATTAAAAGTGTTAGTAATTTAATTATATAAAATATTAATAGAGTTTTTAATAATTTATTTATTTATAAAGTATTAAAGAAATAATATTTTATGAAAATTAATTTAACTCTCGGTTGAGCAATTTATGTACTCCTCAAATAATAAGATGTATAATATTTAGTATCATTTTGTACCTATTATTAATTCAAAAATATACTTATTGATGGTTCGATATTTTTATATTACTTTGTATAGATTTTATATTTTCATCATTGCACTTTCAATAGGAAACACCCTTTTCAAATGTTTGTATTGATATATTGCATTTTTTACACGTTTCATACCATAAGAATGATTTGTTTCAATCCTGTCAATCTCTCTTAAAACAATAATATATATATATATATATATATATATATAGTATAGTAAACAAAATATAACTAATATTATTTATTTTGCCCTATTTATACGTCAAATCATATATATATATATATATATATATATATATATACAATATATAACTAATATTATTTATTTTGCACTATTTATACGTCAAATCATATATATATATATATATTTTATCTCTCCGGTATATATATATTTGTTCCTAAATGAAGCAACCCAACACAGGAAAAACAGTCTCAAGTTAAGACTCATCTAGTTTTGTCGGCAGAGCATTCTAGACGCAGTAACCATCTTAAACCTTGTGGCCTGTCCTCCCTAATTTATCTGTCATCATGTTTCATTTTCTTGAGATTTATTTGATCCAAGTTTTTCAAGACTTTTGCAGTAAAATTCACTAATCCAATATTACATTTCTCATTAGCTTCTTTTCAATATCCTTCGTTGTTATCTATTTCACGATCGTCTTCGAATCAATCTCCACATTAATCTTAAAAAAGCGTCTCTCCCAAGCTAGTGTTAATCCTTTAAGTAAGCCTAAATAACTATGCTACATTATTGAAACTATACCAAGATTCAGAGCATATCCTAGAACTCATCTCTAGTTGTTATCTCGAATGACGCCCCTGGCCAAGCATTGTTGGTGTGGTTATAAAAGCTTCCAACCGAGTTTAGGTTTACCCATCACTTCTCGGGTTTATCCCACGACAACTAAGTGTAGATTTTCTTTTGCCTATACTTTTGTTCTCACTGATTAGTACTAAGATCTTAGATAATTCTTTTATGTGGCGAAGAGTGACTCTTCTAAGATAGCTCCATCAGTTCCATGCTTTTCAAAGATTCAAAAGCATCAAGATCAAGATAAACCACCCAAGATATTCTAGGAATATATTGCTTAGAATTTGGCTATTAAAGCTCTCTTTGAGTCTGTTTGACACTCGCAAGCCACGAAGATTTCTTCAAGTTTGTGTATCAACAATTTTGTCCCACACCCAAAGTGCGAACGGAAAACTTCTCCGCAAGTGGTCCACATATTCATATCCTGTACAACAGTGCGTACATACATCATTTCCCACAAATTTTCTATCATACTTCAATACATTCGTGAGAAAGCTATCATATTAGCAAAGCTATAGAAAAATCATGAACTTTTAGGGCCAAGGTAATTTCCAAGTTCATTTTCAATTTTTCTCGCATGTCTCATCTAACACCATAAGCAGAGTATAGTCATTATATAGGAGAATTTATCTTTAGTTAACCCAGTCTAGACTCTCTTATCTTCGTTATCATGTAGCGTGATTAGGACACTAAGTATCTCATCCACCACCTCCTTGAGCAGTATTGTTTTCACCTTATCCAGGTTTCAGTTTTTATCTATGTCCAATGAGATTACATACAATAAGATCTTTATCCTCCCCATGAATGTTATCTCTAAAGATGTCCGCTAGTTTTCCTTATGATAACCATCTATCATTCCATAAAGATGTCCATTCACCGTTCCCGATCTTCCATTTATAAAATGGTTCCACCATCCAAGTGCTTCTAACTATCCCCTTTCATGCTCAGGAAGCCATAAGTTGGGGCTTATGTTCAAGAATGTCATCCCCTTTTAAATATTTTTTCTTATGTATCTAATTTCACGCCATCGTCTCCTTATTGAGCATTCTTCATCCTATTTAGCGAGCATTGCTATATTTTTTTTTTGGCATCTCTAAGACCCAATTTACCTTCTCGCTTCTTTCTAACCACCTTCTTCCACCCTATAAGATGGGTCCATTTCCTTGTTATATGAGTCGACTAAAAAAGAGTTGTATTTAAGTCGATTAAGTTTTTTTACGTGTGATTGAAGAACCAATTTGTGTGCATGTAGTAGATGGGGATTGACCTCGTGATCCACAGAATAAGTGTTATTCATTCGGTAAGGTTTGTCATTTTGGCTTTCTATCCCAGAGGCATTTTTTGACTCTCTTAATCACAATCGAGAAATATTCATTATAGTTTCGGCCAAAGTTCTTCCGCACCCCCAAATAATTCATTAAGTTGTCTGTACTTTACATGCCCAAAATTCTAGTAACCTGTTGCTTTAAATCATTTGACATATAAGGTGCAAACAACACATGTGATTTGCTGAAGTTTAGTTTGAGGTCCAACTCCTTGTGAAATGCCTCAACCACACTGTAAATGCACTTCGTCCCATCCACGGTATCTTTAGCTCCCAACATTATGTTGTTCGTAGAAAGCAAGTGTGAGATGCGAGGACCTCTCTGACATACCGTAATTAGCTTCCAGTGTCTGACTAAAATGACCTCCTCAGTCATATACGTAAGTTATTCCATACAGAGTACAAACAAATACGGCGAGAGTGATTGCCTTTTCTAATGCCATTATAGCCTCTATCGGTTCACCATTCCATAAAACCTCTAGTTGTGTCCCCTTCATTCTGCTCATACTGATATTGATAACTTTCATCGGGAATTTGAAGAAAGCTTTAGAAAACTCCACCGAACTTTGCCGAATGCCTTTTCAAGATTCAATTTAAGCACCATACCCCTTTTTTGTCATTGGAGTGATGTAGCGTTCGTAACACTTCTTGAAGCAGTAAGATATTGTAATGGGTGTCTCGACCTGGAATGGAGCTATTCTGGTTTGGGCTCACAATTTATTTGATATTCGACTTAAACGAAGTATAATCATCTTGGTGATCATTTTGAGCAATACGTTAGCTATTCTGGTTTGGGGTCATAATTTATTTTATATACGGTTTAAACAAAGTATAATCATCTTGGTGATCATTTTGAGCAATACGTTACACAACGTAATGGACCGAATCTCTTTTGTTTTTCTGGAGAATTAACTTTCGAAATCAGACAAACAAACGTTTGATAAGCCTTCTTGGGAATTGATTCTCTCTCCATACAATCATTGATAAATTTCACTACGTCTCCTACTATATCCTAATAGGTTTGAAAAAAAAAAATAGGCTTGGAAACCATCTGCTTACAATGCTTTGTACAGGTGCATGCTCTTCACTACCCTCAAGATTTCCTCGTTACAGGTCGTTCTTTCCAAGTTATTTTTTCACTACCACCTTAGTGTTCATTGGTGCAAGCTAATACCTAGACTCATCACCTCTTCGATAATATCTCCACTGAATAGTACTTAGTACTCTCAAGTGTGTTGCTTTAGTTGATCATTATTTGTTACCCATTCGTCACCTATTATGTGAGCATTTATCTAGTTCCTCTTTCTTCTCATTATGGTTGAGGGATCAAAGGAACGTTTATGTTTATCCCTAAATTGGAGCCAATTAATTCTTTACTCTTAAAACTAAATAAGCTCTTCTTGTTGCAATATTTTGTTATATTCTGTCATCACTTCTTTTTTCAAATCTTTCGAATATTTATCCTACTTGTCTCATATATAATGCTCTAGAAATTTTTTCTAAATTTTTTTGGTTGCCTTTTTCGCTTTTCGAGCATATTAAAGATTGTTCAATGACCATTATTCTAGAGCAATGATCCCAAGTCAAAATAGTTTTCAAATTTTGACTCGGCCAATAAGTCATGTATTGCTGCTTTTGATGATATTGATCTAAATTGGTAATTGCTAGATCAATCTCATTCAAATTAAATTCAAAAGTTCTCCATATTTTTTCTTGAGCTAAAACCCAATTTAGCATTTTCAAATTGTTTAATCAAATCTTCGGAATTTTGTTTACCATTGTATGCGATATTTATTCTCACCTTGTCATATCCTTTATAAATATATTTGTAAAGATATTTCACAGTTATCACTTTAAGAAAAATCTCGTTGTTAATTGAGAAATATAACTTAATAATAGATATGGGTTATAAGGTACTACATATTGGTTGTAAAGTTGTGTATTGTGAACTTGGACCATCACTCTGATTCTTCTCCTTCCACAGACCAGATATCCATCTTTACTTTGTATTGTGTTTTCGTAATATGAACATGAGTAATGATATTTATATTCTCCATCCATCATATAAAAATTATTTAAGTTCTTTTATCCACATGATTCATGCGCCATGTGTTCCATAACTAACTCATAAATTTTGGGATTCTTTCCATAGTCAAAAAATTCAACACAGATAAATTGATCAAGTTGATCGTGTATTGTAATTTTATATTTTGACTCCAAAATTATAAAAATATGAGCATATGTCAACCATTTCTTTTGAAACTCGATTGCATGAATATGTGCAACCACCTTTCTAGAAATCTCCTTTTTGAATAATTGATATTTTAAATCCTGCAACTTTTCTCAAAAAACTCGTGATGTCTTTTAAATTATGAACAATAAATGATACGATTAACAACTGATCACTAAGTAAAACATAACAAAATTAATAAATACTTGCATTCCTTTCATGTGAAAGAACTTCATTTGCAGATGAAAATTTGATAACCGAGTGACATCATTATTAAATCAAATAAAAAATATTATTTGGATTGTTCATTAATTTAGGTATGCGTTTGTAAATACATTAAAATCAAGTAATTCTTTCTTTTAACTAATTATTGTTTATCTCTTTTTTGTTCTCTCTTCATTTGATCTTGGATTCTATTTTTTATTTATATTTTTCTAATGAACATTATTTAAGATTTATATTATTTTATATTATTTATTTTATGTATGTAGTAGAAATAATCAACAGTGTATATTTATATAAAAAACTCAAGGAATGTTTAATTGAACATTATAAAAATAATTTATAAAATTATATTATATCTTATTTTTACATACATTTATATTGAGTCTCCTTAAAATTCTTAATTTAAAGTAACTCTGGTTTGACGACCTGCAATTCTAAATTATGGTATATTAAGTCGTAAGAAATCAAAAATGCTATTTGTACTTTTTAATATATATATAGATTATGTTAATCATCCTATCTAAATAATATTTACGCATTTAATTTATATTTGATTGTATAAACTAACGGAAGATTATATGATTAATTAAATTTAGATAATTATAATTATATTAGTATTAGTTAATTGAAAATTATTACATTAACATTCATTAATTTATTAAAAAATATTTTATGTATATCATTCAATTATATTATTTTATTAATTAGATAAGTTTATACAATTATAATATGATTATAATTTAACAAAGTTTATGAACTTAGGTAATTAGAATTATGGACTTAAATAATTAGAATTACATTAGGATTGATTTATTGAAAATTGTCTTATGTAACTCATTCAATTTAAATTATATTTTATTTTACATAATTACCAAAATTTATTGAAATTATAAAGTGAATCAATTTGTTGGTTTTCAATTTGTTAGATATATCTTATTATAACATTTTAAATTATAGGCCTTAAAATTAAAAAATGGACAACTTATATTATAAAATTTGAATACAATTAATTAATATATTAATATTAAAGCAATCCTTGTTGAACTATGTTTCTTTTTTTGGTAAGTTGAAGAAGTTTTAATTATACCAAGAGTCCTATTATAAATTAATAAGTACTTTTTAGATATTGTTAAATTAATAATTTATAATATATATTTACATAATTATCCTTAACTAATAATTATTCATATAATTATTATGAGGTTATTTTAGGCGATCTATATTTTGTAAGAAACTTTCGTGCTTTTATAAGATATATAGATGGTATATTGGGGTTTTTTTTTGCTTTATTCGCAAGGAAAGTATGTGTTTATTTTTGACACATGACAGATTAGAATTCAAACATGTTTCATTACTTTGGAAAAAAAACCACTTAAACCGACCCCTATTAGCTAGAAAAAAAAAAGTATGGATTCACCTCCCTTCTTTTTATCCTTGATGTTTCTTTTTTTTAATTTCATTTTTTACCCTAGCTAATTTTATGGATGAGAATTATATTAAGCTAATGATGTGAATGAAATGTTTCAAATCGATATTTTTTGGGATATTTCTATCATAATGAACGAGTCTTTTTTTTTAAACACATACTCGTAACTCGTAAGTGACCAGGAGGATTCAAACTCAGATTATTGCTCCGAAAAAAGAATCTTTTAATTACTTGAATCATAACGAACGAGTTCACGATTCGGATGAGACATTATATCACATCATTCTTTATCAAATCTGTCTTATCTGAATGACGCTGAATAAAGAACAATATCCTAATAAATTAGAAATTATTTAAAAAAAATGTAACTATATCTTAAAATTTACCTTCTTATTCTGTTATGGAAGCAATTCTTAGTATAAATTTGACAGTCGGATGACCTACCTTTCCCTAATATTTATCTAGTCAAATGAGGCAATCTTTGGCCTTAGAAATTGGAGGCCTTATGAATTATGATTTGAATTTGAATAGGAGACCCCTTTGCCATAAATATGCACAACATATGTATAATAAGCATTGCCAGGACCACGATAACATTATATAAGAAAAGAAGGAAATAGTTGGATTGGTCACGTTATATATATATATATATATATATATATATATTTATGACTTATAATATATCAAAAGTATTCATGATGTCAACCTATGATGACGATGCACACAAAATTGGTGCGCATAGTGGAAACATATATGGACATGGGTCAATTACCATCTATCATTTTCAATTATACATGTGTAGCTATGATGTACGGACACGGATAACGGTGACCCGAACACGACACGACACGATATGAATATGGTAATACAGATTTTTTTTTGAATTTCTCACGTGAAGAGTGTCGAACATGGTGTCCGACATGTTCGACACGACATGACACTGGAAAATAATATTTTTAGAATAGTTCATGATAAATAGTCTATATATTACTTGTATATCTTTAATAAAAAAAGTCGAGAATGTCATATATTTGAAAATACTAACACAATAAAATCAATTAACTTAATTGTAGTAAAACAAAATATGTATAGAGGTGCGCCTTTTTAACACTTGCTCTATGATTATTTTGTATTTTCTCAAAAATTAATTTTATGTGATTATTATAATATACTTATCGTATAATTGAGTTCGTGGAATTACTTCAGTAATATTTCTAAATAATTTTGACTAATTGGTTCACACATTAATTACACCGTTAACTTTGACATGAAACTCATAAGCTTTTTCAAGAATGTTTATTATATTTGGTATTTGACCAATTAGTCATTAGGTAACGGTTATATAAAAAAGAAAGGAAAAAAAAGAAAAAGATGTAATTAGGCATTTTGACATTTGATTTTATGAACTTTATATCTTACAACGTTAAAAAGACCAAATCATTTCACCTTTCCTTCTCTATCATGCATTGACGAACTAACCACCCCACCTCCACCGCAATTTTTTGAATCCTAAATGATTTAAATTTGTGACATTTTCCTCATTTATATATATTACTTGGGGGAAAAAAATCTTGCATATACATCGAATTTAATATAAAACAAGTTAAGGGAATATAAAAATTATGTGGAATAATTAGAAGATTTTCCGTACCTATAACGGATTTTAATATTATTTATTGAAAATTCATCGCATAAAACTTTGATTTTTACTTAATTAGTAATTAGATATATGTTGATATCATCAAGTAAGTTTCGTGTTTGAATTCGTAATAACGCAACTGGTAGTAAGAAGAGTTTTATATTTTAATGGGTTGAATAGAGTGAAATTTCTAATTAATGCAATGAAAAAAAGATTAGTTGATACTTGTATTAGTAAGAATAGTATTTTCTTGTAGTAGTGTTTAAAGAAAAAGCTTGTTTTAAGTTGGTAACTTCAACGGATTAATATTTAAACCATATTACAAATTTGTAACCTATGTACCCGTTTCGGCTTTATCTAGCAAGAACCATTATTTTCCTAGTTTAAACGGGTCCCATTAAGCATTAATCAAGTCACGAAAGGGAAAACGAAGAGGTCCTACACATCTAATTTACCTCATTTAATTAATTTCCACTATTATATCAACTATTTTAAAATTTGTCATCACTAAAAAAAGCCATGACAAATAAGATGCATGTAGAAGCCATGCCCCACAAACAAAGTGAACATTTATAGTTACAATTTGGGTGGATTTGTAATTTTGTAAAGAACAGCAATGATTAATATATGATGATTGAAGTATTGGGTGTTCAAAATTTGAAACCATTTGTATGCAATTTTATGGATTTATTCAACTTTATTACACACTTGGCCACGTGCTAGAGGTTTTATATAGTTGAATCAAATTGGGTGTCCCCAACACCTTTTCTCAATTATATGCATCTTTTTTCTGGAAGCTGCAACGGTTTCTTTCTTTACAGCTTCATTTTTCAATTTATATTCTTAATTTAAGTTTTTGTAAAAATCAATATATATATATATATTTGAATAGAACCATCCGAATTATGGTTGTTTTTACCTTTTATGGTTATGGGGATTAAGATTTAGTTTATTGTTAATTTATTTCTTCAACTAAATACACGAATTATTATTCATTAGCACCTCATGCTTATTTTTGTGGAAATATTCATGAGGAAGAGTTACAAATATTACAAATTTTTTGTTACCATACAACAAAATAAATAAAACGTAAAGAATTAGCTTGCAAAATTATTGATTCCCTTCGGGGGACATCCGATAAAATTGGAACGATACAGAGAAGATTAACATAGTCCCTACGCAAGGATGACACGCATAAATCGCGAGAAATGGTGCAAAATTTTTTTATTTAAAAAAAAAAACTTGCAAAATTATTGCATGTGGAGTTTTAGTCAAATGTGCAGAAACTTAAAGATATATGTACTCAATATAGAACTAAACTGCATTACTTTGTGATATATATTTGGTTTATGATTAACAAAAAAAAAAATACAATGTACTTTTAAAGTGATGTATGCTTATCTATATAAATACAATTTTTTAAGTTAGAGGATCGCGAAAAGTATCCCAATTTCCTTGATTTCTATTATTCACCATGTGACATCCTTATTCTATGTCGAAAAAATATAAGAAATAAATTATATATATATATATATAAGTCAATGAGTCTAAATATAATCAACATATATCTCTTTTTGACATTGATTTATGTCAAATTTCAAATTATTCTCAATAAATTTAGAGTTTTGTACTTGTGTCCACGGATCTACGAGCTTGGTGCGTGACAAAAAATTTTAAAATGAAAGGGGTCACCGACCTACCTCATATCATATGTGTTGTTTCAACTTTCAAGAGTTGTAAAATTATAAACCGAAAATTGACAAGGTACAAATACTGTCTTATTTTGTAGATGTATAAATAAATCATAGTACCCTTAAGTTATTACAATACATACATAGTACGTGGTATTGAGATACGTACGTACAACTTAGGAAAAGTAGAAAAAAGGGGAACTTAGGGAGAATCTACGACATATTTGAATGTGGACAAATAAAAGAAATATTCACTAACAACTGCTTTAATCTTCTCGATAAAGTTTTGCCGTTTCCTTCCTTTTTTCTACACTTCGGGAACTCCAAATACTTAACAGCCTAAACTATGCTTTAACCACTTCTAACATCATTAATTTAAATTATAATACGCCCCCACATCTATTTAATTTTCATGTTAAACTTACTCATAATTACTTACCTCACTTTACTACAAACTCAGTTAATAATAATATGTAAAGGGCATAATCACAGCTTTGTTGAGAGAGGGAACATATGTTTGGTAATTTAGTTGATTTAAATCGTGTAATTTCTTTTCCGATATACAAAATCATTTCAAACTTGTATAATTATAGTATATATCGACAGTTTATCATCTCAAATCGTAATTCCAACCACACAATTTTTTCTGACGCAATGATCGACATCTATTATCCTAGTACGTAGTACTCGGACCCATCACAACTTGTGTGAGGAACAAGAGGTTATAACAATTAAAACAAAACTCTATGAAAGAACTATTTTTTTAGAAATATAAAGCTTTTGCAACTGATAAATGAGTTTGACATGGCCCATGGGCAGTACGTACACCGTACGTATCCACAGCAAAAACAAGGATACCCGTAGAACGTAACTCAATTGATTTCGGAGGGACAAATTTGCTACAAGATTCAAGGTTTAATTCCCATATGTTGTAATGTTTAATATGAGTTTTGAGAGGTAGATTCCTTATAAATTTGTGTGAGGTACACCTCTCTTTTAACAGGTCATTAAGTACCTGATTTATCTTCTTTCACTTGTTTTGTCAGGCCGGAATGGGAGGAGTCCTTAGAATTTGTGGTTCAATTTTTCGCTGGAAGCAAAAAGAAGGATGAAAATTGTTGGAATTAATGCTAAAGATTGTACCAAAATAATGAAATATTCTCTCATTCACGGGTTGTTTATGTTGTTCCTCAATTTCTGTAACTTCATGATTACAGTTTAGAGCATGCAGACTGTAGAGCTTCATGTTTGCAGTTGGTATATAGGGTTCTGTTCTGTACTCTTATTTCCAGTTCCGCCAATTCGGGTAATCATTTCAAACATGAAATATTCAGATTCTTTCTGAGAGGACTTTACGGAGGAAGAATATATATATATAGGTCAAATCCTTAAATGATGAGTATCAAGACGAATCTTTGGATTTGAGAATTTATTAGGATTAGATTGCTTACCAGTTACCACCCTATGAATAAAGTGAAATGAAGAGTGAGTAAATTAGGTATTTAATGTTTGGAATAATGGTTTTACAGATTAATTTTGTGTAATTATCGGATAAAATATAATGATAGAGTAGCGATAAACGTGATTTTGAGAACATTCTCATCGTCCTAAGAATACCATATAAAACTGAAAATATATAGCAAATACTCGAGTTTATAGTACCGATACAACTATTTAATATGATTTGACGAGATGCAATACAACCTGACACAGTGCATATGACTTATAGAAATGTTTACATCAAAATTAATACGATTATGAAAGCATCGTTAGATATGCTGCAATTTTATATCGTCCCCATGACTCCCATGACGTGTACTCCATGTGTATGTCCTATTTACCAGAAAACAAAAGAACTAAAAGAAAAAATCCATGTTTTTAAATCTTATGGGACTAGTTGATTTGACGGGAGAAAAAGAAAAAAGATTGAAAGAAAAACGGAACTAGTGTAAAAACTAAAAAAGAATTACACACGAGAACCTGTAAATTATGAGCAATGCCGACCAAAGCATGTTAAAAAATTTTAATTTTGTTGGGATTTCTTCTCTTATTTATGTTGTAAATTATTAATAAAAATAAAGTTATGGGAAAATATCATTTTTGGTCTCACACATTAACCCAAATCTAATTTTAGTCCCAATTATTACAGGATTCTTAATTTTGGTCCCAAATATTACAAAAATTCTCAAAGCTCTTTTATTTTTCTAGTTGGCTAACCATTGACAATGGGTTGTTTATGATTTTTTTCTTGGTTATATAAATATGTGTCCTCTTTACTTTGATTGGAAAACATTGCTCTTAAATACACTAGATTGTTGGACTCTTTACATTGTTGGTTTTTAAACAAGATTAAAGGTATACATTTATAATTTTGTCCCCCGCATTGGGAACTGAACAATTTTGTCATGTATTGGTAAGTATGTAATTTTTCTTTGAAAAGCAAGGAAAAAATTGTCAATTCGTCTTATCCAATTCAACTAGCTTATTTAGCCACAGTTTTTTTAATGGGTATATAACCTATCATTTCCCATTGTTAACCTGGGGCTCCGGTTTTAGGCCCTAATAATTAAATAGTGAAGTAAAAGGTTGGTAAATCCTTGAAGCATAACCAACCCGCTATTTTCCACTGAAGTAAAGGAGCTCTCAGTGTTAGTCCCCCGTTAACTCTTCCGTCGTTTGATTAACGGTTTACCCAAAACTCCGTTTAAAACACGTTAGTTCAGCCTTAAAACACGAATTTGGGGCAAAATACTTTCTTAAACCCTAAAATTATCTTCCAATTCCTTCAACCCCTTTTTCTTCTCATCATTTTCTTCTCGATCGAAGCAAATGCAATAGAAGTTATAGAGAAACAATTGCATGGGAACACGTACGAGAAGGTCAGAGACATACTGTTGTGAGATTTGAGTCTAAACAATGAGTCCCCTCCCATTACCGTAAGTTATTCTGATACTCTTGTCTTGTTTGGTAAACTATGGACAATATTCTCATGGGAAGATCCTTCCACATAAAAAAACGACAACCCCCAACAATGTTAAAGCAATTATAGAACTTTCTCTCACAGTTTGTTTCAGTCCATGAAGTGCGGAATGCAGCCCTTCGCCTATAAAAGCAGAAGACATCTTCATTAATAGCCGTCGTGGAGCTCGCCGCGGTTGATATCTTCACTTCTCTCTAAGCTTCGCCGCTGATGATGAACAATGTGAGAATTGGGTGAGAATGAGATATTAGGGTTTAAGAATGATGATTTTTGCCCCCAATTCGTGTTTTAAGGCTGAACTAACGTGTTTTAGACGGAGTCAAAGGACGGAAGGGTTAATGGGGGACTAACGCTAAGAATTTTTGTCATATTTGGGATCAAAATTGAGAATCCTGTAATGATTAGGACTAAAATTAGATTTGGGTTAATGTGTGGGATCAAAATGATATTTTCCGCCGATGGTATTTGATAAGAGTAGCAATTAAAAACAATCCAAACAAAACAAACCCCTTTTGGATATTTATAATTTGGTGATATTTTTTAAACGTGCGATAACAATTTAATAAAATAACTTGTGATCTAGAAAAAGAAAATATACGACATATTTTGAAGACTTAATATAATCTTTTGATATATTAAATGTTTTGAAAATTCTTAGAACTTAGGTCAAGAAACAGCAAAATACAAATCCCTTTAATGTTAATTTGGCCGCATCCAAAACATCATATATATGAAGCTCTAATGCGCCTATACTTTAAAAATAATATTATTTTATCGTGTTATAGCGGATATTCATGTAGAACATTGTATCCAATATTTCTCATATGAAAGATTTACAAAAAAAAACTAAATAGTCGTATCCTTATGGTGTTGTAACTTTATCGCCATATCCTTATACTTGCAATGTAGATATGAATTAGTAAATACAATCCCAAAAGTTGAGTGGAGGATAGTAATAATGGGCAGGGGCAAAACTGGAAAGTAAGTGGGGGGCCGACGTTTTCCGTTAGAGTTGGCTTTGTGGCCGTCTCATGAACTGTTCTCTGCACTTAACGGCTGCCGTCACGGCTATAAATACGGGCTCTTTTTTCCTCTCAGACAAAAACACACCATCGCTCTCACACACATTAGTAGGTGTCAAAAACAGAAGAGTTCCCAAAGTTTGTATCTCAACTGGTTGCGTGAACAAGAAGAGTGGTATCTCTGTTCTTCCTCGAAAAGATCTTTCTTTGCTGCAATTATACTCAATGGGGAAGAAAGATCAAGCCCAGAAAGACAAGGACAGAGTTCACTCCGTCCTTGAACTTGTCAAGAAACAATCCCCTCTATCCATCAAACAGGTTCATTCCACACACACACTTTCACCTTCCACTCTCTGTACATATATATTCACATTATTGAACTGAGTATTTGTAACATGTACAGGAGAAGTTCTGCAACAATGCCTGTGTGGAGAGGTTTCTCAAGGCCAAAGGAGACAGTGTTAAGAAAGCAGCTAAGCACCTCAGGAACTGCCTCACTTGGAGAAGCTCCATAGGCACTGGTATTCTTCTTAGCTTTCTCAGTTTAATTTGAAATGGGGGAAAATAAAAGGGGTTCATGTGGTCCACTTTTCTTGATTTGTTTTTTAGTTTCAAAATGGGAATCTTTTTTCTTTTGATAATCTTGAAACATCGCCCTCATTAAAGTGCATGAGGCTCTCAAAAACATATGGGATTTAAATGGCTCGCATGCAGTTGTATAAAGTTGTGTCGTGCCAGAAAGATTATAAAGATTGGATTTTTATCGCTGATTTTTATGTGGGGTGTTTTGGATTTTGCAGATAATTTGATCGCCGATGAGTTCTCGGCTGAGCTCGCCGAAGGGGTCGCCTATGTTGCCGGCCATGACGATGAATTAAGACCTGTCATGGTAACTCTCTCTCTCTCTCTAAAAATGAAAGCTTTTTTTCAAGTATTTTGAACTTTGAAGACTGAATATTGTATATTTGCATGTTTCTTGCTGCTGAATTGCAGGTGTTTCGAATCAAGCAAGATTACCAGAAATTCCATTCTCAGAAGCTGTAAGCTCATCTATTTCTGATTCTCAGCTTGCAATATTCATAAATATTGATTATTGTTCTCTTTAAATTTGAATTCTTGTTGAAACTTTTGTAGGTTTACGAGGTTGCTGGTGTTCACACTGGAGGTGGCTATTCAGACCATGGCCAAGAACGTTGAGCAATTTGTTATCCTCTTTGATGCAAGTAAGTTTAATTCCCTTGTGATTAACAATTTCTCTAATGAAATACTAGGAAAAAGCACTTTTAAGATTTTTCAGACAGCTTAAGTTTTGAATTACAAGAAATATATATGTTAAAAATGGTCTCAAAGTATAGTCTGGCAAACAAAATCAGAAAACAGCTTTTTCTACCTCAGTTGGGGAGTCAGCAATTAATGTACCTTCCCATTCTTAGGGATTCCACAGCCACTTTAAAACCAGTCTGAAATACCTTCAAACACACCCCCTTTTGTTAAAACTCACACCCCATCTTTTAATTTCCAATGCTCACGCCTAAATTAGCCTCTTAATGAAGCAATTAATTAAGTAAATAAAGAAGATAAATACTTGGGTTCTCTGGAAACTTTTTCAGAAGTTGCCCGGAGTGCCCTCGAGGTGTCATGGTCGTGTGTTGGGGGGTGTAGGGGTATATTGGGGCATTCACTTTTTTTGTAGGTGAATTTTTTTTTTTTGGACAGCTTTTGTAGGTGAATTATGGTATGCAAAAGTGACCATAATTCTACTTTTGGGGAATTGTCAGAGATGCCCCAATTGAGATTTGAAATATTTCTTGACTTTATCAAAAGAGTTGCCTAATTTTGGTGGGTTTTTGGGGAAATCAATAAATTCTTGTGGTTTGTTGACTAATTGAGTGGGAATAATGCAGGCTTTTTCAGATCAGCTTCAGCTTTTATGAACATGTTGCTGGCAATGATGAAGATCATTGGGGATTACTATCCAGGTCGCCTGCACAAGGCCTTTGTCATTGACCCCCCCTCACTCTTTTCCTATCTTTGGAAGGTAAATTACTAATAGATTAACTCAATTTAGAAGAAATTCGAATCGAGCAGTGTTGTTTTCGTATCGTCATGATATTGTCTCATAATTATCTATATATACTAAGTCATTTTAAGCGTGTTGTGTGAGATATTTATACTATCGTTGTGATGTTCAGGGAATGAAGCCGTTCGTGGAGCTATCATCATTAACAACGGTGGTTGCATCACTCGATTTTGAAGAATCACTCGAGTTCAACGACCTAACATCATATCCACGAGCGGCATCAATGCGCTTCGACTCATCCTCCGTGCCGTCCTCGGGCCAACTCGGGCCGTGCTCTTCCTCCCGGTTCTCCTTCACTGTCTCCCACCACTTCGACTCCGTGAAGCCTTGGTACTTATCCTTCACCGACACATCCTCCGCCAAAGTGGGCCCCGCCACTGCCACCGGAGCTACCATTTCCCCCCTCAATGCCCGCTCCATGTCCTTTGCGTCTCCCGTCGCCAGAAGTACGCCGCGTACCGGTGGTAGCTTCGATATCACTAGAAAGAGCTTCTTCCCGTCGACGCCGATGCCGCAGAAGACGCAGAAACTCGACCCCTCCATGATCCACCACCCTCGAACCCCGAAGCCGTCGTTCCTCCACTCGCCGGCGATGTTCTTCCGGAAAGACCACCACCACCACCAACCACCGCACCGCGCCGAGAAATCCCGCGACTCGTTCGTCCCCTTCTTGAAATTCTACCGGCGGCCCTACGACGAGATGATTTATCGCTCGAAGATGAGGCCGCCGTTAGGAGGGCTCATCTCCATCGTCTCCCCGCATATCAAACGCCGGCAAATGACGTCAGTCTCGCAGAGGTTTTGATCAAGAAAAGAGTACATACAACAAAGACGACGAGAGGACGTACACTAATAATTAAATTGTATTCTTTTTTAGTTAACAGTTTGTTAATCTCAATTTAGTACACTAATTTTGTCTCCAAAATTCGTGTAAACAAGTAGACTGCGTGCTAAGAGGGATGTGAAATCTCGTGCAAAAACATAAATATTATGTCACATTAATTAGTGCTAATTAAGTTCGGTCTAAATTTCGGATTGTGCACAAACACAGCATGGAAGTAAGACAGCGTGGTCGAGACGGTGAACACCACCACATCGAAAACCTTCCAATTGAGCTAATTAATTAAATTTTGTACTTCATTATTTTTTGTAATTTTGTTTTTTGGGGTTGGAATCTGTGATGTTAATAATAAAAAAATTTATTTTTTTTGTCCTAATTACATAATTTCGTACGTGTGGTTTGGAATTTTATTTTATTAGTTGGACTTTGTAATGTCAATAATTTTAAAAAGAAATTGACTTGAGTTTGAACACTCTTCTCCTTGTACGCTTTCATGTGTTGGTTTCAAGAATGGCAGGGCATTTGGTAGGAATAAACTTGTCTTTTAGCTGTTTGTTGTAATGCCAAAGTCAATTGGAGCAGACTATTTTTCTAATTTATATGCTTACTTTGTTGAAGAAACTGTCTGGGGAATTGCAGGTTTCATAGAATGTGTACACATTCAAATACTCACACTCATGCATCTATATCTAGCA
The DNA here is from genome assembly GCA_037501455.1 of Lantana camara. NCBI lineage: Eukaryota > Viridiplantae > Streptophyta > Magnoliopsida > Lamiales > Verbenaceae > Lantana > Lantana camara. The sequence goes on from CM074857.1 coordinate 123,376,804, forward strand.
GTATACAAGGAATGATTCAAATATCTTCTAGCTCAATTCAACTTTGAATTCAAATATTCTGCTGATACTCTATTTTACGGGGATGATATTCTTTTTGAACAGTAATTTAGAATTTAATCTTAAATTTAAATATTTTACGACGCCCACGTACGTATAACTAGTATATATTTCTTTTAGATAGTAATATAGAACCAAACTCATGAGTTCGGAAATTTCACTTGTGTTCAACGAGGTCGTGGCCGACCTCCTCAGAGCATGATCCATTATTAATGGTGTATTCCAGAAGACAAATATAGAAAGAAGAGTATTTTTCTAGTTTTATAATATTAATAATAATTAGTTTTGTAACTCAAAATCTACAAAATAATTAAAATTGGGGAAATTATAAATTTGATATATATACTAGCTCGATCAATTTAGCAATTTTGGTACATTTCATTTTCCCGTGATAAAATAGAACCCTATCTTCAAAATCAAGTAATTTCATGCTCATTTTTGACTGAAAACAAATTTTACTCGTCGGAATTTACACGTGAGTTCGCCACATGTAAAATTGAGTCATATTTCTGGCAAACAAAACTGGGTTCCGATCAAAAAGATCATTAATTAATTGTATGATTCGTAAGATACAATCCAATTTTGTCGCTAAAAAATGAAATATTGTATCAAAAATGTTGAATCGCTCGAATTAATATACCAAATTTATAATATTCACAATTAAAATTATATACCCTCAGGTAACAAAAACAATAGCAAATTACATTAAGATCAATTAAAATGAACATAAGTACGAATAATTTGTCTTGTATTAATTTGTCCAGAAGCAATCAAGGTTCCATCCATGCATTTAAATTGTGTTTCCCCATAAGTTTGTGCACCACCCACGTTGTTTGATTCACTCACTGCACTGGAGATTTAGAGTTTGTATTTTCTTTCAGGCTCGATTTCGACACAGACAAAACCCCTTTAGCACTTGCTGTTTTTTCCTTTGTTTTGGAGCTATGGGGCTTTGTTCTTTTTCATTTAGAACTTGTAACAAAAAGTCTGTTTCACATACTTCTAGACCATAAAATTAGATGTGACAAATGTCAACATGTATGTATTTTTCTTTTGGTAATTCGTCTCTGATTGGTTTGTTTTGTTGCATAACTTGGCCGGAGACTGTTTGACATTTGGTGTTTTATGATTTGTTTGTTTGTCGTGTGGAAGTCTACGTGTTTTTTCGGTTTTTTGTGAATGAGAAGACGAGTGTTTTAAATCTGACGGTTAAATTTAAGTTTGAGATTTTCAAATATCAACAACATGATCACATGGTGGAAGGAGACCTCTTCCTTTATTGATTTTGAAAATGGGGTATGTCACAAGTTCAAAACCATACACCAAAGTAACTATATAATTGGATGAATTGAATCTCAGATTGGACTAAATTGATGAGGAATCCCACTAACTAGTTTAAAATTGATAAAATTGAAGACTTTTTGTTACTATTTGTCTATATAAATATAGATACATACATACATATATATATAATGGGATTTCATACCTGGCAAATCTTTTACTCTATATGAGTACTCGTCGAATCGTTTTTTCTCTTTTTCCCATATTTTATATTGTGTTACTATTTTTGTTTGGTTCTCCTCCTTTCATCTTTATCTATTAGACTCTTTTATGGTTAGTCACGCTATCTCTAGTATTTGTAACTACCTGACTAGCTTCTTTATCCACAAAATCTTAAGAAGAGAGCTCACCGGATGAGATTTCAAACATAGCTCGTTACGCCGGAATTCCCTTCGCTCTATCTCATGTGATGAGGCTAGCTACGGATTCTAATTGAGTATATATATATTCCAAGATTAATGAGGGTAAAAACATGGTCACATGGTTGTCCCTTTGTTTCTTTAGTTCTTGGTCACATAATTGCTCTGCTGCATGCACAGAGGATTTTTTAAAAATAATATTTTTTTTTATTCGAATTCAAAAAATAATACCGAGATTGAACGTGTTAAGATTTTGGTATAAGTCACCATAGAATATGGCATCTTAAATTGTATTTTAAACAAAAACACCAGAATCTGTGGGGGGACTGAGAGGCAGTTTTTTTTTTTAAATAATATCTATATCTATACTATATAAAAAAGGAAGCGGTGTTTTGTCTCACAAACGATGGTTTGTGACACCAAAACACCAATTTTTTGTATTGCCTATTATACCCTTACTATTATTAAGGAAAATACACATGATAAGGGTTTCTTTTGGGATTTCCTCCCTCAATCTTTAACTTCTTCTCTCAATTTATAAGTCTCAACTTTCTCCCTCAACTTCTAATTTCTTATCGGTATCAACTTCTTCCCTCAACTCAGACAATTTCTATTCGGTATCAACTTTCTCCCTCAATTTATTGTTGCAACAATTTCTTTCGTTCTAAATTCCAATTCAAATAATATATATTCTAACACAGGTTTGGGGTAATTGTTTTTAATTTGATTTTATTTTGCATTTTTTCTACTTTAGAAAGTTGTATCGTGACAATGTGCAGAAAACCAGAAAAGAGTGGAAGAGAAAGGGTAATTGTTTTAATTTAATTTTATTTTGTATTTTTTCTACTTTAAAAAGTCGTATCGTGACAATGTGCAGAAAACCAGAAAAGAGTGAAAGAGAAAGGGTAATTATTTTTAATTTTATTTTATTTTGTATTTTTTCTACTATAAAAAGTCGTATCGTGACAATGTGCAGAAAACCATAAAAGAGTGGAAGAGAAAGGGTAATTGTTTTTAATTTTATTTTATTTTGCATTTTTTTACTTTACAAAGATCTGTCGTAACACTTTGCAGAAAACCAGAAAAGGGTGAAAGAGAAAGGGTAATTGAGACAAATGGATTTTGGTATTAACGCTTCAACCCGGAACATTCTAAATTCTAATTCAAACAATATATATCCTAGCAAGGTAATTGTTCTTAATTTTTATTTTACGTTATTGCGTTTTGTCTATTTTAAGAAGTCGTATAATGAGATGACACTATGTATGTAAACAAACCTGATTCACCTTTCCTGTGTTCAATTTATGCAGGATTGTTAAATAAAGACGTTAATTCATCTTTCACGTGTTCAATTTAATTGATATGGGCATGTTCAATTTTGGATTTTTTGTATTAAAACTTTAAATGAAGGTTTATTCTTTGTTGGTATTCGGCATGTTTCTATTTGTTGGGAATTTAAATAAATTTGTGTTCTTTTTTATTTTTAATTATAAATAATTAATTATATTAACAATTTTTCTTGCACGCAGGGACGGCGTGCGGCGGTGACTAGTTTTAAGAAATGTCAGCCAAAAAATCTGGAGACTAATATTATTTTAACTATTATTTTAATGAAAAACGCCATAGCTCATGGCTTCTTTTTGGCTGGCCAAATTTCTTATTTTATTTTAATAAAATTATGTTATTTTGAGTAATGTTGAATGTGGTTTAGAATAATAATTTTTGTAATTTTTACAAATTAAATTATTTAGTAATTTTTTAAAATGTTTTCGTAGAATTCAATATTAATATTATTAATTAGAAGATGAGATCTTCTACGCCATCTCTTGCTCCATCCGTTGGATATAGGACACGTGTACACTTAACGGATAAAGTATAACGGATAAAGCATAACGGAGCAATTTAATTTCCGTCTATCGTCTTCTTTCTCCCAAAATTCTCTACCATAATTCTGCTTTCAGTTTTGTTTCCGAAATTCACTCAAAAGTCTTAACCCAACAATTCTTTCGGTTTCAAGGTGAAAAGGTGGCGGATGATTTCAAATAAGCAGCAGTTCTTCATTCTTCTTTCAGATTTCCAATTGATAACTACGTTCTTCTTTCAGATTCCCAAATGAAATCAGCCCGAGCAATTTCTCCAATTTTCGTTTTTCGCGAAACTGGCGAATTGCGGAAACAATTCATCTCTAATTATTTGAGTAGTCCTACATCTTTGGAGATGGTTTATTTGTTTGTATTTGTTTCTGTTATGCTTAATTTTCTGGAAAAAAAAATCATTTGAGCTCCACGACTCCATTTGGATATTCAGAAATCTTAGTGTTGATAGTAGATTCTTGAATCTTGATTCATGATATAATTTTTCTGTTAGTTTTTGTTTTGAGTTGTAGCAGAGTTGGTATTTGTTATGAGACAAACAACAGAACAGAGGTTATCAATTTAACTCAAGAATATACTATGATAATTTGGTTTCTCATTCTAGTGTTTATCTGATGAACTAGTTTGTAATCACCCCAAAAGAAAACTGGAACGAAGCAATGGATTATGATTTTGCTCAAGATATCTTCACGAAAACTTTTATTTAATTTTATTTGTTTTGGATATACATAATATTTTTATTTTTTTTTGATTTCTTGGATAAAAGGTTACCTTTTCTTTTTCTTTCCTTTAATAGATCCGACGTTAGGGTTACCAACACTCCGTTATCTTTTTTTTTTTTCCCTAATAAAATCTATAAGTTTTGATACGTGTCACACATCCAACATATGGAGCACGAGATGAAGCACAAGAATGGAGCAGAAGATCCAAACCGAATTAAAATACAACACTCAACTTAAAATACAACACTCAACCGACAATACATAAGTGACCCAACTCAATTAAATGTCAATACTGAACATTGCATTACTATCTATCTTCTTCGAGATGGTCCTGCTTCGTACATCTCATTATGTATTTTTGTTGTTCTATCCCGTCCTGATCTCCTTTTTTCCCTCATTGTAGGATTGTGATCCAACTTGAATCTTGTTGAAGGCCGGTCCTGCTTCGTACATCTCATTATGTATTTTTGTTGTTCTATCCCGTCCTGATCTCCTTTTTTCCCTCATTGTAGGATTGTGATCCAACTTGAATCTTGTTGAAGGCCAGTATTCTTTTGCCCATATCGGATAGAACTTACCGCTATACGTTTCTATAAAGTGATCGACCTTGTAATACCTAGGGTATGAATTGGAAGTAGGAATATCATTCTGTTTGCACACTTGAATAGCATGCGACATGGAATTCTTAAATTATTCCAGGACCCACAACTGCATTGATTCGTAGTCGAAGTGATTGGAAAACGGGTCACATATCCGCAGGGACCAACACTTCTAACATTGGCTGATAAATCATCTTTGTTAACCATGTGCACAATGTTACGATCAGCAAACCTCGCGGTCCTTCGGTATTACGAGGTCGATCACTTTATAGAAACATATAGCGGCAAGTTCTATCTGATATGGGCAAAAGAATACTGGCCTCTGACAAGATTCAAATTGGTTCACAATCCTGCAATGAGGGAAAAAAGGAGATCAAGACGGGATAGAACAACAAGAATACATAATGAAATGGACGAAGCTGGACTATCTCAAAGAAAATAGATAATAATGCAATGTTCAATATTGATATTTAATTGTGGTGGGTCACTTATGTATTGTCTGTTGAGTGTTGTATTTTAATTCGGGTGATTTCCATTTTAGTATGTGTTGTTTTTCTTATCATAATTTTAATTAATAATATTAATATTGAATTCTACGAAAACATTTTCAAAAATTACTAAATAATTTAATTTGTAAAAATTACAAAAATTATTATTCTAAATCATATTCAACATTACTCAAAATAATATAATTTAATTAAAATTCAGGCCAGCCAAAAAGACGCCCGGAGCTATGGTGTTTTTCATTAAAATAATAGTTAAAATAATATTATTCGTCAGATTTTCTCGCTGACATTTCTTAAAATATTATTAAAAAAAAAAAAAAAACCACCTCTCAATCGCCATAAATTCTGACGTTTTTGTTTAAAATACAGATTAAGATGCTATATTCTGTGGCGACTTATACCAAAATCTTAACCCGTTTAATTTTGGTATTATTTTTTGAATTCGAATAAAAAAAATATTATTTTTGAAAAATTCTCGGCACACTTGTGATATGTTGAATAACTAATTAATCCCTTGGTTATAATTCGTGACCAGTCGTAAATGGTGGAACCCATGCTTGTTTTTTTCTTCCCTATGTTTTGTTTTGGCGAGGAAAAAGCATTTTATTGGTTTGGTAACTTTGGTTTAGTAGTGTCTTGTCACGACGACTAAATGTTTGTGGGTTGTAGCATTGTGCATGGGTTCTCATGTTCAAATAATTGTTGATATCGGTCGTGGGAGGCCGCGTAAGGGATTCGTCCATTCTTATTTAAATATTAAGAGTTTGAATTTCAGGTTTAGATATAAAATAGTTTTAAAATTTTTAATTAGTTGTCTCATTTTGTAAGAGAAGACTAATCACTAGCTATAATCGACAATTGGTGTATTAATTTATAAAAAAAAATTATACATAGTCGTTTTCAGGGACGACTTCAAAATCGTGAGATAATTCGTTTTCATATTTTGCAGCGTCTTTGGGGAAAAAAAATAGAAGAGAGAGGACTTTTCTTTTTTTGAGTTACATAAATGATTATATTGAGTTTTGACATAATAAATTGGGCATGAGATTGTATATGGGCCTAGTTTTGACCCAATTGAACTACCATTTTATGCAATGCTGCACGTCTATTTTGTTGGGCTTAGGCTTTGAAACTTTAACTTAACAGGGCTTCTGAAGAATACAATGTCAGCCCAAACTAACAAAATTTTACATTCACCCCATCATTATTTCGTTCCCGCTCGTGTAGTTCAACATTTTGATACTACTATAGATTAACTAGAAATTTCGTATTTAAATAATTGGATATGAAATTATTATTGATCGAAAAGATTTACATTTTGGTTGTTTGATTCGCCTCGGATACATAATAAAATACAGAACCCAAAATTTGTTGTTATTATTGTACTATTTTGGTTAGTGGAAAACAAAATCGCAAAGAAAAAGAAAGCAAAGGAGAAAAAGAAAGCAATTATAGAAATAGAGTTGGGGGCAAAAAGATTAAAGAGGTAAAGAGAAGAGGGAAAAAGGGCTGTAAAGCTACTTGCTTTGATTGCACAACAGCTTTCATTTCATGCACTTTTCTTGGTTGGCCACAATTACTAAAACTGTTTTAAATTAAAAAATGATGATAATTGAGGACTTTGGTTAAATAATCCAGCAGATAATTTCATCCCTCTGGCCATGTTTTGTCTCATATACAAAACACTTTTTTGACCTTTGAAAATATTCTGCTTCAATTTTGCTATAAAGCATCGGAATTATGCTGCTTTTTTTGGCTGAATCACTGACACCCAAAATTTTCTTTTTCCTGTAAATTTGAAAAGTGAGAATCCCGATACTCCACTAATTTGTACAAATACCGTTACATGGCGTGCTAAACTCTCGTATTTGCTTGATATATATTTGTTTGCACATTATACGTTTAAACTTGTTTCAAGATTGACGACCATTTCAATCTGACGATATGTTTTCCTTTGCGTTTATATATAAAGAATGCTGAAATTTGTATCCGAAAAGAGTATAAAAAGGACCAAATTAACAAGAAGAATTCAGCAATAAGAAAGAGTAAGCTATAATGTGCGCAAATATAATATTTGATGTTATCATCATTTCCGCAATAACTAATCCTGTCCTTGGATCCTACTTTTGACAAAAGTTATTATGGGCAATATTTGCACATAATTCTGTTGCCTGCACGCATTTGCTTTCTGTTATACCCACGATGAAAAGATAAAAACAAAGGGTCACTTGTTTCGACATTTTTCCTTTTAATATGCACTATATTTTTGTCTCTTCTAATCAATACCGTCTTACGGGTAACGGGTAATTTTAATCTGAATCGGATTCATTCTATTTAGTATAATAAATGAGTGAATATTCTATACTTATTATATCATTAGTTTAGGTTTAACTGAATCGAAGTGGAGCAAGAATTTGGGAAAATCTCATGACGGATATGGAATTAAAAGACAAATTTATTTAGGTAAAAATAGGACATGATGATGACTAGGGATTTGGGGAAGGAAACCATCATGTTACCAAAATTATTGATGGTATCTTCCTTATATCTCATTTGAGGAGAGGGAATCAATTCAATTACATTTTTTTTTTAATAATATTGATTTTTTTTTTTTATTTTTTTTTTGATCTCTTAGAGTTTCCCCCACCCAATTAAGTGAAGGACTAATCTCCCGAGGTAACTGAAGGCGCTTATGCGGGGACCTCTTCCAACGTAGTTTCAGAAATTCAAGAACACAATTTAAGAAAACAGTTTTAGAAATTCAAGAAAAATTACAGTTTCGTAATTCAGGCTTTCTAAAAGAACTCACGAATACCTAATTCGCATCTAAGCCTAAGAATTTCTACCAAATTCAGAATAATTGAGACGAATCAAAAACACGATTAACGAGGTGGCTCTGATACCACTTGTTGAAAAACACGAATCAGAAAGCAGCGGAATTTAAAAAATTTTCCCAACAAAAGGATCTAGTACTCGCAATCGTGTAACCAAATTCGTAGAGATAGAAAACTTACTTTTCTTTTATTCTTTCTTGAAGCGTTTCAAGCCATCCAAGAACGATCTTCTCGCGGCTTGACAACCCGTCCCTCGAAAGTCTCTTTCTACTTCAGAATCCATTGTAGGGATAACAATCCACACCAACCTAGATTCATATCATGTTAGGGAAGTTCTTAACAATATAACATAAAGAAAGAAACATGAAACGAGAAAAGCATGATTGAAACTCCCTTCGAAAACCAGTTTTGCGAAAGTAGAAAACTGCCAGTCACAAAACCCTCGTGAAAAAATTCATCCTTCAGGATATGGACGAACAGTTTTCGCCATCTTCTTTGGTTCGATTTTTTCATTCGTTTCATGTCGGGTTCAGAATCGTTTCATCATCCCTTCTGATCGTTTTGCTTGATCCCCACTTTTTGGTAAAGCTCGAATCTTCAAAACTTCTAACTTGAAGCTCTCTAGAGATAGTCCACCAACTTAACTACAATCTAACTAGTAAGGATGCTAGTTCTCTAGTTAGTGTTTAGGCTTAACCTAGGGTTTTTATTTATCTTGGAGAAAGGATGGTGTTCAACACATGAACCAAAAGAATTCTCGATTAGCTCTAAGGGGAGCTCGAGCTCCCCTATTTATAAGCAAGGGAGTGCCGAAATTCCTAGTCCTTAATGGGCTAGGATTTTGGTCTCTCTCTCTCCTATGACTTGATCGTCAAGTAATTTTGACTTTGACTTTGAATTCTAATTCAAATCAACTTTCAAGAGAGCTAAAAATATCCAAACTATTTTTGGATAATTTTATACTTTATTTATTTAAAATAAATAACTTATTTTATCTAATTAATTAATTCATAATTAATTAACTAGATTATTTTTCTCCAAAATAAGACTTTCTTTTTAATTCAAAATTAAACCAAAGTCTATTAAATAATTAACAAATTAATTATTTAATATATTATTAAACAATCACGTGTGGCACACGTGTCACAATGACACGTGTCCAGTCACGTGACCCACACGTGTAGTTTCACACGTGTGGAACCCTCTGGGCTTGATTAACTCGTTTAATCATTTTAAAGCCTCAACTCATGTAACCAAGTTGTTGTGTGTGACCCTCTAGGTTCTCAATTCAATTAGCAATGACCCTAATTAATTAATTCACTTATTAATTAATCAGTCTACAGATTAAACAACCATAGTCTAGCAACAGGTGTTTAACCCCTAGCTGAATTGGAATGTTCGGATTCGACAGAACCTTTAAGTCATTGATTCATGTGAGATACAATCCTCCTACTTACTATCTCTCAACCAAGATCTAGGGTAAGGGAATAATCAGAACCCTAATAATCTGGTCTTAAAGCTAAGTACATTTCATATCCATTTGATCTCAATCCAAGAAACCCTTTTCTTGATGTCTTGATCTACTGCCTTGGCCAAGGACTCCATATGGCATATGAATGACTTACACAATAAGAGATCACCTTGCATATGCAAGTGTAGGTCCTTTCTTGATTCTCATTCACTTTCATGAGTCACTTGTGCAGCCCCAGCATAAGCCTTGAATCAGTTGTCTAAGGCGACACCCTTTAAAGCTTATACCAAAGACTACAGAGTTAACTCATAAAGTAACATGGAACCTCAAGTCTAAGGATCAATTAATCACATCAATGACTCGTGAGATATTTCCTAATCTGGAAGTTTCCATTTCCTGAAATAGAAACTTCCTTTCCCATTTAGGAATGTTCTCACACGGGGCACCTCAGTGAACTTACTTATTAAAGTAAGCACCCTCATGTATCACGCACATATCAACTATACACTTTGCACCTCCATGAAACAAGGTGGTCCTTCTTAAGGGCGTGATCCCACAAGCAAGCCTTAGAGGAGTCAGGTTGACACTCCCACTGTCTGTAGGACTCATCGGCTTGGAGTATTTTACTAATCATGACTTATGTGATATAGGGCTCGTTTCATGAACCATTTCACCTAAATGGTAGAGTCCTAAAGTCATCAGGATTAGGGGAGTTCTCATACATGCACAGCTAAAGTAAACGCATACCAAACAAGAGCATATAAAGAAGTGTTTGCCAATGATATTAATCAATCGTATATTATTCAAAGATTGTCTGTGATACTAGGAAAGTCCCAAAACGGATTATGACTAATCGGCTTTCTAGGGCACTATTCCTAACATCAACTGCCCGTTGGTAATATTGATCGTTGAATTGTTTAATTAATCCTTGGGTTTTCAGTTACCTATATAGGAGGGGAGCCTCCTTAAAAACCCCACGGTCGCGTTGACAGGTTTTAATAAAAATAAAAAAATAAAAATTAATAATGGAACAAATTTTATTTAGGTAAAAATGTAAAATTGGTTCGATAACTTTGCAATTTAGACAATTTAGTCCTGTCAATTTCAAAATTTACAATTAAGTCCTGTAAGTTCTAAAATTTTACAATTTATGTACGAATTCAGACGACGCGGGCCAGACTCTTCTTTGTGTGAGTTGTTCCACGCACGCAAACCAGAAGATTTCACTTGTCTTGGATTGAAATAAGTACGTAGAGATCTGATATGGATGGGAGTGTCCAGGTTCATGAAGACAGAATTAACTTGGTTGAAATAGGATAGAATTAATTTGGTAATTTGAGATTTCGTTGATTTGTTTTCCTTAGGAGTCCTGAGTCTAGATGGTTGTTTTCTTTATATTACGTGAATTGTTTAGTTTGGTGATTAAGCAATAACAACTTCAAATTTTCCAATTTTTAAATCTAAATTCTCTCTCTCATCTCAAACCCTTCAATCGTCGGTCTTGCCGGAACCCTCCCTTCTCCCCTATATTTCTATGAGTCCCAGACTACTACGAAGTCTCCTTCGATACGTTCATATCCTATACGTATCATTGGTGCTTTCATTGAATTTCGCTCATGGCTGGATTCGTTAGTACGACAAGTTTTCAAAAATTCCAACAACGAGTGGTTGGACAAATGATTTCCCACACCGCGGTGTTGCAACAACTCAATCAAACAATGCAGAAATTGCAACACGACTTGTCAGTCTACCTTTCGTGTGTTAGGAATAGTGCCCTAAAAGCCACTTGAATATCCGCTTTGTACTTTTCCTTATTGTAATCACAGACAATCTTTGAATAAAATAACAAATTGAGTCAGCACTTCTTTATATGCTCTTGTTTGGTATGCGTTTACTTTAGTTGTGTATGTATGAGAACTCCCCTAATCCTGATGACTTTAGGACTCTACCATTTAGGTGAAATGGTTCATGAAACGAGCCCTATATCACATAAGTCATGATTAGTAAAATACTCCAAGCCGATGAGTCCTACCGACAGTGGGAGTGTCAACCTGACTCCTCTAAGACTTGCTTGTGGGATCACGCCCTTAAGAAGGACCACCTTGTTTCATGGAGGTGCAAAGTGTATAGTTGATACGTGCGTGATACATGAGAGTGCTTACTTCCATAAGTAAGTTCACTGAGGTGCCCCGTGTGAGAAGATTCCTAAATGGGAAAGGAAGTTTCTATTTCAGGAAATGGAAACTTCCAGATTAGGAAATATCTCACGAGTCATTGATGTGATTAATTGATCCTTAGACTTGAGGTTCCATGTCAATTTATGAGTTAACTCTGTAGTCATAGGTATAGGCTTTAAAGGGTGTCGCCTTAGACAACTGATTCAAGGCTTATGCTGGGGCTGCACAAGTGATTCATAAAAGTGAATGAGAATCAAGAAAGGACCTACACTTGCATTTGCAAGGTGATCTCTTATTGTGTAAGTCATTCATATGCCATATGGAGTCCTTGGCCAAGGCAGTAGATCAAGACATCAAGAAAAGGGTTTCTTGGATTGAGATCAAATGGATATGAAATGCACTTAGCTTTAAGACCAGATTATTAGGGTTCTAATTATTCCCTTACCCTAGATCATGGTTGAGAGATAGTAAGTAGGAGGATTGTATCTCACATGAGTCAATGACTTAAAGGTTCTGTCGAATCCGAACATTCCAATTCAGCTAGGGGTTAAACACCTATTGCTAGACTATGGTCGTTTAATTTGTGGACTGATTAATTAATTAGGGTCACTGCTAATTGAATTGAGAACCTAGAGGGTCACACACAACAACTTGGTTACATGAGTTAAGGCTTTAAAATGATTAAACGAGTTAATCGAGCCAAGAGGGTTCCACACGTGTGAAACCACACGTGTGGGTCACGTGAGTGACACGTGTCCTTGTGACACGTGTCTCACACGTATATATATATATATATATATATATATATATTAAATAATTAAATGTGTTAATTATTTAATAGACTTTGGTTTAATTTTGAATTAAAAAGAAAGTCTTATTTTGGAGAAAATTAATTAATTAGATAAAAATAAGTTATTTATTTATTTAATAAATAAAGCATAAAATTATCCAAAAGGAGTTTGGATATTTTTAGCTCTCTTAAAAGTTGATTTGAATTAGAATTCAAAGTCAAAGTTGGAATTACTTGATGATCAAGTAATAAGAGAGAGGGACCAAAATCCTTAACCCATAAGGACTAGGGATTTTCGGCCACCCTCCCTTTCCTATATATAGGGGAGCTCATGCTCCCCTTAGAGAGTAATTGGCAATTCTTTTGGCTCATGTGTTGAACACCATCATTTCTCCAAGATATATTAAACCCTAGGTTAAGCCTAAACACTAACTAGAGAACTAGCATCCTTACTAGTTAGATTGTAGTCAAGTTGGTGGACTATCTCTGGAGAGCTTCAAGTTAGAAGTTTTGAAGATTCGAGCTTTACCAAGGAGAGGGGATCAAGCCGCGATAAGAGCGTTTTTGGGTGGCTTGAAACGCTTCAAGAAAGATTATTGAAAAGTAAGTTTCTAATCTCTACGAATTTGGATACATGATTGCGAGTCCAAAATCCTTTTGTTGGAAAATTTTTAAATTTCCTCTACTTTCTGATTCCTGTTTTCCAACATCGTGAATGGAGGAATCGCGAGCAGATTCGGAATCGTCGGAATTGTCCAATGTGATTCGGTGTGCCGAAGCCCATCCAACCTTCAACCCCACTCCGATAACTAAAGACGTTTCCTCGGTTGAAATGTGCAGTTGAAGATGACCAAATTGCAGTGGCTCTTAATATATATGTCGATAATTGTAAGGAACATTCGAACAACGATGATTATATGGAAAAACAGGTAATTCAAGATCCCGTATCACTCGTATTTTCAAAAATAACTCCTGAGCAGCCAATTTCGAAAGAGCCAACTTCTGTAATTCCAGAAACAGATGAGCCGACTTTTGTAATTTCAGAAACAACTCCTGATGGGTCTCTTGATGTCGTCTCATGGGAACCGGCGGGCAACATTCGATGGGTTGTTCCCGAGTTACACCTTGAGGACAAGGTGGTTTGTGAAGGGCTGGAGAGTGATATGGATGGGAATGTCCAGGCTCATGAAGACATAATTAACTTAGTTGGAATAGGATAGAATTAATATGATTCACGATATACATTAGTTTGGATAGAGTAGGATATGATTCAATATTTAGTAGTTTGGTAATTTGAGATTTCGTTGATTTGTTTTCCTTAGGAGCCCTGAGTCTAGATGGTTGCTTTCTTTATATTATGTGAATTGTTTAGTTTAGTGATTAAACAATAACAACTTCAAATTTCTCAATTTTTAAATCTGAATTCTCTCTCTCATCTCAAACCCTTCAACCACCCGGTCGGTCTTGCCGGAACCCTCCCTTCTCCCCTATATTTCTACGAGTCCGAAACTACTCCGAAGTGTCCTTCGATATGTTCATATCCTATACGTATCAAGATCTTCGTGGACCGTGGTCATCCGTCTCCCATTTGCTGACCGATAAGAAATTTTAGATTGACCAGCTAATTGGTTTGGTTTGACTATTTTTTTCTATTGAAAAATAGTCAGTTGTCTGAGCGAGTCACCCTTTTATAAGTTCCGCTGGACGACACAATATTTTCGTTCAAATATAATTATGTTTTTTTATTTAAAATTTCTTTTATTAGATATGCCACATAAATGAGCGAGTCAGATATTTTTGTCATGCCATCTCACCAAATCAGCAAATAAATGAGCCACGTGGCCAATTCCGGCAATTGATAAATTTTCCTGCGAAAAGCGGACATAAATTGCTAAATTTTAGAAGTTACAAGATTTAATTACAAATTTTGAAACGTACAGGACCAAAATTACCAAAATTATAAACTTACATGACTTAATTGCAAATTTTAAAACAAACATGACTAAATTGCTAAAATTACAAACTTATAAGACCAAATTTATATTTTTACCCCTTTTTTTTTTATATTTTGATTCAAATTAGGTTCGATTAAATTCTATGGTATCATCAGGGTTTTCTTGAGATTTAATTGATCTATACTCTTTAAAATTTATATAATTCACACGACAAGTGAATAGTACTATTTTTTCATTAGATTGCTTTAATCGAACCATATCAAACAAGAATTACCCACAAATCTTTGACCAAAATAAAGTTCAATAACTAGAATACCCGCTTACGGTGTAACTAATACTTTTTAACTTTTTAGTGAATAAATACATATGTTCGTCCATACACTCACTAAATAAATTACTACTCAGTCATTTATAATTTTAATTAATACTAGAGAGAATTGGTGCAAACAAGAAATAATAACAGTTAGAAATCAATGATTAACAAGCCCTCTGAAATCTGTAAACAATCTTGACTGAAATTTTAGAGTTAAATTGAATGTAGTCCCAGAGAACTACTCAGAAGTCAGGTCCTTTTACAGTTTACAGATATTAAAGGACAAGAATCTTTCCAATTTTCATTTTCTGTTTTTTGATTTCAAAAATGAATTGTAAAGTCATTATCAATTACTCTGTTTTGCATCCCATATTTTAATGTGCCAATGTAAGCAGTTACAGTAGTTGAAACATGTGAATATTTTTCTCCCGTCTCTAAGCAAAGTTTGATGGTGCGCATTCAAACATTTGGGTATGGTCTTCTGTTAGAAAAAGAAGAGGAAGAAAAGATAACTGACAGTGATTCTAGCCCGCCTACTTTCTTACACCCCGCAAAATTTGCCCCTAATCTACAACCTTATTTGTCCTTACCATAAAAACAAATGATTTCTTGCACTTTAAAAAACAATGGCCGCTTCTTCTTTAGCTCCAAAAACTTGTTATTACAACCTCGCCCCCACCAAAAAGCTCCATTCTTGCAAGTTTAAAATGGGTTCTTGAGTTCAGCTCCAAAGGGTTCGTTCATGGTATGAATTTTTGCCCCTTTCTTTGTTTTTTTTCCGATTTCTGGAACTGGATTTTGGTTATTGTTGAAAAGGGTGTCTAAAGATCTGAACTTTAGCCCAAAAAGGGATAATCTTGGGGGAAAAACACATCTGGGGTGTTTCCTTGCATGTATGAAAAAATGAGGGATTTTCCTTCTTGTTTCGGGGAGAACGGTGTTCAAGTTGCTGATGCTTCATGTTCAAGTGTAGCTGGGGGTAAAGCCTCTCAGAATTCTGTTACCTCCGTGTATAAATGTAAATTGCTAGGTAAATATTGTTTAATCAACATTGTATGGAGCAAGAATTTGATGGGCCAATGCCTTAGTGTTGAAATAGATGATGCATCTCGTCAGTGCATCTGTAAGGTAGATGTGAGGCCTTCTCTGTTCTCAAAGAGAAAAGGGTCAAAGTTTTTGGAAGCGAATTCAAGTAAAATTGAAGTCTTTTGGGATCTTTCCATGGCGAAATTCGGATCCGGGCCGGAGCCTTTGGAGGGCTATTACATAGCAATTGTCTCAAGAGGAGAAATGGTGTTAGTTGTTGGAGATTTGAAGAAAGAAGCTTTCAAGAAAACCAGTGCAGCTACCTCACTCTCAAATGCAATATTCATTTCCAAAAGGGAACACATTTCAGGTAAGAGAGCGTACTGCACCAAGGCTCAATTTTGCGATAACGGTCAGATTCACGATCTCAAAATCGAGTGCGACACAAGCTGCACGAACGATCCATCCCTTATTATACGTGTTGATGCAAAAACAGTTATGCAAGTCAAGCATCTGCAATGGAAATTTCGTGGGAATTACACAATCTTGATTGATGGACTGCCTGTTGAAGTATTTTGGGATGTCCACAATTGGTTGTTCGGACCTGGTTTAGGAAATGCTGTTTTCATGTTTCATACTAGCTTATCAGCAGAGAAGATGTGGAGCGGTTCGTGCGATTCCCCGGTTTTCTCTTGGTTTTGTTCTCAAAGTTTCAGGGAAGCTGAATTCCCAGGTCTTGGATTTTCTTTCTTTTTGTATGCCTGGAAGAATGAGTAGATGATGCTTGTTCGTTTCTCTTTTGTTTCTAACAATATTCTTTCGAAAATTCTTGGTCTGATCTAATGTTGTGTTAACTGATACGATGCTCTGTTATTTCTTAAATTAATTGCTTTCAGTGATGACATTCTAAGATTGCGTTTCAACTTGCATAACAGAACAAGAATGTAGTCAATTGTAATGTCACAACTCTAGCAGCACAACTTGACCTCTGTTTTATCGCCTTAGTCAATTGTAATGTTTTTGGCTGGTCTTTAGGCTGGTTTGTCCTCAGGAAGAACATTTTCTTCCCCATAGGTATTTCAGAAATGCGGACCCGTATTTTTCTACGGTTCTGTATACTGTCTGTTTCTGTAAATCGTATTACCTCCCACTATTATTTTTCACTTATTGTTGGCTACTGTTGCCTAAAGTTTGCATTTTGCTGCAATTTACCTCATAATCCTAATTTTCAGCAAAAAGCAAGGCCAAAATTAGCTCTCTTTGTGTTGGCTCTTAAAGTATAATACATTTCAAAATCATCATCAAAACAAGAAAAAAAAATCAAGACTTTTCCTTCTGTTATGAGTGGTAATAATGACCAATCTGTCTTCATGTTGAATTAGGTACATGCTTTAGTGGGTAAAAAGCATTCGGTGCAAGTCTACAAATGTGAAAAGTATTCCAACTGCATCTTGGCAAAAGTCTTTCAATTCATCTTGTTGCTACTTTAACAAACTCATTATACATAGTTTCAAGACTTAATCATGTTGTTGGTATTCCCTGCTCTTCTGGATAATCGAAAAATTCTACCCCAAACCCGACTCGACTGAACCCAACCACAGGGCAAGTGAAAACACTCACCCCCTTGTTACACAGGTTTGGCCGAGCCAGGATCAGGTTAGAATTATTCCTTAGTATCCACACACGCAACAACAACAGCAGAAAAGTTGACCTTGTTGCAGCAAAACCACCATCTTACCATATAACACACAATTCAGACTTTGATTCAACACTTTACAGAAAGAAAACACACTACAAAACCCAATCTCACCTTTATTCAACAAGGATTATTCCACCACACTTATTATACAAGCTAGAGCATGTACACCACTAGAGCTTACTTTCAACTCAGATAAATTAACATGTCGAAGAACACCATAATGTTATTATAGCTCATAAGACACATACATACCACATGAACTCTATCTCAACCCATGACTTTCTTCTGCACGGTGACCAGATCCAAAGTAGATCCATAAGTCCTGTTAAGAGCTTCAGCACACCAACCATGGCCGTCATCTACGGTCGGCATTCTAACCTCCATAACCGGAGCTGCAGGGGCTTGCTCGCCAGGCATAACCACCCCTGCAAAAGCTCTCAAAACATTAGATGCGTCAATGTCCAAGCACACATTGATTTCTGGAACACCTTTACGAGCCAAGGGTATCCCCGTGATTTTAAAATAGCCCAACAGATGATTCTTTTCCACTTCTTTCTCATCACCCTCATAGACAACGATTAAAGCCTCAGTTTGATTGTCATGCACGGTTGTAAAAATCACGTCTCTTCTAACAGGCATTGTAGTGTTTTGATATATGATAGGTACAAAGCTATTTCCATCTGCTCTCACACCAATGCTAAGTGGGGTCGCTTGAATGGTCAAAAGATCCAAACTCCCAAACGGGTCGTTGACACCGGAGGCCACCGCCCCCTCCAGAGCTGCTCCCGTTACAGCAGCCTCAAACGGGTTGATTCTGTTGTAGAATTCCCTCTCACAAACATTTTTAATCATATTCCTCAGTTTTGGAATATTTGAGCAGCCACCAACAAGAATCACATCACTTAAATCCTCAACTTCCACCTTCGCATCATGCAGGCACCGTTCGATTAACCTCTCACATTTCTCAAAAATCTCCCGATTCACTTCCTCGAACTCCACCCGATCAAGAACCTTGCATATTTTTCTCCCGTTCCCCAAATCCACATCAATTTGAACATTCGGTTGTGAAGAGAGTTTGTGAATAGCATCTTGAGTAGCAACTCGAAGCAAGCCCATTTTCCTTATCTCATCAATCCCACGGATCGAGAAATGAGTGTCCATATCTGGTAAGAAATGGCGCATAGTTTTCAAGAGTATGTCTTCTCCTCCTAAAGCAATTCCCATTAAAGCTTTTATCTGTGAAACTCCTCCAGCAGTTGCTGAGACCGCCACATCACAAAATCCCGCACCCATATTGAAAATAAGCACAATTTTCTCGCTCCCACTTCCCATATTCTCATGCACATTCTGCTGCTGCTGCTGTGCATATAACAAGGCGACAGCTGTTGGTTCCGGCATTAGCCTCAGAACTTGAAGACCAGCCATAGCACAAGCTCTTTCAATACGAGTCAGCTGGAAACGACTGAACGAGACTGGAATTGTCAAGACAACATTACGAACGGGGCGTTTCAGCTGAATTTCAGCCATTGCTTTCAGCTCCACAAGAAATATCGCAAGAACTTCTTCAGGAGTAGTTGATCTCCACATGTTGTTGACAAGCGCAGCAATAAAGGGGCGCACACCTATGTTTAATGTCTGAACCAAAAAGGGTAGGCTTTTGCTAGCCTGGATAACAGGGTCCGTGTCGACTCTGCCAATCAGACGTTTCATATTGAAGACTGCAGAACCAGATAAGATATCATAATCATGAGAGGCTTGATTGGTTACGCCTCCGGCTGGGATTTCATCTTTGAAGGTTACATATGATCTGATTGATTTCTCGTTTCTGGTGTTCCTGAGCAGTGAGACTCCAGAACCGCTCCAAACTGCAACGCTGCACTGAGATGTGCCTATATCGATCCCAATTGCGGTTTCTGGAAAAGATGATGATTTATCCTCTCCGGTTGTTTCACTGTCAGATGCTACGGTGTATGCTGGTTCAGCCATTCTTGGGTATTAAAGGTGCCTGAAAAATGAGATTTCAGCAGAATCAATCAGCTCATGATAACTAAATATCATGGGATTAGTTCTTCCTTTAGAATTAGCGGGAGTTGAAACCTTGCACGTTTAATTGAATAACATTAATTAATCATAAGCCAACCACTAGTTTTCTGGATAGGAAAAATACTATGATACACGGCCACAAACACATTGATAAGGACATGGCACGATAAGATACAGATACAATGACAAAAAATTTTCCTTAGATTGACCACATAACGGGTGTCGGATGTGATGTCTAACACGACATGAGCATCATAGAACAAAAAGAAAAGCAGAACATATATCAAGGAAAAACTTATTCCCATAAAAATGTTTCAGAATTGCAAATAATATGATCTCACACAGGCCTTTTGACAAACACCTTCAGGATCTTTAAAAAGGGCAACCAAGCAACTACAGTTATACCTCATTCAATTAGTTAACTAAACATCAGCTCTTAATTATGCAAAACTACCCATATCAAAATGCAGAAGAAAGACGCAACCCTGAGCATCACTAGTAGTGTGCAAGAATCTCACCTTGAAAAACCAAATGAGTTCAGCAAATATTAAAACTTTATCACTTCAATAAATAAATTAATGAAAAAGACAGAAGAATTCTTATAAAACAATGCAAACATACAATGCAACAAAGCTGAAAATTTGGCAGTCAAATATTGAAAGAAGTTTGAGATAAGGATTAAAGGGCTTACGTTGTTGATATACCCTGAAGCGAATAATCGAGTTAAAGTGCAGTCTGAGCTTTCTAGACAGGTGAAGAGAATGGAGTGGAAAGGACAATATACAACAAAGGTGTCGACTCTCAGACATTCTAGAGCTTCTCAGAGACACAGAGTGTGGAAATTTAGCTGATCTTTTCTTTATGTAATAACGTCTCCAAAATAAATAATAATAAATAAATTTTACTTCCGACCAAAATAATAATAATTATAATAAATTTTACCTTTATCCGCCCTCATCATATATATATATATATATCACTTCTGAACTTTTTTAATTGTAATTCACAAACTCAAACCCTTCAATTTGCTTGAAATTTGAATACAAGAAAATAAGAAAAGGTTACATCGGCACTTTTGAGAATTAATAAAATAAAGTAAGGATAGACTTTAAGCATATTTGTTCTTTTTTTTTTTTTTCTTTCTAGTTTTGGTTTTATTGTTGTTCGTCATGACGCTAACATGATAGCTCACAAATTAGTTAGAAATGCGACATATACCTGCGTTGGTTTAGGGAATTATTCCGACTTTATTTCAGACATAATTAATTCTGAAATGCATTAAGTTGCCCCTTCGGGCCTTGTTTCTCTAAAAAAAAAAGAAAAGTAAGGATATATAATATATCAATTTTATTTATATAGCTCGTGAAAATTATCAATTCTTTTGATAGTATTTATGGCACTTTTCTTATGTTAATACGTTTCACGATTAAAATTAGTGGGCCTATATTTGGGCTTGGGGCGATATTTTATCGGCAGTTGGGCTCAGTTGGGTACTTACAAGGCATTGGGCCAGTGGCCTTCACCTCAAAATGTCTAAAGAAAATAGGGTTAATTAGGCCCAACTCCCTTATTATACGGGTAGGGCTGTCAATGGGTTGGATTTTAATCCGAATTCGATTCGAATCGGATCCGATTTTTGACATGTTCGTTCAATAAAAAGATTCGATGGTATTATATATAATACCAATTGACAATCTCAAATATTTATATATAATTAGGAATATTATGATTTTTTTTTTAAATTTAAAACTATATTATGTGAAAATGTAGCATTTGTATAATATTATTATCTACTTCCAATTGAGATTAAATAATAAGGGACACCCAAGTGAGTTTTAAAATTACAAATGACCCCTTCTCTGTTAGAATTTTTTATAATTTCATCCAAAATTTTAATCTAAATGAGTTTTTAAAACACAAAACGCCCCCCAAAATGAGTTTTTACATCTAAATATTAAATTAATACAATAGTTTTTAAATAATTTTTTTAATGGAGAGGGGGTCATTTGTAATTTTGAAATTTATTTGGGTGTCTATTGTTAATATATCTGAATGTGAGGGTGTTTTGTTATTTAAAAACTCGTCTAGGGGCTACATGTAAATAAGTCTAAAGAATTAATACATAACCTATATATATATATACACACACAAACTCACTCACACACATATATAGTACATAAAATAAATGTCATATATCTAACACATTCGATATAAAATAATAATAATATATTTATATGAAAATATATTATTGTTCAAGATAATTTAAAGTATATATTGAATATAAAAATATTTTAATTATATAGTTTATTATTATTATTTATTTATGAATAATATTAATAAATTAAGTTTAAATTTTTTGTTTCATTTCTAACTTTATTACTTGGCGTACCAATCATATCAATGTCATAATAAAGTCATTCCATTCATTAGTTCATTCCATTATAAAGTTCATTCATTTCCTGCCTCATTCTATTCATGTATACCAATCGTGCCGTTAGAAGTTAGAGCATAATAAGTATGATGAAACGAAATTACCTTGCAATGGAATAACATTAAAATAAAATGAATGTGGTAATGGAATAATTTTTATATAATTATTTACCTATTTATAAGGAATGAAATCCTTTTTTTCCATGTTATTTCATTCTCATAATAGGTAAATAAATATAAGAGAGGGTAATAAATTAAATTATATCTATTTCTTTATCTAAAGAATTATATCTAATTAATTAGCAATAACTTTATCTGTATTACTCTTTTAGTGAATTATAATAACCAAAATGATTATTTTATAGATTTTTACATGATGTAATATTTATTTTATAGATAATACATAATATAAAATATATCTTATAGAAGATTTAAAATACATAATATAAGACTTAATTACTCTGCATATATTTTCAATTTAAAAATAACAATACTAATTTTATTATAAATATAATTATATATTGAATATAAACGTAATAATTAGTAATAATTAATACTATATATATATGTTCTCTTATTTAGTGAAAGATAAAAG
This sequence comes from Lantana camara, assembly GCA_037501455.1. Taxonomy (NCBI): domain Eukaryota; kingdom Viridiplantae; phylum Streptophyta; class Magnoliopsida; order Lamiales; family Verbenaceae; genus Lantana; species Lantana camara. Next base: position 123,399,595 of record CM074857.1, read on the forward strand.
ACGCCCTTTCTCTTTTAGTCTTGAAAACTAATCTAATTTTGTGGAGTAAAAGAAACCCTAGCAGCAGCACGCCATTTCGCCTTGGGATAGTTCACTGTATAACCCTCATAAGTCTTTTTTCCGTTATGTAACCCCTAGTTTCAAAAGAATTTGGTATATAACCCTTTTCTCAATTATATCTAATAAAATAAATATTAAATATAATTATTTTCCACGTGTTCAATTCTACCACTAGATCACTGCAATCTAGCACTAGATCGTTATAATTTTTTTTTCTTTATTTTCTTTATTTTCATTTATTATTTTTAGTCATATTAGATCTTTAAATCTCTGTGTTCGATCTTCATAGAATTTTGAAGATATCTTCACATTTTTTATTTTTGTTTATTCGTTTTTCTTTTTTTTTTTTGAAGATCCATATTTCTTCCAGGGATCTAGCACTAGATTGTTGCAATCTAGTGCTAGATCACCGCGATCTAGCGCTAGATCGCAGCGTTCTAGCACTCGATCGCCGCGATCTAGCACTCGATCGCCGCGATCTAGTGCTAGACTGCTGCGATCTAGTGCTAGATCACTGCAATCTAGTGCTCGATCACTGCAATCGAGCACTAGATCGCAACGATCGAGCACTAGATCGGTGCAATCTAGTGCAGCGGTCTAGCACTAGATCGCTTCAAAGCTGCAAATCTTCAAAATATTCAAACCAAAATAAAAGAAGAAACAAAAAGAAAAGAAGAAGAATAGAAGAAGTCAATAAGATTTCTTGATCTTCAAACACGATTGCAGAACCGATCGTAGATGTAGAAGAAGTGAATAAGGTTTCTTGATCTTCAAACACGATTGCAGAACCGGTCGTAGATGCAAAACCGATTGTAGTTAAGAAATATGCCGTAGACTATTGTAGAGAACGAATCTGCGATGACTATCGCAGAGAACGAATCGGAGGTGATGGAGGCGGACAATGAGAGAAGGAGAGAAGGCAAATTAGCAGCGACAATTGCAGAAAACGAATCGGAGGCGATGGAGACGGACGACGAGAGAAGGTGAGAAGGAGAGAAGACAAATCGGTGTTGAGAGAAAGAGAGAAGGAGAAAAGACGAATGAGAGAGAAGGTGAGAAGGAGAAAAAGTAGATCTAGATCTGAAATTTGAATCTCAACACGTTTATCGAGATAATATAAAAAAAAGAAAATAAAGAGTCCACGTAAATTAATAGAGAATAAAAAAAAAAAAGAGAAAAGAAATTGAGGGTTATCTCCCTAAAAAAAGAGTTTGGCGTCCCTTGGGACTAAATTCCCTCCCATTTCACCGCCATCAGTTCTCACCACCATCCACTTTCGCCACCAATACCACCACTCGCTGCACCGCCGTCGTTTTCGCCCACCACTGCGCTGCACGTTCTCTTTTCTGCTTCCTCCAAGCCACAAAGGCACAACCCCGCTTCCCCTCGTCATTTCATATTATCCTGTCAAATCTCATCGCTCCGGCGTCGGTTGGCGAATCCGCTGCTCTCTGCGCCGGCACCTTTCATCGCCACCACCGAACCACCTCTCGCTGGTCTCGATTCATCCTTCATTTCTTCTTTTGCTTATTTAAAATTTTTTATTTTGAAAGATTGTTGTTGTTGTTCATTTGGGTTGCTGAAAATGACACATTTTCTTCTTCTTCTTCTTCATTGCCGTTCTATTTCTTAACGGGTCGGATTATCCTAATGGATCATCCGATTCGATAACATTCGAATTTGGTAAGGACGAGTTCGAATACCTATAGGATTCAGATTCAGACTCGGTTAACAAAATTCATTGTCGGATTCGGATCCGGAATTCTCATATCCGACCCGTTTGATATTACTATTTATCACTATTTTTAGATTAAATTATAATTACCATCCTTTGAAAAATAATTAATTACATATAATCCTCATTTTCATTTTAAAAAATTGTTGATCTCAACAAAATTTTTAATAAAAACTTAAAAGTACTTTCAAGGAAGAAATTGTTGGAAATGAATATGGTATTCAGGGAGTTGCTTAATAATAAACAACTTGGGTATGCAAACTAATGAGGTAAACATTAGTTTTTGGGTTATATAACACAAAATTCACTATTTATTTTTTAATGGCAATGGATAACTAAATGGTGAGGTAAACACTCTCCAAATTAGTGTAGTCAATTACCGTCAACTACCAAGGGTAACATGAGAATAAAAAAATTAACTAAAATCAATGAGGGTATTTTTGAGTTTTCATAAATTTTTTTTGCTGATATTGGCAAATTTTTAATGAAAATAGGGGTTAAATATAATTACTTATTTTCTAAGAAATAATATATATATGCAATTTAATCTAAAAATTGTGACGAATTATAATTACAATGTGTAATAGGGAGGATAAGGTGTAATTAACCCAAAGAGAATAAAATCATATAATATCGGATATTCCCTTTTCAATTTTGTCACGGTAACCTTGTTATAAAATTACAGCATAATATATATGGAAAAAATTAATTTAAAAGAAAAGAAACAGATATGATGTTGGAAAAAGGAAAACAATAAGAGACATATAGTTTTACAATTAGTAGTAAGTTTGTTGAGTTATCCTAGGTTATAATATTCACCGAGTGATGTAATTTAATTATTTAATATTTTATTGTCGTAATAAAAAATCTCGTGTTTAACCATATTTTATTATTATAATTAAAAGTTTTGTATTTAATTTTTTAGCACACAACTATCCTTGCAGCTTCTGGCAAGTAATAATATTCAATGGAGAAAATCGAGGCCGGGTTGGATTAAAATCAATTTTGATGGAGCCGTATTTAAATAGGAGAATGCGGTAGAGATTGGAGTGATAGCTCGAAACGCGGACTGACAGGTTGTACGCTGGGAGACAGACCGTAAATGTGGGATGATGGACCCGATGGTTGCTGAGACTTTAGCGGCCCTTTCAGCTGTCCGATTAGGCCGGGATTTTGGATGGAATAATGTGATTGCGGAAGGAGATTGCCTCAATGTGATCAATCAGCCGAGGGATGGGGAAGAAGATGAATCTTATGTTGGTAACATTACGGAAGATTGCAGACGTACTTTGTTCGTCGTTTGATTCTTTTGAGTTTTCCTTTGTTAGGCGTGGTACCAATCTAGTGGTTCATAAGCTAGCTCATAATGCGGTTTCGATCGGGTTGATTCGGGGGATTTTCCGCTTTTTGTTTCTGATTCTATTGCTTTTGATTCTGAATAAATAGGCCTCGTTTGGCCGTCTTTCCTTCAAAAAGAAATCACTTTACATGACCTTAGTTAACTACTATTTACCAAGTCAAATATTTTCCAAACCAAAAATATTTAAAAAGTTAACCATGTGAATAGCTACATTGATTAGGTGAAAGAGGCGGACACTACATATGCTATTTGTTTGAAGTTGAAAAGTTGAATATGTAACACGAGTGAGGAAAATGAGAAAGAAAAGGGGGAAAAAAAAGATTTAATATTGCTCAAACTATCGTATATCAATTTGATGACACTAACTGTTGTTAAATTCACAATTTAAATGAAATGAATTATTTAAGATAAAAATTGTAGCTACTTTTTAAAATATACATAAAATATATAAACAATTTAATTTAACGTTTTTCTTATTTGTTTGCTAATGAAGTTTAAATTAAAGCCATTAATTATATGCATTCATGAATAACCAACCCTATATTTATTGCTGTAAAATTATAGTTTCGAAACGTGTGACTCTAAAATGATAGTTATTCGCCTAATTTTATCTTCTTAGAATGGATATATAACTTAAGGTAGTATTAATTTTCATTCGTATATAGACTATAACCGTATGTCTGACCAAAAACAAAAAAGAAAAAGAGAAAAGACTATAAATTGAAAGAATTATTTATCTTTTCACGTGCTACATTCGTTATTTATTTGATCAATCTTCTTAAAATTTACTTTTTAAGTACATGGCGATAGTAAAATATTGTCCCTATGAAATTAAGTAATTAACATTAGTTTGAACGAGTCTGATAAACAATATAAACTTCTTTTTTATCAAAATGAATGTTATTTAAATCTATTGATCGAAGCCAACTTCCTATATTTTATACCATAGGTAGCTAGATATATGTCCAATTAACATCGGTTGGATCGAGTCTGAGTAATATAATCTTTTTATCAAAATGAAAGTAATTTAAATCCATGAAGCCCACTTCCTACACTATATAGCATAGGTATTTAGATATATTGAATTGAAGATATGTTGACGTCCCTCTATAAAATGTGCAGCCATTAAAGGGAGCTAAGAGCAAGAGAAAATGCATCATGCAAGAGGACCATGCTTTAGAGTTATCTTTTTCTTCCTCATCAGTTTCAACATCTCCATCCTTGTAGCTAGGGTTTATGGATTCCATCCATTGGACCCTCTTACTCCATTGGAGCTCAATCAAGTTCAAACCCTAATCAAGAATTCACACCAAAATGTCACCTTTCACTACGTAGGCTTGAATGAACCTGAAAAATCCAAGGTCCTTTCATGGCTATCACAAGATCAACCTAATAACAATACCTGCCTCGACCATAATCGTGTAGCGTTCGTCATAGTGCGAGTCCACTGCCGGAGTCATGAAATAACAGTTGATTTGTCCAAAAATGCAATTCTATCGGATAAAGTGTACGACGGTAAAGGCTACCCGATGCTCAACAACGAGGAGCAAAAGACGGCTGAAGAATTGCCACTTAGGTATGCACCTTTCATGGCTTCCATAGCGAAAAGAGGGCTTAATATAAACCAAGTGTTTTGTGAAGCTTTTACCGTTGGATGGTACGGGGAGGAAAAGAGCAAGAGGGTTGTCGCAGTTATGTGCTATTATGTTGATGGCGCAATCAATATGTACATGAGGCCCATAGAAGGTGTCATGGCCACCGTTGATCTCGATGAGATGAAGATCGTGGATTATCGTGATCGCATAGTCGTGACGGTCCCGAAAGGTGATGGCACGGACTACAGGGAATCCAGACAAAATCCGATCTTTGATACTCATATCAAGAATATGACCATATTGCAACCCGATGGGCCAAGTTTCATTATAGATGGAAATAATGTGAGGTGAAGTTTGATTTTTCTCTTCTATATAAACTTTGGAAAGTGCAATTCTGGTATGTAACAATTTGGTAATAGGTATTTGGTATTACAAAACCGATTTAACTGAACCTTACCAATTTCTTATACTGATTACTCTGCCAAAAATTTATGTTTATGTCAATCACAAGAGTAAAAAAATCGACTGATTTGACCAAACGAGCTTTGGCCTGAAATCACTAATCATCTCCATCACATCAGTTGCATACTTATTTTGGTGTATCGAACTATCGATTCAATTACTTAGGTGGGCTAATTGGGAGTTCCATCTAGCCTTCGACATGAGAGTTGGTCCCATAATCTCATTAGCATCAATATACGATCAAGACATGAACAAATACCGCAGTGTAATGTACAGAGGATATGTGTCAGAACTATTTGTACCATACCAAGACCTAACTGAAGAATGGTACTTCAGAGCATTTTTTGATGCTGGTGAGTTAGGGCTCGGCGTCTGTGCTGTGCCATTACAGCCACTGACAGATTGTCCCCAAAATGCAGTGTTTTTGGATGGTTATTACACCAGACGAGATGGAACTCCAGTTAAAACATCTAACGTATTTTGCGTGTTCGAACGTTATGCTGGAGATATAATGTGGCGACACAGTGAGACAGAGCTTCCGGGCAATACCGTGGTTAGTATAATGTCCACAAACATTGATTAAAAAGTTACGTTATTGTGTTGTGTAGTATCAAACATTCACGTGTGAGACATGATATCAGACACCTAGTCATGAAATGTTATTTTTGTTTGTTATATCATGTAGGAGGTCAGACCGGACGTAACCCTAGTAGTGAGGATGGTATCTACAGTGTCAAATTATGACTACATAATTGATTGGGAATTCAAGCAAAGCGGCAGCCTAAAAGTCACAGTAAGTCCAACTCTTGCATGCACATGCAATAAAACTCATATTTATTCACATTAAAAGTAAACTTTTCAATATCTTAAAATCTGCTACATATTAAACCTTAATTATTGTTAATCAATACATAATTACTCCAAACAGGTTGGTTTATCAGGTATACTCGCAGTCAAGGGCTCCAATTACACACACAAGGACCAAATCAATAAGGACGAGGAAGTATTCGGTACATTGGTGGCAGAGAACGTAATCGGGGTCAACCACGACCACTTCCTGAATTTCCATCTTGATCTGGACATCGACGGCGGTGATAACTCCTTTATCAAGTCGAACTTTCTCAAGATGCTCATGATGAACACAACTTCACCAAGAGCGAGTTATTGGTCGGTTCATAATGAAGTTGCTAAGACCGAGTCGGAGGCTAAGGTTCAACTTGGCTCGGACGCAACTAATATTATAGTTGTGAACCCTAACAAGAAGACCAAGATGGGGAACGACGCCGGCTATCGTCTGATCCCAGGAACTACTGCAGGCCCCCTGTTGTACGAGGGGGATTACGAGCAAATTCGTGGGGCGTTTACTAACTATAATGTGTGGGTCACCCCGTATAATAGATCGGAGAAATGGGCTGGAGGGGCATACGTTGATCAGTCTCGTGGAGCTGATAATTTAGCTCAATGGACACTAAGGTATGTAACATGTAGCAATATAGCATCTTAGTATGGTCTTTGTGGTTGCTTCAACAATTGTAGGCTTTTCATATCATGTTTCACTCTAGCTTGGTAGACAGTACACTAGGGTTTCTTACTCCTGATCTCAACTGTCCACCAATACACTTGTTAAATGTCCCACATCGAATAATTAGTGATGTGGTGTTCAATATATAATGGCATGACAAACCTCCCCTCAACAGCTAGCTTTTGGGGGTGAGTAAGGCCAAAACTCATTATTCAATATGGTATCAGAGCGGGTTCACAGATGTTCGATTCCTGTGCCTGTCTCTTCTCTCCACCCGGCTTGCAGATGTTTCATTCCTGCGGCTTGCAGATGTTCATTCCTGCAATGTTCACGCACCAATTTGGGCGTGACGGGGGTGTGTTAAATGTCCCACATCGAATACTTCTCTCCACCCGGCTTGCAGATGTTTCATTCCTGCGGCTTGCAGATGTTCATTCCTGCAATGTTCACGCACCAATTTGGGCGTGACGGGGGTGTGTTAAATGTCCCACATCGAATAATTAGTGATGTGGTGTTCAATATATAATGGCATGACAAACCTCCCCTCAACAGCTAGCTGGGGGTGAGTAAGGCCAAAGCTCATTATTCAATAACACTTGATAAGATCTGCATTAGAAAATCTAATGTTTAGGTTTGATGATGCAGGAATAGGGAAATTGAGAACAAGGACATAGTGCTATGGTACACAATGGGTTTCCACCATGTGCCCCAGCAAGAAGATTACCCAATTATGCCAACTTTGAGGGGCGGATTTGAGCTGAAGCCAACAAACTTCTTTGAACGCAATCCTGTGCTCCAGATTAAATCAATGAAACCAGTCAATTTGAAGTGTGATAATAGTTCAGAGCAACACTCAATCAGGACATAAAGTAAAAGTAAAGGAATTGTGTTTGTGTTACAACTATTTATGTTGATGTTGAATAAATGGTTTCAAGTATTGGCCGATGCTATTAATTAGATTGTGTTGTGTTTTTCACTAGCAAACACTAAATCTCCAATTTTGAATTCTTTACAAATAAGAATAGATAATTGTTCATATCAAATTTATTTTTGGACAAAAATAGAAAGAATAGATCATTGTAAAATTATATATTCTTTAATTTTATATATCTAGTGTCTGTGAATCAGAAAATAACTCCTAAATGTTTTTTTATATCTCATTTATTCATAGGGAGATTTACATTTGGCTATCCTACTATTAGGCCTAATTACAACGTAGTTCATTTAGATTGGAAAATTATATTTTAATTCCTATAAATGTTGTTTGGACTGAAGCTCCTAACGGAATTTGTAAAAATACAATTATGCCCTTGACGGTTGTATAACGGTTACATTGAATATATGATCAAAATTACAAAATCATCCCTAAAGTTTACAAAAAATAACAAAACGATCCCTACAAATTATGAATTTAATAACGAATCAGGGGTATTTTTGGAATGACATAACGAACCTTAGGGACCACAAACGGTTTCAAAAGTTAGGGATTAAAATATAATTTTCCAATTTAGATGGATTACGTTGTAATTAGGCCTGATAGTAGGATAGTCAAATGTAATTCTTTGTATTGGAGTTGGAACGGACCCTACCAATAAGGCTTCTATGAACTATAACCCAAGACTAGGACTGTCAAATGGGTCGGATATTTTAATTTGAATTCGGTCCGAATCCGCGCGATCCCAATTGCGGTTTCTGGAGAAGATGACGATTTATCCTCTCCGGTTGTTTCACTGTCAGATGCTACGTTGTATGCTGGTTCTGCCATTCTTGGGTATTAAAGGTGCCTGAAAAATGAGATTTCAGTAGAATCAGTCAGCTCATGATGACTAAATATCAACGGATTAGTTCTTCCTTTACAATTAGAGTGTGATTTTGAAACCTTGCACGTGTAATTGAACAACATTAATTAATCATAAGTCAATCACTAGTTTTCAGGATAGTAAAAAGTTATGATACATAGACACAAATATATGGAAACGGGCACGGCATGACAAAATACAGAAACATCATTAGATTGACCACATAACGAATGTCGGATGTGGTGTCTAACAAGACATGAGAAGATGACATTTAAAAGTGTCGATGCGTCATAGCAAAAAAAAGAAAAGCAGAACATGTATGAAGGAAAAACTTATTCCCATTATCCCATATATCTGTTTCAGAATTGCAAATAATAAATTTTACTTCTGACCAAAAATAATAGTAATATTAATAAATTTTACCTTTATTCCAGCTCATTTAATATGTATCACTTCTGAATTTTATTATTTTAATTCACAAACTCAAATTCTTTAGCTTTTTAAAATTTTTAAGAAAATAAGAAACAAGTTATATTGGCACTTTTGAGAGTTAATAAAATAAAATATAGATAATATATTATAGTTATTTATATAGCTCGTGAAAATTATGAACACTTTTGACAGAATTTATGACACTTTTTTTTTGGAGGGAATTTATGACACTTTTTTGTTTATATTAGTTTCAATATTAAAATTAGTTGGACTTGGGCCAATATTTTCTCGGCTGTTGGGCTCAATGGGTATTAACAAGGCAGTGACCTTCGCCTCAAAATGTCAAAAGAAAACAGGGTTAATTACGCCTAACCCATATTAGATGGGATAATAATAATTCGTCACTACCGATACTATTATATTAAATGTTAAGGACTCGTTTACTTTTCATGTAATGATAATGCATGTAAGGATATCAAATATTTGTGATAGTAGACATACTCACATTTACTAATCATGTTAATATATGTCATCAATTCATGTTTACATTTAATTTGTTGTTTACTTTTATGGGTAGTTAACGCATGATAGAATTAAATTACTTATTTACCCTCAATTTATTTTAATTATTTTTTATTCTTAACTTTTACAAAAATAGAATTTTGTAGTCACAAAATGGAGATCTCCCTTTTCATTTTGATTTGAGAATTCATTGCACCGTCTCAAATATTTTAATATCATAATCTCTTTGCTGCTTGATTAAATACTTAAAAAATGCATTATATTAAGTGAGAGGGTGTAAAGTGGGGGAAAAAAAAAAAGGACACGGTATTATTATTATTATTTTTTTTGGAGGAGTTTCGTCTCAATTTTTAAAATTATTTTGTTGTTCATCATGTTTTAACTTTTTAATAATTCACGTTCCTATTTAAAATTTTCTATAATTATAAAATAAAAATAAAAGAACTTGATCAATTTGGAGAGAAGAAAATAAAATCTTTTGTAAAATAAAAATAAAATCTTTTGTAAAATCTTGAGAAGAAAATAGATGAAAATAAAATCTATTATAAATTGTTGAGATGAAAATAGATTAAAATAGAATCTTTTGTAAAATCTTGAGAAGAAAATAGATGAAAGAGAAATTTCTCCAAAAAAATCTTTCAGAACGTGGGAGGAAAAATAGATATAATTGACAATTCTTTTGTAAATTCTGTGAAAAGATAGATATATTGGTAATTTTGTGTAGCGTGTCATAATTCTCGTGATCTATCACATGCCTTTTTGGCGTGTGATCTATATCTCAATAAAACACGCAAATCTCATAGGCGAGAGTCTATCCTACAGGCTTTCACACATGCAATGTAAATACACGTAGATATCGCAAATCTCATAGGCCAGAGTCTACCCTACAGGCTTTCACACATGCAATGTAAATACACGTAGATATCGGTTATATATCACAAATATCCATTATCTGTAAAAGTAAACACGCTCTAAGGGTACATAGAAACCGTTTTGATGTGTTCGAATTGATTCTTTTCTTTTCTGTTCCTAATTTTTAAAATATTTTATCTTTTGAACTCTTTTCTTTTTTTCCCTAACTTTTAAAATATATTTTTTTCTTTTAATTTATTTATATATTATCTTTTAACCTCAATTTCCCCATATTCTTTTATTTTAGTTTATTTAAGTATTATTTCTTAGACAAAAAGAAAGCGGGTGACTTTGTTGTTTTGGGCTTGCTGAAGGAATACAGATTTTACACGAGAAATATGGATGGTCGTATTCCCACAAAATTTTATTGTCTGCAAAATAAAATTACAAGACAAAAAATAATATAAACAAAATCTAAAAATTCAAAGAAAATAACAATTTTAAAGGAACAATTCCTATCAAAGTTTTCCTCTGATTCCTTCTCTTCAATTTCATATGCGAGAACGCGAAGCTTATTCCCGAATACGTAAATATGATCTTTTCCTAATTTGAAGAATAGAAACTATTTGATCAAAGTTGATGTTGAAATCAAAGTTCGAAAACGAAAATCTCAATCTCTTGTTGCTTTGACGAAATTGAAGAACCTTCAAAGGTTGTAGCTGGATTTGAAGATCAAATTTGAAAACGAAGTTGAAGAATACTTGATTCAAAGACGAATTTGAAGAAGTCGTGGCGACCGAAGGCGAACTTGAAGGAGACTTGAAGACGGATTTGAAGACTTGAAGGCGAATCTTGAAGACTTATAGATCGGATTTGAAGACTTGAAGTCGAATCTCGAAGACTTATAAACCGGCGTACATATGCCAGACGTCTGCACTTGCGGTTCTCGTCATCATCCTTGGTGTGTTAATGAATTACCAAGACCCATTTTTATAGTGGGAGATATTGAGAGTTTAAACTTATCACGATATTTATCTCTTGTATTTTTTTAAGAGATAATATCAAATAAAATCAATTGGTTATTTATTCTTTAAAAAATATTTAATTTAATAAAATGATATTAAATTTAATCTTAATTTGGGAAGATAACATAGTTTGATATTATCCTACTAAATATTTATTTTTTTAAAAAAATAACTATGCAAACAGTTGGTATCACACATATCTATCGTGAAGGAAACCAAGCTGCGGACTGGCTCGCCAATTGGGCTTCAAGTACACAGCAAGCTTGGAATTTTCCTGGGGACAGCTTGTTTAAGGAACTAAAAGGAATTGTGTGTGTAGACAAATGGGAACTGACTGCGCTTCGCTTGAAATGATGGACAATATATTATGTTTTAACAGAGATGTTCTCTGTTTTGCGATAACTATCTTAACTCTGTTTTGAGTGCTTATATAAGTGTTGTTGGTGTTAACTGTTAAGGGTAATGATAGCAGTTGGACTTATGGTAATGGCAACAGGTGGATTTTTGGTAATGATATCAGGTGGCTTTATTTAATCTTTGACTTTAATGAGAATTGCTTTGTTTTAATTACTTTGATTTGGCCTAAACCTTGTGAGAAAGGTATATGTGTTGGATGTTTGCAGGAAATCTGCTATGCGTGGGATTGCGTACGTGTGAATAGTAGTCGCCTTTGGCCGCCAGCTCGTAATAATGTATGTAATTGACGACGTTCTTGTAGTTCATATTTTCAGATACCAGCCGAAATTATTCGTCATCAATCACAATTTTATGATCTTGTACAAGGTGATGGAATATGGTCCTGAGGACGCTACCGATGAACCGATCAATCACTGTGACAATCTCAATTCAGAAGCGTGGGATGCTGGGCGCCCTATCTTCGGGCCAGCCATTGATCATTTTATGTCAGATAATATGAGGGATCGTTATTGTTTTAATAACCTTATTGGTAGCTTCAATGTAAATTGCTTTGTTGGGCATTTTTGCTTGCATGTCTTGCTTGATCGTGGGATCATGAACTTATGTATGTTCGCTCGTATTTCGGTTGGTAATATATGAGGGGGGCATCGGTAATCACCCACGGTCGCGTTGACCGGTTTATTAAAAAAAAAAAAAAGTATTATTTCTTAACTCCAATTTTCTCTCGCATTATGCTAATGTTAATCTTTTTTGAAAACCACTAACAAAAAGAAAACCCTTTCTTCTTCCTTGTAATTCCTGTCTCAGAAGAATCTTTGAGCTATTGGTTGGAAAAATTCGCAAAACTCACGGCAAAAGGAAGTGGGAGGGAAGAAGGTATACATTTGCTAATGGGCCTCGCGTTTGGGTGATGGAGGCCCTTATGTTGAGTACAAAATACTAGCATTATTTTGGAACTTTTCTTGAAGTTAATGTCAATATGGTCCAAGGGTGACAAAATACATGTGTCTTCTGCAAGATACTAGCATTATTTTGGAACTTTTCTTGAAGTTAATGTCAATATGGTCCAAGAGTGACAAAATACATGTGTCTTCTACAAGATACTAGCATTATTTTGGAACTTTTCTTGAAGTTAATGTCAATATGGTCCAAGGGTGACAAAATACATGTGTCTTCTACAAGATACTAGCATTATTTTGACGAAGTACATGTGCCTTTGTTAATGTCTTCCCCAAAGTTTAGCATTTTCTTGTTGCGGGGTCTCGATGACATGGACCACATAGTATTATATGCTTTCCACTATTATTGTTTTGTCTGTCAATGCATTTTACTATTCTAAAATGTATTTTTTGGTCTTTCTTTTGCTTTTTCACATAAGGCACAAGGAGTAATATTGAAGATGTTGCTAATAATCAATTGCTAAAGAAAATGTGAATAATGTGGAAAATGAGGACATTGTGCATACTGTTGAAAATTTGGATATTGTTGATTCTAAAGTAGGGAATGTTGTGAGTAATGTAGATGTTGCTGGAGTGAGTAGAGAAATTGTTAAAAGGGGTGATAAGGAAAAGGGTACGCTTGTTATTGAAGAAGATGCAAAAATGGTTGATAAGGATAAACAGAACTATATTTCAGATACTGAATAAGAAGATAGTGATTTTGATATGAACAAAAAGGATGCAATTGGTGCTATTGATGATGTAGATTATATGAATTATATTGATCCAGAGGGTGAGTATGCAGGGCTTAAGAAGAGGAATGATACTTCTGACACTGATTCTGGAACTGAGGAAGTGACTGACTCAAGTGTTGCTGACTTTCGTAGTAATTATTCAACTGATAAGGAGAATTGGGTAGATAACATGGTTTTCCAACCTAAAGACACTTTTGATCCAGTTTTCAAACTTGAACAAAGATACGCCAACAGAACCTTATTTAGAGAGGCAATCCACTCACATGCAATACAAAGGGAAAGGACTTTGAAAATAGAAAAGAATGATTGTAGAAGGATATATGCAAGGTGTAGAAAGAAGGATGTTGGTTGTGAATGAAGGATTAATGCAGTGAAAAAGGCAAGGGAGAATTCTTATGTAATTAGGGAAAATCATTCAGTACATAGATGTAGTAGGACCAGAGATGTGAAAAATGTAAACTCTGTTTGGTTGGCTAAGAAATTCTTTGAAAGTTTCAGGGCAGATCCTAAAAGAGATGTCAGAGGCTTTAAAGAGGAAGCTACAACTAAAATCGGGGTAAATGTGTTAGAGGTTCAAGCATATAGGGCTAAGAGAAGGGCTGTCGAGATGATCCAGAGTGATTATGGGGATCAATATGGAAAGCTTTGGGACTATGCCAATGCATTGAAAGGAAAAAAAAAAAAAAAAACTGGTTCCACTGTTGTTTTAATGTGGAAAACAACAAATTTCATAGGATTTATATATGCTTTGAAGCTCTTAAGAAGGGTTTTTGGGCAGGATGTAGAAGGGTAATTGGATTAGATGGCTGCCACTTAAAAGGTCCCTGTGGAGGGGTTTTACTGACTGCAGTTAGGATGGATCCAAATGATAACTTGTTCCCTCTGGCACATGCTGTAGTTGGGTTGAAAACAGGGTCTCTTGGGAATGCTTTCTATCATTGGTGAAGTAGGACCTTTTGAAAGATAGAGAGGAGACGTACATTTTCATCTCAGACAAACAAAAGGGTCTCATCCCTGCATTTGATAATGTTTTGCCTTTGGTTGACAACAGGTTTTGTTGCAAGGCATCTCTATGGGAACATGAGAAAGGTTGGTTTCAAAGGATTAATCCTGCATAATCCCTTATCCCCCCATGTCTTGTTTAGAATAAACAAAGAAACAAATTATGTAGGTGTTGCAGAGTCAGCTGTGTGTTGGGCTGGTATATAAGGTGGGAAAAAGCCTATTTTCTCTCCAAAATAACAAGTCACGTGTGATGCCTCAAGCGTGGAGCTATCACATCCCTCGCACTAGAACCCAACACGTATATGAAATGGGCAATCCATATACATGTCAAACGCTAGCGAACGGGAGACACTCAAGACCACATCTAGCTAGGTGGCACTAGACAAACAGTCGTCAGAGAGCATGCGATAGCAGAAGCGAATTAAATCCTTCAACAAATAATGACTACGAGCCGACATTATTTAAAACATACAATTTTCAATTCGATCACAAAATATGGAAATAAGGCTCACGGCTAGAGTAAGGTAATACACTAAGCACACTAGTCACAAGTATCAAAAGTTGGAACGAGAGGTAACAATATGCATATATATGCTGGATGGTAAAATACAAGCGACAAAAGATAATCCTAGACGGACTCAAAATAACAAAAGACATGACTCGAACGCTGCCTAGCTGACTCCAACCTGCAACCAATAGGGTAACAAGAAAGAGAGAAGGAGAGGGTCAGTCGAGTGACTGGTGAGGCGGTAACAATATACGAGATATATTAAATGCAAGAGAGAGATATGCAATGCAAGATAAACACAACCCCTTGATCCGATATAGTCTCAATTTCAAGAACAAGACAATCATTTCCTTTCAAAATCCATGACGTATATCGGATTAAGGGTTTCAATCGATCAATCGGTACCGAGCAATACCGTTCTCCAACCTTTACTCCACAATCAATCAATAACAATAACAATAACAATAACAATAACAATAAACCATCCACCACACCCGGTAACGGAAAGGGTTGATCAGCCCCAACCGTCCAATAGTCCAGACGAGTCACAGTCCATTTCGGTACTATGCTCCTTCGGCGTACCGGCACAGTAGACACGTAATATCACCAACCTCCGACGATAACACGTGCCCCCGTAGAGGTCGCGATTAAGGTTCACCGTCGGCCCGATGCCTTCCCGAATTTCCTCGTACACGTTGCCTCGGATCCCTTCCCAATAGAACCATGCTATTGGGGATTCAATCAATCGATAACAAGAGCTCGGATCATGCAATGTGTGGAAACCATTTTCATTTTCTATCAAAGTCTTTCTCAAGAGCATGAACACACGCCGGAGAATATATCTATAACCCATTTAGTACTTGGAAATTTGTCTTCAAATAACATTAAATCGGTAGACCATCACGTACTTACTAAATATAGGGTTATATAGCTATATATACATTTCACATGTGGGTAAACGATTCAAATCATGAAGGCCATACGGGTTTAGGTTATTGGTTACAGCAAGAAGATAAACCTCACCTGGATAACGTCGACAAAAGGAAGAGACAGGATAAAGAAACTAGACCACCGGGTATACAATTAGACTTAGTAAAACCAAGTATAGACGCTTGGCAATGTGTTGCAATGTCATGAGATGGGATAAGATGTAATAAAAGTCATAAAATGGCATGAGCATGTTTATATGTACGATTAATGCCACGTAATTCAATTAAACATGTAATCGCGCCATATCATATGCACGGTAACATTTATGTGGCTGGAAATTTGGAATATGTACTGCAAAAACCATGGAAATGAGCGCGGGAAAACATTATAGCAGAGTTCATGCAACATTCATGTAGGAACATTTATGCAGAAACTCTGCACCTGCACACATTGTAGAAAATTGGACACAACTTATTGCTCAGGAAGTATTTTAACGAACCGCGAAATTCCTAGTAAACTAGACATGTAGATCTTTCAAATGGTATAGGTCTCAATCCCTGGATGTTTGTGTATTAATTCAGATTACAGAGCAAAGATGATGAAAAACAGAACTATTGCTACAGTAACACATTTCCAAAAAGTTTACCGTTACCCTATCAAATGAAGTCGGATTAATCTGAAAGTTTACGGAGATATACTAGATACATTCATAAGTACCCCTATAAAACATTTTTGAGAAATTCATACATTTGATCACTCTTTTCAAGCTGTTAATCCAGACCAGAAAACAAGGGACAACTGAGTCGTTTTGAATTTTTCTCGGGTATCAAATGGACTCGGATTAACATAAAATTTGACGTACACAAACCTTAATATACTAGGAATATCCAGTTAAAACAGTTTTGAAAACCGAGGTCGTATGAGTTCAAAATTTACGTTGGAATTCTCTGCGTATAAGCTGTCAAAGTTCAAACAATACAGTAACTTGGCTGCAGCGACACCTTTCAAAGACCGGTCTGTTTACCACATCAAACGAAGTCGGAAAATTCTGAAACTTAATAGGTATACTCCCAACACATATAGGTACTCCTCTGTAAAACAGTTTTGCAAAATTCTAAGGTTTAGTCCCTCTGCTCAGTCTGTACTTTCAGATTAGAAAACAGGGGACTGCGGCATCTTTCGGGATTTTTTCGAGGTATCAAACGGGCTCGGATAATTACAAAATTTGGCAGATATGTACTTCAATATATTATTAATCTCCAGTTAAAACAGTTTTTGAAAACGGCATCGCATGAGCTCGGAATTTACATTCGAAATCTGTGCCGACATGCTGTCAAATAAACAAAAAGCCAAGAACTCATGCTAAAAGAAAACTATATCACTCCTAAGCATATAAACACTTAAAAAATCCAATAGTCCAGGATTTCCAAATTATCAGAATCACAGAGTTCATCAACTCATTCATCATCTCAGAATTTAAACTAACCAAAGTCATGAATTCGTCAAGGAATCTATCTCCCAATCTAGTCCTACCGTAAGCAAGTATATAACTCTATCTCATGTTCCAATTCCATCATAGCTTGCAAAATTTCCAACTAATTAGACTACTTCAATACTACTTGGATGGTTAAAGCATCACAGTCTTGTTCGAGAAAGGAAAGAGGATTAAGGATGCTGCCTTTACCTTGTTATCGCTGGAATTCAAGGAAAAGAAAAGTAACCGATGAAGGTGGCGCATGCGAAGAGGTGATGAAGATGGAGTTCGGTGGTGTTACTTATGATACTTAAGAGCTGGTGTTTTCTTGTTCTTCGATTGTGAGAGGGGAAAAGAAATGGAACCGGATGTGTAGAGGAATGAGAAAAAGGGCAGCTCTTGAAGAAGATGGGATGAGAAATGATTTCGTCCCTTATCTGATATCTTCATGCGTGAGGAAATTGCAAGAATTGAAAATGAAAGGAAAAAGAGGAGAGTTGCACGTGTTGCCTAATGTTTGCCAGCACTTTAAATTTGATTTAATTGCAATATAATCCCCCTAAAAGACTTATTATATAAAGTGCCCCTATAATTTTAAATAAGAGCAAGTACGTCCAAATTAGTTTTGTTGAAATTTTGGAAAGATCCCCTAAATTGACATTTAGCTCATAATTTAATTAATTCAAGAAATTTGGAAATTAAATCATGCTTAGAGATAATTAATCGCATATTATCTAGAGGAAATAATTAAGGTCAATAAAATACGAGATCATAAATTGGTAAATAAACGTGTAGCTCCAAAACTCATACGTAACGTTGTCTTGTCCTATTCCGGAGAAGTGGGGCGTTACATCAGGTGTGGAGTTCCCCCCAAATTATTAAATCTGACAGAGTTTACAAACGTTTGGGATTAAAAACGAAAGTTTTGCATTTAACTAAAAGTTTTAAAAATCAAAGGGGTGGGACAATACGGCGAGACTAAAAAAAATAGACTTATAACCCGTGAGACTAAATGTTAGGAATAGTGCCCTTAAAGCAGTATTGTTGCTTTACTATTTCCTTGTAAAATCACAAACAGTCTTTGAATAATAAATGAAATGATTTTGTTCATAGGCAATCACTTCTTTATTTGCTTAATGTTTGTTTGGTTTTGATTATGTTTTGCATGTTTTGAACTCCCCTAATCCGATGAGGTCGTTAAGAACTTTGTCCTTATGAGAACGATACATGAAACAAGTTCTTAACTCCATAAGCGAGAATTAGAAACTTCTCCAAGTCGATGAGTCCGACAGACAGTGGGAGTGTCGACTTTGACTCCGTTGGGACTTGCTTATGTGATTATGTCCTTGAGAAGGATCACTCAGTTTCAGGGAGTGATAAGTGCATACGATATATGACACGTTCATATTACATAAAGGTGATTATTACAAGAACTTCATCTCTGAGATGTCCCATGTGATAACATTCCTCAATGGGAAAGAAAGTTTCCAAAAACTTCCAGATTAGAAAATATATCACAGGTCAATGATGTGATTAATAATCCTTTAACTTGAGATTTTGTATTGTGTCATATGAACTAACTCTGTAATCTTTGATATAGGCTCAAAAGGGTG
The DNA here is from genome assembly GCA_037501455.1 of Lantana camara. Classification (NCBI taxonomy): domain Eukaryota; kingdom Viridiplantae; phylum Streptophyta; class Magnoliopsida; order Lamiales; family Verbenaceae; genus Lantana; species Lantana camara. The sequence goes on from CM074857.1 coordinate 123,418,599, forward strand.
TCGCCATATAGACACCTAAACCATGGCCTATGTTGGGATTACACAAGTGGCATATGTAGAATTAGTAGAATCAATAAAGGACCTACACTTGTTAAAAACGATAATGATCTCTTACTGATTAAGTTGTTCGTAGTCCATTACTTATTAAACCCTTGGCCAAGGTGGATAAAAGATCAAGACATCAAGAAAATGGGGTTTTCTTGGATTGAGATCTAAATGAATATGAAACAAACTTAACTTTAAAGATCAAGAATAACAAGGCTCTAAGTTTATTCCCATACCTTAATTTCTGGATTGAGAGCTGGAGTTGTAGGAGGATCGTATTTCACTGATTGTCATTGACTGAAAGGTTCTTCGATTCATTTCGTTATTCGGCTATGGATCACACACTCATTGCTAGATTATGGTAGTGTGATCTGTGAACTGATTAATTAATTATTAGAATTAATTAATTAGCGTCACTGCTAATCGAATAATGAACCTAAAGGGTCACACACAAATGTCAGTTCACGAAGGTTTTGGTAGGAAGTTAATTGGATTAATGAAGGATCAAATTGTTGATCGAAATGGGGTCTCACGTGCGTGGGCCCCATGCCACGCAGCAAGTACATGACTGCCACGTGTCACGCATACGTGTGGCCGAGAAAGCTTTTCTCATTTTTATTAATTAAATTGTTAATTAATTTTTGGGTTTTTAATTAATTATAAATTAATTGTTAAGTCCATTCTCAAAATAATTAACCCAATAAATAATTAATTGTGAATTAAATTATTTATTGAATATTGATATTTAATTTTGTGCAAGATAAAGTTGAATAGTCAAACTTCCTAAAGTAGGAGAGAGAAAGATTTCTTGGACTATCTTGGAGAGTAAGATATGATTTTATTTTCAATTAAAATGTAATAATCAATTAGTGAATTAGTGAGCAAGAAATCAAAGCCCACTAGGTTTAGAAAACCTAGAGAAGGGTTCGAACCCCACTAGTATTTATACTAGGGGTGGGACTTCTCTTAGACTGTAGACTAGCGTTCTTGAAGCGTTAATTGTTTTTGAGAAAAATCAAAAACAAAAGTTTTCAAAGAAAATTTTTAGCCAAAACACAAGCCACAGAACTAGCATTCTCAATAGCTTGATTGGGATCTAGGACTGGTGTGGATATGCTTTGAAGGATTACCTATTTTGGGATCTTTTCGAGAACCGTTCGAGGGACAATCAACACGAAGGGTGTTTGATAGACAGTATCAACGTCACAAGAAAACTTCTATCTTCGTAAGTTTCTTGAAACCTTCTTGTTTTGAAACACCGCAAGATTTCGATTCGCTTTTGGAAAATTTTTTAAAAATTTCGCTGTGCAAACTCTGTGTTTTCCAACACTAAAAACGTAATTTTCTAATCCTTTTTATATTCTTTTATCTTTTTTTTTTCATACTTTTAATTTTTTATTATTATATTTACCAATAGAATTCAGGTTTTTTTAAAACTTAATTTATTTTTATCTACACTATTATATTAAGCATCAGATCCATTAATAATTATTTAATTATTTTTAATTTAAAAAATTTAATTTTAATATACTTTAATAGTATTTTTTTTTCGTGCACACGCATCGAGTGTGCGTAGTTACTAAATTTTAAATTAAATTACAGATACCACCCATTCTTTAGGGCAAGGTCATGAGTTCGAATCCCACTTGGGTGTGCATGTATTTTAAAATAGCCAAAAAAAGAAACCGTTCTAGAGGAGTCGTAGGGTTAGAACAAGGACCCTCTCCCCCTCCCTTCATGGATAAACCACCAAATTAAGAAGAACCATACAGAGGCACAAAGCTAGTCATCAAAAAGAAAAAAACTAACAGAAATGCTGACGGAATACACTAACCATGAGCAATCTCGCGAAACAGCGAAAACCCCACCCCCACATAGTCCTATTCGAGGACATAATACCACTCAAAGCCACGATAACTGAGCTAGTAGCCATCACCCAGGCCACGACAACTGAGTCAACCACCAGTTCAAGGGAGAGATTCAGACTAACCCAAAATAGTGGCTTATTTCCAGTTCGAACTAGCCTAAGAGTGCTACTTAAAACCCGACTCGGACTAGCCATGAGTTGATTGTTGTACATCATGTGATGGGGTGGGTTACGAATAAACTTAATGCAACAGCTATAGGTAAACCCGTTATTGATAAACTTGCGGCTCTATGTTCTAAGCTTTAATGTCTGACTCTAGATTCCCAACTGTGAGACCCGTATCATCAAGACCGGTGGAAAGGTGCCATCTTCAATCATCTGTAGCCTATCCCTTAGACTTGATGCCAAGAACAAACATATCATAACTAATAAAAATATAAGAAGAGATGGATAAAGAGTTGAGGACCTTATAGTTATTAAGGCTAAACCGCCTGAAACATATCTCAAAAGAAAAGTGCAACGTCGTACATTCACCCATTACATTCGGATTGAGGGGAGCTCCCACTTATCAAGCCTAAGCGTACCATAGATCTCTCTCGGGAGAGTATCTTTTGGAAAATTCCAACTTTGTTATAACATTGCACCTCTATTAGCAAGAAGTCCGCTACCCCATTGCCCTCTCTAAATATGTGTGACATCTTAAGATGCATCTCTTTAGCCAGAGCTTTAAATTACAACAATAAGTGTTGTATTCGAAGATTGCTGGCTTGCCCTCGACGGATAATATCTATTACTACCTTAGTATCCACTTCAACCCATAGACTCCGACATCCCATAGAAAAAGCCTTACTCATTCCCTAAATTATCGCCATCAACTCAGCTGTTGTGTTAGTTTCTTCTTCGATACCTTTGCTATACGCAGCAAGTACCGAAGCATTTTCATTTCTAGTGACTCCACCTATACCTGCAGGACCTGGGTTTCATTTGGAGGATCCGTTCGAGTTAAGTTTAAGCCAATTAGATGGTGGACGAAGCCACTTTACTATTTAAATCTTTCTATCTCGCGGACGCAAAACTTAACCCTCAAGCCAAAAGAATCGTAGAGAAAACTATGAGGGAAATTGATGAAATGGCTAGTTCAAGCTCCTCCTCCCATAACCTTACCCCTCACCACCAAACGGTGGATGAGATGTTCGGAAAATCCTGGGATGAGGATTTGGATGCCGCTGTGTCTGCAATGGGTGAGAGAAATCCAGGCAGCGTAGGCCACATCTTTGAGCAGATGGAGCGAGTGATGGAAGCGGAACGACAAGGGGTTACACTGCCATTAACGGAGAGTGCCACCTACCCCCATCGTCGTACGGTGACGGTGGTAATTTCGGGTCCCATTCAAGAAGAAATGGAGGTAGGACCCTCGGAAGATCCCCCTGCTAAACGTAAGAAGAGGACTAGAAAATCCAAGAAATCCAACGAGGGTGAAGGTTTGGGTATGCAAGCCACTGAGAGGACTCCCGACAAAACCCTCAGCACCATAACTATGGGGGATTTAGTAACAATGAGGGTTCCAAGGTACTGGGATGAGCGATACTCTTATAGGATCCTGACACTGCACGAGAGGGCTAATAACCCCCGTTCCTGGAGAAATGACGGTCTATAAAGACGCGGTTGAGGCAGGGGGGTTGAGATTCCCCATTTTGGTCCCCGTGGCGAGCATCCTTAATTTTTTGAATCTGAGCCCCTCTCAGATCGTTTGCAACGGCATAACCCTCATCAACGCCTTCATAGTCCTGATGAAATTCACAGGGAACGAGTCGTCCATTCACAATTTCAACAGCTTTTTCCAAGTGGTTCACTCACCACGCTCATCCCCAATGGCGGGCTTTTACTACATCCAAGCTAAGTCCAATTTGAGGTTGATAGACACGCCCTCAACATCTTATGGAACTGACTGGAAGAAGAAATTCTTTTTCATGAGGGCACCCGAGGGTGAAGATTTTGGGGTTCCCCGAGAGTGGGTTAGGCACGGGGAGGGGCCCCTAGTAAGATCCCGCTTAGGTCCTTCATTTTCCTTGTCTTGGGCTCAAGAATTAGCCCTCGCTATGAGGGACGAGCGCTGGCTCATAAAAGCCAAAGAATTGATGGACGTGAGGAGATTCTGTTTCTTTACGGGCTCATGAATGATCCTGACATGATCACTAACCCTCCCGCTCAAAACTTGGAAAGAGATGGTTAGATACCAGGATGCTAACTCTAGCTAGGATCGCTAACTTTATTCTTGTACTTTTCTGTACTTTGTAAGGAAGACTTGAACCTTGTTCTTTTTATTTCAGGTGTAAGCATTCTGATGGCGGGAAGAGGGGGAGCAATGAGGAACGTGGTGAACCTATTGGGCGCTCGTCAATAGCAAAACCAACAGCCGCAGAATCAACAACAACATCAAAGGCCCGAGTAGGGCCGTGGTCGAGGATATGGCCGTGGGGGCCACCGTGGGACAAGCTCTAGTGCGCCCGGCCGGGGTCGAGGGGATAACCGTGCGGCCACTCCAGAAACTCGTATTGTCCTGAGACAAGGGGATTCTTCAAGTCAGAGGGGTACAACACCCCCTCAAAACAATCAGGAGAGGCAACGCTCGAGCGTTGCAATAAGAGAGCCCCAAGGGGACCAAGTCCAGCCCTCAAGGAAGAGGAAGAGGATGTCTGATGCCATTACTATAGTTGGCAAAGGTAAACTGGTGGTCGAGGGTGACCGTGGCGATGGAGAGACTTCTTCTTCCGAAAAAGATCAATTATGGAATTTCGAGCGCGCTGGCAATAAGGCATTCGGTCGTGCCCCAAACGAGGGCCCCACCATGTTGACCAATCTCCCGCTCGCCCGGAACATCACTTACGGGCTTTATCAAAGGGTCCAGTTCACGGGGGACCACAAGCGGTTATTGTAACACCCCGGAGCGGAGGGCGCCATATCCCCCGCACCATAGCCCAACACGTAAAACAAAATGGGGACTCCGTTCACGCATCAAGCCATGGCGAACAAGGTGACAACAAAAAATCCAACCTAAGCTAGCCGGTCTAGACCCTACTCAGAGCGCGCAATAAAACAAATTACAAATGCGGAAGCACCAGAATCCCAAAACAAGCAAACATACTCGAGACATATCAAAAAATAACGATTCAAGTTATACAAACCTTTACAATTTTGAATTAAAGTCATAACACATACATATTTCAGAATTAGCCAAAATGCATAAAGAAAATAGAAATACAATGCATGTGACTCGAGCTATCCACAACCACGACTCAAAGACAACTGCCTAGCTCAAAAACCTCAAAACGGGTACCTGCAAACTCAAATCAAAGGGGAAAAAGAGAGAAATAACGAGTGTCAGTCCTAGAGACTGGTGAGGGGCCTAACACACGCACCCATACATATACATAAGAGCAAAGCATATACAAAACTGAAAGGGTTCATAAACCGGGCGTGGTTTTTGCATTCTAAAACATTTTACCCCGTGGTAATAGATATATATAAAGGAAGAAGTTTGAGGTCGAATGCCAAAATCAATCAAGTTTTAGAGTTCAGAAATCCGCCCCCGTTTCACAACCATAAACGAAATATAACGTACCGAGAGCTCGAAATCTAACCCACTTACTTCATAAACAAAGGCAAAGCGAAAACAAAACGAATCATAAATCAGTCCCCTCACACCGTTTGGGGAAGAGAGGTGCCCCTCTCAACCCCCACACATAAAACTTATTGAGTCGGGGGATCCCGCCCGTTCTTTCGACAGGCCTTGACACATGTACCCATCGGCATAAGAGAACCCGCTTTCCCCTCGTCCCCCCGAGGATGAGCCAAGTCTCCCGTTGGTGGAGAAGTATACAGGGGTTGCAACCGACGACCCCATGGCCGACCCGGGTGTCCCTTACATACAACTCCGGGGCCCAAACTTACACTTACACTTACACTTACCACACGAAGCTTATCCACGAATCATATCACACTTACACACACACACTTATCAAAACTTGTCAAAGTAAACGAAAATAGAGCTTATATACTTATAAAAGCGTTTTCAAAGCCTCATGACAAATGGGACAAATCCCATAAAATACGTATCGAACACATTTCTATAAATATATACATATATAAGTCGCATTCGGGTTCGAAATTCAAATAGGGTTTTAGGTCATCATATCTAAAAGGAAAGAAAACCTCACCTTGTCGACCAAACCGAACAAAACGGACCGAAAGCAAACAAAAGAACCTCATCCTCAACAACAGGACGAACCTAAGAGCAAAACAAAGAGCAAGAGGCAAACTTAGACTCAAAATTAACCATATTGACGCTCGGAAAATACATATGAATGCGAGTGATGCATATGAAGCTTAACAAATTGACATATAATGCATACGAGTTCATATTTAATCATAAGTCTCATAAATCATGTCAAACGAATTCATAGATTTCATATAACAACCATATCATATCATATAACATGTTATCAAAGCGTTCATGTCATGCAAGGAGCAAGGATTGGTCATGCAAGGCATATAAACGAGACATGAAGTTACACAACACGTTAGAAGAGCATATCGCACATATGAAGACATAATTCGAAAACGAGCACATAAATCAAGTCATAAATTCATAATACACAAGTTAACACATAATACATCAAGCTAACAATGCATAAAGGTCACAAACGGCACGAGAGAAAGCAATTAAAAGCAACGAAACGATGAAAGAAACTCCCCCGGAGCGCCACCGTGAGACATGACATGGCCATGTCCAAAATACAAAGGAAACGGACACGGCCGTGTCCGAATTTAATAAAATCAGATGCCCCCTTTGAACTATTGACACGGCCATGTCAAGAATCAGCACAAACTGGACATGGCCGTGTCCAGTTCAAATTTCCAGAAAATAATTTTGGCGCAGCAACGGTTTTTCTCATGGCAAAACAGGGCAGTTTGCAGCAGCTCTTGGAGGGCTCTCTTAGGGCTCAAAACACACATATATCATGCATGAAATACACACCAATTCATCATCAATTCATGCACAAAAACGAAGCAACAAGCAGCTTCAAAAAACGTTGCAAGGAAGGAATGGAAACAAGTCATACCATACTCTCATATTTGCAGCTGTAATGATGCATGAGAACAAGGCAAAATAGGGCATAAAAGCTTGTAAACACATAGATAACATGTAGAACAACTAAAGTACTTCATGTCCATGTAATTTCACACGAAATGGAGCTCAAGAAGTCATCAAAAACAACTCAAAAACGTGACAGCAGTTCATACTGGGAGAGCAGTTCGAAAATTCCAGTTTTCATGCCCAAAAGCTCAAAGTTTCAACTAAGTTATCAAAGAAGAAATCAGCCTAACACATCTAGCATGAAGTCTAAATCAAGAATGGAAGCAAAGGAGTTCATGTAATCACCAAAGAAGCACCAAATCAGCCACAAATTCAAGCTAAGGCAAAGAAGCAAAAAATGACCTCTAACCCTTCCTATTCATGCCATCTTCCAAACTCAAATTAAATCTCAAGTAAAACATGAAATTCATGGATCAAATTCGTCATATAATCAAGGACAATTCGAAAATCTACTTACCTTCAAGAGTTCATGAAGTATGGAAGAGATTAAGCTTCAAAATCACAAGCCATGGATGAGGGTTTCTTCTTTCTCTTCTTCTTCTCCATTGCAACAGCTTTTGCTCTCTCTTGTGTGTGTGTGGTTCGAAATTTTGCTAATAAGGGAGAGAGAGGGGTGAATCAAGGTCATATAAACCAAGGTTAAGGCTTAGGTATGGTTAGTTTGGGCCCACAAGTGTATAACTAGTCAAAGAAGGTGGCTTTGGTGCATGCTGCTCATTCCGGGCAAAAAAAGGGGTCCAAATGGGCTTATAAAAATACCAAACCTGGTTCAAAAGTTTCCTTTCTTTGTTTCAAGTCCGACACTTCTTCCGAAATTCGAATCCGAATTCCCAAGCTCAAGTTATGGCCTTCGGAACACGAGGCGCGCTATAGCTAGTTAGGCCCTCGAGTCCCTTGTCAAATAATTAAGGTTTAAAACCTCGAAAAACGAACCCAAAAACTTAAAACGAGCATGTAAACATATTCATAAGTCACATATATCACGTATATCAAAATTTCACAAAAATCGGAATTGAATTCCGGCACAAAACGAGCAAATTACGAGCATGCACATGCGAACTTAAACTTTTAAAATTCAAAGTTCATAAATATAAACAATTAATTTCATATAAATTCAAATAATTATATAAGTATTAAAATAACACTCAAATACGTAATTAAATAATTTAAAAGCGCATAAAACCCTCTCGTTACGGCGTACCTGGAAATCCGAGCGATCAGGATGTTACAGTTATACTCCCAAAGCGCGGATCAGGTGGTTGAGGATCTTGCTCACGCGCTCATTTCCGTAAGGCCCCTTATTCTTCTCATTATTTTCAAGTGCCTCCTTATTCTTCTGAAAAATTCTAAGTGTTGGAGAGTTTTTTTTTTTTTTAGCAAGTGCTTCCGAGGGTCAGAAACCTTCAACGACGCACGGTGGTGTACCCCGAGCGCAAAGCTAAGTACAAGAAGATGGTGCGCTCAGCTGAACCGGCTCAACTCCAGGAGGAGATAGATGTATTGAGGGCCTAGCTTGAATCCCTCAAGCCCGAGCATTCCAAAGTGAAAAAGGAGCTGGAGAAGTCCGAGGGGACTCAGAGAAGGTACCGCACGGTGCTGACTAATGCCAAAGAGTCCAACAAAAAGCTAAGGCATGAGTTAAATGAGAGGACCCTGCAACAGAATGCCTCTGAGAAGGAGTATACTGAGGCCACCAGGAAGGCTTGTAAAGAGGAATTTAACAGGTAGCTCCCCGAGCGTATCACGGAGGCTGACAAAGAGGCTCTGCTCAAATTCTACAACTCCAAGACATTTGGTTTCGCTGCCTCCTTACATTGCTACGACGAGGCCCATAATGCTTTTAACTTGGCGGTTGAGTAACTTATCCACTTAGGTTTGGCAGACACCTCTTCCTGAGGGCACGCAAACACTGGACTTCGTTTCGACGAGCGCTGCACGATCCCTGAGACTGGCAAGGAGGACCCTGAGGCCAATTTAACTGAGCCGGAATACAACGATTTGGTTACCACCCTTCAAGAAAAGTTCATGAGGGCTCATGTGGTGGAGATATCCTTTGCAGAGGGAAACGAGGGGGCTAATGATGTTGTATCTGTTCTCGAGGGCCAACCTGACAACGTGATTCAAGCGCCAGCCAGCGAGAGCGCTCCTATTCCAGCGGTCCTGACCACTGAGCCTCCTCCAGTTCAAGAGCCCAACTCCCAAGCGTAGACCGCAGTGGGGGACTTGGAAGATGGCCCAGCCCCAAATGCTTAATGCTTCCTCCTTCCTCTTGGCGAATATTTCTTCTCCAGAATCTTGTAATATTTTCCTATTTTTGAATGAATTCCAAGGGCCAGAGTGCCCTCGTATTTTGTAATTTGAGAGTTAGCTCCCAGTTCTCTTCTTAATGAATGAATGTTTTATTCCTTCCGCAGTGTTTGCTTTTTATGCATGCTACTTTCGTGCTCATTTTGTTAAATTCTATCATAAGAACTAAGTAATAAGCTAAGCAAACATGGCATAAAACTGGCAAAATTATACCAAGTCTTTGATAAACACGAGGGCCCTGCTTCGGGGGTACCCTGGTTAAGATTCATGAAAACTTGTTTAAAAGTTTATGAAAGTTAGACGCGATGGGTCCGCCCGCGAGGGACCCTGGTCATTTAAGAAACTTTATAAGGAACTGTAATGAGTGTGAGGGGCCTTATTCCAAGGGTTTCCTAGCTACTTAAAGTTTTATAAGAACTTGTAAAGCACGCGGAGGGGCCTATTTTGAGAGCTCCCTAACTCATTTTAACGAATTTCTTACAAGTCTTGAAAGAACGCGAGGAACCCATTCTCAAGGGCTCCCTGGTCACCACTTGGCATTATGAGTACCCATTTCAAATAAAACGCGAAGGGCCTCTCCACGAGGGCACCCTAGTTATTTGAGGAATTTTCACAAGGGTTTTTTACGAGGAACGCGAGGGGCTCATGGATGAGGACACCCTGGTTACAGTATGCGTGGGGAATTCCTACTTTGAATGCGAAGGGCTCGTTTGCGAAGCTACCCTGGTCATTAAGGATATTCCCGCACATGCATTTGTTAGGAATTTTTCTTAAGTGTTGGAAAATTCCGAGCGCGAGCTGGGAGTGAGATTCCAGCTGGCTATTTTGCGGCTTCGAGCACGAACCAGAAGTGAGATCTGTTGGTCTTGCTTCTCACTTTGGGATCAATTTTTAGCGCTATCAAGCTTTCCAATGAGGGTGAACCTTGATGGGGAGTTTAGCGCTTGACAAGCCTAACATCACCCTTGGTAAAGGGGGGATTCGCACACCTTGGGCCTATGTGGCTATTGCCTAGGGTTCCAAGGGGAAACCCCTCGTCAAATACAAGAATGCAAGAAGGCTTGTTATCTAGAAGAGAATCTTTTCATTCCTTCGAGCTTGTAAATAAGAAATACATCAAGCTCAAAACTGGGGTTTTACAAGAATACTTAAGATTTAAACATAGAACCGTCGAAGGTTACATGCATTCCAGGGACGAGGGAGACGTTCGCCTTGAAGCGTCTCGAGTGTGTAAGTGTTATTTGCTCTGACTTGGATGATTTTGAATGGTCGTTTCCAATTTGAATCCAACTTTCCAACGTGTTTCGACACTTCAACTTTCTTTAAGAGTAAGTCTCCCATCTGAAACGCCCTTTCTTTGACTCGCTTGTTGTACTGTCGAGCCACAGATGCTTTGTACTTGTGAATACGTGCCCAGGCGTTGTTTCTTTTTTCTTCCGACAGATCCAGCTCAAGCTCCCTGTTCTCCTTCGTTAATTGTGGGCTCAAAATATGCTATCCGTGCGGATTCATGTATGATCTCTGCGGGTATTATAGCCTTTGAACCATAAACGAGGGAGTAGGGAGTTTCTCCGGTAGCCGCTCGGGGAGTCGTACGGTAAGCCCACAAAGCCCCTTGTAACTCCTCGGCCCATTCATTTTTCTTGCTTTCAAGCATGGTTTTCAAATGTTGCAAGATGGTCCTGTTGGTCAATTCAACCTGTCCGTTCGCTTGGGGATGACCCACGGAAGTGAAGCACTGTTCAATACCTTCTCGAGTATCCGCTACAGTGAATTGAGACCTATTATCTAAAATTAGCACCCTCGTGATACCATATCTGCAGATGATGTTTTTCAGATGAAGTCCTTTACTACCCGGAAAGTGATTTTGGCTACGGCCTCGGCCTCGGCCCACTTTGTCAGGTAATCCACCGCCAGAATGATGAACTTTTTCTGTCCGACCGCCATTGGTAATGGTCCCACAATGTCAATGCCCCACTGATCAAAGGGCCATGATACGTCTATAGGGATCATCTGAGCCGCCGGCAATTAGGGATGTTAGAGTGAAACTGACATTTGGGTCACTTCCTGGAGAAACAATGGCGTCTTGGAGAACCGAGGGCCAATAAAATCCACTCCTCAATATCTTTTTAGCAAGAATGCGCCCCCCAGAATGATTTTCGCAACTCCCTTAATGGACATGCTTGAGGGTCTCTTTGGCTTATGAAGGCCTTAGCATCTTATTGGAGGACCGTGATAAGACTTCTTGAAGAGTCTTCCCTCATGATCTAATGAAAAACAAGGGGACTTATTTCTTATCTTCCGTGCCTCCACTTTATCAGTGGGACAAACTCCATCCTTAAGAAATCTGATGATGTCATCAAACTAGCATGGTTCTCTGGGGTCAATCATGGCTACCGCTCAGACAAGAATTCTCTCTTTTATCAGGTGATCCTCCATTCTCAAAAAGGTGATAGAACGCTCACGTGACCCCTCGAGAGCGGAAGCAAATTTGGAAAGAGCATTAGCACGCTCATTTTCCGCTCGTGGAATCTGAAGCAAGTGGAATTCCTTAAACTTACCCATTATTTCTTTCGCCTTTCCCAAGTACAGCATCATGGTGATTTCTCGAGCCTCATAAGTACCTTCAATCTGACTTGCAATTAATTACGAGTAAACATAAGCTGTGATCCTGGAAGCTCCGTTTTGAAAAATAATTTTCAAATCTTGAATGTGAGCCTCATACTCTGCCTCGTTGTTTGTGACTTGAAAATCCAACCTGATTGCAAAGTCTATCTGAATTTCACTGGGGTCTCTGAGGGTTATCCCTGCTCCTCCCCCTTGAGAGGTCGAGGAACCATCTGTGTGCAGGACCCAAAGACTGCCGTCTTCAGGAATGGCGTACTCCAGTTCAAAACGCTCAACCAACAAGTCCACGACCACTTGCGCTTTTATAGCCGTTCTGGGTTCGAAACTGATGTCAAACTGGCTCAGCGCAATGATCCATTTTATTAGCCTTCCGGAGATGTCTGGCTTAGACAATACTTGCCTTAGGGGTTGATCTGTAAGGACAGTGATTGAGTGTGCCTTAAACTAGGGCCTCAGCCTCCTTGATGCATTAATGAGGGCAAAGGCAAACTTTTCAATCTCCAGGTATTTCTTTTCAGCTCCCTGCAACATTTTTCTCAAATAATAGACAGGTAAATGTTTGCGCTCATGTACGGTCACCAAAACCGCGCTCGTGGCTTCCGCGTGGCTTCCGTTGAAACTGAGAGATACATAAATAAGTTTTCACCCTCAATCGGCTTTGTCAGAAGCGGGGCGCACGAGAGATAAACCTTCATATCCTGCAGCGCTTTTTCGTATTCTCCAGTCTAAGCGAAATTTCAAGCGTTGCGCAAAATCTTGAAGAAAGGTAGATTCCTATCGGCAAAGCGAGAAATGAACCTGTTCAAAGAGATGATCTTCCCTACTAATACTTGCACTTCTCTTATGTTTCGAGGGGATGGGATGTCCAAAATGACCTTGATTTTCTCTGGGTTAGCTTCAATTCCACGTTGGCTAACCATATAGCCCAAAAATTTGCCCCTTCGTACACCAAAAGTGCATTTAGAGGGATTCAATTTCATATCGTACTGGCGTAATATGCCAAACGTGCACTTTAAGTCTTCCAGATGGGAGGATTGATGCTCGCTCTTAACTATCATATCGTCTACATAAACCTCCATTGACCCTCCGATTTCTTTTTCGAACATCTGATTGACGAGGCCCTGATACGTAGCACCCGCATTCTTGAGCCCAAAGGGCATGACCAAGAAGCAATAGACCCTCATGCGCACCACGAATGAGGTTTTAAGACGATCCTCAGGAGCCATAAATATTTGGTAGTACCCCTGGAACGCGTCCATCATGCTCATGATCTCGCAGCCAGTTGTTGAGTCTACTAGCTGATCAATTCGCGGCAAAGGGTAGGGGTCCTTTGGGCAAGTTTTGTTGAGATCCGTGAAGTCATTGGACATCCGCCATTTGTTTGCGCTTTTTAGCACGAGGACAACATTGCAAAGTTATTCTGGGTACAATATGGGCTCAATATATTGGGCCTCGAGGAGTTTGTTTACTTCCTCCTCAATAACCCTCTTTCGAAATCCATGGACATCTCTCTTCTTCTGTTTGATCGGTTTGAAAGCAAGGTCCACGTTGAGCCTGTGGACTATAATACTGGGGTCAATTCTGGTAAGGTCAGAAGCTTTCCAGGCGAATACATCAATGTTCTTCCTCAGAACATCGATCATCATGATCTGCGAGGGCCCCGAAAGGCTAGAGCCAATTTGGGTGGTTTTTCCCTTATTGCCAGGCTCTAGCTCAATGGTCAAGAACTCCTCCGTGGGCTCAATCCGCGCTTCTGGGCGAGGGACCTCGAGCGCTCTCTTCTTTCCTATCAGGAGATTTTCAGCATCTCTTTTTTTACTTTCAATTTCCTCTGCTCCTCAGGAAGATTCCCTAACTGCTCCCAGTGGGCCGCCCTCGGGATTGCCTTCAGCGTTAGGATCCTTCTTCTTGTTTTTCTTCTTATTCAGCTCGGCCCTTTTCCGTACGGGACCGTCTTCATGTTGGAAAACACGAATCAGAAAGCAGCGGAATTTAAAAATTTTTCCCAACAAAAGGACCTTGGACTCGCAATCGTGTATCCAAATTCGTAAAGATAGAAAACTTACTTTTCTTTTGTTCTTTCTTGAAGCGTTTCAAGCCACCCAAGAACGCTCTTATCGCGGTTTGATCCCCTCTCCTTGGTAAAGCTCGAATCTTCAAACTTCTAACTTGAAGTCTCTAGAGAAAGTCCACCAACTTGATCACAATCTAACTAGTAAGGATGCTAGTTCTCTAGTTAGTGTTTAGGCTTAACCTAGGGTTTATTTGATCTTGGAGAAAGGAAGGTGTTCAACACATAAACCAAAAGAATTGTCAATTAGCTCTAAAGGGGAGCATGAGCTCCCCTATATATAGGAAAGGGAGAGGGGCGACGATCCTATTCCTTGTTGGGCAAGGATTTGGTTCCTCTCTCTCCTATTACTTGATCATCAAGTATTTTCCAACTTTGACTTTGAATTCTAATTCAAGTCAACTTTTAAGAGAGCTAAAAATATCCAAACTATTTTTGGATAATTTTATACCTTATTTACTATAAAATAAATAACTTATTTTTATCTAATTAATTAATTCGTAATTAATTAACTAGATTATTTTTCTCCAAAATAAGACTTTCTTTTTAATTCAAAATTAAACCAAAGTCTATTAAATAATTAACACATTTAATTATTTAATACATATATATAATATATATATATATATATATATATATATATATATATATATATATCCACACGTGTGTGACACGTGTCACTCACGTGAGCCACACGTGTGATTTCACACGTGTGGAACCCTTTTGGCCCGATTAACTCCTTTAATCATTTTCAAGCCTCAACTCATGCAACCAAGTTGTTGTGTGTGACCCTCTAGGTTCTCAATTCCATTAGCAGTGAGCCTAATTAATTAATTCACTAATTAATTAATCAGTCCACAGATTAAACGACCATAGTCTAGCAACAGGTGTTTAACCCCTAGCTGAATTGGAATGTTCAGATTCGACAGAACCTTTAAGTCATTGATTCATGTGAGATACAATCCTTCTACTTACTATCTCTCAACCAAGATCTAGGGCAAGGGAATAATCAGAACCCTAATAATCCGGTCTTAAAGCTAAATGCATTTCATATCCATTTGATCTCAATCCAAGAAACCCTTTTCTTGATGTCTTGATCTACTGCCTTGGCCAAGGACTCCATATGGCATATGAATGACTTACACAATAAGGGATCACCTTGCAAATGCAAGTGTAGGCCCTATCTTGATTCTCATTCACTTCTATGAATCACTTGTGCAGCCCCAGCATAAGTCTTGAATCAGTTGTCTAAGGCGACACCCTTTAAAGCTTATACCTAAGACTACAGAGTTAACTCATAAAGTGACAAGGAACCTCAAGTCTAAGGATCAATTAATCACATCAATGACTCGTGAGATATTTCCTAATCTGGAAGTTTCCATTTCCTGAAATAGAAACTTCCTTTCCCATTTAGGAATGTTCTCACACGGGCCACCTCAGTGAACTTACTTATTAAAGTAAGCACCCTCATGTATCACGTACGTATCAACTATACACTTTGCACCTCCATGAAACAAGGTGGTCCTTCTTAAGGGCGTGATCCCATAAGCAAGCCTTAGAGGAGTCAGGTTGACACTCCCACTGTCTGTAGGACTCATCGGCTTGGAGTATTTTACTAATCATGACTTATGTGATATAGGGCTCGTTTCATGAACCATTTCACCTAAATGGTAGAGTCCTAAAGTCATCAGGATTAGGGGAGTTCTCATACATGCACAGCTAAAGTAAACGCATACCAAACAAGAGCATATAAAGAAGTGTTGCCTCAATTCGTTATTTCATTCAAAGATTGTCTTTAATTACAATAAGGAAAAGCACAAAGCGGATATACAATCGGCTTTTAGGGCACTATTCCTAACAATCTCCCACTTGCCCGTCAAAGCCATTCTAAAGCTACTCTAAGTCCCATCTTCTGAAGATGACCTTGGAAAGCTTCTCGACTAAGGGGTTTAGTAAGTGGATCTGCCACGTTCTCTGCTGATGTGACCCTCTCGATTTGCACATCTCCTCTTTTGATAATATCACGGATTAGGTGATACTTCCTCATAATGTGCTTGGTCCGTTGGTGAGATCTTGGTTCTCTTGCTTGAGCAACCGCCCCAGTGTTGTCACAAAACACAGTAATGGGGTCTTTCATGCTAGGAACAACATTCAACTCTTGAATGAAGTTTCTAATCCAAACACCTTCCTTAGCTGCATCATTTGCAGCTAAGTATTCAGCCTCAGTGGTCGAATCTGCAGTGGTAGTTTGCTTGGAACTCTTCCAACTCACTGCTCCGCCGTTTAGGCAGAAAATGTATCCTGACATTGACTTAAAATCATCTAAGTCAGATGTAAAGCTTGCATCGCAGTATCCTTCGACATTAAGATCTTTCTGACCTCCGTAAACTAAGAATAAATCTTTAGTACTTTTCAAGTACTTAAGAATATTCTTCACGGCAGCCCAGTGACCATCTCCAGGGTCAGATTGGAAACGACTTGATACACTAAGTGCATAAGCCATATCCGGTCGAGTACATAACATTGCATACATTATGCTACCTACTGCTGATGCATAAGGTGTATGAGTCATTCTCTCCTTCTCAAGGTTAGTCTTAGGACACATCTTCTTTGAAAGACATGTTCCTACACTCATAGGAAGGTTCTTAACCTTTGCTGACTCCATATTGAATCTCTTCAATACTTTGTCAATGTACATCGACTGTGATAGTCCTATTAACCTTCTAGATCTATCTCTATAGATTTTAATTCCAAGGATATAGGACGCATCACCAAGATCTTTCATCTCGAATTGGTTCGATAACCATAACTTAGTCACTTTCATGTCATCCTTCGAATTCCCAATAAGAAGGATGTCATCAACATAAAGTACTAAGAATTGCACTGAGGTCTCCAATTCCTTTCTATACACACATGATTCATTCGAAATTTGCATGAAGCCAAACGCTTTGACTGATTCATCAAATCGAATGTTCCAATTCCTAGAAGCCTGTTTCAATCCATAGATTGATCTTTGGAGTTTGCAAACCTTTTGCTCACTCCCACTGAATGTGAAACCTATGGGTTGCTCCATATAAATGTCTTTGTCAATGTCACCATTGAGAAAGGCAGTTTTCACATCCATTTGCCATATCTCATAGTCATAATATGCAGCAATGGTAAGCATGATTCGAATGGACTTTTGCATTGCAACTGGTGAAAAGGTTTCGTCAAAGTCCACGCCGGGTCTTTAAGTGAATCCTTTTGCAACCAGTCTTGCTTTGTAGGCTGCAATGCTTCCATCAACTCCAAGCTTTCTCTTAAAGATCCATTTGCAACCTATGGGTTTGACCCCATCAGGCAAATCTACCAAGGTCCAAACTTGGTTGGAGTTCATGGAATCCATTTCAGATTTCATGGCTTCTATCCACTGTTCAGAGTCAGAATCTGAAAGTGCCTTCTCATATGTTGAAGGATCATTATCCTTTTGAGAGATTTCATGGAAGAATCCATACCATCTCTCCGGCTGTCTAGGAGTGCGTTCAGAACGCCTTAGAGGAGGATTTACATGTGTATCGAAATTCGTGATTGGTTGTGGTTGATCAGTAGGGGACGTTTCTTCAGTGGGTGGCGTGGGGTCACTTTGTACTTCTTCTAATTCTATGATCTTGCCTTTCTTTTCTTTAAGGAACGGTTCCTCAAGAAAAGTGGCATTTCTGGAAACAAACACCTTTTGCTCAGATTGATCATAGAAGTAGTATCCTATGGATTCCTTAGGATAACCTACAAAGTAGCATAAGTTAGAACGAGATTCTAACTTATCTCCCACTGTCCTCTTCACGTAAGCAGGACAACCCCAAATTCTTAAGTAAGAATAACTAGGGATTTTACCATGCCACATTTCATAGGGCGTTTTGGGGACTGACTTAGAGGGAACTAGATTCAGAATCTTTGCTGCACTTTCTAGGGCATAACCCCAGAAAGAAGGTGGTAAGTCAGTGAAGCTCATCATGGAACGAACCATATCAAGTAGGGTTCTATTCCTTCTCTCAGACAGTCCATTAAGCTGAGGAGTTCCCGGAGGAGTCCACTGAGAGATAATCTCATTATCTTTGAGATGATTAAGGAATTCTTCACTAAGATACTCGCCTCCTCGATCAGATCGAAGTGCTTTGATCTTGTGACCAGTTTGGTTCTCAACCTCCTTTTGAAATTCTAAGAATTTCTCAAAAGCTTCAGATTTATACTTCATTAAGTATACATAACCATATCGACTAAAGTCATCGGTAAAGGTTATGAAATACTGATGATTGTTTCTAGTGCTTACACTAAGCGGTCCACAAACGTCAGTATGGATCAAATCCAAAACCTTAGTGGCACGTTCCACAGTTCCTTTAAAAGGAACTTTGGACATTTTTCCTTTGAGACAGGATTCGCAAGAAGTTAACTCTTTGAGATCATTTTCAGAGAATGATCCTAAAGTGTTTATCTTGCTAATTATGTTCTTGGAAATGTGTCCTAATCTAGCGTGCCATAAGGGAGCTGAAACTTTGTCATCTCTCTTACGCTTTGTTTCTCGTTGTATATTCATAATATTGATATTTTGAGTTAGGTAAAGTCCATTACTTAGAGTACCGATATGAACGGAAGAGTTGTTCCGTTTGATAAAATATTTACCATTCTTAATATAAGTTTCATAACCTTCACAATCTAATATTGGAACTGAAATTATATTACGAATAATGCTCGGTACATAAAGGACTTTATTTAATACTAACTCAAAACTACCTAAATCTAATCTAATTGTGCCTAAAGCTCGAGCCTCAACGTTTGAGCCATCGCCGATCTTCAAGACACATTCTCCTTCTTTGAGTTGTTGGACTTCACTTAGCATCTGTACATCATTACAGATATGAGTTCCACAACCGGTATCAAATACCCAAGAACTAGAATTAATAGAAAGATTTATTTCAACGAGAAAGATACCTTTCTTTAGAGTAGCCTTGTACTCTGGGCAGTTTCTCCTCCAATGTCCCGCTTTGCCACAATGGAAGCAAACATCCTCTTTCTGATCACGCTTCTTCTTTTGGGCCTTTCCCTTCGAAATGCCACCAGTGGGCCTAAGGGGTTTCTTCTTCTTCTTTTGGGCTTTCTTGCCCTTACCTTTAGAAGGCCCAGAAGAGGAAGATGGAGCATTCACCATCAAAACCTTATTGTCCTTCTTGATCGTGCTTTCAGCAGTCACAAGCTGACTAATCAGCTCAGCTACAGTAGCACCAGCATGATTCATGTTGAAGTTAAGGACAAATGGGTTGAATGATGGTGGGAGCGAAGCTAGCAACAAATCCACTGAAAGCTCATCTTTCAGTGGCATGTCCATGGAAGCAAGTTTCTCAGTAAGGGCAAGAAACTTGAGTCCATATTCATGGACACTTGAACCTTCCCTCATTCTCAAGTGGAACAATTCCTTTGAAGTGTTATACCTTATAACACGTTCATGAGGGCGGTAAAGTTGCTCTAAGTGGTCGTAAATCTCCCAAGCAAATTCCATGGCCTCGTGTTGTCTTTGCAAGTCCGGAGACATGTTAGCCAACATAAGGCAACGGGCTTGGAGATTATCATCCTTCCACTTCTGAATCGCATCCCGCTCGGCCCGAGTGGGAGCATCCCCTTCGGGACTGGGCTCCCCTTCGAAGAGGACATAAGTTCTCTTCTCAGAATCTAAAATGATTTTTAGATTCCTCAGCCAATCAGAATAGTTGGGACCAGTCAACTTGTTTGACTCGAGGATCGATACAAGAGGGTTTTTGGTTGCCATTTCAAAACACGTAGAGAATCACAGAATCTACGACCTAAATGGTAAAACAGAGAACTAGTGAGCATGCTGAATTATAACGATATACAAAAGATAAGGTCTTTAATCTAATGTAGCTCCCACTATTTTTCAAAGATCTAGAATTCCCAAAGATCTAAGAGGAACACGTTTCCCAATGGGTACTAAGATCCTAGGCATTTTACCTCGAACCCATGACTCGCGGACATTCTAAGTAAGAACCCTAGGTAGGTACAACTTACCAATTCTAACACCTTTAGAACTCTTAGTAATTGTTTTTTTTTGCATCACCTATCTTTCAATATGGACCCACGACTCGTGCGACATCCATATTTACTTAGGCGTTAAGCTAGACCCATCAATCATAAGATCATGACCGAAACTTAGTTCGAACGACCCACGACTCGCGGACATCGCCCTTGCTAAAATTGACCATGAAATATTGATCATTTAAAATGATCAATTAGGTAACTAAGAACTAATAAGCTCCACTAGCTATCCCACGACTCGCGGACAATAACCAACTTCACTTACTAAACTTAAAACCTATTGATGGAATGCTAGGAATTTAATTCAAAATTTGCATTTCGAATTAAACACCCATTTGTTCGAAATTAGCTTAATATTTAAGGGGAATTTTCGAATCAACCGGAGAGTTATCCGGTTCGACCTCACCAACATATATGTTATCCAATTTTATTAGTCTTGATTAATGCAAGTACACTTAAATGCATATCAAACAAGCACATAAATAGATAACATGTCCTAGCATGATACTAACATGTAATGATCATGGGTTCTACCTATCTTATGCGTGATATGTGGGAGCCACTCCACAATCACAAGTTCTAACATACATGCCACATAAACAGTTCAAATCACATAAGGGAAATCGGTAACAAAATACGAGCCCTATCTCTATTACATTTAACAATTGAGATTCCCCTCCCTAACATTTTGAGGGGTTTTCACTTATGACCTCCTTGTTACTTGAATGTGGTCCATCTTACTCCATGGGTGCATTGTATCCAAAATGAAAATAAAACCTCACCACCTATCTCTACTCTCAAATTACAATAAAAAGAAAAAGACATAAAGTAATAAGGCTCAATCTTCATATTGGCCTTAGGCAATTACACGGGGCATACCCCGGCCTCAAAAACAGTAATATGGAAAGCCACATAATAAATCACATAACAGTACGCACATAAGTGAGGCTCCAACCTCAATTGAAAAACGCAACTATAGGGCTCCAACCCCAATTTAAACCATCCATGTGCATAAATTAAAACCATACATAGAACTAAACCCATGATCACCTAACATGCTTTTGCGAGAATTTAAAGTTACCCAATAAATTAAAATTCTCGTTTCAAGTCCTAATGACTTAAAACACGACTTAGATGCAGTTCTTGTTCAAGAGCCTTTTCAATAAAACCCGAAAAACAATAAACCAATAAAATTCCAATTAATTTCCAAAATTAATAATTTTATTCTTTCATTATTTTCAGGAAATAAAATTCATAATTTTTCCCAAAATCCAATTCGCTTTAATTTCTCAAAAATCTCAATTTAATCAAAATTTTTAAATAATTTTATTTTAACAAAACTGATTTTAAAAGATAAAATTAAAATAAAATTAAATCGGGATTTTACGGACCGAAAAACACGAAACACGAAAACACGAAAGCACGGGCCCGGGACGACGCGGGATCGCCCGCCCGCCGCTCGAACTCAGAGAAATTGGGCCCACGGGGGCCGCCGGCAGAGGAGTGGCCTCATGGGTACCTTCCACTGTCAGATCCTCGATAGGGCCTCTGGGGGGAGCCTCATTCCCTGCTCCCCCTCGAGCATTGTTTTGCCCTCGGCCAGCTCCTCGTCGGTTTACCCTCCCCCTCGGAGCATTGGGAGGGCGGTTTTGCTGCGGTTGCGGGTGTTGAGGATCGACTGCGGGTCCTTGGGCACCCAACATGCGGGAAAGGGCTTCAGCATTCATGCCTTGGGATAATATTTGGATGCCTGCAAGTAAAAAGGAACGAGCATCAGAAGATTGATTGTTTGGATCGTATAAACAAGAAAACAACGATCACTGTAAGTTAGAGGACTATTCTAAAGGTTAGAGATGTTAGTTCCTAGAATCTAACCGTCGAGGGCCATGATGTCAGCTGGAGGGTTGAGTATCATGTCTGGAGGGCAAGATAAACCATAACGGAACAACACTCCCTCATTCTTCATCAGGGTCTCAGCCTTAATCCATTTTTTCTCAGCCCTCATCTCGAAGGCTAACCCCTGTGCCCAATCCTCAAAAGCTTTATTCTTCGTCCTTTCCCTAATCAGAGGACCCTCGCCATGTATCAACCACCCGCGGTGAACCCTGAAAATTCCTCCTGGAGCCCCCACGAAAAAGTACTTCTCCTTCCAATGCTCGCCATAGGAAGTAGATGGGGAATCTATCATCTTAAAGCCTGATTTAGCTTGAGCGTAATAGAATCCATCAGTAGGGGATGAGCGAGTCGAGCGGGCCACCTGTATCAAGCTATCAAAGTTGATGATCGAGGGCTCGCGACCTAGAGCAACCATCATAATCACGAAGGTATTAATCAGGGCTATGCCGTTCGACAGAATTTGTGAAGGGCAAAGCCTCAAGTGATGGTAGATGTTGGCAACGACGGGCGGAATTGGGAACCTCAAACCCCCGGCAAGGACCGCATCCCAGTAGACCGTCATCATCCCAGGCGGCGGTCGGTTGGCTCTTTCCCCCTCCTCTGGAAGTCGCATGGGAAATACTGCCTCATCCCAATAAACATTCGCCCTCAACTCCTCCAAATCATCGAGCGTCAAGATGCTAGCGATCTCATCCGGTGATCTATCTGTTTGATGGCGATTATCTTGCCTCACACGAGTGGCAGGCTCCCTTCCCCTCCTTTGGCGCCTTCTTGAGGGCCCAGCTTCAAATTGACGCCCAGATGGCCCTGCTTCGCCCTCGGGGGCCGCCATAGCCACTGTAACCCTGTGATCCTGGGGTCGCGTGGCACTGTTCAAAACCGGGAACACTCTCTCCCCTTGTCTCTGCATCTCCATCACATTGTTCATCTCTTCAAAAATATCATCAACCTCTTCGTCTCTGACAGCGGCTGGAGCCTGGACCACAGGGATCGCCATGGAAACCCCTTCACCCGGGGACATCCTAGCCAGAGGGACAGCTGTGGGAACATTGCCGTGAGGGGAAGAACTCCCCACCGACATCTCATCAATCTCTCTTACGTAGTCTTCAACGGGGTGTCCGGCCATGGTTGCTTTACGATTTTTGAAGATGGGGTTTTTCTTAGAAAACTCAGTCGAGAAGGGGAAGAATTTCTGGAGAAAATTCAGTAGCAGAAAGTGGCTCTTCACTCAAGGGTTTCACTCACTCAACCTAAATCTAAAAGTTAGTATCAGAATATTAAGAGTTGTGGAGCTTTACCTAAAGTTTGAAGAACGAAAGCCCGCCGGAGTCTGTAAAGATTGCAGAAAACTCTTTGCTGCTTAAAGGATGGAAGAAATCTGAGTGCGTGAAAGAGGTTCCAAAGCTCTATAGGACTCTATTTAAAGGGGATAATTTACATGATTTAAGGCTGAGGATTTCAAATGGCAATCATTTCCCGCCTAGGAAACCCCCCACTTTTGGTAACCGCCTCACGACTACCGGAGTCCACGCGCCCACGTTCCCACTTAGCATTAAATGCGGACATAACACCATTTAATGCGTTGTCAGACTGTACCCGTTACAGAAGTCAAAAGGTCACATCCCTTGTTGAGGCCTGACCCTCGGATAATTCAAAATCCAAAGCCCTTCATGGCAAAATTCTACAGTACGCTCGAGCGATACTACAGAATTTGGGGGGGCAAAATGATGGGACTCAGAAACGCGCTCGTATCTCAGCCGTCCACGTGTCACCTTAACGAGCATTAAGATTATACGCTCGGTTTGAGGGATTCGTGGGCTAACCTAGCTCATCCGCTTACCAACTAGTTTGGGCCATCGGGCCTCGGCCGATTGTTCAAACAAGGGGCCATGACCGATAGGCTTGGCGCTCACATTTCAGCCCTCGGGGGAATCCTTCTCAAGGAAACACTCACACGAGGGCCCATTCTTGAGGCTCGGTATTTCGGCGCTCAAGGGTCGTCTATCGTGGGGAGGCCATCCATACACTCTTCGAGCGTCACCAACGCTCGTGCATGACCATGCCCCGCTGCGTTGGATCCGAACCTCGACAGAGAGAATCTTAGGCCCATCCCCCGCGTCACCCTCGCCAACGACTTCTGACACAAAGGTAGTGCGCACTACGCATCTGACACGCCGCCTCCTTTTCAGAAACCTCCTTCTCATACCTTCACGGGCCGCCACGTGTTAGGGCAACACAGGTTTGGGACCACACGGTCAATTTACCCTTCTACCCTCACCCCTAACATATAAATAGGGAGAACTCATGCACTCTCCCTTAAGCCATCTTCTGCATAAGAACTGCACATATCGTTCTGGGCATTTTCCCCTGGTCTTCTCAAGCTTCTCATTCACCACAGTAACACTACCCTGGTAGCTTGCACTCTTGGTGTTATCCTAGTTGGAAGAACCCACGCTCAAAAGGAAACCCAGATCCTGAGGCCTTCCCGCCTGTGATGGTCTTCCCTTTCACAAACAAATCTTAAAGTGATTGTTGCATTTAGGAAACTCACATTCCTGCACCATCATACTACATTAGTAATTTTAATATTTTATACATATGCATGTATATATATAATATATTATATAATACATACATATAAAAGAAATTTCAAAAGGAAAAAAAAAGACATTACATATATACATATTAAATATTATTTATATGTATAGTACAATAATTATAATTACATATATATATATATATATATATATATATATATATATATATTGTATGTATATTCAATAAATTTACAAATTCTACAAAAAAAATAAATAAATAAATTTATTAAATATTATGTATGTATATTCAATAAATTTACAAATTCTACAAATAAATAAATAAATAAATTTATAAATAATATTTAATATATATATATATATATATATATGTTCAATAAATTTACAAATTCTAACAAAAATAAATAAATAAATTTATAAATAATATTTAATACATATAGTACATTAGTAATTTTATACATATACATGTATATATATAATATACTATATAATAAATACATATATATATACATATAAACGAAATTTCAAAAAAAAAAAAAAAGTTGATAGGATTTCTTCCGCCGAAATTTCAAAAACGCGCCTCAGGGTTTTTTCTGCAAAAATTTGAAAACATAGGGTTTTATATGATAATTTTTTTTTTCACGGGGTCTTTTTTTATCATTTCACATGACACAAGGGGTTCCTTGCAAAAAACCCAAATATAATGTTGGGGTAAATTTGTCATTTTACGCGAAAAAGTGAAGAAAAATCCAATATCACACGCAGTAAACGCGCGTGTGATTCAAAAACGCGTCTCAGGGTTTTTTCTGCAAAAATTTGAAAACATAGGGTTTTATATGAGAATTTATTTTTCACGGGGTCTTTTTTAATCATTTCACATGACACAAGGGGTTTCCTTGCAAAAAACCCGTAGGTTTTCTAAACCTCTTTTTTTTTGCTGCAGTTTGGGCTGGAGTTGGAGTTGGAGCTGTTGAAGATAAGGTTGGAGCTCCTGTTATTGTGGTAACATCTTGAACTTGTGGATCAACCCCTCTTGAAGCTACTTCTTGACCATGGACAACTCTTTCTCTTGAATTAAGCTCAGAAAGTGCAGCAGGCCTTGGAGGTTGGAATGAACTTGTTGCTCTTGAAGATGAGGAAGAAGCATGTTTCCTAGATCCAGATCTAGGTCTTGGCCCAGGAGTAGGTCTTGCAGCAGGAATACATCCAAGTTCCTAGACAATTAGTGGTAATTTTTAAGTTATACTATAATTTATGGAATTCAGAAAATTAATGAATTAAAATATAATTACCTGAGTATTTTGTGAAGTTCCAACAGCTTGGTAAAATCTGGATCTTGGGTGAGTTTCGTTCTTGCAGGCACGTTTATTGTGTCCCTCTTGTAGGCACTTACTGCATGTATGAGTCAATCCTTGCCTTGTACTTCCGATTCTCCTCTCTTCAACCCCTTTCCTCCTTTGTTTTTTGGGTCTTCCCAACTTCTTCTGGAACTCAGGGGGTGCCATTGGTTCCCAAGGAGTCTCTATGTAATCCTTTCTCCCAGGGACTGCATAAATCATGCTTTCATAGACTCTCATGTATGCAACCTTGCCATAACAGTCATCAACAAAATCCTCGAGCTTCATCCTTCGATTAGAAATGGCAGCACAAGCATGTTTGCATGGATAACCTGTTAATTGAAACAAACCGCAAGTGCAAGTCCTGGAATCTAATTTAACAACAAAACTATCATTTCTCTCATCTACTTGAAACTCTAATTGACCACACCAAGTTGTTACACAATATCCAGATAACGTATGCTGCTTATTAACTTTTTCCATAACATTAGGACAAATAGTACCCTCATAATTACTCATTCCCTCCTTCTTTGTTTGTATCCTGCTCGCAAGTCGGAGTCGTATCCACTCAAACATGGATATAACAGGTAGGTCCCTACATGGTAAAATCATATTATTAAACGATTCACATATGTTGTTCACCAATACCTCAGACTTGCACCTTGTTTTGAAATGTGATCTAGCCCAATGTTGAGCAGGAATGCTTGTTAACCACTCATAAGCTGTCTGAACAGACAACTCCACCTTTGGATCAGCCCTTTCTATCTGTCTCATCACATCTCTCCATTCATTTTTATTTCCAGCACTAGCAGCTCTCCAGAATAGCCCTTTAAGCACTTGACTCTTCTGGAATGGTTTTTAACACACACCTCAAGTGATCAGAGGATTTTGAACCCTTTCAAGAAAAATTCCTCAAACCATGTGGCCAACCTCTTGGCGTCTCCATAAATTAATTTGATTTGACATCTCAGACATAAAATCAAAAACAATTTAAGAGGTAAAAGGTTATTCTAATAATATAAAAGATAGAATTTAAGAGTTAAAAGATATCAAATCGATTGTAAATTTTTGTTTTGGGAATATTTTAATTTTTATTCTTTAACTATACGATTAATTCACTTTCGATTTCTAATTTACACGATTCATCAAAATTGGTCCTTCAACTACCACAGATTTTATAAAAATTAGTTTTTCCCTGAATTCTACCGACAAAATAAATAAATGGGTGATGTGAGATAAATCCTCAATTGGGCATCATATTTTTAGTTAACTCCCCATTTTGGCAAAATATCGTATAATTTTCACATAATGTAGTACTTAAAATATCTCTCAAAATATGTTGTATAATTTTCACAAAATATAATACTAAAACGTTCTAATGCAGTATTTATATCCTATTATGATATATAATTTTATGGAGAGTAAAATAAAAATATTCCAAAGTGATGGAAAATTATTTCAAACTGCCCCAAAATAAAATAGAATCCTAGTTTCTGGTATATTTTGGCACAAATTTTGTCTTTTCCTCCATTTTCTTATTTTGTTTTTTTGCCAATATGATGGAGCTATCAGTGTAGTTCTCGTCCTTCACAATTTTTGAGCACTTCTTTTTTTTTTTTTGGGTATGTCGTTTTTGTTTTTCTTCGATCTCGCCACGTGCTTCCACTACGTTCGGCCATTGTATGGCTGAGAAGTGATAAGTGCTCTCACAATGCTCCGTTATTCTTTTATAAATTAATTAATTTCATCAAGAATACAATAATATTAAAGGTTAGAGTTAAATAATAATAATAATAATAATAATAATAAGCGTCAGATAGATAAAAATTAATTTTGTGTTTTTGATTCTTGAATTTTTTTTATTTTTTTATTTTTAATTTTTAATTTTTTTTTTCTTTTAATTGATTCATTATTATCTTTTAACTGCCAACATAGTTGGTTCACGTGATTAATGAGTTCATTCTCTAACTAAAAATACAATTGAATAGGCTTACCTTTATTCTGCTATTGGCAAGGCTCGCTCGAACTCACTTGTTGGCTTGTTTAGTAGCTCGGCATTCTATATAATCATATTAAAAGTAAAAACAAATTCCTTCTCTAACTCGCTATCAAATCATTTAGGTGATCCTTTAAGTTTTTTTTTTTTTTTATCTTTATTTATGTGAAAAATGAAAATCATAAGGCATTTGGTTGGGAAAGAAACCAATTATGATATTCCTCTGTCGCCCTAGCTTTCACTCGATCGAAAACATGCAGAAAGTCTGATTTTGGGGTAGGCAGAGTCGATGAAGACGGTGCTAGTTCGACTACGTACTTTGATCGTTAAGTGTCTTCTTTTATTTTATTTATTTATATTTTATCTATTTTTTCTCATCTATAAAAATAAGAAAATCTCTTGTGCGTAGGGTTGCAAATGAGCCGATTCAGCTTGTGACAAGCCCGAATGCAAGTCCTTTTGAATCTGGCTCGCGAGCCTATATATTTAAATAAAAAAGTAGTATATTAATTTTTTTTATATATAATACTTAATTAATATATAATATTATTTTTATACAAAATTCCTAAAAAGGTAATATATTTATTATATATTAATATATATATTCAATTAATATATATTAGTATATATATATATATATTAATAATATATATATATATATATATTTAATTATTACAAAAAATTATTTTTTTTTATAAAAATATTATAATTTTGCCCTAACTCGAGCCCAGCCGAGCTCGAGTTTTGGGGGGGGGGGGGGGGGGCAAGGCTCGTGTTGTCTCGGCTCGGCTCGTTTACATCCCTACTTGTGTTTGATTAATAAGTATCTTATCCTTTTGGATAAAATTTTCTTTTTATTTTGTGGTTGATGTGCTTTGTACAAATTCCCTTTTTGGATATTTCTCTATAAAAGGAAATCACTACTTATGTATTTCTCATTTGAGTTCAAGAAATAAAATCCTTTGTGTCTTATTCCTTGATGTCTAGGTAAGACAGCTTTCTTCTTGTTCTTCTAAAATTCCCCTAGAAATCCTTTATGATAACTTATTAAGAAGTATGCTCTTTACTTGTCTCTTTGAGGACGTTGTACACTAGAAAATTAATAAGTAAAATGGAATGATCTATGATATGCTACAATTCCTGTACTCCAATGATTTATGTGTAAAATATTGAAAAGATAAACTTATAAGTCCCATCGAGGCTAGAGGCCGTTTGGACAACCTTTGTTTATCTTGGATATATTTTATGGAGTATAAGGGCTCATTGCTCAAACTATTGTATATTAATTTGATGACACTAACTGTTGGTAAATTCACAATTTAAATGAAATGAATTGTTTAAGATAAAAATTGTAGCTACTTTTTAAAATATACATAAAATATATGAACCATGTAATTTAACGTTTTTCTTATTTGTTTGCTAATGAAGTTTAAATTTGAGAAGCCTTAATATGCATTCATGAATAACCAACCCTATATTACACAGTAAACATATATTTATTGCTCTAAAATTATAGTTATTAACCTGAATTTTATCTTCTTAGAATGGATATATAAGTTTAAGTTGTATTAATTTTCATTCGTATATAGATTATAGCGCCTATTTTCCCTAAATTTAATCGCAGAGGTGGTAGTAAGTTAGTATCTTGATATATTGAACTGAAAATATGTTGACGTCCCTCTATGAAATGTGCAGCCATTAGTGGAATTGCTAAGAGCAAGAGGTCAAAATGCATCAAGCAAGAGGACCATGCTTTAGAGTTATCTTTTTCTTCCTCATCACTTTCCACATCTCCATCATTGTAGCTAGGGTTTATGGATCCCACCCATTGGACCCTCTTACTCCATTGGAGCTCAATCAAGTTCAAACCCTAATCAAGAATTCACACCAAAATGTCACCTTTCACTACGTGGGCTTGGATGAACCTGAAAAATCCAAGGTCCTCTCATGGCTATCACAAGATCAACCTAATAACAATATCAGCCTCCACCATAATCGCGTAGCGTTCGTCATAGCGCGAGTTGACCACCGGAGTCACGAAATAACAGTTGATTTGTCGAAAAATGCAATTCTATCGGATAAAGTGCACGATGGCAAAGGCTACCCGACGCTCAACTATGAGGAGCAAAAGATGGCTAAAGAATTGCCACTTAGGTATGCACCTTTCATGGCTTCCATAGCGAAAAGAGGTCTTAATATAAGCGAAGTGTTTTGTGAAGCTTTCACCGTTGGATGGTATGGGGAGAAAGTGAGCAAGAGGGTTGTCGCAGTTATGTGCTATTATGTTGATGGCACAATCAATATGTACATGAGGCCCATAGAGGGTGTCATGGCCACCGTTGATCTCGATGAGATGAAGATCGTGGATTATCGTGATCGTATTGTGGTGCCGGTCCCGAAAGGTGACGGAACGGACTACAGGGAGTCCAAACAAAATCCGGTCTTTGATACTCGTATCAAGAATATGGCTATATTGCAACCCGAAGGGCCAAGTTTCATTATAGATGGAAATAATGTGAGGTAAAGTTTGATTTTTCTCTTCTATATAAACTTTGGGGGAAATTTTAAAAATTAGTAAAATTCATATTACACCCTTGTGTTTTATAAAATTCTCAGTAAACCTCCCCAAAAAATAAACATTAACATTATTATTATTATTATTATTATTATTATTGTTATTATTATTACCATACAACACTAATATATATATAACAACAACAGTAATAGTAATAATAATAATACTAATATTATTGTTATAAATAAGAAACAAAATTAATATTGCACAAAACAAACATGATAATTCGGACATATACATGCAGACACAAATCCTGTTTATATATATATATATATATATATGTATGTATTTATGTATGTATATATGTATGTATATGTATATATTTATGTATACACACACTATAATAATCAGGAGCTCCAGCGGTGGTGGTGGGTGCAAACTCCAGACACCGGAGACTTTGAATGGATGAAAATGAGGAAATAATAATAAAATAATAATAAAATAAAAGTGTTTAAAATATAAATAAAGACATAATTAAAATGAAATGAATTTATCATTTTTTTATTGTTATATATTTTTTTGCCCAGTATAAAATGAAAGTGAATTTACATTGATAGTCCTCATATATAGAGGGCCTCTTTCGTCTGTCCAATCCAAAATTTGACCTCAAAACTCTAGAGGAGGTAGTGTGCTAAATTTAAAGAAATTAAAGAAGGCTTTTAGCTAATTTTTATTTTAAAAGGAGGGAAATTGAAATTTAAATATATCTTGGGGAGGTAAATTGCTATTAATTATTTTAAGAATAAGTAGGAAAATAATATTACAGATTGAGTTTAGCGCAACCTAACCAATTATATTGATTACTCTACCAAATATTTATACTAATCGCATAACAAAAGTAAAAGACTAGACCGATTTGATCAAACGAGCTTCGGGCTGAAATACTTTACAAAGTCAATACTAATCATCTCCATGTCACACCATTTGCTACTGATTTTTGTGTGTTGATTCAATTACTTAGGTGGGCTAATTGGGAGTTCCATCTAGCTTTCGACATGAGAGTTGGTCCCATAATCTCATTAGCATCAATATACGATCAAGACATGAACAAATACCGCAGTGTAATGTACAGAGGATATATATCAGAACTATTTGTACCATACCAAGACCTAAATGAAGAATGGTACTTCAGAACATTTTTTGATGCTGGTGAGTTTGCGTTCGGCGTCTGTGCGGTGCCATTACAGCCACTGATGGATTGTCCCCAAAATGCCGTCTTTTTGGATGGTTATTACACCACTCGAGATGGAACTCCTGTTAAAACATCTAACGTATTTTGCGTGTTCGAACGTTATGCGGGAGATATAATGTGGCGACATAGCGAGACAGAGCTTCCTGGCGACACCGTGGTTAGTATAATGTGCACAAACACTTTTAAAAAAGTTACATTGTTATGTTGTGTAGTATGAAACACTCGCGTGTGAGACATGATATCAGACACTGAGTCATATTATTTGTTATATCTTTTGTAGGAGGTCAGACCTGATGTAACCCTAATAGTGAGGATGGTATCCACAATATCAAATTATGACTACATTATTGATTGGGAATTCAAGCAAAGTGGCAGCCTAAAAGTCACAGTAAGTGATCCAATACTTTCATGCACATGCAATAAAACTCATATTTCATTCAAATTAACAGTAATCTTTTCAATATCTTAATTAAAGTCTGCTACATATTAAAACATAATTATTGTTAATCAATACATAATTACTCCAAACAGATTGGCTTATCAGGGATGCTAGCAGTTAAGGGCTCCCATTACACACACAAGGACCAAATCAACAAGGACGAGGAAGTATTCGGTACACTGATTGCAGAGAACGTAATCGGGGTCAGGCACGACCATTTCCTCAATTTCTATCTTGACCTGGACATCGACGGCGGTGATAACTCCTTAATCAAGTCGAACTTTCTCAAGATGCGCATGACGAACAAAACTTCACCAAGAGCGAGTTACTGGTCGGTTCGTAATGAAGTTGCTAAGACCGAGTCGGAGGGTAAGGTTCAACTCGGCTCGGACACATCTGAAATCATAGTTGTGAACCCTAACAAGAAGACCAAGATGGGGAACGAATTCGGCTACCGTCTGATCCCTGGAACTACTGCAGGCCCCCTGTTGTACGAGGGGGATTACGAGCAAATTCGTGGGGAGTTTACAAACTATAAAGTGTGGGTCACCCCGTATAATAAATCGGAGAAATGGGCTGGAGGGACATACGTTGATAAGTCTCGTGGAGATGATAATTTAGCTCGATGGACACTAAGGTATGCGACATGTTGTAGCAATGTAGCATCTTAGTATGGTCTTTGTGGTTGCTTCAACAATTGTAGGCTTTTCATATCATGTTTCACTCTAGCTCGCAGGCATGCCCCGTCTATTGATCGATAGACAGTACGCAACTGTTTCTTACTCCTGATCCCAACTGTCGACCAATACACTTGACAAAATCTGCACCTTGGTTTCATTGCAGGAATAGGAAAATTGAGAACAAGGACATCGTGTTATGGTACACAATGGGTTTCCACCATGTACCCCAGCAAGAAGATTACCCAATCATGCCAACTTTGAGCGGCGGATTTGAGCTGAAGCCAACAAATTTCTTTGAGCGCAATCCTGTGCTCAAGATTAAATCAATGAAACCAGTGAATTTGAAGTGTTATAATAGTTCAGAGCATCAGTCAGTGAAGTCATAGAGTGAAGGAATTGTGTTTGTGTTACAACTATATATGTTGATGTTGAATAAATGGGGGAAAAAACCTTGGGGCCTTCTTGTAGAAAAAATAATTATCAAGGGAAATAAAAATCGTCGAGGGAAATAAAAATCAAATGAAACATCACCCCCATCAAACATATTCATCAAAGCGAACCTCGAATTTTCGCCTAAACGAATTTAGCAAATTAAACACATTACTCAATCATATGGAATTCAACTAATTAGTACAAAAATCATACCCTCGTGTGTAGTGTGAATTGAACAAAGAATGTACAAAGACTAGACAATTAAGTTAATATTTTTCGCTTAAGAACCGATTATCAACTTCGAATGCACCCTCACTCCAATCTCCACTAATTTGATCAACTCATAACTCAGGATCGAAAGGTTTTTCGAACTTGTAATGTAGGCTTGGGTCAAGGTAGGAAAAAGTAAATCAAAGGCTAACACCAAGCTTACACATTTTGAAATTAATCCCAAGTGTTTTCCCTTTTTATTTCTCCCCAAAAAGACTCCCTTTTCTCACAATGAATTCGCAACCCTTCTATCGAATTTTCAACAAGGCTCATACTCTCTTAGTTCTTTCTTTTCACTCTTGCTTTTTTTTTTTTTTTTTTTTTTTTTCTTTTTTCTCCATTTTTCAGCTCATTTTCTTTTCTTTTCTTCTTGACTTCGCTCTCTTTTTTTTTCTCTTTTGTTTCATCAATCTCACAATTTTTTTTCTATTCAACACAATGAAACTTCCACACTTCAAACCAATTCCAAAAGGGAAGTCTAGACATCAACAATGCAATCTCCAAAAAGAAAATGAGTAAGCAAGGCGTAAATAAAATAAGGGTAGGAAATTGTATTGTGCATTAGGCTTGTAACGCGGCTAAGAAAGAAATTTTTGCACAATACTAAGGCTCAGCGGGGTCAACAAGGCAATGTTATTTAGTGTAAATCAAATAAAAGGCCAAAAACACCGACAACAAATGCCTAAGTCATTTCCCGAATTACTTGTCAACCAATCTATTTCGCCTCGAAGGGAATTAAAGTGTATTCTAATCAATTTTCAGTCCTTTATTGAAAAACACAACTAACCTATCTAAGCAAAGTACATAAACTGTTCAATTAGTGCGCGAGAAATATGGGCATGAAGTCATACTAATTAATCAAATTTCACACAATCTTTCATGCATTTAATAGCCTAATAAGTTCTAGCAAAAACTTAATGCTCAAGCTTAGGCAAACACGTTCAAAACGGGGCAAATCATTCATAATTTCTAACATCCTCAAATTCAAGTAAACAACAAGTCAAAACAGTTGACGCAGGAAAAAAAAAATCAAATTTTAAGCACGTAAGCCAAATAGTAAATAGGTTTATCCCTCCCCCCACACTAAAATCATGCATTGTCCTCAAGGCATAAAAAAAAATCGAGAAAAAAAGGACTTCCCTGAAGCGTGAATCTGGGGCGTATTTTTCTTTTTTTTTTTTTTCCCGCAAAAATTGTATGGGGTCCAGGTATGGCCAAACCTTTCTATCAAACCTGTACAGATGCATCAGCAATGTAACAGCAGCAAATCGGCAAAATTTGGGCAAACCAAGCGTGCCTGAAAGTTAACCAAGAGCAGCGACCAACTCAAATGGAGGTAGAACCTCCATATAGATCCCCTCGACTATGTGTTGCTGAATCTTCTAATCCATTACGCCCTCTAGATTGGGGATGAAGATTCTTAGAGGTTCTCAACACAATTCGACATTTATAAAAAAAAATTCCACGATCCCTCACAATGACTAGTGGATTCCTGAACTCAAAAAATACGTGAGATCTGAAGAAAACTGTGGTTAAATAATCAATAATTTCAGCATACCAGTGCGTGACCTCAAAGCGTGGCCACGTCTTATGGTCACGTGTCCCGAAAAATTGCTCATCCAGCAATGCAGCTTGTGTCGGCATTGAGACTGCACAATTTCCTCCAGATTTGAAGGCATAACTCAGATTGTCCAAAAATTTCTTGAGTTTCAAAATAGGTGCCTGAAACACGAAGGAATTTAGTTCAGTTATAGCAATAGGCACATCAAGAATCAGAACATCCCTATTCATAGACTTAAAGGCCTCTAATGGTAAAACCATCCCACAAGGATCATCAGCTAACCCAATATATTTTGGCTTACTCTCAAAATTTTCAAAACTTAGTTCATTACTCAGCTCATTAGTCAGGTTTTCTATCACAGCAATGCTAAAAACACTAGAAAATTTATTAGGACCTTTACTTGACTCATAAACATTAAAATTCACAACATCACCATCAAATTCTAGAGTCAACAAGCCCTTTTTAACATCTATTTTAGCATTAGCAGTACTCAAAAATGGACGACCCAAAAGGATATCAGAGGATTTCTCAGAATAGTTATCCTCCATGTCCAACACGAAGAAATAAGCCGGGAAGGCTAAATCATTGACTTGAACGAGGACATCTTCCAAAACACCTTCCGGGTATGCGATAGAACGGTCCGCCAATTGTATGATAACACCTGTACCTTTCAAGGGACCAAGATTAAGTGCATTATAAACAGATAAAGGCATAACATTAATAGATGCACCCAAATCACACATCGCCTTTTTAATGCCTAAATTCCCAATCTTGCAAGGTATTGAAAACATACCTTGATCATGGCACTTAGGGGGGAGTTTCTTTTGTAAAATAGCAGACATGTTTTCCCCTACACTAACCTTTTCATTCCCCTTTAACTTCCCCTTATTGGTACAGAGTTCTTTGAGAAACTTAGCATACCGGGGTATCTGTTGAATGGCATCAAGCAGCGGTATGTTCACCTCGACTTTCCGAAATATCTCTAGAATGTTCTTTTCTTCCTTCTGCCTTTTTGTCTCGGCTAGACGTTGCGGAAACGGGGGTGGTGCTACCAGGGACTGCGGCTGTGTCATAATCTCAACCTCTTTGTCGTGGTTAGAGATCGAGGCGTGGTCATTCTTTAAACCTGTACCCTCCTTCCGAACGTCTCCTGACTCAAATTTTCTGCCTATGCTCTTTTCTGGTGGCGAAGGGAGCTCTTTGCCACTTCGGAGGGTGATTGTGCTAACGTTCTTCTTGGGGTCTTCCGTTTGCGAGGGCAATTTCCCTTGATTCTCAATCCTGGTCAAAACCGTTGCAATCTGTCCCAATTGAGTTTCCAAATTCTTGACTTGATTTTCCAAGTTATTGAATCGGATGTCTTGGGGGTTGAGGGTTTGATTGGGTTGTTGGTTTTGTTGTGATTGCGGAGGCAATTGGCAAACTCTCGCTACTTGAGGAATTCATGCACTCATGTTAGATGCTAAAGCAGATATCATATTCTTGAGTTCCTCAAACTGGGAAGAACTTACCTCTTTTACCTGTCTCGTCATGTCGGACTTGGCGTAGTATTTTTGTGAGGCCCTAGAAATTCTGCTAATTAGTTCCATCAGTTCCGCAGGTGTTTTGATCATAATGGAACCTCCACTCGAAGCATCCAACTGCCTTTTGTCAGCAGGCATCAGGCCTCTATAAAAGTTATGAACAACTGAATTTGCCGGCAGGTTGTGATGTGGGCACATTGCAAGCAAATTCTGATATCGCTCCCAATACTCATGCAAGGCTTCATGTTCCTTTTGCTTAATGGTAATTATCTCCTGAAGGAGATCCAGGTATCGCTCAGCTGGGAAGAACCTATCCAAGAATTTGTCCTGCATCTGTTGCCAAGTAGTAATGGTTGCTGAAGGTAGAGAGTACAACCATTTTTCTGCTGCATCTTGTAGGGAGAACGGGAAGGCACGGAGTTTGATTTGGTCTTCGGTAACTCCATGAGGCTTTGTTGAGCAGCAGACCGTGTGGAACTTGCTCAGATGTTGGTGAGGGTTTTCGTTTTCCAGACCGCGAAAGATGGGGAGTAAGTGAATTGTACCCGTCTTTAGCTCAAAACCAGCACCCACCTCTGGAAAAGTGATACAGAGGGGCTGCTGTGTGGCGGCAGGGCGCACCAGATCCTCCATGGTATGACGTTCTGCTACTGCCATCGTTAAGGTACGGTCAAACCCTTCTGTTCGTCTTCTGTATGTTCCGACTCAGTACTGGACTCTTCAGATTGGTTAAGACTGGATTTTCCCGCGAGCTTCTTACGTGTTTTGGTCTGTTTCCTTAACGATTTTGCGGTTCTTTCGATCTCGGGATCGAAAATCGGCTCGTCAATTCCACGAATGCTCCTGTTCATAAAAAGAATTAAATTCGATTAGCACCAATCCCCGGCAACGGCGCCAAAATTTGACAGGTGTCGAATCCGTCAAAAATAAATATAAATCTGGTTTACGACTAAAACAGAGTATAGTGTAAACGGGTCGAATCCACAGAGATTGGTTGAAAATAATTCTAATTAATTACAGAAAAACTCACAAGAATTAACAAGTAGAAGTAAGGGAGGGGGTGTTGAATTTAACTAAACTAATAAAGCAATTAAAATTAATAAACTAAGAAGAAAGCAATTAAATCACGTTTGAAGTTGGGTTTTGATAAATCAATGGGAAAACAATACCTAGCCAGGAATCACAATTCAGTTTAGGACATCGATCATAGACGCAAAAATAAATTCAGTTATTCAAATAGACTGGCTATAGCGGATAGAGACACTCGACTCCGCCTCGTTTTCTCTTAAATAATAGAATAACCTAGAGACACTCGACAGTTATTCCCTAATCAACTCACAACCCCTAGAGACACTCGACAGGATTCAATGAGTCAACAGCCTTAACAATTAAGAAAACACTAGCCCAAATTAACCAAGTCACGACACGTGCAAGATTCAAATTCGATTATTAACTCTCTTAGTGAATCAGATTCGACTTTATGATTTCCTATCACTAATGCGCCACTAATTATCTATCAAGCACTACGTATACTTCATGCAATCAAGATTGGCTATATGCAACCATCTACTTAGAAAATCGGCCGTAATCAACTAAGGGAGCGTTTGGTACCATTGCAGACCTAATTTTACTTAGTAAAGTTCGGGCTTATTAAGTTCAATTAGCTCAACAAAGATGAGCTAATTTATTGTTTGGTAGTTTTTAAGGTGCCTAAAAGTGTTGGTTTGGCACATTTAATTTCGTGTTTGGTAAGAATTTGCTCCACCATATTAATGCTTGAAATTCCTAATATGCCCTTGTTTTATGTTGGAGAAGGGCCAATATTGGTGCATTCAACACCATATTCAAGGATTAAGATGAATGTCACTTGTATTGTTTAATGTTCCTGAACGTCTACTTATACACAACCTTTCAAGTCATGGAAAAACAGATCACAACTAAAATCAGAGAACAAGAGTTATCCACCATTCTTCAGACATGACATACTTAAAAACACACACCATCCTCCTGTAACTACAACCGTTTCTCCGGTAACATAAACAGCATCGTCGGAAGCCAAATAAGCCACAGCAGCACCCATACCTTGTGCAGTTCCAAGTCTATTCAATAGTGTCTTCTCCTCGAGAATTTTCCTCTTCAAACCACAACACCAAAAACATCCATCAAATTCAACAATTATCAACTCAATTGAAATCAAAAAGTACACAATAAGGCAGCATTTAAGGCTTACCATGCTCTCATTTGATGTAAGAAAAGATGCAAAATGAGTTGGAACATAACCAGGAGCAACGCAGTTTACATTAGTACCCGGAGCCATCTCAGCTGCCAGCGCCTGAGAAACAAAAAATATTCAGGTCCCAAACAGTTAAAGAAAAGGATATAGGAAAAATTGCATTGATATACGTGGGGCTTTGACCTAACATCACAAACACTTCCCCGAAGGTTTGACAAATTACAAAAACTTCCCTAGCAAAGAATTTATATTACATATGAATGGATGTATTTTGTTAATCTTATCTCTAATTGGAATCTATTTTCATGAATCGTAATGCAGGCTTTCTCTCTTTCTCTGTTTTCATGAATTTATATTACATATGAAATGCATGTAAATTGACAAAGTTACAAATATAAAAATCAGATTCAGAATTCATTGTGGATTTTTGACATACTTGAAGAAGAAGAAGAATAGAGGTTTTCACGTTGATCTCCCATAGTTTGTCAAGAACCGATTCTTTAGTTTCTAAGATGCCTTCGACTGAAGGGTTGGCAGCAGCATTGCACACGATTACATCAATCTTCCCTAATTTCTGTAAGCAAAGAAATTCCAGAAGTTCTTGTAAATATAACTTCTAACTATACATAGTCACTGTATAACTTTAGAAATGCAAATTCCCTAAATCCTAAGTGGGAGCAGAAATGGTGTTTCTTGGGAATGTGAAAACTATGTAGTTTATATGAAGAAAAGGGGGACAAAAGAAAAACGAACATACAATTGTGGATTATCCAATCCATATTCTTTCAGATGTCAAAACAAACTTCTACAGTTCTGGAAAGCAAATAATCATAACTAATTGCTCTTGATCAAAATCATGAATTTAGCGGAATTACACGGTAAAAAGAGAACAATTCATCAAAATTAATGGTTCGTGTTGCAGGAGGAATGCCTTCAAGACTTCAGATCGGGCTCTATTTTTCTGACGCACACAATGGGCCAGTTTTATGTTGTGCAGAACTAACATTAGCAGACAAAAATAAATGGAATCCTTATAAATTTAATCCAGCAAGCAAGACAACGAGTAATAACAAAGAACACCAATACCTCTCACCATCAAACAAAACCTTCAAAGACGTCGCGATATTACCTGGTCGGATTCTTCGACGCCGCTTCCAGTGAGTTCCCAGCGCAGAGATTTCAATTTACAGACCAATTGTTAGTACTCCGAAATGGATAGTGGCAAAACGATTTGTATGTGTAAAATTGAAGGAGGCAGATCTTCTTCTCTTCCTCGGCGTGTTTGGTGAAGCGACTTGGCCCAAATTCACAAACCCTGATCTCTGAACAGTGTAATGGTGAAGCGAGGGCATTCTCTGGCATGGAAAAAATGTACAGTGGTGGTGCAAAACTCAATAAAACCAACGACACTTAATATCACCTCTTTTCAGATATGAGATTCAACACTTTTTAGGTGAATAGTGCGGGCTTAGACAGGGCCGGATATTAAACTCTCTTGGCCCAAATGATCTAATATAGCATACCAAACAAAAAACTAACCTTCCTTGTTCATATCTATGTAACTTAGTACACCTTAATACACATACCAAACGGCTCCTAAGTAAATAAATCACAATAAACAAGACACTCGGAGAATTAATAAATACTTGAATTAAAACTGAATTATAAAAACCAATTAGGTCTCACGATGTCAAAAACATAAATTGTAAATTCCTAACTAGGTACTACGGAAATTAGCTACTCATAAAAATCATGTCCAAAACATAAAATAAATAAAAGGCATAAACTAATTAACAAAAGAAGAATTGATTTGGCTGCTCTCGGAAGTCTTCAAGAGCCGCTGCCTTCCAAGCCCTCGCCCAACTGCTGCGGCGTGAGGGAGAATTGTGTGTAAAAAGGTTGGGTTTCCAATCTTCTTCTAATTCCCGTGAATAAATAGCCTTCAGACCGCCATGCAAATCCTAAACCAATTAGGACTCAATCATGCGTAAGAACATGCTGCCCAAGTTGCTCAATTGGGCCCCATTCATTAATTAATTAAGTGGGCCTTAAAATAAGTCCAAATCTCATATCTTGTAGCCTAATGCCCTAATCATCAACGGATTTTTCAAGTTTGCTCAATTGGGTCTCTTCCCAATTAATTTAGGTTCCAATATCTCACGGCCCAAAGCAAATAAAAGCCAACGGCAACAATTCTCTTCCATGAAACAAATCCTTCCCAAGTTTTAGCCTCACGCACGGCCCACCTCATTCTTACACAAGAAATTAGCCCAAACTTCTCCTAATTAGCCCCCAGAAGTCTCAAAAATAATAAAATTGGCCCAACTGCACTAGAAACACGAAAATACGTCACAGCACCAATTTAAATCGATTAAAAGCACTAAAAACGTGGCCATAAGCACAAGAAAATATGAGAATAATGCACGCTATCACAAATCCCCCTCAAGTTTTTAATAAAGAAACATATTTGTCCCTCGTATAGTGGTGGCCGTGCTGACTGTCTTGTTTATTCCACTTTTTCTTACTTTATTTTGAGTTTAAAGTCTGATTTTACCCCTCTTTCACGTTTAATTAATATAATGAATGAGTTTAAAGTTTATTTTACCCCTCCTTCATATTTTCTTCTTCAATCGATTATTTCCTCAAGCAGATTTTTTTCATACGTTCAGCTTCTTTAGAGTTTTAGGTTGAAAGAGAAAAATAAAACATTAAAAAAATAAAATTCTAAATGGAGTTAAAATATAATCAACGCAGAAAAATTAGAGAGGCAACATGATGTTTAAAAAATAATACAAATAAGTTAGGTGATATTAATTTTACATGTGGGATGATTTGAAAATTATTTATTAGACAGATAGGAGTTTTTATCTCGAATAAATGGTTTCAAGTATTGGCCTATGCTATTAATTAGATTATGTTGTCTTTTTCACTAGCAAACACTAAATCTCCAATTTTGAATTCTTTCCAAATAAGAATAGATAGTTTTTTATATCAAATTTATTTTTGGACCAATAAAAAAATAGATAATTCTAAAATTATACATTTCTTTAATTTTATATATTTATGGGGTGTTTACTTTATTGGTTAGGATGAGATGAGATTGATGAGTATTGGGATGAGTTGTGCGATGGGATGGTGGATTGATCCTTCCATGAGGATATGTGATGAATAATCAACATTTTATCCATTATAATTTCGAATCATGTCATCAATCTCGAACATGTAAAATTATTAGTAAACACAAGTTTAAGTAAGATTATTAATCTAATAACCCTTCATCCTACAAAATAAACATCTTACTAGTGTTTGTGAACCAAAAGACAACTTGTAAATATTTTTGTATATCTCATTTATTCAAGTTAGAGTCAGAACATATATTTCTATGAACTATAACAAAAGACATTTAATTAAACTAATATAACTTCAAATTCAACATTCTAACAACCGGTTCAAACTATACTTAATGAAATTTGAAAACAATTAAATCAAGACTAGGGCCCAGACCCATTTGTTTGTTTCTGGGCCCAAGCCATGGCCCATTACATTGTAAGAATTGGTATTTAAAAATTATTTTTCCTTGTACACATAAGAATGACGGTGAATTCCCGAAAAATTCCCAAATGGGGAGTCAAATTTGCTTTAACTCTCAATTTTTAAAAAAAATCCTCTTTATTCCCCAATTGAAAATCATAATTTGCTTTAGCTCCCCATTTTTTACAAATGTGGTATAAAAATTCAAGAATCACATAACTATATATCATATTGCGAAATTTATACAACATTTGAGGATTTAGTTACGCGATTCTTGAATT
This sequence comes from Lantana camara, assembly GCA_037501455.1. Taxonomy (NCBI): domain Eukaryota; kingdom Viridiplantae; phylum Streptophyta; class Magnoliopsida; order Lamiales; family Verbenaceae; genus Lantana; species Lantana camara. The sequence goes on from CM074857.1 coordinate 123,461,257, forward strand.
TTCATACCACATTTGCAAAAAATGGGGAGTAAACGAAACTTTTGACTCTCATTTGGGGAGCAAACGCAAACTTTTTTGAAACTAGGGAGGAAAAACAAAATTTTTCAACTTATGGGTACTATTAAAAAAAAATCCCGATGAATGAATTTTTATTTAATTTTGTTCTTATATTTCTTTTCTTTTCCTTTCCTTCACGCACACTCTTTAAACCACTGCTTTTTTCCAAAGTTTAGGGGTGTGTGAGCAATGAGCATATATATAATATAATATGAATTTTAAATAATGATGTTTAATAAAAGTGCTAATTGCCAAAGTAGCAAAATTAACTTCCAAACCCTAAATTCCCTTTTCCAGAATCTACAACAGTGAAAGGTGAGTTCACTGTTTGAAGTTCTCCGCCTTCTTCTCCATCCTCCACCGCCGTGTTCTGCGTCATCCGCCACCGATTTTCGGCGCCATGTAAGTTTTTACTTTAAATAAAATTGAAAATTTCTTGAGTGTGAAACTAGAATAGTTCTTGTTAAGCTTTGTTAGCCTCTGTTGATCGTTTTTGGCAATTTCATGTATGATTTAGCTAACCTCCCGTCAAATTCGATTATTGCATTGTAAATTTTTGTTGGACCTGTGGGATTCCAGTTTGAGCATTTTGCCCACCATATATTGGTACTTTGTTTTTCAATGGTGATTTCAAGTATTTGGGAACATTTTCGCTGACCTATTGCTATTTCATAGACATTCCTGATGAGTTCGAATCCAGATAGTGAATCGCAGAGTGCTTCTGCAAGCACGGAAGAAGCACCAAAACCTGAAATTGAGCCTATCCGTTTGCCAACAATAGAGGAAATTCGAGGCCAGGACATTTGGAATAATTGTGCTGTCCGGAGTGTTGTTAGTGGAGTTATGGGTATTTGCCAAAATTCCTCTTTTTCTTATATTCTCTCTCTGTAAGAACTATAGCTTTTGTTGGTTTGGAGCTGTAAACTTAATTCTACTAGTATGCAGGAGGTGGATTGGGGTTGTTCATGGGATTGTTTCTTGGGGCATTGGATAATCCACTAATGCAGGACGAAATGTCGGGAAAGCAACAGCTAATTTACCAAGCAAAGCAGATGGGTCGGAGGAGTTGGAGTTCATGTAAGGCTTTTGCAGTTATGGGGTTTATCTTCTCTGCTTCTGAATGCATCGTCGAGAAGGTATGAGTATCTCTATTTCTTAAAACAGAAAGGAATTTCCTATGTTGTAGAAACTTTCAATAAAGATATAAGTTTTACACTGTTGGTAATACATTGAAGGCCCGGGCGAAGCATGATATTACAAATACAGTTGTTGCTGGATGTACAACTGGAGGTGCACTATCGGCTAGAGGTAATTCTTTTAACATTTCTGGGTTGTTTATGGTTTGTAGAGTAAGTTCTATTTACTGTCTTGCTTGTAAGTTCTTAAATGCCTGCAAGGATGGTTCTTAATTGCCTCAAATGAGTATTGATGATGATCTCACTGGTTTAGGAAACAAAATTGCTGTTTCCAATTTGGTTTCTTAATAAAGAAAAGGAAAAACAAGAAGATAACTAGATAAGGATAGAACAACTTCAAATGCTTATGGGTAACAAATTTCAGTCTTATGATGTATAGTCACTAAATTTCTTGTCAATGATAATTTGAGCCTCTGGCTTGTGTATAGTACACGATGCAGTAACTTTGGTCTTTTTTAATATAAGAAGGGAAGTAATTTGGAGTAATGCTGATATCCTTGTAGTCACTGATTTTTAAATGGGGACGTCCAAGTTTACGAGATATGCACTCAGTTTTACTTGCACAACAATACCTAATTTTTAAACCGCATTATGGCTTCTCTGGCATTGGTGTTTATATGATTGATTTTTGGCAGCAGATCTTATCTTATCTTGTGTATAAACTTACTAGGGTGTCAATTGTCATTTTGTGCATATTTTTGCTAAACAAAATCTTATCTTGTGATTCTTCAGGGGGGCCAAAAGCTGCATGTATGGGTTGTGCTGGTTTTGCTGCATTTTCAGTCGTCATAGAGAAGTTTTTAGAAAGACATACTTGAAGCAGAACCTCATCACATTATTGATTTCGTCCCCATGGTATTAAGAAATGGGGAAATAGCCGAGCGTCGAGACATTTCATTTCCGAATTTTTGTGCAACTATAACATATCGAACAATTTTGTCACCCTGATTTAGGGATGTTAAATGTATATCGTCTGAGCTATTTAGTCCTGTTCTAAATCTTCTGAGGTTGGAGATGAATCGTCCCTTTGAACCAAAGGGAAAGTGAGTATTTTTTCATGATGGTGAGAATTGAGAAACTCTTCAAATAAATTCATATCGTTCTTTTTGCACATTACGTCGACTTATTTTGGCCTTTTTTGGCAGCTACTTAATGATTAAATAACTATTTCCATTGTTATCGATCAGTTATATACACTTCTAAAAATATCATCATTTTGTCGTGATATATCGGATATTCGTTCAGACACCGTATTTAATACTTCTCATATGAAAAATTTAAGGAAAAATTCATGTCTTGTTGTATTCGTCTCGTATGATAAAATAACACAATATACATATTAAATGAATTATATTCAAAGTGTAGGTGTAGCTCTTTCAACGTGCATTCTGTTTCTTGGGCCAAAATTTGTGATCTTTTGCATTTACTGGGATTAGGCGTGTTGGTCCCAAATAGCATGTGGTAATGAAATAGATACCGAAAATTTATGAGCGCCGCAGAAATTAGGATTGACAAAGGGAAATTTGTACCCCATTCATATGCACCCAAAGCCATTACAATGCAAATACATTTGTTTATAAAGTCAAAAGCTGTTGGGAAATTAACAAAAAGAACAGAATAAAATCCACGCATGCTAATTACATGGTCCAGCAAATCCCTTATGATCATGTTCTTTCTTATAATCTCAGCCTTAGGATTGTCTCATCATGCGTTATTAGGATTAATCCAACGGCTATTAATTGATCCTTCCAACTGCCAAAGTCAGAACACATGTATGATGGATTTCAAGGATCATCCGGAACTCCAATCTCATGAGTCATGTGTTCAATATTATAAGAGCTACATGACAATAACCTATTACCAGATTCTTGAATCCCGGGATTATAATCAACCTCCTTTTTTTTTTTTTTTTTTTAAATACAGACACACCCTCAAGTGGTCAGAGAGATTCAAACCTTAATCATTATTCTGGAGAAAGTACCCTTTAATCACTTGACCAACTCCTGTTGGCAATCAACGCAGTTATTCATCCTAATCAAGAAAAGAAATAAACAAATGCCTAAATGTAACCAATTGTCCTAGTTTTTGTCTTAACAACTACTAAGTTTGCCCCCAATCCCATTATTGTCCAATAAAACTTAGAAAATTAACACTTGCTATAATCAATGTTATTATTTTAAAACAAGTCCACATTAGAGTCGATTTCTCCAAGAAAAAAATATATTAGCATCAATGAGATTGGAATCTGAATTTAATGCCATGTGAAAACTGAAAAGCGAGTTCCCTCCTGGTTCAGTGTATCACTGCGGTATGGTATATGACACATCCAAGAAAGTTCCATTCTCCAAAGAACTTTCACCTCAGAGAAAAGAAACCATGCTTTCATGGCAATCACAACTCTTCTTCTTCCTTATTCTTGTTGTTCATCCCATTTTACCCATTATTTCAGCTCAAACTTACCACCCCCTTGACCCCCTGACTCCACATGAGCTCATTCAAGTGCAAACCATTGTCAAGAACCATTTCCACCTCAATGTGAGTTTCCACTATGTGGGCTTGGATGAGCCTGAAAAATCCATCATTCTTTCATGGCAATCGAATCTTGATGAGAACAGGGAGACCCCGTCTCGTCGCGCTTTTGTTATAGCCCGCGTGGAGCGGAAAAGCCATGAAATCACCATTGATTTAACAAGTAGTTTGGTTGTATCTGACAAAATTTATGATGGACATGGATACCCTCTGCAGAGCCCCACAGAGCAAAATGCTGCAAGCGAGCTAGCGAAAACGTATGCTCCGTTTATAGCATCGATCGAGAAACGAGGGCTGAAATTGGAGGAAGTTGTGTGCATGACTTTCACCGTGGGATGGTTTGGAGAGGAAAAGAGTCCGAGAATAGTTACAGTTATGTGCTATTATCTGGACGGCACGGTTAATATGTACATGAGGCCTATAGAGGGTATAACGGTGACCGTTGATCTTGATGAGATGAAAATCCTGGAGTTTCGTGATCGGGTGATGGTTCCGGTGCCTAAAGCTGATGGAACTGATTACACAGGTTCATCTCCTTCCAGTTCAAAGGATAGAGCAGCTTCTCAATCGGATGGACCAGGTTTTAATTTGGATGGACATGTGCTGAGGTTTAATTTGCACTTATTACAATCTCCTCCCCTCTAATAAATAGAATTACACATACCACCCTTGTACCTTATTTTCATATTACAGTTATCCCATTTGGTTTATTATTGCATTAAATCACTACAATATGTCTCAGGTGGGCTGATTGGGTATTCCATGTATCATTCGATATGAGGGCTGGTTTGATTATATCTCTTGCATCGATCTACGATCAGGAGAAGAGCGAATACCGTAGAGTGATGTACAGAGGATTTGTATCTGAACTTTTTATTCCCTACATGGACTTGACTGAGGAGTGGTACTATAGGACTTTCTTTGATGCAGGGGAATACGGTTTTGGAATTTCCACTGTGCCACTTGTACCTTTGAAGGATTGCCCTGAAAATGCTGTGTTTGTGGATGGATACTTCACTTTACAGGATGGCAGCCCGGCATGGATACCGAATGCGTTCTGTATATTTGAAAAGTATGCAGGAGATATAATGTGGCGCCATACGGAAGTCGGGATTCCTGGGAAAATGGTTGGTTTTATTAGATAGCAATTTTGTAGATATCCATTTTTTAAAACTAATTGTGATTGATCTTCTGAGTTCGAATGTTGTGTAGATAACGGAAGTGAGACCCGAGGTGAGCCTGGTTGTGAGAATGGTGTCGACTGTGGGGAATTATGACTATATTGTGGATTGGGAATTCAAACAAACTGGTGTGATTAAAGTTACGGTGAGTGTCCCTATAATTATATGTGATTACATAACTTTTTTCCAATAAGTTCTAAAATTACATTTACCCCCTTTTGATCATTGAAATAAAATTGAATTCTTTTAATTGAAGAACTCAAATGACAGTGACACTTCATATCTTTGGAAACAATCTTAAAAATTCTATTAAAGTGAGTCAAATTATAAAATGTGATAATTGTTGGAACGAAGCTGCAAGGGAGGTTTGTGTAATTTTAAAACTCGAAGGATGGTATTTGTACCAGGTTGGAATGAGTGGTCTTCTTGAAGTAAGGGGATCCATATACACACACAAGGACCAAATACATGAAGAAGTCTATGGTACAATACTATCAGAAAACACAATCGGGGTTCACCACGATCATTTCCTTATCTTCAACCTCGATCTCGATGTGGATGGTGAAGATAACTCCTTAATCAAGACTAACCTCCAAACGGCCCGTGCCAATGGACCGAGGAAGAGCTATTGGACTGCCAGAACTGAAGCAGCCAAAACTGAGTCCGATGCAAGAATTCGTCTCGGCTCAGGCACCAGTACAACTCTGCTGTCAGTTGTGAACCCTAACAAGAAGACCAAAGTTGGCAACAGTGTTGGATACCGGTTGTTTCCAGGATCTGTGACCAGACCCCTGTTGTCAAATGACGATTACGTCCAAACACGAGGTGCATTTACTGAGAACAATGTTTGGGTCACACCGTATAACAGGATTGAGAAATGGGCTGGAGGGTTGTATACTGATCAAAGCCGTGGAGACGACAATTTGGCCATGTGGAGCTTAAGGTGGGATTAATTTACCACGTTGATCTTTCGTATTAGTCCTCGCAAGTGTTTGAGTAAAACATAGTTGATTTCTTGAATTGTTGTTTGATGCAGGGACAGGGAAATCGAGAACAAGGACATTGTGTTATGGTACACTATGGGATTCCACCATGTACCTTGCCAGGAAGACTTTCCTATCATGCCAACGTTGACCGAATCATTTGAGCTTCGGCCAGCCAATTTTTTCGAGCATAATCCTGTGCTCAAAGCAAAACAGTTTACTGAAATCACTAGTCCTGCTAATTATACTTTGTCTGAGAGTTGAAATATGTATCTTCTTGTTCTTGTTCTATAATTAGAATAAAAGAAATGCTGGAGTTAGGAACATTGATCATTTTACATGATTTTGTAGGGCTTAAAGCCCGTGATGAACCCTTTTCATAATCCAATGTGACTTATCCAAATTTCTTGTTTTCAAAGGTTTCTTGAGTACAAAAGCACTTTCTACATCAAAAAGGTAAACCTTTACTTTTAAAGAACAAGAAAGAAATGGTGAGATATTAGACTTTTCAGTCCGTGGCTGCTTTGATTTATCTAGAACTGCAGCATCTGAGAAGTAACTTAAACAAGAAGCAGTTCTTGATATTTAACTAAAGCACGAAATCAAGCAATCTTAGCCCTCAAAGCAAGTAACAAAGTTGCCAACTAATCCATATTTATTGTTCCAGGCCATGCATTGCCTTCTTACCACGAAAAGCTGACACATAGTAACATGGCTATACTCAGAAAGAATTCAACGCCATATGGGCGGCTTAACTTGACCATCATAAATGATTGATTTTTGAAGCACAAAATTCTGAATCTTTTCTGATTATTCAGCTAATCCTTGACAATAATGACAATCCCCCTCCAAATCTTTTTCACAGTTTTTCAGCTGTTAATCTTCAAAGGCCTAAGCCTGTCTCACCCGTTGGATCCTCTTACCCCGGAGGAGATCACCAAAATCAAGCTCACAATAAGAAATTATTACAGCAATTCCTTTTCCAATCTAACCTTTCACTATGTTGATCTCGAAGAGCCAGAAAAGCATCATGTCCTAAAATGGCTGTCTTCAGACAAGAAAGCAAGATCCTTCCCGGCCCGTCAAGCGAAGGCAGTGATTCGAATCAATGGCGAAACGCACGAACTCATCGTGGACGTGATCACTGGTTTGATCATCTCAGACAGAGTTCACAAAGGCCAAGGCTTTCCTCCATTCACATTCAACGAGCTTTTCCAGGCCAGCAGGCTCCCATTGAAGCATCCTGGTTTCCAAGATTCAATTTTTAAGAGAGGGCTCATTTTGTCTGAAGTTACCTGCCTACCCCTGACAACGGGCTGGTACGGAGAGGTTGTAAGGAGGCGGGTTGTAAGAGTTACATGCTTTTATAGAGGCGGTACATCTAACATTTGGGCTAGGCCTATTGAAGGCATAAGTTTGGTAGTTGATGTTGAGAGATCAGAAGTGATTAACTACGAGGATAGGTTGAGAGTCCCATTGCCAAAGGCTGAAGGAACTGATTTCCAGAGGCAGAGGAGCATTTCTGTTTCTTGCAATGGAAGCACCTCCAAGATAATGGTGGAAGGCAATGTAGTTAGATGGGGGAATTGGGAATTTCACGTGGCGTTTGATGCGCGGGCCGGGCTTATCATATCCACGGCTTCCGTCTTCGATGGCTTGAGGAAGAAGTTTAGGAGAGTGCTTTACAGAGCGCATGTGTCGGAAACGTTTGTACCGTATATGGACCCTACTCCTGAATGGTACTATAGGACATTCTTGGATGTGGGAGAGTTTGGTTTTGGCCGCTCTGCGAATAGTCTAGTGTCGGGTGTCGATTGCCCGGGGAATGCTGTTTATATGGATGGATACATGGCGGGTGCAGATGGAGATGCGCAGAGAGTTCCCCAGGCTATTTGCATTTTTGAGTCTTATGCCGGGAATGCTGCTTGGAGGCATACTGAAGTTGGTGTGCCTGGAAAAGTGGTACAGTTTTTACCTATAATGCTAAGATACTTTTAAAAATATCATTTTATCGTATGGTTTTATGTGTGTATCCGTGCATAGTAGGTTTTTACGCTTAAAATTAAGAGGGATTTTTGGTCACGTAAATTGAATTGATGATTGAATTTTGCAGATTATAAGTGGAGAGCCAGAGGTTAACCTTGTAGTCAGAATGGTGGCAACTGTTGGGAATTATGATTATATACTTGATTGGGAGTTCAAGAAAAGTGGTTCTATTAAAGTAGGGGTAAGAATGTCACATGCTTCCATTTCTCCCTATTTTATGCATACTTTCACTAAAATCTTGTACATTTTACAAAAAAATTCAAATCGGAAGTAACAGATTAAAATTTCTGACTTCGTTCCTATGGCAGGTCAGTCTATCAGGTGTCCTAGAGATGAAAGCGACTAACTACACAAGTGTCGATAGTACAACTAACCATGATTCGATCTACGGGACACTAGTCGCGGAGAATGTAATCGCGGGCAACCATGATCATTTCCTAACGTATTATCTAGACCTCGACGTCGATGGCACGGACAACTCTTTCATTAAGGCCAAGCTGAAAACAGTTAGGACAAGTAATTCCCCTAGGAAGAGTTACTGGAAAGTTGTTAGAGAAACAGTAAGGAAAGAAGGCGATGCAAGGATTCAGTTAGGATTGAAGCCTGTTGAACTATTGATCACTAATCCCAATAAGAAGGCGAAAACCGGAAACGAAGTAGGTTACCGGTTGATTGCTGGTCGACCGGCGATTTCATTGCTGGCCGACGATGATTATCCTCAGAGGAGAGCTTCTTACAGCAAGTATCAAGTGTGGGTGACTTGCTATAACAGAACGGAGAGATGGGCTGGTGGATTTTATGCTGACAGGAGCAGAGGAGATGATGGTTTGGCTATTTGGAGCAATAGGTAAGAATTATATTTGAAGTTTTTGGTGTTTATATACTTTTTCAGCTTTCTTTGAATGAGGGGTAAAAGTGAAAGTTTTACAGGGCTCTTGGTACAAACTAGGAGCAAGGTTCTTGAGTTTCATAAATGCTCTTTGTATCATAGTGATTCCTTGCGCTCGCGTTCAACGAACTTGTGGACTCGTAGTGTAAATAACTCATTCTTGAAGGTGTACGAGTCCACAAGTTCATTAAACACGAGTGCATTCTCCGAACCCATCGAGTCGAGTCTAACATTTTTTTGAATTAAACTTGTAATATGTGTGTTGATTGTGCAGGAATCGGGCAATTGTGAACAGAGATTTGGTGTTGTGGTATACCATTGGTTTTCATCACAGCCCACGACAGGAAGATTTTCCAGTTATGCCTTCATTGTATGATGGTTTTGAGCTAAGTCCATCCAATTTCTTTGAGAGAAATCCATTGCTGGATCAATAATTATAAAAATCTGAGCCCAGTTGTGAGACCCAATTTTATGGATCATAAATGGGCTTCTGAAATCTTAACCAAGTTTATTTGTATTTTTAATTATTAGAATATATTTCTAAAATCAAGAATCTTTTTTTTTTTTGATTATTTTTTTTTAACACACATCCAGAAAGTGACGGGAGAATTCGAACTCAGGGTCATTGCCTTGACAAATGAACCGTTAATTATTTGAACCAACCACTGTCGATATCTAAATCGAGAATAATGTATCTCACAAGCTCGGAGGCCAGAGACTTGTTTAAATGTAGTTTTTAACTTTTAAAAAATCGAAATTGGTATTAGGCATTTATTTAGGCTGTTCTGATTCATTGAAATTGGGAGGCTGCCTAATGTTCGGTTCGTGTCGATGATATAAGAAAATGAACTTACATAAGTTTGGTCACAAACTTAAATTTTGATACCTAAAAATGTGGTTCTAAATTAAGCATTTATGTAAATATGTGGTTAAGATTCGTATGATTATAAATTTGTCTTTAGTTTTCGAGAATTATTAAATAAATTTCCAATTTTATCTGGTCAGGTTCAGATTTTCTTATTTACTTATTTATTTATTTATTTATTTTTGGGGGTGGGGTGATGGCGATATAGGAACTTGCAATTTGCAAAGGCATGCATGAATTATGTGGGGATTTTCATAATTATTGTCCCTAACTTGGCGATGCAATTGAGGACTCATCAATATACCGATTCACAAGTTGAGTAACAAAGCCTGCTCTTCAACTATAAGTCATAAACATCACAAATCATTGCTATTTTTAAATATATTGTGCACTCTCAATAATAATTGATAAGGGTAATTAACTTGTAATTTTTTTTTGAGTAAATATCATATTTGGTCCCTAAAGTTTCAGTTTTGTGTCACTTTAGTCCTTGATGTTCTAAACGTAACACTTGAGTCCTTAAAGTTAATAATTCGTCTCACTTAAGTCCTTCTGACCAAATTCTAATAAATTTTGTACCTTACTCAAGGGTACTTTGGTCATTTTAGTATTTATAGTTCTAAAATGATCCTTAAAGTTTCAACTTTGTATCATTTTAGTCCTCAATCTTTTAAAAGTGTCATTTGAGTCCCTAAAATTAATAATAAGTCTCACTTTGGTTCTTTTGACCAAAATCAATGGTTTTAGTCATTTTATTTAATTTACATCAAAAAAAGAAAGAAATAATATTTCTGGAAAGATATAAATTTATGAGTTAAGAAAAAATAGAGTTGTTATCATTATACCATTTTGTTTTTAATTCGAATTTTCCACCTATTATATTTATTCAGTTTAGTTTAACGTGAAACTGAAAAAAAAAATAGAATTTTCATTGTAAATAAATTTTAATTTATTTATTTAATGTTTTTAAACTTCAATGATAATTTATTAATTTAGAGAGTATTTGAGTTTTAAATAATTATCTCAACCAACATAATATGTACTAATAATTTTCCGAACAGTCTATGCGTACGAAACAAAATAATAATTATTATTTGATTTTATCTAAATTAAATTCTTCATATTAATATATAGTTATAATTATTAAATTATATAAATAAATGTGACAATATGATGGGTTCAAAAATGGATGGATCCGAATCCGATCACTTTACAATTTGTATCTGTGGAGGAAACCACCGGAGCTTCGCCGGAAATGTGAAAGGGGTTCTACCTGTTGGGACAAGCACAAGAAAAGTCAGAAGGCCAAGCTGGGGGAACTGGGGGTGATACCCAGTTTGGCTCTCCGACGCTCAAGTCAGTTCAATGTATGAAGAGAAGTGTAAGTTCAGTCACAGTTGCAGTGATGAAGAAAGCTTACTTGTGTAGAAGATGACTTTGGCTATTTATAGTTGAGGGTCAAGGGCCCTTTGGTCATTTGCCTCAAGTGGTCCTGGCCGAATGTTGCCCTAACACGTGGCGCCATGAGAAAGAAACCTAGGAGGAATCTTCTGCAAAAGTGGCCGAAAGTTAGTGCTGGCAACAGTGGCAGGTGCGCGGGCATGTACGTTGTGTCAGAGAGCCATTTGGGCGGTTGGTAACGAGGGCTTAGGAGCGCGCTTGTGACAACCTTGTGGGCGGTTGGTAACGAGGGCTTAGGAGCGCGCTCGTGACAACCTTGAGTATTGGAGGCCAAGATATCCGCTGAGAGGAATGCGGGCTCCAGTTCAAGTGACGAGCCAAAAGGGAGGCCGCTCTGAGGGAGTGTGACGCTCGAAGAGGGCTTCCTTGGCACGTGGGCGTACCAATCGTTTGGTATGTAGGACGCTCGTGGGAGTGATAGCGCTCGTTGGGCTTAACTGCTGAAGAAGGCTTGCGCTCGTGCGCTGATAGGTGCAGCCTTGGGGATGACTGGCTTAGCGCTCGTGCACGGATGGTGCAGCCTTGGGGAGACAGATGTCATCATCTCGGTGATGCCACGTGTCTTGATGTGGGACGATCACGTGTCTTGATATGGGACGATCGTATTTTGACCCCATCATTTTGCCCCCCAATTCTGTAGTCCTTAGTGATAAGGACTGTAGAATTTTAATACGTTCAATCTTTTGCATGCAACGCTCGTATAGGATTTGGCGTGTTGAGCAATTTTTCATCTGATTGCGCTATAAATGCGGTCTTTTCAACTGACCGCTCGTATCACTTCCGCATTAAATGTTTGTACTATTCTGAAGCACTCGAAACGTCAGAGCATTAAATGCGGGTGCGCGTGGGGCACGTGAGCATTGGGAAGCATGTGCCGATTCCATAAAGTGGGCGGTTTCCTAGGCGGGAAATGATTACCATTTTGAATTTATTGCCGAAAACGGTACCAACTCCCATCCCTATAAATACGGGATTCTGAGATCTTGCTACTCTTTACGCATTCAAAACTTCCAAGTATCCTTTGCAAGAAGAATTCTCTCGCACTTGCAGTTTTTAGAGCACCTTCAACCTCTTCTCCAGTTTTCCCCAAAACTTTCAAGGTAAATCTCCATTGTAGCTTTCTAACTTTGCTAACCGTAGATTTGGACTTTAGGATTTCATAACCCCTTAGATTTTCGCCTTTCTGAACCTTAATTTCTTTCCAAGAAAACTTTCAAAACCCCAGTTTCTGCCATGGCCGACCAACATATCGAGGAATTTGCCCGTGAAATCCAAGAGATGGCCACTGAGAGTTCCTCTTCCCCCGATTCCCCCAGAGATGAAGAGTTGGGGGCGGCGGTGATGGCTATGGAAGATAGAAACCCAGGCGGAATGGATCCTCTTTTTGAGGAGATGAACTTAGTGATGGAGGCAGAACGGCAGGGGTCTGTCCTCCCCATAACTCAAAGTGCCACACATCCCCACCGCCATACCGTGACCGTGGCGGTTGCAAACCCGCTTCCAGTGGCGGAAGCCGTAACCGGGCCTTCAGAAAGAGCCCGTGATAAGGGAAAAGGCAAAAAATCCCAAAAATCCAAAGGACCCAACGAGGGCGAAGGGTCAGGCTACCAAGCTACCGAGCGCACGCCCGATGAAACCCCCAGCACAGCTACCGTGGGGGACGTGAAGACGATGATGGCCCCCATTTACTGGGACGAGCGCTACTCGTGGAGAATTCCAGAAAACCACGAGCGCGCCAATAATCCACCTCCTGGAGAAATGGCGGTGTACATAGCCTCGGTCAGCTCAGGGGGTTTGAGGTTCCCCATCTCAATTTCGTTGGCCCATTTGCTGAACGATCTGGGCCTCTGTCCATCACAGATCGTGCCCAACGGATTGGCTCTCATAACTTGCTTCATGATTTTGATGAGAAGCATGGGCTACGAGCCCTACTCGCGGAACTTCAATGCCCTTTTCCAAGTGGTCAGTTCCTCACGTTCTTCTCCTGAGGCGGGTTTCTACTATGTTCAGGCGAAGGCCCACATGAAGCTGATTAACTCGCCCTCGAGCACCTATGGCCCCAACTGGGAAGAGAAGTTTATCTTTGTTAAGGCCCCAACAGAAGAGGGCTTTGGGGTGACCACACACTGGGGCTCGTTTTCAAAGAGCCGGCTGCAACCCGCACTCCCTAAAGATTGGGCCAAAAACTTAGCAGCCACCCTGAGGGACGAGGGCCATCTGATTCAAGCGAAAGATTGGATAGATGACGAGGAGCTCATGTTCTTGTGCGGCCTCTCTGACAATCCATATTTCCTTGACAACCCTCCGGCTCGTGACGTAGACAGAGACGGTTAGATTCTTAGGGCACTAACTTTAGATAGGAATAAATACTAACTTCTTTTCTGTACTTGTAACTTGCCATTTGAGTAGATGGTTTGAAGATTTCTAACCCTTGAAAATTTCACTCTTGCAGGAGTCGCTATCTTAGAAATGGCCGGAGGAATTAGACAAGCGGCTCGTTTCGCCCATGCCAACAGAAACCCAACCCCACAGGGGGATCAGCAGCGTGAGCAACAGCGCCCTCGTAACCGCAACAATAGAGGGGACGCTCGTAGTGGCGCCAGTTCGAGCGCCAATCCTGATGTGCAGCCCCCTCGTGGCCGAGGGGAACGTAGGTTGGTCCCGAGAGAGACCAGGGGGCGACCGGAGAGAGCAGGAGATGTTCAACCCCCCACTCCTGCAGAACAACCGAGGCCAGTAACCACACTGGCGATAACTGAGGCTCCTCCGAGCGCAAGTAGGCCTTCCCGCAAGAGGAAGAGAATGCCCGATTCTGCCGCAATCAAGGGCAAGGGCAAACAAGTTGTTGAGGGCCCCAGAGGAGAGGGGGAAACTTCCTCTTCTGAGGAAGAACATCTGTGGGAGTTCCCCCGTCGAGGGGACAGAGATTTTTCAGGCGCCACCGACGGGGGGCCAGTTTTGCTGAGGCCTGGCTCGGTCGCTCAGGCTGTCACTGAGAATCTGTTCAGCAAAGCCCAGTTCTCAGCGGACCACCGGTATCTCTACAGTGAGTCTGTGGAGAAGGTGACCCTCGATGCGGCCCAAGCTCTAATTTCCGTAAGTAATCATTCCTTGCATTCTTTCTTTTCTTATTTCTGTAAATCACCATTTTTTGGCTAACACTTTTCCCCTCATTTATGCAGCAAGTTCTTCCCCGGCTCAAAAACGTGCAAATGCGAGCCTCCATCTACGCCGACCGGAAAGCTAAATACAAGAAGATGGCTCGTTCCAACGATCCGGCTCAGATACAAGCGGAGCTGGACGCTGAGATTGCCAAGTATGAATCCCTCAAGGATTTGTACAACAAGACTGAGGAGGAGCTGGGAAAGCTTAAGGAGGATTTTGTGGCGGTTGATGGCGCTCGAATTGGTTTGGGCAACCAGCTGGCCCAGGCTAATGAGCGGTGCCAGAAGGCCGAGGCGGAGAGGGAAAGCTGGAAAGCAATGGCTTTGGAGGCCGAGCGCAAATTTAACGACACCGTCAACGAGTGGCCACGAAGCTTAGAGCGTGCGAGCAAGGAGGCTCTCATCAAGTTCTGCCACTCAAAAGCCTTCAATTTTGCTGCTTCCCTGCATTGCTTGGAGGAGGCTCAGAAGGCTTTCAATCTAGCCATCGAGCAGGGCATACATAAAGGGCTAACCAATCCTGCCATGAAGGAGGCCGAGGGCACGGGGCTCATGTTCAACGAGCGCTGCGAGGAGGAAGATGACGAGGGGGATAACCCCGCGGATTCCATTGCGGAGCCAGAGTATGAGTTCCTGGTCAAACTCCTTCAGGATGAGTATATGGATGCTCATCCGGCTGGTAATGCTGCTTCATCCGCTCAAAACGACGACCATGAAGATGAGCCGCAAGCGCCCGTCATGGAGGAGGCCCCGGTCCTAGCCGCTGAAAATGCCAACGCTCCTGATGCCGGTGCAGATGAGCCCAACGATCCCCAAGCTCAACAGCAAGAGCCTGAGGGCCCAGTTCACGGCCCCGTGGCTCAAAATATACTGGTGATCGTTGACGAAGACATCGCCCCAGCCGCTTGAAGCTTTTTCCCTTATAGCATTTCTTTGTGTTTTCCTGTTTTTCTGCCTTTTGTAATAGTATTTCATGGGCCTTTGAGCCCTTTGCTTGTAAGATTTCTTGTTGTAATAAATGAAGATTCCGTTTTTCATGACTTTGTCCTTTTGTTCATTTCTCATGAATTTGTCCTTTATTTCTCTGATGCAATGAAAATTTGTCTAAGTCTTGAGCGATCGTGGGGGTCTTACTGTGAGATTGCCCCCCACTCAAGACTTGTAAAAATTTTGTTTTTGCTCTTGAAAATTTGTCTAAGTCTTGAGCGGTCGTGAGGGTCTTACTGTGGGATTGCCCCCCTGCTCAAGACTTGTATAAATTTCTTCTTTTGTAAATTTGTCTAAGTCTTGAGCGATCGTGAGGGTCTTACTGTGGGATTGCCCCCCTGCTCAAGACTTGTATAAATTTCTTCTTTTGTAAATTTGTCTAAGTCTTGAGCGATCGTGAGGGTCTTACTGTGGGATTGCCCCCCTGCTCAAGACTTGTATAAATTTCTTCTTTTGTAAATTTGTCTAAGTCTTGAGCGATCGTGAGGGTCTTACTGTGGGATTGCCCCCCTGCTCAAGACTTGTATAAATTTCTTCTTTCGTAAATTTGTCTAAGTCTTGAGCGATCGTGAGGGTCTTACTGTGGGATTGCCCCCCTGCTCAAGACTTGTATAAATTTCTTCTTTTGTAAATTTGTCTAAGTCTTGAGCGATCGTGAGGGTCTTACTGTGGGATTGGCCCCCTGCTCAAGACTCGTATAAATTTTTGCTTTAGGAGAATTTGGCTAAGTCTTGAGTGTGTGCGAGGGTCTTACTGAGTGGTTGCCCTCGTTCAAGACTTGTGCAATTCCTTCTTGACACTGAGGCCATTGTTCGAGCGCTCTGGCTCTTGTCGTTTTCTTGGTTCTGCAGGAAATCCCATTTTCGAGCGCAAGGCGTTTTAAGAAACGACCAAGGCCTACTAGGACTTTTTCTGTGGTAGATCCCGTTTTCGAGCGCAAGGCGTTTTAAGAAACAACCAAGGCCTACTAGGATGTGTTCTTGTAGGAGATCCCGTTTTCGAGCGCAAGGCGTTTTAAGAAACAGCCAAGGCCTACTAGGATCCGTTCTTGTAGGAGATCCCGTTTTCGAGCGCAAGGCGTTTTAAGAAACAGCCAAGGCCTACTAGGATTTTCTTCGCAATCTTCTTCCAACTTGCCTAATTGGTTTTGAGCGTAACCAGTCAATCCTTATGAGGGCGTCCCCCCATGCGGAGTAGAGTGCTGGCCAGCGTAACCCATACGAGATAACAGCATACACAATGGAATGAGTTGCCAACCACGCTCGCAAAGACGAGGGACGTGGGACTTATTCATTCAAGCAACCAAAGAAACAGGAATATTAATGAAATTAAAAAGATTATGTTACTGCTTACTTGTGATTGGAAAAACATAAAACCCGTCAACGAGGGTTGTTACATCAGGGTTTGCAAAGAGCTTTTAAACATAAAACCGCCGGAGGTTACATGCGTTCCAAGGGCGAGGCAAGTGCTCACCTTGAAGTGTCTCCAGGGTGTAAGTGTTGTTAGCTCTGAGTTGTACGACCTTAAATGGGCCTTCCCAATTGGGGTCCAATTTCCCCACGTGTTTGGATACTTCCACTTTCTTCAAAACCAAATCTCCCAGCTGGAAAGTTCTTTCCCTTACACGCTTGTTGTACTGTTGGGCCACAGAGGCTTTATAGTGGTGGATCTTAGCCCACGCTCGGTCTCTCCTTTCATCCAGCAAATCCAACTCCAAGCTCCTGTTGCCATCGTTGAGCTGAGGCTCGAAATAGCCGACACGAGCGGATTCATTTACTATCTCCGCCGGTATCATTGCTTCTGATCCATAAACGAGCGCGTAAGGGGTTTTTCCAGTGGCCGCTCGTGGGGTGGTGCGATAAGCCCAAAGCGCTCCTTGCAGCTCCTCAGCCCATTCACTTTTCTTGCTTTCAAGCATGGTTTTCAGATGTTGCAAGATAATCCTATTGGTAACTTCCGCTTGCCCATTGGCTTGAGGATGTCCTACAGAGGTAAACCGCTGCTCAATCCCCAACTCAGAACACCATTCCCGTGTGTCAGCTGCTATGAACTGGGATCCGTTGTCAGAAATGAGCACCCTCGGTATGCCGTACCTGCAAATGATGTTCTTCCAAATGAAGTCCCTCACAACCTTGAAAGTGATTTTCGCAACAGCTTCAGCCTCGGCCCACTTGGTGAAGTAGTCGACGGCTAAAATGACAAACTTCCTTTGTCCCGCAGCCATGGGCAAGGGGCCCACAATGTCTATTCCCCACTGGTCAAAAGGCCAAGAGACGTCTATTGGGATCATTTGTGCGGCTGGCAATTGAGGGAGATTTGAATGAAATTGGCATTTGGGGCATTTCCTCGAAAATTCAATGGCATCCTGGAGAACTGTAGGCCAATAAAACCCACTTCTCAGAATCTTCTTCGCCAAGATACGCCCTCCGGAATGATTCCCACAACTTCCATTGTGTATGAGCTCGAGCGTCTCCTTCGCTTGTGAGGGCCTTAGGCATCTCATTGGGGGTCCTTGAAATGATTTTTTGAACAATCTCCCCTCGGGATCCAGAGCGAAACGAGGGGCCTTATTTCTGACTTTCCTGGCTTCCACCTTGTCAGTGGGAGTGATTCCATCCCTAAGGAAAATGACGATGTCGTCGAGCCAACAGGGCTCGTTTGGATCAATCATGGCGATCATCTTGGCGGCGACCCTTTCCTTGATCAAAGGTTCCTCAGTTCTAAGGAACGTAACAGAACGTTCGGAAGTGCCTTCTAAAGCTGAAGCAAACTTTGACAGAGCATCCGCACGCTCGTTTTCTCCTCGTGGCACTTGAAGTAGATGAAATTCCTTGAACTTCCCAATGATTTCTCTGGCTTTATTTAAGTACTGTACCATGGTGGTTTCTCGAGCCTTATAAGTTCCTTCAATCTGGCTCGCTATTAATTGTGAGTCCACATAAGCAGTGATTCTGGAGGCTCCATTCTGAAAAGCAATATTCAACCCTTGCACGAGGGCTTCATATTCTGCTTCGTTATTAGTGACTTGGAAATCCAGCTTGATTGCGAAGTCCAGCTCAATCCCATCAGGGTTTCTGAGGGCCACTCCTACTCCTCCCCCTTGAGAGGTTGAGGAACCATCTGTGTGCAGTACCCATAGCCCCTCATTCTCCGCAACTGTGGGCTCGTAACCAAAGCGTTCAACCAACAAATCCGCCACAACCTGAGCCTGTATCGCGGTCCTGGGCTCGAAGCATAGATCAAACTGGCTCAATTCGATGGCCCACTTGATTAATCTGTCAGATACGTCCGGCTTGGACAACACTTGCTTCAAGGGTTGGTCGGTGAGAACCGTTATGGAGTGCGCTTGAAAGTAAGGCCTTAGCCTTCTTGAGGCGTTAATAAGAGCGAACGCAAATTTCTCAATTTCCAAATACTTCTTTTCGGCTCCTTGTAATGTTTTGCTCAGATAATAAACGGGTAAGTGTTTCCGCTCCCGCACAGCGATCAGAACCGCGCTCGTGGCTTCTGGAGAAACGGAAAGATACATGAATAACCTCTCGCCTTCGACGGGCTTAGCCAACAGTGGTGCGCTCGATAAGTAAGCCTTCATATCCTGCAGCGCCCTTTCGCATTCCTCTGTCCAAGCAAAGTTACGTGCGTTCCTCAAAATTTTGAAGAAGGGAAGGTTCCTGTCCGCCGAGCGCGAAATAAACCTGTTCAACGAGATGATTTTGCCTACCAGGACTTGCACTTCCCGTAAATTTCGAGGGGAGGGGATCTCCAAGATGGCCTTGATCTTCTCCGGATTGGCCTCAATTCCCCTCTGGCTGACCATGTATCCTAGGAACTTTCCTCCTTGTACTCCAAAGGTGCACTTCGAGGGGTTCAACTTCATCCCATACTGACGCAGGATTGAAAAGGTGCGCTTGAGATCCTCCAAGTGGGAATCCTGGCGCTCGCTTTTGACAATCATATCATCCACATAAACCTCCATGGACCTCCCAATTTCTTTTTCAAACATCTTGTTGACGAGCCGCTGATACGTAGCTCCGGCGTTCTTAAGTCCAAAGGGCATGACTAGGAAGCAATACACCCCCAGATGGACAACGAACGAGGTTTTGGGGCGATCTTCTGGGGCCATAAAGATCTGATAGTATCCTTGGAAAGCGTCCATCATGCTCATGAGCTCGCAGCCAGCGGTCGAATCCACCAATTGATCAATCCGGGGTAGCGGGTAAGGATCTTTAGGGCAGGCCTTGTTGAGATCAGTGAAATCGTTGCACATGCGCCACTTATTTACGCTCTTGGGCACCAAGACGACGTTGCACAACCACTCCGGATACAAGATGGGCTCGATATATTGAGCCTCCAAGAGTTTATTAACTTCTTCCTCAATGACTTTTTTCCGAAAGCCATGTACATCCCGCTTTTTCTGCTTGATGGGTTTGAAAGAGGGATCCACATTAAGCCTATGGACAATGACGCTCGGGTCAATTCCTGTGAGATCAGAGGCTTTCCACGCAAATACATCCTTGTTCTCCCTTAGAAAATCAATCATCATGATCTGAGAAGGCCCTGAGAGGTTTGAGCCTATCTGTGTAGTCTTATCCTTGTTTCCAGGCTCCAGCTCAATGGTAAGGAACTTTTCCGAGGGTTCGATCCTTACCTCAGGACGAGGAAGTTCGAGCGCCCTCTTCTTTCCTGTCAAACGGTCGCCAGATGCTGGTTCACTCTCTCCCGGCTCGTCTCCTTCTGAGGACGATCCACCAACAGTTCCTGGGGGAACATTCTCGAGGGGATTCCCCCCGTTGTCTCCCCTCTTCTTTTTGTTCTTCTTCTTGTTCAATTTCGCCCTTTTCCGTGCTGGGCTGTCCTCATCTAGGTTGGGAAAATCCACTGACTTCTTGGTGGAGCCAACTTGGAAGGTTTTCTCCGCTTTAGGCTTTCTGAGGGACAACATGTAACATTCCCAAGCCTCTCGCACATTGCACAACACTTCTCCCACGCCCTCGGAAGTAGGGAATTTAATCTTCTGGTGGTAGGTGGAGATGATGGCTTTGAAATCCACGAGGGCAGGGCGCCCAATGATGATGTTATATGGAATGTCAATCTCCACCACCGCGTACGTCACCAAGAGTGTTTTGCGTTGAGGGGCTCGGCCGAATGAAGTAGCCAGGCGTATTTGCCCTCGTGGGACAACTTCTGAGCCTCCAAAGCCAATGAGGGCTGTTTTGAGGGGCTCGAGCGGAAGATCAACCTTCATTTTTAAGAATGTAGAATAAGGCAAAACATTAACGGAGCTTCCACTATCTACCAATACCCTTTTTACAACATGATTATGAACATCTAAACTAACCACCATGGGGCAATCTGAGGTTACACCCTCCCCATGGGGCGTTACAATATGTTCTAGATCCCTATCATCAAAGCCTATTACATCATTCTCTCTTGATCTTTGAGCGCTTGATCTCTGGATGGCGTAGATAGGTTTGGGCACTGCTGGGCGTTGGTTGTAGCTCCGGACGTACCTCCGTCGGGAGACGTTTGAATCCCCCCCTGATGAGCCTCCTGCAATCATATTTATGACTGCGAAGGGCTCGTTTTCTTGCTCAGGGGCTTTGCCTTTATTGCCTCGGCGGCTGCTGCTTTCAGGGGGTCCCCTACCCCTTGGGCTCTTTGACCGGGAAGGACTCCTCCTTCTCCTTCCGGAGCGCTCGTTGCATTGTTCATCGTAGCGCTCGAGCACCCGGACAAATTCCTTCAAGTGGCCCCCTGCGACGAGCCTTTGGATTTCAGCTTCCAACTGCCGGCACTCATCCGTGTCGTGCCCTCTCTGCTTGTGGAAGGCGCAGTATTTGTTCGAGCGCCTGACTGAGTCTGTTTCCCTCATTCTGATGGGTCTTTTGAAGAGCTTCTTATCAGAGAGATTATAGACTTCTGAATTTGGCCTGGTGAGCGGAATTCGCTCGAATCGACGAGGGGGTGGTGGCGACCTCCTGCGCTCTTGAGGGCGCTCCTTCTTGACAGCCACATCCCGTCCCCGCTCGTGATGAGGTCGCTCGTTCCTGGCCGGGCTGTGATGCCGGGGACCATTCGTCCCGTACATATCTTCGAGCGCGAAGAACGGCTCGGCTATTTCTCTTAGGCCCATGAGGGTCCCAGGCCTCCTCTCCACAATGGCATCAGCAAATTTTTTGCTCACATACTGCTTGTGATCCACAGCCTGAAAGAGCACTGGGATCAAGAAATCCATTGAAGGCCTCTCTACCTGTAGGATCTCCTTGTTGAAACGGGCAAAGAACGAGCGCAGAGATTCGCTCTTGCCTTGCACCACGTTGTACAGGGCAGTGGGTGCGGTGACTGGCGCCTTCAAAGAATTGAAGTGATTGAGGAAAGCATTGACCTGTTCTTCATATGAGTGGATCGAGCGCGGCGGCAGTCGCTTGTACCACTCTTGAGCCATTCCTACCAAGGAAGTGACAAACACTTTTGCCCAGTAGTGGCTGGAATGCTCGTAGAGGTGCATAAGATGCACAAAGTGATCCAAATGTTCAGCTGGATCAGTCGTCCCGTCGTAACGGTTGATGGAAGTGGGGACCTTGGCCATGCCTTCTTGGGCCATCAGAACTTCTTCTACGAGGGGTGAACCCCTCGCCAGTGGGTGATATTCATACGTGCCGAAGTTTTCCTCCGGCTCCTTGCGACGGGGGACCCTTGGTGGAGGGTCCTTGGTGCGGGTGCTTCTGGCGTCAACCCGTTCATCCCGACTAGGGGAGACCTGAGTTGAGCGCCCTCGTGAGAGCTGTCCCACGATATCCTTGAGACCCTGCAGCTGGTCTTGCACAGCCGCGAGGATGTCAAGATTTACGTCTACTTGCTTGTCCTTGTGGGCTCGTGAGCCCCTCCTGGAGACATGAGAGTCCCCTTCATTCTCGTTTACTCTCTCCGTGGGCTCTTTATTCCTGCCCATGGAGGGACGCTCGTTGCCCTCCTGCTGGGGCACTTCTCTCGCTGGTGGTGGTGGTGGTTGTGCCCTCAGGACAGCCTGGGCTTCTCTGAGGGGAAAGTTTTGTTGTCCGCCTAATGGGGCTGCGACTTGAGTGGCCTGCCCAGAGGGAAAGTACATGGAATGGAACCTTTCCCATGCCCCCTGAGCCGCCTGAACCTCACATTGGGCGTAGAGAGCCCTCAATTGTTGGGTGGTCAGTGGAGGTAACTCCACTCCTTCAATCTCCCTGGGGACCACCACTGGGAGCTGGAGTTGTCCGGCATGGTATGGCTGGACTGGCGGCATCATCATAGCCGGAGTAAGGGTGTATCCAGGCGGAGGCATCATATAACCTTGCACTCCAAGATTCATCTGGGGATGGACCCAGGAATTCTGTGCAAGCGGCGGAGGAGCAGAGAGAGAGACTCCTCCAGCGGTGGTGGGAATGGGCAGCGCTGGCGGTGCAGGCGGTGGTACGGGAGACTCTGCTTGTGGAGTCACTCCTGCGGCGGGAGGTGCTCCACCAATGGCAACGGAAGGTGGCGGTGCTCCACCAGTAGCGGTGGAGGGAAGAATGATATTTGTATCCTGGGAGGTGTTTTCTCCTCCTCCCACAGCTCCAGATCTCGTAGCAACCATAACTGTTAAGGATAAGGGTGTGCTTGCTTTTCTACCAACAAAAAGAAAGGAAGAAGATGAAGGACTGGTTTCCCACAGACGGCGCCAAAAAATGATGGGTTCAGAAATGGATGGATCCGAATCCGATCACTTTACAATTTGTATTTGTGGAGAAAACCACCGGAGCTTCGCCGGAAATGTGAAAGGGGTTCTACCTGTTGGGACAAGCACAAGAAAAGTCAGAAGGCCAAGCTGGGGGAACTGGGGGTGATACCCAGTTTGGCTCTCCGACGCTCAAGTCAGTTCAATGTATGAAGAGAAGTGTAAGTTCAGTCACAGTTGCAGTGATGAAGAAAGCTTACTTGTGTAGAAGATGACTTTGGCTATTTATAGTTGAGGGTCAAGGGCCCTTTGGTCATTTGCCTCAAGTGGTCCTGGCCGAATGTTGCCCTAACACGTGGCGCCATGAGAAAGAAACCTAGGAGGAATCTTCTGCAAAAGTGGCCGAAAGTTAGTGCTGGCAACAGTGGCAGGTGCGCGGGCATGTACGTTGTGTCAGAGAGCCATTTGGGCGGTTGGTAACGAGGGCTTAGGAGCGCGCTCGTGACAACCTTGTGGGCGGTTGGTAACGAGGGCTTAGGAGCGCGCTCGTGACAACCTTGAGTATTGGAGGCCAAGATATCCGCTGAGAGGAATGCGGGCTCCAGTTCAAGTGACGAGCCAAAAGGGAGGCCGCTCTGAGGGAGTGTGACGCTCGAAGAGGGCTTCCTTGGCACGTGGGCGTACCAATCGTTTGGTATGTAGGACGCTCGTGGGAGTGATAGCGCTCGTTGGGCTTAACTGCTGAAGAAGGCTTGCGCTCGTGCGCTGATAGGTGCAGCCTTGGGGATGACTGGCTTAGCGCTCGTGCACGGATGGTGCAGCCTTGGGGAGACAGATGTCATCATCTCGGTGATGCCACGTGTCTTGATGTGGGACGATCACGTGTCTTGATATGAGACGATCGTATTTTGACCCCATCAATTATATTAATAAAATAATATTAAAATATAGTTCAAAAAATATGAGAAAAAAATGTATTAGAAAAAAAAATTAAATTGATGTGAGAGAAAAGAGGATTTAAATAAATAAATAAGAAAAAGAAAGAAGAGATAAAGAGTTCATGACACCACATTTGTCTCTTACTTAATATATAGTATAGGTAAATGTGATAATATTATATTAATAAAAATAATATTAAAATATAGCTCACAAAATATGAGGGAAAAAAATAAAATAAATATTAAAAAGTTTATCAGAAAAAGAATTAAATTGATGTGAGAGAAAAGAGGATTTATATGACAGGAAAAGAATTAACTGATACATTTTAGTGGTGAAGAAAAATAGAAAAATAAATAAGAAAAAAAGGACCAAGAGTCCATGACATCACATTTGTCTCTATCGTTTAATATATAGTATAGATATTAAAATGTGATAGTAAAAAATAAATATATTAATACACCAAGTTAAGAGCGTTTTAATTATAAATTGATTTATGAAATTTAATTTCACAAGCATGTATTCCATGTTAAAACTTCTTTTAAAAAATAATTTGAGGTAATTATTTAAAATAAAAACACTCTC
This sequence comes from Lantana camara, assembly GCA_037501455.1. Lineage (NCBI taxonomy): Eukaryota > Viridiplantae > Streptophyta > Magnoliopsida > Lamiales > Verbenaceae > Lantana > Lantana camara. The sequence continues at coordinate 123,485,826 of CM074857.1, forward strand.
TAAAATAAAAAAAAAATTTAAGTTAAACTGAATAAATATAGCAGGTGGGAAATTCAAATTAAAACAAAATTGTATAATGGCAACAACTCTTTATTTTTGTTTTTGAACTCATAGGCTCGGATCTTACTATAAATATTATTTCGTTTTTTTTTTCATGTAAAATAAATAAAATAACTAAAAGTATTGATTTTGGTTAAAATAACCAAAGTGAGACTTATTATTGATTTTAGGGACTTAAATGTCACTTTCAAAAGTTTGAGGACTAAAATGATACAAAGTTGAAACTTTAGGGACCATTTTAGAACTATAAATACTAAAATGACCAAAATACCCTTGAGTAAGGTAAAAAAATTCAGTAAAATCTGATCAGAAGGACTTAAGTGAGACGAATTATTAACTTTAGGGACTCAAGAGTCACTTTTAGAACATTAAGGACTAAAGTGATACAAAACAGAAACTTTAGGGACCAAATGTGACATTTGCTCTTTTTTTTTTAAACTTAATTACACATATTTAAGTGGGAATCGAACCCAAGACCTAACCATGAAAAATGAACTCATTAACCATTTGAATCAACCCTAGTTGTCATAATTAACCCGTACTTAATAATGTGTCGTCCCTATTTTATATTGAGAAAATATAAAAATTAAGTTCAATATTACTTAAAAGAGCTTAAGTATATAATCAATGGATGTTAATCTTGTAAATTAGATTTATTTTCATGTTATACTCGATAGATTCAAGGATTTACACTCACATTCAATAGGTTCGTTGGTTCGGGACGTATAAATGAATCAAATTAATTTATAACTTGGTTACTCAAGTACTTCTAACAAAAATTAATGATTATATTCTTAAATTGTGCACGTATTAGGTATTTAATATAATATTCGATATTCATGATCGATATGTACGATATAATATAATAACATAATTCTTCTAGAAGTATTTTAGATGTTATGTGATGAATTTTGCTCAAAGCTCTATATATCCAAATATATTAATATCTGTTTCATTAATAATCAATTCAAAATCTACTTTTTCTTATAACTCAGTCACTACTATTATTTTACTCGTTATAATTTTTGTAAATTAACTCGTGGATTTCTTGTAGTATATGATCATTAATTTGTTACATGAAACATTTATAACTCCAAAAAAAAAAAAAAAAAAAAAAAAAAATCAAATAAGAATTGTAATAAATTCAATTTACATGCACTAATTCGTAGAACAAATTAAATCAAAATTAAATAAAAAAATATCACAACCTAGCAACAAGAGATTTGATTTCATGGGACCATACAAAGGAACATCATGATTTCGAACACATTAGGTTGGTAAGTCCATCATCACCATCCCAAATTAAACCCTTTCCCTGTCACCATTTGCTGATCTGCATCTTATACATAATTTTATCACACAGCTATCATAAAATCCCATGCATGCTCTCTAATGGCACTCATGGCCTTTATTTTGTTGTTTTTCTTCCCCTATATCTCATTTATTTGGATCCAAATCGGGTTCAACTACTTAAGTGTAAATTTTTTTTTATTAATAGTAGTTGCACTCTCAAGTATCGGGTTGAACTACTTAAGCGTAAATATTTTTTTTTATTAATAACTGCACTCTCAAGTATTTAAATTGTGACGTCACGCAATCCGGAAAAGCACTTAAGGATGTAGCGTCTGGATCGTATTACGCCACGTCCTCGTTCTAGAGTCCGGTCTATATAGGAAATGAACAATTTTTATACAAACCAAGTAATAACAAACATGAGAAATGACACAAAACTCTGATTCTAACCCTGAACCAATGAAACATACAATATAATCACATGCAAAGCAACACTAGCGTGGAAGCGACGAGCGAGAACAATTAAACAACATTGAGCTTACGTGCTCGAACAACAATAAAGGACTATATATCCTAAACATAAATCATAACTCATAAATTAACTCGTAACGTCATACCTATCTCATCGAAAAAACTGAACGTCGTCATATAAATATAAGATCTAATTAAACTAACATAGCGCCCAATAATAAACTACGCTAGTTCTAGGTGCTCGTGGTTTTGTGTCAAAATATCATGTATCTCATCATGCTGATGTGCATGTGACATCACAATTTTTAAGCCATGCTTGCGGGCCGGGCCCCGCAAGCCCACGAAAGTGGTGACAGGACCTAGATTATCAATTGACATGTGGCCAATCAAACCAAAAGGAAGAGAATAAAAAGAAACATGATATTATATAATTTATATTTAAGATATTTCTAATTTAAACGATCTTTTTTATTAGCCAATGCATGAACATGATGATGTATATATATATATGTTCGTGTGGATCAAGGCAGACAATTGTTGATTAAAAAAATAGAATTAAAGAAAGTCCAATGAATAATCTACATAGAATAAGAGATTAAAAGATTAACACTCCCAAAAGAGTCACATAATATATATGAAAATATCATAAATTCAATAGTACTTTTCGGCAGAAGTGGTGGTTAAAATGTATCAATATTAACAAAATATTACTTGTCTTACAAATAATTAATCACCTGTAAGGTATAGGATGATTAAAAGAAAGTGCATTGTGAGACAACTAAAACTATATAGGAATAATTACGAATATTGACCCCCTAAATATAATCTCATAATTGAAAATTTACAGCAGAACACTTTGAGTAGGGTGTTATTTGTAATTTCTCAAGGTATTTTTGGTAATTCTTATTCAAATATTAATTTTCTTTTTTGAAAAAAAATTATACTATGGAAAGTTTTATCGTAACCAGATTAAAATTATCCCAATTGTCTATGATTGACAAAAGTCATTATCAGTAGTTGCAACTCTAAATACAATTATCATGTATACTTGTTGAATTATAAATTAAATTCATTATAGAGAATTAAACAATATTTATATAATTAACATCAATTAGCGTGCGCAATTATTTATTTGGAATTGGTTGTAATTTATAAAATTATCACCTAATTAATTAGGTATACCCGAAAAAGCTTTCTGGTGCGTATATAATATAATTTATAAATATATATATATGAAAAATTAATTAAAAGAATTGGAAAATGTTGTATATAATTAGGGTTGTGGTGTTGATAGTGATGGTGATGATTGATTGCGCCTGTCTTAGCACGCCGCTTATCTATCAATGGCTTCAGCAGAATATGAATGATGAACTCCACAGCACGCCTCAGCCTCTCTCTCAAGAACCAATTAAGATTTTGCACAAGTTTCAGAAATTAAAAACCCTAATTTAGGGTGTATGTCACCACTTTTATTCTGTATAATCATCATCTTTTATCCTTTACTTTGTTATCCCATAAGTAATAAAATATATGCTGTGTTTGTCTTTGTATGATGGTTATTTCTGTGTAACACAAGATAGTGTATCTCCCTTCATCATGCCACCTTTGTCCACATGCGCCCCCTTACCCTGTCCAGTTTCTATTCGCCCTGTCACCGTGCACTTAATCTATGATGCACCAACACTTTTAAAAGTATTATTTTGTTGGATTGCGTCGTATCAACTATTGTGTCCGGTACTCTTCACGTGAGAAAATTTTAAGAAAGAATCCGTATATATCATCATATTTATATCGTATTATCATATCCATATTCGTGTATTATAAAATCCAATCAACAACATTATTAACACACATATATATATGATTATATATATATATAAATATAATCTATGCTAGATCTTAGAATATTCCTTCTAAAATTGGAAATATCGAGAGAGACAAACCTTAAGTACTATTGGTTTATTGTAGCTTTCATTTACTCACTTTAGTGTAAATTATTAATAATTATATGTTATAATCATAATAAAAGTTAGTTATGAAATCAAATATATAGTTACTGAAAATTACAAATTTTGATTTTAATTTGACATTTCTGATTTTAGAGATACTTAGTTTTAAAATTTGCAATTTAAAAAAAAAGGGCAAATTACATCCAGGTCCCCTGAGATTTGCCATAATTACAATTTAATCCTAGTTTTTTCATTTATTACAAAAAAACCCCATAAACACTGTTTCAGTTGAGGTACCTGGCGGAATAGTGGAAACGTTAGGCATACACTTTTTCGTGTTTTACAAAAAAACCCCTGGGAACAGTGTTCATAGGGGTATTTTTGTTATAAACGAAAAAACATGGACTAAATTGTAATTATGGCAAACCTCAGGGGATCTGGATGTAATTTTTCCAAAAAAAAAATAGCCAAATTTTAGTGGGATCCCTGTTGGCCAAAATTGCAAAATTTTAAGAGTAGTCGTCCCTAAAATAAAAAATGTCAAATTAAAGTCCAAAAATACAAAGAGGTGTATGTTATTGTCTCAAATTTGTAATTTTTCCTATATATCTAATATAATTGTGCATGGTGATACACAAGCTCTTCGGTGAGCCTAGCCGACCAAATCTGTATAATGAGAGGACGGGTATTTTACACTTATCGCGTGGATGGTGATAATAGGTTTATTAACATATAATAACATCATTGGTGGTAAAACAAAACCATAGTTTATGAACTATACATAATCAAATCTTCGTTTGTATAATTAATAATTAATATCCATTGACAACCCCACGCGAGGAAATCAACCTTAGAAACCGCAAACGCCACTGATATTAACATAAAATTAATCTGTATATATTCTAAGTATAAAGTTGCGAAAATCCATGAAGATTTTTAGGTGCATGTAATCTTCTACTCAAATCCAACATGCATGCTCGCATACCAAACCCTAAATCATAACCCCTTTTCGATTTCCCTACCCCCACCCCCCACCACTTCAATTCCCCTATATATATTTGTACCCATTTCCATCTTTCTAGCAACATCTGCACACATCCAAACATACATTTGATCTTGATTAATATAAGCTAAGAACAAGTACTAAACATGGGTGACATTTCTATCAGTACGAATGGAAGTTGTTTGAACATCAATGGGAGTAATGGGCATGTTGAAGCTCAAAGAAAGGGCTGTTGGTACGAGGAAGAGATCGAAGAGAACCTCAGATGGTGCTTTGCGTTGAAGAGGTAACTAAGGTTTCGTTATTGTTTTCGACATCTTTGTTTGGTGAAGGGGCTCGATCATGTAGTTACATTACATGAACTAAAATGTGAGAAATCTTGGGTGTTTAAATTTTAAGGATATAATAGACATTTTACGTTGCATCGTAGCTTTTTAGTTTATATATGTATGCACATTATGACATTAACATGTTGGGAAATAGCTGTTAGAGAACTATTACTTTAGTATAAGTGGGAAAAGTTTGGTACAATTTTACCCTAATTCTTGTCCGCGAAAGTTGAGACAAAGAGTAGATCAACAGGACACATCGGGTTCCGAGGACATTGTGTTCTACATTTATAATAAATTTTAGAAAAAGTGATTAATTTATAAATAGTAAATATATATATATTATACTTACCAGTATGATTGGTCCGAACCAACACATAGATTAAATATTTACTTACGAAATTCACTAATTAAAAACATAATTATATTAGTTATTCTTCTTTCTGAATTGTTTATTTATGTTATGTTGCAGCATACTGCACACAGGTGCCTCTCAATACCAGGACATTCAACTTTTGGACACTAAGCCCTTCGGAAAGGTACATTTAATTTACCTAATCTAACTCGAAACTAATTAAATTTATTTTTTGATTAATAATCTGATAATTGTTTTTACTTTTTATGTTTAATGATACTTTAGGCTCTTGTAATCGATGGAAAGCTTCAAAGTGCAGAGATAGACGAGTTCATATACCATGAGTCTCTTGTGCACCCGGCACTCCTAAATCATCCCAAGTATTTTCTCCTCACATATTATTATTATTATTATTATTAAATAGTTTACATATCTATTTATTTGCTGATGGGTAAATATTTTATTAATTCAGTCCAAAAACAGTCTTCATTATGGGGGGAGGTGAAGGTTCTACTGCAAGAGAAATACTGAGACACTGGTCAGTGGAAAAGGTCATAATGTGTGACATTGATGAGGTACTCAATTTCATTTTTAATTTCATTTTTGATAATTATAACAACTATTTATATCAATTGCTTTATTTATTTAAAATAACATAAAATTAGTTTAATAAATGGTATAAAATTTCAGGAAGTTGTGGATTTCTGCAAGTCTCACTTGGAGGTTAACAGGGAAGCTTTCTATGATCCTCGACTCGAACTCGTAATAAATGATGCCAGGTTAATTAATCGATATCCCAATTCAAGAATTCATATTTTTATTAATCCCATTTTCTAAATTAAGAAAACAAAAGGGTTTAATGATGTGATTAAATTAAAATTAGGGCTGAGCTTGAAAGGAGGCAAGAGGTTTATGATGTGATAATTGGAGATTTGGCAGATCCAATTGAAGGAGGTCCCTGCTATCAACTCTACACAAAATCCTTCTATGAATTCATAGTTAAACCTAAGCTTAAACAAGGCGGCATATTTGTCACACAGGTATGTATGATTATATCTTAAATTTATTTTATTTAAACTATACATATATATATATATATTTTTTTTTTGATGAGACATTTTTCAATGAAATTACAGGCAGGACCAGCAGGAATTTTCAGCCATACAGAAGTGTTTTCCTGCATCTACAACACTCTGAGACAGGTTTTCAAATGTAAGTTGATCAGATTAATGTTAATAATTTGTTTTTTTTTTTAGGATAAAGAGAAAAATTAAAGGGTTTTTTTATTTAATTAACAGATAATTGATTATATGATTGAATAATGTGATTTGCAGATGTTGTGCCTTATTCAGCTCATGTACCTTCCTATGCTGACACTTGGGGATGGGTCATGGTACTGTCACACTTCACTTATACTTACTAAAGTTATTTTTTTGTTAGTGCACAAAATTTAAATAATTTGTAACTTCACCCGTAAATCGACCTAATATTCCTTCTTTTGTATCTTCATTTCCGAAAACCTTGATTCCGTTCCTGAATATAACAGGCGTCAGATTGTCCATTGACATTGAGTGCCGACGAATTGGACCAGAGAATTAAGCAGAGAATTGAAGGGGAGAACAGATATCTTGATGGCAAAACATTCACTTCTTCCTCTACTTTGAGCAAAGCTGTTCGAAAATCGTGAGCACGTTTTCATTGTTTATCTATGCATATATATACATACATATAAATATCATGTGTTCTTAATTAGTTCTTACAAAAATTGGTAGTGACAACGAGTTTTGATGCATCGCATGCAGGTTAGACAAGGAGACTCATGTTTACACAGAGGGAAGTGCCAGGTTCATTTATGGCCACGGGAAACATAACTGAAGAGAGACAAGAAACTATGGCTTATAAAAAAGAAAGCAAAAGGAATATTTCCAGAACTAAGAAACTGTGTGGAAATTCTAGTGAAATTTGTTGTTGTTTATGTATTTATTTTAAAGAAATTTATGTAATCTTAATGGGTTTCTCTTATGTTGTTTTTGATATGCTCATCTCTACAATATATACACTGTTAATGCATATGAAATTAAGGCTATCCAATTAATATTGATAATTGCATTTACTATTTTAAGAGAGACTGAAAGATGGGGCTGCCAAACGGCCGGATTCTAATCAAATAGGAACTGAATGTCTGAATCCAACCCGTATTTTGATACACTCGACCGATAAAAAAGTTATTTGAATTGTATCAGATTATAAATACTCATTATCCAGAATAAACGGATTGAATATGAATTAAAAAAATCGATCCGTTAGAGAGATGGGATCCATTTTTAAATTTGTGATATTTTATTAAATTAATATATTTATGAATGTGGTAAAAATAATAAATATTTTATTAAATATCTTTTTGGTAGATGCTAAATACTAAATTTTTATATTTATGTTTAGTTTTTAATATTTAATTTTTCTGAAAAACAATCATAAGTTATTGCTAATTAGGTCAATCCAGTTTCATTCAGTTTTAGGATTGATGAATCCAATTTTATCAGTTCTTGATCCGATCCCGAAACTGGGCTTTTGAGCTTGTTCATTTTGTTTATTGGGCTACCAAAATGTCGAGTTATAAGACTAAGACGTGAACTCTATCCCTTCTTTTTTTTTTAACAACACCCACACCCAAATGGAATTCGAACCCCGAATTTTACCTTAGAGAACGGACTCATAAACCACTTGGATCAATCCCGTTGGCGTGGACTCTATCCAGTTAATAGTGTAAAATATTTTTTAAAAGAAATAATAATGTAAAATTCATTATTATAATTATTTATCTTGTATCTAAATATATGGACGAGTTAATTTGAATTATTACAATAATAGTTAGAGTATTTTTACATCTACATCCCTTGTCAGATTGGGTGATTACAACTCGTACCCCCTTAAATGAAAATATTATACAACCTACCCTTCTAAGTTTGAAAAATTATAAATGAACCCATTTCGGTAAGATTTTTCACAAATTTTTTTTTGAATTGATTATATTTCACCACTATTTAGTTCCTCACAGCTAATTGAGGGGAAAAAAAGTCATTATGAATATCATTTTACAAACGAATCATGTGTTGATCCTCCAAAAATCTTCGTAAATTACGTGTCTGTCACTTGAAAATGATGTGTGGGTTGTTGTGAGAAACTAATTAATGGTGAGATATAGTCAATTCAAGAATGATTTTGAAAAAATCTAACCAAAATGAGTTCATTTGTAATTTTCTAAACTTGAAATGATAGATTGTGTAATATTTTCATCTAATGGGGTACGAATCGTAATTATCCAATTTCACGGGGTGCAAATATAAACAACCTGTTAAGAGTTATTGTATTTAGAAATTCAAATACAGAACTAGTAAATTAAAATGTAAGCACTTCAGTATCATATATAATCCGACGAGATTAGGTGGCAGATTAGCCTAATTAAATATTAGGCGCATGTGATTATGCTCTTCCTTAGGTTAAGCAAAAACAATCCACTTTAGTTCAAAGTTTTGATAATATTAAATATCATTTCCCTTCCTTATCTTGGGGAGTGGAAGTATTTCGTGTTGCGTTCACCCTCATTCATCCACCTACAAGCCACTTTTTGGATCTAGAAATCTTCTTCCATAGTAAGGATCCTTTTACGTTCCGCAATCTACTTGTTCCAGTTGGCAAGGTTTTCCTCGTTTGGGTTATTATCAAACAAAAGTTCAGCCTCATGTATTGACTGCTGACACTAAACACAGTTTGCAATAGTGATTATTTAGTAATTAGTACTGTTAACAAGGGCGACGCCACTTGGGGAGAAATGGGATCAATTGATCTCACTGAGAAATTTTTTTACTTATGTATTTATATATATTTTTATATTTTTTTTTATTTAAGAATAACTTTTTGACCCCCACGATAAAAATGAAAAAAATTATATTGACCTCTTAAATTTAAAATTAGTATAATTAAAAAAAAATCATGACAAAAAAATAAAAATAAAAATCTATTTAACGATATTCTAAATAATATGATTTTATAGTTTTCTACAATTTCAAAACACATAGATAAAAAGTGTTTGTAAACTCTAAACAAACACATGAGATAAGTGATTATTTTTAACAGTTTTGGAGTATTTGAAAAACCAATTTCTTCTTTTCAAATTTATTTAAAATTTAATTTTGACAAATACAAATCTACTGTTTATACGTTGATTACATCTTTTCTTTTTCTATCTTTTTTTTTTTTTTTCACACATTCCAAGTGGCCGAGAGATTTGAACGTAGGTGATTGCATTCGAGAAAGAACCCTCAAAGCATTTTGATCAACCCCTGTTGACTATCATTTTTTTTTTCAAACACTTTTACTTCTATAATTAAATTTTTTTTTTTCAAATTTCACTTCTATTTTAACTTCTAATTATTGATTAAAATTTGCACACACCTTTTTTTCAAACACTCATTACTTTTACTACTACAATTTTTTTTTTTCAAATTTCACTTCTATTTTAACTTCTACTTATTGATTAAAATTTGCAAACACCTTTTTTTCAAACACTCATTACTTTTACTACTACAATTTCTTTCTTCAAATTTCACTTATATTTTTGCAAATTTCAGTTCTATTTTAACTTCTAGTTATTGATTAAAATTTGCAAACACCTTTTATTTCAAACACTCATTACTTTTACTCTATGTTTTAAAACCCGGACCGGAGGTCGAACCGGAGGCCTTACTGGTTACTGGTTTGACCGGTTCGACCGGTCGAACCACCGGTCGAACCGGTATGACGTCATAAATATGTAATAATTATTTTAATTATTTAAATATATATAATAAACATACAAAAATATATTCAATTTTATACAACTTTCAGTCACACACTGCCTTTCAAATAATATTTAAAATAATAATAAAAACATAATTTTATAACTAAATCCAACACAACATTAGAGTCGATTCAAAAGATCAAATACATCACAAGTGTTTTACAGCATAAGGAAGTCAAACATAATTCAGTTAACATTTAACAAGTGTTCAATATAACCAAATACAAACAACCAAACTTCATTTTTAAAAGCAAGTAGAACATTAATTTATTCATAATCATCTTCATCAACGAGGTGATTCCTTTGTTGTCTTAACATTCGAGCCACTTCACCTCCATTAGAACTCGATTCTACGGTAAATGTTGACAAATCAACATCCTCATCCGTCTGATTTTGTCGATCACCTAATATATTTAAAAACTTCATAATCAGAATTATCAATTATGGATAAGTATAACAAAAAAAAACCATAATACAACCCTTAGGCCTTCATTTTAATACAGAAACATTACATTCTATTATTCAATATGTTATTGCCCATGATTATAATTTATAAACATGATGGTTGTGAGATGGCTGTCATCCAGAAGTCCAATGTAGCAATTCATGTACATTATGATTCAAATCAGTAGCAATTCATGTACATTATGATGGTTGTGAGATGAATGTAATTCATAACTTCAAAAAAAGAAATACCTCGAGATGGCTGTGAGTTTTCTGTGGCTAAATCTTCTTCAAGAAGTTCTTCGATCTCATCGGCATCGAGTTCTCCAATAGGATTGTCATCAACAACCCAAAAATCTACTTTGTCAATACATTCAATATCAATTGGATCATAAGTTTTATTGGATTGTTTGCCACTGTACAAAAATACCATAATATGTTAGTCCATGGTATTAAAATGTAGTACTAAATATATTAAAAAGAGAATTTACCGATTTTGCAATCTCAAATTATAATGAACAAAGACGAGGTCATTAAGCCTTTGATGCTCCAATCTATTCCTCCTCTTAGTATGAATCCTCTCAAATACACTCCAATTTCTTTCGGCGCCCGAAGAAGATGAAGTCTGACTCAATATCCTAAGAGCAACCTTCTGCAAATTTGGCGCACTGCTACCAAAAATCCTCCACCATTCATCTAAGTGAAAATTTACAATAATTAATTTAAGCAAATAACACAAATATAATAATAATTGAACAATTAAGTAGAAAAAAGGTAACAACAATACCAGGTCGAGTTGTTTTTGCATTGTTGATAGCTAATGCACGCCCAAAGCTATCCTTGCGCTCTCGAAATGTAGAAATCTCTTCTAAAATATTATGTGCTTCGGGACAATACTTCTCAACAACATCAAGCAACCCATTCAAAGCATCCGGACCTTGGGATGGACTTTCTTTATCATATTGAAAAGCCGGGTTCAAGAAAAATGCGGCTGCATGGAGGCGCTTACGCAACATACTATCCCATCTATCGTTGATTATATCAACGTATGGACTATAAAGGCTCTCCTTGTTTCGAAATAGCTCCTTAATACCATTGATTGCCCTCCACATCCCCTCATACACATAACCTAATGAAGGTTTCTCGTTCGAATCACAAATTCTCAACAATCTCATAATCGGGGCAGTCACTTTCACAACAATCGAACTATTGTTCCAAAAGTTGTTATCCAACACAATCTGCTTAACTTCTTTACCTTTCTCAGTTTTCAAGAATTTCTTAAACCCCGAACTCACAACCAAAGCCTCCAAATGCTCTCTGTGATCATATAAACTCTTTAAAGCAATATATTGTGTGCCAAATCGAGTTTCCCCAGGCCGAATAATTTCAGTCCAACCAGCTCGTTTTCTCAACCATGCATGAGGCCATTTATGGTTATACACAAACACGGTAATTCTCGATGCAAGAAGTATCAAATTCTTAACCATTGTCATCTCTCCAATATCCTTCATAATCAAATTAATACAATGGGCAGAACATGGAGACCAATAAACTGTAGGATATTTAATTGACAACAAACTGCCAGCCTTTTTATAGTTCCTTGCATTGTCAGTCACCATATGCACCACATTATCAACACCAACCATCTCAACAATTTCAGAAAAAAGATTACACAATGTCTGCGCATCAGACTCAATATCAGAGGCATTAACAGATTTGATAAATGAAATTCCAGATGGACAATAAACCAATAAATTAATCAAAGACCTGTGACTCTGATCACTCCAACCATCACCCATAATTGTACAACCACTATCACACCATTTAGAACGCAACGAATCAATAGTCAACTGCACTTGAGTCTTAGCTTCTTTAAGTAGAGGAACTCTCAATGCATGATAATTAGGACCAGTATATCCATGACCCATAGTTGCAACTCGACTCATCATAGGCTGATAAAATGGAGAATTGACAGCATTTATAGGAACACAAGCATCATACATCCACAAAGCAACTGACATATCTGTTTCATGCCATCTTTCTTTACTTTGTAATTTAGCTTTTATGGTAGGTTGTGAGGATTCAATACCGGCACCAGCTTTCATGTAATTTCTAATTTCATTTGTTCTTTTTCTCTTATTACTACCCTCTACATCCCCTTTACTAACAGCCACATTAGGTATTTCCTCTACATCATCTCCCTCAACTTCACAATGATCAGCATCAAATAACCTCAATCTAGACTCAGCTTTCTCTTTTTTATTTTTAGATACTTCAAGTAATGTTCCTTTAATTTCAAAGCGGACATCTTGAGGAACTTTAAGACAAGCTTTTACATTACCCGTAATTCCGGCTAAATGTTGCTTCATTCGGTTTATTCCTCCACCACAAATTGCTTGATGACAATAAGCACACTTTAAAGTCCGTTTCTTGCCACTTGACTGTACCTCGTAACTATGCTTCCAAGCCATATCATTTCTCATCCGATGATTCTGGCTGCAACTTTGTTCCACAGATGGGGAATCGGGCGGGGGCATAGACGAGCCAATATTATCCATGTCTACAAAAATTGAAAGAAAAAAATTAGATAACTAACAATTAGTTAAGAATTAAGATTTAACAATTCTGTAATAATATGAAATTTTGTACACATTATAACAACTAACATTTAACAATAATAGATAACTAACAATCAGTTAAGATTCAGCTGTAAATGATAAATTGCAGATTTTAGTCACAAAAATTAAGGAAAAAAATTAACGGTAAAGAACAGATTTAGCTCACAAAAATTAAACATGATTTCAGCTATAAACTACATATTTTAACTCACAAAAAGTCAAAAATCAAATAAGAATTTTCATTTCAGCTATAAAGTAAAGATTTTTATATTTTAGCTCTTACCTCCTTTCGATGGGTTGCGCGGCGATTTAAGGCTTGAGCGCCGGCGAGACGGAGGATGGCTGGGCGAATCGGTGGCTGCACGAGTCGGAGGCTGTGCGAGGTGGTGGCTGGACGAGGCGGATGGTTGGCGAAGTGGAAACTTGGGCAGTGCTGAAGTGGAAAATGGAAAGAAACTAGGGTTCTCTGTTCTTGATTGAAATACACAAACGCACAAACTGGAAAGAACCTTAATAATTAACCAAAGTGCTGAATTTAGTAAAAAACGTTCTAACAATTCTTCAAAAAACGTGTTATGATTTATTTTTAAAAAAAAAAAAAATAAATTTCCGGTCCACCGGGCCGCAAATCGGTCCGGTCCGGGTTTGTGCCCGGTTTTTGACCGGTTTTTACCGGTCAACACTGGTCCAGATGAGGACTGGTTTTGGTGGCCTGTTCGGACCGGCCAGGCCTCCGATCACCGGTCGGACCGGCCGGTCCGGTCCGGGTTTTAAAACACAGCTTTTACTACTACAATTTCCAACTTTTACTTATTGATTAAAATTTGCACACACCTTTTTTTTCAAACACTCATTACTTTTACTACTACAATTTTTTTCCTTCAAATTTCACTTCTATTTTAATTTCTACTTATTGATTAAAATTTGCAAACACCTTTTTTTTTTTTTTCCAAACACTCATTACTTTTACTACTACAATTTTTTTCTTCAAATTTCACTTCTATTTTAACTTCTACTTATTGATTAAAATTTTCAAACACCTCCTTAGATATGGTTGTATTTAGTACAAATAAAAAATCATAGAGGACAATTGTAAAATAAATATTTTAAAATTTTATGTCTTAATAATATATATTTTTTATTAATAGTTAAATTATTTTGACCCCAGTGATCGATAATCTTGGAGTCGACCCTGACTATTAATTAATTATTAATTAAATTAAATGCTACCCAAAAAATTATTAATTAAATTAAAGCTAACGCGGTAGTTCAAGTACTTTATTGTCAGAGAATTATTAGAAGACCCAAAGTTAAAGCATTTAAATTTCCATTCGTCTCACGTTTTCCACCACTCTTATTTAAACAAATGAGATGGAATATTGGTTAAGGAACATTGAGGTCATATCACGATTAAAAGTGTCTAATATGATGAAGAGTTTGGTACGAGTTCGGATATGTAATCACGATCGAATATACGAGTTCGGATATGTAATCACGATCGAATAGTTTGTTTATAGAGACGTTTGATGGTCTCGGGAGCCAGGATGCATGCCAGTTTCATACGACCAGGTAGAGACACTTTTCAAATGCTTAATATTGCTCATAGTTTGTTCTTTAAGCCAAAGAGTTTGTATTTTCCTACAAGTTCGACCTAATTAAACTGCAATTACAATAACGATTGATTTCAGACCATTAATTTTGATTTCAATTTATTTCATTCAACTCATAATCAATATCAATATCTAATATTATTCGTAGAATCCAATGAATTACAATGAATATCGATTTGGGAGTCATAAGTTGCTATAATTTTGGAGTTGGTTTTTGGTAATAAAATTTAATAAAAAATGGATAGAAAATAAATTATAGAATGAATTAGTGGAGTAGTAATTGTGATTAATAAATTTAAAATTATTTGTTTGTATATTGACCTATTTTATACATAAAAATTATTATCTTCGTTTTTCATTAAATTATGTGTCTAATAATTCGATATTTATTTCCTACGGAAAGATGAAGATATCGAAACTATAGTTCCTTAGCAAAACTATATATTATTATATATATTTATTATTTTCTTTTTCTACGATTTTTATTGAGATATGTAATATTTAATTTAATTCTTTTTGTAACAATAAATGTTTTCCCTCTTTCCAAGAAGCCACCGGAAAATGATGATATTAGCTCAAGTTGAGTAATAGAGAGAATATAAACAAAAGAACATCATCTAAAGTTATATATTTAATTATTAAAGCATCTCTAAAATTTTATTTATATTTAACATATCATTATACCCATCTGATGCATTAAAACCATATTGCTACTTTTTTTGTTTACAAACATAGATTTATTTATATGCCATTTCTAACATTTTATTTATATGTAACATATTACTCATGTGATGCATTAAGATCATATTGTTATTTATCTTATTAAAGCTATATTTATCACATTTTAAATTGGAGTTTAAAAATAAACCGAAAAAGAGGAACTCTTTTATGGCATACCTTTTTTCTTTTTAGCCCAGATGTTTAATGCACGGTAAATTTCATTTTAGCCATTGATTGGTCTGAAGAGTGCTTCTATCTTCCCGAGCGATTGCGTCTTTTGCAAACGTAAATACAATGTTGGGCTCATGAATATAATTAAAATTATTTTTTATTAGGGCTAAACCCATCGACCCCCCTATCCTTTCAGGGGTTTTGCACTTTCCCCCCTATCCTTTTTTTTTTGGCATTAAACCCCCCAACCTTTGAAAAATCGCACACTTGACCCCTTTGACCAAGCTTTGACTGTCGATTTCTCCTCCGTCATGGCGATCCAAGCTCCAAGACCACCGCCATAGTGCTCGTCTCTCCAAGGAGAACAAAATCCATATCCCATCCGACCCTATTAGCCGCCAAACACTTCGTTTGTCGTGAGTCACCTTTGACCGATAATTTATTCTTCGTCCATTGTCGGATTTTGATTTCGAGACCAATGTTGTATTCCTTACGTCGAGAGCTTCAATTTGATATATCATATGAACACATTTGATATCAGCATCGTACAGATATGCTTTGTTAAAGTTTTTTAGAAGGGGTCAAGTGTGCGGTTTTTCAAAGGTTGGGGGGTTTAATGCCAAAAAAAAAAAGGACAGGGGGGAAAGTGCAAAACCCCTGAAAGGATAGGGGGGTCGATGGGTTTAGCCCTTTTTATTATTATACTGAAATTGTTATACTATATTAGATTTAGGGCAAATTACACCAAGGTCCACTGAGGTTTGGCATAATTACAAATTAATCCCTCCACTTCTAGAAATTACGGATTAGTCCCTATAAATATTGTTTCAATTGATGTCCCTAGACGCCGTTAGGGTTCCGTTAATTTTGACATTTGAATTTTCGAAAAACATTACAAAAAAGTCCCTAAACTATGAATTTTCTTACAAAACGACCCCTTAACTAAATCACATCAACAATGTAATCCTGTCAAAATTAACGGAACCCTAACGTCGTCTAGGGACCTCAATTGAAACAGTATTTATAGGGGCTAATCCGTAATTTTCAGAAGTAGAGGGATTAATTTGTAATTATGTCAAACCTCAGGGGACCTTGGTGTAATTCGCCCTTAGATTTATTATATACTGTTATTGTTTCCATGCATAGCACGGGGTATATACTAGTTTAAACAAATGAGATGGAATATTGGTTAAGGAACATTGAGGTCATATCACGATCAAAAGTGTCTAATATGATGAAGAGTCCGGTGTGAGTTCGGATATGTAATCACGATCGAATAGTTTGTTTATAAAGACGTTTGATGACACACTTTTCAAATGCTTAATATTGCTCATAGTTTGCTCTTTAAGCCAAAGAGTTTGTGTTTTCCTACAAGTTCGACCTAATTAAATTGCAATTACAATAACGATTGACTTCAGACCATTAATTTTGATTTCAATTTATTTCATTCAACTCATAATCAATATCAATATCTAATATTATTCGTAGAATCCAATGAATTACAATGAATATCGATTTGTTCCACTTTCTGATATTTAACGTAAATCAAAGAAGTTTATTTTCAATAAATTTTAACAAACTTATACAATAGGGTTACAATAAAACTTTAATGACAATAGCCATTCACATCAGTTACCTAAAATTTCCTAACAAATTCCAATTGTATGTAACTATGAAGACATAGAATGATAGAAAGGGACAATGCAAACTAACTTAAAGCAATTTTTATTATCCTTAGAAAATTATATGGCTATGTACTGTGTCTAACCCCAAAATCTCTAAAATTAATGCTTTTTTTCTTGATTCACTTCTAAGATTAATTTTCCTTTCCTCCAACGGTAAGATTAATCGAGAGAAATCTGACCAAAAATTTGGATGATCATATCTTAAGTATCCTTATTTATATGGCCTACAGATTTAGGGTTTCCCCTAATCCTAACAGAGTCCGTTATTATTGTGTGTCTCTTACTTTCGTTGTAATCCAATATCTCCATATCTCCTTTTAGCCTTTTCATTATTTTATAGTTTGTTATATTCCACAAGTTGATTTGTCGAACTAATTTGTTTGCTCATTTAAATTATTGGACATTTGAGCTTCTTATCATATATTTGAGCTGAACCATGAATTAGATGGGCAAAGCCCCAACACAATTCTAACTAGAATTTCCTTTTAATTTATTTGAATTTTAACTATTACTCCACTATAAAATCATACAAACCTCTATTATTCATGAATCAGACACAATCAAACGCTTATTCATACGATCTAACACATATTACAACACATGCATGGCACATACAAAGAAAACTTAAATTTTTGAAACTTTTCTTATTATATTTATTTCTCTAGACATTTAAGGGAAAATGTGGCAAAACTTCCCAAGATAGAAGACAAATTTGATATATATGCTCATCTCTACAATTGTTAATGCATATGAAATTAAGGCTATCCAATTAATATTGATAATTGCATTTACTATTTTAAGAGAGAGTGAAAGATGGGGCTGCTAGACGACGGGATTCTAATCAAATAGGAACTGAATCCGACCCGTATTTTGATATACTCGATTGATAAAAAAGTTATTTGGATAATTGGATCGTATCAGATTATAAATGTTTATTATTAAGAATAAACGGATTGAATATGAATTAAAAAATCCGATCCGTTAGAAAGATGGGATCCATTTTTTAATTTGTGATATTTTATTAAATTGTTAAATTAATATATTCATGAATGTAGTAAAAATAATAAATATTTTATTAAATGTCTTTCTGGTAAATACTAAATACTAAAGTTTTATATTTATGTTTAGTTTTTAATATTTAGTTTTTCTGAAAAACAATCATAAGTTATTGCTAATTAGGCCAGACTTGTCATAGGACATGATCCAATCCAGTTGTCTTAGCCTCTTAGGATTGATGAATCCAATATTATCAGTTCTTGATCCGATCCCGATACTGGGCCTTTGGGCCTGTTCATTTTGTTTATTGGGCTACCAAAATGTCTTTCCAATTAATAGTGTAAAATTTTTTTTAAAAGAAATAATAGTGTAAAATTCATTATTATAATTGTTTATCTGTATCTAAATATATGGACGAGTCAATTTGAATTATTATAATAATAGTTATTGTATTTAGAAATTCAAATAAAGACCTAATTAATTAAAATGTAAGCACTTCAGTATGATATATAATCCGACCAGATTCGGTGGTAGATTAGCCTAATTAAATATTAGGCCCACGTGATTATGGTCTCCCTTAGGTTAAGCTAGCAAAAAGAATCCACTTTAATTCAAAGTTTTGATAATATTAAATATCATTTACCTTCCTTTCTGCATATATATTCATCTCTTACTCAAATTCCCTGGATGTATTAAATAAAATATTAATTTAATAAAAGTAGTCCCATGTATTGACCGTTGACACAAACACGATTTGCAATAATTTATTTAGTAATTAGTGGTGTTAATTAATTATTAATTAAATTAAATGCTACCCAAAAAAATTATTAATTAAAATTAAGCTAACGCGGTAGTTCAAGTGCTTTATTGTCAGAGAATTATTAACAGACCCAAAGTTAAAGCCTTTAAATTTCCATTCGTCTCACGTTTTCCACAACTTTTATTTAAACAAATGAGATGGATTGGTTAAGGAACATTGAGGTCATATCACATTTTTATCTGTTGGCATGCATCTTTATGCTTTTCCTTTTTGATAATAATTATTAGAGTCACTCAGCATAAAAGTTCTATTAAATAATAATTATTATATACTTAAATTTAATAGATGGAAAATTTTAAATTCCACATATTCAAATACGTGATATTTGATTACGGTTATGAGGACCTGCATAATCGATATATGCATGCATCTACATATATGTAGATTTGAGTAATCCAATATATGGAAGATTTAAATATCAATTATAAAAGTGTTTTGTTTATTTTAATTTTCTTATTTATTTCTTATTGAATAAAAGAAAATATTCTCCTAACAAATAATAGTAAACGAGTTAATGACATTAAAAATTTAAAAAGTACAAGGAAGAATTAAGGAGGAAAGCCTGAGCATCATAATTCTTACACGTATATGCAAAGAGACCATAGATAGTTAGGACTTAGGAGCGATCAGTGGGAATTGTTTTTATAGGGATTTTTCTTCTTCTTTTTTTCTTTTTAATGTAAATTAATTTTATATGATTTTGTTGTAAACATGTCTTTCACGATTTGTTTTATATTGGTATTTAAAGTATTACATGAAAATCGTGAATATATATAAGAGAGTTTCATATGTGTAATTCGAATAAGAGTATTTAGCAATATTATATCAGTATTTGATTGACTAATAGTTGTGAACTCGTGGAAGTATCTAGTATGGTAAAGTGTCCAATTTCAAGTTTGGACATGTGATCACGAATCACAACCATATAGTTTTTTAAATGGAGTGTTGGCGTAAACAATAAATAAAAAAAGAAGAAAACTAATAATTATGAACTTACGAAAGTGTCTAATACGATGAAGAGTCCAATTACGAAATCAGATATGTGATCATGATCGAATAATTTGTTTATAGAGACGTTCGATGACACACTTTTCAAATGCTTAATATTGTTTAGAGTCTGTTCTTTAAGCCAAAAAGTTTGCGTTTCCCTCCTAATTCGACCTAATTAATTTGCAATTGCAACAACCATCGATTCCATACCCTTAATTTTGATTTCAATTCATATCATTCAACTCCAATTAATAATCAATACCCAATACATCCAATGAATTATTCACACGGATTTGTCTCACTTTCTGATATTTCACATAAATCATGAAAATTTATTCCAATAAATTTTAACAAACTTATATAATAGGGTTACGATAAAACTTCAATGACGATAACAATTCACATCTGTTACCTAAAATTTCCTAACAAATTCCTATTCTATGTTACATAAAGCAATTTCCATCATCATTAGAAAAATTTATTAGAATTTGAAATCATACAAAACTCTATCTATTGTATTTACTTCTCTAAACATTTACATAATATAACAACTTTTGAATTAATTCTCCTAATATCCAACCTTTCTGTACAAACAGTTCATTACCAAGAAAGAAGCAAAAATACGCAACAAGACAAATATAAAATAGTCAGGACTTAGGAAAGCGGTCGGTGGGAATTGTTTTTATTTAAACCCCACAATAATTCGTAAAAATAAATAACATTAATTTAAAAATCAAATTAAGCATCTTCCAAAGTCCAACACGTCGAACCAGATTGGCTGATGAATTGATGACCCACCCATCATGTGGGCCCCACTGCTGAGTCAGGCGTCATCATCAAACTCGTTTTTATCTCTATAAATACCCTTCTCCTTCATCTCTCTCAGAGCCCTCTGTTTCTCGTCCTCCATAAAACCTTTGAAAATCTCCAGTTTTTCTCAACAAGTTTCTCTCTTTCTGCATTTTCATGGATTCTCTCAAAAACTCTTCGTCTTCCTCTGCCTCCCCTTTCGACACTCTAATCTTCGGTATATTATGTTCTTTTACTTTGATTCTAATTAACAATTGCAGATGCATGATTAATGTTCCAAAGATTGAAGTTAATTAAGAGGTTTTTTGTTGTTATTGTTGTTGGATTGTGCGAGCAGATTTGGATGACACCTTGTACTCTTCCAAGACCGGAATTGGCCAAGCTCTAAAACGAAACGTTCAAGGTTGATAATAGTAATTAAATTATGACAGTATATTATTACATCCAGAAAAGCGTTAATTTGGGGATTTTCTGCAGATTTTCTTGTTGAGAAATGCGGATTTTCAGAATCAGAAGCTCCCAACGTGAACAGAGAGCTTTTCAGAACTTACGGCAGCTCCTTAGCTGGCCTTCGGGTAACTAATTTAAACACAAATTTCTCTAATTTTTATGATTTTGTTATAATTACGTTGATTAAATGTACTTTTCGGCAGGCTTTAGGCTACGACATTAACCCAGATGAGTATCACAGGTAACAGAGATGGCAAAAACCTAATTCCTGTTCGAAAATTCGATTAATCTAGGAAGAAACAAAAAAGAATTGTCCAATCTAGAACCAAATCATCTGACTTCTCGAATTTCCTTTACAGTTTCGTGCACGGAAGATTGCCTTACGATTTGATCACACCAAACACCCGTTTACGCAACATTCTGCAATCGATCAAACAGCGGAAATTTGTGAGATCATCTTCCTTGTAATAACTATTATGATTTCCCCTGATTTATATACTGAAGATATATGATCATCTTTTTGAAGATTTTTACGAATTCGGACATGATTCACGCGACGAAAGCGTTGGATCGCCTGGGCATCCGAGATTGTTTCGAGAAAATCATCTGTTTCGAGACGATGAATCCGAACGTACTGAAGTCAACCCGGCCCGAGGAGTTTCCTGTTGTCCTGAAGCCGTCGATGGAGGCCATGAAAATCGCCATCGATGCCGCCGAGGTTGATCCCCGCCGCACGGTACGCCTCCACCTCCATCAGATTATTATTATTATTTCAATTCTTAATTTTGCTGATTTTGAGATATTTTTGTCGAGATTTCAGTTGTTCTTCGAGGACAATGTGAAGAATGTGGCATCTGGCAAAGCTGTCGGGTTTCGGACAGTTCTGGTGAGTTTGGAAATCTTTACCGCGTGTTCATCGGTCTGTTTCAGATTTTTTCAATTTCTTTTTTTACCATGGGGACCAAGTTCGACACGTAATCGGGCACGTGTAGTAAAATTTCAACAATGTCAACCCACCTTTCTTTGAAATGCTTTTTTACTTTATGTCGGGGAAATTACATATTTGTGCAATAATATAACCATTTTAGCGATATTTACTTTTAAAATTTTATTATTTTGGTCAGTTTGATATTTAATTTTTTTCTATATTACGTGACAGCCCGGAATCCTAATTTTGTAATTTTTTTTTTTTGGTTGCTAAGGTTGGGAGTGCGGTGAAGAGCAAGGAAGCGGATTACGCTTTGGAAACAATTACAAATATGGTTCAAACAATCCCAGAAATCTGGATGAGTGAAGATGATCAGAGGATTGGGCATCGTACCAAACATGAAATGGATTCCATTAATCCTGCACCCACTGCTGTTAGTGCATGACATGTATATGTAGATATCATATATGTAAGTTTGTATATTCATATCAGTGTAAATTATCTATGTCAATGTGGATATAGGCTCTCAGTCTCTGTATCTAATATGTAAATGTCCACTTTCTTTGCACAAGTGTGAAAATCTATGTAATAAAATAAATGCATCTACCAACCTTTATTTAGTGCTTTTTTTTACTAAAGGAAATTTTATAGAGGATTTCATTTTAAAAGAAAATAACCATGAAAATAAAAACAAAAATAAGATCTAGAAAGTAAACGAAATACTATTTATTAAATAAAAAAAAGTATTTAGACCAAAAATATCATTTTCAAAAACTAATTTATTTATTTAGTGTTCTTTAATTCCTTTCTTATTGATAACTACTTAAATTATCTAATGTTCGTTCTATAACAAATTATAATTATTTATATTCTACAGTATTCAGTGGTAGGTGAAAGTTTTTTTTTAACACACATACAAGTGAGATTTAAATTTTAGATATTGTTCCAAAAAATAAATCTATGAACTAATTGAATCAATTTCTGTTCGGTAGCTGAAAGTTTAATTAGTAAAATGTAAAAATATGTACATTGAGTAAAAAATGTAATTATTCCAAAAAATGATTGCTTTGCATTTGGTTTTTTATGTCCTTTTAGAAAAGACATTACGAAAAATATATTGATTTTTTGGCGGTCCAAAACTGTCTATCTCAATTAACGTTGATCACAAATGATCTTGATTATAAAAATAATAGTGATGTGACCTTATACTATTTTCAATTTATGGGGGAGGAAGTATTAATTAATTCTGTGATTAACAGCATTCTTCATTGTAAAATACAGAGACTTATTGATAAGCATGACTACGTGTGGGCATGTTCTCCTATTGGGGATCCGATAGAGATAGGCACGATTATATTAGTAATTGCTCACAACATTAGCTGTCACGTCAATTTAGATTAATCTAAGATATGGAAATTATTTATCTTTAGTGGGAGTTGGAGTATCTTAATCAGATTATTTTTCTATTAAATTCCCGTGTCTACACACTACATCATCATCATCAATTATGTGATAGGGAGTTCTTACAGGTCATATTTTGATATTAGCAAGGTCATAGTCGGTTTAATTTAATGTGTCACGTTTTTTATTGAAATTGAATATAAATGACAAACAGACATATCTTTTCTCTCTAAGTCCATGTTTGTCAGGAAATTTTGATCTTCCTATAACGACTTATAACTAATTAATTATTCAGTGTTATACCAGTTTAATTAAAATTACTCTTGTATACATTCTTTGAATTTTAGATGACGGTTTGTTAGAAAAAAGGAAAAGCAAATTAAGAGATTATGCATCAAATTTGAATACTTTCAAGTTAAATGAGAAGTGGGAACAAATCATTGTCTAGATCCTCATGCACCATTATTTGTTAAAAAATGTTATATTTTAAATATAGGGATAATTACACCAAACTATCTTTAGATTTAACCTAATTATAACCCAATCTCTATTCTATACTAAATTTTATATTCTGTTTGAGGTCCTTAATCCTTAATATCTGTTAGGGTTCTGTTAGGTTGGTTAGTTGTCTTTTTTAAATTGTCTCTAAATTTATCACAAATACATACCTACAGTTTGTTTGCTTTTTTTTTTTACGGGAAATTCCCGAAAAATCCTCATATAGGAACTCAAATTCCTCTTTACTCACCACATTAAAAAAAGTTTCTCTGAACTCCCCAGATGAAAATCAAAGTTCCTATTTACTCCCCGTTTTTTTGGAAGGTTGTATAAAAATTCAAGAATCGTGTACCCGAACCCCAAAATCACGTACTTAAATGCCCAAATGATGTATTTGCCCAAATACATCATTTGGGCATTTAAGTATGTGATTTCGGGGTTCGGGTACGCAATTCTTGAATTTTTATACAACCATGGGGAGTTAAAGGGAATTTTTCCAACATTTAGGTATTATTTATAGAAAACCCCTTTTTTTTAATAACAAAAAGATTCCAAGTCTTTATGGAATTTTAGAAAGACAGATGATCAACTTAACGAAACTCTAACAGACGTCAGAGATATCAAATGGAATGTAAAATTTAGATATTACATAATAAATGTGAAGGACTTAATTGTAATTAGACCAAATCTAAAAGTAGTTGGATGTAATTTTCCCTTTAAACATAATATTGATCATAGTAGCATCATGCATTTTTTTAAAAGAGAATTTGCTTTGATAGACATAAAATATTTGTTGATTTGCCAATTAAGGCATTTCATGTCATAAGCCTGTCTATATGTGAATATTTTTCATATGGTGTCCAAGTTTGAATCCGATTAGGTAGCCACAAGACAACCGTTCATTCTTACTCATTATCTCAACATTAAAATATTGTTTATCATCTTAATTAATGAACCATTGAAGATTAATCAAGCATCTTTTAAACTAAACTATTTATAATATATGCTCTCTTACCGTTAATTGATCCTTATGTCATAACTCATATCATTATAGCTATTCTATTTGAATTTGAAGCATAACCAATGTCGTTTCTCCCACAGAGATCGTTTTAAGTTTGGCAATTCTACTCGAACCCAAATTCTACTCGAACCCGACCCCGTCAACCCCAGTAATCAGAAACCGGAAGTATCATTTGATTGATTGAGGTTCATTCAATCGAGCCGAACTTGTACTAAAATTTTCCGATTGAGTTCTATGCAATAGTGTTAAGAGGAAATGATGTAATTACAATAAACTCCATTGCCATGTTTATGATAGCGTATATTCTTCCGAAAGCATACACAAATACACCAAACAGATACAGAGAAATTACAATTACAAATACGAATCACCTCACAAGTCGTAGACTTGCTTGCCGGTGAACTTAACCTCGATCGGACTGGCATTCTTTCCGACGGATCTCATGTTCAGCCCCACTCCGGTACGGCCGGGATTCACCTTCTCCGGGTAAACCCCATCTTTCGGGTGCAAATACTGCACTTCACCGTTGGGGAAAACCCTGTAAAACTGGTACTTGATCTTGTATTTGGACCTCAGCCTCGTGCCCAAAGCCAAGCACTGTTCCTTCCTCGACAATTTCAGCAGATTCGGGCCCTGCCTCATGATGGCGGCGCCGCCGGTGGGCATCTCGAAGACTTGCTCCTTCGGGGAATCCCAGGTGATGACGTAGAACTCCTCGACCTGGGCTTTGCGGAGGAGGCCGCCGGTGCTGCCGCCGAAGATCGGAGATGGGGTGTTGGGGTCGAGTTCCGGTGGGGTGAATCCCGCCGGAGCTTCGGGTTCCTTTGTTGCCGGCGGCGCTTCCTCGGCCATGGCGCGGATGCGGCGGTGGGATGCGGCGGAGGCGGACTTGAGGGGCTTGGGGGTGGAGAATTGGGCGGCGGAGGGTTTCCATGAGGAGGCGAGGCGGTCGGCGGGTTTGGCGGCGGAGAGAGTGGGGGTGAAGAGGGAGGCTTGGGTTGCCATGGCCATGATTTTGAGATTTGATGGTGGTGGTGGTGGTGCTGGTGGGATTAATCAAGAATTCAAGATTTGATGAGAAAATAGGATTTTTTGTGTGGAGTGGAGGGAGTTTTGGATATTGGATAAGGTGATATGTTGGAGACCAATTGGAACGTGTGATTTTGATACGATGCCTTAGCCATGGCTTTTGGACTATAGAGATTGAGATAAAATAAAGATTATTTATTATTTTGGTCCATCAATATATACTTTAATAAATATATTATATTTGGACTATAGAGATTGGGACAAAGATATCATTTGGTCAATTTCATTATTTCAAATTTATTGATCTAACTTAGATATGATATAAATTCGTTGATAGGGGAAGTTCTTGTAATTTTGTAAACAACATGGGAGGTTTGTGTAATTAGCCAAGACGTAACTTTAAGACATCATCTTGAGAACTCAAGATATTGTATACACGCTTCTACTTTTAAATCTTAAAACATTAGATACAACCCTTTTAGATTGAGATGCTATTTGGAATTCTCTTACCTGTAAGCCCCACCTCTTTAGCATCGCCTCTATTGTTACTCGTCGTGTAAGGATACAACAACATATACGGTACCTTAACCGGCCCGTTCCGGTTCCTTAATCTCTCATCATTATTCCTATGCATAATCCTCATCTCAATTTCCATCAAAGTTGTACTAAACCTCTTAAACGCTTCCCGTGGTTGATCATCCACTGTCTGGTCCATATCTCCCTGCCCTAGATAGATTTCATCCGTGGAATGACTCGATAGAATCTCTATCAAAGAAACACCAAGAAGTGTTTGATATTGTGCTGTTATAGTTTTCAAGAAAACTGCATCAGGATTTGCATCCAGCTCAACAAACTGGGGCATGCCACATTTAGGCATGAAGCGTCGGCTCACTGTGCGGTGGTTTGGTAAATATCCCGCGTAAGGGTATTGACCAAAGTTCACAGCTGCATGAAGGGCATAGGCTGTCCATATGATTATTGTGCATGATTGGATGAGTTCGTCCTTTGTTTGCATTTGGGGCCACCATGGTTCGTCTTTTAAGTCACCGTGTGCTTCTTCACGAACCTCTTCCACCATGATTGGAGCTCTGAGTCTTCTTTAACCTTTTCATCTGTAACATAGTAGAAAGAACAATATTCTTTGACCCAAGAGTTGATTGCTGACTAGATTTCTAAGCCATCTACGGCAAACGGATAGTCTTCTATTAGGAGACGGAGGTCATGGGGCTGCTTTGGGTCGGGAACTACCACTCCTCTGTATAAAAATGAAAGAGATGTCACTTACCAGTATTCATATTGAAATTTTGCACTGACGCGAGCAAACCTGTTCAAAGTCATAACGGCTAGATCAAAACGTGAAACGGGTTCACACCTCATGGGTGTAGATGTAATTTCTCAAACCTAAGAGGGTCTATGTGTAACTATCCCTTAAATTATTTTGAACACACCTTTTGATGAGATCTTCGGGAAGTCCCTGCTCAGTGAAGTTCCAGCTTTTGTAAACTGCAGAAGACATTTCCATGGCAAATTTTACTGGGAAGAAAGTATTCTCAAGAACCCCACCGGCATTAATCAGAAAGTGACGAGCCAAAGCATATATGTGAATCGTATCACGAAAATGAGGCTTCAAAAGCTTGTGTATGGGATGAAGCACACTTAGCAGCCTATTTGTTGCGATTATAAATGGCTCAATCGCTGCTTGCGTGTTGAACCTGCATTTTCACAAATTCATTCACGCAGCTAAAGTTATGGTAAAATATCTAACTATGTTCTAAACTATACGAATTTCTAAATTGATACATATTTTGAGGTCTAACCTAATTACACAAACTTCCCTGATGTTCGATAAACTAAAAAATCTCCCCAACATACCTAAGGTTTTGCCTAATGCATACTATAATCATGAATTTAAAGTGGCTTATAAGCTGATGATAGCCCAAATCATATGTAATGTAAATTCTTTGACAAGGGAAGTTTTTGTAATTTCTTAAATCTCAGAGGAAGATCGTGTAATTAGGTTAAGCCTTACGATGTGTCCGAGTAATCATCCCTAAATTATACATACCAGTAGCTTATGAGCTGATGATAGCCTGAATCGTTTACAGCAGCATAACCTTTTGCTAGCTGGCATATTGAGTTATCAACACCATGACCAGATGGAGTGTAAACTTCACTCAAAGCTCCATATTTGTCTCCATCTTCGTGTGGAAGACTCAATTCAATCGCAAGTGGCTTCAATGTCCCATCATCCTGGAGCAGAAGGAGAGTTCTGCTGGCATATGTTTTTGTCGTTGTCGTGTTGATTCTGTTGGGAATAGTGCCCTGAAAATTCAATTTGTTGAATTAATTAAACTGAATTTACAGTAAGTTGTGAGTATTTCACATATTAATAATTAATGACGTGTGGTGGTATTCTCATATGAAATGTGTTTCATAGGAAAAGACTTTGAATACCGAAATCACGTGTCATTAAAGTTCTAGTCGGTAAGATAAAGAATATGTTCTTATCAAGACTATAACGTGGTTATATAAGATGATTAGTCTTTCGTCATAGGGAATGGTGATTCCAATTATAACAAGTTGATGATTTTCAATAGGATTGGAAACATCGAACTGGACCACTGAGATTATTTATTTTATACTGCTATCTAAAATGAATAAAATCTCAGGAAGCATTGTACTCTTAATCCTGATAATATTTCGGCTTTAGGCATGTAGTGTTAGTCACTGTAACATACTCGAAGTGAGGTCTCGGTAACGGGTGGCCAAAATACTTTGTATGATTCGGTGACAGTATGAAATATGCTAAAGAGTTATATTGATCGAGGAATCTGTGGCCTTGCTGGAAGGTAAGAGGTATCCTTGAAATAGATTTGCAAAAGTTCGAATTAAGACTTTGGTCAAAGCACTTCGCGTGATAACGTCACCGAAGTTGTATGTTGAATGGGTTTCACATACAGAGAATTTGAACTTAAGGCGAATCAATAAATTTCAAATTAGAGATGAAAAATAAATGATAGTAGTTGCAATTTATTTTTCATGGATATCTACACGGAGGAGTAAAATGCGAAATTATTCTAGATCGAAAAATTCGTGAATAATTTAATTAATTTTAGAGTGCAACAATATTTATTTAGTGGAATTAAATATTGTTAAACGGTAATTAATTATTATCATGGGATGATAATATATTAATCCGTTTGAAGCTAAAATTAATTAGTCCTGCAGGTCCCCCTGCAAGCCCCAATTGAAAATCTAAAGAGAAAATATTAAAAGGAGAAAGAGAAATGATTTTTCAAAGTGTTTGAAAATAGCCAAGGAATTTATTTTAAGAAAATAAATCAAAGTTCCAAAGATTGGAAATACCCGGAATTTTATTTTGGAGAAAATAAAATTTTCATCGAGAAAAAAAAAATGGTGATGACGTGGCAGCTGACTTGGCATGCCGCGTCAGCAGGCGGGTCCCATGTGGCGCTGACTGGGCATCCGCGTGGCACGCTACGTGTGCGTCCCAGATTGCGCCACGTAGCCGTAGAGCAACGGTCCGGATTTGACCGGATCGGGTCGATCAATGGGTCACGGGGCGGTCAACGGTTCGGGGTCTCGGATAGGGTCGGACCGGGTCCGGTTCGGGGTCGGACCGACCCGGACACGTGACCGCACGAGAATTGGCCACGTCAGCCCCAAACCCTAGCCGAGGGTACATTACACGCACTGCATTTAGGCGGCGCGTGTGGGCTCCAAATGGCGCGTTCTCGGCGGCTTTGGATTCGTGGCGGAGAGATCTACCACGTGGTCACCTTGGCTTGCGTGTCCAAGTTGTCTACGCAAGTGGGTTGTGAAATGACTATTTTGCCCTTGCTTTTGTATCCAAAATGACCGTTTTGCCCTCGGGTTTTTGCCTATAAATAGGCTGTGTAACAGCCCTACTCAGGGCCAAGTCGAGAAAGGTAAGTAAAGGGTAACCCGGGAAACGTTTATAATCTCGATCCCTATTAATTCACTTCATGCATTGCATTTTATGTGACTTATGTGCTTTTATGTGTTACATTTTTACTAAATGTTCATAGATTTAATTCTTTTCTCTATTTAACTCATACCTCGAAACTCTTTTCATAAAATACTAGAATTCTAGTAATCATTCCTTTCTAGCACCTAAAAACCCTTCATATGCTTCAAAACCCATTCCTACAGTTTTAGGTTGGAAATTACGAAAATACCCCTACAGCTCAAAAATATTCCTACATCTCCCGAAACACTTTCACTACCCAATATTTTAACCAAAATAATCCTCACATTATTTCGAGGATCGTGATACAGAGGGCTGCAAACGAGCCGAGCCGAGCCGAGCCGAGTTTGGCCTAAAATAATAGGCTTGAGCTTGAGATTGAATTTCTCAATCCTGACTCGAGCTCGGGATCGAGCTCGTCAAGCTTGACTTTTCACGGCTTGAACTCGGCTCGTCCTTAACTCGGGATCGGCTCGACTCGACTCGACTCGAGAAGGCTCGCCAGAACCAGCTCGAGATCAGGCTTGAACTCGAACTCGGGCTTGATACCAAAAAATATATATAATACAATTATGTATATTATAACACATTATCATGTAATATAATAATATAGTGCATAATATATGTACATAATACAAGAATATATACATATATATATATATATATATATATATATATATATATATTATAATTTTATTAATTAAATCAAATTAACTAATTAATCATCACTCACTATTTATTTGTACACTATATATTAATATTATAGTATTAAAAGAACTTTTATTAAAATTTTATCACACAAAAATATATAATATAATAGATTTATTTTATGATTTGGTGCATTATTAAAACCACATATGATATAATATAATATAAATCTACTATAATATAATATATGTTATATATTATCTTATTAGATCATATCATCTTATACATTAGTAAATTAAATATTATTATAATTTAAGCATAATATATATATATTATGTTAGAAAATAAGAAACATTATTAGCTCATACATTATTATTACACATATATTTTACTATAATGTGTGATTTATAATTACATATTATCTTATTAATATAGTAATTAGTACCATACATATTAGTAAACAATATACTTAAGTATTTAAGATAAAATATCATGCACATAAAATACATGAAATGTGTTTGATCCATTATCAAAAACACATTTACACATATATAATATTGATTTAATCTATTAAGATGTGTTTAATCTATTAAGATGTATAGTATATTAATATATATTATGTTAACTATTAAATCAAATACATTATATTATTAAGAGATACATACATAATACATGATTGATATTATCTTGTCAAACTATATACATTGATAAATCATATATTTTTAAGATTTTAAGATAAATATAATATACTATATGATATATAAATGTACATTTACATAATATAGTGTTGGACATTGGACTATATATAATTAAATATATTAGAGATGTAATATATTATAAAATAAATATATATTATATGTATTTATAATATAAAAGTTATATATTTTTATATATAATACATAATCTAATGTGCATATATATATAAATTAAAAAAAATAAAATAAAAAAAAAAAAAAGGTGTATAGGTCTAGGCTCGCGAGCTGGCTCGCAAGCCACGAACTAGATACAATGGGATCGAGATTGACTCGAAGGCTAGCTCGGGTTCGTAGGGGCTCGGATCGAGCTCGCACAGACACGATTTCAAGCCGAGCCAGCTCGAACTCGACTCATGAAGCTCGCAAGCTAGCTCGGCTTGTTTGCAGCCCTAGTGATACTCTCCTTAAACCATAATTCCCATCCTAACTCCCGTAGTATCAAAAACCGGCGAAAACCCTAGCTTATGATTCGATCATCAATAAATCCTTATTCATCTACCTTTTGACATTCAAAAGTATAACCAAAATGACCCTCAAATTATTTTATGAATTTTCACGCATTTACCAAAAACTCGATTTCACCCATAGCATATTTATAAATATTTTGCTATTTAAAAATCATCATTTTATTTTAAAATAATTAGCTTTTATTCAATAGTCGAAATTATACTTATAACGATCCTTGAATTTTTCTCTACATTATAGTGATTTTTCCAAACTTTAAACTTTATCATGGCTTCGTTTATATAATTTTTCCTATGATTTTCATCATCTTCAATGTTCATAATTTATAAACGAAAACTCCAAATATTTCATGTTTATAACTAAAACGAAGCTCATTTTTCACTCATTCTTTCATTAATTCACTACATCAAAATTTTACCTCTCGACTCTTGAATAAATTTTATATTATTTTTACATTTATTTTTATTCCAAATGACATCATCCATGACCTCATGCTCTTCTAGAAGAATTAAACAAATGAGCATAATTTCTCCACATTTCTTAGTTAATAACCTAGCATTTGTTCAAATTATAATTAAACCACATCTTCAATTTAATTACCAAGCATTTGTTGAAACCTTAGGCAACCACATCTCCCTTAAACTCTCATTTATTGCTTAGAAAACCCCTCATGACTACCTATAAATACCCCCCTTAAGCCTCATTTATACCTCACAATTCAACACACAAAAATCACTCTCTCCCTCTCCCCAAACCTCACGCCACTCTCCCTCTTCTCTCTCTAAAGGTATGTTTTCTTCTATTATCTCATGTTTTATGTAATGTTCTTAGTATAGAAATAATAGTAGCATGCCTAGGAGTAATTAAATTATGCTTTAGGAATTTATTTTATGAAATATGTGCATAGTTATTAGTTTAAATATAATGTGTGCACATTATGGAATTTTATTTAATTACATGCATGAATTATGATATGATATAATGAGATTATGTATATAAATGCTTATGATCTTGTTCGTGCTTAGAGTAATTTATTTAGAATTATTTTTCATAGAAAGTTCATATATTTTGCTATATTATGCTTTAATCTTATGTTATGAATATGAATGTGATAGAACATGTTACACACCTTCTTTGAATATTCAAATAAGCTCAAGAACATGTTCATAATGTTCTTGGATGTGTGTGTGTGCATGTGTGTGCCGTGATCAATGTGTGTGTGTGTGTGTGAGTTTGATTTTGTGTTATAAAGTGTTTAATTCATATGAAATTGAATAGTAAATGTTTTCAATAGTAATTTTGACTTTTTGGTCAACCAAAATCTAATTAATTTCGAAATTATTATAAAAATAATTATAAAATAAGTTTTAGAATTTTTAAAGAAATATTTTTCCCAAATTTTTCCAAAATCGGTAAGCTATGTAATATTTTTTAAAAGATAACCTACATTGTCAAATTAAACCTTGAATTTCATTTCAAATCTTGCAATTAGAATTATAGTATGGTTGATAAATATTTGATTAGTTAAAGATCCCATAAACCCTAATTTGTTAATCAAATTCCCTTAAACAGGGTAAATTTAGGATTTACCGGGAAATCTTTAACGCAATACATAATGTGTACCTTCTATAATTATTTTGTTACAATATTGTGTGCAACTAGGTTAGTTAGGAACTAAGAACCTAGTTCTAAGTCCATAGTAGTTATTACTTTCAGGCGAACATAGCATCGAAGAGTGGAATCCTCACACTTCCACTTAAGTCTCTGTACCGGTGAGGGTTTAAATCTTTTCAACTGAAATCATGATAAAATACTTTACTTTATTTTCTTGAATTTCCTTTCAAGTTATTCTTCCCTTTATGGGAAAATAATTCTTGTTAATTATTGAAAACATACATTTACCCGAAAAGTACTTAGTACTTTCTTACGGGTAAATATTCTCGTCTTGCAAGCAAAGTTATTGTTTTTCCTATGGGCCCGGTGGTCTTGGTAGAAGTAGTAGTCCGGGAGGCACGGGCCGAGGTCTACTATTATACCAGCCGCCAACTAGATCTTGGTGGTGGTCTAACTGGAGGTTAGGTATTCCACACCAAGTGACGGAAAAGGTACGTCCCTCCCAAATTCATGTATATCATCACTAGGGGTAGCTCCCTGAGGTGACACTGGAGGAAGAAGGATGGTATTGTTGTATTTCTTTTTACTGAGTAACGACATCTTGATCAATGTCGTTACGAATATTCTTGGTTTTTAAGGAGTTAAGGTTGGAGACGCCTAGCTTGCGGGCATCAAAATCATTTTCAAAACGGTTCATAAGTTTCTAAAAAGTATAGCCTATATTCCCCCTACTCCTATTTCAAACTGATATGAACCGGATATTATTGTCATATATTTATTTGTTACTATATAGTATATACATTTCAAACCAAGACTTCCTTGGTCAAAACACTTCAAAAATCTTGCTTACAATCATAACCCTCAACCCCCGTCACTTAGTCATTTTGACTAACCCTCATTTTCTTTCAATTCATGATTTCAGGAATCTATACAGCGACGCCTTAGAGGTATCTTGAAGCTTTAAGGTGTCACGTTCCAGTCAATTAGAGTAATCACGAGTGCATGTACATCTTACAATAAGCACTCTTCTCTAAAGTCAGAACTTTTGCTGTAAATACTTATCCAACTTAATAATATGTGCTTTGTTATGTATTGTCCCCTTTTATTTACTCAAGTTTATTTTCCGTTGCATTTAAATTTCATACTCTGGTATTGTATAGTCTTGTCCGTTCGCCGGAGTATTTCTCGAGTGTTAGGTCTCACATCCACTCGGGAAGTACAACGGTGCGGGGTTATAGTGTTAAGGGGCGCTACAGGTAAGGTGGTATCAGAGCATCAGGTTTAGATAGAGAGAACTTAACTTGAACATTAGATAGAGAAAGTATTTCACTGTAATTTCTTTGCTCTCATAATTTTGTAAAGTGTTTTTCTAGAGTAAAAATGGCTGGCTACGGTGAGCTTCCACATTCTGATAGCATTGAGTGGCTTGATCAGTATGAGCCTCCTAGAACCTTAGTGGTTACTCGTAGTGGGGGTCCTAGATACTATCCTTGGCAGAAGATTAGGTAGCATGGTCAGAATTCACATCAGGAGGCCTTTCCCGGGTATGCCTACCCGAACAGAGCAGTTCATCTACTAGAGGCCGAGAGAGATGCCTACTTTTATGAGTATCAGAGGACTGGTGAGTATCGATTGGAGGCTGAGAGGAACCGATAGATGGCTAGACAGACAACAGTAGATCGTGATCATGCTCGGGACCAGTTAGCCGCATCTCAGATCGCTATTTCTCAGTTAGCATCACGAGTGGCCGAGCTCGAGGAGGACGTGGTTAGTTTGACTCTGGACCGTGAGGCTTCTATTGTGATCCACGATCAGTATCGAGCCCAGATGAGGAGCCGTTTGGAGGATGCACTTCACCTGAATGATACTCAGGTGATGGAGCAGGTTCTGGAGATGCAACCCGGACCCGCAGCAGCCCATTCCGGAGACAGTGAGGCTTCAGAGGCTGTAGCCCATTCTGATGAGGACGAGGAGGAGGAGCCCCAGCAGGACGATGAGATTGGCGAGGATGCTGATGGACTACAGGTTGTTCCTGAGGAGGAGGACAGTGTTGAGCCTAGCGAGGAGTGGAGTCCTATTAGGGTTCCAGATTCAGATGATACGGTTGACCTCGAGGCAGGTAGTGCTACAGAGGATTGAGTTCAGACCGTAGGATACGAGGTACAGTATATAGGATAGTTATCCGGGGGTATGTATATAGCAGCCAGTGGAGACACTCCCCATTTTTGCAGCAGTACATAGTAGCAGCGGCGGACAGTAGCAGCTTTGACTTATTAGGGGTGACGGTGACAGTACTTGTAGGGTGTAACTCGAGGTAGATCGGGTCCACCCCCTTTTCTTTTTGCTTTTACTTTTGTAGCTCTTGAAGCATACTAACCTTGATGCATATATATATGACGCATTTTGATCATTTTACACTGTTATTTCATGATACTTTACATTTTTGCATCATGAGTCTTAGAGTCGCTTCAAGATACCAGCAGGACCGTGAGTATTAATGTTATTCCTTTCTGCACTTTATGTTTGATGATTGATGTTACTTGGTGATTGTTGTTCTGTGATGATCTTTGAAACATTCTTAACCCCACATGCATTATACTTCCTATGCGATTGTGATTTCAGCATTCATCATGCCTCTACGAAGAGCACCACGAAATAACTCCCCATCGCCACAAGATCCGCCCGGACACCCCGAACTTGTAGAAGCTTTAAGGCAGTTCTTTCGAACTTGCACACCTGGGAATAACCCTACCAACGAGCGATCCTTAGAGACGTTTCTCCGAATGAATCCCCCAAAATTCTTTGGAGAACCTAACGACCTGAAAGCTGAAAATTGGATAGCCAGTTTAGAAAAGATTTACGAGGCTATGGATATATTTCCCGAGGAACGGGAACGAGTACAGTATGCGGCCTTTCTCTTAGAAGGACCTGCTTTGAGCTGGTGGAAGCACGTTAAGTTAACCTGGATAGAAGACCACACTGATTACAGTTGGGCAGAGTTTGTAAAGGAATTTCAGAATAAATATATTCCTCAAGTGATAAGGGATACTCGAGAGGCTGAGTTTATGACTTTAACTCAGGGTTATATGTCAGTGGCTGAGTACGAGGCCAAGTTCGTGAGACTTATTCAGTATGCTCCACATATTCTGAATGATGAACGAAGAAAGACCAAGCGATTCATTGATGGATTAAAGCCAGACCTTCGATGGGCTTTAGCTTCATTAGATATTGAAACTTATAACAAGGCAGTCGATAAAGACTTAAAG
Source organism: Lantana camara (assembly GCA_037501455.1). NCBI lineage: Eukaryota > Viridiplantae > Streptophyta > Magnoliopsida > Lamiales > Verbenaceae > Lantana > Lantana camara. The sequence continues at coordinate 123,523,074 of CM074857.1, forward strand.
ACCGAAGCAGCTCACAAGAATATTCATCTGGCAGCTAATCGCCCTAGTGCCCCTCAAAATAAGCCCTCTCAAGGAATGAAACGTCCCGCTGGACCATCAAGCCAGAAATTTGGAAAGAAACCCACACCAGCCCAACAGAAGCCTAAGCCAGTCCCGTCTAATTTACAAGAAGAGATCACTTGTGAATACTGTCACAAACCGGGACATACTGAACAAGACTGTCGAAAGAAAGCTGGCACTTGTTTGTGGTGTGGAGACCCTAACCATCAGTTTAATACATGCCCAAAGAGACCTGGATTTAAGGAAAAGGAGAAAGCCGTGGGAAAGTCCGGAAAACCACTTGTCAAGGGAAAAGCTTACGCGTTGGAAGGAAACGAGGATCCAGACCCTTCGGGTGTTGTCGAAGGTACGGTACACATTCTAAACACACCTGTTAAGGTCCTATATGACCCTGGCGCCACGCATTCATTCATTGCATCAAATTTATGTGCACGTTTAAATTTTCCCCTTGAATGTTCATCATATAATTTCGAGATAAGTTCCCCTTTGGGAGCTTGTTTAATAACGGATCGAGTATATAAACGCTGCCCTATATAAATCGGTGACCGTTACTACCCAATGGACCTCATCGAACTTCCGATAACAAGATATGGAATCATTCTGGGAATGGATTGGCTCTACAAATACCATGCTAAGTTGGATTGTTTCAAGAAAGAAATCATCTTAGGACTAGATGAAAGTTGGATTCCTGAAGATAAGAGACCAGTAGCAATGATTTCTATGACAGAGGCTAAGAAGTTGATTCAGAAGGGAGCCACAGGATTCGTTGCCTATCTCTTAAATAGGCCAAAGGACCAACTTAAGGTTGAGGAGGTGGAAGTGATAAATGAGTTTCTCGACGTTTTCCCAGAACATCTAAACTCGTTACCTCCAGACCGCGAGTTGGAATTTGTAATCGATACAATCCCTGGGGCAGAGCCTTTCTCTAAAACCCCTTATCGGATGGCCCCAGCTGAACTTCAGGAGTTGAGAAAACAACTTGATGACTTGCTCGAATCAAGATATATCCGTCCCAGTACATCACCTTGGGGAGCACCAGCTGTTTGTAAAGAAGAAAGATGGGTCATTACGGATGTGCATCGACTATCGAGAACTTAACCGAATGACCATAAAGAACAAATACCCTCTACCCCATATAGAGGAGTTATTTGATGTCCTTCAAGGATCTCGAGTCTATTCAAAGTTAGACTTAAGGCAAGGGTACTATCAATTAAAGATTAGGGAGGAGGATATCCCTCAAACAGCTTTCAATACCCGCTATGGACACTTTGAGTTCATAGTAATGCCTTTTGGATTGACCAATGCACCTGCTGCATTTATGGACATGATGCATCGGATATTCCGACCATGTCTGGATAAATTTGTGGTCATTTTCATCGATGACATACTGGTATTTTCCAAAACGCCTGAGGAACATGCTGAACATCTCCGCATAGTGTTGAGTACTTTGCGAGATCATAAGTTATATGCTAAGTTCAGTAAATGTGAGTTCTGGATAGAAAAAGTTGCATTCCTTGGACACATAATTTCGGGATCAGGTGTTGAAGTAGATCCTTCAAAGATTGAAGCAATTACAAATTGGAAAGTACCAAGGAACCCATCAGAGGTGAGAAGTTTCCTAGGACTTGCAGGCTATTATCGCAGGTTCGTAAAGGACTTCTCCAAGATAGCTGCACCTCTCACAAAGTTAACAAAGAAGGAAAGAAAATTTGCATGGACCGAACAGTGCGAACAAAGTTTTCAAGAATTAAAGCAACGATTGACTTCTGCACCAGTACTAACCTTACCTGAAGGGAAAGAAGGTTATACAGTTTATACCGATACCTCTAAAGAAGGGCTAGGTTGTGTATTGATGCAGCACGGAAAAGTTATAGCCTATGCCTCAAGAAAGCTCAAACCCCATGAAGAGAACTACCCTACTCATGACTTGGAATTAGCAGTAATTGTGTTTGCTCTTACCAAGTGGAGACACTATCTTTACGGGGTAACTTTTGAAGTTTCCACTGATCACAAGAGCCTACGGTATCTTTTTACTCAAAAAGAGTTGAATATGAGGCAAAGGAGATGGATGGAATTCCTGGAAGATTACGACTGTGTAATCCAGTACCATCCAGGAAAAGCTAACGTAGTGGCTGATGCTTTAAGTCGGAAGTCAAGTTTAGCATCACTCTCAAGAAAGCCTTCAAGTAACCCACGAAAATCTGTGAAAGTAATCTCAAGAGCTCGATTAGCAAATTTAGTGGTACTACCACCACTAAAGGAAAAGATAAAAGAAGCTCAGGCTCAGGATGAGTGGATTCAGAAATGTCTCAAATCCAAATAAAAGGATCTTGAGGAAAAATTCAAAACCGATGATCAAGGGATTTTGAGATACAAGAATCGGGTCTGCGTGCCTAGTATTGTTCGAAAGGAAATATTGGACGAGGCACACAAAACTCGTTACTCGATACTGTTGGGTTTAGTGCCCTGAAAAATCCAATTTCTTTGTAAATACATCGTATTTTGTTGGATTAATAAAACTGAAATTATCGCAAGTTATGAGTATATTAACATAATTAATAACGTGTGATGATATTCTTATATGAAATGTGTTTCATAGGAAAGGACTTTGGATATCGAAATCACGTGTTATTAAAGTTCTAGTCGGTAAGATAAGAATAAGTTCTTATCGAGACTATAATGTGTTATATAAGATGATTAGTCTTTCGTCATAGGGAAATGGAGTTTCCAGTTATAACACATTGATGATTTTCAATAGATTTGGAAACATCGAACTGGACCACTAAGATAGTTCATTTTAAACTACTATCTAAAATGAACAAATCCTATGGAGCATTGAACTCTTAATCCTGGTAGTATTTCGACTTTAGGCATGTAGTGTTAATCATTGTAACTTGCTCATAAGTGAGGTCTCGATATCGAATGACCGAAACCTTTGTACGTTCAGTGATTACATGAAATGTGCTAAAGAGAAATATTGATCGAGGAATCTGTGGCTTTGCTGGAAAGTTAAAAGATATTCCTGAAATAGATTTGCAAAGTTCGAATTAAAACTTTGGCCAAAGTACTTCGTGTGATGCGTCACTGAAGTTGTATGTTGAATGTGTTTCACGTACAAGAGATTTGAACTTAAGGCGAATCAGGAAATTTCAGATTAGAAATGAAAAAATAAATGATAGTAGTATTAATTTATTTTTCATGGATATCTACACGGAGGAGTAAAATGCAAAATTATTCTAGATCGAAAAATTCGTGAGTAATTTAATTAATTTTAGAGTGCAACAAATATTTATTTAGTGGAATTAAACATTGTTAAACGGTAATTAATTATTATCATGGGATGATAATATATTAATCCATTTGGAGCTAAAATTAATTAGTCCTGCAGGTCCCCCTGCAAGCCCCAAGTAAAAACCCGAAGAGAAAATATTAAAAGGAGAAAGAGAAATAATTTTTCAAAGTGTTTGAAAATAGGCAAGGGATTTATTTTGAGAAAATAAATCAAGTTCCAAAGAGTTGGAAATACCCGGAATTTTATTTTGGAGAAAATAAAAGTTTAAATTAAAAAAAAATATATATTTTGCTGACGTGGCAGCTGACGTGGCAATCCACGTGGCATGCCACGTCAGCAAGTGGGTCCAGGTGGCGCTGACTGGGCAGCCGCGTGGCAGGCCACGTGTGCGCCATGTGGATGGCTCAGATCGCGCCACGTCATCGTGGAGTAACGGTCCAGATTTGGTCTGAAAAACGGGTCGGTCAAAGCGGGTCAAACGAATAGGGTTGGACCCTATTCGGATAGGGTCAAACCGGGTCCGGTCCGGGTAGGACCAGACCCGGACACGTGTCGGCGTCTGGTGGTACTACGCGTTTTCACACGCGCCAACCACTTGGCCGACTTGTGGCGGCGCGTGCGTCCATGTGTCGGCGCGTGGTTGGTGGCGTTGGATCCGCGACGACGAGACCTTCAACGTGGTCACCTCGGTTTACGTTTCCAAGTTGTACACGCAAGTGGGGATGTGAAATGACCATTTTGCCCTTGCTTTTGTAACCAAAATGACCGTTTTGCCCTCGAGTTTTTGCCTATAAATAGGCTGATCCCCTCCCTCATTTCTCATAACACTTTGGGATGATTTTGGCTAATTCTTGGCTTTGAAATCGTCCCATCTTCTCCTAGTTAATTCCGATTTATTTTGGAATTAATTTAATTAGGTGTTTATATATAAACGCCTGATTTCGGGAGAAAAAACCCTGAAAAGGGTTTTTAGTTTAAAGTTTTATTTTCTCTAAGTATTTAGAGAAATACTTTCGGAGCCCACACTCCGAGGGTGTCCCTGGGGAAATTGCAGGGAAGCTCTGCCGGTTTCGCGAGGAGGTCAGGAATCGGGTTCTCGGGAGGCGAGCTCCGGGTGCAGTAGCCATCTTCGGTGAAAGGTATTTTATATTGTTTTTATTTAAGCATGATGAATTAGGTGCTCTTAAGTGTTAATTGCATGCTTTATTTATCTGCTTTATGATTTAAAATTTATTATCAATTGCATGTATATACTTGAGTAGTTCCGGCTAGTCTTCCGCTGTTTGTATTTAAATATTTTAGAAATATTTTGATACCCGTATATTAAGAAAAATACTAAAGTACGGTCCCGGACTGCTACTGTTCTGGGCCCACCTCCCAGCAGATACATCCTGGAGGAACTAAGATGTATCAAGACCTCAAAAGGCATTTCTGGTGGAACGGTATGAAAAGAGACATAGCCAATTACATCAAGAAATGTCTGACTTGTCAACGAGTTAAAGCAGAACATCAAAGACCTGGAGGATTGTTACAACCATTATCTATCCCTACTTGGAAATGGGATCAGGTAACCATGGATTTTGTTTACGGATTTCCCAAAGTTAAAGGAGGATTTGATGGTATTTGGGTTATCATCGATAGATTAACAAAATCCGCACATTTCTTACCTGTCAAAGCAACCGATAATGTTAACTCGTTAGCCAAGCTCTATCAAAAGGAAATTATTCGGTTGCATGGAGTACCTCTTGGAATAGTTTCAGACAGGGACCCAAAGTTCACTTCACAACTTTGGCAAAACATTCAAGAAATGATGGGTACCAAGTTAAACTTCAGCACAGCAGCACATCCTCAAACCGATGGACAATCTGAAAGAACCATCCGATACCTGGAAGATATGTTAAGGGCTTGTGCCTTGGATTTCCAAGATAATTGGAAGGATTGCCTACCCCTTGTGGAGTTTGCATACAACAACAGTTATCAGGCCTCAATCCAAGCCGCACCTTATGAGGCCCTATATGGAAGAAAATGCAGATCCCCATTATATTGGGATATGGATGAAACCAAGGAAATTAAAAGGGAACCCCAAGGGAATATTGTTAAGAGTTGGGTAGAAGAAGCAACAGAAAAGGTTGAAATCATCAAGCAAAGAATGAAAGCTGCCCAAGATCGGCAGAAAAGTTATGCTGGTAATTGAAGAAGGGACATAGAATTTGCAATAGGCGAAAAGGTATTCTTGAAAGCATCCCCAAGAAAAGGGGTTATACGAATTGGGAAAGGAGGAAAACTAAACCCTCGATATATTGGACCTTTTGAGATACTGGAACGTATCGGTCCAACAGCCTATCGCCTAGACCTACCAGCAAGTCTTACTGGAATACATAACGTATTCCATGTGTCCCAACTCCGCAAGTACTTTGCTGATGATTCACATATCCTACCTGTTGAAGAAGTACCACTAGAACCCGACCTTACTTATAAAGTAAAGCCAGTCAGAATCTTGGATAGGAAATTCCAAGAGTTGAGAAACCGAAGAGTTCCCCTCGTTAGAATCTTGTGGAAAAGAAATGATACAGAAGAACAGACTTGGGAGACAGAGAAAAAGATGTTGAAACATTACCCAGGACTGTTCAAGGACAGTAATAGAATCTGAGGACAGATTCTTTTAAAGGGGAGAAGATTGTAACAGCCCTACTCAGGGCCAAGTCGAGAAAGGTAAGTAAAGGGTAACCCAGGAAGCGTTTATAATCTCGATCCCTATTAATTCACTTCATGCATTGCATTTTATGTGACTTATGTGCTTTTATGTGTTACATTTTTACTAAATGTTCATAGATTTAATTCTTTTCTCTATTTAACTCATACCTCGAAACTCTTTTCATAAAATCCTAGAATTCTAGTAATCATTCCTTTCTAGCACCTAAAAACCCTTCATATGCTTCAAAACCCATTCCTACAGTTTTAGGTTGGAAATTACGAAAATACCCCTACAGCTCAAAAATATTCCTACATCTCCCGAAACACTTTCACTACCCAATATTTTAACCAAAATAATCCTCACATTATTTCGAGGATCTTGATACTCTCCTTAAACCATAATTCCCATCCTAACTCCCGTAGTATCAAAAACCGGCGAAAACCCTAGCTTATGATTCGATCATCAATAAATCCTTATTCATCTACCTTTTGACATTCAAAAGTATAACCAAAACGACCCTCAAATTATTTTATGAATTTTCACGCATTTACCAAAAACTCGATTTCACCCATAGCATATTTATAAATATTTTGCTATTTAAAAATCATCATTTTATTTTAAAATAATTAGCTTTTATTCAATAGTCGAAATTATACTTATAACGATCCTTGAATTTTTCTTTACATTATAGTGATTTTTCCAAACTTTAAACTTTATCATGGCTTCGTTTATATAATTTTTCCTATGATTTTTATCATCTTCAATGTTCATAATTTATAAACGAAAACTCCAAATATTTCATGTTTATAACTAAAACGAAGCTCATTTTTCACTCATTCTTTCATTAATTCACTACATCAAAATTTTACCTCTCGACTCTTGAATAAATTTTATATTATTTTTACATTTATTTTTATTCCAAATGACATCATCCATGACCTCATGCTCTTCTAGAAGAATTAAACAAATGAGCATAATTTCTCCACATTTCTTAGTTAATAACCTAGCATTTGTTCAAATTATAATTAAACCACATCTTCAATTTAATTACCAAGCATTTGTTGAAACCTTAGGCAACCACATCTCCCTTAAACTCTCATTTATTGCTTAGAAAACCCCTCATGACTACCTATAAATACCCCCTTAAGCCTCATTTATACCTCACAATTCAACACACAAAAATCACTCTCTCCCTCTCCCCAAACCTCACGCCACTCTCCCTCTTCTCTCTCTAAGGTATGTTTTCTTCTATTATCTCATGTTTTATATAATGTTCTTAGTATAGAAATAATAGTAGCATGCCTAGGAGTAATTAAATTATGCTTTAGGAATTTATTTTATGAAATATGTGCATAGTTATTAGTTTAAATATAATGTGTGCACATTATGGAATTTTATTTAATTACATGCATGAATTATGATATGATATAATGAGATTATGTATATAAATGCTTATGATCTTGTTCATGCTTAGAGTAATTTATTTAGAATTATTTTTCATAGAAAGTTCATATATTTTGCTATATTATGCTTTAATCTTATGTTATGAATATGAATGTGATAGAACATGTTACACACCTTCTTTGAATATTCAAATAAGCTCAAGAACATGTTCATAATGTTCTTGGATGTGTGTGTGTGCATGTGTGTGCCGTGATCAATGTGTGTGTGTGTGAGTTTGATTTTGTGTTATAAAGTGTTTAATTCATATGAAATTGAATAGTAAATGTTTTCAATAGTAATTTTGACTTTTTGGTCAACCAAAATCTAATTAATTTCGAAATTATTATAAAAATAATTATAAAATAAGTTTTGGAATTTTTAAAGAAATATTTTTCCCAAATTTTTCCAAAATCGGTAAACTATGTAATATTTTTTAAAAGATAACCTACATTGTCAAATTAAACCTTGAATTTCATTTCAAATCTTGCAATTAGAATTATAGTATGGTTGATAAATATTTGATTAGTTAAAGATCCCATAAACCCTAATTTGTTAATCAAATTCCCTTAAACAGGGTAAATTTAGGATTTACCGGGAAATCTTTAACGCAATACATAATGTGTGCCTTCTATAATTATTTTGTTACAATATTGTGTGCAACTAGGTTAGTTAGGAACTAAGAACCTAGTTCTAAGTCCATAGTAGTTATTACTTTCAGGCGAACATAGCATCGAAGAGTGGAATCCTCACACTTCCACTTAAGTCTCTGTACCGGTGAGGGTTTAAATCTTTTCAACTGAAATCATGATAAAATACTTTACTTTATTTTCTTGAATTTCCTTTCAAGTTATTCTTCCCTTTATGGGAAAATAATTCTTGTTAATTATTGAAAACATACATTTACCCGAAAAGTACTTAGTACTTTCTTACGGGTAAATATTCTCGTCTTGCAAGCAAAGTTATTGTTTTTCCTATGGGCCCGGTGGTCTTGGTAGAAGTAGTAGTCCGGGAGGCACGGGCCGAGGTCTACTATTATACCAGCCGCCAACTAGATCTTGGTGGTGGTCTAACCGGAGGTTAGGTATTCCACACCAAGTGACGGGAAAGGTACGTCCCTCCCAAATTCATGTATATCGTCACTAGGGGTAGCTCCCTGAGGTGACACTGGAGGAAGAAGGATGGTATTGTTGTATTTCTTTTTACTGAGTAACGACATCTTGATCAATGTCGTTACGAATATTCTTGGTTTTTAAGGAGTTAAGGTTGGAGACGCCTAGCTTGCGGGCATCAAAATCATTTTCAAAACGGTTCATAAGTTTCTAAAAAGTATAGCCTATATTCCCCCTACTCCTATTTCAAACTGATATGAACCGGATATTATTGTCATATATTTATTTGTTACTATATAGTATATACATTTCAAACCAAGACTTCCTTGGTCAAAACACTTCAAAAATCTTGCTTACAATCATAACCCTCAACCCCCGTCACTTAGTCATTTTGACTAACCCTCCTGTTCTTTCAATTCATGATTTCAGGAATCTATAAAGCGACGCCTTAGAGGTATCTTGAAGCTTTAAGGTGTCACATTCCAGTCAATTAGAGTAATCACGAGTGCATGTACATCTTACAATAAGCACTCTTCTCTAAAGTTAGAACTTTTGCTGTAAATACTTATCCAACTTAATAATATGTGCTTTGTTATGTATTGTCCCCTTTTATTTGCTCAAGTTTATTTTCCGTTGCATTTAAATTTCATACTTTGGTATTGTATAGTCTTGTCCGTTCGCCGGAGTATTTCTCGAGTGCTAGGTCTCACATCCACTCGGGAAGTACAACGGTGCGGGGTTGTAGTGTTAAGGGACGCTACAGGCTGACCCCCCTCCCTCATTTCTAATTCAGTTTTGGGATGGTTTTGGTCAAATTTTGGCTTTGAAATCAAATCCCATTTTCTCCTAGTTAATTCCGATTTATTTTGGAATTAATTTTAATTAGGTGTTTGTATAAAACGCCTAATTTCGGGGGAATAAACCCTGAAAAGGGTTTCCTAGTTTAAAGTTTTATTTTCTCTAAGTATTTAGAGAAATACTTTCGGAGCCCACACTCCAAGGGTGTCCCTGGGGTTATTGCAGGGAAGCTCTACCGGTTTCATGAGGAGATCGGGTATCGGGTTCTCGGGAGGAGAACTCGGGAGCTGGAAAAATGCCGTTAGATAGCCATGTTTGCAGTACGGTAATATTTTACAGTTGTTTTATTTTAAGCATGATAAATTATGTGCTCTTAAGTGTTAATTGCATGTTAGATATTTATCTGCTTAAGTGATTTAAAATTCATTATCAATTGCATGTATATACTTGAGTAGATCCGGCTAAGTCTTCCGCTTTGTATTAAAATGTTTTAGAAATATTTTAATACTTGTATTATAATAAAAATTTTAAAATGTGGTCCCGGACTGCTACTGTTCTGGGCCCGCCTACCAGCAACTGGTATCAGAGCCATGCTCTAGATATATACATGCATTGATATGATGCATGCGATGTATAATTTTAAATCTGCTTCTGTGCACGTAAATTCTGTCAAAGGAGACTGGTTTTTAAGTGGGACCATTGTGACCCCTCCAGTGCTTCCTGGGAATTTACGTGGAATGATAATTTTCTGGGAATTGATTTCAATAATCTTCCTGGTTAATTACCGAATCAGTAAACATGATTTAAATTATGAGATAATTTATTTATAACATGTTTACTTTATGTCATTTATTTTAAGCATGATAATTATGTGATAATTATACCAGCATGCTTAATTAATTTAATTTATGGCATATTTATTTTGTGTCATTTAAATTTTTAAGCATGATAATTATGTGATAATTATATGAAAACATGCTTAATTATTTTATTTTATGGCATGATCATGATAATATGAGATATTATGATATTTACAATTATGCATATTTTATTTAATATGATTAAATAGTATTGTTTAATAGAGATTAGACGCGATGTATAATTAAACTAATATTTTTCGGCCTAATTAATAAATAGTTATTAAATTGCCTTCAAATATTATTATTGGGATTTTAAATATGATTTAGTAATCCTAGTGGGAGGGTATTAATTAGATTAATTACTTCCAACAATAAGACGCCAAAAGTGATTATAAGATAATCAAAAGATAATCCACACCTTTTAAAAATTCAAGTGGGAGCGAGATGAAAAGAGTTGGATTCTCACGGCCTCCATTACCGGTCTATAGTATAGTGAATATGTACTACTCCCTTCGGCGGGTATATATTCGCAGTATACAAGATTAGATTTCTACGAATAGAATGAAATACGGGAAAGTCAGCTCGACCACGCCTCCGTGGAGTGTCTTGACCTACTCGTGCGGACTTCTAGGTAATGGTGCACACTTGACTAAGTAATGTATTAACTTCCCTTCGGAGCTCTGTTACATTTACTTAGAGGCCAAAGGTTGATGTGGTGGATTAACATTGTTTGGTAAGAGTTACCTAGATGACTTGTTAATAAAGAATAGTTTTTGCTTTTCTAATCGGTTTTCGACCTTGCCTCCGGGGAGTCAACTGCAGTTAGTTAAGTCACCATTGCGTAAATCAAAATGCTTACGTGGATTTCATTCATTGGTTAGACGCAGAAGAAAGTGAGATACATAATCATAACTTGCATTTTTTTATTTATTTTAGTTTTATAATTATGATCTCTCTTAGCCCACTCCAAACTATTTGTCTATAATGAAATAGGCTAGTAAGGGTTCAACTATGCTGACTAGGAAATGATCTCACAGTAAAGGCGAATAGCATGAAACAGGGGTCAGATTCAATTGAACAATACTATAGCAACTTACAGAGCCTGTGAAGAGAGATTGATATCAGCCAACCAAACCCGATGGTTCACGTGGAGGACATCGGGACCTTTAATCGCCTCAGGTCCGAGACTCGCCTTTTCAAGTTCCTTACCGGGATAAACGATACTTACGATGCCGATCGATGAGAACTCTTGAAGGAGAGTCCCCTGCCAATGGTAGAGAAAGCATACGCGGTGGTCCGGTAAGAAGCCGCACGGTGAGAGATACTCAGCGGTGAGTCCCGAACATCATCATCAGCGGCAAGGACGACAGGGATAGGGACCGGTCTGGTTGTTCAGAACCACGGTCAGAGGAGCTTTCCGCCGCAGGTGTTTCCATCTCAGGGGGAGAAAAAGCCTAGATCTGGACAAGGAAAGTCGCGCCGGGCAACAGCGCCGCTACGGCGCAACCAAGAATCGGATAAGTCGCCCGTCAAGTGTAGTAAATGTTAGCGCCCGGGGCACAGAGTAGAGAACTGCTTCGAAATGATAGGTTTTCCCGACGGCTAGCGTAGCCAACGACGAGACGCTACAACACCGGGCGACGGTGCAGCACGGGTAGCGATTGAAGTCGCCGGAAAAGATGACCAAGGGACTAGGTCAGAAGTTGTAACCCACGGAAGAGAAGGAGAGGTTGGTGCGGTGCATTTTGCAAATGGGGGAGGAGATCAGACTTTAGGTATGAGGGTGGAAGGTCCGAAATCCCCAAATCACCCCCCCCCCCCCCCACTTGTGTTTCTTTTAATTATTGTTGTAATAATTCACAAGCTTTTGCAAATCAGTCAAAATATGCGCCCAAAAATTGTGATAACAAGACAGGTGTACCACGTGGAATAGAGAAAGACTCTCGGTGGGTAATCGATTGTGGGGCCAACGACACTATGGCATACGATCAGTCGGATTTCATAGACAACAGTGTTCCTAAGAGACCAGCTATTCAAGATGCAACTGGAAAAATTTTCCGGGTTCAAGGGGTAGGAACAATTTGTTGGAAAATGGATCTTGGACTCGCAATAGTGTATCCAAATTCGTAGAGATTAGAAACTTACTTTTCAATAATCTTTCTTGAAACGTTTCAAGCCACCCAAGAATGCTCTTCTCGCGGCTTGATCCCCTCTCCTTGGTAAAGCTCGAATCTTCAAACTTCTAACTTGAAGCTCTCTAGAGATAGTCCACCAACTTGACTACAATCTAACTAGTAAGGATGCTAGTTCTCTAGTTAGTGTTTAGGCTTAACCCAAGGTTTAATTTATCTTGGAGAAAGGATGGTGTTCAACACATGAACCAAAAGAATTCTCGATTAGCTCCAAGGGGAGCTCGAGCTCCCCTATATATAGGAGGGAGGGTTGGCCGAAAATCCTAGTCCTTATGGGCTAGGGTTTTGGTCTCTCTCTCCTATTACTTGATCATCAAGTAATTTTGACTTTGACTTTGAATTCAAATTCAAATCAACTTTCAAGAGAGCTAAAATATCCAAACCCTTTTGGATATTATTATACTTTATTTATTTAAAATAAATAACTTATTTCATCTAATTAATTAATTCACAATTAATTAACTAGATTATTTTTCTCCAAAATAAGACTTTCTTTTTAATTCAAAATTAAACCAACGTCTATTAATAATTAACACTTTTAATTATTTAATATATATATACAATATATATATATATATATATATTCACGTGTGAGACACGTGTCACAATGACACGTGTCACTCACGTGACCCACACATGTGGTTTCACATGTGTGGAACCCTCTTGGCCCGATTAACTCGTTTAATCATTTTCAAGCCTCAACTCATGTAACCAAGTTGTTGTGTGTGACCCTCTAGGTTCTCAATTCAATTAGCAGTGACCCTAAGTAATTAATTCACTAATTAATTAATCAGTCCACAGATTAAACGACCATAGTTTAGCAACAGGTGTTTAACCCCTACCTGAATTGGAATGTTCAGATTCGACAGAACCTTTAAGTCATTGATTCATGTGAGATACAATCCTCCTACTTACTATCTCTCAACCAAGATCTAGGGTAAGGGAATAATCAGAACCCTAATAATCCGGTCTTAAAGTTAAGTTCATTTCATATCCATTTGATCTCAATCCAAGAAACCCCTTTTCTTGATGTCTTGATCTACTGCCTTGGCCAAGGACTCCATATGGCATATGAATGACTTACACAATAAGAGATCACCTTGCAAATGCAAGTGTAGGTCCTTTCTTGATTCTCATTCACTTTCATGAATCACTTGTGCAGCCCCAACATAAGCCTTGAATCAGTTGTCTAAGGCGACACCCTTTAAAGCTTATACCTAAGACTACAGAGTTAACTCATAAAGTGACATGGAACCTCAAGTCTAAGGATCAATTAATCACATCAATGACTCGTGAGATATTTCCTAATCTGGAAGTTTCCATTTCCTGAAATAGAAACTTCCTTTCCTATTTAGGAATGTTCTCACACGGGGCACCTCAGTGAACTTACTGATTGAAGTAAGCACTCTCATGTATCACGCACGTATCAACGCACCTCCATGAAACAAGGTGGTCCTTCTTAAGGGCGTGATCCCACAAGCAAGCATTAGAGGAGTCAGGTTGACACTCCCACTATCGCTAGGACTCATCGGCTTGGAGTATTTTACTAATCATGACTTATGTGATATAGGGCTCATTTCATGAACCATTTCACCTAAATGGTAGAGTCCTAAAGTCATCAGGATTAGGGGAGTTCTCATACATGCACAGATAAAGTAAACGCATACCAAACAAGAGCATATAAAGAAGTGTTGCCTCAATTCGTTATTTCATTCAAAGATTGTCTGTGATTACAATAAGGAAAAGCACAAAGCGGATATACAATCGGCTTTCTAGGGCACTATTCCTAACACAATTGTCCTATCTCCTGACTTAAAGCTGAAAAATTATCTTTATGTTCCAGATTTATCTTGTAAATTGTTGTCTATAAGTCATGTCACTAAAGAACTAAATTGTACAGTTCTAATATACCCTACTTTCTGTCTGTTACAAGATATTCAGTCGGGGAGAGTGATTGGGCATGGTACTGAAAGTGGGGGCTTGTACTTTGTTGATGAGGTGGCTCAACAAGGAACTGCAGCGCTTGCTCACGGGACAGTGGAACGTTAGAAATGGTTGCGGCACCGACGTTTGGGACACCCCTCGTCAGGGTATCTTCATTTTTTATTCCCTAAACTTTTTCAGAATAGTGATAAATTCTCTTGTGAGACTTGTATGATTTCAAAAAGTCATAGACAACATTTTGCTTTATCCAACTCTAGGGCCAAGACTGTTTTTTCTTTTATTCATTCGGATGTTTGGGGGCCAGACCCTTTTTTGGGTGATTGTAGTTCAAATCATGGTTTTAAGTATTTCGTGTGGTTTATTGATGATTGCTCTAGAATGACATAGGTTTATTTTCTTAAACAAAAATCCGATATACCCTCGAAATTTGTGGAGTTCTTTAATATGGTTCGTGTCCAATTTAAAACTCACATCCAGGTTCTTAGGTCCGATAATTTTGGGGGGGGGGGGGGGGAGAGTATGTCAACTCAACTCTCAAACAGTTTTTCAGGGATAATGGGTTTGTTCACCAAACATCTTGTCCAAATACCCCACAGCAGAATGGGGTAGCCGAAAGAAAAAACCGTCAACTTCTTGAGATATCCCGGGCCATGTTACTCGAGTCCCTGTG
The DNA here is from genome assembly GCA_037501455.1 of Lantana camara. NCBI lineage: Eukaryota > Viridiplantae > Streptophyta > Magnoliopsida > Lamiales > Verbenaceae > Lantana > Lantana camara. Next base: position 123,538,137 of record CM074857.1, read on the forward strand.
CCCAAAGTCTTATTGGCCCGAAGCAGTTGCAACTAGGGATGGCAACGAGCCGAGCCGAGCCGAGCCTTGGCCTTTTTTCAGGGCTCGGGCTCGGCTCGACCAAGGCTCGAACCCTGCTCGGCTCGGCTCGAGGCTCGGGCCTTTAATATTATTTTTAATAAAAAAATAAGTTTTTTTAATAATTTAATATATTTTTATATATAATAATATATATTAAATGAATATATATAATAAATATATTATTTTTTATTCATTTTGTATTAAATTTAATGAATATATATATAATATTATATATTAATAAAATATTTATATATATATAAATTAAAAATATTATTTTTTTAATTAAATATATGGGCTCGCGAGCCACGAGCCAAGAAATAAAGGGTTCGGGTTCGAGCTCGACTCGACTCGGCTCGTGTAGCTCGCGAGCCGGCTCGGCTCGTTGCCATCCCTAGTTGCAACCTCAGTTTACCTTGCTAACCGTCTTCTCACTAAAGCCTTAAACTTTGTTACCCCACTCAAACACCTTAGTACTCAGGTTAATGTACCATCCATGTTAACCCTACCTCCTCGGGTCTTTGGTAGCTCTGTGTTCGTTCATGTCCCTAAGTCTGATCAAACCAAACTTGATGTGTGTGCTCTGAAATGTGTCTTTGTGGGGTATGTGTTAGGAATAGTGCCCTAGAAAGCCGATTGTATATCCGCTTTGTGCTTTTCCTTATTACAATCACAGACAATCTTTGAATGAAATAACGAATTGAGGCAACACTTCTTTATATGCTCTTGTTTGGTATGCGTTTACTTTATCTGTGCATGTATGAGAAATAATCTAGTTAATTAATTAAATAAAATAAGTTATTTATTTTAAATAAATAAAATATAATAATATCCAAAAAGGGTTTGGATATTTTAGCTCTCTTGAAAGTTGGTTTGAATTTGAATGCAAAGTCAAAGTCAAAATTACTTGATGATCAAGTAATAGGAGAGAGAGACCAAAACCCTAGCCCATAAAGACTAGGATTTTCGGCCAACCCTCTCTCCTATATATAGGGGAGCTCGAGCTCCCCTTGGAGCTAATTGAGAATTCTTTTGGTTCATGTGTTGAACACCATCCTTTCTCCAAGATAAATTAAACCCTAGGTTAAGCCTAAACACTAACCAGAGAACTAGCATCCTTACTAGTTAGATTGTAGTCAAGTTGGTGGACTATCTCTAGAGAGCTTCAAGTTAGAAGTTTGAAGATTCGAGCTTTACCAAGGAGAGGGGATCAAGCCGTGAGAAGAGCGTTCTTGGGTGGCTTGAAACGCTTCAAGAAAGATTATTGAAAAGTAAGTTTCTAATCTCTACGAATTTGGATACACGATTGCGAGTCCAAGATCCTTTTGTTGGAAAATTTTAAATTTCCGCTGCTTTTCTGATTCCGTTTTCCAATAAGTGGTATCAGAGCCACCTCGTTAATCGTGTTTCTGATTCATCTCTGATGAGGCCTGAAAATCATTCTCGAATCAGAGCCGTCCACGTGGCAGCACACCGCTGACTAGAGCCCTGACGCTCGCCTTGGTGGGCTCATGGGCCTTCCAGCCGCTCAATTGCCAGTTAATGTAATCCGTCAGTCAGCGGATGACCATTCGGATAAAGGGCCATAACCAACGGGTTGACGCTCGCATCGCGGCCCTCCTGGTTACCCTTCTCAGGGAAGCACCCACATGGGGGCCCCACTAGTACGCTCGGTATTTCGACGCTCAAGGGTCATATATCGCGAGGAGGCCATCCATACATTCTTCGAGCGTCATCAACGCTCGGGCATATCCATACCCCGTTTCGTTGAATCCGAACCTCGGCAGAAAGAATCTTAGGCCCGTCCCCCGCGTCACCCTCGTCAACAACCTCTGACACAAAGGTACTGTGTACCGGGCACCTGACACGCCGTCTCCCTTTTCAGGGATGTCATTCTCACCCCACCAAAAGCTGACGCGTGTTAGGGCAACACAGGTTTGGGACCACATGGTCAATTTACCCCTCTACCCCCATCCCTAACATATAAATAGGAGAGAATCCATGCATTCTCCCCCAAGTCATCATCTGCATAAAAACCGCATACATTGTTCTGGGCATTTTCCACTGATCTTCTCAAGCTCTTCAGTCACCACAGTAACACTATCCCTGTAGTTTGGACACTTGGTGTTATCCTAGCTGGAAGAACCCACGCTCAAAAGGAAACCCAGATCCTGAGGCTCTCACGCCTGTGATGGTCTTTCCCTTCTCTTACAAATTCTAAAGTGTTGTTGCATTAGGAAACTCAGATTCCTGCACCATCATTTTTGGCGCCGTCTGTGGGAAACCATCACCACCATCTTTGGTATTACCGGTTTCTCCCTTTGAAAGCTAGTTGAAGAGTAACACCTAAGTCTTTAGTCATGGTGACTGCGACGAGATCTGGAAGAGTTGGAGAGAAAGGCGCTCTTCCCCCCACTAATGAAGAGAACGTGGAAGGCAACCTCCCCGCCGGAGGAACGAACCCCCCAGCCGCCGGAAACAGGGGCGAGAACACAGAACCGGCGGGAACAACTCTCCCGCTAGGTGGAAATGTTACAGGAGAACCCAGCACCGTTGTTCCGCCTGCAGCTCACACCACCCATGCTTCCTACCCATACTCCGGGATGTATCCCATGGCCATGCCACCTCCGGGATACCCGTTTATGCAGCCAGGATTGATGCCCGGGATGATGCCGGCGATCCAGCCTTATCAGGTGGGGACTCTGAATCTCCCCACTTCGCTACCAAGGGAAATACAGGGGGTGGAGATGCCCCAAGTTACAACCCAGCAGCTCCAGGCGTTGTATGCGCAGTGCGAGAGCCAGGCCGTCCAGAACGCCTGGGAGCATTTCATGGCAGCATATTTCCCCTCACAGGCTAGCGCTCGTCTGGCCCCGCCTCTTGGGGGGCTACCGGCATATCCCTTGGTGATGGCCCAAAATGCGCTAAGGGCACAGCAACCTCCCCCGCCAGCACCTAATCAGGAAAATGAGGCCCCACCGAGGGCCCAGCAAAAGCGACCCGCAGCAGGAGATGAAAGGGCCCCTCGAAATGAGGCGGCCGGAGATAATGGAGAGGTCCAATCAAGGGCCACAGGGAGGGCAAACCGCAGAAATGTCGGTGACCCTCAGCTAGCAGCAGTGCAAGATCAAATCCGAGGGCTCCAGAACGTGGTAGAGCAGCTCTCTCGAGCGCGGTCTCACGTTTCCCGTGATGGGGGCGAGAGGTCCAAGGCCAGAGACGCTCGTCGACCGCGAAGCCCGATTTCCCACCGAAGGAGAGAGGCCAGCTATGAAGATCCCGACGAGCGAGACTACAGGATCATGGTGGGCGATTCTCCCCTCGTCGAGGAAGTTCTAATGACCCGCGCAGGGAAGGGTAAAATTCCCTCATCAGTGAACAGATATGACGGAACTATGGATCCAGCCGAGCATCTGGACCATTTTGTGCACTTAATGCACCTGTACGACCATCCAGACAACTATTGGGCCAAGGTGTTTGTCACTTCCCTCACCGGAATGGCCCAGGAGTGGTATAAAAAGCTCCCCCCGCGCTCAATCCGAGGGTACTACGACCTGACGGATGCTTTTGTCAGCCATTTCAATTCGCTGAAAGCACCGGCTCCGGCCGCGACCGCTCTTTATAGTTTGGTCCAAGGGCCCAACGAGACTCTCAGGTCCTTCATGGGGAGGTTCAATAAAGAAATTTTGTTGGTAGAAAAGCCCTCGATGGACTTTTTGAGACATGTTCTGCTCGGGGCCATCAACATGAAGCATTATGTCAGCAAGGAGTTTGTGGAGGAAGTGGCCAAGAAGAAGCCGCGCTCGTTGATGGAAATTCGGGAGATTGCCGACTCCTTCTTTACCCTCGAAGATATGTACATAGCGAGGGAACAGAAGATGGCAAATGCCCCTCGTCCCAACAGAACCCACGAAGACAAAGGAGAGCCCAATCGGAGTCACCGCCGCAGCCCAGTACCCGCTCGCCGTCGTTCCTCTCCCCAGCGGAGGCTCGAGCGTGTCCCCCTCAACCGCCCAATTGCCGAAGTGTATTCTCTGGCGGACCAAAAACTATTCAAAAGACCGCCCAAGCTGAGAGAAACTGAGGCTCAGAAGCGCTCGGGAAAATACTGCGCTTTCCATAAGCAGAAAGGGCATGATACTAATGAATGCCGCCAACTGGAGAAGGAAATTCAGCGGCTGATTGCTGGGGGGCACCTCAAAGAGTTTGTTAGAGCATTGGAAGGGTACGATGAACATTACGCGGAACGAGCGCTGGGGAGGAGAAGAAGTCGCTCACGCTCCCGAAGTCCTCGTCGCCAGCACCCTGAGAGCAGCGAGCGTAACAAAGGGAAAGGGGTGGATATGGAAAACCAGCCCTTTGCGGTCATTCACATGATCTCGGGAGGGCCCTCAGGAGGTGATTCCAATGCTTCACGCCGCCGCCATGTACGGAGCTATAACCAAACAACGTCACTCCCTCGCCCAGTGTTCTCCGTGGACAGCTCGTCGCGCTCGAAGGAGGGTGATGTCATAGGGTTTACAGAGAAAGATCTTGAACATATTGTAACACCCCATGGGACGGGAAAAACCTCTGACTGTCCCATGGTGGTTAGTTTAGACGTTCATAACCACACTGTAAAGAGGGTTTTATTTGATAGTGGAAGCTCTGTGAACGTTCTCCCGTACTCAACGTTTCAACAAATGAACATAACAAACATCCCCCTCGAACCTCTCCGAACTGCCCTCGTAGGGTTTGGAGGTTCCGAGATCGTCCCTCACGGACAGATTCGCTTGGCCACCTCTTTTGGTCGCGCCCCACAGCGAAAAACATTGAGCGTCCTCTACACCGTCGTTGAGGTGGATCTCCCTTACAACATCATCATTGGGCGCCCAGCCCTCGTGGACTTCAAAGCCGTCATTTCCACCTATCATCAAAAGGTTAAGTTTCCAACCCCCGAGGGTACAGGAGAAATTCTGTGTAATGTCAAAGAAGCTTGGGAGTGTTACATACTTTCACTTCGCAGCCACAAGCCCAAGCAGTCCATTCAACTGGGGGGTACTAAGAAGTCCGTGGATTTCCCCGAATTAAACGAAGATGGCCCTGAGCGCAAAAGAGCCAAGCTATACCGGAAAAAGAATAAAAAGAAGACCCCTGGAGATGTTCAGTGTTCAGAGAATAGGCCACCGGGAGCCGTCGAGGGTTCCTCTTCAGAAAACGAGGGTGAGGAGCCCAAGAATATGCTCACTGGGAAGAAACGAGCGTTGGAAGCACCGAGGCCGGAAGTTCGGATTGAGCCCACCGAGGAGTTTTTGACCGTCGAATTGGAGCCTGGAAACCCGGAGAAAACCACCCAAATTGGCTCGGGCCTGGATGGGCCCTCGCAAGTTTTGATGATCGACTTCCTACGGGAGAACCTAGACGTTTTTGCATGGAAAACTTCTGATCTCACTGGAATAGATCCGAGCGTCATTGTCCACAGACTGAACGTGGATCCGACTTTCAAGCCCGTCAAACAGAAGAAGAGAGACGTTCATGGCTTTAGGAAACGGGTTATCGAAGAAGAGGTTGGTAAGTTGCTTGATGCTCAGTACATCGAGGAAATCTTGTACCCAGAATGGCTTTGCAATGTGGTGTTCATCCCAAAGAGCGCCAATAAGTGGCGTTTGTGCAACGACTTCACGGACCTTAACAAAGCGTGCCCCAAAGACCATTACCCACTACCGAGGATCGATCAGTTGGTAGATTCTACAGCCGGGTGTGAAATCATGAGTATGATGGACGCCTTTCAGGGATATTATCAAATCTTTATGGCGCCCGAGGATCGCCCCAAAACTGCATTTATTGTGCACTTGGGTGTTTATTGTTTCAAAGTCATGCCATTTGGGCTCAAAAACGCGGGAGCGACCTATCAGCGCCTCGTCAATAGAATGTTCGAGCGCGAGATTGGAAAATCTATGGAGGTATATGTAGACGATATGATAGTCAAGAGTGAGCGCCAACGCTCCCACCTGGATGATCTCAAGCAGACTTTCGACGTCCTCCGTCGCTACGGAATGAAGTTGAACCCATCAAAATGCACCTTTGGCGTTCGAGGCGTTAAATTCTTGGGATACATGGTCAGTCAGCGTGGCATAGAGGCAAACCCCGAGAAAATTAGAGCAATCCTGGACATACCCTCCCCTCGCAATCTGAGAGAGGTCCAGGTGCTCGTGGGAAAGATCATTTCACTAAATAGGTTCATCTCCCGCTCAGCGGACCGGAATTTACCCTTCTTTAAAATTCTGCGCAACGCTCGTAACTTTACCTGGAACGAGGATTGTGAAAAGGCCCTTCAGGACATGAAACAGTACCTGTCTAGCGCGCCCTTGTTAACCAAGCCAATCCCGGGGGAGAACTTGTTTATCTATCTATCAGTCTCTTTGGAAGCAACGAGCGCTGTCCTCGTAGCAATCCGCGAGCGTAAGCATATGCCAGTATATTACCTGAGCAAGACTCTACAGGGAGCAGAGAAAAGGTATATGGAAATTGAGAAATTTTCCTTTGCGCTCGTTAACGCATCCCGAAGACTGAGGCCATATTTTCAGGCTCACTCCATCACAGTGCTTACAGATCAACCACTCAAGCAAGTGCTATCCAAGCCGGATGTTTCGGGAAGGTTAATAAAATGGGCAATTGAACTCAGTCAGTTTGATATCTCCTTCGAGCCTCGCACAGCCATACAGGCTCAGGCAGTGGCCGATCTGTTGGTAGAACGTTTCAATTTGGAGACTGTGCCTCCGGCGGACGAGGGTCTATGGCTTTTGCACACGGATGGCTCCTCGACCTCACAAGGGGGCGGTGCCGGGGTGACCCTCAGGGATCCCCTAGGAGCAGAAGTTGACTACGCAATCAAGCTGGCGTTTCAAGTCACCAACAACGAAGCTGAATATGAGGCCCTCATCCAAGGGCTCAGGATTGCGCTCCAAAATGGGGCCGCTCGTGTCACAGCATATGTTGATTCGCAGTTGATCGCGAGTCAAATTGATGGTAGTTATGAGGCTCGAGAAGCCACCATGGCACGGTACCTATCGAGCGCCAAGGAGGAGATAGCCAAATTCAAGGAATTCCATCTTTTGCAAGTTCCGAGGGCAGAAAACGAACGCGCTGACGCTCTTTCGAAGTTTGCATCCGCCCTGGATGGCCATAGTGAACGCGCTGTTACATGTTTGAGAACGGAGGAGCCACTGATAAGTAAAGGCGGACCTTCGGGAGAAGTGCACATGATTGATCCCTCCGAGCCTTGTTGGCTTGACGAAATTGTAAGATTCCTCCACGACGGAACCTGCCCGAGCGACAAAGTTGAGGCTCGTAAGATCAAAAGCAAAGCCCCTCGCTTCTCATTGGATGCCGAGGGTCGATTGTTCAAGCGATCCTTCCTGGGACCACCGTTGAGATGTTTGAGACCCTCGCAGGCTAAAGAAGTTTTAGAGCATGTACACAATGAAAGTTGTGGGAATCACTCAGGCGGACGAATCTTGGCAAAGAAAATCTTAAGGAGTGGGTTTTATTGGCCCTCGGTATTGCAGGATGCCGTCAAATATTCCAAAGAATGTCCCAAGTGCCAGTTCCATTCCAACACTCCTCAGTTGCCGGCAGCTCAAATGATTCCTATTGATGTGTCATGGCCTTTTGATCAATGGGGCATTGATATCGTGGGACCTCTCCCAATGGCGGTCGGGCAAAAGAAGTTCGTAATACTTGCTGTGGATTATTTCACCAAGTGGGCTGAGGCAGAAGCGGTCGCTAAGATAACGTTCAAGGTTGTGAGGGATTTCATTTGGAAAAATATCATCTGCAGATACGGCATCCCGAGGGTGCTCATCTCAGATAATGGTTCCCAGTTTATCGCTACTGACACGAGGGATTGGTGCTATGAATTAGGGATCGAGCAACGATTCACTTCCGTAGGCCACCCTCAAGCTAATGGTCAAGCCGAAGTGACCAACCGAACCATACTCCAGCATTTGAAAAGGATGCTCGAAAGTAAGAAAGGAGAATGGGCTGAAGAGCTTCAGGGAGCTCTGTGGGCGTACCGTACTACTCCGCGAGCGGCAATGGGGGAAACCCCTTATTCCCTCGTATACGGCTCCGAGGCCATGATACCTGTGGAAATTGCCCAAGAATCCGCACGCGTAGCCTATTTCGAGCCTGCTGTTAACGATGTCAATCGGGCGCTCGAGTTAGATTTGCTGGATGAGAGGAGGGATTCTGCGTGGGCACGTATCCACCAGTACAAAGCAACCGTTGCTCGCCAGTACAATAAACGTGTTAAGGAAAGGACTTTCCAGCTAGGGGACTTGGTCCTTAAAAAAGTTGAAGTCTCCAAACACGTAGGTAAGTTGGACCCCAATTGGGAAGGCCCCTTCAAAGTCATTCAAGTACGCGCGAATAACACCTACTTGCTAGAGACTTTGCAAGGCGAGCGTCTCCCTAGGCCATGGAATGCATGTAACCTTAGAAGGTTCTACGTGTAAGCTTTAAACTTCTTTGTAATAACCCGTCCGCGGCGTGAAGTGTGTTTCTTTGAAAGCATGTTGTAATCATTTCCAAAAATGCATCTATATAACAGTAAGTATTTAATTCTTTGTTTTTATTATTTACTTGCTTTCTTATCTGATCTAATGATTCAAGCGAAAGGAGGCCTACTCCGTGTCGAGCATCCTCCACGTCGAAAAGCCTACGCCATATTCCAATCGTTCCAAAGCTATACTGTCCAGGTGTCGATAACCATCCACCTATAACAGTTTGAGCGATTTGTTGGAATAAATCCTAAAAATGAGCGCGTCGGACAATGGGGAGCACAACGCTCAACTTACGCCAGCTGAGTGTTCACCGCTCCAGCTCGTGCTCGTAAGAACCCCCTGTGACCCTCATCCAATTGGGTAATAGCGCGCTCATAAATAGTGGATGCCATCAACACTACGGGTACGCTCGTTTTTAACCCCTACTTAGCAAATTCTACATGCGATTTCTAAGTACGACCAATTTCCTGGAACAACTAAAAGAGAGATGCACGCCAAATTTTTAAAGCTGATACTTAATTCAATCTTTGAAGATTTCATAAGTCCAAATTCACGGTTCATTTCTACTATGGCCAGGGAACTCTCCTAAGAGTCACCCTCGCGCCTGTATTTGCCATAGGCCAACCGCCTGACGTCGAGGGCTTCTAAGCTTAACATGCATGGTGATGAGTGTCAGAGGACCGTCGTAAAGACATCCTTGCGTACTTACACACTTATCGCTAACGCTCAAACAGCAAATATTGATATGAAAGCGGTGAGCACAATGAAATAACGTCATTCACCATCCAAGAGTAAAGGAAAAAGCATTCAGACATCAAAGCAGTAAGGAAAGAGTGCTAAAGTATGAAAAGATTAAATACAAGCATAAATTGTTCAAAATTATGACAAAGGATTCAAATTAACAAGGAAAGGGATCAGTGTAAAGAGCTTCATTGGGCCGGAGCGTTGGGCTCGGGAGGAGCAGTTGCAAGGGGAACCGGGGCCAACACATTAGCATCAGAAGTTTGGGCCTCACCAGGCTCCTCGGAATCCACGACGTCCATGACAGTGCCCTCATCTTCTATCAGGAGAGGCTCGGGATCTACCCTGTTGGCAGCTATGAACTCCCTTTGGAGTGTTTCTACCAATTCCTGATATTCAGGCTCCGCTAGATTATCCGTGGGATCCTCCTCCTGGACCATTGGCTCGCAATTCTCATCAAGATCCATGCGCAGACGAGCGTCGGATCGAGCGCTTTCCGGGGCCAGTCCCAACCTCACCATCTGCCCAATCGCTTTGTGGAAGAATCGTCGAGCATTATCGAAGCATTGGATGTTGGCCGCGAACACAAAGGCCTTAGAGCGCACGAACTTCTTCACCGCCTCCCAAGATAACTTCGCCTCCAAGCCCTGTATTTTGCCTTGCAAATCAGCGAAGGCCTTGTTGGCTGTCTCGTTCTGGCGAGTGCTCTCCGCTAGTTGCTCACCCAACTCCACATTTTGAGCCCTCAACTGATCACGCTCATCCTTCAGTTTCTTGTGACGCTCATTTAGGGCCAGAAAGGCATCATCAGATCTCTTCAGATTTTCCTTCAGCTGAGCGTTTTCAACATTGGCGGAATTCAGCTGAGCGCTGATATTGTTGTAATCCTCCTGCAGTTGGACAGGGTCTGAGATGCGCAGCAACTTCTTGTATTTGGCTTTACGCTCAGAATATGCTTGCGCTCGCCCTTGCAAGTTTTTCAGCCTCGGGATTACCTCCTGGGAAACAGTTAACAAGGGTCACAATCCGAGCGTAAAATAAAAAAAAATAAAAAAAATAAAAATTGATAAAGGGGAGTACAGACTTACCGTCAGAAGAACGTGACAGGCATCATCAGCAACGCGAGCGGCGTCATGATCGTTCAGTTTGTCATGATCGCCGGAAAACTGGAGTTTCCCAACGATGTCGGAGACAAGATTGACGGAGTAAGCGCTCTTTTTTAGGAGCACGGGGCCCTCAGTCCGCTGCCGCTTGTAACGGGAGTCACCCTTGCAGCCTATCTTCCAGAATTCTTCATCTTCAGACGATGAAGTGTCACTGCCCTCACCACGGTGGCCCACGACCACCTCTTTGCCCTTGCCAGAAATAGGGAGGGAGTCCGGCATCCTTTTTCTTTTCCCCTGGCGGTCGGCCCGGAGAATTTCGTGAATCCGGACAGGCTCACCCGAGCGGTTCCTTGACCCGCTTGAACTAAGGGAAATTGGGCCCACGGGGGCCGCCGGCGGAGGAGTGGCTTCGTGGGTACCCTCCAGAGTTAGATCCTCGATGGGGCCCCTGGGAGGAACCTCATTTCCCGCGCCCCCACGAGCATTGCCTTGCCCTCTGCCCGCTGCTCGTCGGTTTACCCTCATCCTCGGGGCATTTGGAGGGCGGTTCTGCTGCGGTTGCGGCTGTTGAGGGTCAACCGCGGGCCTTTGGGCACCCAACATACGTGAAAGGGCTTCAGCATTCATGCCTTGAGAGAGTATTTGGATGCCTGCAAGTAAAGGGGAACGAGCATTAGAAGATTGGTTATTTGGATCGTATAGACAAGAAAGCATTGATAACTGTAAGTCAGAGAGCTATTCTAAAGGTTAGAGATGTTAGTTCCTAGAATCTAACCGTCGAGGGCCATGATGTCAGTTGGAGGGTTGAGTATCATGTCAGGGGGGCAAGATAATCCATATCGGAACAACACCCCTTCATTCTTCACCAATGTCTCCGCCTTAATCCACTTCTTTTCAGCCCTCATCTCGAGGGCTAACCCCATCGCCCACTCCTCGAAATCCTTGTTCCTCATCCTCTCCCTAGTCAACGGACCCTCGCCATGAATCATCCATTGCCGGTGAACTCCGAAAATCCCCCCGGGAGCCCCCACGAAAAAGTATTTTTCCTTCCAGTGCTCGCCATAGGAGGAAGATGGAGAATCTATCATCTTGAAGCCTGATTTGGCTTGGGCATAGTAAAATCCGTCCGTAGGCGGCGAGCGTGGCGAGCGGGCTACTTGTATCAAGCTGTCAAAGTTGATTATCGAGGGTGCTTTGCCCAGGGCCCTCATTGTTATTATGAACGTGTTGATTAGAGCTATGCCATTGGGTAGAATTTGTGAAGGGCAAAGCCCTAGATGATGGTAAATGATGACGGCATCGTGAGCGATGGGAAACCTCAGACCGCCAGCAAGAACTGCGTCCCAGTAGACCGTCATCATCCCAGGCGGTGGTCGATTGGCCCTTTCCCCCTCCTCAGGAAGTCTCATGGGGAACACAACTTCATCCCAATACGCTTTCGCCCTCAACTCCTCCAAATCACCGAGGGTCAGTATACTCTCAATTTCATCCGGGGATCTGTCAGTCTGATGACGGTTGTCTTGCCTTACTCGAGTGGCAGGCTCCTTGCCTCTCCGCTGACGCCTTCTGGAAGGTTCAGCCTCGAAGGGACGCCCGGATGGCCCCGCTTCACCCTCGGGAGCCGCCATAGCCACTGTGATCCTGTGATCTTGGGGTCTCACAGCGCTGTTCAAAATTGGGAATACTCTCTCCCCTTGTCTCTGCATCTCCATCACATTGTTCATCTCCTCAAAAAGATCATCCGTCTCACCGGGAACACGCTCGTTCATCCCTTGAATAGCAGCGTTCACCTCTTCCTCCCCGGCGTCACCCGGAGCCTGGGCCACCGATATCGCCATAGGAATAACTTCACCTGGGTGCGCCCTAATTAGAGGAACAGCTATGGGGACATCGCCGTGAGGGGAGGAACTCCCCACCGACATCTCTTCAATCTCCCGTACATAATCATCAGCTTGATTTCCGGCCATGGTCAGTTTTCAATTTTTGGAAAAGGGATTTCTAACAGAGAGCTTAAGGGGGGATGAACTTTCTGAAACAAATTCAGTGGTGGATAGTGGCTCTTCCCTCAAGGGTTTCACTCACACAACCTAAAACTAGTGTTAGCACGGGAAAACTAAGAAGAAGGGTAAGGAATTTTTACCTAAGATGTGAAGAAAGGAAATTCGCCGGAGCTTGTAGAACTGGCAAAGGTCTCTTGCTATGAATATGCTTGAAAGGAGTCTGAATGCGTGAAAAAGCTACCAAGGCCCTGCAAACCCTTATTTATAGGGGAGATGGAACATGGATTAGGGCTGAAAATTCAAAAATGCAATCATTTCCCGCTTGGGAAATCCCCCACTTTTGGTAACCGCCTCACGTCTCCCGGAGTACACGCGCCCACGTTCCCACTCCGCATTAAATGCGGACTTGACAGCATTTAATGCGATGTCAGTTTGTGTCCGTTACAGAAGGCCAGCAGTCTCCTCGAGGGTAATATCTCGTCCCTCGGATATTTGAAATTCAGGATTCCTCCTTTATAAATTCTACAGTACGCTCGAAGCGATACTACAGAATTTGGGGGGCAAAATGATGAGGCCTGAAAATCATTCTCGAATCAGAGCCGTCCACGTGGCAGCACACCGCTGACTAGAGCCCTGACGCTCGCCTTGGTGGGCTCATGGGCCTTCCAGCCGCTCAATTGCCAGTTAATGTAATCCGTCAGTCAGCGGATGACCATTCGGATAAAGGGCCATAACCAACGGGTTGACGCTCGCATCGCGGCCCTCCTGGTTACCCTTCTCAGGGAAGCACCCACATGGGGGCCCCACTAGTACGCTCGGTATTTCGACGCTCAAGGGTCATATATCGCGAGGAGGCCATCCATACATTCTTCGAGCGTCATCAACGCTCGGGCATATCCATACCCCGTTTCGTTGAATCCGAACCTCGGCAGAAAGAATCTTAGGCCCGTCCCCCGCGTCACCCTCGTCAACAACCTCTGACACAAAGGTACTGTGTACCGGGCACCTGACACGCCGTCTCCCTTTTCAGGGATGTCATTCTCACCCCACCAAAAGCTGACGCGTGTTAGGGCAACACAGGTTTGGGACCACATGGTCAATTTACCCCTCTACCCCCATCCCTAACATATAAATAGGAGAGAATCCATGCATTCTCCCCCAAGTCATCATCTGCATAAAAACCGCATACATTGTTCTGGGCATTTTCCACTGATCTTCTCAAGCTCTTCAGTCACCACAGTAACACTATCCCTGTAGTTTGGACACTTGGTGTTATCCTAGCTGGAAGAACCCACGCTCAAAAGGAAACCCAGATCCTGAGGCTCTCACGCCTGTGATGGTCTTTCCCTTCTCTTACAAATTCTAAAGTGTTGTTGCATTAGGAAACTCAGATTCCTGCACCATCAATCTCAAATATTCTGAATTTGGTAGAAATTCTTAGGCTTAGATGCGAATTAGGTATTCATGAGCCCTTTTAGAAAGCCTGAATTACGAAACTGTAATTTTTCTTGAATTTCTGAAACTGTTTTCTGAAATTATGTTTTTGAAAACCGTTTTAATTCAAATACATTTGAATCGTGTTTTAAATTTTGGATTGTTGTTGGTTTTTGAACTAAAAGTACGAAATACGAAATCGCGTTACGAAAACACGAGCCTGGACGTGCTAAGGCGTAGCACGCCCAGGCCCGCGCACCCGCCCGTCCAGCAGTCCCGCAACCGCGCGGGCCCGCCGCTGCCGCCCGCCAGCTCGTAGGCGCGCTTAGGCATGCCCGCATATCCCTCCCGCAACCACGTGGGAGCCTGCCGTCCCCGCCCAGCTATTGCGCGCAACGCGCACGAGGATGCGCTCCATGCTGCGAGATTGCCGGGCTTGGTCTCGGGCGGGCGTGCAGTCCGTTCTGGGCCCTTCGTTTCGCGATCTTGATTTTCGTGTTTAGTCCAATCTGATCCTGATTTAATTTTTCCTGAAAAATTTTATTTTTATTAAATTTGAATTATTTTTAAAATAATTGTTTAAATTGGGATTTTGAAAATTTAAGCGATTTAAATTTTAGAAAAATTACAAACTTTATTTTATGAAAATATTGAAAGAATAAAATTATTAATTTTCAGAAATTAATTGGAATTTTATTGGTTTATAGTCATCCGGGTTTTATTGAAAAGGCTCTTGAACAAGAATTGCATCTAAGTCGTGTTTTAAGCTATTAGAGCTTAAAGCGAGAATTTTAATTTATTGGTTAAATTTAAATTCTTGCAAAAGCATGTTAGTTGATCATAGGTTTAGACTTATGTATGGTTTTAATTTATGCACATGGATGGTTTAAATTGGGGTTGGAGCCCTATAGTTGTATTTTTCAATTGAGGTTGGAGCCTCACTTATGTGCGTACTGTTATGTGATTTATTATGTGGCTTTTCATATTACTATTTTGAGGCCGGGGTATGCCCCGTGTAATTGTCTAAGGCTAATATGAAGATTGAGCCTTATTACTTTATGTCTTTTTCTTTTTATTGTAATTTGAGAGTAGAGATAGGTGGTGAGGTTTTATTTTCATTTTGGAGACAATGAACCCATGGAGTAAGATGGACCACATTCAAGTAACAAGGTGGCCATAAGTGAAGACCCCTCAAAGTGTTAGGGAGGGGAATCTCAATTGTAAAAATGTAATAGAGATAGGGCTCATATTTTGTTACCGTTTTCCCTTATGTGATTTAAACTGTTTATGTGGCATGTCTGTTAGAACTTGTGATTGTGGAGTGGCTCCCACATATCACGCATAAGATAGGTAGAACCCATGATCATTACATGTTAGTATCATGCTAGGACATGTTATCTGTTTATGTGCTTGTTTGAAATGCATTTAAGTTGTACTTGCATTAATCAAGACTAATAAAATTGGATAACATATATGTTGGTGAGGTCGAACCGGACAACCCTCCGGTTGATTCGAAAATTCCCATTAAATATTAAGCTAATTTCGAACAAATAGGTGTTTAATTCAAGATGCAAATTTTGAATTAAATTCTTAGCATTCCATCAATAGGTTTTAAGTTTAGTAAGTGAAGCTAGTTATTGTCCACGAGTCGTGGGATAGCTAGTGGAGCTTATTAGTTCTTAGTTACCTAATTGATCATTTTAAATGATCAATATTTCGTGATCAATTTTGGCAAGGGCGATGTCCACGAGTCGTGGGTCGTTCGAACTAAGTTTTGATCATGATCTTATGATTGATGGGTCTAGCTTAACGCCTAAGTAAATATGGATGTCGCACGAGTCGTGGGTCCATATTGAAAGATAGGTGATGCAAAAACAATTATTAAGAGTTCTAAAGGTGTTAGAATTGGTAAGTTGTACCCACCTAGGGTTCTTACTTAGAATGTCCGCAAGTCGTGGGTTCGAGGTAAAATGTCTAGGATCTTAGTACCCATTGTGAAACGTGTTCCTCTTAGATTTTTGGGAATTATAGATCTTTAAAAAACAGTGGGAGCTACATTAGATTAAAGACCTTATCTTTTGTATATCGTTATAATTCAGCAAGCTCACTAGTTCTCTGTTTTACCATTTAGGTCGTAGATTCTGTGATTCTCTACGTGTTTTGAAATGACAACCAAAAACCCTCTTGTATCGATCCTCGAGTCAAACAAGTTGACTGGTCCCAACTATTCTGATTGGCTGAGGAATCTAAAAATCATTTTAGATTCTGAGAAGAGAACTTATGTTCTCTTTGAAGGGGAGCCTAGTCCCGAAGGGGAGGCTCCCACTCGGGCCGAGCGGGAAGCGATCCAGAAGTGGAAGGATGATAATCTCGAAGCCCGTTGCCTTATGTTGGCTAACATGTCTCTGGACTTGTAAAGGCAACATGAGGCCATGGAATTCGCTTGGGAGATTTACGACCACTTAGAGCAACTTTACCGCCCTCATGAACGTGTTACAAGGTATAACACTTCAAAGGAATTGTTCCACTTGAGAATGAGGGAAGGTTCTAGTGTCCATGAGTATGGACTCAAGTTTCTCACCCTTACTGAGAAACTTGCTTCCATGGACATGTCACTAAAAGATAAGCTTTCAGTGGACTTGTTGCTAGCCTCGCTCCCACCATCATTCAACCCTTTTGTCCTTAACTTCAACATGAATCATGCTGGTGCTACTGTAGCTGAGCTGATTAGTCAACTTGTGACTGCTGAAAGCACGATCAAGAAGGACAATAAGGTTCTGATGGTGAATGCTCCATCTTCCTCTTCTGGGCCTTCTAAAGGTAAGGGCAAGAAAGCCCAAAAGAAGAAGAAGAAACCCCTTAGGCACACTGGTGGCGTTTCGAAGGGGAAGGCCTAAAAGAAGAAGCGTGATCAGAAAGAGGATGTTTGCTTCCATTGTGGCAAAGCGGGACATTGGAGGAGAAACTGCCCAGAGTACAAGGCTACTCTAAAGAAAGGTATGTTTCTCGTTGAAATAAATCTTTCTACTAATTCTAGTTCTTGGGTACTTGATACCGATTGTGGAACTCATATCTGTAATGATGTACAGATGCTAAGTGAAGTCCAACAACTCAAAGAAGGAGAATGTGTCTTGAAGATCGGGGATGACTCAAACGTTGAAGCTCGAGCTTTAGGCACAATTAGATTAGATTTAGGTAGTTTTGAGTTAGTCTTAAATAAAGTCCTTTATGTACCGAGCATTATTTGTAATATAATTTCAGTTCCAATTTTAGATTGTGAAGGTTATGAAACTTATATTAAGAATGGTAAATACTTTCTCAAACGGAACAACTCTTCCGTTCACATCGGTACTCTAAGTAATGGACTTTATCTAACTCAGAATATCAATATTATGAATATACAACGAGAAACTAAACGTAAGAGAGATGACAAAGTTTCAGCTCCTTTATGGCACGCTAGATTAGGACACATTTCCAAGAACAGAATTAGCAAGATAAACACTTTAGGATCATTCTCTGAAAATGATCTCAAAGAGTTGACTTCTTGCGAATCTTGCCTCAAAGAAAAAATGTCCAAAGTCCCTTTTAAAGGAACTGTGGAACGTGCCACTAAGGTTTTGGATTTGATCCATTCTGATGTTTGTGGACCGCTTAGTGTAAGCACTAGAAACAATCATCAGTATTTCATAACCTTTACTGATGACTTTAGTCGGTATGGTTATGTATACTTAATGAAGTATAAATCTGAAGCTTTTGGGAAATTCTTAGAATTTCAAAAGGAGGTTGAGAACCAAACTGGTCACAAGATCAAAGCACTTCGATCTGATCGAGGAGGCGAGTATCTTAGTGAAGAATTCCTTAATCATCTAAAAGATAATGAGATTATCTCTCAGTGGACTCCTCCGGGAACTCCTCAGCTTAATGGAGTTTCTGAGAGAAGGAATCGAACCCTACTCGATATGGTTCGTTCCATGATGAGTTTCACTGACTTACCACCTTCTTTCTGGGGTTATGCCCTAGAAAGTGTAGCAAAGATTTTGAATCTAGTTCCCTCTAAGTCAGTCCCTAAAACGCCCTATGAAATGTGGCATGGTAAAATCCCTAGTTATTCTTACTTAAGAATTTGGGGTTGTCCTGCTTACGTGAAGAGGACAGTGGGAGATAAGTTAGAATCTCGTTTTAACTTATGCTACTTTGTAGGTTATCCTAAGGAATCCATAGGATACTACTTCTATGATCAATCTGAGCAAAAAGTGTTTGTTTCCAGAAATGCCACTTTTCTGGAGGAACCGTTCCTTAAAGAAAAGAAAGGCAAGATCATAGAATTAGAAGAAGTACAAAGTGATCCCACACCACCCACTGAAGAAACGTCCCCTTCTGGCCAACCGCAATCAATCACGAATTTTGATACACACGCAAATCCTCCTCTAAGGCGTTCTGAACGCACTCCTAGACAGCCGGAGAGATGGTATGGATTCTTCCATGAAATTTCTCAAAAGGATAATGATCTTTTAACATATGAGAAGACACTTTCAGATTCTGACTCTGAACAGTGGATAGAAGCCATGAAATCCGAAATGGATTCCATGAACTCCAACCGAGTTTGGACCTTGGTAGATTTGCCTGATGGGGTCAAACCCATAGGTTGCAAATGGATCTTTAAGAGAAAGCTTGGAGTTGATGGAAGCATTGCAGCCTACAAAACAAGACTGGTTGCAAAAGGATTCACTCAAAGACCCGGCGTGGATTTTGATGAAGCCTTTTCCCCAGTTGCAATGCAAAAGTCTATTCGGATCATGCTTGCCATTGCTGCATATTATGACTAAGAGATATGGCAAATGGATGTGAAAACTGCCTTTCTCAATGGTGACATTGATAAAGACATTTATATGGAGCAACGCATAGGTTTCACATTCAGTGGGAGTGAGCAAAAGGTTTGCAAACTCCAAAGATCAATCTATGGATTGAAACAGGCTTCTAGGAATTGGAACATTCGAGTTGATGAATCAGTCAAAGCGTTTGGCTTCATTCAAATTTCGAATGAGTCATGTGTGTATAGAAAGGAATTGGAGACCTCAGTGCAATTCTTAGTACTTTATGTAGATGACATCCTTCTTATTGGGAATTCGAAGGATGACATGAAAGTGACTAAGTTATGGTTATCGAACCAATTCGAGATGAAAGATCTTGGTGATGCGTCCTATATGCTTGGAATTAAAATCTATTGAGATAGATCCAGAAGGTTAATAGGACTATCACAGTCGATGTACATTGACAAAGTATTGAAGAGATTCAATATGGAGTCAGCAAAGGTTAAGAACCTTCCTATGAGTGTAGGAACATCTCTTTCTAAGAAGATGTGTCCTAAGACTAACCTTGAGAAGGAAAGAATGACTCATACACCTTATGCATCAGCAATAGGTAGCATAATGTATGTAATGCTATGTACTCGACCGGATATGGCTTATGCACTTAGTGTAACAAGTCATTTCCAATCTGACCCTAGAGATGGTCACTGGGCTGCCGTGAAGAATATTCTTAAGTACTTGAAAAGTACTAAAGACTTATTCTTAGTTTACGGATGTCAGAAAGATGTTACTGTCGAAGGATACTGCGATGCAAGTTTTGCATCTGACTTAGATGATTTTAAGTCAATGTCAGGATACATTTTCTGCCTAAACGGCGGAGTAGTGAGTTGGAAGAGTTCCAAGCAAACGACCACTGAGGCCGAATACTTAGCTGCAAATGATGCAGCTAAGGAAGGTGTTTGGATTAGAAACTTCATTCAAGAGTTGAATGTTGTTCCTAGCATGAAAGACCCCATTACTATGTTTTGTGCCAACACTGGGGCGGTTGCTCAAGCAAGAGAACCAAGATCTCACCAACGGACCAAGCACATTATGAAGAAGTATCATCTAATCCGTGATATTATCAAAAGAGGAGATGTGCAAATTGAGAGGGTCACATCAGCAGAGAACGTGGCAGATCCACTTACTAAACCCCTTAGTCGAGAAGCTTTCCAAGGTCATCTTCTGAAGATGGGACTTAGAATAGCTTTAGAATGCCTTTGACGGGCAAGTGGGAGATAATTAGGAATAGTGCCCTAGAAAGCCGATTGTATATCCGCTTTGTACTTTTCCTTATTGTAATCACAGACAAAATTGAATGAAATAACGAATTGAGGCAACACTTCTTTATATGCTTTTGTTTGGTATGCGTTTACTTTATCTGTGCATGTATGAGAACTCCCCTAATCCTGATGACTTTAGGACTCTACCATTTAGGTGAAATGGTTCATGAAACGAGCCCTATATCACTTAAGTCATGATTAGTAAAATACTCCAAGCCGATGAGTCCTACCGATAGTGGGAGTATCAACCTGACTCCTCTAAGGCTTGCTTGTGGGATCACGCCCTTAAGAAGGATCACCTTATTTCATGGAGGTGCAAAGTGTATAGTTGATACGTGCGTGATACATGAGGGTGCTTACTTCAATCAGTAAGTTCACTGAGGTACCCCGTGTGAGAACATTCCTAAATAGGAAAGGAAGTTTCTATTTCAGGAAATGGAAACTTCTAGATTAGGAAATATCTCACAAGTCATTGATGTGATTAATTGATCCTTAGACTTGAGGTTCCATGTCACTTTATGAGTTAACTCTGTAGTCTTAGGTATAAGCTTTAAAGGGTGTCGCCTTAGACAACTGATTCAAGGCTTATGCTGGGACTGCACAAGTGATTCATGAAAGTGAATGAGAATCAAGAAAGGACCTACACTTGCATTTGCAAGGTGATCTCTTATTGTGTAAGTCATTCATATGCCATATGGAGTCCTTGGCCAAGGCAGTAGATCAAGACATCAAGAAAAGGGTTTCTTGGATTGAGATCAAATGGATATGAAATGAACTTAACTTTAAGACCGGATTATTAGGGTTCTGATTATTCCCTTACCCTAGATCTTGGTTGAGAGATAGTAAGTAGGAGGATTGTATCTCACATAAATCAATGACTTAAAGGTTCTGTCGAATCTGAACATTCCAATTCAGGTAGGGGTTAAACACCTGTTGCTAGACTATGGTCGTTTAATCTGTGGACTGATTAATTAATTAGTGAATTAATTAATCAGGGTCACTGCTAATTGAATTGAGAACCTAGAGGGTCACACACAACAACTTGGTTACATGAGTTGAGGCTTGAAAATGATTAAACGAGTTAATCGGGCCAAGAGGGTTCCACACGTGTGAAACCACACGTGTGGGTCACGTGAGTGACACGTGTCATTGTGACACGTGTCTCACACGTGAATATATATATATTGTATATATATATTAAATAATTAAAAGTGTTAATTATTTAATAGACTTTGGTTTAATTTTGAATTAAAAAGAAAGTCTTATTTTGGAGAAAAATAATCTAGTTAATTAATTGTGAATTAATTAATTAGCTGAAATAAGTTATTTATTTTAAATAAATAAAGTATAATAATATCCAAAAGGGTTTGGATATTTTAGCTCTCTTGAAAGTTGATTTGAATTTGAATTCAAAGTCAAAGTCAAAATTACTTGATGATCAAGTAATAGGAGAGAGACACCAAAACCCTAGCCCATAAGGACTAGGATTTTCGGCCAACCCTCCCTTCTATATATAGGGGAGCTCGAGCTCCCCTTGGAGCTAATCGAGAATTCTTTTGGTTCATGTGTTGAACACCATCCTTTCTCCAAGATAAATTAAACCCTAGGTTAAGCCTAAACACTAACTAGAGAACTAGCATCCTTACTAGTTAGATTGTAGTCAAGTTGGTGGACTATCTCTAGAGAGCTTCAAGTTAGAAGTTTGAAGATTCGAGCTTTACCAAGGAGAGGGGATCAAGCCGCGAGAAGAGCGTTCTTGGGTGGCTTGAAACGCTTCAAAAAAGATTATTGAAAAGTAAGTTTCTAATCTCTACGAATTTGGATACACAATTGCGAGTCCAAGATCCTTTTGTTGGAAAATTTTAAATTTCCACTGCTTTTCTGATTCCGTTTTCCAACAGTATGGGGTTAGTCAAAAGGGATATAGGTGTTTTTATCCTCCTACTCGTCGCCTATACACGACCATGGACTGTGACTTCCTTGAAACCGAGTATTACTTCCTCCAACCCAGTGCTCAGGGGGAGAGTAGTTAAAGGCAACAGGATCAACTAGGTTGGGTGTCACAATCCTAGCCAGACATAGTTCCAACAGAGCAAGTAGGCGGAACCACCGAGCCTGCCTCACCCCTGGTACAGACCCCCACACACTCTCATGTTCTAGTCACTCAATCCGACAATCCTGAGGTATGTAATAGTGATTCAGTTAGTTCTACTAGTACCATTCCTGTTGTTGTTGGAACTAACAGTGCAGGGAGTGAAGAAGCTTAGGGGAAGCATGAGATAAAAGTTCAGAGCATACAAGAGAATAGATATGTGTTGCCTCTACGGGCAACCAGAGGGGTGCCTCCCAAGAGATATGAGCCCGAACTCATAAATAGAGCCCCGAGATATCCAATAGCTGATCTAGTTAAATGAAATCTCTCACCACAAGCCCGAGCATATGCTGCCTCAGTTTATTCAACCCCGGTGCCAAATAAAGTGAAAGAGGCACTGAAGGATGATAGGTGGGCCCAAGCTATGGAGGACGAAATGAAGGCCCTCGAGAAGAACGGTACTTGGGAAAAATGCAAAGTTCCCAGTGGAAAAAGAATGGTGGGATGTCGATGGGTATTCACAGTCAAACATAGAGCAAATGGAAGTGTGGAACTATATAAGGCCAGACTTATGGCCAAAGGGTACACGCAGACCTATGGGGTTGATTACTCAGAGACATTCTCTCCAGTGGCGAAGATTGACACAATTAGAGTGTTATTTTCTATAGTTGCAAATCGTGATTGGCCGCTGCACCAGTTCGATATGAAGAACGTGTTTCTGCATGGTGATCTGAGAGAAGAGGTCTATATGGAACCTCCCCCGGGATTCTCAGGAGAGTATGGTAAAGGAGAGGTGTGTAGGTTAAGGAAAGCGTTATATGGTCTGAAACAGTCACCACGAGCCTGGTTTGGTAGATTTACCATCGCTATGAAAAGGTACGGGTATCATCAGAGTAACTCAGATCATACGTTGTTTCTAAAAAGAAGAGGTGAGAAAGTTACCTGTCTCATAATATACGTGGATGATATGATAATTACGGGGAGATGATTCAGAAGAGATATCCTAGCTTCGAGAGAATCTGTTCAGAGAGTTTGAGATGAAGGACTTGGGAGAGCTTAAGTACTTTCTAGGGATAGAGGTGCTGAGGTCCAGACAGGGTATATTTATTTCTCAAAGAAAGTTTGTCCTAGACCTCCTTGCTGAAATTGGGTTGCTTGAGTGTAAACCAGGGGACACTCCGATAGTTGTGAATCATGGCTTACAGATTGTAGAAGGTGCAGAAGAAGTTGATAAAGGTCAGTATCAGCACCTGGTGGGGAAACTGATTTATCTCTCGCACACTCGGCCGGATGTTGCCTACGCAGTAAGGGTTCTGAGCCAGTTCATGCATCGACCATAGAAAGAGCATATTGATACAACATTGAGAGTTTGTCGATACCTGAAGAGATGTCCTGGAAGAGGGGTTTTGTTTCAAAAACATGGACACTTGGATATTGAAACATATACAGATGCGGATTGGGCAGGAAATCCGGTGGACAGAAAGTCAACTGCCAAGTATTTTACATTAGTCGGGGAAAACTTGGTGACTTAGAGGAGCAAGAAGCAGAAGGTCGTAGCTCTCTCAAGCGCAGAAACAGAATTTCGAGGCATTGCACGGGGAATGACTGAGGTCCTGTGGCTGAGGAAGTTGCTCGCAGAACTTGGTTTTTCTATAGCGGGGGCGTGTAAGTTAAGATGTGATAACCGAGCTGCTATTAGTATTTCAGAAAACCCAGTACAGCACGATCGTACTAAACATGTGGAAGTTGACCGGCACTTTATCAAGGAGAAGTTGGAAGAACGGGTTATTGATATTCCCTTCGTTCGGTTAGAAGATTAATTAGTAGATATCTTGACAAAGGAAGTGAATGAGAGGATTTTTCGTGAAGTGTTGAGCAAGTTGAGCAACGTCGATCTGATACTCGACTTGAGGGGGAGTGTTAGGAAAACGGATAATTAGGGATTTGTGTATATCTTGAAATTGACTTATCGTATATAGCTGGACTCTATTTTGTAGTATATATTGTTGTGACACCCCGCTCATTCACACGTACAGGTTTGTACTCCGTGTGAGTTTATTTTCCGTAATTGGATTTATTTTCAATTTTATTTGATGCATTCATATTTTATTTCTAATTGTTTCATATATGAATTATTTGAAATTAATATGAAATATGTGATTTAATGTCAAGAAAATGCCCTAAGTGGAAATACGATGTGAATTCGTGTGAATTATGAATTTATGATACATGAATTTTATTCCCGAGCATGTTAATTTCGTGAATTATGTGAAATACGCGATTTAAGGATGTAATTGCATGATTTTAATATATGTGGACTTAATTGAAAATTTGGTTTTGGGCTTATTTGTAACTTTTTAAAAGTTTTGGACTCATTTGGAAAATGAGTCATTTTAGTACACTTGTGTACATTTTAAATTATATCTTGAGCTCTGGCACTCGGATTCGAGTACTATCTTCGGCGTTCAACTCATTTTGACGATCCCGACGCAATGGAATAGGTTTCGTAATTTTTCGATGTCATTTCGACCCCCGACGGAATAGATATCAGCCATTCGTGCCCTATAACGCCTCTATGGCCTATGTTTGAGCTTAGATACCTAATCCCCATCATTTTCCTTGACTAATTACCATCTAAATCATCCTCTCTCTCACCCTTACCTGCTGCATCGATTCACATCAGAGGAAAAAAGGGAAAAACGTGAAAGAAGAAGAAGGAAAGAAAGAAAGAAAGGAAACCTCCACTTTGGCCATTCTTTGAGCTCAACCATCCGATTCTTTATCTCTTCTTCAAGATCAAGGTAAGATTTTTATTCTTTACATTCATGTGATCATTTTCATCCATTTAAATCTTGCTTTAAGTTGCGAAATCATGAAATATGGATTATATGATGAATAGTTAGGTTAAAAGTGAAATTCTTGAATATATATGCTAGCATGGATTATATGAAGATATGTGAGTGTTTTCTTGTTCCTTGAAGCTTAAATGTTACATATTTGTGCATTAATTTCATGATAGTTGGCTCATCTGTGAATCACCATTAATGCTCTTCAAGTTATGAAAATGAAATAATGAATTTGATGATGGATTCTTGCAATGAATGAACTCATGTGTGTATGTGCTTGAATGATGTGAGTTTGTGCATGATTTTGTGTCTGTCTTGTACCTGTTTTGCTGTTACTACGTGCTGCACATCTTCTCCCCTGCTGCTGCTGCTTCCATGGCGAATAGGGGTGTGTGTGATCTGCTGGTGCTGCTGTGACATCTCTCCCCGGGCGGGGAGAATTTGCAAAGGAAAGTACCCGGCCGGGGACTTTTATGCAGAAAACATTCTGCATCTCAATCCCCGGGAGAGGACCTTGTTATGATGAATTCTCCCCGGGTGGAGAGACCTTGGGGCTGCTCTTGTTGTGCGGTTGTGCATGTATATATATATTATATGCATGAGGTGGTGTACGTGAGTGTGATTGTTTTATATAAATTGAATGCCTTATATGTATGTAAATTATAATATATGTGTAACATGTATGAATGTGTGGTTGTGTTTGCATGCATGAATAAATGTAATGTAAATTGTGCGTGGATTTTAATTGTGTAAGTGCATACATGTGTGTTACGTACGTGTGTGTGTGGTTGTTTATGTAATGCATGGTTGTGCATGGGGTTGTGAGTGCGTGCATGTGTATATATATATATATATTATATTATATGTTTTATATATAATGTAATGTATATTATATATTATGATTTTAATTATGGAATTGGTTTTATTAAGTTTATATATGTTATGACCTTGATTAATTCAATCTCGCGTGCATGATTTTCGTATTTTATTTCATGCTCTTTAAATGCCTTCTCTTTAATTGTTTATGACTTATATGTTATGAAAATATGTTGAATTAAATGTTAAATGTCTTAAATTAATTTTATTGATTCATTTGATATGAATTTTACGTGATATGAATTTGAACGTTTTAAATGATACCTTTCTTGCATTCTTTTGAACTAAGTGGATTCTTTTGACTCTAAGGTTATCCTATGATATTGATTAATGAATAAGCAATGTGTTATGATATCGATATGGAATTATGCTATGATATTGAAGGGGAAACGTGAAATGAAATTTGTAAACGTTTAAGTGTTCATTTGATATTTTATTACATCCATATCATCCTTTTGCATCGCCGTGCATCTATATGGTACATGTTTGAGTCGAAGTCTTTAGTGTTACGTTTGTTTGTCTTAGGGGTGCTTCCAGGAGGAGTCGTACCCGAAGTTTAAGTTGTTCGGGGTTGTTTTCTCGCACCACACTACACTTTTGTTCAAAGGTGAGGTTTAGGTTCTTTTCTTTTTAGTTAAGCGACCTAAGACCCTTAAATGCTTGTTTTCTAGCCTGCATGCGACTATATATTATATATATAGTTAAATATGTGTAATGTACGATACGTTTATGATCTTGTTATCAAGTTTTGGCTTTCAAAATGGCTATGTTTATGAGCATATATGAGCTTATGGTTTTAATGAAAGTTTAATGCTAATGTTCGTAATGTTAATGATTTGTAATGAGCGAGAATGTAAGGATAATGTAATGTAATGGTAATGTTGGGCCCCGGAGCCTGCGAGTCTGGACGCCCGGTACGGCAGCGGGTCGTCGGGTTAAGCCTGAGCGTAGTCTCCACTTACATAGGATCAACCCGGAACCCACTAGGAGGTTTGGTGGGGGACGGAATCCTCGGGCGTGAGCATCATGAAACTCACGACCCATACTTAACGTAATGGATGGTTAGGGTCGGCCGGCCCTTCCATCACCGAAGAAGGGGATTGAGTGTGATTTCTGTTTTATAATGTAATGTAATGAGAAGTAGTGGTGGATGCTCGTACTCGCCGAGCTTAATGAAATGGTTGGATTATGGAACGGGAATAGAGTCTTTAATAATGTAATGTATATGTATGTGATATGTAATGTTTTACGAAATGTTTTGGTATGCAAAACCTATTCCCGGTCCATAACCTTATCTTTTACGTGCTTTGCTTTATATGTATAGTGTGTGGGTATGCGTTAGCCCCCTCACTCATTCGAGATATGACTGACACCTCTCTTTTACCACTTTTAGCTTGTAGGTCTTTTAAGCACGAGCTAGGCGGAGAAATGGGTCGTTCGAGTCTCACTTTTTGGTATAGGTCGTACTAGGTGCATTGCATTCATTTTTGTCTTGTATTTAATGAATTGATCATGTTATGAAATTTTGTTTTGGAATATGAATTCTTTTGGCTATGTATATTTGATCAGTTGATATATATGTTAGTTTTGGAATTTTAAATTACTAGAACTCCTTGCTTCCGTTATTTGTTTAATTGTTGTGCGCTCTGAGGTTGTTTTAGCTCTGCCTAGCCTAGTGAGTGTGTGGTCTCCCGTTCGCTTAGACTTGGGCTCGTGTATGGACTTCCCATTTCATATGCGGGCTCGGGTTTAGGTGCGGGGAATGTGGTGACCCGCGCTCCGAGTGCTACAATTGTAACCTAGTTACTTAGTATTGTAATCACGTAATTACTGAGAGTAATACAGATTTCCAAAAACCCCAAAATTATGTCTTCTTCAATAGCTATCAGCATTCAATGAAGTGTTCTTTGACACCCATTTCTCCAAAACTGTTTCTTTTCCTAGCTTCCCTCGCACCCCTTTTGCTATAACAACATTACAGAAAACAATCAAACAGATTACGCATTCGTGGAAGTATGTCTTTCGATCTAACTCAACTTAAAAACTAGCTGAAAAAATGAGGGTTGTCAAATATTTATTAACTAATCCGTGACATGGTTTGTTTTTCATTCAACGTAGGACATGTTAACAAAATCAATGAAGCTTTGAAGTTAACCATGAGTTTCACGAAAATTTACCAGCAGGGTTAGCATTAACAGCACTGATGATCTGAAAAGAGACCCTTTTGCCAAGTAACTCGTAACAGCGATCAAGAACAGAAGTCCCACATCGGTAACATCCATTATGTTCTTCTTCTACAAAACCGCAGTCCCTTTGATCTTCATCTTCCCACAAAACAAACGACAATGCAGCGAGGCGGCGGAGGAAGGACGAGACCGGTAATTTAAGGAAGTTATACAATGAACAGCAGAAGACTTCACCTGACATCAAACTGTAACTACAGCAACTACCATGTACCAACTGCACTTTTTCTATAATGATTATTGGCTTGGGTTAGACTTTTGAGTTCTTCTAATAAATATAGACTAGTTTTTAACTATTCAATGTCATGTCATTCTAGATACTCCTATCGAACTATTCTTATACGGTAAATTTAAAGATAAAAAATGATCTTGGTGTGTACTTTTCCCTCGATCATGCTATAATTATAATTCTGTGGTATTTAATTTATTAGGAATTTTCATAAGTTTCTATAGTTCTTTGGATATAAATTTTAATTTTTTAAAAATTTGCATTAAAAGTTAATCGTTTAAAGCATACCAAACTTACCTGTAAAATCTAGCCCGCATATCCATAACAATACCACATATGAAAGTACTACAAATTTGGTAACTATGTACTGTCTACCTTCCCATCTTTCGTCCCCGTGATAAGATTCTTCTCCGAACAGAAGAAGGATAATTTCCAACCATGCACTAACGCAAGCGAGTGTAGAGACATGACACGACACGCTATGACGATATATTCTTTTTAACTTACCATGAGACAAGTTATTCAAAATGGTAGTGCATGATAGTATTTTTAAAAGTGTGTGTACATTTAAGATAATGTAACTTGATCTTAATCGAAGTGGTGCAGTTGTATAAATAATATGATTGATACTGATGTAATGTTGAAATACAGAGGGAAAACTTTACATCTCAACTCTAACATTTCCTTTACAGTTTGTGTTTGAATCCCTACAGCAATCAGACAAGAAATAGCAGCTACAAACAATTAATTTTATTATTTATGTAACAAAGGAACACAAACGATCAATCAAACTTTAGGACATAATCTACAAACCAAAAAGGCCAAACAACATTCACAACACTATACCTTCTCCACATGCTTCTGCTTATTTATCTGCTTTTAGATTGAGATACTGTTTGGGATACCCTTAACTGTAAGTCCCACCTTTTCAGCATCATCACCTTCGCCTTTGCTCGTACCCGATGTGTTGGGATACAACAGCATATACGGCACCTCCACCGGGCCATTCCGGTTCTTTAATCTCTTATCCTTGTTCCTATCCGTAATCCTCGTTTCAATCTCCACCAAAGTTGTACTAAACCTCTTAAAAGCCTCCCGTGGTAGATTATCCACTGTTCGTTCCATATCTCCCTGCCCCAGATAAATTTCATCCGCCGAATGCCTCGATAGTATCTCTATCAAAGAGACACCAAGAAGTGTCTGAAGTTGTGCTGTTATAGTTTTCAAGAAAACTGCATTTGAATTTGTTTCCAGTTCAGCAAATTCAGGCGTGCCACGTTTGGGCATGAAGCGCCGGCTCACTGTGGGGCGGTTTGGTAAATATCCCGCGTAAGGGTATTGACCAAAGTTCACAGCTGCATGAAGGGCAGAGGCTATCCATATGATTATTGTGCATGATTGGATGAGTTCGTCCTTTGTTTGCATTTGGGGCCACCATGGCTCGTCTTTTAAGTCGCCATGTGCTTCTTCACGAACCTCCTTCCACCATGACTGGAGCTCTGAGTCTTCCTTGACCGTGTCATCGGTTGGGTAGTAGAAAGAACAGTATTCGTTGACCCAAGATTTAATTGCTGCCCATATTTCTAAGCCATCAACAGCAAATGGATAGTCTTCTATGAGGAGACGGAGACCATGGGGCTGGGTTGGGTCGGGAACCGCCACTCCTCTGTTTTGAAAAGAAAAAGTTGTCAGTTATGAGTACTGGTATTCAGGGAGTGGCAAAATAGTAAGAATATCGTAAAAAATGCATATATTTTTCTAATCAACAATGTACGGATGCACGGGGTTCTTCAGTCCAAATTTTAGATTTTACAAGAACTAGGTGCCATCACTCGTCATTAAGGCGGTGTCTGCAAAAGCTTCAGGAATCTGCTTCAGCCTTTAATAGCTGTTAGAGCAGTTTTCTCAGCCTTTTGGATTTGAGTTTTTACTCTGCCATTGTTGTTATATTGTTTTGAACGAACCTTTTCAAGAGATCATCGGGTAGTCCTTGCTCGGTGAAGTTCCAGCTTTTGTAGACAGCAGACGACATTTCCATGGCATATTTTGCTGGGTAAACAGTTCTTTCAAGAACCCCACCAGCATTAATCAGAATCTGGCGAGCTAAAGCATTTATGTGAATCGTATCACGATAATGAGGCTTCAAAAGCTTGTATATAGGATGAAGCACACTGAGCTGCCTGTTCGTTGCAATTATGAAGGGCTCAATCACTGCATGTGTGTTCAACCTGAAATTTCACAAATTAGAACATATTTATCTAAAATTACGGTGAAGTGTTTAAGAATTTTGATTAATTTATATGTACCAGTGGCTTATGAGCTGATGATATCCCGAGTCATTTACAGCAGCATAAGCTTTTGCTAGCTGCCAGATTGAGTTTTCAACTCCATAATCAGATGGAGTGAAAACTTCACTCACAGCTCCATATTCGTCTCCATCTTCATGTGGTAAACTCAATTCAATTGCAATTGGCTTCAAAGTCCCATCATCTTGGAGCAGCAGGAGAGTTCTGCTGGCATAAGTTTTTGTCGTCGTCGTGTTGATTCGTCTGAGGTATGGCATTAGTGCGTCGTGATGATCTAGTATGAACAGCTTATTGTTCTTAATGGCCTGTTCACATCAAATAAAAATAATTAAATAAATACGGCAGATTAAAAGTGAATTCAAGAAATTGGAGATATGGAAGGAATTATTACTTCATCAACTGTAAGTCCATTCATGTTTATCTGGATCTGCTCCCTCGTGATTATGCTGTCCTGATTGCCGTACACCTGACGGTCTAGTTTGCTAGCTGGTGGAAACTCCTGCGAAGGAAAATAACATAGAAAAAATCAGTAATTTATAATTACTTATACCTCCCCTGTAGCTTATTTCTACTTGACATCTACCCCCTTTTCTGTTGATTATTACTCATAGTTGGCTATGTTATATTTCAAAGTTCAGTAAATTCTAAAATAGATTTCAAAGTATCATAATAATTGTACAAAATAAACGCTTTTACCTGGAGACGTCGAATGATAACAGGGTTCACTCCAGCCAGCATTTCTCGTCCAAACTCTTCGTCTGTTCTCCATGACGTATCATCCTCTGCAATATGTTTATTATGTAAAAACAAAATTCCAATCCTCAACCTGAAAAAAAGAACTGATTACTAATTGAGTATGCAATTTACTTGCAATAACGTCAGGCTTGGGGAACTTATGAAGCCTTTCTCCATCAGATCGAATAAGTTCCCTGATTAACTCCCATGGAACACACTTCCTGATTTTATGCAGTGTATAACCCTCCGGCAGCTTCACTCCATCTTGATATAATTTCAGCACGTCTTCAAATGTGTCGAATTCGTTAATAGTTTTATCGAACAAAGCTTGCAGCTCCGGTACCAATACTTGGCCAAGAGACTTGAGAGCATAAGCAATGAAATCAGCAAACTTGACTTGATTGAACCTTTCATCTCGCGGGACATAAATGTTTAAACTCAGTAGAAACAATCTGCTCTCAGTATTGGGATCTGCATTTAAAAAAAAAAAAAAAAATCAAATTCTTCACTGATTGAAGAAAATATTTATATATCAGCAAATTTTCTCTATTTCTACCTTTTTTGTGTGGTTTACGGCCTGTTCTTGCTCGGCGAGGATATGGATACTCTTTTGATCCGCCGAGCACAGGACGAGCATAATCTTGGCCTTTTTCAGGCATCCCTAAGTCATTATAATATGCATAGTCATATACTCTGTCCCATTCTTGTAGCATACCGTTCCTTGTTCCCCGAAGGTTTCTTAGCTCTTCTTCCCTGTATAACCGTAGAGGCTCTGGTGTATCGGACGGCAAATATGTCTGATTAAACAAGGAAAAGAAGATTTCAGCTTCAATTACATATTTTCATTCAATCAAACAAACAGTCTACCACTTTTAAATTGGCTAAAAAGACAACTCTTTATCTCTTGCATGATATACAAATGAAGATAACCGTGAATTTCTTCCAATTCTGGACTTATCACACCTTTTCTTTTGGCAAAAAGACGACTTAACAAAAAAAATGCAAAATACAGCACAAGAGAAAAACTCAGATTCATGAAATACCTTGTTTATGAAGAAGACGCGATCATACTTGTACCGATGCGCCGGATAAACCCACGAATCGCAGGCAAATTCGACAAGTCCATGGCCAGGAACATCTTCTAAGGTTACAGCCTTAAGATAAAACTGATTATGGTGATGGTTCCTCACAATCAAAGCTCCTGGAAGCCCCACAGATTCGTCCCACTCGAACGAGACATCATACGAAGCATCTTCTCCAGAATTCAATGAAGTGATCTTTGTCACCCAATCCTCCAAGACTGTTTCTTTCCCTAGTTTCCCTCGTGCCCCTTTTGCCACAGCATTCAAACAACCAACAAATCATTAAAAAAAGCAACAGTAAAAAGATTGCTGAACATACAAGCAATAATCAAGATTCCAAAATAAACAAATCAAAGAGACAAAGATCACCTCAAACCAAAATAAACAAATCAAAGAGACAAAGATCACCTCAACAATCCGTTTCTCAAGCATCAAACACCAAACCCACTAATCTAATAGTACATTTCCTTCCCCTAATCCTAAGATAAACAGAGTCTTACCTTCAGGGTCAGTGTTTACAGCGCTGATAAGCTGAAAAGTGACGCCTTTGCCAAAGACCTCATAAAAGCGATCAACAACCGAAGCGCCACAATCCGTAACATCCATCACATTCTTCTTCTGCAAAACCACAGTCCCTTTGATCTTCCTCGCCTCAGTCTTGGGCTCATCCCGCGTCTTCCCGCAAACCGTATTCAGTAATTTCTCCAACATCTCTGCAGATTGACACGGCGGAAAAATACCCATTTCAAATCAGAACGAAGAAACCGCGTTGAAACTGTGAAAATGCAATGGAGCTAGGATTACAGTTGGGGGTTGAAGAGGGGTTTATATAGGCAGCTGGAAGAAGACTTTACCTGAAGAAGTCAAGTGGGAAACTGAGGCAAGTGTATTATTTGCTTAGACTTGGTTTAGACCTTTGAAATTTTCTTGATAAAATTAAACAAAATACATGTCCTAATCTGTATATATGTGGGTGGTTTGGGTTCTTGATCCTGGGGAACGTCGAGATTTCTCGATCACTGTTTCTTTAATGGAGGGAATTAAAGCTGGGAAAGAACTGATTCCATTCCAACTTTTTTCAATTGTTTGTAATAAATTTTCAATTAGATATTTGATGTGGAGAGCTGTAGTTGGTGGATAAATAGCATTAATTTCTGAGCAACACCCATCTTTTGTCCTCATGGATGAATTTATTGCGCCGCACAGATAGCTCAATTGATATTGAAGAAGATAATTGAGTATGAAATCTACTATTCGAATCCTAATAATAACAGTGTGGGAGTTTTATTTAATACGATAATTCCTTATGCGTACGGGACCGCTTTTTGAGTGCATTGGATGAATTGGTTGATTTTTTTTCAGTTTTTGGTTTTCTGCCAATTGGCATGTGCTGTTTCCTTTTTGTTTTGTTTTATCTAAGTATTATTATTGCCAAATTGGCGTGTTGTGTTTGCATGGTTTTCTTTTATTTTTTTTAGGCTTAATATTTTTATTATATCTGGTATTCATATCAAATGTTATATTCAACACTTCTTACTCACATTGTGTCCATATCCATATATTTGTATTCGTGTATCATAACCGATTTGATAAGAATTGAATTAATGTTGGCATTCGTGAATCAATGGCTATAACCGATCTGACAAGAATCAAATGAATAATAGTGATAGTGTCCATGACCGTTAGTAATAGAGTCGAGAACTAGGGATACGACTACGAGACTAAAAAGAAATTCAAATTTGGGTGGGTGGGGGAAGAGAAAACCATGTTTTTGCATGGTTTTCTTTTATTCTTTTTAAGTTAGACCTCGACATTTCTATAGTATTAGGTATTCGTGTTAAATATTGTATCGAACACTTCTCATGTAATTTTAAAAAAAAAAAACTATATCACTATATCCGTATCGTATTATATCATTTTCGTATTTATATATATCTATGTTCGTGCATCAGTTGTTATAACCAATTTGATAAGAATCGAATTAATGTTAGTGATAGTGTACACGGCGTTCAATGATAAAATCGGGAACTAGGAATACGGGTGCCAAACTAAAGAAATTCTAAATCTTTAAGAAATTTAAATAAGTCAGATGAATTTTCCACAATTCGTAATAGTCAGCGTCCCTAATGGAAGCTAAGTGGGAACTCATTGAAAAGTAAACGACATTCTTAAAAATGGGCCCTCTTGGTAAAATTAAGTAGAATTTTATGATCAACTATCCAAAAAATAAAATAAATAAGTCATTTTTTATAACATAATCTGTAATTTATTCCATCTATAATTGTCACGATGTCTCTTGTTTCTATTCATGTTCAAATGTGGAGACCAGAGAGGATTGGTGGAATTATATTTTCTTTAATAAGTAGTTTTACCTAACCATCATTAATTATTCGGTTTTATTAAGTAATTTATTACGCAATTGTATTGCTCCTTAATAATTGTTTGGGGAGATAAATATGTACATCACCGCTTACGAAAGAGAATTCATTATTTTTCTTGGGCATCATCAATTTCTTATCTTAAATTCATGTCGTAATCTATGATGTACGGTCTAAATATAACGACATGGATACAATACAAATACGGTAATATAATTTTTTCTTTTTTTCAAATTTCACGTGGAGAGCGTCGGATATCGTTTCCGATATATTAAAAATATATATATATTTTTAAAAGTATCCGTGTATCATAAATTGTAATATTCTATTTTTATAAATATAATTCCTTTTAAGAGAAACAAATGACTTACTGGTATGTATCTATACATATACAAGTCACAAGTTTGAGTTTTATTACAATTAATTAGAAAAATAGTATTAAAATTTTCTCTCAGTAATTAAACTTTCCAATTAAATTTGAAGAATAAAATTGAACTTTTTATTGACACACTCCACCAACACATGCACAAAGGATCCCGAACAATTGAGGTTAGAGTTAAACAAATTTAACCTAAATATATGATATCACGGTAATTAACAAGTGTTTGATTTAACTTATTTTAAAAATTAGTTTATGTGTGAAAAATAATACGTATTTCTCATGAGTTGCTATAATATTTCCCTTTCAGGGTTTTAGTTGTCAAAAAAAATAATAATCATTTAGAGGTAAGTAAATAGTTTAATAAATTAAAATTTTAATAAAACGATATCCACACATATATTTGTGGAGCAAATCGAAGAACATAAAAGATTTGACAGTTAATATTAAGAGTTTACTCCACGTAGATTGAGGTAATAATTGAAAAGACAATAACTTAGAAGGCATAAAATCACGTCTAATCCAAGTCCAACATATCAATTTCTAAACCAAACAATTAACATTTCACTCTCTCATTTCTTAGCATGTTTGTTTGTTTGTTTGTTTTTTTTTTTTAAGCCAAACAACGGTAATTACAAGAGATTCAAATCTTTCTCAAGCAAAAGCCTAACATCATCAGGGAGCTCACTGTCCCCGTAAGAATTCAAACCGAGTCGCGCCAACTTGTGTGCGGCTTTATTTCCCGCCCGACGAACGAAACTAAAAGAGGCTGAATGCAATCTAGATATGGATAGCCGAATGTCTTGAGTAATTGGACCTAAGACAGACCAGTCTTCATCACTCTCGCGGAGCTTCTGTAGCAGGGACAAACAATCAGATTCCAAAATCACTCGTTGAAATCCCGACCAGTTGCTGCACCAGTCTTGTTGCCTCCCTCATTGCCATTCCTTCCACCACTTCCACATCAAAGCTTCCTCTAATTCTCAAACTCACCCAACCCACACAATTGCCCTCCCCATTGCGTGCAATAACTCCCAACCCGATCTCACTAGATTCCCTGAATATTGCCCCGTCCATGTTAAGTTTAATACAACCTGTCGGAGGGGGTAACCAAGTTGCAGCCAAGGTGGCCGACTCCGGCAATACCCCTGTACGTGCACCCACCCGACACGCTTCAAAAAAATGTACAGCGAACAACGCCAACCTCTCAGCGTCCATACCCTCGTTCTCCGACCATTCTTTATTTCTATTTTTCCACAACGCCCACACCGAAACAACAAACTGATCACCCTCGTATGAACTCAGCTCGCCCAGAACATGTCGAATCCAGTTTTCTCCTCCACCTCGCCATTGCGAAATAACTGACCAGGGGAAATTGGAGCAGGCCCAAAACTGTCGGACCATGCTAAATGAAAGGAACCCATGCTCTAAACTTTCCGGATCAGTTCTGCACCACGGACAAGCCACCTCTTCTCTACTCCTCTTCATCTGCAGTGCCTCTGTAACACCCCGACTTACAGTCGGTACAGGTAAATTATGTGATTTAATAATATATGCGTTTTGAATTAATTGTATATGACTTATATGAATTATTTGAACTTATATGAATTTATTTGAATTAGTGTTGCATGTGTTTTATTCGTTTTAATTTGAGTTGACCTTATTTGAACCCGTATTCGTTAAACCGAACCAACTTGAACCGGAAACCTTGAACCGAACCCGTGAACCGAACCGGCTCAGCCTTCAAGGCTGAACCATTCTTTCCTTCTCTCATTCTTCACGTTATTTCCAGCTCCACCAAGCCAAGAGAGAGTTTAAACCCTCAAGTTGATCATCCAACCTTCCGAGTCGATATCTCTCTCGTTTCTTCGCCTTTTCTCGAACTTAGGTATGCTTTAGAATCCCCTCGTCGTGCTCGTCGTTTCTATGGTTTAAATTCTGAGTTTGGAGTGAGTTTTGCATGCTTTTGTTTCCCTACGTGAATAGTAAGGGTTTCATGTAAAACTTGGATATGTGCTCTTTGCTTGCTATTCTTGATCCCTAGCTTTATATATGAGTGGTATATGC
Organism: Lantana camara; assembly: GCA_037501455.1. Taxonomy (NCBI): domain Eukaryota; kingdom Viridiplantae; phylum Streptophyta; class Magnoliopsida; order Lamiales; family Verbenaceae; genus Lantana; species Lantana camara. The sequence continues at coordinate 123,575,381 of CM074857.1, forward strand.
TATATATGTTGCATTTATTGCATTTTATCCATGGTTGGTTGAGCATTTATGATTGATCATGAAGTTATCTTGAAGTTTGCATTCATTTGATCATGCCATTTCATTCCGTTTTCTTGCATTATTTGAGTGTTTATATGTCAAGCATGATATATATGTATGATGTGTGCATTTTGGGAGATTGTGGCAACTCTTAGGGATGAATTTTGGCCATTTTTGGCTCTTAAATGAGCTTCCCCTGTTTCTGTGAAAATATTTTCTGTTCCAGCTTCGAACCAGGCCGGAACGGCCGTTCCCGCCCAGTTTTAAACTGGGAACGACCGTTCCCAGGCTCGGTACTGTTCATCCCGAGAGTGGGAACGACCGTTCCCAGTTTGTACTGGGAACGGGAACGGTCGTTCCCAGGGCCGGAACCCGTTCTACTGGATCAAATCCGCGATCGTGGATTTTTCCTTAAGGAAAAATCCGCGAGGGTGGATTTGAGGCAGTAGCTTGGGAAAAATCCATGGGGGTGGATTTTTCCCTTTGGAAAAATCCGCTAGGGTGGATTTTGCCAATTCTTTTCTTTGATTTATTTATGCATTTATATGATTTTAAATGCTTTTCTTTTGCATATTAATTGTATAATTTGATTGTTTTGCTTAATTAAATTGTGATATTTTACGTGTGTACATGAATCATGCATTTTGCCGAGCGTCCTATTTGGTTCATATAGAGTCTAAGTCTTGGGCTTTCGTGTTTTCTTTTCAGAGGAGGTTCCAGTTGACGAGCCCGAGGCGTAGGTTGTTCACGTCTGCTCGTATTTTTGTCAAGCACAAGGTGAGGTTTAGGATTTTTATTAGTTAAGTGACCTAAAGCCTTACGTGATGTTTTCAAGCCGTGCATGTGACTATATATTATATATATATAGATATGTATGTGTTGATTAGAATATGTTTATGATCTTGTGAACAACTTGGTTTTGGGAAAAGATATTAAGTAAGCCTATGTAAGCTATGTTTTGGAAAAGCTTTATGTTTCTGTTAGCGAGATCGCCATGAAAGATTTGGCATGTGATATGATATGATTTGTATGTGTGGATCCAAGGAGCTACGGGTAAGGAACCCTCGGGACGGTTTGGGCCGTCGAGGTTCGGCCTGTGCGTAGTCTCCATCCGATATATCACACGCGACCCCTGGGAGTTTGGGAAGGTATGATATTTCGATGCCTTCGGCTTAAAAACCGGGGAGGGCACGATGTGGGTTCGCTACCCCTCGTGAGTCTGTATATGTATGGATGGTTAGGGCCGCCGGTGGCTCTTCCATCAATGGTGTAGAGGAGTATGTATGATTTCTGTTTTGTTTGTTCTGAGGAGTAAAGGTTGGAAGCTCGTTCTCGCCGAGCATTATGTTTGTTGTGTATGTTTGAGAAGTATGAATCGGGATAGTGTTTATGAAATGCTTTAAAGTATATGTATTTGTTTTTGGAAAGTTTTAGTTTGTAAAACCTATTCCGGTTCATAGTTTCGCCCGTTGCTATGTGCTCTGCTCTATTTATGTAGGGTGTGGGTGTGCGTTAGCCCCCTCACTCAGTCAGTTGACTGACTCCTCGTTTACTCTTTTAGTTGCAGGTTTTGGGAGCGTGAGCTAGGCGGGGAAGTGTGTCTGCTTTATGCACTTGTCAGTCTAGGTCTCGTTAGGTGCATTTACATTCTTGCACTTTATTATTTTGTAGTTATGCCGCTATGATTTGTATATACCCACTGATTATTTTGTTCGAGCCGGGATGGCTTTTGTACGTGACGTGTTGGTACTTATATGTAAATACTATATGGATAGGTGTGAGTTGGTACCTATACTTATATATATGTGATGATTCTGTTCATTGATTTATTTATTGCTTCCGCGCACTCTGTTTCCGTTTGGTTTAGCTCCGCCTAGCCTAGAGAGTGTGTTTGGTCTCCCGTTCGCTATGATTCGGATTCGGGTACGGACATTCCATTTCGTATTCGGGTTCGGATTATGGTGCGGGGGATGTGGCCCTACGTGTGGGTGCTACAGCCTCCCCTACCGACAGAGCACCTTGGCATAATCTCCAAATAAACACCTTTATCTTGGACGCCACATTTCTTCCCCACACCTCTTTCCATGAACGTCCGACAGAGGATTCTCCACCTCCATACTCTTGTCTTTGTGCAGACAAAGCCACAAGATAGGCACTTTTCACTGTAAATCTCCCATTCTTAGTGTAATGCCATACTCGCCTGTCCAATGACCAGGTAGATCCCAACGGGATAGAAAGAATGACTTCCGCATCCGGAGCTACAAACGAATCCCGCACCAATTCTTCATCCCACACGCCGCCTAGCTTAATAAGCTGCTTCACGTAGACCAACCCACTAGACTCCTCTGACCCCATTAGAGGCTGAAAACGAGAGGGACATGGAAGCCACTTGTTTCTCCATATTTGAATACACGCCCCATTCTCGACCCTCCATCTAACGCCCTTCTCAAGTAAAATTCTTGCATTCCAAATACTGCGCCACGTTACTAATGGGTTAGAACCTAAATTCGCCTAAAAAAAACTACCTCCAGCAAAATATTTCGCCCTCAAAAACCTAGATAACAGACTGTGAGGTTCCGTAACTAATTTCCACCCCTGCTTAGCCAACAATGCATCATTAAATGCTCTAAGATTCCTAAAGCCCATCCCGCCTTCTCCCTCCGGTGTGCATAGTTTCTCCCACCTCATCCAATGAATCATATTCTTACTCTTCCCGCTCCACCAAAACCTGGCCATCACGGAAGATATTTCACGTAAGAGTACTTCCGGGATCTTGAAACAACTCATAGCGTAAGCCGGTATTGCCTGGAGGATTGCTTTTATCAAGGTTTCGCACCCCGCCTGAGATAACGCCTTATCTCCCCACCCATGTAACCTTTTACCAATATGATCCCTAATACTCGCAAACACCTCTTTTTGAAAACTTGCCAACCATCGCCAGGAGACCAAGATACTTATCATGCTTATCAACCAAACGAACCCCTAACCGTCCAGCCAGCTCCTCTGCCAAATTCGAATCTACATTAGGACTAAAAATAACGTTTGATTTGGCATAGTTTATAAGCTGCCCCGAGGCCTCTCCACATTTCCCAAGAACCGCAAGAATCCCCTCCACCACCTCTCTTGATGCGGAACTAAAAACCATTGTGTCTTCAGCAAATAAAAAATGTGAAATTGCTGGAGCCTCCCTACAAATCCGAACACCCCCCACCCGGCTTTCATTGTCCAACAAGCAGCTAAAAACCTCTGCACATAAGAGAAACAAATAAGGAGATAACGGGTCGCCCTGACGAAGGCCACGACCAGGAGATAGTTTCCCAAAGCACGAACCATTAAGGACAAAAGAGTAATCTACAAGAGAAATGCAACGTATAAAGAGCTGAACAAAAATAGTATCAAAACCTAACCTCATATAGTACGCTCCAAGAACCGTCATTTCACCCGATCATATGCTTTACTCATATCCAACTTGAGAGCCAAAAGACCCTCAGCGCCCTGCTTTCTATGTTTAATGAAGTGATTGACCTCAAACGCACACAAAACATTGTCAGTTATAAGCCTACCCGGAACAAAAGCACTTTGGGTAGGAGAAATAACTGTTTTTAGCACTGGCTTAAGACGAATGGATATGGCTTTAGAAGCAATTTATACATAACGTTGCAGAGGCTAATAGGGCGAAGATCAGACATGCTAGAAGGATTTTCAACTTTAGGAATTAACACAATATTTGTAGCATACATGGCCTTATCGAACCGTCCGTGATTTAAAAATTCAATTGTACAATTAATAATATCATCACGAACAAAGCTCCAAAATTTTTGGAAAAAAATAGGGGGCATACCGTCAGGCCCTCAGGCCTTCAGGGGGAACATGGATTTCAATGCCTTCTCGATTTCCAAGGGAGATTACGGTGCGGGAAGCGATTCATTCATCTCTAGAGTCACCTTATGTTGTAAGTGAACCAACATACTATCAATGCTCTCGATTGGAGTCAGGTTAGATGTGAAAATCTTCGCGAAATGTCCCTCTATCACATTTTGAATATCCTCCGTTTTAGTCCGCAAACAGCCCTCCTCATCCATCAGTTTAACAATCTGGTTTTTCTTTTCTCTAGATTTCGTTCTACAAAAGAAATATCCCGTATTACGATCCCCTTCTGTCATCCAATGTGCTTTAGCTCTCTGTCTCCACCATGCCTCTTCCCTCGCATACCATTCAGAAATTTCTGCCCTAAGAGAACTCTCAATCTCTTTGCTTTCCACCGAAATATACCCCTTTCTTAACTCACGAAGCTTATCCTCTAGTTTTTTAATTCGAATCTTAGGAGCCTCAAATTTATCTATAGCCCAAGCTAAGAGATCCAATTGAACCTATTCTATCTTGCATCAAGCTACGCTTGTCGAATCCCCTGCTAAAGAGCTGTCCCAGCTGTCCCTCACTATTCTTTCGCAATCTGCATCCCGCAACCACGCTGATTCAAATTTAAAGGAGCTTTCATACCTCCGAGACGTGGTTCTCTGCCCTGTTTGAGACAATCGTAAGAGCACCAGCTTGTGATCAGACGTATTAGAGGGTATATGATGAACAGAATAACCCGGGAAAAGATTTTTCCACCCCCTGTTTCCTACAGCTCTATCCAGGCGTTCTTTAATTGTGTACGGGGTCGGGTTGTTGTTACTCCAAGTAAATTTCTCTCCCGAGAAACCCAAGTTTACCATATTACAATCGCCTAACCAATTCCGAAACGCTGACATTTGATGTGCTGGCCGTGTCCTCCCCCCACTTTTCTCATCCGGCCAAAGAATCTCATTGAAGTCTCCCACCACGAGCCAAGGATTCCGCGGGGAACTTCTCAACGAATTCAATAGATTCCAATTTATTTTCCGCCTAGTAGCATCAGGGTGTCCGTAAATACAAGTAAGATGCCAACTTATCAAGGCATTCGGAGTGTGAATCATTACATCAAAATGGTACTTAGAATAGCTCAAAAGATCAACGGGGACATCCTTCTTCCACATTAAGGCCAAACCACCACTTAATCCAATCGCGTCAACACTGAGTCCCATATAACCCCATTTATCTATCAAACCTTCCATCCTTCTCTTTTTACATTTAGTTTCCGAAAGAAAGATCAACAGTGGGTCGAATTTATGGAGGAAGCCCTCCAGTTCCTGAGCTACCCAAGCCTGACCCAAGCCTCGGCAATTCCAAGCACAAAGATTCATAATGCTGCAGCCTCCGCCGGACCAAGAGACTCTGTAGATTCCGTCAGTGAAATTAGAGTTTTTTTCAGGGGACGAGAATCTGTGAGAGCTCCAGAAATAACATTGACACTCCTCTTACCGAGATTCGAAGAAACCAGTTCTAAACCAATCGGGGCATCCACCAGCATTGTGTCAATAATCTGAGGATGAATCAGTGAATCAATCTCGTTCCCATCTTCTTTTTATTCCGTTGTTTGAATTTTCGGTGTGTAGTTGGATTAGATACATGTAACTGTGAGTATGTTTTAAGATAAGGTGGGGCTGGGTTATGAGAGAAGGTGAAAGTCGTGTTGGTAGGGATAGTTGGAGGTGAGGTAGTCTCGGTACTGGGGGAGGAAAGGGCCTTCTGTGTTAAAGGGGTAGCTTTCAGGTTATGTGGGTTAATATCTGTGGGGCCTATGGTAGCGTCAGGGGTCAAGTTTCTGGGAGAAATTACATTAGGGACTTTTGTAGATGGCACATTTACTAGGGGGGTCCAGAAGTGGGGGGATAACCAATTGGTCTACTATAGGGGAGTTAGTTTCGGTAATGAGATTGGAGAAAGTGGGTGTTTGACTTTTCTGTGAGTTTACAATAGGGATAGTATTAATTTGAATATGGGGGATGTGGTGATTAGAAGTTTCTTCAGAGTGAGAACTTTCAGAAAAATTAGGAAATGGTTCATGAGATCCCCGCATCTGCCGAATAGGGTTACCGGAAGCTAACGTACTATCATGGGGCCTCCGGAATACAGGTCAGCTCTCATTACCTGAAGGAGTCCCGCCGGATTCCTTCCAACCCGACATCTCTGATTCCGACGATGATCTTAGCTAGGCACCATAAGGGTAATTGGGACTCGGATCCTGAAAGCCTTCCTCACATTGCTGCGGACAAACGTTGAGAATATGATCACACTTTCCACATAGGTAGCAAAAATTGGGCAGACGTTCATAGCTTAACTTGACTAACATCCCTTCATCACCCACGGCGTTCCGGATCCTAATAGCTCTCTTTAAAAGTTCCTCCATGTTCATACGAACCCGCAACCCCATCTTCGGGCTAAAAACATGACTACCCTTCTTTTTGCCATCGAATTCGACGAACTTTCCAATCTGATTCCCTTAAATTCAGCCATGGGACGTGTTCTCTTATTAAAAGGTATCCCTTCCACCTGAACATGAAACTCGCAGTCCAAGAGGTCACATGAAAGTGGATCCGTTGAATCTGTTACCTCTCGGAGCAGCAAGAGATTTTTTTTGAAAGACCACGGGCCTCCCTTCATAATTCTTTCGAAATCTATCTTGTGATATACCATGAACAAAAACCTACCTCCATCCAGTTTCTCAATATCTATACCCTTGATAGGATTAAATAACCCCTTCATCACAGATTGAAAGACATCGAACCGAAAAGACTTCTTTGATAGAATCCTTCCTACTATCATATACCCGATTCTCTCCCCATTGCCCTTCCACGCCAATTCAGGGGCTATTCTATCTATATCCTTCGTGGAAGTTAGGGCAAACACCTTGCTCAAGTCATCCACTTTTGACTCCATCAAACCAGAGATAGTATGTAGAACCACTACCTGCCACAGAGAATCCGGTGAATGAAGTCTTGTCCGCGTCTCCCTGGAAAGACAAGACAAAGTGCAACGTTAGTATGATAAAGCGAACCTAAACTAGTAATAAAGCAAGGGAGATAAGGGTTCAGCGTATGAGCGCGTATTCAGGCGAATCCGGTCGCTATGTTAAACACTCGTGTATGCGGAACTCTTAGAAAAGAACTTTGAATTATCTACACTCCGGCAGGAAACCCTCATGCGAGAGAGAAACTCTCAGGAGAGAGAAAAACTAGGGATTTTTACGACAGATACCCAACATAGGGAACCTCATTCCTTAGTCTGTTTGGGAGTCTTTACTTTGACTGGAAATGGCGGTTTGGTTGGATAAACCTCATTTTCAGCCTTTTACTTGTGACACCCCGGTTTTTCGGCGCTCCAGGTACACACTTACGAGAAAGCTAAATGTGAAATTTAAATTATTTTAATTTCATATTTAATTGAATTTATATGAAATATTCGAATTATATGTCAAAATTTACCTAAGTGATTTATGATATGAAATTTTATGAATTTTATGATATGTGAATTTAATTCTGAGCATGCTAATTTTTGTGAATTATGTGATCTATGCGAATTAAGGGCTTAATTTTATGATTTATTTAATTTTGGACTTAATCGAAAATTTGAACTTGGACTTATTTGACACTTTTTAAAAGTTTTGGACCTAATTGAAAAATAACCTTTTTAATAAAATTGGAATTGTTTTAATTCGTTTAAATATTATTTTAAAATTTTATTTATTAATTCTTTGAAATTTCATTTTATTATTTGAATAATATGCATAATTGGTGAAAATGTGTTGCGTTTGTGCTCGATTTGAGATCGAAATTTCGTGCCGATTTAATGTGCATGAATTATATGTGTTATGAATTCGTTTATGTGCTCGTTTTAATTTTTTTCGGACTTGTTTGATATGGTAACGAACCATATTTTAATTGTTGGGGATTCGAGGGCCTAAGGTAGTTTTAGCGCGCCTTGGGTTCCGGAGGCCATATCTTGAGATCGGGAATTCGGATTCAAATTTCGGAAGTGACGCTGGACTCGTAACGAAGAATGGGAGCTAAGGAACCTGACTTTGTATTTTTCTAAGCCCGTTTAAGCCTCCGAAATTTGTCCGAACCGAGCAGCTCGTGCAGATTTGCCACCTTGGAGTATTTTGGCCATATCTCTCTCAATTCTTAACCAAATGAGTTGATTCTTGAGCCTAATTAACCCTAGTTAAGCCCTCTATCTCTATACCTAACCCTCATTTCGAAAATATCAGCCAAGAGAAGGAAAAGAGCTGCTGAACCTAGAGAGAAAGAGAAAGGGATTTTCTGCACTATTCATTTTGCAATTTCAAGCTCAATACACCTCCGATTCGCCTCAAATTCGAAAGGTAAGCTCATGATTTGATTCTCCATCTTCTAATCTTTCTTTTAAGTGTTTAATTGCTGATTTTCTTGGAGATTTGAGTATGCTTTGGTGAAGAACATGAATAGTTAGGTTTTAGCTTGAATTCTTTAATCTATGGTTGTTGTTCGGTTTTGTTTGATTTGAGGCATGAAATATGTTCACTTTAGCTTCCTTTAGACATTCATGAACTTGAATTTGATTTATATGAGGTGTATGGGATCCACCATGGCTGAAAATGTGATTTTTGGAAGCTTTATGGCTGAATTTGCTCCCTTGTTGCTGCGTACCAGTTGCTGTGGCTGTTGTGCATGATTTAGGCTAGAGTCTTGTGTATTTTGCTGCCTTGTTATTGGTCTATGTGTTGCCTTTCATATGCTGCTGCTGTGCTTGAAGAAAGGAGGAGAAAACAGGGGCTGTTGCTGCTACTTTCGTGTCTGGAATAGCTCCCCGGGCGGGGAGATTTTTCCTTGATTGTGTACCCGGTCGGGGAGGTTATATGCAGTTACTTGGTGCAGCTTTCTTTCCTTCTTTTTATATGTCTTGTGGTTTGTTATGCATGCATGTAATTGTTATATGAGCTTGTTTGGTATGTTATGAATTTAATTGGTGTGTTATGAGTTTAATTCTCAATTTATTTGTGTGATATTTCGTTAATTGCTCCAATATGCCTAAGTATGAACTTATATGAAGTGCATTGCATCATTTGCATCCATATGCATTTGCCGAGCGTTTCTATGGTTCATATGGAGTCTTAGCCTTGTTTCTTGTGTTTAGATTGTTCGAAGGAAGTTGCTCGTGGGTTGCTTTGAGCCGTCCGTTCAGTTTGTACGTCAAGGTGAGGTTTTAGGTTTGTTATATAATGCGACCTACAACCCTATATATTCGTTTTCAAGCCCGCATGCGATTATATTATTATATTTATATAATAGATATGTGTATATATGTTATGTTTATGACTTTTTCATATGATTAAATGTTTTGAATTATATATATACGAGCATACGTAAGCTCGAAAACGTTTTGCAACGAGGCTATGCTCCAAACCGTGTACTTTCAAGCTAGCTAAGGATTAGGATGACACGGAGAGGTACGTCTATAGCATACGCTAAGTTGCAAGGTATGGTATGTTTGATAAGGTACGTATGATTATGATTAAGTTACGTTTTGTTTCGAGCGAGTTATGGTACGATATGTTCTGGTATGATTTGTTTGGTTCGATGGGCCCCGGAGATGTGGGTAAGGGAGACCCGGGACGACCATGGGGTCGCCGGTTATGACCCCTGTGCACATTCTCCTGTTGGATAGGATCAACCCGAAATCCACTAGGAGGTTTGGTGGGGGACAGAATCCTTGGGCGTGAGCGTCATGAAACTCACGACCCATACATAACGTAATGGATGGCTAGGGTCGCGCAACCCTTCCATCACCGGAGAAAGAGGTTTGTTATTTAATGTTACTTTTGTTTTGATTTGTGATGTTTGATTCGTATGAGGAGCCCAGGATGGGATTGGTGCTCGTACTCGCCGAGCTTTTTGTACGTTATGTTGATTATGAAACGGGATAGGACTTTTAATTTAAAGATACGCTATGCTTTTGATACGATATGTATACGTTTATTTTAAAAATGGATTTCGGTGTGCAAAACCCTATTCCCGGTTCATAGTCTTTTGTTTAATACATGTTATGTTCTATATTATGTATCGTGTAAGTGTGTTCAGCCCCCTCACTCAGTCGAGTTGTAGACTGACCCCTCTCCTTTTTCCCCTTTAGTTGCAGGTGCAGGTTTTGGGTCGAGCTAGGCGGCGGTCTTCTTTTGGGTCTTTTGAGTCAGTTGTTCGAGTCTTTTTGCATTCTGCATCTTTAGCATTATGCTTTGGAATATTAGATATGTATAAGCCTATGATTTTGTATCTAATGTATCTCGTTGATTTGATATGACTCGGGACAGGTTTCTAGGATAAGAATGATCTCATTATGTATTTATGTTTGATTTACGGGATTAGGTATATATGCTAGTTGAACCCGTCGCCTGTTTTTATTTGAGATTTTGCATGATTATGAATGTATTTGTGATCCTGTTGCTTCCGCCTTTGATTTTATTTTGTTGTGCACTCTGATTTAGGGTATAGACCGCCTAGCCTAGGGATGTGTTTTTGTTGTCTTCCGTTCGCCATGGCTTGGTGCGTGTGCGGAGTTTCCATTTCGTTACACGTGTCGAGCTGTGGTGCGGGGGATGTGGTGTCCTTCGCTCCGGGGTGCTACATTACTTCAATGGTTTAATTTTTGGGACTTAACCCGGAGCCTCGGGAAATTAACGGGAAAGGATGGTGAATATAAAAGCTAATCAGCCTAGTGTGAATGGGTCGGTTGAAAGGTCAATATTACCCCCACTTTTATACCAAAAATTAATCTTAGCCCTTCAAATTTTTGTTTCCGCCAAAATCCAACAATTCGTTCGTCTATAGTCACAAAAACTACATTCCAAATCTACTTCCCAAATCCAAACATAAATGAAAACCCAAAGATTTTTCAGTATATTTGGGGGAAAAAGTACTGACTCCACACTCAACGTTACCGATCAATAAAATCTCAAATCCAACTCCTGCAACAAAAAGGGCAAAAGAGCTCCGAGAGGATGGGGACCTTTGCCTTTTTTGAGAAGTAAAGCAACAAAATCGTGCTTGCGAAAATGATTATGAGCTGAAATAGTTGGAAAGATTTAAGCAAATTGATTTCCTCCTTTTGAAGAAAGAGAAGAAAAAGGGATAGATAATTGGTTAGTTCCAATTTGAATTTTTGGGGTTTTTGGTTCATGTGATTAAGATTTGAAAAGAAAATATAAAACAAAAATTGTAATGATGTGGTTGTAGGGCAATTTTTGGGGTATTTGTTGGAATTGTTCTTTGGGAAATAGAGGGGCGTTTAGGTAATTATCCTACTAAACTATTGTTTGTAACCCATCAAAGCAAAATGTCCTGCAAACTGGGCTAAATAACAAATTTGTTTACCCATCAAAGTAAAGACAATCATCGTTTATACAACCAGAAAAAATTTGTTAACCAATTTATCGACAATGGTTATCAAACTAGAAAAGTAAAGACTCCCTTTGTGTTTATTTTTTGTTAATGGGACAATGTTCTCCCAGATTTTGCTTATTTACACTTATAATTAATATAAAATTAAACTAAAATGATGGTCATTCTCGAACTTGAATGAGTTTGATTACTCGAGAGTTTTAGATGAGTCGGAGCTCATGCGTATACATTTTTAAAAGTTTAATTCACATATATTTGATTTATTGACAGTTGACACGTTGTTAACATATCTCACATTGATAAAATATTCAAAGGATAAATATTTTGAATATCCTCTAATATCGTGATTTTTAGAGTTCTTATCCTGAACTATAAAAAGTCGACATTTGCATCATCGACTATTATTTTTTAACAAATTACAATCTAATTCCACTTGTCGTGTAATACGTACAAGAAATTTCGTATATGTGTCGCACATCCATTAAACACCCTTCAAATTTTATTGCAAAACTGGACAATTTATCCGATCGACCTCTATACACTATACGACAATTCCACGTTTAAGATACAAATGAGAAATTACGTTTTTATTTAAGGCCACGCCCGTTGCATTCCATTAAATGGACCATTTATTTTTTCACTAAATAACATAAATACTATATATTTGTTTTATATGGATAGTAGTGTGACATATCATGTGAAGCAGCCAGGATATATAACAACCATGCATGTGATTTTCTTATCCTCGCACAGTCATTATTAGTCCTCTTTTATCAACTGCCCGTTGACTATATTTAAGTAAGGTTTTGAGTTCGAGTTTTGTGGATGTAGAAGACGACGCTGGGAGAGATTCCCGTGTAAAGCGTCTTCAGTATCTCGAGAAGTTAGTTCTTCACTCAATTGGGTGGGGGCGGGACACATTAGGAGAACCAAAAAGTATTATTTTTAATACTACAATAGTATCAATCGTTAGGTTTATTGAACAATCAAGTATGATAAAAAGATAATGACATTCAACAAATTATAAATCATAGAATCACATCCCTCGGAACTAAAACCCCCTCGAAACACAAGTCTTGGAGCCTCAACCTCGATTGATAGATCGAGACGTCGTTGGCAAAGCTGATGGTGGTTTTTCCCTCTACTATTCTTTCACTAAAAGAAATTATTGAGGCCCCGTCAGAAAATTAATAATAAAATGAGAGGGAGGGAGAGTAATGATGCTACTTTTAATCGTTATGGCGAGTAGGGTAGGGGAGATACAATGTGATTCACATTGTGTTGGCTTGTATAGTTGTATTGATATCTTGCCATATGTTAAATACTTAAATTACTATTTGATTTTGAAGAATTGACGATACTTACACAATTCACGTGGTCAGCTTTTGTCTTTTGGAGATCTTGAATGATATTGTTCTACATAAAAAAAACAAGTTTATTTTGTTGTTCAATTATTGATTGAAACTTTGATAATAATTGATTGCGACTTTGTTATTTATTTTTGAAAGTGTTTTTTGGGCATAATTAAGGGTTCCCAAGACTAAATTAGTATTGATGGATTAATTATATTTAGTACTTTTTGAAGTGTCAGAATATTATAATTCCTCTAATAGTCATTTTATTATATTTTAGTAATTTCGAAAAATTATAAATTACATTAAATCAGTTTTTTTTTTTAATTTATGGTGACATCATAAATTTTAGGATTTAAGTATTCAATTTTATCCCTACCTTAAATTTAGGATAAACTTGATATAAAAAAAAATTATCTATTAAAGTAGGGGTAAATAAAAATTTCAAGTACCAAAATTTATGACATCACATTAAATCTAACAAAAAACTGATTTAATGTAATTTATAACTTTTAGAAGGAGACAAAATATAATAAAATAACTAACAAATATCTAATTATAATATTCGAAATTCTAAAAATGCTCAATAATGTAATTAACCCTATAATTGATTATTGATTGCTGGCGATCATACGTGAAAGGCCATTTTGAAATGTTAGGTACGGCCGTACAATTTTTGATAATTAATTTGTTGCTCAATTTTTTTGTACTATATATCCAGTTATATATTTATGGTGCTTAAAAGAAACGAGGGAAATTATTAATTTGTTTTTCCATTACTTAGTTGGTCGTGTACTCCACTAATTATCCATATATTAAATAATTAATTAACATTAGATTAACTCATCATTAATTAGAAGTAACAGCGAAATAATAAATATAATATTGAAATAAAATCCATTGGTACTGACATTAACATTCACATGATATGTCTGTAGACCGTGATAGTTGAATGTATTAAAGCATAAAAATATTGTTTGCGTGCCTTGTTTTCGATTTCATGATATAATTGTTTTAATTTAATCGTTGAAAGTTGCAAGATAATTGATGATATAACCTCTGATGTATGAAAATTTCTAAAATATCATTTTATCATGTCGGATTATATTATATTGGAGACTCGTATTTAAATATGATATCGAACACTTCTTGTGTGAGAATTTTCAAAAAAAAAATTGCATATTCATATCGTGTTAGTCTCCGTAAAAACACTACTCTGGTATAGTAATATATGATTTGAATTTATGATAAACGTTGGAAGCATGCTTAGATTATTCAATTTAGGAATGATAAGCGTTGTTTCGGACATTTTCACCAAGACACAAATGAAATGTTTGACACTTAATTATATATAATATAATTTGCGTGAAAAACATAACGACAATCACACTTAATTTTCAATAGTAACCCTAAGTTAGAGAACAAATTTGAAAATTTTAAACAATTAGGTGAGGCAGTTTAATTTGTTACATGCTTACATCTTAACAGCCCCTAGTACTTAATTAAACTAATGAATATTAAATTAGAGTAAATCACCATGATAAATAACGTTGTAACTATTAAACGAACTCGAAAACTCTTGGTCAACTTTGTGTAACGCATGTTATAACTTTGACGTATAAAGATGATCAAGTGGGCATATACGATACATTTGGGAATTTAGATTGTTGGTAACACAGAGCTTTGGTCAAAGTAATAACAGTAATGTTTTAAATCTTTTAATACATTTTGTTCACATGCTTCTTAGTTCAGAGACTTTAGTCTTGAACTAAACCATGGAATGTAATCATATAATTGTTTAATTAGATAAATCTTCCGGATACGCTCGTAAATCAAACAAGCAGACAGTTTAATGTACGTGATGCATTTGCACATATAAATAAATTGGTTACGGGTTTAAATTTTACGTATATAAAGTAGTAGGAAACCAGGCAACACCTGTAATACTCGAGTCTTATAAAAAAATATCATTATATTTGGAATAATATCGAGAAAAGTATATTTAGAACACGTTTGTTATTATCTATACTAAAAAGGAAGAAGTTTTTACTCACAAGCTACGTTCTTTGATGTACCTAACATACGCTCAAAATCATGAATATTTTTTATGAATAAATTGAAATTTGATACCTCCACTCATCCCACCATCCGTAACCCTTCTTCCCCCACTAAGAAATAGTTAATAATCATCGATGTTTTAGATGATTCAAAAAAATTATTTCTTCATCATTCACGGATTTTAATTGTGCTCTTCGCTTCCTGTTCTCTCTCTGAACAAGGCAAAAGCTTCCCTTTCAACTCCGATCCGACGATGGAGAACACAGTTTCATCGTCGGATCGACCCAGATCTGTTCTATTTTACTCAATTCTTCTTCGTTCATTGGGATCCACCCAGATCTGCTGCCACTCTCACGGATCTACAGTAAGTTTCATCACCAATCTTCCAGATCTACTGACATCCTCCCAGATCTAGTGGATTTCTCTGTTCACAGACGATTTCGTTATCTGTTTTTTTTCTTTTTGGTTTGTTTTCTTTTGTTTCTTCCGTATGGAAGCTTTATTCCTTCCATATAGAAGTTTTGTCCCTTCCGTTTGGAACTTTAGTTTTATCTTTTCATGTGTTTATCCGGGAAATTTTCTGGCCGAGTTATCTGTTGTAGGCCTAGCTATCTATACTCAATTGGGAGAAAAATCGACTGCAGAACTCCAGCCGCATCAGATTGAGATCAACTTGAGAGGATCAATCTTCAAAGAATCCTTTTCTTTTACTAATTGTGATGCTAATATAATAGCTCACAAATCTGTTGGAATTGCGGTTTCGGCCTGCGTTAATTTTTTTGTTGTTGCTTCTTGTATTCTTCTTATTGTTACTCATGATTTGCTATAATATTTCTCTTTGAGGGTTTTGGTTGTAAAAAAAAAAAAGAAATAGTTAATAATCAAAATGAGTGCCAATAAAATTCTATTTAAAATATTATTATTAAAAAAAAATTATGCATGCAGGAATAACGTGCTCCTCCCTTAGCAGAAATTCAACTTTTGTACTATAAAATTTAATGCGTTTTGTGGGATTAGAAATTCAAATTTTGTGTTACAAAATTTAATATTTGCATTCAATTCACGCACTAGAGGGATTAGATCTGACAAATCAACATGGACGTGACCATGCAAGGGACTTATTAATTAATTATTCTAATTTTTTTAAAAAAATTTTGTTAGCTGAATCTTACCAGCCTTGCATTTTGAAAAAGTATTGCATTAAAGAAGAATCTACATAAAATTGATTTCCCAAATACATAAGAAAACATATGTTCTATACTTTCCTTGCAGACAATGGGAAGAACCAAATGGAAATAACCAAAGGTCCAAAAGACATAAAAGTAAATCTATCCATTAGACCTAATACAGATAGAAAGTTGTGAGACTAAAGATAATAATAATAATTAATAACAATAATAAAGGCAGAAAAAGATAGGCATCAATCCATGCATTCCCATTATGGGAAACAAAAATGTAGAAAATGAGCGCTGAGTTTTGTTTGGCGTGAGATCAGTTTTCAAACTCGTTAATCGTAATTTGAACTGGGTTCAAATTACTATTCTGAGTTTCCGACCGCACCGTGTGCAATTTGAAAATTGACTTCAAATCAATTTCTAAAATAGAGCCCCACTTATTTGTTTCCGATCAACCCATTTCTATGTATTCAAATTGTGGGTCGATATATTATCACATTAAAAAAATTAATAATTTGATAGATAACCATTGTTTTGTCAACTTATTAGTGTATTCATTGATGTATCCAAGAATATATCCAAAAATAAATAAAATTCATCATATATAATAAATGTGATCCAGATTAAAAAGATATTATCTGGTCTGTGTTTGGGTTCATATCTAGAAAAATAATTTTTTTTAAAAAAAGATTGAAGAATATAATATTGCATGCATGTACTGCAGGAAT
Organism: Lantana camara; assembly: GCA_037501455.1. Taxonomy (NCBI): domain Eukaryota; kingdom Viridiplantae; phylum Streptophyta; class Magnoliopsida; order Lamiales; family Verbenaceae; genus Lantana; species Lantana camara. The sequence continues at coordinate 123,592,030 of CM074857.1, forward strand.
GGATTATAAAAATAAAAAATGAGATTCGCATGTGGCTTCTCTGGACGTAAGCTTTAGCTGGAGATATGGTTATGAGGTTGTCATATCATTAGAACTTTCTCTTAATCATTGTGATTTGATTTAATCTTAATCAATTCCTCAACCACTTCATAACTAAGCATTAATACTGCAAACTAATCAAGGTAATTAGGGACAGTATTACTTAATTAAATCCGCATAATCAAAGTGGGATAATATATATCCTAAAGGCCTAAACACTTTGTTATTCAGATTCATAGGATCCCTCTATAATACTAACACTGCCAGAATGTATAAGTATAATACTATGTTTGAAAAAGTTATTCAAAGCGTGTCTGCGTTGTTAACTTATCATTCAAAGATTAAAAAAGGTGTTTTTTTTTTAAATAATAGAAACAAAAACACAAAAGAAAAGTAGTTGTGGATTTACATTATGGACTTGGACGACTTGCGGTCAACCCTAATATATATATCAATAATTTCTTTCAATATCAAGTATCTAGCTATAACTATTGAATAACAGGCCCAGCTCGATCATGACATGCCCCGTTATTTTTAATTCAACGTTATTCATTAATTGATTGACAATTTTAGTTTTTCATTTAGTTTTATATTCCATTTATTTAAATTATTTGAGATTGAATCAAATAAGATTATATAAGTGTAAAACTCCTCTAGGTTCAAGTTGGGTCGGATTATACAAGTGTAAAATTCTGCCTACGAACTATGTAAGTATAAAACTCCTTTGAATTCGGGTAGGATCGAATTATGTAAGTGTAAAACTCCAACTATTAATGATAATTGATTAGCTGCATTTCTAAAACTCCGAATATGAAATTCTCAAAATTAATATAATATCGAATTGCTAATTTACGCGGGACGGGTATTATGAAATTTTGGACTTTTAGTTACACCATTGCAATAACGATCTCAAAATAATGATTCATTCAGCTTGGGCGGTTGCATATGTGATGATTGATATGTGTTAATGTTAATGGGCCGTACAAATTTGTTAATGGGCCGACCCTTATCATTTATGCTCTACTCATTTCGGACTTTGTTAATGACTGGCCCGGTTTGAAATATGGGCCTAAAAATCTATAGACTAAAAAAAGTGTGTTAATTATAACCCACCAGTATTTTTTTTTTTTTTTTTTCACATAACACATTATGGGAAAAAAAAAAGTATTTATCATTATGTTAACCCGAATTTTTTTTTTTTTTTAATTTATACCAAAAAAAAATAAAAATCCTAAATCATTTGATATTATGCCCCTATCTTGCCTTAAAGCTATGTACAAAATATTAAAATACAATATCAATGAACATTTGACATGTTTGGATTGATTCTTTAAATGATACCAATAATTTTAAAAATATCATATTATATTATATTGAATTCTATCAGATATTCATAACGAATAAATTTTATATTATAAATTTGATAAAAAATTTAATATTATCGTACCCGTATATTATGTTCTTATCTTAATACATATATTTAGAATGACATTACAAGTCAACATTTTAGACTTTTTAATCTGATCGGCTCTGCATTTCAAAATCAAATTGAGCAAAGTACTCATCAAATCCGTTCTTAATAAATAAGTTAAACCTGAGGTAATATTAGATATTAAATTTCCAAATTAAATTACTTTTTATTAGGCATGCGGGTAATTGCTTCTTTTTTCACCTTTTTTTGGGTAATTATTTTATACTATATATATATGTATTCAAAATTTAATATGGTATATTATCAATTTGCTTGATAAGGGAAAAAGGAAAAAAGAAACGGGAAATTCCCGAAAAATCCCCATATGGGAACTCAAATTCCTCTTTATTTCTCACTTTGAAAAAAGTTCTTCTGAACTCCCCAGATGAAAATCAAAGTTCCTCTTTACTCCCCGGTTTTTTTTAAGGTTGTTTAAAAATTCAAGAATCGCGTACCCGAATCCCGAAATCACGGCAAATACATCATTTGGGCATTTAGGTACGTGATTTCGGGATTCAGGTACGCGATTCTTGAATTTTTATATAATTATGAGGAGTTAAAGGGAATTTGGCTTGTGATCTAGGGAGCAAATGAGAAATTTTTATAAAATAGGGAGTTAATGAAAAATTTTTCAACTTTTACGTACTTCTAGGTATTTATTTTTTAAATTTAAAAAAAAAAAGAAATTATATATTTGGGTATCATTCCTTCCCACCTAGAAGCAGATTGTGTGTTGTGTGTGAGAATTAAAGCTAAAGCAGTGGATTTTTCTCACGCACACCAAAATTTGGTGCAAATATTCCTTCAAGATCCTCAGATCTCTCTTAAAAATCCCATCTTTAGTCGTTTTATTCAATCGCAAATCGTAGTCAAGATTCGGGTTGTCGTGTTTTGCTCCTATCTTTGATTCGATGTTCTTGGCTTCATGCGCCCAAATATGTGAAGTGTAAAAAGAAATTCAAGGCCAAAAGGGTGGGAGTCCGTTAGGGATGACACGTGAGAAAATATAGATAATCGGGCTCGAAGATTTCTTGGTAGAGCCATGTCGATTTCAGGCAAGTTCTCCTCTCCAGTATGGATGATTTGGCTTTTAATGATGGGTTTTTGTTGTTGGATTGCGGATGATGAATAAAGATTGCTTTTCTTTTTTTTTTTGGTGTATGTGATATTTGGAATTTGGGAGCTTGATTATGAATCAGAAATTTCAGTTGCGTGATGTTCATTGTAGAATTTATGTGTTAGTTATAGACTTATAGCTGCTTTTTGTTGATTGGATTGTGAAATTCGTGTGTTGCTGATGCAAGAGGCTTGAAGTGGGCCGAGTAATTTTTCTATCCTATTTGCTCGTGTTCAGTCTGAGAGCTTTTGTTTGTTTGGCCCCATTAAGGAACTTAGCTATTGAAAGTTTGCCTGAAGATAGTTCTATTAGGATAGAGATAGACGCAGAGGTGGGGTTGGGGTTGGGTTGGGAGTACGCATTTACTTCAGTCACTCTAATCTGCATATTTATGCTTACCTCTCTGCTTGCATTACTGCTAGATGATACAATGATTACTCAGTTTTGTCCAGTAATATCTGAATAAGTTGTTCTTTTGATTGATCCACATGCATTTGTAGTTATACGGTAATAACAGATTCAGTTGGAGTTTGGAATAAAATTTATTTATATGTGACTTCAAGTTTTTTCCAATGCAGTGTGATTGACCATATACGTAAGATTCCAATATCTTATGTTCCTTGATTGATTGTTTCTACTTTTCAGAACTTCGCACAAGGCATCAACAAGAATTGGAAAATTTGACTCTAGCATCACAGCCTTTGAAGACACTAAAGCTTTTCATTTTGGCGGTTAGACTGTATATCAGACAATCAGTAGCATATCTTTTGTCACATGGCGGTTGGTTTATGCTGTTGAGCTCTATTCTTGTGGTCGCTGCCATAATATCAGTGACTGTTGATGGTCCTCATGAGAAGGTAATCTGAGCCAGTGTTTTTTAATCATCATAACTCTTTTCTCCTATTTTCGTGTTTCTTCTTCTTTATTTTTTTCTATTAAACGTTTTTGTGTGTCTGTGTGTGAATATCCTGTTAATTGACACGTGTTGTGTTGCTTATTCGTTATGCAGCATGTTGAGGAAGTTGTGCATTATATGCATTTTGGACTGTGGTGGTTGGCTCTTGGTGTTGCGTCTTCCATTGGACTTGGTTAGTAGGATATAGAAAATTCTTTGGGACAACTCCTTTATGTCAATAGAAAACCGTTTCTAATCTTAACCATAACTAACAATATTTAGGAAAAGAAATCTTAGACCGATCTCTATCAACATGCTTCTTGAAACTATGCCTGTATTATCCTTCTTGAAACATCTCCGATTCTTACCATCTAAACCGATTCCATTATCAAATTGTTTGTAGGATCCGGATTGCACACTTTTGTTCTGTATCTGGGACCTCATATTGCCTTGTTCACCATAAAAGCCATACAGTGCGGCAGAGTAGACATCAAAAGTGCTCCATATGATACAATCCAACTGAAAAGCAGTCCTTCATGGCTTGGAAAGGAATGTGCTCATTTTGGGCCCCCGCTGTTTCCAGCATCAGATGGTGTAAGGGTCCCACTTAGTAACATATTGCCTCAGGTCCAGTTAGAGGCAATTTTGTGGGGCCTTGGCACTGCACTTGGTGAACTCCCACCCTACTTCATCTCAAGGGCAGGTATTATGAACCGTGAACTTTGCGTTATGTTTTCCTTTCTCATTTTCTATTTTTTTGGGGAAGAAGATAGCTTTTTTGTGTGAGATTGAGCATAAGTGTCACTTGCTTTATGAGAAATAATATTTAAATGTGATGATCATAATCTATAGGTCACATTATTTCGTTGCGGGTCATATGTGGGCTTAATTTCTCTTCTGTCAAACCAATAAGTCAATAATATTTGTGGGTGATATGCTCTTCATGCAGCTCGCTTATCAGGTGGTACAGTGGAAACCATGGAAGAATTAGATGCTTCATCAACAGAAGAAGATGGCTTTATATCAGCTCGTCTAAATCAAATGAAGCGCTGGTTCTTGTCTCATGCTCAATATTTAAACTTCTTCACTATTTTAATTCTTGCTTCGGTAACTTTTTCTAATTCTTGTGTTTACATGGCCTTTAATTTTTAATAGATTTCCTCGTGGAAGTTTCATCTCATTCCATTATCACCTCCTTTAGGTACCCAATCCATTATTCGATCTTGCTGGAATAATGTGTGGACAATTTGGAATTCCATTCTGGGAGTTTTTTCTGGCAACAATGATAGGCAAAGCAATTATCAAGACTCACATACAGGTTCGTAGCAGACCTAAAAATGCTGCTTTTAGCTTTTGCTTGAGATAAATATTCTCCAACGATCCACTTCCCCTTCAACTTACATCACATGAAATAAATATTTTTATCAATTATCTGCAGACGGTGTTCATCATATCTGTGTGCAACAATCAACTTCTTGTCTGGATGGAAAAACTACTTTGGGTGCTTAGCTTTATACCAGGTTTAAAATCAGTCTTACCCAAGCTTATCGGCAAGCTTCACTTGGTAAAAGACAAGTATTTGGCCACAAAACCTCATGTTCCTTCAAATGTCAAGGTATTTACACGTCCCATTTCCTAGTCTCTCTAATTTGGGGACAATTACCGTTTGCATATCCTGAGGTTTGGCCTAATTACAAAAACTTAACAACAATTCCCCCGAGGTTTGAGAAATTACTTAAACTTCCTAAGACATACTCTAGTATTTGGTCTAACACATGCCACAGTAGTTATGACTTATGAATTTAAATTCAAATATTGTTCAGTAATCGCCAGTGGCAATTCACAACATAGGGTATTCATAAACTATTCGAAGCGACATCATCAAAATTCATCAATCCAGATGTAATGTGAACTCTTTGCCAATCCAAGTGTGTGTTTGTAATTCGTCAAACCATAGGGGTAGTCGGTGTAGTTATCCCCATTTGTTTTCATTTTCTTTTGCTCTACTCACTCTATGTTTTTATCAGGCTGAAAAATGGGATTTCTCCCTTGCTTTCATTTGGAATACGGTCGTGTGGATCATGCTCATGCATTTCTTCGTTAAGATCGTGAACTCAACCGCGCAACAATTCTTAAAGAAACAGCAAGATAACGAAATTGCTGCACTCGAGACCACGTCTAGGGAGGGGGACTCCGATATTTCACCAAGATGAGATACTATTTCCATTCTTGTACTACTTTCAGTTTTATTTATGCTTTTAGGTCTCTTCTTTAGCTTTTATAATCAGGAACAGGGATTAGAATTTCTGAGTGCGGTTTATATTGTCACCTCTGAATCCCCTGCATTTGTAACTCCCCTGTGAAAAGCTGTACAGAAAGAACAGATCATTGCAGGACTGTTCAACACACATTTAACAGGGGATAGTTAGAATCCATTGTTAGCTATCTATGAAGATGCAAGAAATTATGTTATACCATCAATTGTGATAATACAAGTGATGATTTCAGATTCTTCTTTTTTTCTGAATATATATGTTTCTATTCATTGTATTGACGGGAAATTTTACTTCCAGACTGGCTCGGTTAAAAAGGATGTGATGAGGGGATGAGTATTTTATATTTGTCGTGTGGTTGGTGGAAAATTTTGGGGAGTAATAAATTAAATAACATATGTTTTTTTAATTTATTGGATTTGATCGATTCGAATTTAGGATAGAAGATTGCTAATTCTTTAAAAGTTAAAAGTAAATCTCATTTGATGTAGACTAATAGTAAGACAATTATTATGAGAATGAGCATATGCGTGCAATTCGTAGAATATTCTTCTGATTTGACTCAAAAAGAAATATCAAAATTTACTTCCTCCAACATCGATTTTTCCATTGCCCATTAAATATATTGACGAATTGTGTTTCTTTATCAAAGACCATTGTATTGTATTCTTAAATTTGTAAATCAGAGATCCCTTGTTAATTTCATTTAATATTAAATAACTATACTATGTCACTCATTAATATGTTTATATATTTAAGTTTTTGGAAAAAATTCCTATTTTACTAAAAAAAAATTAGGTCACTTTCCTATCCAATTAAAATTTTAGTTTGTTCCCAATTAATATAAGTTATCAATTTTACTCTTAATTTTCTTAGTATGAACTACTCATATTTGAATTTGTAATACTATTGAAAGAAGAATGAAATATTCTATTATACAATTGTGGAACAATATTTGCAACTTTATTATTTACTATTTAATAATTGCTTTTTAATAACTTAATGAATAATTTTTTTCTTAATATGAAATATTTATTTAAATTTATAAAACTATATCTAATAGGAATTATTGTTTTATGCAACCGTTAGATGTTAAATGAAAAAATTTTCTCTTAATATGAAATATTTATATTTGAATTTCAAGCATTATGTATTAACTTTAATAAATTATTATGTTATGCAACCGTTAGTTTATAATAACTTTTCTTTAAATATGGAGTATAATATTATGTAATTATGGAACTATATCATTATAATCAATAGTAATTAATAAACATTAAACCACATTTTTTCAATGCCTATTGGGAACATATAAATAACATAAAAAGTAAATACCAGCATTATCATTAAAACGGGCCCACCCCTTGTTAATGGTGGTGGGCCCCTTCCACTAAATTTGTGTCAGTATACAATGAAAAATAAAAAAGGAGAACATGTCAAAGATTTCGATATTACAAATTACCCCAAATTGTGGAAATCTGAGAGTCCCACTGACAGCCTCAAGAGATTGAAGCCCACTATTTTCCCTCATTTCCATCTTCCAACCTTATCTCTGATTTTGCTGTCTCATACCTGTAAATTGTAAAACCATTCTGGCCCACATTCTCAGTAAAATGGTGCTATTATTATTACATCCACAATAATTGCCCTTCAACTTCAACCCCAAATAAGGTACTCACATGCACTCTTATTTAAGCACTGTCTTTGACTCTTTTGGAACTGCTTTCAAACCAGAAATAATGGTTTTAAGTTTCCAGCTTCATATATACCACTGTAAGTAAGTTGTTTCCATTGGCTTCATACACTTTGTTGTTCATGCAAGCTTCATCATTCTTCTTCTGTTTCCAGCAAAACAGGTGTGTTTGGGGGTAACTGTAATTTCAATACTTGGAACTGTTCACACAGCTCATGAAACTTGTAGATACTGGTTCTTGTTTATACTACATTATCATAAATTGTTTACATTTCATGAGACTTTCTTCCCCATTTCAAAGAGTTATAACTTGGGATGTTAATGGAAGGCATGTGTAAATGTGCTTGTTTATAAAGGGCATTATGAACTTATAATGATCCATACCTTTAGGCTTTAAAAAATACTTGTTTTGATGCACCAATACATTGGATGGGGGACATGAATGGACTTTTGTGCCATTCTTGATATGATTAAAGCATACAAAAGTTAATATCTAAATTTATTTTAATCGATTAATTCGTATATTCGTCATATCTAAAAAAAAAAATTTGTAATTATTACGATGGTTTAATAATAAGTTTGTCGAACACTTTATGACTGTATAAAAACAGAGTCCTAAGAAGCAAACACATTATAAATGTTTTGGCATCCCTTTTTATTTTTATATTAAATTTTCAATCACACTCATCAAAACGTTGTTTTCATATAATCGTAAGATGGGACAAAATCCTCTATTTTCTCACTCAATCTCAATTATTATTTACCAATACTATATCCGACCAATATAGTTTTTCTTTCTTTCTTTTTTAATAAAAAAAAGGAGATTTCAACTTCAAATTAAATAGCAATAATAGCATGCATGACCAACCACCTAATCCAAGAGCAATCATTCAACTAAACAAGGATAAAATAGTACTCCACGACAATAAAATTCCCAAGAAAGGCAGAAAATAGAAAAAGAAAGCAGCCACGTGTAATTATATTTAATAAAAAAAATCAAAGTAAAGTAATAGAAAGCACCGGTATTTGAGGCAGTATATCTGGTGACCGCCTGCCCAAACAAAAAAAGATTTATGTTCAATTATTGTGGGCCCCACATGGCCCAGTTTTGATACAATTATATATATTAATACTAATTTATTACCTAAACCCGGAAATGGTATTTACTATTTATTTATTTTTTAAGGAAAAGGATAAAAAGAACTTTTCTTGTGACTCTATACATGTGTGAAGTGGGCTAGCGGCACGTGTCACGTACATACAAACAAAATCTACAAGCTCTTTTCCAACAACAAAGCTTTATCTTAATTCAAAATTTTGATGCAGAAAGATTGCACAATTAAATGGTTTGTATTCTTGTGTAATAGTTGCTATTTGAGCGGCCACAAAATGACAAATTAAATGAATGGTCCACTTCCAACTTTTTTCCTGACCTAACTTAAACCGATGTTTTAATTCGATCTGACTCGATCAAATTGATATAATAAAAGATAGACGTTCTAATCCAAACCTAAGTCGTATCTCCTCTTGCTTTGATGCAATCAAAAACAAATAAATGGACACATCCAAGAACATATGTACAAACAAAGAAGCGCATTTAGACAAATAATATAAGCAACACTTGTATTCACAGCTGCCAAGAGGGGTCCAAGAATTAAAGCATCAACTTCATGAAGAGCATCCAAACCAACTGTGGACCACAGATACAAAAGAATTGAGGGATAATACAGACATTATATATATGTACACCCTCCATTACATACACGTCCAAAAGTTCATATTTTGTTCTTTTTGGTTATTTCAGAGTCACCTTTGAGGAAGATAATCTCCCAGCAAAAGAAAAACATGAGATTAGATACAAATGATAAGAGAGAACCTCCACTAACACCTAAAAACCCAAAAACAGATGGGAATGATCTTTTCAAAGTCATGCTCTTCAGCTGTCATTCTAACTCCTAACTTCATTTGTCCGTCCCAAAAAAGAATAATGATTTACCTTTCCGATTCAAAGACTGCGCCTTCGAAACACCAAAACATCTTCCCACCTTCATTAGCAACTTAAAACTATCAAGAATCCTGTCAATTTGCAGGCAAGATTGCAAATAGAAACACATTCGACCCCATTTAGCATCTTTGATTTATGTGGCGGAGTTCTTTCTTCCTCCGCCCCATTTTTCGCTTCTTTGAAAATTGCGGGGCTGCGCATTCCACACTGGAGATGCGCATGTCAATCATCATATCAGGGATATTGATCGTACGAAGATCTTTTCTCATTTCTTGTCAGGCTGCCATGGATGCAAATTGTCATTTCCTGGTCAAGAATCGTAAATTCATTCATAAATTACACTCCCCATTTAGTTTGAAAAAATGTAACATCTCTCGCAGTTCTTAAACCTACAAAATGGGGTTGCATAATATAACACATTAGAAACTAACCTGCAGGTTGTTTCTGCTCAGCAGGTTTGACCTGGACAGCCGCTGGAACGGGATGAACGTAAGAGTATCCAGCTGGCAAAAGTGTCCCACCAGATTGCGCAGCAGCAGCAGCAAACTGTGAAACCTGGATAATGCCCTGAGACGGTACTCCACCACTCTTCACATTACATGTTGCAGCTGCAATAGCCTTAGCTGGATCATTCGTGGTTGTACCACCACTACTTCCCAGTGTAACGGGAGGGCATAAAGATAGAACCCCAGTAGAACATGCAACAGGCCCACCTTGCCTTCTCTGCTGCATATAGTACCCAGTAGGGCCGGAATTTGTTGAGCTTGTACTAGTAGAATGAGGCGATTGGGATTGGGTGTAAGGGTTAGAGAAGAAGAGCTGCGCCTGCTGCTGCTGTTGTATGTTTTTCTGGATCTGCTGCTGCTGCTGCTGCTGCTGAGACTGCTGCTGCTGCATTTGATTCTTTACATTTGGGTTTCCAAGAATTGATGGGGCCTTCTGGTTTGGCATTGACGGCGAGTTTTTTGGTGGTTGAGGCGAAAAGGAAGAAGTTTGGCCTGTTTTGTTGTTTGTGGAAGCAGTACTTGTTCTTGGACTCCCACCGGCTCCTTTGGAGATGGAGGAAGTTGATGGGGAGCCAACCTGGTTGCTGCTAGTAGGAGGGGGTGCTTGCCCCTGTGAGGGTGCTGACGGTTTCTGATTCCCACCGAATGATATGTGTGTGTGTATTTGTGGCTGAGATCGAGAATTATGCTGCTGTGGCAGATTCTTGACAGTTGATGATTGTGAAGTGGGAGTGGTTCTTGTTGAGTTTTTCCACTGGGGAGATTGAGATGGGCTGTTGTTACTGCTCTGGACAAGGTTTTGTGGGAACCCAGTTAGTGGGTTTGAAAATTTTGCAGCCATGGCAGGAGATGCATTCAAGTGCTGCTCAGAGTAGATACTCCCGTTGCTGGTAGCAGGCAACTTACTCCGACTTGCTGCCATCTGCTGCTGCTGCTGCTGTTGCTGTGGCTGGTGTTTGAGCTGCAGCATCTGCTGCTGCTGGAGCTGAGCATGAATATGCGGGTTCGAAACATTGATAGTTCCAACAGGGTTCGTTGCCATCGGCCTAGAGCTTCGGGCAGGGGCTGATAGAGGTCGGGTAGAGCTCTCAATCACATTGCTGCCCTGAATTGCTGTGTCGGACAATTCTGTACGAGTAAAAGCAATGGATTGTCCAACCCCACCTAAAGCCTTGCCAGACAAGATTTTTCTTTCGTCATCTGCAGCAGAAGAATCCACACCTCCAGATTTAGCATCCTCAGAAATTCTGAAATTCTTTTTCTGTGCAGCAGCCTGAGCAGCAACAGCAGCCATCATTTGAATGTTCTGCCTTGTAGCTTCTGAGGGATTCTGAAACATAGCATGGTTTTGAGCCATAGAAGCTATATCAATTCCCTGACCAGCATTACTTCCATTAATGGGACCAAAAGACATGGCAAAGCTGTTTTGAGGCAAAGAATCCACTCCATTCTTCAGTCCCTGCTGCTGCGATTGATGGGATTTCTTCTCGTTCTGACTACTATTTGCCGCTGCTGCTGCAGCAGCAGCACTGGCCAAAGCAGCAGGAGGAGTCATTAGTGCAAAATTTTGAGGGTGAATAGTCATTGGAAAATTCTGTCCATAAATGTTAATGGAGGCTCGCGACCCCCTGCTATTATCAGTTGCAGACGGGCTATCTTCACAGCCCATTTCCCCCTCCTGGTGCCTCATTCTTGACTGGTGCTGCGCATACTGATTATGTGACTGCTGTATCTGCTGCTGAGATGGCTGAGTTTTTTGAGAGAAATTCTGCAGATTTGCCGCAGCATTTCCGGAGCCACTTTTCTGTGCCCTCTGCTGCTGTTGCTGCAAATGCTGTTTCTGGGAAGAAGAGGAGCCACTAGAAGCACTTGCATTTTGGTGCAACTGCTGTTGTGACTGAGCCGATGGTGGTGCCTGAGCTTGCTGGATCTGAGGATGAATCATCTGAGAAGAAAAGAAGGAACCATTGAACATAGGCATTGCCTGTGCAGGAGCCCCTCTGTAATTTGGTGGGGCTCCTACAGTTGGTATTGGGAAAGGGTAGCCATTCTGCTGCAGGATTGCTAAGTATTGTGTTTCGTTGGCACCCATGTTAGGATAGTTGAAGCTCATTGCTGCTGCTGTGCCAGCAGGGGTGGATGTGTTCGTTGCTGGTCCCGTTGTTGGAGATTTAGCAGCACCAGGCCGAGCAGCTGCTGCTTGTTGCTGGCTCAATGGGAAAATGAAAGCAGGACCCTGTTTGAGAGAGACAAAAAGCACACTTCAGAGAAAAGCAAGAAAATGAAGCGGAATACGGAGTAGGGGAACAGACCAGTAAATTGCTAGGCGCTACTGGGGGCAATGGTGGTTGTATTAGAATTTGCTGTTGTTTTCGCTGTGCAGAATCGGGAGCGGGAGCAGTTGTAGGTTGAGAAGTTTTTTCCTTTCCGGTATGATTGGGAATGCCGCCACCGGCAATGCTCTGTCCCTTATCTTGGGCATTATTAACTCCCCTGACAGCAAGATCAGGTGTGGGTATGACATTAAGATTGCAGGGTTTTGAGCCAGTGAATAAAGAGGGGGTAGCTGCGGGGGCGGGCCAGAAGGGGTTCATCTTCATAAATTGCTGGAGACAGTGTATGTTCCTTGCAATGTGGCAATGTGTGGCACAACGTTTTGGCCTGGGTTGGGAAAACAGAGACTGCAACGGGAGAAGGAGTTGATGAAAGGAGAAAGAGGAGAAGACCGGAATTTCAAGAAAAGAGAAAAGGAAGAATAATTCTTTACCGGAATGTGCGTGGGTGTAACAGCGCCACCACTTCCATCCATCGAGACCACTCCTTGCAACGGGGCCATGTACCTGAGATGATAACTAAAGTTACTTGGGCAAATGCAGAGCATAACAACGGATGGAATACATTAAAACAGAGCACTGAAAGGCAATAAACGAGGAGTCGTACCCCATTGGAGGAAGCCCACCAGGCCAACTAGCCATGGACATTGGCAAAGGCAACGAGCTAGTTGAATGACCTGAAAAGAAAAATATATAAAGAATTGTTCAAACTTCTAAAGATTTCCACCCAAATGAGAGAGAGAGATATAGGGAGAGGGGGAGAGAGGAACTTACCAGATTTCTCTGTTGCTGGCTCTTCTTTGGTTGCTTTAATTGGCATTTGCTGCTGCTGCTGTTGCTTTTGAGTCTGCAACTGCGATTTGTTTCCATTTGCATTAACTCCACTACTCCCATCTCTTTCAGGTCTTTCCAAATCAAGCTGTAAATCAATATTTCTCGCCTTGTTGTCAATGTCCTTGTGCGATTCAGCTTCTTCTCCACGCCCTTTACGTTTATCTTCTTCAACCATCACATTTGCAGAAAGAGCTTTCCCACTCTTACTCTTGTCATCTTCTTTATCTTTAGAAGCCACCGTCTTCAAATCCTGCACAAACTCAGCAAACATAAACATCAACACACTGTCACCCACTCCAAATCACAATATAAAAGTATTCTGCAAAGTTGATCAAATCCACACACCGCATCGGAAATTGACAAAACTGGCTTTTGATCTAATGCTCTCAAATCCATCTTTGCTTCCCTTTCAGGTGAAGTTCTTGCTTGAGGAGGCGGAGCCTAAAATGGGTTCAAAGAATCAGATCAAAAGATCCATTTGATCAAAAGAAAAAATAAATGGCTCTCGGGAAGAAGAAGAATGCTTAAACTCACCATCAGATCTATTTCGAACTTTTCTTCCTTCTGCTTCTCCATCTCAGGCACCATAAGGTTCCTGAATACCAGAAATCCAGAGGACCAAGATTAATAAAAATTGGCAGAAACCCACAAGATAATTTTATTAAAAATCCATTCTTTGGCTCTCAAAACGTCAAATTTCTGATTACTCACGTTTTCGCCACTGTAGCAGGCAACGACGCTGTCGCTATCAATGGTAAATCCCTGTTGTTACTCTCCTCTGCTCTCACCACAGGAGATTCTTTCTCCTTTGGTGAGCTCACCTCTTCCTTTGCAGCCAAATCTCTGGTCTCTCTTAATTCTTCAGCCACAGGTTTGAGGTCAGAACCAATCTTAGCTGATTCCGGTGGCGGCGGAGCAGGTGGCTCCGCCGGTGGAGCTTGTGCATTGACCGAATTGCCCCCAATTTCATATCCATTTTCAGCCGCAGATCCCGAGATTTTCTCCAAATTAGGAGATGCAATCTCACCCTTTGGTGTCTGATCTGAATTGGGTTTGGCAGGAACAGGCCCGCTCCGACCGCCGAAGCTAGAGTTTTCCGGTACGTGTCTCGGCCTCTTTCTCTTCGGAGCTGGAAAAAAAAAAAAAAAAAAGAGAGAAGAAAGACGAGATTTCAGAGTTTTGGCCATGGATTTCGATCAAAGGAGGAGCAAAATCCCTTTTAGAGCAGTGACCACTCACCGACAGCTGATAGAGGACTTGCATTAGACAAAATGGGATTATTTGTCGAAGTGGAATTAGAGATCGGCGATGAATTTCTCGACTTCGCATCGCTGCTGGATCTATTAACTTCTCTTGAATCCTCTTTCTTCGTTGATGGGGCCTGCGATTGAGTCATCAAACCATACAAAACCTCCGCGATTTCGATCTCCAACTCCTCAGGATTTGAAGAACTAGGCTTTGATGCGACTTTCGGTGGCTTTAGTTTTGGCCCACTATTGTTGACACTAGGCTTCTGCAGGAAAACAAAAAAAAAAAAAGCCGGTGTCGATCAAGGTAAGAGAGAGTGAAATCTCAGAAATCGATGAAGAAGATTAAAGGATTTTTGAACACTAACAAGCTTCTTTCGAATGGAAGCATTTGAAGAAGATGGAGACGCCGGAGCCGCCGGCAGAGGCGCGGGAGCTGAAACTGGACCCTGTCTCACCGGAGAACTCGACGTTTGCCGGAGAATTTGGTCTCCGCCAGAAACTCCACCTCCACCGCCGCTGTTATTAGTACTACTGCTCGAAATCCAATCGTGCGACCTCTTCGTGTTTACTTCAAGAAATTACGAAGAAAATCGTTAAAATCAAATCTTTTTGAACAAACTCATGAAGAAAGAAGGAAATCCAGAAATTATCAAATTTTTTTTACCAGAGCGAGCTTTTCTCGGAACGGAAACGCTGATCATTTCGTCGCCGGCTTTCCAAACAGGCGGTGCTCGGAAAACCTTGGCGTTGGCGGCGGCGGAGGAAGAAGAACTAGGAGGGAAGGTTTTCCTATGTTGAAGATGGTGATTATTACTACTTATCGTATTACTGGGACTATTGCTACCGTGTTGCTGTTGACTAAAACTACTGGCATGGTTGTTGGGGTGGTGATTGCTGAGGTGGCCGTGATTGTGTTGGTGGTGATGGTGGTTGGAAATGGAACCCACCGCCGGCGTCAACAGCCTAACACCGGCGGCGGCGGTGGTGGTGTTTTCTTCTTCTTCCTCATCCTCATCGTCGTTCACACTCTCTTCCGAAGTATCATCTCCTCCAATATCTTCCCTATTGTTCGTCAATCTCTCCGCTCTCCTCCTCTTACTCCGACTCGACCTTTCCCGTAAATCCCTTTCCCTCTCTCTATCTCTCTCCCGTTCCCTTTCTCTGTCCCTCTCCCTCTCCCGATCTCGATCCCGATCTTTCTTCACTCTATCCCTTAACCTCACAGACTCCTGCAACTCCAGGCCGCCATCTTCATCTGCAAGACAAAAGCCAAGAAAAGCTCAAAACCTGGAGATAAAGAAACAACTGAGAAGGGAATTAAGAAACACAATCAGATCTGTTGAAATGAAATTGGCATCCACCTGGAGAGTCTCTGAGACTGTTCGTCCTGTGTCTCCTCCTGTTGAAGCCATTAGAGCCCACAATACTAGCTCTCCTGGCTTCTCTACTCCTGTCCATCACCCACCACTTGACGCTTCAAAATCACAATTTGAGCTTGACCCAGATGAAGAAACCCAATCAGATATCTCATCAGAGGTCGGCTATCGCATAATTCGCCGCAAAATCAGATTCAGTCGAAATCCGGCCGACAGAACAACCACCTCCACAAAGATCTTCCCTCAAATCCTCCTCCTCTCCCCTCTCACTTTCGGCTTCTCAAGTTGTATTTCTCTGAATCTATCTCTCTCCAGCCCTATAAATGAACCCTCGTTTCTCTCCCCTGCTATCTCAATCTCATCATCTGTTCATCTGTCGGGGGAGGCTAATGTTATTTCACACCTCCAAAAGCCCTCGTGGAAACCTCCGATGCGTCACCCCAATCAATCTCAGCCCTCCATCCCTCCCCCCATCCGACGGCCCCAACCCCCCCTCTGCCAACATGGCGCTATTCTCCACCCTCGATTAAAAAAAACTCCCAAACACCACCAAAAAATCAGAGATGACCGCTACCTGTCAGTCCTCTTACATCAACAAAGCCATTCTCCTCACGACTCCTCTCCTACATTACATTTTAATAAATAATAATATATGTAAACATTAATTGGATCGTACACTTTGAGAAAAACAAAACAGCCCTTAAATGACTAGTTTATTAGGGGTAGGGATGACCGGCTGTAGCCGGTGGCAACGGTGACCTTCGTAAAAGCAACATGACGATCACAAGGAATCTACGTGACCGCACAAAATATCGCTCCCAGCCCCCGGTCAAATTTCCTTATTTTTCGGTTTTCACATTTTTTATTTTAAATATTAAATGTACAAAATCGGGATTATTTTATTTTATTTATTTATGGATAGAGAAATAAAATAATAAAAAAGGGCAGCAATAATTACGGGGCCTTAGTGATTAGTGGTGGGGACTGAGTATAATAGTAGCAGCTAGTAGTTGCTCTTTTCCAGAATAAACACGTGGGGCCCGTATTGGACGGCCGAGATCGTGTGGGCAGATGTAAGCGGGAGATCTCAGCCGCACGATGAAAAGGTGACGTGGAGGGGTTGGAATTAAAAACAGTCCTAGCTGGCAGACAGGTTTGGTGGGGGCGTGGAGAAATGGGATGGATCTGGGCCGTTGATTGGGAGGCGGATCGGACGGACGAGGGGGAGAAACTGGAGTCACGGTCACGGAACTTCCGAGAAGTGTGTGGGGTCCGCGGAGGAAATTTTTGATATTATGATATTGTTTTTTAATTATAAAGTTTTTTTTGGTTTGTAACTTTTGCGCTCAATTTGTCACGTGTGGGGGGAGTGGGATGGGGCCCGCATGGGCTGCGTTCGTACGTGCTGCGCCGCTTGCAGCTAGTCGGTTTGTTTCTAATATTTATTTTGAATTTTCTTACAAGGTGTGGGGAAATGGTGAAAAGGTGAAATTTTTATTTTACTTTTTTCCTGATTGAAAATCATTATATTTCTTTGGTCTTTATGTGGTGTGGCCGAAACGTACCCAAATCAAATTTGTATCCTTAAAAAAGGGGTGATTCACACTAATTCACGCCTATACTCATAATTGAAATCTTTGGAATGATCATTCTAACTGGCTAGATGATAAGGCGACAAAATTAATTTATTTCTCTACTATTAGGTCGTAATTTTTTTATTTTTTTTTAATTAAGACTAAATTTTACTTATCAGTGTATTCGAAACCAATTTAATAAAATATATAAAAAAAGTTCGGCAATTAAATTAAAAGAAAATGAAGTGCATACCATAATGTACGACCGAAGAGAAATGAACAAGTCCTGTTAATTCACAGTTTCACATCACTCAAACAATTGAAATCATAACATATTGATTAAACATGAAATATCCTGAAGTAAATGCCATAATGAAATAAAATATCAAAATGAGGAACTCAAACTTTGTACCATAGACGAAACATAAATCGAAAAATAAAAGCTTAAAACGATGCTGATAACAATTAACGACTCGATAGATAGTGTGCAACACCCATAATAATAACGATAAATTCTAACACCAATACTTACGAAAACTACACTTATAGTCTGTAAACCTTTTCCATCTTTCTTTTTTTGTGTGTGTGCACGAACAAACATCGCAGTTCAATTTCACTTTCTCCATGAATTTTCTTAAAATACTATGTAGACTTTCAAATTACAAGAAGAAAAATGAAGGTGTTTAATGTTTATATTAGAGAAAAAGCAAAAGAGGGGTTTAGGTGGGGAAGCTTGCTCCCCTCCCCCCACTTTTGTGATCCACATTGTGATAGTACAAGATGCTGCATAAATTAAAGTATTATATATATTTATTATTGTACATTTGTACATTATTTTTTTTTTTAGGGGAGTTTGAATTTATGTGGTATTAAATATATGTTGATGATTTGAAAATTGAAATAGATAAGTTTGGGAGAATGGACCTATACCAATGGTGCGTGTAGCCACACTCATCTTTGTGCAATTTAAAGTGTAGCACTCACCTTGATGCTATTTCCCCACTTTTTGAATGTCGCCATCCCATTTATAAGCGCATAGGAATGAACTATTCTTGATAATGGAATACGGTATTGTGAGATAATTCTGATTTTCACAATAAAATAAATATCTTTTCAATTTCTCTTTAGTGGTTTCTTAAGTAATAAATGGCTATTTGGAAAATAAGATGTTAAATAACAAAAAAATACTTAAAATATTCAATATTTTTATTAGTTTATATTTCTATTGATGAAAAAATATCATATAATATGCATTTGACTACACTTTAGAAAATATAATTAATCCTAAAAATCAAGAATGACTAATATCAAGGGATGAACTTCTTTCTTTAGAAAAGGAAAAGAAGAACTAACTAAAATATTATCAAATCAAAAAGTACAATCCAAACGCACAAATTGACATAACCCAAGTCGAAGCTACAAGCGACAGATGCTAATTGAAGTTGCAGTTGCTGAATAGACTATACAATTAGCCTTAATTTGAATATCAACTTGCATAGTAAAAATTAGATAATAATAAAATTTGACTCTAATTCTAAGGTTGAGGAATAATAATTCTCATACCTTACTTTTTGCCAATCACGAATTTAGAAAAAAAATATGGGTACGATGATTCCATTCTCATTTTTTCACTCAATTCATTAATAATAGAAAAATATCATAAAATAGTTTATTTTAGTAATTCAGAGTCATATTAATTTAATTAGAGACCTCATATTTGAATTCCTTAAAAAAAAAAAGAGGTAAATTGAATAGGATTAATCCAAAAGTAAAAAGGAATAAAGCAACAATAGAAACAGAAACCGGTTTCCCCTCAAATTATATTCCTCCCCCAAGGGGGCCCCACACTCCACATTACTCCTGGTTTCACATTTATCGCCCACCCAAAATTCAAAACAAAAATATTATCCACCGTGTCACCGCCACTTCCCCTACGTGTCAACTCCTCCCCTCGACACGTGTACAAATACCTAATATTTAATATTTCCGTGCTTTTTATCGCAATTGAGATCATGTAATTGGCTCTACTCCTTTTTTCCCCCTCACTCACCACTCATCTCTTTCCAAATATCTGAGGGATATGATAACATCACCCGCCCGTCACTGCGCAACAAAGTCAAGTGGCCACATGGCGCGGGGGAACGGAACGTTTATCCATCGGTATTAATTATTGTGTGTTTGGTTTGGGTGAATCATGGGAGGCCGTGTAGACGGTAGACTAGACTATACTCATGCTTTAATTACGTGGCCCTATACTCTAGTCCACATTAGTGGATAATAGGACTACTTAATACTTTTTAACATTGACACCACTTTTCTATTTTAATTACCCCAACTCCATTTTTTCTACCTACTTTTCAAGAGCTTTCAAAATATTTAAATGTATTTCAACAAAAATGGAATTTTTTATTTTTTTATAACACGATAAAAGTGGAATTTCAAATTTTTGTAACTTCACTTTAAGTAAATTAGGAAATATAATTTCTTTTTGAGAATCCTGATCTTTTAGAGAATCAGGTGAAATTCATCTCTTATAATCTAATCGATTATCACTATTCACTAGGACAAGATCTATTGGGTCTCGAACCCTTTATAAATTATCCCATTTTATAATCATAGTGCAATAAGTAATAACTAGTGCTTTACCTATGATTCAAGCTTTAGATTTTAATAAAAAAAAATTGAAAAATAGTTAGGGTGGCATAATAAATAAGAATTATGACACTTGCATTTAAAAAAAATTTCATAACACGCCAAACCCTTTACAGTACACCACGAAGTCACGTAACTTATCAATTCGATATAATACTAGTGTAATCACAATTTTTGTGTTTAAATCTTTAATTATTTAAAAAAGTCTCACGCTGCTAAAACTGTACCATCAATCGTGCCAAAATATTAAAAGCCAACGGAGGGTGCTACAATTGCCACGAACTCAAGCAAATAAGTTAGGTTTGGCAAAAGAAAAAGTAATCAAAGTTAGGTAAATTTAAGCCAAATATGTAAAGGGCCAAATGGGTCCAACAATAACTTTTCTGGGACAAAATTATAATTATAATATACTTGCATGACCAAATGTGCAATTTCCCCAAATCTTAATGTGCACATCTACCGATCTACACCTTTGCGACTTTCCTAGTGGCTGCATTCACACAGCCTATATCAGACAAGGCTGTCACTTTAACTAAACCCCATTTTCAAAAAAATAAAAAAGAAAGAAAAACTTATTTATTGAACTGCTGTTGCCACGTCGGCCACATGGGACCCACCATCTGAAATGCCTGGCCCACCACTGCTTTCGCTTTTGTCGCTTCTGAGTTTATTATCATTTCGAAATCTCCCTACTGGCGCCACGTGTGCACCCGAGGGAATGACATCATCCTTCCGACGTGGCTGCATTAAAATCGGAAAATTATATTATCTTAAGGCTGAAAATAACAGTATTAAAAAACTAGTAGTTTAATAATATCGAGGAATATGCCATCTGGGAATATTAAACCCTCATGTGGAGTACTTTGCTTATCTTTTGCTTTAGGTGATTAAAGAAAATTAATTATTGAAAATGATGTAATTTTTTATTTAATTAATTGATTGATTAGGGTAAGTAATAATATTATATTTGGGCATTATAAGATACTTTATTTTTATGGTTGGAGGGTGGTGATCGTAGAGAACAAGAGATGATGCTCACTTTGTGCATGTAAGCTGTATTGGTATTGGACTTTAAAGTATTTTAATTAAGAGTTTTGAATTAATTTAATGATCACTTCTATTAGACTATTACCTATATTAAATTTTAATTGTCTTGGATGTATCTTATGAAGTGTTTAAGACCACATCCAAGGGGTCCACTTTCTATTAATTAAAACTTAATTATTGCTTAGTCTAGGATGAGATTTAATTTATAGTTTTGCATTGGTGGTTTTTTGTGAATACCAAGAAGCCCATTATAAATGGGACTTCAAATTCCTTTTATTATTATTATTATTATTTCATAGATTTTCATGAGACTTCCAAAATTACAAAAAATATCTTTTAAATATATTTGTAAGGCTAAGTTATGCTCTGATAAATTTCATTTCAGATATTGATCGGTACTTATTAAGAGTGAAATAAGACAATCATAAAAATTTAGTGATAGTACCATCAAGTGGTGTAGTTTAGTGGTTCGGCGTTATGCTAACTTAACCAGAGATCTCGAGTTTGAGTATCTGAGAATACAACTACAATTGGTAGGAAGAGTTTTACATCTTAAGTTGTCCGTCCCAACTCGACATATGAAAATGAAATATAGAACCAAAAAACCCATGAAAATGGGCTATAGACCAAAAACCATAAAAATTTAGTGATAGTATTGGTAAAATCCATAAACCAAATGTAATGAGAATTCTTTCATAATTTACGATTACTTAAAGAAAAATCATAGTCGGGTTGAATTTCAAAATATATAAATACAAATATATATATATTTTCCATCATTATAGTGAATTTTGTCTCTTGTCAAGTGACGATAATTATTTAGTCACATAGAGATAAAAAGGGGCCAAAAAAATATTACTGAAATATAGTGTGGCCTCCGGATTATACAAATTTTCACCCTTTGTCATAATCTTTTATTTTTAATTAGCAATTAGCAATATTAAAACTCACAATTTAAAAGAACTAAGTAACACCAACTAGATGAATAAAATAATTGCACATTTAGAGTTTAGACATTAATTAATTTTTGTTAAATCTCGATTCAACCACATTAATAATTTACTTTAATTATTCTTGCCTTTTTCTTTTCCAAACACACAAACATAGTAAAATATACACATATAAATATAAAATTAGTAAATAATTTATAATATATAATAAAAAATGTCCATGAAGTGCGACAAGCGTGTAATGTGATACAGTGACTTTTATACCATACTTTAGATTTTTGATACGCATTAATTTAATTAATTATTGTCCAATTTTTAATTTTTATTTTATTTTACTACAAGTTGTGACATTGTTGGTCTTATCTATGGGACGATTTTTTAAAAATAATATTATTTTAATCGTGGATTCAGAAAATGATATAGATTTGGGACGGGTTAAGATTTTGTTATTACTCGTGGGGAGCATCCACGAGTTTATAATTTTTTATAATATTTTTCTATAAACTTGTGGATGCCAGGCACAAGTTTTAATTTTTTATTATTTTAATGAGACTCGTGTCTTGCAACCACGAGTTTTAATATTTTTAATATTTTTTTCACAAAAATCGTGTTTGTCAAACACGAGTTCCCTCTTCTTTTTTCCTTGGATTCTATATTTTGTGCCCATCGAATCCCTTAATCTACGGATGCAGGTCAGTATATGGTCACCTCAATTCTGCAATGTGAAGAGTAAAATTGAATTGTTACTTCAGTGCATTGAATTTGCATATGCATTGTTATAGTGTTCAAGTGTTATATAAACAAAGGTTTCCTTCGCAAATCATACACACACTCAGAACTTCTAAATTAAAATCCTTTCATATCTTCTTTTACATCCATTTTCGCTAATTCATTCTCAAATTTATCGTATTTACAATGGAATCCATTGAGTTACTTATCTATTATGGTGGAAATTATACAGTGTCAAACCATTGTGTTTCTTACGATTTACCACCATTAACCATCACAAGAATTTCACGACTTATCCCATTTCATGATCTCGTTCAATATATTCTTGATGTAATTGGTTTGCAACGAGACCAATATAATATCAAGTTATTTTCGGCATGGTATATATCAAGATTTCCAGTACCACTCGAAACTATCGTGGAAATAACTGATGATCAATTTCTGCGGTGTTACACAAATCTGGAGTCCCAACTTGAATCCTTCAAGGTGTTTGTTGTTGCCGAACCCATCCATCATCCACAATCCGTAGATGTTCCTTGGAGTGAAGACATGCGTAACTATATGGAACTTCTCACCCAGGACATGCCTTCGATTAGCAGTGGGTTCGCAGCATTTGGCATCACTGACCCGAATCCTGCACATCAACAAAGTAACCAGGACAATGTGGTACCAACCGAGGAGGAAGATGAATTAGTATATCAATTTCAACAAACGGAGGATGTGTTGTCGGAGCTGGAGACAGACGACGAGGAGGATGATACGGGCGATGGCATACATGCAAGTGAAGAAGAACGTGCCGAGGAGCTTGCCGCTGTTGAAGATGTGTTGTCTCAGCACACCAATGAAAGCTCAAATCCACCACTATACGAAGTTTACCCCTACTACTCCACAACAGGTTCAGAAATGTACGCTGACTCGATGGATTTACCATCCGACAAATGGGGTAAGTTTTATGATGCTAATATTGGTAGATTGGCTATTGGGATGTCATTTAAATCCAAAAAACACGTTCAAGCGTCTGTGAAGGACTACTCAATTAGATGGGCAAAGCGTGAGTTCGTTGTTCATCTCAGTTCTCAAAAATTTTGGAAGGTTTACTGCAAGCAAGGTCAACATATGGGATGCCCATGGGAGTTGCGTGCTGCCTTTAAAGAGAGGAGGGGTTGTTGGGTAATTACTGTTTATCATGGTGATCATACTTGTATTGCTGACTATATTTTGAATGATCACTCAAACTTAGACACGAATTTTATTGCGGGGATGTTAATTGGCCACATCAAGACCAACTACACTTATGCAGTAGGCAATGTCCGTCAAACTGTTAAAGATTTTTGTGGATATAAAATAGGCTACTCGAAGGCATACCACAGTCTCAAGCGCGCTCGTGAGCACTTGTATGGTACATGGGAAAGTTCAGTCGGGAGCCTCCCACAATTCATGGCTGCACTACAAAAATGGAATCCAGGTAAACTTTGGTTATGATATCTAAAAGTTGATGAAAATTTTAGACTAATTGCACATTGAGTAATAATTTAATTAACCTTCTTGGTTGGCTTGCAGGCACTGTTGTGGAGTGGAAACACCATCCTAATGGAGGTGGTAGGCCCAGAGTAGAGATGATAAATCTGTTTTTTTGGGCCTTCAAACCCTGTATTGGTGGTTTCAAAAATTGTCGTCCAGTCATCTGTGTTGATGCCACTCACTTGTACACAAAGTACAAGCATAAACTCATGTTTGCAGTTTGTGTAGATGGCAACCAAACCATTCTCCCACTTGCGTTTGCCTTAGTTGATGAGGAGTCGACAAGCACGTGGGGATGGTTTCTGAACTTACTGCGCGTGCATATAGTAGCAGGCTCCCATGATTTTGTTACAATAATTTCGGATCGTAACCTAGGTATAATTCGAGCGGTGAAAGATGGATATGGTTCATTTAGTACCCTTCAATAACATTAGTTCTCGGACTCACTGGCGGCCCTGAAATTTCATTTTGCTCAGCAAAAGACCATCTTGTAACGTAGATAGCGTGTTCCCGGACCCAATCTTTCCTATTTTTTCCTCGTCGAGAGAGTTTGTGCAAACGTTATCTTTCTTCTCGCGGAGGATGAGGATCAGGAGGTATGCCCTGAACAATGCCAAACTGACGCGTTACTCGCTCGAGATTTAACTCCTCAACAATACTGTAATGAATGAGCGGACAGATGCAACACCATAACTCCGGCGCACACTCCTCCTGTAAGGATGTAATCTCGGGCCAACTCATATCATATGGCATCCAATTAAACTGCGAATAAATAAAATTAATATCTAACATATTTATTAAAAAAATAATACCACGAACGTGAAATTAACGTAAACACATAGTGAATTACCTGATCCTGTGTTAATCTATCAAGTATATCTCTGAAAATCCTAACATTGTTTCTCGTGGTACGCGTCCACGAAAAATATGTTGTCCATCTGCAAATATGTTAACAATAATAAATTATTTTGTAAAATTTTAAACAATTGAAAGTTGTAAAAAAAATTC
This sequence comes from Lantana camara, assembly GCA_037501455.1. NCBI lineage: Eukaryota > Viridiplantae > Streptophyta > Magnoliopsida > Lamiales > Verbenaceae > Lantana > Lantana camara. The sequence goes on from CM074857.1 coordinate 123,617,303, forward strand.
ATCAATTGTATATAATAATATAACCTGGCACCATGTGGTGGGGTTGGCAGTACTCGCCCATTTGATAACGTCCTTTCCTCAAAATCCAATCGTCCAATTGTACGTTCCGGCCTGATGGAGGAGATACGTATCCATGCCCACATCTTCAAAAACATATTTATTAATTTCTACATCTATAATTTTTTAAGGGAAAACCTTAATTTATTGCGGTGATTTACCTGTAGAAGTTGCAAAGCTCCACCAATACTCTGATTATCGGAGCAGCTGTAGCTGCCTTCACATAATTCATGATATAAATAAGCCAACACTGCACTCCCCCAACTACAACTCCGACACTGTTCAATACTTTGCATATGTCTAAAATACACTAAGCTGACCCTGTTTCCACTGGTGTCGGGACACATATAAGCACCGATTAGCAATAACGCAGCACAACGAGCTTGTTGTAATACCTCCTCCTCTGAACTCCTTTCATGTACTTGTCTCTCCCTTAAACGACTTCTTAAAGCTATCATTTTAAGGCGGGAGCCATCAAGATCATTGAGGTTTGGCGTGAATCCCAACATACCTATACAACAATCACTCCACGATTGAAAATTATACCCATCTGGATATGTGTCCTTCCCAATTATTGGAGAACCGCGTATTGGTAGTCCCCATATCACAACCACATCCTCTAAAGTAATTGTGGCCTCCCCAACAGGAAAGTGAAATGTATGTGTCTCTGGACGCCATCTTTCCAACAGTGCAGTAATTAAATGGGCATCGCTTAATATGTATCCGCAACAATAAACCCCATAGAAACCCATATCATACACCATTTCCAATACACGATCGTGTAAGGGGACATATCTATAATCATCTTCTTCGTGATTAAACCCAGATGTATTATTATGTCTTGGAACGATAATATCATCAATTTTACCTCTCATAACATCTTCCGAACGATGGATATTTTGTAGATAAAGTAAGTCGCCTTCCTCTGAACCGTACGACGTCATTCTTAACACCTAAATAATGAAACTTTTAATTACGAAAACTAACGAAACTTTTAATTTAATTAAATAAGTCAGACTTTCAATTATCGAAAACTAAGGCAAACTTTTAATTAACTTTTGATTAAATTTTACTTAACTTTTAACTTTTAATTAAATAAGTTGACATAATGAAACTTTTAATTAAAACCAAAACTTTTAATTAACGAAAACTAAAACTTTTAAAATTACCAAATCAACTAACTTAATTAAATAAGTTGACTAAATTACCAAATCAACTAATTTACTTAAATAATCGTTATTTTCACTAAATAATATATAATTAATCCAAAACAACTAATTTAACAAAAAATCAACTCAATAATTTAACTATAATTTAAAATAATTAAACAATCAAATAATACAACTAACTATCTTAACTAAATAATTAAAGAATTAACTAAATCAACAAATTTTAATCAAATAATTTAACAAATCTACTGAACTTTAATAAATCACTTTAATTGTATTTTATATAAAATAATTTAAAAACCAAAACAAACAGAACTTACCTGGCGACCAGCGAGCTTGGGCGGCACGATTGCGGGTCCAACAGCGGCACAGCTACGGCAGCACAGCGGTGGGGGAAGATGGGAGGGAAGATGGTGGGGAAGGGAGGGGTGGAGCTTTCGAAAATGACGGGGGTGGGGGAATGTTTCAGATCTGGTCAACAGATCTCTTTTCACAACCAAAAAAAAAAAATAAATAAATAAATAAATATGAAACTCGTTGATGAGATCCACAAGTTTATAAAGTTTGAATTTTTTTTTTTAAACTCGTGGTTCTCTTGCACGAGTTAAATAAATAATAATAAAAAATTAAAACTTGTGCCTGGCATCCACGAGTTTATAGAAAAATATTATAAAAAATTATAAACTCGTGGATGCTCCCCACGAGTAATAACAAAATCTTAACCCGTCCCAAATCTATATCATTTTCTGAATCCACGATTAAAATAATATTATTTTTAAAAAATCGTCTTATCTATGGACTAGGCCCCATGATCTCCACTTATACCTGGGGAATGCTTTAAATTCATTCTTTATTTAAATATAAAAATATTAACTTTAATTAATCCAATTTAGTACTATGTCTTGTTATTTTATAGATTCTCTTGAAATTTGTATCATATTGACCTTACCTAATTATATATAATTTGGATTAAAATATAGTATTTTGGTAGTGGAACAAGACAATCTGGCTCATAGCATATAGTATTATTATAATGATAATAGTAATTATTATTATTAAAAACATCATAATAATGTTATTTAAGTCATCAGATCCCAAGCTTATGTGCTGTGGGACAAATTACCAATCAAAATACTTTGTGGGTTTTAATTATTTTTTTTTAATTTTGGCCAGGTGGGACATGGTATATTTAATTATTTGTTTTAATTAATAAAATAGGGTTTTATTTACTGTTTAATGAAAGAGGACTATAGGATTATTGTAGTAATAATGGGCTTAAATAGTCATGATTGGTTTGTTCTATGTAGCTAGCCTATACCTAACTATAATTAGGAAGTCATTGTTGATTATTTGTTATATAATATGTTTTTTTTTTAATATGGTTTAATTGGTCAATACCTTACAATATTATTTGTTTTTAATGAAACTGATCAAAAAGACGATGAGATTATTAACTTACGATATTATGTTATTTGTATTGATTTTAACGTAGCATCAAATAAGTTAGATGCAAATTAATGGAAGAAAAACAAAGAAAAATATTATGATTTGAGTATTTGACTGTAAAATCAATTAAATTTTTTATTAATTGAAGATAGGTGACCTATACCATCACAATATTAAGCGACGCCTAAGCTAATATCAACTTATAAAGTCTACTCATACCCAAGTTTAGATTTACCTAATTATTTATTATTATTATTATAGCATTTTTTGGAGTTTTCCGTGATACGGGAAACAATTAAATAATTATCTTTTATACTCTTTGACATGGCATGATAATACGAGGACACGTGGCACGTCCACGCAGGCGCCACGTGGACCCTACGCCAACCGGGATAAACCAGAAACGGTATTTTGGACAGATCATCAGATCGATATCAGGTCCTCAGATCGTCAGATCTGCACAAGGACATCAGATTGATTTACATATCACCCGATCATCAGATCATCAGGTCGATCTGCTCTCTCCTATGAGGAAACCCACAGTATTAAAGATCCCGGAAGGCAATATCGATCTCCAGATCGACTATGTACGTCACCGGAGACCCGAATACTGTAAAGCACTCTTGTCGGGACACATGTATCCTTCTCATTCCCTGGAACAAGCGTACTATGGCTCATTAATGACCGTCAGTCCCTGCTTTTACCCAAAGGGGAAAGAAGGTACAAAGGACCCGGCTCAAGCCGGTTCCATCGTCCGACATCCAGATCGACGACTGGCAACGCCATTAATGCGCATCTACAGTACACGCATTACTGCGTTATTTGGCCATGGCTATAAATACTCGCCCTTTGAACAGTAGTTGGTAAGCCTTTACTCCGTATTTAATTGCATTTATTCTCTCTCTAAAGAGCTTCATTACTGACTTGAGCGTCGGAGTGCCAAACTTGGGTAAACCCCAAGTTCCCCAAGCTGGTACTTAGCTCACGTGTGTTAGTGCTTTCAGGTCGATAAAGAGCCCACTTAAACAAATTCTTGACTGATTGACCCATATCTGACAGCCAGATCGGCCACGTCAGATCGACCAGATTTGAGCCAGATCAGTTTGGACCTGGATGCCTTCCTCGACCAATGGCGGGTCGAGATCGAGCGAGCCTAAACGGAGGGTCGCGAACCTAGGCGCCCTGAGCTACCAAGGGCCAGCCCAACCACCACCATCCCAAGCCCTGTGTTGGGCAACGCGCTGGGCCCCTGACTCCAAGCGTACGGGAACCCAGTTCCCTATGTATTCCAGCCGCTCGATGGGCACCCCGCCCACATCATTTGGGGCCTTAGTCACCAGATCGGAGCGGGCCAGGTCGAAGGGTACGCTTCACTGCCACCTCCCCCCGTACTGAGCAAAGAGGTCCCGCGCGAGGGCCATGGTGAATCTGATCACCCCAGCCGCAATAATCGCGGCAAGCGCGCGGTTGACGAAGACCACGAGGAGTTTGATGACCTCCGTGCGCGGATCCCTGCTCGATCTGCAAGAGAGGAGGCTGCCCGAATCGCAACGGCTCGCGTTGAGAACGAGCCAGATCGTTACGCGGACCCGCCACGGAGACGGGTCCAAGACCGCCTGGGAGATCGTGGATCTCAGATCACCCAGAGGCAGGTTGACCTGAGGGAAGGGCTGAACCGCCGCCCCCTCCGTTATCGCAGCGACAGGGAAGAAGCCTCGCCCTTTTGCGAAGATATTCTCCGCACGACCTGCGACGGAGATCGAATTCCGACAGGCTTGCCCATGTATAACGGGACCACAGATCCCGAAAAACATGTGACAGCCTTCGAAAATCGCATGTTGCTGCACTCCCACCCACAACAAATTTGGGTCAAACTCTTCGTCACTACGCTGACGGGCCCCGCTCAGGATTGGTTCATCCGTCTACCACCGTGGTGCATAATGACCTACAACCGGTTCGTAGATCGGTTCACAGCACACTTCTCCTCAATGACTGGAGAAAAGCTCCCCCCCTCTTATCTCACCAGCATCGTCCAGAGGGAAGGCGAGTCCCTGCTAGATTTCATGACTCGTTTTTCGAGGGAAGTAGTTCGGGTCAAAAACCCGACGATGGACACCTTGCTCTCTATAGTCCATCGAGCTCTCCGCAACCGCCTATGGGCAGATGAGATTGTCAGGGCCAGACCCCGTAACCTGACGGAGATACAAGATATTGCCCATGGCTTCATGCGCGTAGAGGAGATAGCCCTCGCACGGGCCCCCGCCTCGACCCGAGAGGCAGGCCTTTGGGTCGAGCTCGCCCCTCAACCGGAAGGGGAACGAGCAAAAGAAGATCAAGGGAAAAGTCGACCTACCGACCCAGGTTGACCGACGAAACTATATCCCCTTGACTAAGCCAATCGACCAGATCTACATGGTCATGGACCAGAGCCTTCTGAAGAAACCGTATCCTATCCGGCAGGGCCCGAAGGCTGAGAAATCAGGAAAATTCTGCGGCTACCATCAACAGTGGGGCCAAACTACCGCAGAATGCAATGCCCTCTGTGATGAGATCGAAAGACTCATTCAAGGAAGGCACCTGAAGGATTTTGTTCGCAAGATCGACCACTACTCTGAGAAGGACGGGAGGCCGAGTGACCGCGATCGTTCCAGGTCAAGATCCCCTACGAGAAAGTCTGGGAAGCAGCCGCTGGAAAGAGCTCAAGACAATCCCCCCCACTCACGGCAAGATCTACATGATAGCCGGGGGGCACGAGGGTGGCGACTCAATAGCAGCTCGAAAGAGAAACATCAGGCGGGCAGCTCGAGAGTTCAATGGCCCACACGAAGAGGTGTTCCAGATCGATCAAGGTAGAGAGTGGGAGAAGCAGGAGGTTAGCTTTAGCGAGAGTGATAGCAGCCCGGGCCCCCATCGGGAAGGCGGAGCGCCTAGTTGTCCGATGGTGGTGACCTTAGGCGTGGCTAATTATGATGTAACTAAATGCCTAGTTGATAATGGAAGCAGCTCGAACATTATCCCTTACTCGACTCTTGTTAAAATGAAATTGCATAACTTCATACTCGATCCGATCCGATCCGATCGGAACACCGTTTTCTGGGTTCGGTGGGTCAGAAGTTGTTCCCCTAGGGCGCATACGACTCCTCACCTCAATGGGAACATCCCCCAAGAGGGTGACCCAAGAGGTCGAGTATGTCATCGTTAACATGCCCCTAGCGTATAACATGATCTTTGGCCGACCTGGCCTCATACAATTCAAAGCAATCATCTCGACATACCACCAAAAGCTGAAAATGCCCACCCCGAATGGGGTCGGGGAGGTGACTTGCGACGTCATGGACAGTTAGGCTTGCTATGCCATCGTTTTGAAAAAGCCTTCTGGAAAAGAGGTAGTTGCAGATCTCGACCTCCAGACCTACGCCGATGGGGAGATCGAGCTCCCCACAAAGGAAAGCGAGGCAGAGAGATCCCCGACAGCTCGAAAAAGGAAGGCTAGCGAGCGACTCGAGCCTGCCGAAGAGCTTAAGGAGATTGCCCTTGTCCCCGTAGATAGCAGCAAGACCACTAAGATTGGGGCGAACATGCACCCCCAACATGAGATCATGATGATAGAGTTTTTGCGGGATAACTCAGAAAGACCTGATCGGCATGATGATAGAGTTCTTGCGGGATAACTCAGAAAGACCTGATCGGCGTCGATCCGAAAGTGATATGCCACCGGCTCGGGATCGATCCGTCGGTTAAACCGATCAGACAAAAGCTAAGACCTCAAAGTCGGGAAATGAATGATATCATTGAGACGGAGGTCAATAAGCTCCTCGACGCAGGATACGTTACCCCAGCTCAATATGTTGACTGGTTGTGCAATGTGGTCCTTGTGCAAAAAACAGACGGGAAATGGAGGATGTGCAACGACTTCACCGACCTCAATAAGGCTTGCCCAAAAGATCCATATCCGCTGCCTCGCATCGATCAGCTTGTCGACTCGACAGCTGGATGTGAGATGCTCAGCATGATGGATGCTTTCCAAGGCTATTACCAGATCTCTATGGCCCCCGAAGATCGAAGGCACACGACCTTCATTGTGCTTAAGGGAATATACTGCTTCAAGGTCATGCCCTTCGGATTGAAGAATGCAGGAGCCACGTACCAAAGACTGGTCAACCTGATGTTTAAAGACGAGATCGGGAAGACCATGGAGGTCTACGTCGAAGACATGATCGTGAAGAGCCGCTGGGCGTACCATCATCTAGATCATCTACGCAGATCGTTTGAGATCTTACGGCAATACGGGATGAAGCTCAACCCTGACAAGTGCACGTTCGGGATCGAAGGGGGAAAGTTTCTAGGATACATGGTGAGTCAGCGGGGCATTGAAGCCAATCCAACGAAGATCAAAACGATCCAGATCATCCCTCGACCTCAATGCATCAACCAGGTACAATCCCTGGTAGGTCGGATAATCTCTCTCAACCGGTTTATATCGCGATCGTCCGAGTGCAACCTCCCGTTTTTCAAGGTCTTGAGGAATCTCAAGAAATTCGAATGGAACGAAGAATGCGATCAAGCGTTAGATCAATTGAAAGAGTACCTGTCCTCTCCACCATTGCTGGCAAAGCCAAATGAGGGTGAGACCTTGTACCTCTACCTATCCCTTTCTAACGAAACCTTCAGCTCAGTCTTGGTCGCCATTCGAGATCGAAAACACCTGCCGATCTACTACCTAAGCAAGATCATGCACGGAGCAGAACGGAATTATCTCGAGATCGAGAAGTTCGTGTTCGCCCTCACACATGCAGCTCGGAAGCTACGTCCGTACTTCCAGGCTCACCCCATAGTCGTCCTAACGGATCAGCCGCTTAGGCAGGTGTTATCCAAACCCGATGTGTCGGGTCGAATGATGAAATGGGCGGTCGAGTTGAGTCAGCATGACATCACCTACCAACCTCGAGCCGCCCAGCAAGCTCAAGTTCTGGCTGACTTCTTAGTCGAAAAGAACACCAGCTCGATGGAGATCGTTCCCACCTCGCCAAGCTGGACCATGTACACAAATGGCTCATCGACCTCTCAGGGAGGGGGAGTGGGCATATCCTTTACCAGCTCAGAGGGACTCCAGCTCGATTTCGCTATTAAACTCGATTTTAAAGCAACTAACAACGAGGCTGAGTACGAAGCGCTCGTGGCAGGACTAAGATACGCCACGAAAAATAAGATCGACAAGCTATCCGTGGTAACAGACTCTCAGCTCGCCGCCGACCAAGTTAATAGCATATACGAGACTCGGGAAGAGTCCATGGCAGCTTATCTCAAAATGGTGAAAGAGCTGGCCTCAAAGCTAAAAGAATTCAAAATTGAACAGGTCCCCCGCGAGGAGAACGGTCGAGTGGATGCCCTATCGAAGCTGGCAAATGGATTCCAAGGAACAAGAGATGTAACCATCTCATTCATGGTCTCGGGGGGCCGGGCGATCGACGAAGGAAAGGTCGAGATCGCCACCATCGATCCGCCGGAGCCTTGCTGGATGGACAATCTAATCGCTTACCTCAAAGATGGGCTTTTGGCCCAAAATTGAACTGAGGCTAGAAGAGTTAAATATCGGTCTCTGTTGTATATGATAGATCGCGAAGGCAGGTTGTTCAAAAAATCCTTCACCGGTCCCCTTCTAAGGTGCCTACGACCTAGCCAAGCCCAAGATGTCCTAGAAGAAGTCTATGAGGGATGTTGCGGAAACCACTCCGGAGGTCGAGCCCTAGCTCGAAAGATCTTAAGGAGTGGGTATTCTTGGCCAACTATGGTGTAGGATGCGAAGATCCACTCCAGGAAATGCCCCAAATGCCAAAAACATGGCAACTTAATCCACACACACCCGGCATCCATGATACCAATCGATGTATGCTGGCCCTTTGATCAATTGGGGATCGACATCATCGGTCCCTTCCCCTTGGGGCCCAGACAGAAAAAGTTTGTCATAGTATGCGTCGAGTACTTCTCAAAGTGGGTCGAGGCCGAGGTAGTCCCCAAGATTACTGATGCAGTAATAAGGAATTTCCTCTAGAAAAATATAATATGTCGTTTTGGGGTTCCGAGGGTACTCATCTGTGACAATGGTCCTCAATTTCGATCTGAAAATACCAAGAGCTATTGTCGAGACCTCGGGATCGACCTCAGTTTCACTACTGTTGGTCATCCGCAAGCAAATGGCCAAGCCGAAGTCACCAACCGAATCATTATTCAGAATCTCAAGACCCGTCTCGACGCAAAACTAGGAGCGTGGGCAGACGAGCTCGACGGTGTACTATGGGCTTATCGAACTACCCCGCGGACAGCCGCTGGGCAAACCCCATACTCGTTGGTTTACGGATCCGAAGCCGTCATCCCATCGTAGCTATTACACGAAACAGCTCGTGTGTCGCAATATCAGCTCGACCAGAATACAGAAATCAGAGCTGAAGATCTAGATGTGATCGAAGAAAGCAGAGAGCGTGCCTATCAGAAACTTGATCAGTACAAGGAAGCGGCTGCTCGATCATACAACAAACACGTGAAGCCCAGATCGTTTCAGATCGGCGACCTAGTGTTAAAGAACGTCGAAGTCTTGCAACATGTTGGAAAACTTGAGCCTAACTGGGAAGGACCTTATCGCGTCACGTAGATCGGGAAAAACATGGCCTACCGGCTCGAAGACATGGCCGGGGAGCCATTACCCAGACCGTGAAATGCGCACAACTTGAAGAGATTTTACACTTAGCCTTCAAAATTATTTCAATTTGTAATGGTTAAAGAGGTCGAATTCGCCTAAGAATCGATCTCTGTTCAGTAAATTAATTTACATGTTTTGGGATAACATCCGATTGGAGTCAATCCGTAACCCTACACCAGGTCACTATCCCCTCGATTAAGCTCTCATTCGACCTACGATCATGAGTCGAGGAGGGGTTACCCCCCCCCCCAATCCGATCGTTAGCGATCGAGATCCAATTAGGTCGTTCTAAGACCCAAAGAGATCCTAAAAATCCTAACGTATCTAATGCTTTCAAAACTCCGTTAGAGATCGAGATCCAACGAGGTCGTTGTTAAGACCCAAAGAGATCCTAAAAAATCCTAACGTATCTCATGCTTTCAAATCTCCGTTAGAGATCAAGATCCAATGAGATCGAATTAGGTCCAAGGAGATATATAGATCGATGATTTTCAAAAATTTATGATCCAGAGATCCAAGGGATCGATTTAGATCCGAAGAGGTCCAGAGATTAATGATTTTCAAAAATTTATGATCCAGAGATCCAAAGAGACCGGTTCAGGTCCAATGAGATCCAGAGATTTCCTAAAATTTAATGATCCAAAGTCCTTAGAGAGATCGACTTGGATCCCACGGGACTCGGAGATCAGCAAGAAAATTAATCTAATGTATTTAATGCTTTTAAATCATTGTTAGAGATCGAGATCTAAGGAGGTCGTTTTTAGACCCAAAGAGATCCTAAAAATCCTAATGTATTTGATGCTTTTAAATCATTGTTAGAGATCGAGATCCAATGAGGTCGTTTTTAGACCCAAAGAGATCCTAAAAATCCTAACGTATTTAATGTTTTTAAATCATTGTTTGGAGATCGAGATCCAATGAGGTCGTTTTTAGACCCAAAGAGATCCTAAAAATCCTAACGAACCTAACGATCCAGAGATCCAAGGAGATCAATTTAGATCCGAAGAGATCCAGAGATCAATGATCTTCGAAAAGATAGATCCTAAGATCGAATGAGATCTATTTAGATCCAAGGAAAAATACGAACGCCCAACGAGACCAGATCGACATCCAAACGAGATCGAATAGCGTGACGAACCTATCGATCCGAAAGCGATAAAAATCTAAGCTAAGGGGTAAGCAAAACCTAGATCGACAAACCACATGCATGCCAGAACGAACAAATACTCAACTTGCAAAGTAAAAGACAAGTATGAAACAGAGTTCATTCATGCAAAAAATAGACCCCCAAATTTGAAGGGTTCGATTCTACCTAGTGCATCGAGCTCACTCACCACGCGACGTGGCTCGATGGGCGATTGTTCAAAACAACAAAATTAAAGCAAATATTCACCTAGGCACAACCCCGGCTAGTAGGTTGGATTTAATGTTTTGGAATTCGAGGTTCAATTTAATCGAGCTCAACAGGAGCAGAGGATTCCCTACCAGATCTGGTTCCCAACCCGTCGAACTCATGGAGAGGAGGAAGGAGGTGCTCGACCTCGACCGGTTGTGGCAGTTCGCACTCCACCCGGCTCTTCGATCTCTTGGCCTTAGCAATTTCGATGGCATGGCCATACTTATGGGTCGCCCAATCGATCTGAACAGGCTCCTCCTCCTCCTCCTGCTCAGTGGCTCCGGGATCAGCCAGGAGAGGACCTATCGTGTCGAAATTGAACTACGGAGGGAAGATGTTTTGGGCCTTGAGCTGGTTCACACAGATCTGGAACCCTTCTGCCAGGTCGCCCTCGCCCACGATCAGGCTCGCCTATTCAAAACCGGGACCCTCCATGAACTCTCGCACCGCGTAACGCTCGATCTCGAGCTTATACCGTTGCAGGTCTGAGGCAGCCTTCTGGATCCTCGACCGGACGAGGTCGAAAACCTCAGCCCTGCCCTCTTCCTTTGAAGCAGCCTGGGCGTCTTGAAGCTACTTGGCAAACTCCTCCCTCATCCTCGCCAGCTCTTGCTCATGGCTCTTCTCTGCCTTTGCAAGGGCCTCATGGGAACTCTGGAGTTGGGCCTCCATTGTCTCTTTCTCCTCGGTCCGGACCCGCTTCTCCTCTCTAGCCTTGCGGAGATCGTCCTCGAGCTGTTGGAAAATTTCAGGGCTCATCGAAGCAAGCGGGGCTTTTGCCGTTTGGTACTTCTCTTTGTACCTTAGATTACCGGCCTTGTAGACCTCAGCTTCCTGGATCGAGTTGACCAGCACCGGAAGGACGTCCTGGAGGTAACAAGCAAATCGATTAGAAAGGAGATCGACGGAGAAAAATAACAAACAAAAAAAATATACTTACACAAAAAAGTCCCTGGCGGCCTTTAGCCCTCTTCTGATCGAAAGATCTTGTGAAAGAGAGCTTCTTCTGTTCATCAATGATGCATCCGGTGTTGAACAAGGCCTATATCAGGTCGATGTCCAGGGTACCAAAAGCAATATGACGCTTCGATCCGTCCGTTTTCTCTAGCTCGAGTCCGGATGGCCATTGGGGAAGTGGGGTCGTTGGAAAAGCCATCAACTCAGCTTCTTCATCTGATTCCTCAGACTCTTCGACCTGGCGGGCTGTCTCACTAAAGGGCCTCTTTCCCACACCGTGCCTTGCCTGAACAAACTAGGCATAAGGGTCAATGGCTTCATGAAAATAAATGTCTAAATGATCTAAATTTAAATCGACCTTTTCCTGACCCCCCTGAAGGCCCAGCCCGATCGACGAACTACTGACCACGAGCTGGCTCCACCGCCACGTTCTGAACGACCTGGGGAGGGCCTTGCTGATGGACTCGCTGTGCATCAGGAGGAGCAATGAGAATCGAGCGGGCCGCGTCGACCACGGCCTGCATCTCAGCAGCTGTAGCCTCCCTCTGACGTCGAGCCCTCATCATCGAAGCACGAGACATGATTAGAACTCGGAGATCTACAGATCGATATATGAAAAAATTAGATCGACAATTATGAGGAGAATGCACAAGTTTAAAATGGGACCCTGATCGAGGTGGGGTCCGGTCGAAGTAGGAGCATACCAAGGCGGAAGTTCCTCCGACAGGTCCCAAGGATAATGCCCGCTTCGACCAGATGCCCTGTCCTCGTCAGGTTGGTGTGGTCAAGGAGGCCCAAACGGGGAAGAAGATCGAAATGGTCATGGAGCCAGGAGGTCGATCTAGTCGGAAGACGCTTCGGATCATCAGAGACCCAGGTAGTTCCGAACGAGGGGGTGATGGGTAGGTCAACGAAGAAGAACTTAGACTTCCAGTCCACCCCATGCGACGTCGATGGGATCGATACCATCTTCCGGTTGGGCTTCGATTGAAGGTTAAAGTAACCAGGGCCAGATTTTGCAGCACTATTCAAAGTAAAAAACTCCCCGAAATCTTCGAACTCTGGTGCGAACCCCAAGCACTTCACGATTATCATCATGCAGTGAATCAAGGAGAACGAGTTTGGGGTCAGCTGGGCAGGACACATATTGAATCGGACAAGAAGATCGGAAACGATCCGCGACAAAGGGAGACGCAACCCGTACTTGATGGCATGGTAATATAGCCCAATCGATCCCGGCCTCAGAGGATTGCCCACAGTCTCGTCAGTCACCGGCATTCGAACCACATACTGTGGGCCCAAACCCAGTTTCCTCACCACTTCCGCAAACTCTGTGGGGGTTATCTTTGTCGACCTCTGAGTTATGTGGGTTAAGGTGCGGTAGACGTGACGCGGCTGCTCTACCACCGGAGGATTCGCATGTTCCACGACCTCCTCTCCATCAGCCTCTTGGGCCTCTTCATCAACCAATCTCATCGGACCTCTTCTCGAGGTCGAAACGGGCCCCCCATGGTTGGCCGTACCACCAGACCCCGTGAGGGGCTCAAAACTCGCATCCGGAAACGGCGGGACATTCTGATCGACCTCCCGCTCGAGGGACGGCGTGAAAGCGGCTTCGCCCGAACCCATTCCCATTTAGATCCGATCACGGGCCATAAGAAGAAGGGAGAAGGAACGACGGAGTTACCTTAAAAGAGTGATCGAACTGACTTCAAGAGTTGCAAGGCACTCAGATCGGAGCAGCTCAAAGCTTCGGATGTGAAAATGGTAAAAATGGGAGAAGGGGGTTGCCTCATATTTATAAGAGATGAAAAGTAACGCCTCGAAATACGAAACGACGCCATAATTACCCTGCACACGCCTATCCTCTGGAAGGTCGCGTCGCATTAAATACGGTGTCAGACCGATCTGACTCAAAAGTCGCGCCCAATCATTAGAGCGGCAACTCGATTACAACGGTCACGACGGTTCCCCTGCCCAATGCTAGATCGATGAAATTACCACTGCGAAATTTCACACTGGTAATTTGGGGGGCCTCTGACATGGCATGATAATACGAGGACACGTGGCACGCCCACGCAGGCACCACGTGGACCCTACGCCAACCTGGATAAACCAGAAACGACCTTTTGGACAGATCATCAGATCGATATCAGGTCCTCAGATCGTCAGATCTGCACAAGGACATCAGATCGATTTACATATCACCCGATCATTAGATCATCAGGTCGATCTGCTCTCTCCTATGAGGAAACCCACAGTATTAAAGATCCCAGAAGGCAATATCGATCTCCAGATCGACTACGTACGTCACCGGACACCCGAATACTGTAAAGCACTCTTGTCGGGACACGTGTATCCTTCTCATTCCCTGGAACAGACGTACTATGGCTCATTAATGACCGTCAGTCCCTGCTTTTACCCAAAGGGGAAAGAAGGTACAAAGGACCTGCCTCAAGCCGGTTCCATCGTCCGACATCCAGATCGACGACTGGCAACGCCATTAATGCGCATCTACAGTACACGCATTACTGCGTTATTTGGCCATGGCTATAAATACTCGTCATTTGAACAGTAGTTGGTAAGCCTTTACTCCGCATTTAATTGCATTTATTTTATCTCTAAAGAACTCCATTACTGACTTGAGCGTCGGAGTGTCAAACTTGGGTAAAACCCCAAGTTCCCCAAGCTGGTACTTAACTCACGTGTGTTAGTGCTTTCAGGTCGATAAAGAGCCCACTTAAACAAATTCTTGACTGATTGATAGGGGTGCACAATCGGTAAAAAACCGAAATTTCGGTTAATTGGTTCGGTTAACCGAAATTTCGGTTTTCGAATTCACCTAACTGTTTACCGAACCGAACAAGATCGGTTTCGGTTTGGTTTAACCGATAAATTTTCGGTTCGGTTTCGGTTATTACCGAAATTTAAAAAAAAAAAAAAAAGGAAAAACCTGGGAACAAATCAAGATGCAAAATAAAACAGATTAACCAACTAACCAAGTCTTATGAATAAGAGATTACAGTCTTCTGAATAACAAATAAAACGAATAACCAACTCTTTTAAAAATGAAAAAATTCAAGACCATAATCCATATTACATTAGCTGACGGGCGACGGCGGTGGCTTGTGGCTTGCAGCTGACGGGCGACGGCGGTGGCTTCAGGCTTGTGGCTTGCAGCGGCGGTGGCGAACCAGCGAAAAAAAAAAAAAAAATTCTAGTAGGCTGGTGGCTTGTAGTTGACGGCGGCTGGCGGGAGTGGTGCTTGGCGTCGCGGCAGCCGGCGGGGAAGAGGTGATTTATGGGGAAGAAGAACCGAGGAAGAGCAGAAGACCGAAGAAAGATGAAGAAGCCTAGATCTGAAACTCTCTTGTCTGAACTCTGAAGATAATTGTTTGGGAATTGGATTTGGGAATCTAAATCGTGTTTTTAAGTGTAAAGCGTTAAATGATGGAATATAAAAAAAAATTGAAAAAAGAGGGGCTGGTTCGATTTTCGGTTTTACCGAGAAATCGATTGGTTTTTATCAAAACCGAACCGAAACCGAAAAACATAAATATTGCTAACCGAAACCGAAACCGAACCCCTTCGGTTCGGTTCGGTTACGGTTCGGTTCGGTTCGGTTCGGTTATTTTGTTCACCCCTACTGATTGATCCATATCTGACAGTCAGATCGACCACGTCAGATCGATCAAATTTGAGCCAGGTCACTCTTGATCGTCTATTAAATATACTTAACGTAATGAATAAATAAAATAGGGAATAAAACACGCGATTGAAATAAGAAACTCAAAATTGTTGTGGATGACAACATAAACACTAATGTAAGAATGATAATAATAATAATAAACTACTAAGCTATTAATGAACTAAGGTTATATTTACGGAGGAGGAAAATAGCCCATGGTTTTGAAAACAATTTTAGGCCCAATGTTAGCTCATGCAAAACAAGTGTTTTTATTTTTATTTTTTGTGCAAAATTCCTTGAGCTTTCTCTAATTAATTATCTTGCTGGACCATTAAAGATCTGACACATAATATTTATAAAATTATTATATAAGTGAAAGATTGGTGCATATATAATTAGGTGCGGAGCAAGTATGTTTTACATCAGTCACATTATTTCACATATATATATATAGCCAGTCACCATAATTGATATAAAATAAAGTAACATGATCATGGTTTAGAAAAAAGAAATTAAATCTCATTTAGGTTTAATTTCCTTTTCTTCAAATTGAATATGTAGAAGCACATAAAGATACTCTTAAATTCAAATATATAATCATTTAATTCTAACATTTGAATATTTGATACAAAATTCATTAAATGAATTATACTATTATTTTCGTAGAGGTGAAATGAAACCCTGATATTTGGCCCATCTTCATGACCATTGTTATTGGGCTGGTTAAGTTCTGGCCCACTTCTAATTAGTCGATCCCAAGTGGCCATGCACATGCAAGCCCAATTTCGGTGGTGATAAACTAAACCAATTTCAACGTTTAATGAATTAATTCTTAAGGATAATGACTTTTGAATTACACAGTGTGTATTAAAAAAAAAAAAGAAGGTTCTTTTCTCTCGTAAATCTATGATTAACCGACATTTCAAAAAATATAAGTTTATTATTAATTTTTTAAAAAAAATTTGTATTTTCATGTCCTAGTATAAATTTACACATTATATCTTTTCAATTTTTAATTTAACTTTTTTTTATACACACTCAAGTGGTTAGAGGGACATATCTTTTTTCGATCATATCCTTTTTTTCTTTTTTTTATTACAGCAAATATATAATCAATTTTTTTTAACATACAGCTGAAATTATAATGCGTATGAAATTGTTCCATTTTTCATCCTCTGCTTTGGATATAAAATGCTAGAAAAAGATATTCTGAAATCTGAAATATTAGAGTGCTCAAAGAAAAAAAAAAAAGAAATCTCAAATAATAGTTATTTAATTAATTTCTTTCTAAAATAGCACCAATATTTTTCGGATACATGCTTTATTTTTCTTGGATCAATCTGACTTGTAAAGGGATCAAAGTAATGATTACCATAATTACCATCATTAAATGACCTTTATCATTTTATCTTAAAAGTTGTCATTTAATGTGAAAATACGTAGGAAACGCATGAATGAATGAGTCGATTTTGCACAAAACTTTATCCATAGGCAACTATAAGAGAGCTCGGATCGAATCGGTCTAGTACTACTACAACTTTCTTGATTCGTGGGAAATCCAAATTTATTGCATGAATCTTGACTTGTATTAATCTTTATCCAAATCCATTATGGTTTTTAATCCCTTTTTGGGTTTCAACCTATACAACTTTAGTCCAATGTTGACACCCTTTACCAATAGTGGTTGAAATTTAAGTTTCGTACTTAATAAACTAATGAGCAAACTGAGAGATAAATAGATACTCGGAATTCTAATATAAACTCGACTAAATTCAAGGTAGTTAATTATATAAATAAATGTGTTATGCTTGGTATATAATAATATTTTTAAAGAAAATTTATGTAAATTTTACTATTTCCCTATACTGATTTGATCATGTTCGAATTTTACGTAATCAGGTTCTTCTTTTTGCTATATTTTCAAGATTTTTAGGTTCACAAAAGGTTTTTACTTAGACTTTGACCAATGTGGTTTTTATTTAGACGCTAGATATAGAAAATATACATAATACATCATATCTTCGTAATATGGGCATAAGCCATACATCATTTTTTAGGAAGAAAAGTAGGCCGTGTCATGGACACTACATGATTTCTGATAGCACAATAGGTTGCGTTTTGTTTCTTAAAATTTTTAGAAAATAATATATCAAAGAAAATTTTGTATTTTTTGTAAAATAAAAAGGTAATTTAAGTTTTAACTTTACACTTTGCAACCAGAATTCAAGGTTATCGTTTTATTGTATAGTAATATAGTATGAAAGAAAATTGAAAATAGCTTAATTAAAAGTGTACATAATAAAGACGTTAATAATGATCAAATTGTCAACTATATGATTTTTCATGCAATTAATTATTATAAATAATATTTCACATGTTTAATGTTGGTAATATTTTATATATATATATATATATACCTCATTTATTTGAATTCGAACCACCGCATGGAACCATTTAGGTGTAAAAATTTTCATACTAATAATAGTTACATTCTCATGCATGGACTCGAACACAAAACTTTTAATTAGGCCAAAATAGCATCACACTACTTGATAATATAGTTTCCTATATCTATATATATGTATGCGTGCTCGTGCGTGTATCATTGCCGGCTCAAAAATAATTTTTCTAAAAAAAATTATGCAAATGTGAAATGTACTGGATTTTTTTACAAAAGATATCTTTTACCTTTTTATTATTTTAAAAAAATCGTATATTATAAATACTAATATAAAATTAGAGGTATCATCTATTATTAAATAAAAATGGAGATATCAATTAAAAAGGTATATATATTGATAATAAAAAATATCAATATCTCCATTTTTAATATAAAATTAGAGATATCAATTATTTTAAATTATTAAATTATAAAATCACCTATCGTATATTTGAAAATAAATAAACTTCACAGTTCACCCCCTATTCTACTAGTAGTGTTTACACAAAAGGCGCCGAATATGAACCGTTACCTCTTCTTAATTTAATCATTAAATTTAACCTGATATCATGGGGGAAATTTTTTACTATACATATAATCACTCACCCTATTTAATTGTAATTACGAATCATGACTCAGCATATTGTTAATTAATACGATTATGATCTTATGTTATCCGAAATTATTAAATGTTTTCATATCCTTAAAGAACATGGGCAGCAACTAATGGGGACAAAAATGAACCTTTGAAGCTGGCAATTAATTAACATCTTTTTCGGGAGAGAAGAATATATTTGCAGATATTTCGGGGAGCATTAATTAATTAAATTGTATTTTAATTAGGTAGAAAAGTCGTCTTTTGTATATTTTAATCAGACCTAACAAGACATTTTTATAATCAACACATGTTCAATATTAAGCCGTTCAAATAATTATCAAAATTCGAGTTTATAATTGGTAAATGTCCATATCCAAAGTTTATTTACTTTTAACTTCTCCCAAATTAATCTATAATTGATTATTTTGAGTAAAGTAGGACGTCATTAAACTTTAAGGTCTCCAGGTACTACAACAAATCAAGCCTTAAAAAAAAAAAAAAACCAAAAAGAAAGAATTTTTAGGTATATGTCTGAGTCAATTAATAAATTTGAAATGGCTATGTATGATTCTTATTCTGTTTGTTACGGGGACAACAACAATCGGCTGGCTAATGGCTATTGATGATGGTACAACTAACATATGTGCTGTGCAGAATGCTAAGTCATGATTTGTGTATGTAAAGGTGTTGGCTAATTAACTGAATATAACTGTTGATGCGTTCTAGCCCAAACCCTTAATGATTAATCCTCCTTCCTCAAGGATCTTACCGAAATAAGCCAGAGTTTAGGAGAGATCAATCAAGAGATCAGACCAAAAAGCTTAGATCGTCATATCTCAAGGGTTATATTTATAGAATATCGGACTTATTGTTCTTATCGTTTAGTTATTCACGTTTCCTGATTATCATGCGGATTATCATGATTGGAGTTATCTGTTGGAGATCTCATATCCGAGTTGTTATGATCCTACAGAATTCCTTTATCTCTAGCTCGCCTTATGGGTTGAGTCTTGGGCTTGATTGTGTTGGGCTGAACCTTGGGCTCTAAGGTATGTCCCCAACACTACTCCCCCCCTCAAGTCCGCGATGTTCGTAGAACTGAGGGGATTGATAGAAGTGCAGCCCAAAATAATCCCTTCATGTTTCCTTCTTCATGATTGTCAACATTCCACAACGTCAACATGCCACTCTTTTTTGTCTGTTCGCGACCATCGATAGGGGTTATCTCATTCTGGGGCGAATAACCAGCTCGCCGCGAGAGCTAGCACTAGTGACGGTTCCGCCATCATGCAAATGTAGAAAGCAAGATGTGATCCAAATATATTCTGGCAAGCAAGACAACTCGCAACACCCTCCCTTGTTACAGAGCTCGCCAATAAAGCTATTAGTGTTCGTAGGTATAAATTGAAACTCTCTTATGACAGGCATTGCATCATTGGGGTGACCTTCTTTCTCCAATAATTTAACCATAGCGCTGTCCAGCATAAAAAATGATAGTTCTATTCAAACTAGTAGATGCTCGAAGCACCAAAAAAAAAAAAGTAAGTCCCGTGGACCCGCAACCTTCTCATCGACTAGCGAATTAGGGGCAAGAAATAGATCAACCAACAATAGATATCTGTTTAAACAACTCGACCTATTTCACTTATATCAGTATGTCCCTTGTTCACCATAAATATCAGTATATGAATACCTCGATCAAATGCGTCATGCAAAAAGTTAGATATCTGGTTTATATAGAAAGACCAACCATTATTCAAATACTGATGGAACAAACAAGATCATCCAAGTCACATAGGATTTCCCATATGCAAATATGATTTATCAACTCGTATCTGTCTATTTTTCTCGATGCTTGCCCAATGAAATCGAGATCCGAAACACTTACTTGCTCTTACGTGTCGGGATCCGAAACAAATACTCACCCTAGCGATGAGGATTCGGAGTATTGCTTGCCCTAACGATTGTTATCCTGAGTAAGTGCTTGCCCGAGCCGATTGGGATCCGAAGCATAATAATTTTCATCAAACTTATCCTCAAGTGTGTTCAACATTCTAGGCTCTAGAAAATTATGCAGTTCGCTTAACGTCATTCGCATCCGCTTCAAGTTTCGCTATTGAGTACTTCGAGCTGAGCTTCTCATCATATTTTCAAGTCTAGAATATCTCAGTTTTCTGTCGTGCTATAGCGAGCTCCATAGCTATGTCACTCCGAACTCAGATTCTAATTTGATAATCCTAGTATACGTCGGTTTCTCTAGGTTAGAATATCCCTATTCGCTGTTCTGACTCTGCGAGCTCCGCAATTTTGTTTCTCCCTAGTGGACCGTTGTACCTTACCTATCAAACGCGTAAATGTTGGCCATGCCACGCACTATCCGCGTCCCTGATCGAAGGTTCGGTCGCTTAGTGATCTCTTCAGCCCGGAGATGAAGGAGAGCAGCCCAGCTTCGTCAATCCCATATCCGCACCTCTATCGTTCATAGCTATATAACCGCACCTCATAGCTTGCCACCTAACCACGAACTCAGGCATTGCAGCCACCTATCCGTGAACGAAGCATGGTAGCACAACTCGTCACCTTCATGACAGCTTTTGCAGCTCATCGGCCCCCAACTCAGCGAGTAAGAAAGCTCGTTGCGTCCCCCGTTTACATAGCCACCTCCAAAAAATTATTGTTATTTTTAGACTAAAATCTCTTTTCACAGCCGAAAACACCGTTGAGGCAAACTCGAGCTCATCAACAATGATCCATGGCCCCTTAGGATGAGTATTCGACAAAACGTTTAAACCGTATGGACATATCTCTACAGCGAGTTTCCCATATTCTAGGGTAGACAACTGGCTCGCCGCGAGCTCCGGCATTAGCAACGAACCTGCATCTATCGCAGTTCACCTCGTCTTCCACTGCAACACAGCTCGCCCCATCTACCAATAGCTCGCCTCACTGAGGCTCTCATGGTATGCGAGCATCAATCCTAGCAAACAAACCCAGCACAGCAGCTCGCCAATACATGATATGGAGATTCCCTTAGAACGAGGAGGAGAAAACAGTTCACTACCGCATCCATTTAAAGAATCGCTAAAGTAATGCAATAATGTGTTATCAATCGAGAAGCCATACTACACTCTGAGGAACGTGAACGAGCAAACAACTCGCTAAACATGTGAATGTGAGAATACGAACTATCCAACTTATTAAGAGTAAGAATCAATGGAAAAGCAAACCAAGAGACACTTATATGTTGGGGATATAAGGAGCGAGGGCCATATCTTCAGGGAATGAGGGCGAGCAGAATCTATTTCTCTTCTCGTATTCTGTGTTCTGCCTCATAGCAACCTAGACTCCTCCTTTTAGAGACCCGAAGTCCCGTTAGGATTTACCGCTTCTCCGAATCCGTGTTGGATTATGTCTTATCGTTTCATCCTCTTCCGTACTTATCCTTAAGATTCCCTTCCTTCTCCATCACGTCATCTTCGCTATTCGTAATTACCTAAGTGTCCTTCTGTTAGCAGAGTTCTAGGAGCGAACGTATCGAGCGAGCTCCGAATGCAGCTCGTCGTACCCCAGCTTGCAATTCGTAAGGTCCCAAGGAGCGAGCTCACACCGTGAGCTCCCCACACAGCTCGTAGTAAGCTAGTTCTCCTCATTCTAACTCTCATAAGGCTGGCCACGTGTCCTAGGTGGGTAGGGCCCCATCACTAAGGAGCGAGGGCCATATCTTCAGGGAATGAGGGCAGCGCAGTAGGGCGATGATGCAACTCCCACATCTCGCCATATCTTCAAACAGCTTGCCCAACTACTCACAATCAAGTCAATATATATCACCTACCTTGCGCATAATAAAACAACTGCTACCGCAGCTCGCTAACGAGATCAAGCTCGTCAACCAAGAACCGCCAAAGAATCCATGAGCACCACAAGTCAGACACCTCCGTCTTTTTATTGACTTGGTCGAATTAATTCGCTAAGTCAAAGAGTTGAATATTTTCCTAGAAAAGAGCAACATAAATGAAAAAATAATGAATATATTTCCAACTCTAATTCAGGCAAAAAGTATTAGGAATAAACCACGTCCCTTTTTTTTTTATTCTTTCCTTTTTCATGTAAATTTTTTTTTTTTAAATTTTAAATCAACAAGTTTGTAGGTAGAACATTTCGAAACAGAAGAAAAATATCTAAACAAGATCTTCATGAGGAAATCACGATTTTAGATAAGATATTTCAAAATCAAACCATCCAAACTAATTTTTCATGAAAAATTCACGCGAAATAATCAAGAATGTAATTTAAATAGTAAACTTATCTCTTTCAAGATATTGCCGATCTCAGAACTGCAATTTCTTTTGTTTAGAATTCCCCATTTTCTGAATTTCCCACTTCCTAGGTTTCTTCAGTTCTTAAGATTTGTCATTTCTTTGCACATAATTTTTTACGTGTTGCGTCATTCAGTTTTCTCTCCGCACATAACTCAGTTGCGTCATTCAGTTTTCTCTCTGCACATAACTCATTTGGCAAGAATATCACGAACAGGTGTGGGGTAAACTCGCCGAACTCTTATCGCCCGCGATTTTCTCTTCTGGCACTGACTTGGCAGTGGCGAACAGTAAAAGATGGCAACCATCTCCATTATCATAGAAAGCTTAAAACAGCTTTAGTTTACATAAAGCTTGCTTGTGCCATTAATCTTGTGCGTGCAAAGATACAAGAATTATGCCCTTGTGAACCCTGGTACCGTATACCTTTGCTAAGCAGGACAAGGTAGACTTACTGATTTCTGACTAATCAGCCAACCAGGCCAGGTCCTCTTCCAACTAACCTATTGAATACACCGGAATACTCTTCGGAATCGTTCCTATTTTGTTGGTTCGCTGCTCTGTCACTCGGAGATTTAAAGTCATTGTCTTTTTGTTGGTCCACGTTCTGCTGCAAGTCCTCTGTCTCCATACATTGAACTTTGCCACTCTGTTTAGCCGAACTTTTATATTTCTACTTTCCTTGTTTCACTAATATGAGACCTGAGACCTGCTACAACTTGTTCGATGTTTTGCCACTCCTAGCCTTCTGTTCTATTGTCCCGTTCTCGGTTATTTTCGATTCATGTGTTCTCAGGTCCGCAAGTTTGCTGTTCGATTCCCTTGTAACGCTCAATTGTTGTCTCACGTTTCTCCTGTTCGTATCTTTGTTGCTTCAGTGCTCTTTGTTCTGCCGTTAAGTTACTTTGTATCTCCATTGATTCGCTCATACTATTTCTTTGATTTCACCATTTCACTGCCAATAATAAATCATAGAAAGAATAAATTCTAAGTTCTTCATTTACAACATGAAACATTTGATTTGAGCAACAAGTCAGATCCGAATAATTGACTAAAAAATTTTTTTCCTACTATATTATCAAATCTTATAAGAATATTTCCTTAATTATATTTTTACACGGATAAACAAACTCGCCAAGTTATGTTAGTGGTAAGGAAAATTTAGTCATCTATTCAAGATTACTGTAGTAATAGTTAGAATAAACATGCTATAGAAAAGGTTAGAATCACATCATCCCAAGTATACTTCGAACAAAATCTTAGCCAAAAATTCATGTAAAATTATCAACAAAATCATAATCCCCATAGTAAACTTAGTAAACTTATCTTTTTCGCGCTTTTGCCAATGTCAGATCTACAGTTCCTTCAATTTGTGATTTTCAGCAAGCCACTCCCTTCCTCGGTGAATAGATTTGCAACACTCACGGAAGGATGAACGGTGGTGTTATCTCCATTGTCGTTCACATATCCACAGGAATAGATCTATCATCATATATCTCTTCTCTTCCTCTTTCTTTGCCGCTTTGGTAAAATATTAGATTCGACATGACGAACTGTGTTCATCATCTAAGAGTTTATCATCTACGTGTTCATCATCTAAGAGTTTATCTTAAAATTCACATCGTCTGCTTATTCGTCAAACAAATGCATTATGCATCCAAGCTACTGCTTGCAACTCAAGAATTCATTTTGAATGATAAAAGGAATTACTCGTCATCTCCGATTCTTCCACGAACTGAGAAACCTGAGATGGCGGGTTCAAAGAACCGAGAATGCAAGCTTATCGCGACTCTACGACTGCTCGCAGACCTCACACACCCTGGTTAATGCGACCGTGATTGGAGGCGAACATTTTTGGCGGCGTGGATTTTGGCGTCACCGCTGATGCTGAGGAAGACAACTGCTCGCATACCCCCTTGACTGTGCCTCTTGACAGCAAATAATCTCACTAAATAAGAGAATCTCTTTTCTCTAAAAGAAAAGATAAGATATCCATCCATGCTTTTCGTGTTTTTTTTTTTTTTTTCGTCCCCACTTCATTCCAGAAATAATGTCTGCCCGTTCGTAACATGGTGTTGTTTAACTTCGTCAATTGATTTTCCGATGATTCTACTAGCTTGGTCATTATCATATCACGCATTAACGGCCTGGTAATGGCCCCTTCTTCATGCTGTTCGTTTATATTGACATGAATATCGGACAAGGTGCAGCTTGAGATTGACATGGATCTCTTCTTCCATCAAACCATGATGTTTCTGCTCCAATAGAAAACACTCAACAAACTCCGATAATAAAAAACGATCAGCAACAATCCCCGACAACAAATGGCAGATTGGGGGACGAATAAAATCGAAAAGTAAATTTAGAATCGCAAACTTATCTTGATTGATTTAATAACAGACTAATAAACTCAAAACTACATATTACACAAAAGAATTGATTGAGCAAATAATCCAACTCTCCTCCATGTTGCCTCACGTGAATGCTAACTATTGAAAATCAAATTACTCATGATGTGAGACAATTTTGTAGCAATTTAAGAAATCTAAAAACCATAATTAATTCTAAAATCATCTGTGTTATGATCTAATTATTAATCTCATGATTCTTACCGTAAATATAAAGATTGAAATTACTTATCTTTTGAAATTGCTGTTCTTGTTGAATTGGAGGAGAGCTCGCATAACTGATAACCCTTCGCCGAATCCACTATCTTGCGAGCAACCGTAATCTGGGAACATTATGCCTGTTCTTTCAGAAGGCATTTCGAATTGATCTTTTAAGAGTTTATCTGCTATCACCGACCATAATAAATTAAAACAAAAAACGACTTACACAAAATAATCAGTAAAAATATAATAGGATTAGAACACTAAAACTTATCTTGTTTGTTGCATATGTGTAATCCATCCTGCTCCAATTAATCAACCTTTTACGCAAACAACGATGATTCTCACGAACAACAACGATTGCTCATCCCGACGAACTCAGAAACAACGATTCTCCCAAGAACAACGATCATCCCAACAACGAAAGCTTTTAGAAACAACAACGATTCTCACAAGAGCAACAACGATCATCCCAACAACGAAAGCTTTTAGAAACAACAATGATTCTCACAAGAATAACAACGATCATCCCAACAACGAAAGCTTTTAGTATCAACAACGATTCTCACAAGAATAACAATGATCATCCCAACAACGAAAGCTTTTTAGTATCGATTCCCACAGACGGCGCCAATGATGCGTTCTAGCCCAAACCCTTAATGATTAATCCTCCTTCCTCAAGGATCTTACCGAAATAAGCCAGAGTTTAGGAGAGATCAATCAAGAGATCAGACCAAAAAGCTTAGATCGTCATATCTCAAGGGTTATATTTATAGAATATCGGACTTATTGTTCTTATCGTTTAGTTATTCACGTTTTCTGATTATCATGCGGATTATCATGATTGGAGTTATCTGTTGGAGATCTCATATCCGAGTTGTTATGATCCTACAGAATTCCTTTATCTCTAGCTCGCGTTATGGGTTGAGTCTTGGACTTGATTGTGTTGGGCTGAACCTTGGGCTCTAAGGTATGTCCTCAACAACTGTTATAAATTTATAATATATGCTATAATATATGTGTAGTAGTATATATATTATATACATATGGCAATTATGTTTGCTAAATCACACATTGATGGGTGGTTTTAGTTCTAAATGTTTGTCTTTAAGGTGGGTTTAGGATGATCGCAAAATTTTCTTTTATTATGTTAGATCTGAAAGGTAATTATGTCGTCCATTCCCTTGCTAGACGTGCGGCTTCGGCCCACGTTGATATCTGGACTCTACAAACTTTTATCTTAATCTTTGCTTTGGAGGATGTTGTGTTCGATTGAACTATCGCTTTTATTAGTTCGTTCAGCCCCTTTTGGGTTCTTATAAAAAAAAAAAGTATTTTCCGATGAAATCAAATGAATAGTCATCTAGAAAATTTTTGCAAAGAATTTCATCAAGTCTTGACAATTGATCCATCCGTTTTTTAACTCATTATAATCATAGATTACACGAGCTAGCGAGTAGCGACAATATACTAGATCTTAAAAACATTCTCGTGATTTTTGAATATCTATGCAAAAACCCATGATTTTTTCTCCTTTCTTTCCACGTTTCTCGACAATGAAAAGCATTTTAAAAAAACACAAGAAGTATGTTTGGCATCGTACAATTATAAGAGATAATTTTTTTTTTATCATCCAAACTATACGTAGTCAAATTAAGTTTTATTGCATGCCGTCATCCATATTTCATTTTTTTACGAAATACCATCTCTAACTGCTTTTTAGTAGTTTTGATAACCCGAACATTAAACACGTAATGTATGGACAAATTTGTCCTTATGAAGTAATTAAATGATAAATTTGCTTTTACTAAGTCATGTGCACATCAAATATTTATTATTTAAGTCACCAAAATTAACAAAAAAATATCGAAACTATCAAAAATCAACCAGGTATAATTTTTTTAAAAAAATGCAAAGCAAAAATGACGTACATAAAAAAATTTAATTTGCATAAAAAAAATAAAAAAATTAATAGTTTGGATGATAAATTCATTTTATCGGTAATTATTATATTTTTTAATGTTTAAAGAGGAAATGAATCTGGCATAAAGGTTGAGGAAAGGCAAATCACTTTATACCCCGATCATGACACTGTCTTTCTCCCGAGGGAATCCTATTGAATTAATTGACAACCAATAATTTTAGGGTTTTATGGAAATATCCATATATTATCCAATCATATTACTATTATTAATGGATAATATATAATCCATATCTAGAAATTTATTTTATGCAATTTTACCACAATAAATTCTTTCCATTTACCATGTAGAACTTGTTATCATAATCTCAATACATCAAGATAGACACTTAAAAATTTCTAACTCTTAAATAGGATTAAGCCAACCGTTCATTCTCCAGGAAAAAAAAAAAAAAAAACTCTTAAATAAAATTAATACATTAATGCGTATGCATGTACCATTTTCCTTTTGTCTCTATAATTCAATGAATCACATGTCCACACATGTACATGATTCCCCCATATCCTAACCCAAAAGCAAACACAAATGTCACAAGAACCTTTGCGTCCCTTCCAAAAATTCAACATTCTTGATTTATATAAGGTAATTATTTGACCAATCATTTTAATTTATTCTTCTTTCTATAGTCCATCACCAGATCAAATTTTACACAACCATATGTGCAGTTATCTATGACTACAATATCCTATTTATGACATCACAATATTTTGGTCAATTAATTCCTGTCCCTCACGTATATAGTATCCATTTTTTACTAGCAAATTAATTAGGTCAAATGTAAATAGTAACATACTTACTAAATGTAACCCGTCGGAATTCGACAGATTTCTTGGAGCAACAAAAATATTGTGAAATCGGTACGACGGAGGCCACCGGCTGGGTAATACTAGGTGAGGACTAAAGAGGATAAGATAAAATGAAGTTAATTGTTTTTGAATTTTTTTTTCCTTTTTGAATCAATTGTTTTTGAATTTCCTTCCGTTGAAAAATAAATTCAATGAAAAAAAAGTAGGAAGTGCCCATCAAATTGGTTACAATAATTGATGTTCACATTACGAAAATACATACAAAAGTCATAGTCCCTTAGATTCTATGTGCAATTAATATATATTAATTTCATATTAAAGTAAAAAAAATGAAAAAAATAATTTGTGTGTTATCCGTGTGAGGTATTATATAGACTATAGAGCCGTGGGTTGACTTAACTATACATATAGGTAGCCGTCAACTAAGGAAACAAATATTGGAATTAAAAAAAAAATAATAATAAATTTATGGCACGTGTAAAGATGTCACTGGCTTGTGGGCCACCCCCTTCCATTTCTTGATTTTCATAAGTCTATATAAACCCCTTCAAATTCCAAAATATGAGCACTCTTCATATTGTCATCACTCCAAGAGGACTGATTTCTCCTCTTTCTCACTCAACAAGAAATCTTTCTATATAGCTTTGAAGATTATATATTCAGACTACGAGATATGGCAGGTGGAGGTTTCGCGACCTCGGCCGGAGGCACCGAGTTCGAGGCGAAGATCACGCCGATCGTGATCATCTCTTGTATCATGGCGGCCACCGGAGGGCTAATGTTCGGGTACGACGTCGGCGTTTCAGGTCGGTTTATCATCGATTCTCTTTAAACTAGCCAAAGATTAAGTCGGCCATGCATCATTTTAATTAGAGTTATGTCTAGTAAGTAGGGTTTGGTATATGAATAAATGCCATTTCATAAGTAATAAAAGTTGTGGATATGGTTTCGAGACCACAACTTTTTTCAAGATTTTTTAGGTTTTGTTGTGGCCTTTTTTTCACATGATTTGTTGTGAATTTTAAGTCACGAGCTGTCTTAAAAAGATCCTCCGATCCTTTTCGCCTTATCCATTTCATTAATTCATCAATTACTTTTTTTAATGAATATGATTACTCAATCTCACAGGTGGTGTAACGGCGATGCCCAAGTTTCTGGAGAAATTCTTCCCAGCGGTGGCCAGCAGGGTAAACGACCCAGGATTAAACAGTAATTACTGCAAATATGATAATCAAGGGCTGCAGTTATTCACATCGTCACTGTATTTGGCTGGATTAATAGCGACCTTCTTTGCTTCATACACGACGAGAAAGCTTGGGAGGAGACTAACTATGCTGATTGCGGGATGTTTCTTCATTGTTGGTGTTGTTCTTAATGCTGCAGCCCAAGATCTTGCTATGCTCATTATTGGAAGGATTCTGCTAGGATGCGGGGTTGGCTTCGCTAATCAGGTACATATATCATCGTTTTTCGAGTTCCAACCTTGTGTTCGGATAGTTTTCGGCTTTTCGCCTTTCCGGGGCCCGAGGGAGTGAGGGATCATGTCTCCATTCGGGGTAAAATGAAGATATCAAAATTTTAGGTTGAGACGATAATATGATATTATGTATAATAGGGGTAAGAAAGTGCAGAAAGTGCCTACGCCCCCAAATATTAGAGGGAGTGAGCCTTTGTTAATTCGTTTTTTACTCAATTACATGAATATTATTCTTTCTAAAAAAGAAAATAATTTAAAAACTCAACCGCGATTCCGCCTCTGTATAGTTTTTTAGCCAACTAAACTATGGATAATTCATACTTTTCGATTGATTTTGGGTTAAAATATGTTTTGCTTTAAATGAAATGAAGGGACTAAAGTGCTAATTATAAGATAAAGGGGTAGATGAAAAGAATAAAATGAAATTAAAATAATTGAGATATGTTGTTTAAAAATTAAAATATTTGGTCCAAAGACTAATGTGGTCCTCAACTTTGTACTCTTTATGGTTTTTCTAAAGCCTTTTTTGAATAAATTCATCATCTTTTTGAACGAAAACAAAAAATAAGTCATTTTCGAAAGGGATGCCACAAGAGACTGTGACTATGCGTTAGTTTTCCTCCACTTAACTTATATCGTTTCATAATTAAAATAAATTTGAGCTTTGACTAAGCTGCATATGTGACCACGACTTTATTGGAATCCAATCATATCAAAATTAAAGCATTCAAAATCTGCAAATTTCCAATTTCCTCGTAACTTCCTTAGTTAACTTTATTCATGCTGATTTTCTGGCCTATGATTTATTGCCATCTTATCCACCTTCTTAATTTACTTTTCCATCAAATAATTCGACTTTTTTAAACTTAAATGTACCCCTTTTTTTTTTCTTTCATTAAAACGTTTTATAATTTGAATTTATACGTGTTAAAATAAATAAATTAAACTATAAGATTGAGTTACATATATTTGACTTTTTCAACCCAACCCCTTGTAATTGTAAACCATGATAAAAAATAATATTTCAGGACAATAATGTCGCCACATGTCACATGCTACTATGATTCTTAACTCAAGAATTTGTCCTATTTAATTACCAATAATATATATATATGGTTTAATTTTTAATAAATTGACATTTAAAATGTAATTTAATTTCAGGCAGTTCCGCTGTTCCTGTCAGAAATAGCGCCAACGAGAATACGTGGAGGTCTCAACATTTTGTTTCAACTCAATGTTACCATTGGAATTCTCTTTGCCAACCTTGTCAATTACGGCACTGCTAAGTAAGTTCTTTCTTTCTTTCTCGTGTTGTTATACTGAATTGGCCGAACTAGATTCTGACGAGAATTGTCGTTCCTTTTTCTCCTATGATTCTTGGTTAATCAATTGTGTGACAAAATTATTATGCCATGATGAAATACTGTGTTTAAAGTTCTAAACAATGACTGCTTTGCCTGCAGAATGAAAGGAGATGGTTGGAGGGTATCCCTGGGGCTGGCGGGGATCCCTGCCGGGCTTCTGACGGTGGGCGCCCTGATGGTGGTCGACACGCCCAACAGTCTGATCGAGCGCGGTCATTTAGAGGAAGGAAAAGCCGTTCTCAGGAAGATCCGTGGCACGGACAACATCGAGCCCGAGTTCTTGGAGCTTGTCGAGGCGAGCCGCATTGCCAAGGAAGTCAAACACCCTTTTAGGAACTTGCTCAAGAGAAGAAACAGGCCTCAGCTCATCATCGCCGTGGCCTTGCAGGTTAGCTCAGCTGAAATTTTGGTTTAAATTTGAATTTAGATTGAGGGGGTGTAAGTGTAATTATTTTTCTTGAAAGGATCATAGCCTAATGACTTTTATGTTTGCAATGATTTCTGCTGTAGATTTTCCAACAATTCACTGGAATCAATGCAATCATGTTCTACGCGCCTGTCCTATTCAGCACTGTTGGATTCGGGAGCGATGCGGCCCTGTATTCGGCCGTGATCACTGGAGCAGTCAACGTTGTATCGACCGTCATATCGATCTACTCGGTGGACAAGCTTGGGCGGCGCGCGCTGCTGCTTGAGGCTGGTGTCCAGATGTTCCTGTCTCAGGTTGTCATAGCCGTGATATTAGGTCTCAAGGTGAAGGACCACACCGACGACCTCCACACCGGGTACGCTATCTTTGTGGTGATCTTGATCTGCACATTCGTGTCGGCCTTCGCCTGG
This sequence comes from Lantana camara, assembly GCA_037501455.1. Classification (NCBI taxonomy): domain Eukaryota; kingdom Viridiplantae; phylum Streptophyta; class Magnoliopsida; order Lamiales; family Verbenaceae; genus Lantana; species Lantana camara. The sequence goes on from CM074857.1 coordinate 123,649,145, forward strand.
TCGTGGGGGCCGCTCGGGTGGTTGATCCCTAGTGAGACCTTCCCACTGGAAACGCGCTCGGCAGGGCAGAGTGTGACCGTGTGCGTGAACCTGCTCTTCACCTTCGTGATCGCGCAGGCCTTCTTGTCCATGTTGTGCCATTTCAAGTACGGGATTTTCTTGTTTTTCTCCGGGTGGGTTTTGGTGATGTCGTTCTTCGTGTTCTTCTTGGTGCCCGAGACGAAGAACATACCGATCGAGGAGATGACCGAGAGGGTGTGGAAGAGTCACTGGTTGTGGAAGTGGTACATGGATAATGATGCTCGGGATTTGGAGAACAATGGGAAGGGGAACAATGGGAATGCCAAGGGATTTGATCCTACTGCCCAGTTGTGAAGCTGTTGAGAATGCATAATTAAGAGTTTATTAGAGTTGGGATTGTAATAGGATGCTTTTCTTGAATAATTGAATTAATAGGAAATTAAAGTGTGTGTATACATGAGAAGGGGTTTCATTTCTTTTATTGTAACCTCTTCAGGGGATTTGCAGTAGGCCAAAAAGGGTTAATCGAAATGGGTGTTTTCTGTAATTCTGTATCAAGAGTCAATGTAAAAAAAGCACGAGATTTTGGCCTCCTTCAAGTGTTCTGAAGTTCAATAATGGAGGAAATTAAGTTTTATGCTAATGGAACGAGACAAATAGTGAAATAACAAGCGGATATAAGTACAAATATAATGGGCTCTAAGTTCATATTTGCAGAGCTAGACTTTAAAGTATCAAGGCACTGCTCTTCACAATGATGGACGTTGTCATCCACTGAAGTAATTTCATCCCTTTGCAATTATCACTTGTATGAGGAATCACGTTCCCCACCAATGACTTGAGCTCCATATTATTGTTCCACCTAAATTGATAAAGTTTACTCCGATCCATGCATGAGTCCTAGCTTCAGAATAATCATCTTTCTTCCAATTACTCCAGCAACCAGTAGCTGTTAGGATTAGTGAATTAGTGTTCCCGCCCCCCAATTGTCCATTTGAATAATCACTCTGTTTTCATGAAAATCCAGACAAATCTTCCAAATATTATGCTTTCCCACCCGAACAACAAGGATTGACCTCGCCTCAATCCAAATCATCGGCTTGCGGGGATACGAGTATCAAATTCCTTAGATGTGCTTCCCCACGCTTGAAGGCTATATAGGCATATACTGATGGATTGTCTCGGAAAGTTGAGGACTCTCAATATCTGGGTCCACAACTGACTCATCTTTAGACAGTCCATTTGGACTTTGCAAACCTGCAAATAAGACATATCCTTCCACGACACATTCTTAAAAGTTAAAACCACCACAATAAAAAAGAAAACAAGCAAACTTAATGACGAAAGAATCATTACCATCCACCAAAGTGAACATACAATGATAGAGAAGCCCATTTTCGCCGGATTTGATCTTGCTCCTGGCACCTGTGGGTCAAGAAGAACCAGCCACCATTTATCAGACCAAAAATTAAACTAATTTAAAGACAATCTGAGATCATGAATTACGAATTGAAGGGAGCTCGAGCTCGAAACCCTTGAGCTCATGAAAGAGGGTTGATTCGGGGACAGACCACTCTGCTTGGGATAGAGACGCACGGTTAGCTAGGAAATCTGCGACTGAATTACCTTCGGTTTACTATATGCTAGGTGCACACCCACTAGGTCATTCCTCTCAACTTTTGATATCCCATATGTTTAAGAGGTCACCGAACAGAATCATCTTCTTTCTACCTGTAAAAAGTGGGACGCCAAGGAATTTCATGGGTAGGCTAAATCCCAAAATATGTTTGACACCATCAGCTGCGTTGTCTCCTCTTTCCCCAACCACAAATTCACTTTTATCTACATTAATCCTTTGCCCAGACAAGAGCTCATACTTTGAGTTTATCGACATCTGAAATGATTCTTCCCCGTACAAAACCACATTGATTCGGGGCCAATAGTTTATAAAGGATCATGGCGAGTCTGTTGTTAAGTAACTTGGTGATGATTTTATTCCAGACATTACAATTTACACAGAATAATGGGACGAAAGTCACTCCAATGTGGCGTTGGGTGGATATTATCCAATCCAAGTCCAAATCCAAACAACATCCAAATATTTTATATTCAAATTCAATCCAAATCCAAAACCTCTATATCCAATGGATGTTCACCCAAATAAAATCCAATATTTATGGGTGGATTTTTAAACCTACCCAAAACTCACGAGACCCTTGAATATTAAAGGCCCAATGTCCCAGCACATTTAAAACACAAGGTAATATTTGATTTGTTTTCTGTTTTTTTTTTTTACAAACCTTACTATCACAGTTTTCAAGCAGCCCAAAGATTTTCACATATTTATGTTTTCTTTTATATATAATAATAATAATAATAATAATAATTTTCAAAATAAATAATACCATTTTAACATCAAAATAAATAATGTTATTTATGCGTCTAATCAATCCACTTCAAATATTATTGCAATGCAGCTCCTTTAAACCTTTACCACACTCCTAGTTTTTGTATAAAAAATGAAGTGCATATTATTGGTTCCAAAAAAAAAAAAAAAAAAGCATATTATTGTTTAAAAAAAGAAAAAACTCAGCAGATTATTGTTACAGGAGCAGTCGCAAACCTATAATAAATTGAAGGATTCGAATCGAATTTATAATTATGATATATAAAATATAAAATAATGAACATAAAATTAAAACAATTTAACTTTTTATTTAATTAAAATAATTCATGTGATAGGCCCAAATATATACATGTCAAAGTAACATAATTCATGTGATAGGCCGGGAAAATTTTTTATTTTTTTATTTTTTACATAATTCATAATACATTTGATAATAAATTTAAATTATAATTATATATAATTTAAAATAATTAACATAAAATTAAAATAATTTAACTTTTTATTTAATTAAATAGTAGTATATACAGGGGCGACTCCATGATTATTGAAGAGTGGGGTCAAAATAATTTTGATGAGGCCTAAAACACTCTCGAATCAGAGCCGTCCACGTGTCAGCATGTCGCTGACTAAATCCCGGACGCTCGCCTTGAAGGGCTCCTGGGCCTTCCCAGCCCACTCATTTGCAAGCAAGGATAGACCGTCAAGCCTCGGACGACTACTCCGGTAAAAGTCCAGATCCGACGAGTCTGACGCTCGCTTTTCAGCCCTCAGGGTTACCCTTCATAGGGAAGCACCTACAGGGGTCCCATAATTGGCGCTCGGGATCTTGTCGCTCAAAGGTCATCTACCGTGGGGAGCCCATCCGTGGATTTCTCGAGCGTCATCAACGCTCAGGATGACTCTACCTCTCATACGGTGGATCCTAGCCTTCAGGAGAAGACATTAGTCCCTCATCCCACCGACCCTCGTCAACAACCTCTGACACAAAGGTACTGTGCACAGTGCACCTGACACGCCGTCTCCTTTTCGGGAATGTCATTCTCACCCCACCAAAGGCTGACGCGTGTTAGGGCAACACAGGTTTGGGACCACAGGGTCAATTTACCCATTTACCCCTGTCCCTAACATATAAATATAGGAGAACTCATGCATTCCCCCCCCAAGTCATCTTCCTCACCAAAAAGACCACGTACTGAACTGGGCATCATTTTCCTCTGCAACTTCTCCAAAAGCTTCCTGTATCTCACCCCTTTTCTGCATTCTCACTGCACGATTTCTTGGTGTTATCCTAGCTGGAAGAACCCACGCTCATTGGAAACCCAGTTCCTGAGGCTCTTGTGCCTGTGATGGTCTTCCTTCCTATCAACAAATTCTAAAGTGTTTGGTGTTCAAGTCCTCTACAAGTTTCTGCACCATCATTTTTGGCGCCGTCTGTGGGAAGCCATCACCACCATCTTTGGTATTACCAGTTTCTTCCTTTGAAAGCTAGTTGAAGAGTAACACCCGAGTCTTTAATCATGGTAACCGCGACGAGATTTGGAACAGTCGGAGGGAAATGTGCTCTTCCCCCCGTTAACGAGGAGAACGCGGGAGGCAACATCCCCGCCGGAGAAGCAAACCCCCCAGCCACCGGAAATGGGGGCGAGAACACAGAGCCAGCGGGGACAACTCTCCCACTAGATGGGAACGTTGCGGGAGGACCCAGCTCCATTGTTCCACCTGCAGCTCACACCGCCCAAGCTTCCTACCCTTACTCTGGGGTGTACCCCATGGCCATGCCTCCTCCGGGGTACCCATTTCTGCAGCCTGGGATGATGCCCGGGATGATGCCGGCGATCCAGCCTTATCAGGTGGGGACTCTGAATCTCCCCACGTCGTTACCAAGAGAAATACATGGGGTGGAGATGCCCCAAGTTACAACCCAACAACTTCAGGCGCTGTATGCGCAGTGTGAGAGCCAGGCCGTTCAGAATGCCTGGGAGCATTTCATGGCCGCATATTTCCCCTCGCAGGCTGGCGCTCGCCTGGCCCCGCCACTTGGCGGGCTCCCGGCGCATCCTTTGACGATGGCCCAGAATGCGCTGAGGGCACAACAACCCCCCCCCCCCCCCCACCACCGAACCAAGGGAATGAAGCCCCACCGAGGGTCCAGCCAGAACGACCGGCTGTAGAGGCGGCCGGAAATAATGAAGAGGTCCAATCGAGGGCCACAGGGAGGGCAAACCGCCGAAATATCGATGACCCTCAGCTAGCAGCAGTACAAGATCAAATTCGAGGGCTCCAGAACGTGGTAGAGCAGCTCTCTCGAGCACGGTCTCACGCTTCCCGTGATGGGGGCGAGAGGTCCAAGGCCAGAGACGCTCGTCGACCACGCAGCCCAATTTCCCACCGAAGGAGAGAAGCCAGCTATGAAGATCCCGACGAGCGAGATTACAGGATCATGGCGGGCGATTCCCCCCTCGTCGAGGAAGTCCTCATGACTCGCGCAGGGAAGGGTAAAATTCCCTCGTCAATCAACAGATATGATGGAACTACGGACCCTGCCGAACATCTGGACCATTTTGTGCACCTAATGCACCTGTATGACCATCCGGACAACTACTGGGCCAAGGTATTTGTCACTTCCCTCACCGGAATGGCCCAAGAATGGTACAAAAAACTCCCCCCGCGCTCAATCAGAGGATACTATGACCTGACGGATGCCTTTGTCAGCCACTTCAATTCGCTGAAAGCACCAGCCCCGGCCGCGACCGCTCTTTATAGCCTGGTCCAAGGGCCGAACGAGACTCTCAGGTCCTTCATGGGGAGATTCAATAAAGAAATTTTGTTGGTAGAAAAGCCCTCGATGGACTTTTTGAGGCACGTTCTGTTTGGGGCTATCAACATGAAGCATTATGTCAGCAAGGAGTTTGTGGAGGAAGTAGCCAAGAAGAAGCCGCGCTCGTTGATGGAAATTCGGGAGATTGCCGATTCCTTCTTTACCCTCGAGGATATGTACATAGCGAGGGATCAGAAGATGGCGAATGCCCCTCGCCCCAATAGAACTCAAGAGGACAAAGCGGAGCCCCATCGGAGTCACCGCCGCAGCCCGATACCCGCTCGCCGTCGTTCCTCCCCTCCGCGGAGGCTCGAGCGTGTCCCCCTCAACCGCCCAATGGCCGAAGTATATTCTCTGGCGGACCAGAAACTGTTTAAGAGACCGCCCAAGCTGAGAGAAACCGAGGCACAGAGGCGCTCGGGGAAATACTGCGCTTTCCATAAGCAGAAGGGGCATGATACTAATGAATGCCGCCACCTGGAGAAGGAAATTCAGCGGCTGATTGCCGGGGGGCACCTCAAAGAGTTTGTGAAAGTACTAGAAGGGTACGATGAGCATTGCGCGGAACGAGCGCTCGGAAGGAGAAGAAGCCGCTCGCGCTCCCGAAGTCCTCGCCGCCAGCGCCCTGAGACCAGCGAGCGCAACAAAGGGAAAGAGGTGGATATGGAAAACCAGCCCTTTGCGGTCATTCACATGATCGCGGGAGGGCCCTCGGGAGGCGATTCCAATGCTTCTCGCCGCCGCCATGTACGGAGCTATAACCAAAGCACGTCGCTCCCTCGCCCAGTGCTCTCCGTGGACAGCTCGTCGCGCTCGAAGGAGGATGATGTCATAGGGTTTACTGAGAAAGATCTTGAACATATTGTAACACCCCATGGGATAGGAAAAACCTCTGACTATCCCATGGTGGTTAGTTTAGACGTTCATAACCACACTGTAAAGAGGGTTTTATTTGATAGTGGAAGCTCTGTGAACGTTCTCCCGTACTCAACGTTTCAACAAATGAACATAACAAACATCCCCCTCGAACCTCTCAGAACTGCCCTTGTAGGATTTGGAGGTTCCGAGATCGTCCCTCGCGGACAGATTCGCTTGGCCACCTCTTTTGGTCGCGCCCCACAGCGAAAAACATTGAGCGTCCTCTACACCGTCGTTGAGGTGGATCTCCCTTACAATATCATCATTGGGCGCCCAGCCCTCGTGGATTTCAAGACCGTGATTTCCACCTATCATCAAAAAGTCAAGTTTCCAACCCCCGAGGGTACCGGGGAAATTCTGTGTAACGTCAAAGAAGCTTGGGAGTGCTACATACTTTCACTTCGCAGCCACAAGCCCAAGCAGTCCATCCAACCTGGGTCTACTAAGAAGTCCGTGGACTTCCCCGAATTAAACGAAGATGGCCCCGAGCGCAAAAGAGCCAAGCTGTACCGAAAGAAGAATAAAAAGAGCACTCCTGGAGATGTTCAGTGTTCAGAGAACAGGCCACCGGGGGCCGTCGAGGGCTCATCTTCAGAAAACGAGCGCTTGGAGCCCAAGGGTATGCTCACCGGGAAAAAACGAGCGCTAAAGGCCCCAAGGCCGGAGGCTCGAATTGAGCCCACTGAGGAGTTTTTGACCGTTGAATTGGAGCCCGGGAACCCGGATAAAACCACCTAGATTGGCTCAGGACTGGATGGACCCTTGCAAGTTTTGATGATCGAATTCCTACGGGAGAACCTAGACGTTTTTGCGTGGAAAGCTTCTGATCTCACCGGAATAGATCCGAGCGTCATTGTCCACAGACTGAACGTGGATCCAACCTTCAAGCCCATGAAACAGAAGAAGAGGGACGTTCATGGTTTTAGGAAGCGGGTTATCGAAGAAGAGGTTGGTAAGTTGCTTGATGCTCAGTACATCGAGGAAATCTTGTACCCAGAATGGCTTTGCAATGTGGTGCTCGTCCCAAAGAGCGCCAATAAGTGGCGTATGTGCAACGACTTCACAGACCTCAACAAAGCGTGCCCCAAAGACCATTACCCACTACCGAGGATCGATCAGTTGGTAGATTCTACAGCCGGGTGTGAACTCATGAGTATGATGGACGCCTTTCAGGGATATTATCAAATCTTTATGGCGCCCGAAGATCGTCCTAAAACTGCGTTTGTTGTGCATTTGGGTGTTTACTGTTTCAAAGTCATGCCATTTGGGCTCAAAAACGCGGGAGCGACCTATCAGCGGCTCGTCAATAGAATGTTCGAGCATGAAATTGGAAAATCTATGGAGGTATATGTAGACGACATGATAGTCAAGAGTGAGTGCCAACGCTCCCATCTGGAGGATCTCAAGCAGACTTTCGACATCCTTCGTCGTTACGGAATGAAGTTGAACCCATCAAAATGCACCTTTGGCGTTCGAGGCGGAAAATTCTTGGGATACATGGTCAGTCAACGTGGCATAGAGGCAAACCCCGAGAAGATTAGAGCAATCCTGGACATACCCTCCCCTCGCAATCTGAGAGAGGTCCAGGTGCTCGTGGGTAAGATCATTTCACTAAATAGGTTCATTTCCCGCTCAGCGGACCGGAATCTACCCTTCTTTAAAGTTTTGCGCAACGCTCGGAATTTCACATGGAACGAGGATTGCGAAAAGGCCTTGCAGAACATGAAACAGTACCTGTCAAGCGCGCCTTTGTTGACCAAGCCAATCCCGGGGGAGAACTTGTTTATCTATCTATCAGTTTCTTTGGAAGCTACGAGCGCCGTCCTCGTAGCAATCCGCGAGCGCAAACATATGCCAGTGTATTACCTAAGCAAGACTCTACAAGGAGCAGAGAAAAGGTACATGGAAATTGAGAAATTCGCCTTTGCGCTCGTTAACGCATCCCGGAGGCTGAGGCCATATTTTCAGGCTCACTCTATCACAGTGCTTACAGATCAACCACTCAAACCAGTGCTATCTAAGCCGGATGTTTCGGGAAGGTTAATTAAATGGGCAATTGAGCTTAGTCAGTTTGATATCTCCTTCGAGCCCCGTACAGCCATACAGGCTCAAGCAATGGCCGATTTGTTGGTTGAACGTTTCAATCTGGAGACTGTGCCATTAGCGGATGAGGGTTTATGGCTTTTGCATACGGATGGCTCCTCGACCTCACAGGGGGGGGAGCCGGGGTGACCCTCAGGGATCCCCTTGGGGCAGAAGTCGACTACGCAATCAAGCTGGCGTTTCAAGTCACCAACAACGAAGCTGAGTATGAGGCCCTCATCCAAGGGCTCAGGATTGCGCTCCAAAATGGGGCCACTCGTGTCACAGCATACGTGGATTCGCAGTTGATCGCGAGTCAAATTGACGGTAGTTATGAGGCTCGAGAAGCCACCATGGCACAGTACCTGTCGAGCGCCAAGGAAGAGATAGCCAAGTTCAAGGAATTCCATCTTTTGCAAATTCCGAGAACAGAAAACGAACATGCTGACGCTCTTTCAAAGTTTGCGTCCGCCCTGGATGGCCATAGTGAACGCGCTGTTACATTTCTAAGAACGGAGGAGCCACTGATAAGTAAAGGCGAACCTTCAAAAGAAGTGCACATGATTGACCCCTCCGAGCCTTGTTGGCTTGATGAAATTGTCAGATTCCTCCAGGACGGAACCTGCCCGAGCGACAAAGTTGAGGCTCGGAAGATCAAATGCAAATCCCCTCGCTTCTCATTGGATGCCGAGGGTCGATTATTCAAGCGATCCTTCCTGGGACCACCGTTGAGATGTTTGAGACCCTCGCAGGCTAAAGAAGTCCTAGAGCATGTACACAGTGGAAGTTGTGGGAACCACTCAGGCGGACGAATCTTGGCAAAGAAAATCTTAAGGAGTGGGTTCTATTGGCCCTCGGTATTGCAAGATGTCATTAAATATTCCAAGAAGTGTCCCAAGTGCCAGTTCCACTCCAACACTCCTCAGTTGCCGGCAGCTCAAATGATTCCTATTGATGTTTCCTGGCCTTTTGATCAATGGGGCATTGATATCGTGGGACCTCTCCCAATTGCGGTTGGGTAAAAGAAGTTTGTAATACTTGCTGTGGATTATTTCACCAAGTGGGCTGAGGCAGAAGCGGTCGCTAAGATAACGTTCAAAGCTGTGAGGGATTTCATTTGGAAAAATATCATCTGCAGATACGGCATCCCGAGGGTGCTCATCTCGGATAACGGTTCCCAGTTATTACTGCGGACACGCGGGATTGGTGCTATGAATTAGGGATCGAACAACGATTCACTTCCGTGGGTCATCCTCAAGCCAATGGTCAAGCAGAAGTGACCAACCGAACCATACTCCAGCATCTGAAAACGATGCTCGAGAGTAAGAAGGGAGAATGGGCTGAAGAACTTCAGGGAGCTCTGTGGGCGTACCGTACTACTCCGCGAGCGACAACGGGGGAAACCCCTTATTCCCTCGTGTACGGCTCCGAGGCCATGATACCTGCGGAAATTGCTCAAGAGTCCGCACGCGTTGCCTATTTCGAGCCTGCCGCCAACGAGGCCAATCGGGCGCTCGAGTTAGATTTGCTGGATGAGAAGAGGAATGCTGCTTGGGCACGTATTCACAAATACAAAGCAACCGTTGTTCGCCAGTACAATAAACGTGTTAAGGAAAGGACTTTCCAGCTAGGGGACTTGGTCCTCAAAAAAGTTGAAGTCTCCAGACACGTGGGTAAGTTGGACCCTAATTGGGAAGGCCCCTTCAAAGTCATCCAGGTACGAGCAAACAACACCTACCTATTGGAAACTTTGCAAGGCGAGCGACTCCCTAGGCCATGGAACGCATGTAACCTCAGAAGGTTCTACGTGTAGACATCAGTTTCTTTGTAATGGCCCGTTTGTGGCATAAAGGGTTTTCCTTTGACGGAAAGCGTGTTGTAATCATTTCCAAAAATGCATTTATATAACAGTAAGTATTTAACTCTTTGTTTTTATTATTTGCTTGCTTTGTTATTTTGATCAAATGGTCCGAGCGACGAGAGGCCTACTCCGTGTCGAGCATCCTCCACGTCGAACGGTCTGCGCGATACATCAATCGTTTCAAAGCTACACTGTCCTGGTGTTGATAACCATCCACCTATAACAGTTTGAACGGTTGGTAATATAGTCCTAAAAATGAGCGTGTTAGATAACGGGGAGCGTAATGCCCAATTATAGCCAGTTGGGTGTTAACCACTCCAGCTCGCGCTCGTGAAAACCCGAATGACCCTCAACTTGTTGAGTAAAAATACACTCGTAAAATAATGGATTCTAACTCAGTCCCTTCATGTGCTCCTCGGAACAACGCTAACCTTATGGTTACGCTCTATTCTTTCTTACGCTCAGAAAATCCTACTGTTGATTTCTAAAGTGCGTATGACTCATTGAGGCGTCCAGAACGAGGGTGCGCATTATTGGGCCAATACTTAGGCAAATCCCTAAAGATTTCCTAAGTTCGAACTCGAACCTAATTGCGAATACCCTCGCGCCGTATTTACGCCCCTCGGATCGCCGGGGCACCCTCGCAAGAAGCGCCCTCGTGTGAAAACACGCTCATCGCAAACGTCCAAATGAGAGAGACAATGTAAAAGTGGCAAAGCTCAACAAATTAACACCATTCACCATCCAAGAGTAAAGGAAGAAGCATTCAGACATCAAAGCAGTAGAGGAAGAGTGCTAAAGTATGAAAAGACACTCAACATGTTAAGGGAATAACGGGAAGATTAAGTACAAGCATAAATTGTTCATAATTATGACAAGGGAATTAAATCAACAAGGAAAGGGATCAGTGTAAAGAGTTTCACTGGGCCGGAGCGTTAGGCTCGGGAGGAGCAGTTGCAAGGGGAACCGGGGCCAACACATTAGCGTCAGAGGTTTGGGCTTCACCAGGCTCCTCGGTATCTGCGACGTCCATGACAGTGCCCTCATCTTCTATCAGGAGAGGCTCGGGATCTACCCTGTTGGCCGCTATAAACTCCCTTTGGAGTGTTTCCACCAACTCCTGATATTCAGGCTCCGCTAGATTGTCCGTGGGATCCTCCTCCTGGACCATTGGCTCGCAATTCTCATCGATATCCATGCGCAGGCGAGCGTCGGATCGAGCGCTTTCCGGGGCCAGTCCCAACCTCACCATTTGCCCAATCGCTTTATGGAAGAAGCGTCGAGCATTGTCAAAGCACTGGATGTTGGCCGCGAACACAAAGGCTTTGGAGCGCACGAACTTCTTCACAGCCTCCCAGGATATCCTCGCTTCCAAGCCCTGTACTTTGCCTTGCAAGTCGGCAAAGGCTTTGTTGGCTGCCTCGTTCTGGCGAGTGCTCTCCGCCAGTTGCTCACCCAGCTCCGCATTTTGAGTCCTCATCTGATCCCGCTCATCCTTCAGTTTCTTGTGACGCTCATTTAGGGCTAGAAAGGCATCATCAGATTTCTTCAGATTTTCCTTCAGCTGAGCGTTTTCAACGTTGGCGGAAGTCAGCTGAGCGCTGATGTTGTTGTAATCCTCCTGCAGTTGGACAGGGTCTGAGACGCGCAGCAACTTCTTGTACTTGGCTTTATGCTCAGAATATGCTTGCGCTCGCCCTTGCAAGTTTTTCAGCCTTGGGATTACCTCCTGGGAAGCCGTAAACGAGGGTCATAATCCGAACGTGGAAGGAAGAAGGAAGAATTTGGTAAAGAGGAGTACAGACTTACCGTCAGAAGGACATGGCAGGCATCGTCAGCAACCCGAGCGGCGTCATGCTCGTTCAGCTTGTCATGATCGCCGGAAAATTGGAGTTTTCCAACGATGTCGGAGACAAGGTTGACAGAGTAAACGCTCTTTTTCAGGAGCACCGGGCCTTCAGTCCGCTGCCGCTTATAACGGGAGTCGCCCTTGCAGCCTATCTTCCAAAATTCTTCATCCTCAGAAGATGAAGTGTCGCTGCCCTCGCCACGGTGGCCCACGACCACCTCCTTTCCTTTGCCCGAAATAGGGAGGGAGTCCGGCATCCTTTTTCTTTTCCCCTGGCGGTCGGCCCGGAGAATTTCGTGGATACGGACAGGCTCCCCCGAGCGGTTCCGTGACCCGCTTGAACTCAGAGAGATTGGGCCCACGGGGGCCGCTGGCGGAGGAGTGGCCTCGTGGGTACCCTCCAGTGTTAGGTCCTCGATAAGGCCCCTGAGAGGAACCTCATTCCCTGCGCCCCCTCGAGCATTGCCTTGTCCTCGGCCCGCTCCTCGGCGGTTTACCCTCCCCCTCGGAGCATTGGGAGGGCGGTTCTGCTGCGGTTACGGCTGTTGAGGATCGACTGCGGGCCCTTGGGCACCCAGCATACGTGAAAGGGCTTCAACATTCATTCCTTGAGAAAGTATTTGGATGCCTGCAAGTAAAGGGGAACGAGCGTCAGAAGATTGATGGTTTGAATCGAATAAACAAGAAAACAGTGATAACTGCAAGTCAGAAAGCTATTCTAAAGGTTAGAGATGTTAGTTCCTAGAATCTAACCGTCGAGGGCCATGATGTTAGTTGGAGGGTTGAGTATCATGTCAGGGGGGCAAGATAATCCGTAGCGGAACAGCACCCCCTCGTTCTTCACCAATGTCTCCGCCTTAATCCACTTTTTTTCAGCCCTCATCTCGAGGGCTAACCCCATCGCCCACTCCTCAAAATCCTTGTTCCTCATCCTTTCCCTAATCAAAGGACCCTCGCCATGAATCATCCATTGCCGATGAACTCCGAAAATCCCCCCGGGAGCCCCACGAAAAAGTATTTTTCCTTCCAGTGCTCGCCATAAGAGGAAGATGGAGAATCTATCATCTTAAAGCCTGATTTGGCCTGGGCGTAGTAAAATCCGTCTGTAGGCGACGAGCGTGGCGAGCGGGCTACTTGTATCAAGCTGTCAAAGTTGATTATCGAGGGTGCTTTGCCCAAGGCCCTCATTGTTATGATGAACGTGTTGATTAGGGCTATGCCATTGGGTAGAATTTGTGAAGGGCAAAGCCCTAGATGATGGTAAATGATGACGGCGTCGTGAGCGATTGGAAACCTCAGACCCCCAGCAAGAACTGCGTCCCAATAGACCGTCATCATCCCAGGCGGTGGTCGATTGGCCCTCTCCCCTTCCTCAGGAAGTCTCATGGGAAACACGACTTCATCCCAATACGCTTTCGCCCTCAACTCCTCCAAATCACCGAGGGTCAGAATACTCTCAATTTCGTCCGGAGATCTGTCAGTCTGATGGCGGTTGTCTTGCCTTACTCGAGTGGCAGGCTCCTTGCTTCTCCTCTGACGCCTTCTGGAAGGCTCAGCCTCGAATGGACGCCCGGATGGCCCCGCTTCACCCTCGGGAGCCGCCATCGCCACTGTGATCCTGTGATCTTGGGGTCTCACAGCGCTGTTCAAGACTGGGAATACTCTCTCCCCTTGTCTCTGCATCTCCATCACATTGTGCATCCCCTCAAAGAGATCGTCCGTCCCACCGGGAACACGCTCGTTCATCCCTTGAACGCAGCGTTCACCTCTTCCTCCCCGGCGTCAATCGGAGCCTGGGCCACCGATATCGCCATGGGAATACCTTCACCTGGGTGCGCCCTATTTAGGGGAACGGCTACGGGGACATCGCCATGAGGGGAAGAGCTCCCCACCGACATCTCCTCAATCTCCCTTACGTAATCGTCAGCTTGATTTCCGGCCATGTTCACTTTTCAACTTTTGAAAACTGGATTTCTAACAGAGAACTTAAGGAGGGAGAATATTCCTGAAACAAGTTCAATGGTAGACATTGGCTCTTCACTCAAGGGATTCACTCACACAACCTAAAACTAATGTTAGCACGGGGAAAATAAGAAGAGGGGAAGGGAATTTTTACCTAAAATTTGAAGAGAAGAAGTTCGCTGGAATCTGTAGAACTGACAGAGATTTCTTGCTGCGTATGTGCTTGAAAGAGTTTGAATGCGTGAAAAAGGTCCCAAAGCCCTGCAAGCCCCTATTTATAGGGAAGAATTTACATGGATTAGGGCTGAAAATTCAAAACGCAATCATTTCCCGCCTAGGAAATCCCCCCACTTTTGCTAACCGCCTCACGTCTCCCGGAGTACACGCGCCCACGTTCCCACTCAGCATTAAATGCGGATTTGACAGCATTTAATGCGGTGTCAGTTTGTGTACGTTACGGAAGGCCAGCAGTCTCCTCGCTGGTAATGGCCTAGCCCTCGGGTGTTTGAAATTCATAGTTCATTCTTTATAAATTCTACAGTACGCTCGAAGCGATACTACAGAATTTGGGGGGCAAAATGATGAGGCCTAAAACACTCTCGAATCAGAGCCGTCCACGTGTCAGCATGTCGCTGACTAAATCCCGGACGCTCGCCTTGAAGGGCTCCTGGGCCTTCCCAGCCCACTCATTTGCAAGCAAGGATAGACCGTCAAGCCTCGGACGACTACTCCGGTAAAAGTCCAGATCCGACGAGTCTGACGCTCGCTTTTCAGCCCTCAGGGTTACCCTTCATAGGGAAGCACCTACAGGGGTCCCATAATTGGCGCTCGGGATCTTGTCGCTCAAAGGTCATCTACCGTGGGGAGCCCATCCGTGGATTTCTCGAGCGTCATCAACGCTCAGGATGACTCTACCTCTCATACGGTGGATCCTAGCCTTCAGGAGAAGACATTAGTCCCTCATCCCACCGACCCTCGTCAACAACCTCTGACACAAAGGTACTGTGCACAGTGCACCTGACACGCCGTCTCCTTTTCGGGAATGTCATTCTCACCCCACCAAAGGCTGACGCGTGTTAGGGCAACACAGGTTTGGGACCACAGGGTCAATTTACCCATTTACCCCTGTCCCTAACATATAAATATAGGAGAACTCATGCATTCCCCCCCAAGTCATCTTCCTCACCAAAAAGACCACGTACTGAACTGGGCATCATTTTCCTCTGCAACTTCTCCAAAAGCTTCCTGTATCTCACCCCTTTTCTGCATTCTCACTGCACGATTTCTTGGTGTTATCCTAGCTGGAAGAACCCACGCTCATTGGAAACCCAGTTCCTGAGGCTCTTGTGCCTGTGATGGTCTTCCTTCCTATCAACAAATTCTAAAGTGTTTGGTGTTCAAGTCCTCTACAAGTTTCTGCACCATCAAATTTAACTATTAAAAAATAAAATATTTATTTTAAAATTATCTTAAAAATTTAACTACTAATAAAAGATATGTATTATTAAAAAATAAATTATTTTATTTAAAATATTTATTTTACAATTATCCTCAACGATTTTTTATTTGTACTAAATATATCCATTTCTAGGGGGGTGTTTGCAAATTTTATTCCATAAGTAGAAGTTAAAACAGAAATGAAAATTGTAAAAAATTATAGTAGTAAAATCAGTGAACGTTTGACGGAAAAAGAAGTGATAAGCACAAAAATAATAAGTGCAAACAAAAGTAGATAATCACTTTTAAGGTTTAAAAAATCACTAATTTACCTTGAAATTTATTGAAATATTTCTAGGTAATATAATATAATTTAAGTATTATATTAATATACAATTTAATATAATTTCGTATAACATTATGTGTAATTAAACAGAGAATTATTCTATATGTAGCTTTATTTATAAATTTATAAAAATGAAGAAAAGAGAAAAAATTTACCTTGCAAATCTTGTAGTTATGAGACTTTTGGAAATTACAATAAGAAGAGAAAAAAAATAAACAAAGAAAAGATGGAATGAATATATAACCACTGGTTGAATTTGTATGTAAAAAATTAATTTAAAAATGTCATTGTTTTAATAGAGATATTTTTGTCAAAATAGAATTTTAAACAATTCAGAAAAATCTATAAGCAGAATCTAAAAGTATATCTAGGGCTGAATTTTAGTTTATTTGTTAAAAATAATCACTTATCTCATATTATTTAGAGTTTTTAATATTCAAAGCACAATTAAAAGACTTATATTTTATTTTTTTGGGTCATGGACTTTTTTTAATTATATTAATTTTGAGTTTAATGGGGTCAATACAATTTTTTTCATTTTTATGTGGGGTCAAAAAAATATTTTTAAAACAAAAAATATAAGAATATATAAAAAATATATAAATATATAACTATTTTTATTTTTTTTAGTGGGGTCAATTGACCCCACTTCTTCCTTCCTGGCGTCGCCTTTGAGTATATACATATTTCAATAATTAAAACTAGGCCTGTCAACGGGTCGGATTCAGACCGGATCAGGAAATTCCGGATCTGAACCCGACAGGAAGATCCGATAACCGGATCCGAATCCGAATCCTATAGGATTCGGATTCATTAATACTAAATCCGTATGTTAACGGGTCGGATCAGATCCGATAAAAGATCCGACCCGATTAACAATAAAATTTAAAATTTTTTTATAAAGAAATAAATAAAAAAATATAAATATAAATATATAATATTTAACAAATAATTATTACTTGATGAATTCTTTAATGGTTTTGTGTATATGCATTTAAAATAGGTTAATTTAATATTTTTAATAAAGAAAAACATATTTTTTAGAATAAATAATTTAAATTTTATTATTATTTATAGTGAAGATATGTGAAATTTTTAATTTTAATTATTCTATTTAATATTCTTTACTAATAAAATAATTAATTTAATAAAATATTATAAAAAAATCGGATTCGGATCTTTAACGGATCGGATTCCTTAATTCCATATCCGGTCCATTTATTTCGGATAACGAATATTTATAATCGGATATGATCCATCGAACTTTTTTATCGGACGGATATGATAAAATTTGGATCGGATTCGGATCGAATTCGGATTAAAATCCGCCCCATTGACAGCCCTAATTAAAACATAATACAACATTCCAAAGTTGAAAACCCAGATTCAAATTCAACTGAAGGCCTGGAGCTATTGGGCCGAAAAAGGAAGAGAGAGGAATTAAGATGGTCAAAGGTTGGATAATTTTCAGGTTTGGATATTCATGGACAAAAATCCAATCCAAATCCACATTTAATTATGTTTTGGATTTGGATAAAAACTAAATATATGGGCTTGGATTGGATTTGGGGAATTAAAATTTAGGGTTTGGGTTGAATATTTCCCATCCAATGACAGGCCTAGTGCCGTATACGGTATAACTAGTTCTAAATGTATATATATAAGTATGACCCATGTCAAGACTTGCCTTGGAATTTCTCCTACAAATGTTTATTCTTTGGTCTCACATATCACAACTCGATATTTAATAAGTGAGTTGTATATAGTTTTGTCACTTGAAGTGGAGTTGTTTTAGCAGTTTCACGTGTATTCGTGGCACACACATTTTAAAATTTCCCAAAAATTAAGAGATATTTGCAATAAAATCCATCTTGTTCAATAAAATTAAGACATATGTTGTATTTGACAAAGGAACACGCGTTTACTTTTTCTTTTTGCCTTTAATTCAGTAGCACGCGTTTATTTTTTATTTTTTTTCTTTTTTACCTTTAATTCAGTCGTGTATTGTAATTTACTTTTTTGGATTATGTTATTATTGTGTGTGTATAATTCCCAAAATACCCATGAACTCCATCGTTTTAGTCTAATCTAATTCATTTTTTAAAATTTATGCAAATAAATTATCCACAATCCTCCATCCTCATGGACTCCACCATGTTCCTTTATCCTGGACTCCATCGTTTGGGTCTAATCTAATTCATTTTTTATAATTTATGCAAATAAATTATCCACAATCCTCCATCCTCATTGTCTGCCACGATATCTTCAAATGCCTTTGCTTCTCTTACCACATGGCCTCTCATAGTGACTTTGATGCCCAAGAATAAACCCATTTTGAATATATATAACTTGAACAAATTCAAGTATTTTAAAAATACCTGATTATTTTGGCTTCATTTTTTCATTCAAAATCCTCGAATCAAAGAAAATAGCAGGTAAGAGGAGTAAAAAAAATTTAGTGGCGAAGTACCGTAAATTCATTAAAATTTTGGACAAATTTGTAAATATATAACCCATATCTATGGCCATGCAAATCATGATAAACACACCTCTCAGGCGTGTGATACATGATATGAAAAAACATGCAAATCATTCAGGGGTTTTAATACAGGCTAAGAAACTCAAAAAGTAAACCCATGATCATGGAAGTTTAGAGTATCGAACATGCATTGTTCATAAAAGTAATCGCAGGTAGGGATGCAATCGAGCCGAGCTTTGCCCTTTTTCACTAGCTCGGACTCGTATTGTAAAAAGATGACTCGGGCTTGGCTCACGAGCCAACAAACCATCTAAACTCCGGTTTGGGCTCGGCTCGCCAACTAGGCCGGTCTTTGGAGAAGAAAATGTAAAACTTGTGGAAAATTCTTGCATGAGGCGGGTGTGGATTCTTACACCCGGTTCTAATACAAGATTAAAAAATATTTTTTTTTATTTTTTTTTAATCATGTATTCGAGTTTGGGCCCACACCCGGCTCATTCAAGAATTCCCCAAAACTTGTTGTATAGAATTAAAAGCTGATGCAAAACATTCATAAATAATTCACAAAGATTTTGGATTAACCATTAAAGATAATTAATGATATAAAAAAAACAACCCCATCTTCACAAATTGCGCGAGAATGAAGATACCCATTACAAATCTGAGAACCAGCCTTTATACAAAGACAAACAAATTGTGCGAGAATCAAGATACCCATTACAAATCTGAGAACCAACCATTACACAAAAACAAACAAGTGAATCGATGAAGATGCATATTTTCACCTACTTGGAAATTAATCAAAAATCACAGCTTTTTCATTAACATAAAAGAGAATACGGAGAACAAAATCAAGAAATGTAGGAAGAAAAGGACGGTGGTGCGAGACGGTGAGAGAGGGGAAGTGCCGACGTTGTGGGCGGTAGTGCGAGACGGCGAGAGAAGGGAAGTGCCGGTGTGGTGGGCGGTGGCGCAAGACGGCGGACTCAAGTGCGAGAGGAGGTGCGTGGTGGACGCCGGGTGGTGGCGAGAGACGGCGCGACTGCAACAAATTGGAGGCGGTGGAAAGGTGGACGGTGGTGCGAGACGGTGAGAGAGGGTCGATTCAGGTGTGGTGGCGACCTGGCGGAGCGGCGTGTTCTGACTTCTGACTTGCTATGCCTTGCGGCGGCTGAATTGCTGAAGAGGAGAAATAAATTTGGGAAAGGGAAGTAAGGTTTTGTTGAGAATTCTTATGTATATAAGTAATAATATAATATATACATATATATAATATTAAAATTTATTTAACAATCTATCTAACACCTCGAATCCAGTGGATTCAATCTTATCAGCATTGACCAAATCTAACATTTTATTTGAATCAACAATCAACCCCCTCCGCAATAGGAACAAAAAAAAAATTAGAGTTAGAAATCGCTCTGGGGAAAATCGGGGAGTCTGATTCAGCGCCAGATGTCATTGCCAGATAAGCAGTCTATGCCTCGTAAGATTTTCACGACCGAGCCGCTTAGGCGATCATCGACCCACTACTTGACTGAAGACCACAAGTACTGGTTTGGCGGCGGTCTCCCGCGACCCAGGGTCTCCTTTCACTCCAGAGAAAGGCGCGACCCAGCGAGACCCCGACCCGATCACTATCGGACAACCGCACTTAATGCGGGTACCACCTACGGCTGGTCGCATTAATTGCAGCCGCGCTCAGTACAGTGTCAGAGATCCTGGCAGGAGCAGGCGCATAGTGCTTTGGCTGGAAAAGCACTGTTCCGGCCAGAGGACCAGGACTCTCTCCTCCCAACCGGATCCACACTTTCTGGGAGGTGTACTTGCTCCCGCGAAGTCCATCTTCACCCTATAAAAGCCTCGCCTGGCGACGGCCAAAGGTAAGCTCTTTTTCACGCACAAAAACTCTCAACTCTAGCAATTTCCGACCAAGAGCTTAAGCTGACTTGAGCGTCGGAGTGCCAAAACGGGTCCAACCCCCACTCTTCCCCGTCTTGGCCTCTGAATTCATGTTTGTTCTACCTTTTCAGTTGGAAGAAGCGCCGGAGTTCTCCACACATTACAAATATCTTGGGTGATTTGACGTCTTAGTCTGGAACCCCGTACAGTGCCCAGATTTTGACACGATCATCTTGGCGCCGTCTGTGGGAAACTCTGAACAAAAAAGTCTTTCTTCCTTACCAGCTTAATCCAGCTCTCCACTGACGATGGTCCAAACACGTCACGGGTGACGAGTCTACGGCGAGAATGGTGAAGAGATCTTCCCGGATCTCAACACCTCAGGTGGGAACTTCCCATCCCCCGTAGTGGGGATCGTCGCTACGGATGCCGGCCCTAGTGCTCCTAGCCGTTTGATACTTTCAGAAGCGGATTTGGCGGCTTACGCGGAGAGCTGTCGGGCAGAGGCGTTGGCCGCTGCAAGAGAAAACAGGGAGCCGGTCATGCCGGCTCCCCCAAGAGGAAGCCCTTTGGCTCTGACCCCTCAGAATGTTGCACACCCCACGGTTCAAGGGCCTTCTGCACCAGGGACGTATGCTGTCCATCAACATGCCCCTCAGCTAAGTATCTGGGGGTATCCGCAGCTCCTTTACGGTTAAAACCCCTACGCGCAACCTCAGACCATATACATTGCTCCGGCCTTGGGAGCCCAGCATCCAGTCCATCTGGGTGCGCACCTGGAGGAGGGTTTCGATGACAATGAAAACCCACCCCGCCGACAGGAGCCAGCTAGAAGAAGGAATGGTCAGGCTGAGGAACGCCCCTCGCAACTCTTACGCAATATGAGGGAAACGGATAGGGGCGCGCGCCACGTTGCAGGGACGGCAAGCGAAATGAATAGAGACGTTCCTGTCCCTAGAAATGTGCCTGTTTTCGATCGCCTGGGGGCCAGGGTCCATCCCAACGCCTACCATCAGGCCAATCGGGGACATTGGGTGGGACAGGGCGATCTCCGAAATAATCTCCCCCGGAGGCAGAGGCAGCAACAACAGCAGCAGCAACCTTATGTACCCGACCCGGCACCAGGGTCGGAGTATTTTGATCCTCAAGAAGAAGTGTCATCACACTTTCCCCAAGGGCAGGTCTTCGAGGAAAGGGCACCAGCCCACCACCACGGTCACCTCCCCCCACGTCTGGGGAGGATGTACCGCAGCGAAAGGGAGGCAAGGTCCCCCTTTTGCGACGAAATCATCGACGCCAAGGTGGTGGACAGAGTCCCCACCAATCTGCCAATATACCACGGGAGCACCGACCCCGTGAAGCACTGCTCCAAATTCGAAGCACAAGTCAGCCTCTATGGCCACTCCAAACTCATTTGGGCCAAGATTTTCGAAACCACTCTCGAGGGTCCAGCCCAAGACTGGTTTGAGCGGCTAGCTCCCCATAGCATCCGGGATTATGATCATTTGGCCAGAAAGTTCAAAGCTCACTTCTCCTCTATGACGGGGGTCAAGCTCCCGTCCACCTATCTGTATAGTATCACACAGGAAGAAGGCGAAACCTTGAGGAGTTTCTTTTCACGATTCAACGAAGCATTCGTCAAGGTCGAGCACTTGGACATTGACATCCTGACCCAGACCCTACACAAGGCGATCCGCCACACGGAGTGCGCCGATGAAATCATCCTCGAGTCTCCCCAGAATATGGAGGAAATAATGGCCATAGCACGCCGTTTCATGCGGTTGGAGGAGGTCAAGTCCACAACGCGTGCTTTGGGGCGCAAAAGTGATCGACGAGCAAACGACCCAGCTCCCGATAGGTTCCTCAGATCCGACCCACCTCGGATGGAGCCTCCAAGGATCTCCAACAGAATGGAACAAAGGCTCAAGCGGGAAGTGCCCTCAACGAGCGGGGTCAGGAAAGGTTACACACCTTTGGTTTGCCCCATAGAGGAAATTTACGAAGTCATGGATCGAGGACTCCTTAAAAAGCCAAAGCAGCTGAAAGAAACCAAGAAGGCTAAGGAGTCTGGGAAGCGCTGCGCTTACCACATGCAGCCCGGTCATTGGACTTCAGAATGCATCGCTTTAAGGGAGGAGGTAGAGCGATTAATTCAAGGAGGCCACCTCATGGAGTTTGTCAAAAAATTGGACGAGCGGGCCCGCCAAATTCTCGACCCAAGGGAGCCGCCTCCGCCCAGGAGGGGACGAAAGCCACCATTGGAGAAGCCTGGAGAGGCTAACCCCCACAACATGCCCACAAACGAAGTCTTCATGATTGCGGGTGGCCCCGTGGGAGGAGACTCCAAAACGGCCCGCAAGCGGTCAAGGCGTCAGGCGGGTCGGGAGCTTTATGGGCCCAGAGAAATCATGCAAGTGGAGCAAGGGCAAGAATGGCGCGAGCAAGAAATCTCGTTTAGCGATAAGGACTTCATACCCGTAATGCCACGAGATGGGGGAATGCCTAGTTGCCCGCTGGTCGTCACTTTAGACGTAGCAAATTGCGCTGTTCATAAGACCCTAGTCGACAGTGGGAGCTCCGCTAACATTATCTTCTATTCTACCTTGCAAAAGATGAACATCCATAATTCCCTTGAATATGAGCCTATTAAAACACCCTTGACAGGTTTTGGGGGCTCGGAGGTCTATTCTAAAGGAAGAGTCAAGCTCGTTACCTCCATGGGAAAGCTGCCGCAACGGGCCACACAATTATTGGAATACTTGGTGGTGGAGGGCCCCTCTGCTTACAACATCATCGTGGGACGCCCCGCTCTGATCAGCTTCCGAGCGGTGATTTCCACTTACCACCAAACTATCAAGCTGCCGACCCCGCATGGGATAGGGGAGCTCCGCTGCAACATACCGGAATCATGGGAATGCTACTCCATCTCCATGGAAAAGGTACAACTTCCGAACAAGGCTGTCGTTCCTTTAATAGACGTAGGCGATTTCCTAGATGCGGAACTTGCCGACCCAGACGATCCCACCGCCGAGATGTGTTCCAAGCAGATGACCTCCACCATAGCAAGGAAGAAGCGTAAGCTTGATGATGGTAAGATGGAGGCAGTAGGAGCCCTCGTCCCAGTCTCATTGATTCCGGATGACCCAGAGAAAACCACGCACATTGGGGCGAATCTCAAAGGTAAGCAACAATGCATGCTCATCCAGTTCCTACGAGATAATGCAGACGTGTTTGCTTGGAAGTCCTCAGTCTTGGTCGGCGTCGACCCAAAAATTATCGAACACCATTTGAATGTGGACCCAAGTTTCCGACCCATCAAACAACGGTTGAGGGCCCAGAGTGATGAGCGAAACAAAATAATCGAGCAAGAGGTCAACAAACTGCTGGATGCCGGATACATCACGCCAGCCAAGTACGTGGATTGGCTCTGCAATGTCGTTCTGGTCGCGAAGACAGGAGGGAAGTGGCGAATGTGCAACGACTTCACCGACCTAAACAAGGCCTGTCCCAAGGATCCTTACCCTCTCCCACGCATTGATCAGTTGGTCGATTCGACTGCCGGCTGTGAGCTCCTGAGCATGATGGACGCCTTCCAGGGCTACTATCAAATTTTCATGGCCCAGGAGGACAAGGGGAAGACCGCTTTCATTGTGGTGAAGGGAATCTACTGTTTCGAGGTCATGCCATTCGGATTGAAAAATGCTGGCGCAACCTATCAAAGGCTGGTCAACAAGGTTTTCGCAGACGAGATAGGCAAAACAATGGAGGTCTATGTTGACGACATGATCGTCAAGAGCGAGAGGGCAGAGATGCATTTGGCCGATTTGGGTCGGACTTTCGACCTGCTCTGCAAGTACAGGATGAAGCTGAATCCCGGCAAATGCTCCTTCGGCGTAGAAGGAGGAAAATTCCTCGGTTACATAGTCAGCCAACGAGGAATCGAAGCCAACCCGGAGAAAATCTTAGCTCTCAAGTCCAGCGTCTCGTCGGTCGAATCATTTCACTAAACAGGTTCATCTCTCGCTCTTCTGAGAAAAATCTCCCGTTCTTTAAGATTTTACGCAATATTAAAAAATTCGAGTGGACTGATGAATGTGATGAAGCCTTAGAAGGGCTCAAAGAATATCTTGCTTCTCCTCCCTTGCTTGCTAAACCTGTAACAGGAGAAACTTTGTACCTTTATTTGGCGGTCACGGAGGAGGCCGTGAGCTCTGTGCTAGTAGCCGTCCGCGAAAGGAAGCACATGCCAGTATATTACGTTAGCAAGATACTCCACGGCGCGGAAACGCGCTATATGGAGATCGAAAAATTCGCTCTGGCCCTCGTGCATGCCTCCAGAAAGCTAAGGCCTTACTTCTAATCCCACTCCATCATTGTCCTCACAGACCAAGGCTTGCGCCAAGTCCTGGAGAAACCGGAAGCATCGGGAAGAATCGTGAAATGGGCCATCGAGTTGAGTCAGTTTGATATTAACTACCAGCCCCGAGCTGCAAATCAAGCCCAGATCCTCGCAGATTTTATCATTGAAAAGAGCGACCCCCGTAAGGAAACCCCGCGCCTAGCGCTATGGACAATGTCTGTCGATGGCTCCTCAACCTCTCAAGGAGGCGGTGTGGGGATCTCCCTAACCAGCACGGGGAGCGAGACGCTTGATTTCGCCATCTCCCTGGACTTCCCAGCCACCAACAATGAGGCAGAATACGAAGCGCTCATCGCTGGCCTTAAAATCGCAAAGGAGCATGGGGTCGAAAGGATTGCCGTAATGACGGATTCCCAGCTGGTGGCGAGCCAGTTTCAGGGCTCCTACGAAGCGCGTGTGTAACACCCCGACTCACAGTCGGTACAGGTAAATTATGTGATTTAATATTATTTGCGTTTTAGATTATTTGTATAGGACTATTTTGAATTATTTCAACTTATATGAATTATGTGATTGAATGTTGCATGTGATTTATTCGTTTTAATTTGAGTTGGCCTTATTTGGACCCGTAATTGTTGAACCGAACCACCTTGAACCGAACCCGTGAACCGAACCGGTTCAGCCTTAAAGGCTGAACCATTCTCCTTTTCTCTTCATTTTACGTTCAACAACAGCAACTCCAAGCCAAGCTAGAGCATAAACCCCAAGTTTGATCATCCAACTTCCAAAGCCAATATCTCTCTCGTTTCTTCGTCTTTTCTCGAACTTAGGTATGTTTCGGAATTCCCTCGTCGTGCTCGTCGTCTCTATGGTTTAATTTCCGAGTTTGGAGTGAGTTTTGCATGCCTTTGCTTCCCTACGTGAATAGTAAGGGTTTAGAGAAAAACTTGGATACTTGCTCTTTGCTTGAAGTGTTTGATTCCTAGCTTCATATATGAGTGGTATATGTTGTATGTGTTGTATTTATTGCATTTAATCCATGGTTGGTTGAACATTTATTGATGATCATAAATTTTGCTTGAAAGTTGCAATCCTTTGATCATGCCTTTTAATTCCGTTTTCTTGAGTTATTTGAGTGATTATATGTCAAGCATGATTTATATGTATTGTTTGTGCATTTTAAGAGGTTGTGGCAACTCTTGGGTGTTGGTTTTGGCCATTTTTGGCACCAAATGAGCTTCCCCTGTTTCTGTAAAAATGGAATTCTGTTCCAGCTTTCGAACCAGGCCGGAACGGCCGTTCCCGCCCAGTTTTAAACTGGGAACGACCGTTCCCAGGCCATACTGTTCATCCCGAGAGTGGGAACGACCGTTCCCAGTTTGTACTGGGAACGGGAACGGCCGTTCCCATGGCCGGAACCCCTCCTACTGGGTCAAATCCGCGAGGGTGGATTTTTCCCTTTGGAAAAATCCGCGGGGGTGGATTTGAGGCAGTAGCTCTGGAAAAATCCGCTAGGGTGGATTTTTCCCTTTGGAAAAATCCATGGGGGTGGATTTTGCCACTTTTTCTCTTTGCCTTATTTATGCATTTGTATGATTTTAATTGCTTTTCTTTCGCATATTAATTGTTATAATTTGATTGTTTGCATAATAGATTGTAAATAATTATGCTATGCTATGATTTATGAATTCTATGACCTAATTGTGACATTTTATCTATGAACATGAATCATGCATTTTGCCGAGCGTCTTCTTTGGTTCATATAGAGTCTAAGTCTTGGGCTTTCGTGTTTTCTTTTCAGAGGAGGTTCCAGTTGACGAGCCCGAGGCGTAGGTTGTTCACGTCTGCTCGATTTTGTCACGCACAAGGTGAGGTTTAGGAATTTTATTAGCTAAGCGACCTAAAGCCTTATGTGATGTTTTCCGGCCGTGCATGTGACTATATATTATATATATAGATATGTACGTGTTGATTAGAATACGTTTATGATCTTGTGAACAACTTTGTTTTGGAAAAGATATTAAATAAGCTTATGTAAGCTATGTTTTGGAAAAGGCTTTACAATTCCGTTAGCGAGATCGCCATGAAAGATTTGGCATATGATATGATATGATTTGTATGTGTGGATCCAAGGAGCTACGGGTAAGGAACCCTCGGGACGGTTCGGGCCGTCGAGGTTCGGCCTGTGCGTAGTCTCCACCCGATATATCACACGCGACCCCTGGGAGTTTGGGAAGGTGTGATATTTCGATGCCTTCGGCGTAAAAACCGGGGAGGGCACGATGTGGGCTCGCTACCCCTCGTGAGTCTGTATATGTTTGGATGGTTAGGGCCGCCGGTGGCTCTTCCATCATTGGTGTAGAGGTTGATATGTATGATTTCTGTTTTGTTTGTTCTGAGGAGTAAAGGTTGGAAGCTCGTTCTCGCCGAGCATTATGTTTTGCTATGTATGTTTGAGAAGTATGAATCGGGATAGTGTTTATGAAATGTTTCAAAGTATATGTATTTGTTTTGGAAGGTTTTAGTTTGTAAAACCTATTCCGGTTCATAATTTCGCCCTTTGCTTTGTGCTCTGCTCTATATATATGTAGGGTGTGGGTGTGCGTTAGCCCCCTCACTCAGTCAGTTGACTGACTCCTCATTTACTCTTTTAGTTGCAGGTTTTGGGAGCGTGAGCTAGGCGGAGAAGTGTGTCTTCTGTTGCACTTGTCAGTCTAGGTCTCGTTAGGTGCATTTACAGACCTGCACTTTATTATTTTGTAGTTGTATAGTTATGATTTGTATGTACTTACTTACTATTTTTGTTTGAGCCGGGATGGCTTTTGTACAGGTTGATGTGTTGGTACTTATATGTAATTATTATATGGATAGGTGTGGGTTGGTACTTATACATATATACATGTGATGATTTTGCTTGTTGCTTTTATTTATTCGCTTCCGCGCACTCTGATTCTGTTT
Organism: Lantana camara; assembly: GCA_037501455.1. Lineage (NCBI taxonomy): Eukaryota > Viridiplantae > Streptophyta > Magnoliopsida > Lamiales > Verbenaceae > Lantana > Lantana camara. Next base: position 123,676,545 of record CM074857.1, read on the forward strand.
AGTTTAGCTCCGCCTAGCCTAGAGTGTGTGTTTGGTCTCCCGTTCGCTATGATTCGGATTCGGGTGCGGACATTCCATTTCGTATTCGGGTTCGGATTATGGTGCGGGGGATGTGGCCCTACGTGTGGGTGCTACATCCTGAAGTGGTATCAGAGCGCGGTTGCAAAACCGGGCTCTAGTGTCGTGTGGGTCTGTCTAGGTCGTACGGCTTAGGACAATGTGACTTTTGATTATGTGCATGTGTGATTTGAATATGTGATGACTTAACTAATTGATTACTTGATTATTTGATTATTTCCTTAAATGGTATACATATTCATACACTAATGTACATGCATCCATATTGCTTGAATTTGTGAATTTCAGGATGCCTCCAAGAAGACATAACAACCGTGAACAAACCCCTGATTTGAATGAACCGGCTCTACATAACGCACCTCCGCCACCACCTATGAATGCGGAGAATATTGTTCAAGCCCTACTCAATCAACTCCAAAACAATCAAAGGGGTAATGCCAATCCGGGTGAAGGACAAGATATTTCAGCTGTATATCGGGACTTCCGGAACAACAATCCTCCAAAGTGGTATGGAGGTGATGATATTAAGGCGGAAGAGTGGTTGTCTGAGATTCGAGGTATTTGGGAGATATGTCCAGGGACTTCTCAGGACAAGGCTATTTGCACCGGGCGTATTATTCAAGGGCCAGCGGCTATTTGGCTCAGGAGTGTGAGGTCCAAGCTTGAAAGAATGGGTATGGAATTCAATTGGGAGACGTTTGTGCAGGAATTCCATGAGAAGTACATCCCTCATAGTGCACAAGAACGTCGCCTCCAAGAGTTCTCCAATTTGAGGCAAGGCAACCGGACGGTGGAGGATTATATTTTGGAGTTTGAGAGGTTAGCTCCGTATGCTACTCACATCACCGACCACGATGATCATAAGGCCCGAAAGTTTCTTCATGGACTTCGTCGGGATATTCAAGAAGCTTTACAAGCTGCTAATGTGAGTACTTGGGCCAAGGTTACAAAGAGGGCAATTCAAGTTGAGGCCCAAATGGCTCGGTTGAAGCCTCCGCCTTTCTCTTCGACTCGAGGATCGGGATCAGGTTCTGGATTGGGTAAGAGGCCCATTTCCTATGCTCCACGAGCTCCTGTTTCACCGGCTTTTCGTCCCCAGGGTTTAGGGAACAAGAAGCCCCGTATTACCGGTCCCGTGGCACCTCCCGCTATTCCAGCTCGACCGGCTCCAGCTCAGGGACCACCTGTTTGTTCTCATTGTCAAGGGAGACATCCAGTGGAGAGGTGTTGGAAGCTTCTGGGCAAATGCTTTGTGTGCGGGTCCTCTGATCACTTGATGGATGCTTGCCCGAATAAGAGGCCGGTTGTGCAGGCACGTGTATATGCTCTGGAGGGAGAGGAGGAAGCTGCTGATGTCGACCCAACTGCCGTGATAGAAGGTACAATCAACATTCATGGCATATCACTACATGCATTGTTTGATCCCGGGGCTACGCATTCATTTATTTCCCGGGATATTGTTGCTTCTTTGCCTTTACTTGATGAATTATCTGCGCATGTGTATGCGGTGAATACTCCTTTGGGAGGATCTGTGGAAGCTGACAGGGTGTTCAGGGAGTGTCCGGTAGTGTTTGAGGGCCGAGTTTTTCCTGCAGACTTGATAGTTCTACCGTTGAAGAAGTATGAGGTTATTCTTGGTATGGATTTTCTCTTCAGATACCGAGCTCAGTTGGACTGTCATGAGAAGAAGGTTGTGTTGGGGTCAGTGGTCTTTACGGGTGAGAGGTTGAAGTCCAGCCCGTTTGTGTCTTTTATGGAAGCGAGTAAGCTCCTCCGGGACGGCGCGACAGGTTTTGTGGCCTACCTTTTGAATAAACCGAAGGATCAGGCCAAACTTGAGGAGACAGAGATCGTGAGTGAGTTTCCCGATGTTTTCCCTGAGAATTTGGGTTCTTTACCACCTGATAGGGACATCGAGTTTGTAGTCGACCTTTATCCTGGAGCTGAGCCTTTCTCTAAGACACCGTATCGGATGGCTCCTGCTGAGTTGAAGGAGTTGAAAACTCAGCTGGATGAGCTTTTGACTTGTGGTTACATCCGTCCGAGTACATCCCCGTGGGGTGCTCCCGTGTTATTTGTGAAGAAGAAGGATGGGACTTTGAGGATGTGTATAGACTACCGCGAGTTGAACCGGATGACAGTGAAGAATAAGTATCCTTTACCTCATATCGAAGAGTTGTTTGACATCTTGCAAGGGTCGCAGGTGTACTCTAAGTTAGATTTGAGGCAAGGGTATTACCAACTTCGTATCCGGGAAGAGGATATCTCTAAGACTGCGTTCAATACCCGTTATGGACACTTCGAGTTTATAGTGATGCCGTTTGGGTTAACTAATGCTCCAGCCGTGTTCATGGATATGATGCACCGAGTGTTTAGACAGTATCTTGACAAGTTCGTGGTGATTTTCATAGACGACATCTTGGTGTATTCTAAGTCTGCAGAAGAGCACGCATCGCATCTCAGGATTGTGTTGGAGACCCTTAGAGAGCACAAGCTTTATGCCAAATTTAGCAAGTGCGAGTTCTGGCTCGACAGAGTGTCTTTTCTGGGTCATATAATTTCAGGTGAGGGAATTGAAGTTGATCCTTCCAAGATTGAGACCGTGGTTCAGTGGGAAAGACCGAAGAATGCCTCCGAGATAAGAAGTTTTCTCGGGTTAGCGGGTTATTATAGGAGATTTGTAAAGGACTTCTCCAAAATTGCTTGCCCGTTGACTCGTTTAACTAAAAAGGAGATGAAGTATGAGTGGGATGATGGGTGCGAGAGAAGTTTCCAAGCTTTGAAGGAAAGATTAACTTCAGCACCAGTTCTTACCCTACCCGAGGGATCCGAGGGCTATTCAGTTTTTGCAGATGCTTCTAAGGAAGGACTCGGATGTTTATTGATGCAAAATGGCCGAGTGGTGGCCTATGCTTCTAGGAAGTTGAAGGAACATGAGAAGAACTACCCCACTCATGATCTTGAGCTTGCAGCGGTTGTGTTTGCTTTGAGGAAGTGGCGTCATTACCTCTATGGGACAACTTTTGAGATATTCACGGATCACAAGAGCCTCAAGTATCTTTTCACTCAGAAGGAGTTGAATAATAGACAGAGGCGTTGGATGGAATTCTTAGAGGATTATGACTGCACGATTCAGTATCATCCGGGCAAGGCTAATGTCGTGGCAGATGCTTTGAGCAGGAAGGCAAGTGTTTCAGGTTTGAGTGCAGGGTCTTCAGGACAGGGTTCGACAGTTTTGGTTTCAGTGGCTCGGTTAGCTAACATCTCAGTTCAGCCGGATTTGAAACAGAGGTTGTTGGATTCTCAGGCTTCGGATGCAGAGATTCAGAGATTAGTGGTTCGGTCTAGGATAGACCCCGAGACGAAGTTTGGGTTCGATGATTCTGGTTTGTTCAGGTTCAAGACCAGGGTTTGTGTCCCAGAAGACCTCAAGAGGTTAATACTTGAGGAAGGACATCGTTCTGGATATTCCATTCACCCCGGTGGTACGAAGATGTACCGAGATTTGAAGGAATACTTCTGGTGGAATGGCATGAAGAGAGATGTCGCGAACTTTGTGAAGCGGTGTCTCACGTGCCAAGTGGTGAAGGCAGAACACCAGAAACCGGGAGGAACTCTCCAACCACTTCCGATTCCTGAGTGGAAGTGGGAGCAAGTGACTATGGACTTCGTGTCCGGCTTGCCAAGATCAAGAGGAGGTTATGATGGAATTTGGGTGATAATCGACCGATTGACCAAGTCTGCTCATTTTCTCAAGGTGAAGATGTCTTACAAGACTCCGAAGTTGGCAGAATTGTATTGTAACGAGATTGTGAGACTTCATGGGGCGCCTGCTAGCATTGTTTCAGATCGTGATCCGAGGTTCACAGCTAAGTTTTGGCAGGATCTTCAGAGCAGGTTGGGTACGAGGCTTCATTTCAGCACCGCTTTTCATCCTCAGACGGATGGACAGTCAGAGATACTGATTAAGTATTTAGAGGATTTGTTGAGGGCGTGTGCTTTGGATTTCCAGGAAAAGTGGGATAAGCATTTAGCTCTGGTTGAGTTTGCCTATAACAACAGTTTTCAGACCTCTATTGGTATGGCTCCCTATGAGGCACTGTATGGAAGGAAGTGTAGATCGCCTCTATTTTGGGATATGGAAGATTGGCGGTGGACTGAGGAGAATAAGCTCGAAAGAGCTACACCTCGAGAGAGATTGGATAAGACCACTGCTAAGGTTAAGTTGATTCAGCAGAGAATGAAGGCAGCTCAGGACCGTCAGAAAAGCTATGCAGATAAGAGGAGAAGGCCCCTTGAGTTTGAAGTCGGAGATAAGGTGTTCTTGAAAGCATCTCCGAGGAAGGGATTTTCTCGAATAGGTCGAGGTGGGAAGCTTAACCCTAGATACCTTGGACCTTTTGAAATCCTTGAGAGAGTTGGAGAAGTGGCGTATAGGTTGGACCTACCGCCGAGACTGACCGGGATACATAATGTGTTTCATGTCTCGCAGCTCAGGAAATTTTATCCCGAAGAATCAACTATTCTCCCTGTGGAAGAGGTACAACTTGAGACGGATTTAACGATAGTAAGGCATCCAGTTGAGATTCAAGACCGGAAGATACAAGTGTTGAGGAATAAACAGATTCCCTTGGTCCGAGTTCTTTGGAGAGATCAGAAATCTGAAGAGTCTACTTGGGAGACTGAGGAGAAGATGAGACAGTTGTACCCAGAGTTGTTCTCAGGTCAGACAGTTAACCTGGGGACCAGGTTCTCCGAAGGGGGGGAGGTTGTAACACCCCGACTCACAGTCGGTACAGGTAAATTATGTGATTTAATATTATTTGCGTTTTAGATTATTTGTATAGGACTATTTTGAATTATTTCAACTTATATGAATTATGTGATTGAATGTTGCATGTGATTTATTCGTTTTAATTTGAGTTGGCCTTATTTGGACCCGTAATTGTTGAACCGAACCACCTTGAACCGAACCCGTGAACCGAACCGGTTCAGCCTTAAAGGCTGAACCATTCTCCTTTTCTCTTCATTTTACGTTCAACAACAGCAACTCCAAGCCAAGCTAGAGCATAAACCCCAAGTTTGATCATCCAACTTCCAAAGCCAATATCTCTCTCGTTTCTTCGTCTTTTCTCGAACTTAGGTATGTTTCGGAATTCCCTCGTTGTGCTCGTCGTCTCTATGGTTTAATTTCCGAGTTTGGAGTGAGTTTTGCATGCCTTTGCTTCCCTACGTGAATAGTAAGGGTTTAGAGAAAAACTTGGATACTTGCTCTTTGCTTGAAGTGTTTGATTCCTAGCTTCATATATGAGTGGTATATGTTGTATGTGTTGTATTTATTGCATTTAATCCATGGTTGGTTGAACATTTATTGATGATCATAAATTTTGCTTGAAAGTTGCAATCCTTTGATCATGCCTTTTAATTTCGTTTTCTTGAGTTATTTGAGTGATTATATGTCAAGCATGATTTATATGTATTGTTTGTGCATTTTAAGAGGTTGTGGCAACTCTTGGGTGTTGGTTTTGGCCATTTTTGGCACCAAATGAGCTTCCCCTGTTTCTGTAAAAATGGAATTCTGTTCCAGCTTTCGAACCAGGCCGTTCCCGCCCAGTTTTAAACTGGGAACGACCGTTCCCAGGCCATACTGTTCATCCCGAGAGTGGGAACGACCGTTCCCAGTTTGTACTGGGAACGGGAACGGCCGTTCCCATGGCCGGAACCCCTCCTACTGGGTCAAATCCGCGAGGGTGGATTTTTCCCTTTGGAAAAATCCGCGGGGGTGGATTTGAGGCAGTAGCTCTGGAAAAATCCGCTAGGGTGGATTTTTCCCTTTGGAAAAATCCATGGGGGTGGATTTTGCCACTTTTTCTCTTTGCCTTATTTATGCATTTGTATGATTTTAATTGCTTTTCTTTCGCATATTAATTGTTATAATTTGATTGTTTGCATAATAGATTGTAAATAATTATGCTATGCTATGATTTATGAATTCTATGACCTAATTGTGACATTTTATCTATGAACATGAATCATGCATTTTGCCGAGCGTCTTCTTTGGTTCATATAGAGTCTAAGTCTTGGGCTTTCGTGTTTTCTTTTCAGAGGAGGTTCCAGTTGACGAGCCCGAGGCGTAGGTTGTTCACGTCTGCTCGATTTTGTCACGCACAAGGTGAGGTTTAGGAATTTTATTAGCTAAGCGACCTAAAGCCTTATGTGATGTTTTCCGGCCGTGCATGTGACTATATATTATATATATAGATATGTACGTGTTGATTAGAATACGTTTATGATCTTGTGAACAACTTTGTTTTGGAAAAGATATTAAATAAGCTTATGTAAGCTATGTTTTGGAAAAGGCTTTACAATTCCGTTAGCGAGATCGCCATGAAAGATTTGGCATATGATATGATATGATTTGTATGTGTGGATCCAAGGAGCTACGGGTAAGGAACCCTCGGGACGGTTCGGGCCGTCGAGGTTCGGCCTGTGCGTAGTCTCCATCCGATATATCACACGCGACCCCTGGGAGTTTGGGAAGGTGTGATATTTCGATGCCTTCGGCGTAAAAACCGGGGAGGGCACGATGTGGGCTCGCTACCCCTCGTGAGTCTGTATATGTTTGGATGGTTAGGGCCGCCGGTGGCTCTTCCATCATTGGTGTAGAGGTTGATATGTATGATTTCTGTTTTGTTTGTTCTGAGGAGTAAAGGTTGGAAGCTCGTTCTCACCGAGCATTATGTTTTGTTATGTATGTTTGAGAAGTATGAATCGGGATAGTGTTTATGAAATGTTTCAAAGTATATGTATTTGTTTTGGAAGGTTTTAGTTTGTAAAACCTATTCCGGTTCATAATTTCGCCCTTTGCTTTGTGCTCTGCTCTATATATATGTAGGGTGTGGGTGTGCGTTAGCCCCCTCACTCAGTCAGTTGACTGACTCCTCATTTACTCTTTTAGTTGCAGGTTTTGGGAGCGTGAGCTAGGCGGAGAAGTGTGTCTTCTGTTGCACTTGTCAGTCTAGGTCTCGTTAGGTGCATTTACAGACCTGCACTTTATTATTTTGTAGTTGTATAGTTATGATTTGTATGTACTTACTTACTATTTTTGTTTGAGCCGGGATGGCTTTTGTACAGGTTGATGTGTTGGTACTTATATGTAATTATTATATGGATAGGTGTGGGTTGGTACTTATACATATATACATGTGATGATTTTGCTTGTTGCTTTTATTTATTCGCTTCCGCGCACTCTGATTCTGTTTAGTTTAGCTCCGCCTAGCCTAGAGTGTGTGTTTGGTCTCCCGTTCGCTATGATTCGGATTCGGGTGCGGACATTCCATTTCGTATTCGGGTTCGGATTATGGTGCGGGGGATGTGGCCCTACGTGTGGGTGCTACAGCGTGAGGAAACTATGATCAAGTACCTTGCCAAGGTCAAATCCTTGGCATCTCAATTCAAAGAATTTACGCTACAACAAGTCCCCAGGGAAGAGAACACGCGTGCGGACGCGTTGTCAAAATTCGCGAACGGAATGAGAGGCTTCAGGGACCAAAACATCACTTACTTGTCAAGCAAGGGGAGAGTGATTGATAGCGAGGCAGAGGTAATATGCTCCATCGACCCCGCAGAACCGTGCTGGGTCGACGAATTTATACTTTACCTCAGAGATGGAGTGTTACCTGCCGACCGAAATGCCGCGAGACGCCTCAAGTACAAGGCCGCAGGTTACTCCCTAGATTCCGAAGGGAGATTATACAAGCGGGCATTCATGGGACCAACCAAGCGGTGCCTACGTCCCTCACAGGCTTTGGACGTCTTGGAAGAGATACACAGCGGGCAGTGTGGAAATCATGCGGGCGGTCGATCCTTGGCCAAGAAAGTTTCCAGAAGTGGGTTCTACTGGCCCACTCTAAACGAGGATGCTAAGGAATACGCCCGTAGGTGTGTTAATTGCCAAAAACACGCCAACATCCCGCATCAGCACCCCGCAGAAATGGTCCCTGTAGATATTTGCTGGCCCTTTGATCAGTGGGGCATTGACATCGTTGGGCCACTGCCACTCGCGACGGGTCAACGGCAATACCTGTTAGTCGCGGTGGAATACTTCTCTAAATGGGTCGAAGCCCAACCCGCGGCAAAAATCACGGACAAGGTTATCCAAAATTTCTTATGGCGCAACATCATTTGTAGATTTGGGATCCCCAGGGTCCTCATCTGCGACAACGGAACTCAATTTCAAAGCGCCAGCACTAGGTCCTACTGTACAGATATGGGAATCAGTCAGCGCTTCGCGTCGGTCGGCCATCCCCAGGCGAACGGCCAGGTCGAAGTAATTAATCGGATCATTATTCAGAACCTCCAAACCAGGCTGGAGGCCAAGAAGGGAGCTTGGGTCGACGAACTTGACGGGGTCCTATGGGCGTACCGCACAACTCCTAGAACTGCTACAGGGCTAACCCCCTTCTCAATGGTCTACGGGTCGGAGGCCATGATCCCCGCGGAGCTTCTACATCAGACTGCGAGGGTTTCCAACTACCAGCTCGCCAGAAACGCAGAAGATCGAGCGCATGAGCTTGACACCATTGAAGAAATTCGGCAGAAGGGATTCCAACGCATGCAGCAATATCGAGCCACGGTGGCTCGGAGCTACAACAAAGGGGTCAAGCCCCGCGCTTTTCAAATCGGCGACCTGGTTCTCAAAAAGGTCGAAGTGACGAAACACGTGGGCAAGTTACAACCTAACTGGGAAGGCCCATACCGCATTGCTGAAATAGGGCGCAACAAAGCTTATCACCTAGAAGATATGGAGGGAAACGCCATCCCCAGATCTTGGAATGCGCATAACCTCAAGAAGTTTTATGTTTAAGAGTTTCTCTAAGTTGTAGGTACCATTTTGTACTTTCCCCAGTTCGTCCCCAAATGATGAAAAGTACTTTCAGTCCATCTGAATTGTCTTTTATCTTCAGCTAAATGTTGTAAAGTACTTTCAGTCCATCTGAATTGTCTTTTATCTTCAGCTAAATGTCGTGATGTATCCGTTAATCGAAGTTTACGTGTGCGATCCTAAACATCTTAAAAAGGATGAACATCGCAAACAGAGACCAAGGAAACCTTGAGAAGTCATTCGGGGCGACTCGCGAAGTAAGTTCCCAGCGAGCCAGTGTTGGCTCGCAAGGGCAACCTCTTCCGACCCACGACGAGCACTTTTCAAGTTTCACTTAAGTTTTCGTTCAAAAGATTGCAAAAAAGCCATACTCGCCAACAAGACCAATGTCTTAGAGATAAACAACATTAGAATGAGACAGTATCAAAAGTAAATAATAAATGCTCGAATTTACAGGAGGAGGTGGGGGCTCAATCCCCGGAATATTACAAAGAAATAGCAGTAATAATGGTACAAATGCCGTTCGCCTTCAAGAGCTGGAAGGAGGAGTTGGAAGATCAGGCTGAGACGCTGGGGGAGTCACTTCGATGGCGGGAGGGAGTGATGCCAGAGGAGGGATCGCTAAAGCAGGACCACCCGTGTTCCCGGTCAAGAGGTCATCATCTTTCGACCCGCTACTTGAGGGAGCATAAGTGGCCAGCAAAGTCTCTTTTGTCCGCTCTATATCCACGGGGCCCGGCAAAGATGCAGCTCCTGCTTGCTTGTCGAGCTGAGATTCAGCCCATTCCACGGCCCAGCCGTAGGTCACTTTGTTCCAGTCCGGCTCCTCTTCGTCTTCTTCACCATCTGTCGCTTCCTGATTCGCCCTTTCTTCGAATTCAACGCGAGCCATGAACTCTTTCGGCAATGTGTTGGGAACATACCCGTTCGCCGCATTGAGTTTACGAGGGTCGTTAAGAAGGGCATGGGGGATTGGGTGGTGAAGGTGGATCTGCGATAGAGCCCTCATGAAGCCGGTCTCTATGTCCGAAGCCCCCAGGGTGCCCGAGACGGTGCCAAACACCTTGGATTGAAGAAACTCTGCCACGGCGCTATCCTTTATTTGCGGCACTAGTTTCTCGACCGTCCAGAAGGCCGTTTTGGTTCCATCTTTTTGCCCTTCCACAAAGCCATCCCGCCATCCATCCTGTTTGCCCTTGGCATAAGCAGCCTCGGTTTTCGCTTCCGCGGCGTCCAACAAGCTTTGCCGCGTGGCCACACCCGTTCGCAGCTCCTCGTTCGCAGCCCTTAGTTCCTCCAACTCCTTCTCTAAGGCAGACCTCTCCATAAGGGAATCTTTTACCAGCTTGTCCATTTTGTCAAGCTTCACGGTGTACGCCTTCTGGGCATCTTCCAACGCCTGGGATTGCCTCGCCGCCTCGTCTTTCCAGCTCTTCTCCTGCAACACCTCTGCCCTCTCCGCCAGCAGCTTGCGGCGAGCTTCATCGGCCAATTCCAGTCGCATGGCAGACTGGTGCTCCCTCACTATCAACTGGGAAGAGGAAAAGGAGAAAAAGTCAGAAACGAAACAATGAAAAGCATGACCCAAGGGAAAGAATGGCGAAATGGCCCTTACTGCATTCAAGAGCGCAATCTTGTTATAGGAGAGGGTCGCATTGCTCTCCTTAGCCAACTCCTGGTGGTCGCTTGCGGTTTGTAGGGAGTAATAGATGGCCCCCAGCACATCCTGGTCGACTTCCCCGGTAGCGACCTTCCTCTCCGACCCGTCCTCTTTGCGTTCTGAAACCCCAAAGGGATACTTAGGCCCGGCGAATGTGGGGACGGCGACTATACGTTCGTAGTCCCCCCTCAGCATGGTGAAACCGGGCGAGGTCCCCGGCCGAAGAGTTGGGGGAGCCCAGCCGCCCGGTGGCCGGAAAGGAGGATCACCCCGCCTAACAGGTCTCTTGGGGGCCTTGTCCTCCGCCTCATCCTTTTCCTTCCTCTTTAGGGTACGCCGACCCCTGGGCACTTCCGGAGGAAACGACCCGGAGTTGGTCTCTAAGTTCGTATCCGGTCGCCCGGCAGAAGTGACCACCTTCCCCTTTGGTTTTGAAGGGACAGCGCCTTGATCTACCGGAGGTGGAGCCGGGGCATCGTTTGCCGGAGGAATCCAAGCGGCTCCTTGCGCATCCGCTTCCCCCCCATCCGTAGGAACATGGGCGTCAGCCCACCTTTGCCCGGCTGCCCGCTCCACGGCCGCAATCCGACCCAGGGAATCTGCCTCCGTGAGGCCCTCTTCTCGCGCTATCTCTTGGACAGAAGGAAGCGGGCCAGGCACTCCTTCCTCAGCAATTTTCTTGGCCCTCTCGGCTTGTTTCTTCTTCAACAGGTGATCCACGGCTTTGGCTCGTCCAGCTACCATTATCGACCCTGCACATGGGGAAAAAATAAAGTTCAGTGGGCAGAGTTAGAAATCAGTGCGGTAAAGAAAAGATGAAGTCAGGGAAGGGAACGTGCTTGGCCTAAGGGTATTGAGGGTGTAGTTACCCATTCTGAAATCAATGTGTCTCCGTGTCCCCGGAGCCAACCCCAGGTTAATCAGCAGATGGGTGTTCGTGAAGATCCCTGTGTCCAGGGGATGCACCCCCCTCAGTGCAGCTAACAAGGTGTTGGGCCAGCGCACCGGACCCCTCTCCAACCTTACCTGGGCCACGTCGTTCCAGGAGGTATGTTCTAGGCCGTTCCACCCGTCTGTATATCTCAGGAAGACAAACTTCTTTTTCCAATCCACGCCATGAGAGGACTTCTCGGTGTCAAAAATCTTATTCCCCGACCGAGATTGCAATTTCACAAACCCCCTCCTGTTGGGAGAAGCAGCTGAGTCGACGGAAGCTACAAATAGTTCCGCAAAATGCTCCACGCATTCAACCTGTCCCAATATCTTCATCAAGGACCTGAACGCTGTTACCATCGCATGACCGTTTGGGAGCAGTTGAATGGGGCTGATCTGGAGATGATTAAACAGAGCCACCTGGAAAGGGGAGAGAGGGAGTCGGAATCCATACTCAATGGCCTGCAGGGACATGGCGATACACCCTTCAGGGGGGGCTCCCATATGTTCATCCTTGTTGGGAGTAAAAACTTCGCAACGATCGTCCAAATCCCTCCAGCCGGTCAGTCTCTTCAGGGCGGTGGTCTTCTCCGACCCATACACCTCGGCCCTAAACTCGTAATAGTGTTTCGGGCATTTTTGCTGCCCTCTCCTTTTCGCTTTCCCTTTCTGGGGCCCCCGCTCAACATCCGAAGCTGCGCCGCCGCGACTTTCTTCCTCCAACGACATCTCCTCAATCTCTGCGGCCGTATCCTCTACAACTTCGTTGTTTACTTCGCCTCGCATTCTACCACCGCTTAAGGGGACGGATTCAGCTTCCATGGAACTTTCACTGTCGGTCGGTTCCCTCAAAACCGATCCGGTGGCTTCCTCCGCTGGGTTCCTGAAATACATCGTCACAGTGGGATCCTCCCACCTGGCTCTCCCTGGAGCCTTAACCCCTATGCATTCTAGGGACACCTCAGAGTCCGACGGAATGTCCCGCGGACCGTAGCTTCTCACTTGCTCATTTGGGGGTTGGCTCTCGACAGGCCCGGAGACGTTCCTCTTGGGAGCCATTTCTAGGATGTGAGGGAGAAAGGAAGAGGGGAGAGATCTGGGATTGGAAAGCGTACCTCGAGAATGTGCTTGCGAATTCTCCCGGAGTGCGTTTTGACAGAGTCTGGTGGAGGGCAAGAGTCACTTCAAATCTAGGGTTTGCTCTTGTGGAAGGCGTGGAAGGGAGAAAAACCGCCTAAGTCCCCAATTTATAGCAACGTTTCAACTAGGCGTGGTTATCCCTTCCCACGTGGCCATAAATTAGTATACTGGGGAAGAACGTGTCCCCTTACCCCCAAAACGGCCGCCTGCAACCGAACCTCAAAACCAGTGCAAGTCCCTCAAATTTCAAAAGTGTAATCATGACTCTGACAAAGGGAGTTTCCAGAGTTCCCCGCCCAGTGGGGCACAGCTAGTATGCGCGCATGAGGCCACGCCTCATGTCTTGGGTCGAAATATATCTGGGGTCGAAGGAGGTTGGCTCGTCGAATCCTGGCTCGGACAGTTTTCCCAATGATCCAGATCTCCACAAGATCATCGCGACCCAGGCCTCCCCCATTTTACCCCAGCCGAAAAGCCTTCCTTGAAATCAGACACCACTCTTTTAATGGTGCCCGATCTGGGGGGGCAGATGATAAGGGGAAAATCGGGGAGTCTGATTCAGCGCCAGATGTCATTGCCAGATAAGCAGCCTATGCCTCGTAAGCTTTTCACGACCGAGCCGCTTAGGCGATCATCGACCCACTACTTGACTGAAGACCACAAGTCCTGGTTTGGCGGCGGTCTCCCGCGACCCAGGTTCTCCTTTCACTCCAGAGAAAGGCGCGACCCAGCGAGACCCCGACCCGATCACTATCGGACAACCGCACTTAATGCGGGTACCACCTACGGCTGGTCGCATTAATTGCAGCCGCGCTCAGTACAGTGTCAGGGATCCTGGCAGGAGCAGGCGCACAGTGCTTTGGCTGGAAAAGCACTGTTCCGGCCAGAGGACCAGGACTCTCTCCTCCCAACCGGATCCACACTTTCTGGGAGGTGTACTTGCTCCCGCGAAGTCCATCTTCACCCTATAAAAGCCTCGCCTGGCGACGGCCAAAGGTAAGCTCTTTTTCACGCACAAAAACTCTCAACTCTAGCAATTTCCGACCAAGAGCTTAAGCTGACTTGAGCGTCGGAGTGCCAAAACGGGTCCAACCCCCACTCTTCCCCGTCTTGGCCTCTGAGTTCACGTTTGTTCTACCTTTTCAGTTGGAAGAAGCGCCGGAGTTCTCCACACATTACAAATATCTTGGGTGATTTGGCGTCTTAGTCTGGAACCCCGTACAGTGCCCAGATTTTGACACGATCACGCTCTAACTCTAATAAAAAACCTACGATCTTATTTCTCGGGTGATTATTCCTCCGATTGTTCCACATCTGGATCTGCTTCGTCTGGAGTCGGCTGCACTATATCTGGATCCACCACATCTATGGGCGGCTGCGGCGCAACTGAACGCCCGAAACCTTAGGGAGCTAGTGTAATTTGCCCAAGAAAATTGACGGAGTTAAATTACTCTGTTATGACCGTTAAGTATATACCATCCTGATCTCACTCGATATTATATAAATCATCCAATCATTTCTCTTTTTTTTTTTTTTTTCAGACATCCAATCACTTCTCTAGTTTCTCTCTTCCTCATTTCACACAACTTAGGTCTTCTAATCGCTCTCTCTTCCTCATTCACCTTCAATGGATAATCTCTCTGAGTCCGAAAGCACTGTCCACATGTGGGGCAAGAGAACCTGTGGATGTCATAATTATGTCGATTTAAAGCCGATATTGTTCTAAAGTATCTGGAGCACATTGAGCAACGAAAATTATCCATTGAAGGTGAATGAGGAAGAGAGAGATTAGAAGAGATAAGTTGGATGAAATGAGGAAGAGAGAGACAAGAGAAGTGATTAGATGTCTGAAAAAAAAAAAAAAAAGAGAAGTGATTGGATGATTTATATAATATCGGGTGAGATCAAGACAGTGTATACTTAACGGTCATAGAACGGAGTAATTTAACTCCATCAGTTCACGTTTATTTTCTTAGGCAAAGTCCCAAAGGTTTCGGGTAATTACAATTTACACCATTACAAACGGCACAAAGATTCTTTTTATTTTTATGTACTTTTTTATAGGCCTTGGAAAGCTAAGATTTATCATATCCACAAAGAGCGAAATGAGAGCGGTTGGCGAGAATGGGCCACGGGATTAGCGTGGATTGCCTGGTTTGGACACGCCCCCGAACGAGTTTATTTAGCTTCCTTTGCTGCTTTTTTGTTGTTTCTTGCCTTGTTCTGGGTTTTTGCATGGCAAAAAAAAAAAAAAAAAAAAAAAGATTTATAAAAAGCAAACGCACCTATTCAATCAAAACCAAAAATTTAAAACCTAAACCTCAAATTCTAAATCCTCAATTGATATTGATGGGTCTGAATATGGGTACAGAGTCCAATCACTTTAGAATTTGTTTAAGTGAGGAAACCACTGGAAGATCGCCGGAAGAGATGGGGGTTCTACCTGCTAGGACAAACACACAAACAAGGTCAGAAGGCCAAGCTGAGGGAACTGGGGTTGATGCCCAGTTTGGCTCTCCGACGCTCAAGTCAGATGAATATCTGAAAGAGAAAATATGCTAGGTATGGAGTAGCTGTAATGGAGATTCCTTACAGTGGAGAAGATGACCTTGCGTATTTATAGTTGAGGGTCAGGGACCCTTTAGTCATTTGCATCCTGTGGTCCTGGCCGAATGTTGCCCTAACACGTGGCGTTGCGAGAGAAACCTAGGAGGAATCTTCTCTGCAAAAACTGGTGTAAATTGGTGCTGGCAACAGTGGTAGGTGCGCGGGCATGTACGGGGTGTCAGAGAGCCGTTTGGGGAGTTGGTAACGAGGGCTTGAGAGCACGCTCGTGTCAACTAAAGCCTTGGTGGCCAAGGAATCTGCTAGGGGATGAAGGCCAAGACTTGTGTAAGGAATTGGAGTGGAAGCCTCTCTGAGGGAATGTAGCGCTCGAAGAGGGCTCCCTTGATTGATTGGAACGTTAACCTTGTAGTGTGAATGGCGCTCGTGAGAGAGCGGTAACAGTGATCACGTGCAAATGTGACAGAGACAGCACGTGTTCTTGGAGGATACTGGCGCTTGAAGGGTTTCAGCGCTCATGTATGACTACCGTAATCATAGGACAGGTGTTGTCATCTTTGAGGTGCCACGTGTCCAAACGTGGGACGGGCGCATTTTACCCCCATCATTTTGCCCCCCAATTCTGGAGTCCTTAGTGATAAGGGCAGTAGAATTTTTTCTAATGTAATCCATCGTGCGTGTCACTCGTATGAGGTTTGGCGTGTTGGGCAATCTTCCTTCTGATTGCGCCATAAATGCGGTCTCTTCAACTGACCATTTGTAACGTCCAAATGCAGTCCTTTCTTCTGACCGCTTGGAATGTCTAAACATTAAATGCTGATGCGAGTGGGGCGCGTGAGTCTTGGGAAGTACATGACGGTTCAATAAAGTGCACGGTTTCCTAGGCGGGAAATGATTGTGATTTTGAATTGTTGCCAGAAACGTACCAACTCCCATCCCTATAAATAAGGGATTCTGCATCCATTCCATCTTTTACGCAAACAAATATCCAGAGCATCCTCTTGCAGAGAAATTCCTTGCAAACCAGTTTCAGATAATTTCAACCTTTCCTTCAAGCTTTTTCAAAAAACTCAAGGTAATCTCCGGTGAAACTTTCTAACTTTGCTAACCTTAGAATCAAGTTTAGGATTTGGTAGTCCCCCAAGTTTTATTTCTCCAGAAATCCCAATTTTCTCCAAAAATCCTCCTCTTCTAAAACCAACATATCCCTTCCAAATTCCGACACCACTACGGCCGGACATCATGTAGAAGAGTTTGCCCGTGAAGTCGAAGAGATGGCCACCCAGAATTCATCTCCTCCGGATTTCCCTAGAGACGAAGAGTTGGGCGCGGCCGTTATGGCCATGGATGAAAGAAACCTAGGTGGGGTAGAGCATCTCTTCGAAGAGATGAGTTTGGTAATGGAGGCGGAGAGGCAGGGGGTGACTCTCCCGATAACCGAGAGTGCAACTCATCCTCATCGCCATACCGTGACAGTGGCCATCGCAGCTCCGGCGCCGGAAATCGAGGAAGTAGCAGGGCCCTCTGAAAGATCCCATGACAAAGGCAAGGACAAGAAAACTCAAAGGCCCAAGAAAACCAAGGGACCCAACGAGGGTGAAGGCTCGGGTATGCAAGCGACCGAGCGCACTCCAGATGAGACTCCCAACACATTCACTTTGGGAGAAGTGAAGACTATGTTGGCGCCAATTTACTGGGATGAGCGCTTCACATAGAGGATCCCTGCTGATCACGAGCGTGCCAACCGTCCGCCACCCGGTGAGATGGCGGTCTATAAAGATGCAATCATTTCTAGGGGCTCGAGGTTCCCAATTCCAATCCCCGTGACCCATATTCTGATCGATCTGGGCCTCTGCCCCTCACAAATCGTGCCCAACGGCCTAGCACTGATAACGAGCTTCGTAATCCTCATGAGATGCGCCGGTTACGAGCCCTTCCTGCAGAATTTCAATGCTCTTCTTCAAGTGGTCAGCTCGCTACGCTAGTCGCCTGAAGCGGGCTTCTTCTATTACATTCAAGCGAAGGCCCATTTGAAGTTAATCAACTCTCCCTCCACCACTTATGGCCCAGATTGGAAGGAGAAGTTCATTTTTGTCAAGGCCCCAACAGATGAAGGTTTTGGGGTATCACAAGAGTGGATCTCGCATGGGAAGGGTTTGTTGGGAAGGGTGCCCTGAAAATTCAATTTGTTGAATTAATTAAATTGAATTTACAGCGAGTTGTGAGTATTTCACATATTAATAATTAATGACGTGTGGTGGTATTCTCATATGAAATGTGTTTCATAGGAAAAGACTTTGAATACCGAAATCACGTGTCATTAAAGTTCTAGTCGGTAAGATAAGAATATGTTCTTATCAAGACTATAACGTGGTTATATAAGATGATTAGTCTTTCGTCATAGGGAATGGTGATTCCAATTATAACACGTTGATGATTTTCAATAGGATTGGAAACATCGAACTGGACCACTGAGATTATTCATTTTATACTTCTATCTAAAATGAATAAAATCTCAGGAAGCATTGTACTCTTAATCCTGATAATATTTCGGCTTTAGGCATGTAGTGTTAGTCACTGTAACATACTCGAAGTGAGGTCTCGATAACGGGTGGCCAAAATACTTTGTATGTTCAGCGATTATATGAAATGCGCTAAAGAGTTATATTGATCGAGGAATCTGTGGCCTTGCTGGAAGGTAAGAGATATCCTTGAAATAGATTTGCAAAAGTTCGAATTAAGACTTTGGCCAAAGCACTTCGCGTGATAACGTCACCGAAGTTGTATGTTGAATGTGTTTCACATACAGAGAATTTGAATTTAAGGCGAATCAATAAATTTTAAATTAGAGATGAAAAATAAATGATAGTAGTTGCAATTTATTTTTCATGGATATTTACACGGAGGAGTAAAATGCGAAATTATTCTAGATCGAGAAATTCGTGAATAATTTAATTAATTTTAGAGTACAACAATATTTATTTAGTGGAATTAAATATTGTTAAACGGTAATTAATTATTATCATGAGATGATAATATATTAATCCGTTTAGAGCTAAAATTAATTAGTCCTGCAGGTCCCCCTGCAAGCCCCAATTGAAAACCCAAAGAGAAAATATTAAAAGGAGAAAGAGAAATGAATTTTCAAAGTGTTTGAAAATAGCCAAAGAATTTATTTTAATAAAATAAATTAAAATTCCAAAGAGTTGGAAATGCCCGGAATATTATTTTGGAGAAAATAAAATTTTCATCGGAAAAAAATAAAAAATAAAAAAATAATAAAATTCGGTGATGACGTGGCAGCTGACGTGGCAGTACACGTGGCATGCCACGTCAGCAGGTGGGTCCCAGGTGGCACTGACTAGGCGGCCGCATGGCGCGCCACGTGTGCGGCCGAGATCGCGCCGCGTCAGCGCAAACGGGCGGACGAGATTGGGTGTTGACCGGTAGGGTCAACGGGTCGTCGGTTCGGGTCAGAACCGGTTCAAAAGGATAGGATAGGACCATATTCGGGCAGGGTCAAACCGGGTCCGGTCCGGGTAGGACCAGACCCGGACACGTGTCAACGTCTGGTGGAAGCTACGCGTTTTCACACGCGCCAACCACTTGGCCGACTTGTGGCGGCGCGTGGGGGCGCGTGCGGCCATGTGTCGGCGCGTGGTTGGCGGCGTTGTGTCCGCGGTGGAGAGAGCTACCACGTGGCGTGATCCGATTGGCCGGCCGGTACGCGGTTATACAAATGACGAAAATGCCCCTCAATTTTATGCCTAAAATGACCAAAATGCCCTCCAGATTTTGCCTATAAATAGCTGACCCCCTTGCCATATTTTCTCATTCCAATTTTCAGCCAACTTTGGCTTTAGAGAGAGCTCTCCTCTCTCAAATTAATTGATCCCTAATTAAGGGATTAATTAATATATAATTAGGTGGTTATATAATTAATATATAATCCGCTTAATTATTAGAAAATTAGGGAATTTTCTAGTCTAGAAAAATGATTTTTTCTAGAAAATATTTTCTCGAGTATTTAGGGAAATACTCGCGGAGCCCACATTCCGAGGGTTTCTCCGGGGATATTGCGGGGAAGCTCTGCCGGTCTCACGAAAGGGCAAGAAGCTGGAAAAATGCCGTTAGATAGCCATATTTGCAGTACGGTAATATTTTTCAGTTATTTTATTTTAAGCATGATAAATTATGTGCTCTTAAGTGTTAATTGCATGTTAGATATTTATCTGCTTAAGTGATTTAAAATTTATTATCAATTGCATGTATATACTTGAGTAGATCCGGCTAAGTCTTCCGCTTTGTATTAAAATGTTTTAGAAATATTTTAATACTTGTATTATATTAAAAAATTTTAAAATGTGGTCACGGACCGCTACTGTTGTGGGCCCGCATCCCATCAAGTGGTATCAGAGCCGTGCTCTAGATATATACATGCACTGATATGATGCATGTGATGCATAATTTTAAATCTGATACTGTGCACGTAAATTCTGTCAAAGGAGGCTGGTTTTTAAGTGGGACCGTTGTGACCCCTCCAGTGTTTCCTGGGAATTTACGTGGAATGGTAATTTTCTGGGAATCGATTTCAATAATCTTCCTGGTTAATTACCGAATCAGTAAACATGATTTAAATTATGAGATAATTTATTTATAACATGTTTACTTTATGCCATTTATTTTAAGCATGATAATTATGTGATAATTATACCAACATGCTTAATTGATTTAATTTATGACATATTTATTTTGTGTCATTTAAAATTTTAAGCATGATAATTATGTGATAATTATATGAAAGCATGCTTAATTATTTTTATGGCATAATCATGATAATATGAGATATTATGATATTTCAATTATGCATATTTTATGTAATGTGATTAAATAATAATGTTTAATAGAGATTGAACGAGATGCATAATTGAACTAATATTTTTCGGCCTAATTAATAAATTGTTATTAAAGCCTTAAAATATTATTATTGGGATTTTAAAAATGATTTAGTAATCCTAGTGAGAGGGTATTAATTAGATTAATTACTCCCAACAATAAGACGCCAAAAGTGATTATTAAATAATCAAAAGATAATCCACACCTTTTAAAAATTCAAGTGGGAGCGAGATGAAAAGAGTTGGATTCTCACGGCCTCCATTACCCATCTATAGTATAGTGAATATATACTACTCCCTTCGGCGGGTATGTATTCACGGTATACAAGATTAGACTTCTATGGATAGATTGAAATACGGGAAAGTCAGCTCGACCACGCCTCCGTGGAGTGTCTTGACCTACTCGTACGAACTTCTAGGTAATGGTGCACACTTGACTGAGTAATGTATTAACCTCCATTCAGAGCTCTGTTACATTTACTTAGAGGCCAAGGGTTGACGTGGTGAATTAACATTGTTTGGTAAGAGTTGTCTAGAAGACATGTTAATTAAGAATAGTTCTTGCTTTTCTAAGCGGTTTTCGACCTCGCCTTCGGGGAGTCAACTGCAGTTAGTTAAGTCACCATTGCGTAAATCAAAATGCTTACGTGGATTTCATTTATTGGTTGGACGCAGAAGAAAGTGAAATACATGATCATAACTTGCATTTATTTATTTATTTCAGTTTTATAATTACGATCTCTCTTAGCCCACTCCAAACTGTATGTCTATAAGGAAATAGGCTAGTAAGGGTTCAATTATGCTGACTAGGAAATAAATCTTGACATCGTGTTGAGACACGAAAGTTTATGTACTCACTGAACCTTATCCGAAAATTTCAGAAACTACAACCAGTCAGGATTAGAAAGACGCTTATTCTAAATGGATCAAGTGTGATGATCTGGCTAGTCTTATATCCTGACATCTGTTTTAAATGTTCTTGAGCATCAAACACATGAGATGTCTACTGATAAGAACATGTGTTGAAGACAGAGTCGTACGTAGGTACGAGCCATGAAAACGGTTGTCAGTTAAAGATGTTTGAAGGATCACTGTTTCATAATCATATTATGAATATGATAGCTAATCTGAATGAGATTGAAAGCCTCTGTGCTTAAAGAGACAATCTTAACAGATAGGATACGATCCTATACTCTCTGCCTAAGTCATTTGAACGTTCAAGATTATTTTAAATAATTTTTTAAAACCAATGAACGATCTCAATGTGGCAGAAAGGGTGATATAGACTAAGGGAAAAGTTCTCTTTAATCAGACATCAATATCCACGGGCTAGAAAGCCAGTAAGTGGAAGAAAGAAAAGGAAAAGTTCTCAATCGAAGGTTCAGAAATAGAAAGTCAAATCCGACAATGGAAAAGTGTTTCTATTTCGGTGGTAATGGGTATTGGAAAAGGAAATTATCCAAAATACTTAGTCTGTCTGTTTGTTACGCCGTTTAGATAAGATATGAAGATATCTTACTCGTTGAAAATATGTTTAGTTGGAAATTCACCGGACTCCTGGTATGTGAATTTGAGATCAACTAATCATATTTGCAAGTTGTTGCGAAGATTCAAACCAACCAGAAAGGTTGAAAAACGGCTAACACATAACTACTGCTCGGGGATAATACAAGTGTAATTGTATTAGCAGTAAAGACTATAAAGTCGTATTTTGGCAAAAGGGTTTTAATATTATACGTGCCATATATACATAAATTTAATTTCTGTAACTTATTTGATAACTAATAGTTTAATTGTTTGTTTTGAACAAAAGTTTACCACTAAGCAAAATAAAAGGTTTATTTGCTCTGGCACAATAAAAGATGGTCTTTTATACATCAATGAAAACCCTAATTCAAGTTTAACATTAAGAAGCTTGACCTACCATCTAAGAAGAAAAACTTCTTCGTGGCACCCATCTATTGGTCAATTGAATCTGAATAGGATCCAAAGACTGATTGTTGAGTCCTATTGACTTGAAAATAGTATCAATCTGCGAATCCTATTTAGAAGGTTAAAATGACCAAGAAACCTTTTTGAGACAAAAGGTATTTAAGCCATGAAGTTGCTTGTGTCAGTTCATACGGATATGTGATCCTATGATTATTCAAGCAAGAGGAAGTTTTGGATATTTCATCATTCGTTTGAATGATTACTCTAGATATATATATTTTTATTTGATGAGACTTAAGTCTGTAATTGTTGAAGAGTTCAAAGAATATAAGACTGAAGTCAAAGAATCAAATTAGAAAACATATCAAGGCACTTCGATTAGGTCGAAGTAGTGATAAGTATCTAAGTTCAGAGTTAAATAGAATTTCTCAAATGAGATTGGATCTCAACTATATATATGAGATACGTCTTAGCAAAGATATATTACAGAAAGGAGAAATAAAACTCTGATAATGATGGTAAGATTCATGAAGAGTCATGCTACCCTATGAATTTTGTTTTGGGGTCTTGCACACAAAACGACAAACCTAGTTCTATCTAAGTCAGTTCCTAAAACACTGAAGGATCTATAGCTAGGGTGAAAACCCTGTATCTTTTATCTTTGGATTTAAAGTAGCCTGGTCCACAAGTTAAGGATGGATCCTGACAAGTTAGAATAAAGAACAAAGGTTTACTTGTTCTAAGGTTATCCTAGAAGAACGAGAGGTGGTATATTTTGTAATTTGAGAAACCACAAAAGATGTTTGTGAATATTTCAAAGATAATTACATAGATAACCACAAAGGGTGGAAGCAAAGTAGTGTTAAAAGAAGTAACAATATTAGATACTGATTTCCATAAACCCGTGATAACTAAAAATGTATCAGATACATGTGATGTACCAAATACAATATGTGATGTAGAGACGTGTACACGAGAGCATCATTGTAGTGGGAGGATTGTCAGGACACCTGACAAGATGCCTAAAGATTAACCCACGTGGTTGAATCTAACGTATCTGATCCCGTCACGTGTAATGAAGCTGTGGAAGATATAGACGCTGACCGTTTGGTCAATATCCATGGAATCTAAGTTAGAATCTCTGTATTCTAACAAAGTCTTGAACTTGTAGAGGCGCCTGAAGGCATTAAACCCTATTAGATAAAATTAGGTTCTACAAGACGATAAAAGGAGAAATGGACAAAAGTAGAGACTTTAAAGCAAAACTTATGGCAAGGGATTTTACCCAGAAAGAAGAAATCATTTATGAGGTCTTCTCGCCTATAGAAATGCTTAAGTCCATTATCCTCTCCATTTTATCTCATCATCAATTATGAGATTAAATAAATGGATGTAAAGACTATGTTCTTGAACGGGCAACTTCAAGAAAAAGATATACATGGCATAACCTGAAGGCTTCACAGCCAGAAATCAGGTACATATAATGCAAGCTTAATAGATCGATTTATGATCTTAAGCAAGCGTCTAGATTATGGAGCATCAGAATTATAAGGCAATTTAGATTCTTTGGATTTGTATAATTGCCTGATGAACCATGAAGTGTGCAAAATGACATCATGATAGCGTTATACCATTTTCACTTTGTACGTAATTAATATTCTGCTCATTGGGAATGATGCAAGAATTTTGTCAAGTGGTCAAGATTCGAACGTCAAATCATTTTGACAAGAAAAGACCTATGTGAGACCAATGTTATTCCAAGGATCAGACTTTTTTCGTGATCATAGGAAGAAGGAGATTGGTTTATCACAAGAAGCATATATAGATAAGATCTGGTAAGGTATAATATGACAGATTCCAAAAAAGGTTCATTACCTTTTAGATTTGGAATTTATCTATCTCGGGATCAGTGTCCTGAGACAACTGAAGAGATAGAAGACATGATTAGAGTTCCGCAGCGGAAGCTTTATGTGTATCATATTATGTACAGGGCCAGATGTCTATTATGAAATAGGTCTAAGTCAGCAGATATTAGTCAAACCCTAGAATCTGATACTGGGTAGTAGTGAAAGCATATATTAGAGTACTTGAGAAGAACTTGAGATTATATGCTTGTCTACCACAGTGGTGAGCTCATTTCAATAGAGTACACAGAGTCGGATTTACAATCTGATTTGTATTCTAGCTGTTTGACATTAGAATACGTGTTTACTCTAGAAAAAGCAACCGTTAATTGGAGGATGTTAAGCAGACTTGCATTGCTTACACCGCCATGAAAGTCAAATACATGGTAGCTTGAGAAGTAACCAATTAGATGTATTGGATTCATGATTTCCTAGTTGTTGGCTCGGAAAAAAGTATAATAGATTCCGTCACTAAAAGTATTGGCGCGAATGAGTGCAAAACGAGTTTTGACACTCATGTGGGAAGAATAAGACTTAGATGTATGGCCAAATTGAATTTAGGGCAAGTGGGAGATTGTTGGGAATGGTGCTCTGAAAATTCAATTTGTTGAATTAATTAAATTGAATTTACAGCGAGTTGTGAGTATTTCACATATTAATAATTAATGGCGTGTGGTGGTATTCTCATATGAAATGTGTTTCATAGGAAAAGACTTTGAATACCGAAATCACGTGTCATTAAAGTTCTAGTCGGTAAGATAAGAATATGTTCTTATCAAGACTATAACGTGGTTATATAAGATGATTAGTCTTTCGTCATAGGGAATGGTGATTCCAATTATAACACGTTGATGATTTTCAATAGGATTGGAAACATCGAACTGGACCACTGAGATTATTCATTTTATACTGCTATCTAAAATGAATAAAATCTCAGGAAGCATTGTACTCTTAATCCTGATAATATTTCGGCTTTAGGCATGTAGTGTTAGTTACTGTAACATACTCGAAGTGAGGTCTCGATAACGGGTGGCCAAAATACTTTGTATGTTCAGCGATTATATGAAATGCGCTAAAGAGTTATATTGATCGAGGAATCTGTGGCATTGCTGGAAGGTAAGAGATATCCTTGAAATAGATTTGCAAAAGTTCGAATTAAGACTTTGGCCAAAGCACTTCGCGTGATAACGTCACCGAAGTTGTATGTTGAATGTGTTTCACATACAGAGAATTTGAACTTAAGGCGAATCAATAAATTTCAAATTAGAGATGAAAAATAAATGATAGTAGTTGCAATTTATTTTTCATGGATATTTACACGGAGGAGTAAAATGCGAAATTATTCTAAATCGAGAAATTCGTGAATAATTTAATTAATTTTAGAGTACAACAATATTTATTTAGTGGAATTAAATATTGTTAAACGGTAATTAATTATTATCATGAGATGATAATATATTAATCCGTTTGGAGCTAAAATTAATTAGTCCTGCAGGTCCCTCTGCAAGCCCCAATTGAAAACCCAAAGAGAAAATATTAAAACGAGAAAGAGAAATGAATTTTCAAAGTGTTTGAAAATAGCCAAGGAATTTATTTTAAAAAAATAAATTAAAGTTCCAAAGAGTTGGAAATGCCCGGAATTTTATTTTGGAGAAAATAAAATTTTCATCGAAAAAAAAAAATAAAAAAAAATAAAATTCGGTGATGACGTGGCAGTACACGTGGCATGCCACATCAGCAGGCGGGTCCCAGGTGGCACTGACTAGGCGGCCGCGTGGCGCACCACGTGTGCGGCCGAGATCGCGCCGCGTCAGCGCAAATGGGCGGACGAGATTGGGTGTTGACCGGTAGGGTCAACGGGTCGTCGGTTCGGGTCAGAACCGGTTCAAACGGATAGGGTCGGGCCATATTCGGGCAGGGTCAAACCGGGTCCGGTCCGGGTAGGACCAGACCCGGACACGTGTCAACGTCTGGTGGAAGCTACGCGTTTTCACACGCGCCAACCATTTGGCCGACTTGTGGCGGCGCGTGGGGGCGCGTGCGGCCACGTGTCGGTGCGTGGTTGGCGGCGTTGTGTCCGCGGCGGAGAGAGCTACCACGTGGCGTGATCCGATTGGCCGGTCGGTACGCGGTTATACAAATGACGAAAATGCCCCTAAATTTTATGCCTAAAATGACCAAAATGCCCTCCGGATTTTGCCTAAAAATAGCTGACCCCCTTGCCATATTTTCTCATTCCAATTTTCAGCCAACTTTGGCTTTAGAGAGAGCTCTCCTCTCTCAAATTAATTGATCCCTAATTAAGGAATTAATTAATATATAATTAGATGGTTATATAATTAATATATAATCCGCTTAATTATTAGAAAATTAGGGAATTTTCTAGTCTAGAAAAATGATTTTTTCTAGAAAATATTTTCTCGAGTATTTAGGGAAATACTCGCGGAGCCCACACTCCGAGGGTTTCTCCGGGGATATTGCGGGGAAGCTCTGCCGGTCTCACGAAAGGGCAAGGAGCTGAAAAAATGCCGTTAGATAGCCATATTTGCAGTACGGTAATATTTTTCAGTTATTTTATTTTAAGCATGATAAATTATGTGCTCTTAAGTGGTAATTGCATGTTAGATATTTATCTGCTTAAGTGATTTAAAATTTATTATCAATTGCATGTATATACTTGGGTAGATCAGGCTAAGTCTTCCGCTTTGTATTAAAATGTTTTAGAAATATTTTAATACTTGTATTGTATTAAAAAATTTTAAAATGTGGTCACGGACCGCTACTGTTGTGGGCCCGAATCCCAGCAGGGTTCACTCGTAAAGAATCGTTTAGAACCTGCCTTCCCAAAGGATTGGGCCAAGAGCTTGGCGAAGGCGTTGAGGGACGAGGGCCGCCTGATTCGAGCCAAAGACTGGATAGACGATGCGGATCTTATGTTCCTCTGCGGTCTTACTAACGACCCGCATTATCTTGACAACCCTCCCGCTCGTGATTTGGAGAGAGACGGTTAGATTTTAGGGCACTAACGTGTAGATAGGAATGCTAACTTATCTATCTTTGCACTTGTAACTTCTTTTATGAGAGTTGCTTAAGGGTTTCTCACTCTCGTTTTTTCCTTCTTTGCAGGAGCAGAAATCTTGAGAATGGCCGGTGGAATGAGAAATGCTGTCAGGTTTGCTAACGCCAACAGGCATCAAGCTCAACAAGAAGACCAACAAAATCCTCGAGGCCGTGGAGCGGGCAGGGAGGACGGTCGTAGAGGCCATCACAGCGCCAGCTCAAGTACGGCTCCTGGCGCTCAAACGCAACGAGGCCGAGGGGATGACAGAGCGGCCAACGTGGAGAATAGGATAGTGGTGCGGCCACCTCCTGCGACAGATGCGAGGGTGGCCGACCCTCGCGCTACCAATCAAGTGAGGCCCCCAACAAACGTGGTGACAAACGGGGCTCAATCGAGCGCTGACCGAACTTCCCGCAAGAGGAAGAGGATGCCCGACACCCTCGCAATAACGGGCAAGGGTAAACAGGTGGTGGAAGGCCCCAAGGGCAACAGAGAAACTTCCTCTTCAGAGGAGGAGCACCTGTGGGGTTTTACCCGTCGAGGGGATAGGCATTTCACCGGCTCCGCGGACGGAGGTGCGGCTCTATTGAGGCACGACACGCTCGCTCAGACTATCAGCGAGAATTTATACGAGGGGGCCCAATTCACTGCAGACCATAAGCACCTATATTCAGAGCCTGTCGATAAGGTGACGAGCGACATGGTGCATGCCATTCTTTCTGTGAGTTTACTTCTTCCTTTCTTTGTAAGTTTGACTTTCTTATGGAAAAATTATCCCTCAACATATTTGTTAATACTTCTGCCTTTTTCGAGCCTGTGCAGCAGGTGCTGCCGAGGGCCAAGAATATTCAGATGTGCTCCTCAGTTTACGCTGATCGAAAGGCAAAGTATAAGAAAATGGCGCACTCGAATGATCCCGCTCAAATCCAGGTGGAGCTGGACACTGAGAAGGTTAAGTACACTTCCCTCAAGGAAGAGTACATAAAGATGGGGGAGGAGATGAAGAGGCTGCAGGATAACTTTACGAGCGCGGAGAACGCTAGGAGCAGTTTGAGCGACAAGTTTACCCAACTTGATGAGAACTATAAGAAGCTCGAGGCCGAGCGTGACGATTGGAAAACGAGGGCTCTGAACGCAGAAAGGAAATTTACTGATACCATGAACCAATGGCCTCAAAGTCTCGAGCGATCAAACAAGGAGGCGCTCATCAAATTCTGTCACTCCAAGGCCTTCAACTTTGCAGCTTTCTTGCATTGCTTGGACGAGGCTCAAAAGGCGTTCAACCTGGCAATCGAGCAGGGCATTTTCAAGGGCTTAACGGATCCGTCCATCCGCAGTGCGCAAGGCATGGGACTTGTATTTAATGAGCACTACGAAGAGGAAGAAGAAGGCCCTGAGGATCCTGAGGCCAACATTGCTGAGCCGGAATACAATTTTCTGGTCAACCTCATCCAAGATGAGTACGTGGCGGCCCATCCTCTAGAAGGAGCCTCCCAGGCCGCTTAGACTGAGGGGAATAATAATGTCGAAGACCCTCCTGTAAACGAGCCCTCATAGCCTGCTGTGGAGAATGTGTTAGGAATAGTGCCCTAAAAGCCGATTGTATATCCGCTTTGTGCTTTTTCTTATTGTAATCACAGACAATCTTTGAATGAAATAACGAATTGAGGCAACACTTCTTTATATGCTCTTGTTTGGTATGCGTTTACTTTAGCTGTGCATGTATGAGAACTCCCCTAATCCTGATGACTTTAGGACTCTACCATTTAGGTGAAATGGTTCATGAAACGAGCCCTATATCACATAAGTCATGATTAGTAAAATACTCCAAGCTGATGAGTCCTACAGACAGTGGGAGTGTCAACCTGACTCCTCTAAGGCTTGCTTGTGGGATCACGCCCTTAAGAAGGACCACCTTGTTTCATGGAGGTGGAAAGTGTATAGTTGATACGTGCGTGATACATGAGGGTGCTTACTTTAATAAGTAAGTTCACTGAGGTGCCCCGTGTGAGAACATTCCTAAATGGGAAAGGAAGTTTCTATTTCAGGAAATGGAAACTTCCAGATTAGGAAATATCTCACGAGTCATTGATGTGATTAATTGATCCTTAGACTTGAGGTTCCATGTTACTTTATGAGTTAACTCTGTAGTCTTTGGTATAAGCTTTAAAGGGTGTCGCCTTAGACAACTGATTCAAGGCTTATGCTGGGGCTGCACAAGTGATTCATGAAAGTGAATGAGAATCAAGAAAGGACCTACACTTGCATATGCAAGGTGATCTCTTATTGTGTAAGTCATTCATATGCCATATGGAGTCCTTGGCCAAGGCAGTAGATCAAGACATCAAGAAAAGGGTTTCTTGGATTGAGATCAAATGGATATGAAATGCACTTAGCTTTAAGACCGGATTATTAGGGTTCTGATTATTCCCTTGCCCTAGATCTTGGTTGAGAGATAGTAAGTAGGAGGATTGTATCTCACATGAATCAATGACTTAAAGGTTCTGTCGAATCCGAACATTTCAATTCAGCTAGGGGTTAAACATCTGTTGCTAGACTATGGTCGTTTAATCTGTGGACTGATTAATTAATTAGTGAATTAATTAATTAGGGTCACTGCTAATTGAATTGAGAACCTAGAGGGTCACACACAACAACTTGGTTACATGAGTTGAGACTTTAAAATGATTAAACGAGTTAATCGGGCCAAGAGGGTTCCACACGTGTGAAGTCACACGTGTGGCTCACGTGAGTGACATGTGTCACTGTGACACGTGTCACACACGTGTGATTATATATATATTAAATAATTAATTAGTTAATTATTTAATAGACTTTGGTTTAATTTTGAATTAAAAAGAAAGTCTAATTTTGGAGAAAATAATCTAGTTAATTAATTACGAATTAATTAATTAGATAAAAATAAGTTATTTATTTTATAAATAAATAAAGTATAAAATTATCCAAAAATAGTTTGGATATTTTTAGCTCTCTTAGAAGTTAACTTGAATTAGAATTCAAAGTCAAAGTTGGAAAATACTTGATGATCAAGTAATAGGAGAGAGGGACCAAAATCCTAGCCCATAAAGGACTAGGAATTTCGGCAACCCCCTCCCTATAAATAGGGGAGCTCGAGCTCCCCTTTAGAGCTAATTGACAATTCTTGGTTCATGTGTTGAACACCTTCCTTTCTCCAAGATTAAATTAAACCCTAGGTTAAGCCTAAACACTAACTAGAGAACTAGCATCCTTACTAGTTAGATTGTGATCAAGTTGGTGGACTTTCTCTAGAGACTTCAAGTTAGAAGTTTGAAGATTCGAGCTTTACCAAGGAGAGGGGATCAAGCCGCGAGAAGAGCGTTCTTGGGTGGCTTGAAACGCTTCAAGAAAGAATAAAAGAAAAGTAAGTTTTCTATCTTTACGAATTTGGTTACACGATTGCGAGTTCAAGGTCCTTTTGTTGGGAAATTTTTTTTAAATTCCGCTGCCTTCTGATTTGTGTTTTCCAACAGAATGCCCCCCTTCCAACTGCTGAAAATGCCAACAACGCCAATGAGCCCAACGCTCCCCAAGTGCCGGGAGGTAATGAGCCTGTACCCCCAGCAGCCCAACACCAAGAAGAGAATGCCCCCCTTGCACAGGAGCCGGAAGGTCCAGTTCATGGCCCTGTGGCTCAAAACATCTTGGTGGTGTTAGATGAAGACATCGCTCCAGCTGCTTGAAGTTCCACTTTACCAAGTTATGATGCAATTCTTCTTCCCTTAGTTTAGTGCCTTTCTTTTGTAATAATATTATGGGCCATTGAGCCCCTACTTTGCAATTTTGGCGAGAGCCCTGATCAATAAAATTCCTTCTTTTTCCTCATAGTGTACTCATTTTTCTTGGTTGTGAAGTTTTACTTTGCGCTTGTTGTGAAAAAATCTTGTAGTAATAAGATTGTGTGTAACACGCTTAGTAAAAATTACATTACTCAGATAAGTCTTGAAAGATTTTGTTAAATCTTGTGAACTTGAAAAATTTTACTAAGTCTTGAGTAATCATGAGGGTCTTATTGTGAGGCTGCCCTCATTCAAGACTTGTGTAAATTTTTGTTTTTATACTTAGAAAATTTTGCTAAGTCTTAAGTAATTACAAGGGTCTTACTGAGGGGCTGCCCTCATTCAAGACTTGTGAAATTTCTTCTTAATCTGGGAAATTTGGCTAAGTCTTGAGTGATGGCGAGGGTCTTACAGGGAGATTGCCCTCGTTCAAGACTTGTGAAATTCCTTCTTAATCTGGGAAATTTGGTTAAGTCTTGAGTGATGGCGAGGGTCTTACAAGGAGATTGCCCTCGTTCAAGACTTGTGAAATTTCTTCTTAATCTGGGAAATTTGGCTAACTCTTGAGTGATGGCGAGGGTCTTGCAGGGAGATTGCCCTCGTTCAAGACTTGTGAAATTTCTTCTTAACGACGTTGCCGTTGGACGTGTGTGCTGGCACTTGTCACATTTCAGGGTTTGCAAGCGATCCCGTTTTCGAGCGCAAGGTGTTGTAACAAACTGCCAAGGTCTACTAGGATTTCCTTTGTATTTTTCTTCCGATTCATCAAGTTGGTTGTGAGTGTTACCAGTCTATCCTTATGAGGGCGTCCCCCCACGTGGAGTAGAGTGCTGGCAAGTGTAACCCATGTGCAATAACAGCGTACGTCTTGGAATGGACTGCCAACCACGTTCGTAGAGACGAGGGACGTGGGTCTTATCCATTTATGCAATTAAAAAAGTAGAAGTACAGAGATATTGAAAAGAATGTATTGTAACTTACTTGAGATTTGAAGTACATAGAACCCATTCGCTCGTGGGGTAGTGCGATAAGCCCAGAGTGCCCCTTGCAGTTCTTCAGCCCATTCGCTCTTTTTGCTTTCTAGCATTGTCTTCAGATGCTGTAAAATGACCCTGTTGGTGACTTCTGCCTGTCCATTGGCTTGGGGATGGCCCATGGAGGTAAAACGTTGTTCAATCCCCAATTCTGAACACCACTCCCGTGTGTCAGCTGCTATAAATTGGGATCCATTGTCTGAAATAAGCACCCTCGGAATGCCATATCTGCAGATGATGTTTTTCCAAATGAAGTCCCTCACCACCCTGAAGGTTATTTTTGCTACGGCCTCGGCCTCGGCCTCGGCCTATTTGGTGTAATAATCGACAGCTAAAATGACAAACTTCTTCTGTCCGACCGCGATGGGCAAAGGGCCAACAATGTCAATTGCCCACTGGTCAAAGGGCCAGGAGACATCTATAGGGATCATTTGAGCGGCTGGCAGTTGAGGGAGATTGGAATGGAATTGGCACTTAGGGCACTTTCTGGAAAACTCAATGGCGTCTTGGAGAACTGTGGGCCAATAAAACCCGCTTCTCAGAACTTTCTTAGCCAGGATACGCCCTCCTGAATGATTCCCACAGCTCCCATTGTGAATAATCTCGAGCGTTTCCTTTGCCTGCGAGGGCCTTAGACACCTCATCGGAGGTCCTTGAAATGACTTCTTGAACAGCCTTCCTTCAGAGTCTATAGAAAACCGAGAGGCCTTGTTTCTAATTTTTTGAGCCTCCACCTTGTCAGCGGGACAAACGCCATCTTTAAGAAATCTGATGATATCATCAAGCCAACATGGCTCGTGCGGATCAATCATAGCGACCACCTCCTTGGCAATTCTCTCCTTAATCAAAGGCTCTTTCGTTCTAAGGAACGTGACCGAACGCTCAGAAGTGCCTTCTAACGCCGAAGCAAATTTAGATAGAGCGTCAGCACGCTCGTTCTCTGCTCGTGGGACTTGGAGTAAATGGAATTCTTTGAACTTCCCAATGATTTCCCTGGCTTTGCTCAAGTACTGCACTATGGTGGTTTCTCGAGCCTCATAAGTTCCTTCAATCTGGCTCGCAATTAACTGTGAATCAACATAAGCGGTAATTCTGGAAGCTCCGTTCTGAAAAGAAATTTTCAATCCTTGTATCAGGGCTTCATATTCTGTCTCGTTATTGGTGACTTGAAAATCCAACCTGATTGCAAAGTCTAATTCAATCCCATTGGGGTCTCTAAGGGCTACCCCTGCTCCTTCCCCTTGAGAGGTTGAGGAACCATCCGTGTGCAGGACCCATAACCCCTCGTTCTTCTGAGCATCAGGTTCTAAACCGAAGTATTTGACCAGAAGATCCGCTACTACCTGCGCTTGTATAGCGGTTCTGGGCTCAAAACTCAAGTCGAACTGACTCAACTCAATGGTCCATTTTATCAATCTTCCCGACACACCTGGTTTGGATAACACTTGCTTCAAAGGCTGATCAGTAAGGACCGTTATTGAGTGCACCTGAAAGTAAGGCCTCAATCGTCTTGACGCATTGATGAGGGTAAATGCAAATTTTTCGATTTCCAAGTACGTCTTCTCCGCCCCTTGTAATGTTTTGCTTAAGTAATAAACAGGCAAATGTTTTTGCTCCCATATAGCTATCAATACCGCGCTCGTAGCCTCGATTGAAACAGAGAGTTACATAAATAGCCTTTCACCTTCAACGGGTTTAGTCAGTAGCTGAGCGCTCGAAAGGTAAGCCTTCATGTCTTGCAGCGCTTTTTCACACTCTTCCGTCCAAGCAAAATTACGAGCGTTTCGCAAAATTTTGAAGAAAGGAAGGTTTCTGTCCGCCGAACGTGAAATGAACCTGTTCAGGAAGATGATCTTCCCTACTAGCACTTGGACTTCCCGGAGGTTTCGAGGGGAAGGGATCTCCAAGATAGCCTTGATCTTCTCTGGGTTGGCTTCAATCCCTCTTTGACTGACTATGTAGCCTAAGAATCTTCCCCCTCGTACTCCAAAAGTACACTTCGAAGGATTCAATTTCATCCCATACTGGCGCAGGATTGAAAAAGTGCGCTTAAGATCCTCCAGATGTGAGCCCTGTCACTCGCTCTTGACAATCATGTCATCGACGTAAACCTCCATGGATCCTCCAATTTCCTTTTCAAACATCTTGTTGACGAGTCGCTGATAAGTGGCTCCAGCGTTCTTGAGTCCAAAAGGCATAACTAAGAAGCAATATACCCACAAGTGAACAACGAATAAAGTTTTGGGGCGGTCCTCCGGGGCCATAAAGATTTGATAGTACCCCTGAAAAGCGTCCATCATGCTCATGAGTTCACATCCAGCAGTTGAATCCACCAATTGGTCTATTCTGGGCAATGGGTAAGGATCCTTAGGGCAAGCCTTGTTTAGATCAGTAAAATCATTGCACATACGCCATTTATTTGCGCTCTTGGGCACCAACACCACGTTGCACAGCCATTCTGGGTACAAGATGGGCTCAATGTACTGAGCCTCCAGAAGTTTGTTAACTTCTTCTTCGATAACTTTCTTCCGAAAACCGTGTACATCCCGCTTCTTCTGCTTTATGGGCTTAAATGAGGGATCCACATTGAGCCTGTGGACTATGACGCTCGCGTCAATCCCTGTAAGGTCAGATGCTTCCCATGCAAAAACGTCAATGTTCTCTCTGAGGAAGTCTATCATCATGATTTGCGAGGGCCCGGAGAGATTGGACCCAATCTGAGTAGTTTTATCCTTATTTCCTGGTTCCAGCTCAATAGTAAGAAATTTTTCTGAGGGCTCGATC
The DNA here is from genome assembly GCA_037501455.1 of Lantana camara. NCBI lineage: Eukaryota > Viridiplantae > Streptophyta > Magnoliopsida > Lamiales > Verbenaceae > Lantana > Lantana camara. Next base: position 123,711,233 of record CM074857.1, read on the forward strand.
CTTACTTCTGGACGGGGAAGCTCGAGCGCCCTCTTTTTTCCTGTCAAGCGCCCCTCCTTAAGGGGCTCGTCCCCTCACGCTCGTCTCCCTCTAAGGAGGATTCTTCCACTGTTCCTGGCGGAGCGCTTTCGAGGGAGCCTTTGGTGCTGGGATCTTTCTTCTTGTTCTTTTTCTTGTTCAACTTGGCCCTCTTGCGCACGGGACCATCCTCATCTAGATTAGGAAAGTCAACGGAATTCTTGGTGGACCCGATTTGGAAAGTTTTCTCAGCCTTAGGCTTTCTGAGAGACAGCATGTAACATTCTCAGGCCTCGCGCACATTGCACAATACTTCTCCAACGCCCTCGGGGGTGGGGAATTTGATTTTTTGGTGATAGGTGGAGATGATAGCTTTGAAATCAACGAGGGCTGGACGCCCGATTATGATGTTATAGGGAATATCAATCTCCACCACTGCATATGTAACCATGAGCGTTTTGCGCTGCGGGGCTCGGCCGAATGAAGTGGCCAGGCGAATTTGCCCTCGTGGGACGACCTCCGAACCTCCAAAGCCGATGAGGGCTGTTTTGAGAGGTTCGAACGGGATGTTGACATTCATCTTTTGGAACGTAGTGTAGGGCAAAACATTAACAGAGCTTCCACTATCCACTAACACCCTCTTTACAACGTGATTGTGGACATCTACACTAACCACCATGGGGCAGTCAGAGGTTTCACTGTCCCCGTGGGGCGTTATAATATGCCCTAAGTCCCTATCGTCAAACCCTATCATATCATTCTCTTTCGAGCGTTGATCATTTGCCTTCTGAATGGCGTAGACGGATTTGGGTATTGATGGGCGTTGGTCATAACTCCGGACGTACCGTCGCCGGGCCGCGTTAGAATTCCCTCCAGAGGAACCCCCTGCTATCATGTTGATGACCGCGAAAGGGGTATTTTCTTGCTTAGAAGCCTTTCCTTTGCCTCGATGGCTACTTTCCGTGGGGCCTCGCCTCCGCGGGCTCCTTCTTCTCTCCCCAGTGCGCTTATTACAGCGTTCATCATAACGCTCCAATATCCTGACAAATTCTTTCAGGTTGCCCCCAACGATCAGTCTTTGAATTTTCGCCTTCAGCTGGCGGCATTCATCCGTATCGTGTCCCTTCTGCTTGTGGAAAGCACAGTATTTGTTCGAGTGCCTCAGTGCCTCCGTTTCCCTCATCTTGACGGGTCTCTTGAAGAGTGTCTTATCAGAGAGGTTATAAACCTCTGAGTTCGGCCTAGTGAGTGGGATGCGCTAGAAACGTCGAGGGGGCGGGGGCGATCTCTTGCGTTCCTTTTTTACAACAACTTTCCGGCCCCACTCTTGGTGACGCTCGTGTCTCACTGGGCTGTGGTGACGGGGCCCATTCGTCCCATACATATCTTCGAGCGCAAAAAATGGCTCGGCAACTTCCCTTAAGACCATGAGGGTTCTTGGCCTTCTCTCCATAATGGCATCGGCAAACTTTTTGCTCATATACTGCTTGTGATCCACAGCCTGAAAGAGCATTGGGATCAAGAAGTCCATGGAAGGCCTCTCCACCTGCAAGATCTCCTTGTTGAAGCGGGCGAAGAACGAGCGAAGAGACTCACTCTTGCCTTGCACTATATTATAGAGGGCAGGGGGCGCAGTGACGGGGGCCTTCAAAGAATTGAAGTGGTTGAGGAAAGCGTCGGCCAACTCTTGATATGAATGTATCGAGCGTGGCGGCAGCCGCTTGTACCATTCCTGGGCCATTCCCACTAGAGAAGTGACAAAGACCTTGGCCGAATAGTTGCTCGAGTGCTCGTATAGGTGCATCAAGTGCAGAAAATGATCCAAGTGTTCAGCTGGATCGGTTGTTCCTTCGTAGCGATTGACGGAAGTGGGGATTTTGGCCATTCCTGCTTGAGCCATCAAAACTTCTTCCACGAGGGGAGAGCCCCTCGCCAGGGGATGATACTCATAAGTGCAGAAGTTCTCCTCTTGCTCCTTACGGTGGGGGACCCGTAGCTGACGGTCTTTGTGACGAGCGTCTCTGGCATCGGCTCGTTCATCCCTGCTGTGGGAGATCTGAGACCGCGCTCAAGAGAGCTGTCCAACCATGTCCTTTAAACCCTACAACTGGTCTTGCACAGCCACGAGGATATTAGGATTTACATCTCCTTCTTTGTCCCCTTGCTTGGTGGTTCGGGAAGCCCTTTTGGAGGCATGAGAATCCCCTTCATTTTCGTTGACTCTTTCCGTGGGCTCCCTGTTCCTGTCCACAGGGGGACGCTCGTTGTCGCCTTGGTGGGGCGTCTCTTTGGTTGGCGGTTGTTCCCTTAGGACGGCCTGAGCCTCCCTAAGCGGGTAAGTTTGCAGTCCGCCCAAAGGAGCGGCAGCTTGAGTGGCCTGTCCAGAGGGGAAGCACATGGAATGGAATCTTTCCCATGCCCCCTGGGTCGCCTGAACCTCACACTGGGCGTAAAGAGCCCTTAACTGTTGAGGAGTTCGAGGGGGTAACTCTACCCCTTCAATCTCCCTGGGGATCACCACCGGGAGCTGGATCTGGCTGGCGTGATAGGACTGAACCCGCGGCATCATGACAGTGGGGGTAAGCGTGTAACCCGGTGGCGGCATCATGTAGGACTGCCCTCCTGGATTCGCATGGGTAGGAATCCACGGGTTGTGAGGAGGCTGAGGAAGTGTGGGAAGAGAGGCACCCCCCACGGTGCTAGAAGCTGGCGGTGCTGGTGGCGCTATTGGTGGAATTGTAGATTCTGCAAGGGGAGTCACGCCTTCGGCAGGTGGTGCTCCTCCAGCGGCGATGGAAGGAGGCGATGCTCCGCCAGCCGCGGCGGAGGAAACGACAATATTGGCATCGTGAGAACCTCTTTCCACAGCTCCTGATCTTGTAGCTACCATGGTTGAGAAGATTCTGGGTGTTTGCTTTTCAACTAGCAGAAAAGAAGAAATGAGTTGGGAGCTGGTTTCCCACAGACGGCGCCAAAAATGATGGGTCTGAATATGGGTACAGAGTCCAATCACTTTAAAATTTGTTTAAGTGAGGAAACCACTGGAAGATCGCCAGAAGAGATGGGGGTTCTACCTGCTAGGACAAACACACAAACAAGGTCAGAAGGCCAAGCTGAGGGAACTGGGGGTGATGCCCAGTTTGGCTCTCCGACGCTCAAGTCAGATGAAGATCTGAAAGAGAAAATATGCTAGGTATGGAGTACCTGTGATGGAGATTCCTTACAGTGGAGAAGATGACCTTGCGTATTTATAGTTGAGGGTCAGGGACCCTTTAGTCATTTGCATCATGTGGTCCTGGCCGAATATTACCCTAACACGTGGCGTTGCGAGAGAAACCTAGGAGGAATCTTCTCTGCAAAAGCTGGTGTAAATTGGTGCTGGCAACAGTGGTAGGTGCACGGGCATGTACGGGGTGTCAGAGAGCCATTTGGGGAGTTGGTAACGAGGGCTTGAGAGCACGCTCGTGTCAACTAAAGCCTTGGTGGCCAAGGAATCCGCTAGGGGATGAAGGCCAAAGCTTGTGTAACGAATTGGAGTAGAAGCCTCTCTGAGGGAATGTAGCGCTCGAAGAGGGCTCCCTTGATTGATTGGAACGTTAGCCTTGTAGTGTGAATGACGCTCGTGAGAGAGCGGTAACAATGATCACGTGCGAATGTGACAGAGACAACACGTGATCTTGGAGGATACTGGCGCTTGAAGGGTCTCTACTCCCGAATATATAAAGATTGACTTAATTCAGTGAGGTTGAAATATGAAATTAACTCTTACCAAAAAAATAAAATAAAATAAAAAAATATGAAATTAAGACAATTTAAAGCAAGCCATTCGAGAAACAAAAATAATAATAAATTGGGTCCCATGAAATGGATATATTTCATAATGCCAATATTTATTGAACTGATAAATCTCCCAAATTGTTTTGGTGTAAAATTGAGGTTTGAGATTCTAAATTTGCACCCAAAATACCATTAATTAGAGGTAGTTGAGGAGTTGGATCACATCATGAAACCTCAGTATGCAACCCAACGAATTTAAGTAGGTCACCATCAGGGTACCATCTATATTTATATGATATTTAAAGCTGCAAGTTTGACCCATGATTCTTAGGAGATTTTAAGTTCGGTGTAGTCATATTTTGAAGTCGGTCTCTACTCCCGAATATACAAAGATTGACTTAATTCAGTGAGGTTGAAATATGAAATTAACTCTGACCAAAAATAAAATAAAATAAAATTAATAAATATAAAATTAATACAATTTAAAGCAAGCCATGCGAGAAACAAAAATAATAATAAATTGGGTCCCATGAAATGGATATATTTAATAATGGCCAATATTCATTGAACTGATAAATCTCCAAAATTATTTTTGGTGTACAATTGAGGTTTGAGATTCTGAATTTGCACCCTAAATATCATTAATTAGAGGTAGTTGAGGAGTTGCATCACATCATGAAACCTCAGTATGCAACCCAACGAATTTAAGTAGGTCACCATCAGGGTACCATATATATTTATATGATATTTAAAGCTGCAAGTTTGACCCATGATTCTTAGGAGATTTTAAGTTAGGTGTAGTCATATTTTGAAGTCGGTCTGTACTCCCGAATATACAAAGATTGACTTAATTCAGTGAGGTTGAAATATGAAATTAACTCTTACCAAAAAATAAATAAATATGAAATTAAGACAATTTAAAGCAAGCCATGCGAGAAACAAAAATAATAGTAAATTGGGCCCCACGAAATGGATATATTTCATAATGGCCAATATTCATTGAACTGATAAATCTCCCAAATTGTTTTGGTGTAAAATTGAGGTTTGAAATTCTAAATTTGCACCCCAAATACCATTAATTAGAGGTTGTTGAGGAGTTGGATCACATCATGCAACCTCAGTATGCAACCCAACGAATTTAAGTAGGTCACCATCAGGGTACCATCTATATTTGTATGATATTTAAAGCTGCAAGATTGACCCATGATTCTTAGGAGATTTTAAGTTAGGTGTAGTCATATTTTGAAGTCGGTCTCTACTCCCTAATATACAAAGATTGACTTAATTCAGTGAGGTTGAAATATGAAATTAACTCTTACCAAAAAATAAATAAATATGAAATTAAGACAATTTAAAGCAAGCAATGTGAGAAACAAAAATAATAATAAATTGGGCCCCACGAAATGGATATATTTCATAATGGCCAATATTCATTGAACTGATAAATCTCCCAAATTGTTTTGGTGTAAAATTGAGGTTTGAAATTCTAAATTTGCACCCCAAATACCATTAATTAGAGGTTGTTGAGGAGTTGGATCACATCATGCAACCCCAGTATGCAACCCAACGAATTTAAGTAGGTCACCATCAGGGTACCATCTATATTTGTATGATATTTAAAGCTGCAAGATTGACCCATGATTCTTAGGAGATTTTAAGTTAGGTGTAGTCATATTTTGAAGTCGGTCTCTACTCCCGAATATACAAAGATTGACTTAATTCAGTGAGGTTGAAATATGAAATTAACTCTTACCAAAAAATAAATAAATATGAAATTAAGACAATTTAAAGCAAGCCATGCGAGAAACAAAAATAATAATAAATTGGGCCCCACGAAATGGATATATTTCATAATGGGCAATATTCATTGAACTGATAAATCTCCCAAATTGTTTTGGTGTAAAATTGAGGTTTGAAATTCTAAATTTGCACCCCAAATACCATTAATTAGAGGTTGTTGAGGAGTTGGATCACATCATGCAACCTCAGTATGCAACCCAACGAATTTAAGTAGGTCACCATCAGGGTACCATCTTTATTTGTATGATATTTAAAGCTGCAAGATTGACCCATGATTCTTAGGAGATTTTAAGTTAGGTGTAGTCATATTTTGAAGTCGGTCTCTACTCCCGAATATATAAAGATTGACTTAATTCAGTGAGGTTGAAATATGAAATTAACTCTTACCAAAAAAATAAAATAAAATAAATAAATATGAAATTAAGAGAATTTAAAGCAAGCCATGCGAGAAAAAAAAAATAAAAATAAATTGGGCCCCATGAAATGGATATATTTCATAATGGCCAATATTCATTGAACTGATAAATCTCCCAAATTGTTTTGGTGTAAAATTGAGGTTTGAAATTCTAAATTTGCACCCCAAATACCATTAATTAGAGGTTGTTGAGAAGTTGGATCACATCATGAAACCTCAGTATACAACCCAACGAATTTAAGTAGGTCACCATCAGGGTACCATCTATATTTATATGATATTCAAAGCTGCAAGTTTGACCCATGATTCTTAGGAGATTTTAAGTTAGCTGTAGTCATATTTTGAAGTCTTTCTCTACTCCCGAATATACAAAGATTGACTTAATTCAGTGAGGTTGAAATATGAAATTAACTCTTACAAAAAAAATAAAATAAAATAAATAAATATGAAATTAAGACAATTTAAAGCAAGCCATGCCAGTAACAAAAATAATAATAAATTGTGCCCTATGAAATGGATATATTTCATAATGGTCAATATTCATTAAACTGATAAATCTCCCAAATTGTTTTGGTGTAAAATTGAGGTTTGAGATTCTAAATTTGCACCCCAAATACCATTAATTAAAGGTAGTTGAGGAGTTGGATCACATCATGAAACCTCAGTATGCAATCCAACGAATTTAAGTAGGTCACCATCAGGGTACCATCTATATTTTTATGATATTTAAAGCTGTAAGTTTGACCCATGATTCTTAGGAGATTTTAAGTTAGGTGTAGTCATATTTTAAAGTTGGTCACACACTAAGAATTTCTTTTGCCCATTTCACTTAATATAAGAATGACCCTTATTATTTGTACCAAAAAAGTAGATAAATCCAACATAAATTAAGCACTATAACACGAGATCTGGAGTGTACTAAAAGCTAATTAACATGGACAACTAACCATATGCCACTTTTACACTAAACAAAAAAATCCTCAAAAGTAAATGACATGCTTATTTTAATCCTTTTTCCCATTTATAATTCAAAAAAGTCAAAATTTAAATAAGCGAAAAAAGCTAATACTAGTGAAGGCCCATTCACCACCGAACTCCTCTAAAGACAGTGGTCATTAATTACCAGCAATAAGAATAAGGGTCCATTCTTGATTCTTGAAGACATCAAAATCAACTCACCTCAAAGTCCAAAAGCAATAAAAATGGCAAGCTTTTCATAATAACTGCACAGACAATTAGAGAAAGAAAAGGGTCTCTTGAGTTCTCCAAAACTGGGGAGGAAGTTTGACGGATTTTGCAGAAATTAGAGGAGAAGAAAGGAGCAGAAATGGCGTCAGTTCTGGAAAACAGAGCAAGAACGGCTTTGTGTTTGATTCTTGTATCTTTTGTTCATATGCCTGCAGGAGCTGTTTATAAGGTGGGAGACTCTGCTGGATGGACCACCATTGGGAATGTGGATTACAAGAATTGGGCTTTTGCCAAAACCTTTCAAGTTGGCGATGTGATTGGTAAAAATCGTGTCTTTTTCTCATTTTATGGAGTGAAAAGTGTTGTTTAATCGTGGGCTGGTGGTGCTTTTGTGTTTTTATCTTGGGACGATGTTATGGTGTTTTATGGAATTGTAGTGCTATGCTTCTGTCATTGGTTTATCGTCCTATTTTAATGGTTTTTTATGGTTTGTTCTTGAGAAAGGTGTAAAAGTAAAATTATAACACAGCAGAAAGAAATAGAGAAAGCCTGCTGGCCCAAGATCGAACAACCAAAGGGTGGATGAAAACAACCAAAGAAGAATAACCTCAAAAATAAAAGGGAATGATTCAAGAGAAAATATGTAGGAAAGAAGGCTTTTATTAGAGGACTTTAACTTTACAACTTGGCTGGTTACAAATGGCAAATACTCACCCCTATTTATACTACTCAAAGGAGAATTCTAGTTATTAGATATTTTGATACATAATTCTAGATTTCCTAATAAAAAATTATAGATGCTAAGATATTTCTAGATTTCCTAATAAATAATTGCTAAGATAATTCTAGATCCCTAATAATGGATAGAGATAATATGGTGGAATCATCTAGAGAGATATTTTGGTAGAAATATCTAGACTACCAAAATATCTAGGCTTGGATTATTCTAGAGTTATAATCCAAAAAATCATCTTTAATTTTAACACTCCCCCTTAAAGTGATTTTTTAGATATTAACCCGAGCTTCTCACGAAGGAATTCAAAGGAGGCCTTGGAAAGCGACTTAGTGAAAATGTCGGCGATGTTATCCTTACTTCGCACTTCCAGAGCGTCGATGGTGTCATCAAGAACCTTTTCTCTAACAAAGTGATGCTCGATCTCAATATGTTTGGTTCTTGCATGAAATACTGGATTATTTGTGAGCTTGATAGCACTCTGATTATCTCCAAAAAGTGCAGTTGGCTTAGTTATAGGATAATGTAGATCGTCCGCAAGTCTTTGAAGCCAAATGCATTCTTGAGCAGCAAGAGCAGCCGCTTTGTACTCCGCCTCTGTCGTTGATAAGGAAACTGAATTTTGTTTCTTGCTACACCAAGAAATACCTGTACCACCACTGAGAAAAACATATCCTGAAGTGGACCTTCGATCATCCAAGTCTTCGCCAAAAATCTGCATCCGTGAAACCAACTAGAGAGGCGGTAGCTTTCTTCTTGTAAAGTAGGCCCATATCCAGAGTTGAGTTGACATATTTCAAAATCCTTTTTGCAGCTTCTAAGTGAGGCTTTCTTGGTGTCTGCATAAACCTGCTAACCAAACCAACTGCAAAAGCAATATCGGGTCTTGTGATAGTTAAATATAAAAGACTACCGACAAGAGCACGATAAGGCTGCGGATTGGCCAGAAGTGATCCTTTTTCACGCCTTAGCTTTATGTTGGCCTCTAGTGGAGTTGAACACCTTTTGCTTAGATTTACTCCAAACCGTTCAACTAACTTCTTGGCATAACTTTCTTGAGAAAGAAAGATACCACTTGCCAAGTTCGTCACCTCTAAGCCAAGAAAGTGATGCAGCTCCCCCAACTTCTTAATATCAAATCTGATAGCAAGCTCATCTTGAAGTTTTTCAACTTCAGTTGCATCGTTGCCTGTGATTATCATATCATCCACATACAATAACACTACAAGATGCAAGCTTCCTTGTTTTTTAACAAACAAGCTAGAGTCTGAATCCGAAGCATGATAGCCACAAAATTGTAAATATTGAGAGATTTTACCATACCATGCTCGTGGAGCTTGTTTGAGTCCGTAGAGAGCCTTTTTAAGCTTGCACACATAATTAGAATGAGAGTTAGAAACATAACCTGGAGGTTGCTCCATGTAGATGTCTTTGTCCAGCTCCCCGTATAAGAACGCATTCTTCACATCAAGCTGCCATAATTTCCAATTATGGAATGCTGCCAGAGCTAATACCATGCGTACTGAAATCATCTTGGCCACGGGGCTGAAAGTTTCTTCATAATCTTCTCCATATTTTTGAGAGAAACCTCGAGCCACCAACCGTGCTTTATATCTTTCGACACTCCCATCCGTTTTCCTTTTGATTTTGTATACCCATTTACAAGAAACGGGTTGCACATCTTTTGGCTTCGGAACAAGACTCCAAGTTTGATTTTTCTCGAGTGCCTCCATTTCAGCATCCATTGCAAGCTCCCATTCTTTGTTTCCTTTTGCTTCATCAAAGGAACGAGGTTCCTCATCATCAATGGGACCTGCAAAGAAGCAAGAATATGTGCTTATAAAATTTTCATCTCTGTACCGGGCAGGTTTGACAACATTTCTTCGAGGCCTCTCGGATCTAGTTGCATCGGTGGATTCTCCTGGATGTTGCCCTTCAGATTGTTGAGTGTTTGAACTCCCCCTTTCACTGTGGTTCTCAGAAGGATTTTCTGTTACGGATAATTCTATGATTTCTGGGCTTGAGGTTTTAGCCCCACTTTGGTTAGTCACCTTCCCTTCGTAATACAGTGAAATTTCATCAAAGATAACATCTCTGGAGACAACAAAAAGATGAGTTTTTGGGTCCATACATTTCCAACCTTTCTTCCTTTCATCATACCCGACAAAAATGCATTTTCTCGCCTTTGCATCAAGTTTAGTTCTTCGAGAATCGGGTACATGGACATAGCAAACTGACCCAAATACTTTAAGATGTTTAACATTAGGTTTTTCTCCAAAGATAAGTTCATATGGTGACTTCATATTAATTGGAGAAAGAGGCATTCTATTAATCACGTAAGCTGCACATTTCATACCTTCCGCCCATAGTGCTCTGGGCAAATTCTTCGCATGCAACCAACTTTTACAAGTTTCCGTCAAATGCCTAATCTTTCTCTCTGCAACTCCATTTTGTTGCGGCGTCTCGGCACAAGTGAGCTCTCTCTTGATGCCATGTTTTCTGCAAAAAGTTAGGAATTCTTCAGAAGTAAACTCACCTCCGTTATCTGTCCGCAACCGCTTGATTTTGGAACCAAGCACTCCTTCAACCAGCTCCTTAAACTCCAAAAATTTGTTAAACACTTCTGATTTGTGCTTAACAAAGTACACCCATGTGAATCGGCTATAATCATCAATAAAAATCAACATATAAGAGTATCCAGAAAATGAGGGAGTTCCTGTTGGGCCCATCAAATCGCTATGAATAAGCTCTAATGGGGCCTTACTTCGAGAAGTGGATTTGTCAAAAGGAAGCCGATGTGCTTTTCCAAATTGACAACCTTCACACACTTCTCATCCACCAAAACTTGATAAATTAGGTAGGCTATTTACCAATTTTAATTTTACCATAGCCTTTAATTTATCCATGCTAAGATGCCCGAGTCTAGCATGCCATAAGTATGCATTTTCATTGTTACTCATTTTCTCAATATATGAACCGGAAGCCGACAAAACAAATAAGTCATTTACTCTCTCACCGGTGTGGACGACATCCGCCTTGAGCTCCTTAATGTTCCGTAAAAACTTCACATCACGTGGACCAAATAGCACAAAATTTCCAGCATCAACAGCATTTGCAACTGAGAAAAGATTTTTCTTCATACCTGGAACGTGGAAGACACTCTTAAGTGTAATGGAATCTTCTTGCTTTCCATTTATAACAACAGTGCCTTCATTCTCCACGCGATGGACTGTGTTGTCGGCCGTCACAATTGCATCATTTCCACTATACTCTTGGAGATTGGAAAACTTGGATTGATCTCCAGTCAGATGATGGCCGCAACCAGAATCCACGATCCAGTCATTTTCAAAGTTGATGGATGCCAAGGCATCTATGGCTTTTGTCTCTGCCACGAAGCATTTTCCCCAGTCTTCTTCCTCCACAACCTTGTCGGCAACGTTACTCTCTTGTAATTTAGCTCGGCAAAATCTTTTGATATGCCCAGTTCTGCCACACCGATAGCATTTGAAAGTTTTCTTATTAGAGTTACTATTAGAAGACTCACCACTAACTCCATATGAGCTCGAGCTGTTTTACCCTTGTTGACGCAGGGTCGGGCTATTTTGATTTCCTTTGCTCTTAAAGAATTTCCTTCTAGCCATAAGAGCACTCCCTTCTTCCTCCTTAATAGAGACACCGGTCATTTGTTTTGCTAGTGACTCTTGTGAAGATAGTAAATTCTCGAACTCCTCCAAAGATGGTTGTTGAACCCATCCTTGTATCGACGTAACATAGGGAATGTACTCGGGCTTCAATCCTCGAATAATAGTTCTTCTTATTCGAGCTTCGGAAATTGCTTCTTCTGGATTTAACAAGGAAATTTCCGAACAAAGATTTTTAATTTTAAGGAAATACTCAGAAATGGAAAGATTACCCTGCGTGGTGTTGGCGAGCTCATTCTCCAAAATTTGAAGTCGTGCTTCATCCTTTTTGTTGAAGAGTCTGTCAAGAGTCCGCCAAATCTCGTGGGCTGAGTTACACCTCATGATGTGATCGAATAGGCCTTGAGAAATTGACCGCTTCAAAACGAACTCCGCCTTTGCATTCAATTGCTTCCATTTCTTGAGTGCATCGGCATTTTCTGGCTTATCCGTGGGAGATGTTGTATTATTGCCATTAACAACATCCCATAAATCTCCACCAACGAGATAAGACTCCATACAAGTCCTCCACACCCTGTAGTTGGATTGGTTTAACAATTCGATACCAAGTCCACTACGACCACTTGAATCCATTTTTGAGGCACCGATTGATTTTTCCACCAAGGGATCTTGACACACGATACTAGAGCCCTATGGCTCTGATACCATGTAAAAGTAAAATTATAACACAGCAGAAAGAAATAGAGAAAGTCTGCTGGCCCAAGATCGAACAACCAAAGGGTGGATGAAAACAACCAAAGAAGAATAACCTCAAAAATAAAAGGGAATGATTCAAGAGAAAATATGTAGGAAAGAAGGCTTTTATTAGAGGACTTTAACTTTACAACTTGGCTGGTTACAAATGGCAAATACTCACCCCTATTTATACTACTCAAAGGAGAATTCTAGTTATTAGATATTTTGATACATAATTCTAGATTTCCTAATAAACAATTATAGATGCTAAGATATTTCTTGATTTCCTAATAAATAATTGCTAAGATAATTCTAGATCCCTAATAATAGATAGAGATAATATGTGGAATCATCTAGAGAGATATTTTGGTAGAAATATCTAGACTACCAAAATATCTAGGCTTGGATTATTCTAGAGTTATAATCCAAAAAATCATCTTTAATTTTAACAAAAGGAGGAGTTGGTATAGGCATTTTCATGATTTAATTCATGCATGGCTATATTTTATGCGTTTGTTTGATTAAATTATACAACTTTTTCCTGAAAAATAGCAGAATTAGTTTTTAATTTTTGCACAATTTGATTAGCCCCAGTTTTTCACCAATTCTGAAAGACTGCTACTTTATTCCTCTTTCTTGTTTTCCTCCGATCACTGAAGTGTTGGAATACACAGTCATGAAATTCTTTTTACCTTAAAAACATGGCCTCTTTTGTACTGTTCTTGTCTGCTTGTTCAAACTTTAGGAAAACCATAAGCTTTGGTCCCTCACTTTTCTGGTGCTTTGCCTGCTTTTAAGTCATCATATTCCTGGTCTTTTAAGGACAGCAACGTTAATCCCTCCTAACAATGATCATATTTTTGTGAATGCGCCTCGGTGTGCACGTTAGAGTCAGGCCGAATTATGACCTTGTTTGGTATGATGATAGTGTTGTTGGATTCCATTGAAGTCAATCTTTTTTCTGCTAATTCACTTTTCGAGTACAGCCCTCAATTCCACAACGTGATGCAAGTTACACATGCCGAATACAAGTCATGCAATGCCTCGTCTCCCATCACAACTCATACAACGGGCAACGACTCCATCACGATCAACACTCATGGTCATCACTTCTTTGTATGTGGTGTGCCTGGTCACTGCCAATCAGGTCAAAAAGTCGATATAAATGTTCTTCGTGCTCCTTCAGTGGTACCTAGCCCGTCTGGATCCCCTTCTCCAGTTCCCAAAGCTATGACTCCTGCACCTTCTCCCAGTTCTGCTGATTCAGCTCGTGCTATTAATGGGACCCTTGGAAAGCTTGGATTGCTGCTTCTGATTGCGCAGCTATTGCTTGTGCTTTTGTTTCAGCCGTGATCACCGGCGCGGTCAACGTTGTATCGACCATCATATCGATCTACTCGGTGGACAAGCTTGGACGGCATTCGCTCCTGCTTGAGGCTGGCGTCCTGATGTTCCTGTCTCAGGTGGTCATAGCCGTGATATTAGGTCTCAAGGTGAAGGACCACACCGACGACCTCCACACCGGGTACGCTATCTTTGTGGTGATCTTGATCTGCACATTAGTGAGACCTTCCCACTGGAAACGAGCTCGGCAGGGCAGAGTGTGACCGTGTGCGTGAACCTGCTCTTCACCTTCGTGATCGCGCAGGCCTTCTTGTCCATGTTGTGCCATTTCATGTACGGGATTTTCTTGTTTTTCTCCGGGTGGGTTCTGGTGATGTCGTTCTTCGTGTTATTCTTGGTGCCCGAGACGAAGAACATACCGATCGAGGAGATGACCGAGATGGTGTGGAAGAGTCACTGGTTGTGGAAGTGGTTCATGGATAATGATGCTCGGGATTTGGAGAACAATGGGAAGGGGAACAATGGAAATGCCAAGGGATTTGATCATACTGCCCAGTTGTGAAGCTGTTGAGATTTGAGAATGCATAATTAAGAGTTTGTTAGAGTTGGGATTGTAATAGGATGCTTTTCTTGAATAATTGAATAGGAAATTAAAGTGTGTGTATACATGAGAAGGGGTTTCATTTCTTTTATTGTAACCTCTTCAGGGATTTGCACCAGGCCAAAACAGGTTGATCAAAAATTCAAAATGGGTGTTTTCTGTAATACTCTATTAAGTTCAGACGGAATGTAAAAAAGCACGAGATTTGGCCTCCTTCAAGTGTTCTGAAGTTCAATGATGTTCTGTAATGGAAGAAACTAATTTATTTGCTAATGGAACAAGACATAGTGAAATAATAACAAGGGGAAATAAATCTCTAGCCAAAATGGGGTTTCAATTACAGTTCTTATTCCCAGATAATCCTCTCGAATGCATCCACTTCATTCATCGATCAAAAATCTTCCTCAGCTCCGATCCATCTACATTCCCCAACATTTCCTCCATATGAATATATACTTGCGTCAAAGCTATGATCCACTCGAGCAACAATTGAGTCGCGCAATCCCTTGGAATTGAATCTTCAAACTCTTAGTGTTTGCGGAGGCAATACTCCCCAAGCTCCGTTACATCGGTTTTCTTTGGCTTGGGAGGGTGGATTTCTGCTTCATGAAGGTCGTGAGCTTCCTAGAGGTTTTGCTCGACGGAGATTTGGATTGGTGCTGGTTGTCTTGCTCTTCATGTGGGTTGATCGGGGTGCTCCGTTGGATTCTCTTGTGTTGGCTATCGGTGCGAGAGTTCATGTGTTTTATGGTCTCTAATGGTTATCTGCACTGTCTCTAAAGTTTATGAAATTACAAAAACTTCCCCTGATAGACCCAAATGTTTGGGCATTGACATTGTCATGAATTTCAAGTCAAACATTCTCCAACTCAAACAGTAATTTCTCAAACATTAGAAAGAAAAGTTTGTGTAACTAGATCAGTATAATTATCCCCTTATACATTGATGCTTTGTTTTGCCAGATTTGAAATATAAACAATGAAATTAATTTTAGATAAGTAAAGCTCAAATTAGGAATTAAAGTACTTTGGATCATTGTCATTTTTTTTTTTTTTGAAACAAAAAGGAGACTTGAAGGTCTCAAATAAGAGTGTGATCTTACTCAAAAAGACTTTCATATCATCATCCGGATCGTCCTAAATCATAAATCCTGACAGAAGTGATCTTTCTTAGTAAAAAATCAACGCATTTGTTCCTTTCACGTCATGTATGAGTAATCCTCGCCTTCCAATACCGAGTAAGAAGGGTCAATCCACAATCAAATTACTCCAATGGTGTTGATAAAGAGAGATCTTGAGATTATTGATAAGAGACACCGCGATCCAAGAATCACATTTCACCAAAATTCACTCGAAACGTCTCTCCTACGTGAGCCTTAGACATTTTCTAACTCCTAACAATTCCACGATATTAATACTGATATTACCCGAATTATATTTTATCAGAAGTCAAAAGGATCATTGTCAATACTTCTTTAAAAACTCTTAATATTTGTCACTTTTCAAAAAGTATGACAATAATTTGCCAAGATGACACAAAGAGTCACTTGTTTTGAAACACTATCTTTTACTTTCCAAAATATAATACTTCCAAATACCATAAAAAAGAGGATATATTTGTAAGATTTCACATTATTTTGTATTTCAAAAAAATAAATTTCAACGGAGACGACTGCTCACAAAAATACAACCCCACACGCGTGCAGTTGTCTGCTACAAATTCTAATCATTATATAACAAATTAAATTCATGTCTCCATTAAACATTATAGTTGTTGGTCACGTAGTAATAATTTCCTCTCAAATCGATCAGTAGGGATAATTGAGAAAAAAAAAAACAAAAACAAAATTACAAGAAACACCATGAACAGGGTGCTACTCGTAATTTCTCATAGTATTTTTAATTTGGTAATCTTTAGTCAAACTTGATGATATTTTTCATAATTTCTCAGTTATGAAAATTCTTTCTCGTAACTAAATTAAATTTTGTGGATAATTCGCAATTATCCCTAACAAATATATATATAATAAGCATAGTAACTTTCTTGATGCAAGGGAAAGCAAGTCTCCTTTTATTGATGATGTATTAACACGGATACGTGGATACGAATTTTTCTTGAATTTTTCACATAAAAAATATCGGATAATGTGCTGGATATGAATATCCAATACGAGACGACTGTAGGGAAAATCCCTGAACCGTAACAAACATGTCGAAATCATCGAGAACACACAAGCGGAAGCGTACCTTGATCCATAGCAATCCCTTTTCGACCAGCAATCCAAGGTTGAGGTCTTCTAAGCCTGGATACGCCGTCTATTCGATTCTCTCTGGGATGGGGCAGAAAAGAAGACTAGGAACGTATCTGACTTAGGGACCACAACCCTAATTTATAATCCAAAGTAGGGCACCTTAATTATGGGCCCATCAATCATAATTAAGTGTCCACGGGTTTCTACACATAAAAGACCCATACTTCAACCAATATTTCTATAAGCCCATATAATTAGATAAATTCTAAGTAGATCACTCAATTGGGCTCGTATTATGAGATAGTCTATGTACAATTTAATTAAATATGTGAGACCATTAAATAGAAAATCCAACAATCTCCCACTTGGTCCACATATGGTTCCAAATAATTGTACATAGTCTTAAACCTTAGTGCGCGCAACCTTATGCTATCTCTGCTTTCGAAATATTTCCAAACAATCTGGTCCATCAATTATGTTATTATAGGATCAAAGCAGCTTTTGTTACACAATTTGTAACTAAACCGAACAGTAGTCACAATACTAACACAATCAATGACATAGATCGAAAGTATGGCATGTAGCATGGAAATTACATGTAATGTGATCTTAGTCATGCCTATTTCCAACTGGTCCTACCTTATGACTCAAAGAGTCCCAAAGCACTTTCAAATACTTAATGCAAAACCGCAATAGAAAGCCAAAATCTTTACTGTCAGAGTATTCAATCAAATAAAACTTTATTTGTCTCATAAAACCTTAGTCTGTACAGAACATAAAACATGTCAATAAGCAAAACAAAAAACACAAACTCACACCACTAAGACATATCATCTAGTTTGATGACACCAATATGAGCCACATGTTCATGAAACACTTTAGGTGGCAACCCCTTAGTGAGTGGATCTGCTAGCATTGAGTTTGTACTTATATGCTCTATTGACACTTGAAGACTCTGAACTCTTTCTTTCACAACCAGATACTTAATATCTATATGTTCAGATTTAGATGAACTCCGGTTGTTCTTTGAATGTAACTCTGCAACCTTATTATCACAATTAATTCTCAATAGCCTTTCAACGCTATTGACAATTTGCAGCCCAGTGATAAAATTTCAGAGTCATATCCCCTGATTCGAACTTTGATAAGTGAGCCTGTAATCCTTAGTCTTTTGTAGATACCTCATGTCCCTACTAGATATCTGCCTAACATCCCCACTATGTACGCTAAATCCGGACGTGTACACACTTGAGCATACATGAGGCTCCCTACTGCAGAAGCATAAGGGAATTTCTCCATCTCTTTCTTCTCTAGGTCCGTCTTAGGACATTGGAACAAACTAAATTTATCACTTTTTGACACAGGTGTGTCCCCTGGTGCACAGTTCTGCATGCCAAAACGGCTCAACACCTTATCGATATAGGCCTTTTGCGATAAGCCAAGTATACCTTCGAAACGATCCCGATGGATCTGTATACCCAGAACATATGAAGCCTCCCCAAGATCTTTCATCTCAAATTTACTTGATAGAAATTTCTTGGTTTCACGCAATAGGCTTATATCGTTGCTTGCTAGTAGAATATCATCTACGTACAACACCAGGATAATAAATTTGCTCCCACTGACCTTGAGATATATGCATTGGTCAACAGTGTTTTCCTTAAAACCAAAAGAGGAAATCACCTTATCAAATTTCCAGTACCACTGACGGGATGCCTGCTTTAGACCATAAATGGACTTCTTTAGTTTACATACTAGGTGCTTTGAATCTTTGGACTCAAAGCTCTCCGGTTGCACCATGTATATAGTTTCTTCAATGTCTCCATTGAGAAACGCTGTCTTTACGTCCATTTAATAGAGCTCTAAATCATAATGAGCTACAAGTGCCATAATGATTCTAAAAGAGTCTTTCGTTGAAACTGGAGAGAAAGTCTCTTTAAAATCAATGCCTTCCCTTTGAGTGAAACCCTTGGCAACAAGACGTGCTTTATATCTTTTGATGTTACCATTTGAATCCCGTTTGGTTTTAAAAATCCATTTACAACCAATTGGTTTTACTCCTTGTGGTGACTCGACAAGATCCCAAACGTCATTGTCCATCATAGATTTCATCTCTTCATTCATGGCTTTGATCCATTCATTAGAGTTTGAACATAACTTTACTTGATTGAAAAATGTAGGATCATCTTGCAATCCCATATCAAATTCATGTTCATGGAGGTAAACGACATAGTCATCTGAAATCGCTTTCCTCTTTTCTCTAGTGGACCTCCTTATAGGCACTTCATTTTGAGGTTGTTGTGGTGCATCATTTTGAATAGATGATGGTTCTGGATCTGATTCAGTGGGTCCTACCTCATTATTTTGAGTCAATGATGGACCCATAACTGATTCAGTAGGAATCCCAAATGTGATTGTGTTTTCTGAATTTACTTGATTCGCAGGCTGAGGAGTGATAGGAATATTTATCCAATCATTCTCAGCTGCAAATATAGTGGGAATGTTAGCACATTCCTCGTCAAACACAATCTTTCCAATTTGATCCCTCCCACTGTAATCAACATCCTCAATGAATTTGGTATTTTCCATTTCGAAAAAGGACTTGTTTGAGGGGTCATAAAACTTAAATCCCCTCGACCTTTCCGAGTAACCTACAAAGTAGCAGCTAATTGTTCTTGAATCCAATTTTCTTTTCGTTAGGCTTATAGGGCCTAGCTTCAACTGGACATCCCCAGACATGCAAGTGCCTAATACTAGGCTTCTTGCCTGTCCACAACTCATATGGGGTTTGGTCTACTACTTTGCTTGGAACTCGATTTAAAATATAAACTGCAGTCTTTAGTGCTTCGCCCCAAAGTGATTCTGGCAATGAAGAATGATTAATCATACTTCTCACCATATCCTTAAGAGTTCGGTTTCGTCTCTCAGAAACACCATTTTGGTTTGGACTCCCTGGCATGGCGTACTGAGGTACAATCCCGCACTCACTTAAGTATTTGGCGAAGGGTCCTGGACGTTGTTCACAAGATCCGTCATATCTGCCATAATATTCTCCACCACGGTCAGATCTGACAGCTTTAATTTTCTTGCCTAGTTGATTCTCAACTTCGGCTTTGAAAGCCTTAAACACGTCCAAAGACTGTGACTTCTCATGAATTAGGTACAAATATCCATAACGAGAGTAATCATCAATAAAGTTGATAAAGTATCGTTGTCCATTCCAAGAAGCTGTAGGGAATGGACCACAAATATCTGTATGTATCAACTCTAAAGGTTCTTTACTCCTATTGGCACCTAATTTCCTCATATTTGTTTGTTTTCCCTTTATACATTCTATACAGATTTTAAAGTCTGTAAAATCAAGGGAATCAAGAATTCCTTGTGATATAAGCCTCTGCATTCTCTTTTCAGAGATATGTCCTAAACGCTTATGCCACAACATTGATGAATTCTCATTTGTTAACTTACGTTTAGTACCAAAGTTACTTGAATGCAGATTTTCAATATCAGTTGAAGCCTTAGTTGTTCAATTTATACAAATTATCAATTAGAGTACCAGTACCAATAACATTTGAATTTAAAGAAAAAACACAACTTCCATTCCCAAATGAACAAGAATATCCAGATTTGTTCAAACAAGAAATAGAAATCAAGTTCCGTCTAAATGACGGTACAACGAAAGTTTCTTCCAAATTCAAATAAAAACCAGTATCTAAATGAATTCTAAAAACACCAATAGCTTCTACTAAAACTTTATTGCCATTCCCCACATAGATGTATCTTTCAGCATCAGTTGGTACTCGGCACCTTAGGCAATCCTGCATTGTGACACTTATGTGAGTAGTTGCACCCGTATCTATCCACCAAGTGTCACTAGGTACTAAAGCCAAATTAACTTCTGAACAAACAAAGTTGAGAAGTCTACCTTTCTTCTCACGCCAGGCGGCGTATTTGGGACAATCCTTCTTTATGTGATCAGGTTTCTTGCAAAAGTAACAGGAAATAACCGAATTCTGTTTGTTTTGCACCTTAGGTTGGGTTGTCCCAAATTCTGCAGTTTCCTTATCCTTATTCCTTTTCCTCTTATTGGTGGTAGCCCTAGCCTTAGAAGTCATAGCCAAATGAGCACTTTCAGTCCTATCTTGTTTCAGTCTCTCCTCTTCTTGCACACATTGAGCTATAAGCTCATTTAGAGTCCATTTCTCCTTTTGAGTATTATAGGAGATTTTAAATGGATTAAATTGTGCAGGAAGTGAGATCAAGACCAAGTGCACAAGTATGTCATCCGACACCTCAAGCTTTAAGCCCTTAAGTCTTGTCACAAGATTAGACATCTCCATAGTGTACTCCCTTATGTTTCCTTTACCTTTATACCGCATAGAAACCAGCTTACTTAGAGTAGTGCTGGTCTCAACCTTTTCATTAGTTTTGAATCGGTTTGCTATTTGGTCAAGGAAACTTTTGGCATTTTCTTCATCAGGAATACCACCCCTTATGGCTTCCGGAATTGAGCGCCTCATGATCATCAAACTCATGCGATTTGATCGCTCCCACTTCTCGTATGCGGATCTCTGTACAGCAGTGCTAGTATCAGTGAGATCCGCAGGGCGATCAAACCTTAATGCATGATCGAGATCCGCACAACCAAGCATAATCATAACATGCTCTTTCCATTGCTTGAAATTGGAACCATTAAGCTCAGGGATGTTGTTTAAGTTGGCAGATATGGAAGACACTATAAAAGAAAATAATATGCTCACAATTAATTAAACATAGAAGCATGCATATATAAAGATAAACCAAATATCACAATGTATATGCACTGGTGGACCCATCTCAAGATACCTAGCACAACATTATTATTTAGTCTTTGGACAGAAATAACAATTTGTAAGTGGTACTCTCAAACATAGTCAAGAATATTGATATCAAAAACGGCCTCACAATATGCCTTTCTTTGGACCGACACATTGTAAGCATGTTAACACCAAATATATCACATATTCATGACTATCATTATCTGGCCAAAACAATCTTCCTTTGGGCCGATTATTTCGCATAGATAACAAGAATAACTTAATTAACGAAAATTAATTAAATCTTACCTAATAGAGGTTACTTTGGCAACATATTAGTTCAATCTAATTAATTTTCATAATTTACCGAAACATAATTAGATGATCAAATCACTGTTTGTGATATTAAAAAATCAGCAACAATTGAATTTTGATTCTCAAAGTTAAGTATGCAACTCAACTAAGCAGACAACACCAATAATTTCAAATCCAAAGCATATTAGAATAGGTTTCCGTCGATATATGCATACATATATTCTGCCTGCCTTAAATCAAATTGTCTAAACCAAAATTCATACTAATTATGTGGCACGTTTAACGACGTAAACCAATAGCATAAAACATTCTTGCAGCCACTGAATCCAGAAACGAACGCAAACAACTATGCAATTTCGTGAATTTTTAAATTCACATATTTCCAAAGCATACATATACATGTAAATATACTGCAAGCATGCTAGCACAGAATATGGAGCATGCAATCAAACATGAAATTAATAACCCATAGTTAATTCAAAGCATAGAATTCAAACAGTGAATATGGTCGGTCATAATTTCTCCATGATTCATATCTATTTCACATAGTCCGGCAACGGGATATAAATGTCAACCAAACCGATTCAATCAAATACACAATTGAATTGCCACATAGAAAAATAAATCTCGATTTACTTAATAATCACATCAATTTTCGATCTATTTGTTATCAGTCGAAAATAAATCTCAATCCTTCGACATGAGAGTGGCTCTGATACCACTTGTAGGGAAAATCCCTGAACCGTAACAAACATGTCGAAATCATCGAGAACACACAAGCGGAAGCGTACCTTGATCCATAGCAATCCCTTTTCGACCAGCAATCCAAGGTTGAGGTCTTCTAAGCCTGGATACGCCGTCTATTCGATTCTCTCTGGGATGGGGCAGAAAAGAAGACTAGGAACGTATCTGACTTAGGGACCACAACCCTAATTTATAATCCAAAGTAGGGCACCTTAATTATGGGCCCATCAATCATAATTAAGTGTCCACGGGTTTCTACACATAAAAGACCCATACTTCAACCAATATTTCTATAAGCCCATATAATTAGATAAATTCTAAGTAGATCACTCAATTGGGCTCGTATTATGAGATAGCCTATGTACAATTTAATTAAATATGTGAGACCATTAAATAGAAAATCCAACAACGACACGATCAAATAATCTTGTTAGAAATATCCGTACATCATAGACTACAACAGAAGATGATCATGGCAAGCTGTTCCTCATAGGTTCATCTTTTATGAAACCATCCAACCAACTTATTGTATTAAACCATTCTTTGCTTTCAAGTCTTTCCACCATTGTGCTGTAAGGTGATTTAGCTATGTCGCAGCCAACAGCTAAGATGTGAGGACTCTACCTTAATATCATTATTTTTTCTCTTCTTTTTTCCTCGATAGTATGTTAGAAATTTGACTCAAAGAAAGTTTCGGTTACATATACTACTTTGTTACTAACTCTTGCACTTTTTTTTTACAATTTTGTGCATATATAAGGTATTCTTTTGCAAAAAGTAAGTTGAAAGAATATAAATGGGTTAGATTGCATTTTCCGTGCCCTACTAAAATTTGGTTGTTTTTTGGTAAATTGATGAAACCAATCAAAACAATTATGCAATATTTGTAAGTATGTTTTTTAGATAGAGGATGCCATTAGAGGCGTAAAGGGATCGGGTAAAACTAAACAAGGTATTGTTCAAGTTTGATTTGATTATTTTATCTAGTTTGAAATCTTATTTGAATCCTGTTAGAAATTTCATTATTAAATAAACTAAATTTAACCAGCACGTCGAGTCAAATTCAAATTGTTTGGTATTCTATACATAAATTGTTATTTCATAACAAATTAGATGCCCTCGCACCAAATTTATAATCTTATCAAACAAAAATTTGTGTTCAAGATTGATTTTTTTTTAAAGATTGTTTTATTTGGCTTAATTGACGCGAGTTTACACGTTATTTTTAGCAGTGAATCTCAAAGAAAATATCAAGTAACTTGATTTATATTTCACCCGGATCCCATGCATATAATTCCTAAAATTTTGACCAAAAAAGCTGCAATGTCCCTTATTATTTCTACCAAAAAAGTAAACAAATCCAAAATAAATTATGCAGTATAACACGAGATTTGGAGTGTACTAAAAGCTAATTAACATGGACCACCAACCATGCCACTTTTACACTTAACAAAAAATCCTCAAAAATAAATGACATGCTTATTTCAATCCTTTTTCCCATTTATAATTCAAAAAAGTCAAAATTTAAATAAAGGAAAAAAAGATAATACAAGTGAAGGCCCACTCACCACCAAACTCCTCTAAAGACAGTAGTCATTACCAGCATAGGGTCCATTCTTGAAAACGTCAAAATCAACTCACTTTCAGAGCCCAAAAGCTATAAAAATGGCAAGCTTTTCATAATAACTGCACAGAAAAGTACAGGAAAAGAAGAGGTCTCTTGAGTTCTCCAAAACTGAGGAGGAAGTTTGACGGATTTTGCTGAAATTTAGAGGAAAAGAAAGGAGCAGAAATGGCGTCAGTTCTGGAAAACAGAGCAAGAATGGCTTTGTGTTTGATTCTTGTAGCGTTTGTTCATCTGTCTGCAGGGGCTGTTTATAAGGTGGGGGACTCTGCTGGATGGACCACCATTGGGAATGTGGATTACAAGCAGTGGGCTGTTGCCAAAACCTTTCAAGTTGGCGATGTAATCGGTAAAAATCGTGTCTTTTTCTCATTTTCTGGCATGAAAAGTGTTCTTTAATCGTGGGCTGGTGCTGGTATTGTGTTTTTATCTTGGGATGCTATGATGTTTTATGGAATTAGAGTACTAAACTTCTGTCATTGGTTTATTGTCCTATTTTAATGGTTTGTTCTTGAGAAAGGCAGAATTAGTTTTTATTTTTTGCACAATTTGATTAGCCTCAGTTTTTCACCAATTCTGGAAGACTGCTACTTTACTCCTCTTTCTTGTTTTCCTCGGATTACTGAAGTGTTGGGATACACAATCATGAAATTCTTTTTACCTGAAAAACATGGCCCCTTTTGTACTGTTCTTGTCTGCTTGTTCAAGTTTTAGGAAAACCATAACCTTTGGTCCCTCACTTTTCTGGTGCTTTGCCTGCTTTTAAGTCATCATATTCCTGATCTTTTAAGGGCAGCAACATTAATGCCTTCTAAAAATGATCATGTTTTATGAATGCGCCTCGGCGTGCACATTAGATCGAGCTGCATTGTGACTTTGTTTGGCCTGTATAGTGGTAGTTTAGTTGGATTCCATTGAAGTTTAATTTTTTTCCTGCTAATTCCAGTTTTTGAGTACAACCCTCAATTCCACAACGTGATGCAAGTTACACATGCCGAATACAAGTCATGCAACGCCTCGTCTCCCATCACAACTCATACAACCGGCAACGACTCCATCACCATCAACACTCATGGTCATCACTTCTTTGTATGTGGTGTGCCTGGTCACTGCCAATCAGGCCAAAAAGTTGATATAAATGTTCTTCGTGCTCCTTCAGTGGCACCTAGCCCGTCTGGATCCCCTTCTCCAGTTCCCAAAGCTATGGCTCCTGCACCTTCTCCCAGTTCTGCTGCTTCGGCTCGTGCTATTACTGGACCCCTTGGAAAGCTTGGATTGCTGCTTCTGATTGTGCAGCTGTTGCTTGTGCTTTTGTTTCAGTAGCTAGGTAGCTTGCTTTGTTCTCGTTTGGGTGGAATATTGCTTGTTGGATGCAGCTTGTACACTTAGTGATGCACCAGTTACCGCGGGTGTGAAAATAATTCGTTTAGTTTTTCTTTCTTCTTACTGATTGTCGAACTCTGTACTCGAGACCATGCTTTTGTAAGATCGTTTTTCTTGTATGGAAACGGTTGTCCTTACATTTTTGGATTCATGGAGTAATATTGCTATGTTTACCCCCAGCTTTCTCGTGCTACTTCGTCTACAGACTACAAGTCAAGGAGCACTCGTTGGGTTTTCGTTTTCTTAAATTTGAAGCTGTTGAGTCTTGTAAAGTAAAAAGAACTACTAATCTATGAGATGATTCACCACTAAAACTCAGCTACTCAGTGATGAAACTTGGTACCATCCTTCACTAATCTACACCTATATAAAAGTCTTGGATCTTGATGGAGCTATTGTGAAATGACGTAATTGGCCATCATTCAATTTAACTATAATATTTATGTAGCTTACAATTCAATAATTCAATTTAATATTTTATTTGATTTTATTGAATTAATTATCTTTATTTAAGTGACAACTTTTACAATTCTCCTCCCTATTTATATTCTCATTTAATGTAGAATAAACTTTAATTTGAATTGAATATTTAATACGTGTTAATACCAACTTAATTATGATATTTATATAGCAAAAAAATTAATAATTCAATTAAATATTTTATCTTTAATTTAAATTAAGTATATAATATGTATTAATATGCCGCTAGATTAATTTGATGTAACTAAATTTGATTTACTTGACACAAATTGAAAAGGTTTTAAATGAAACTATTTAGACTAATTTGATATATATTAAATTAAGTTTATTTTATTAAGTATTAACTTTCGAATTATATATGAATGTTTGTTTACTTTTTCTGGATTGATACAAAAATATTCTTTTTATAATATGAGATGATACTTTCATCAACTTTGAAAATACGATCTCAGAAAGGTCTTATAAATAACTTTTAGTGATAAGATATATATTTAGTTGTTACGCTTTACTTACCGATTTCAAAATCTTAAACCCTTGTATGCAATTATTTTTAGGTGTCATGATTCTTCTATTGAGTTTTGGTGTTTTGCGGAGATATATCACTTGTATCCATACTAGGCTAATTATTTAAAACAACGAAAATTTTTGTATTTAGAAACTTTCTATCCTAAAATTCAAACTAAAGAGAAGTTACAATAAAATTTAATCTAAATTTATTAAATTTATACTTTGTATTAATTTTAATTTTTTTTATCTAAATTGAATGCTTAATAAATTGAGAATATAATATATTATTAATTTATTTTATGTTTTATAAAGATATATAGAATTCAATTTTTAATGGAAGGTTTTCTCATATTTGTGTTTAATAATATTTATCTTTTAATTTAATTAAGTATGTAATATCTTTTAATTTTTTTATTATTTATTGATCTAAATTGAATTTTTAGCAAGTTTTGAATATTTGTTCATTTATTTTTTGTTTTTTAAATATATATATATCAAATTCAATTTTTAATAAAAAAATTCACCAATATTTGGTTATAATAATTTTTATTTACGGTCTTTTTTGAGAAAAAAAAAAAAAGTTATTCCTTGAGGAATATTAAATTTAAACAAATTTATACTTGAACCTCATAATATTATGAAGGCCACCTTAAAATTAAAATTAAGAGAAGGTACAATAAACTTTTATGTGTTATAATATTTTTTACTCATTTTTTCTTTATTATTAGAAAGTTATAATTAAGAACCTGTTTTTATTGTTTGATCTTTTCAAATTCGATTATCTGTAGTGTAGGCAAGACCAATTACTTTAAATAGAAGTCGATGAACTTTCGGTAAAAAATATGTTCTAGAATTGTGTTAAATATAACATCGATGTTTGTCTAAATGATAAAATTTGTGTTTTATTTTGGTCAGTTATGCTAATTTCTATCAAATTGTTGTTGAAAGCGGTTTTCAAAACGAGCTTGATGGATGGATTTTGTGTTTGTGTGTGGGGTTGGATGGAGATGTGGGCATACTCATTATTAGGACTCATGTTAATTTGATGGAGCCTTTTTTTTTTGGCTAGCAACTGTTGTTGATAAAGTTGCACCTAATAATTTGTTAGATAATTATTTTTTACTTAGCTGTGAGGTTGGAAGAATCAATAAAAAAAGAATTTTGGTGATTTAGTATTTATTTATTCACCTTTAAAATTACAATACTCGAAATTAGTTTTCAAATTTTGTTGCTGCACAAGCGCGCTCTTTTATTGCTAGGAAAAACAGGTATTAGTTGCAAATTACCTATGCATGACTTCTTATTACATCATTAATAAGCAAACAAATAGGATAAAAGAAAGTATAATAACATCATATTGTATTGGTCAAAACCCCAAAGGTATTGAATATGGAGGTATAAATTATTGTTTTTTAAGGTGTCAGAGAGCTTGAATTTTCAAGATATAAATCTACTTTGTCTTTTCTTTTCACATTTTGCACATTTAGGATTGACATATTAAATACTATGCTATAATTTATTATTTTTCCATAACATCCATTGTTTATTAATTTTCACGTTCTACATCAACAAAAGCGAAGGATCTCGACGCACTTTCTTCAATACTTTCAACATTACATTGACAAAAAGGTTTGTTTTTTGAGATTTGTAACAGAATATTGTCAAGATATCATTAATATAGATGACATTTTTCTTTATTTAATTCCACTCTTCTTTATGCACATTTATTTAACAGATTGTCAAGTGAATTGATAAATATTTTTTATCGTTGATTGACGTTATTTACAGTAATTTTGTATTTTCTAATTTATTTAATAAATTCACATTAATTATCATTTAATATTCTTAATTTAATTAATCATTTAATTATTTGAAAGAATTATATAAATAAATTAATTTTCATATTGAGAACTCATTATAAAATGTTTTAGAACCCTTTAAAATAATACAGAAATTACCCAAAATCTAGAATAATCATTATTTGTCAAATATATGAGAAAATTTTAAATTATATAAGGTATTTCACAATATCTTTATAAATTATTTTTCACTGTGGAAAAATTTCAATATCCAATATGAATTTATAGAGATGAAATGCATAAATAATTAATTTATTGTATTCAACTTTATAAGTTATCTTAAAAATAGTCTTACACGTGCAACGCACGTGCATTTTTTCTAGTAGGACTAAAAGCATTCCTCATATTATTACGTCCAGTAATGCCATATGCTTATCTTTAGTTCTAAGGTGTCCGGATGAAGCCAAGAAACAAGACCACAAAACAAAGACTAATAATAGGAGAGACTAAATGTGTAATCCATCATTTTCCCTTGTTTTGATCCGATTTTAAAGCTCCTAAATTTAGTAACAGCAAGTTGGACTATAAAAACGGCCAATTGTGAATGAGTTTGATAAAGCTACATACAAAGTCATCTAGAATCTAGATGTATTAGTGTGTACAGAGGGAAATTATATTAAACAGGGGAGCAGGGATAAAGATTAATCTGTAGATGTATCTTTAGGACCTCGTCTTCTACCCTCTGTGCATATGTATATAAGTTAATAAAGAAAAGAAAGAAGAATTTTTTTTGTATAGATTCATTTTCTTGTTAAATTTTGTGTTATTATTTTGAAAAAAAAAAGAAGAAAAAAGAAATGGCGAGCGACGCAGAGCATTACAAGTCGAAGGTGACGCCTTATGTGGTCGCCTGTTGGATTCTGGCTGCGTTTGGAGGGCTGATGTTCGGTTATGACATTGGTATTTCAGGTAAGTTGTGAATCTGTGTATGTACTTTGCATGTGGAGAGTTTACAGTTTTTAGATTCATGAATTGTTTTGTTCATGATGATGAATAACAGGTGGAGTGACTGGCATGGATGATTTCTTGATCAAGTTTTTCCCCCATGTCCACCAGAGGAAGCTGCACGCCAGCGAAAACAACTACTGTAAATACGACGATCAGCTTCTTCAGCTTTTCACGTCGTCCCTGTACTTGGCAGCTTTGGTGGCCAGTTTCTTTGCATCAAAGGCATGCAACATGCTTGGGAGAAAGCCCACTATTATGATGGCATCCGCCTTCTTCATTGCTGGAGCCGTCTTGACCGCGGCCGGTCAGGCCTTATGGATGTTGATCGTGGGTCGGATTCTTTTCGGCATTGGAGTCGGGTTTGGAAACGAGGCTGTGCCTTTGTTTCTTTCCGAGATTGCCCCTATCCAACACAGGGGTGCTATCAACATCCTTTTCCAGCTTTTCGTGACCATTGGGATTTTGATAGCAAATATGATAAACTATGGAACTTCAAAGATGCATCCCAACGGATGGAGGATGTCTTTGGGTCTTGCAGCAGTTCCAGGAGCTGTTCTTTTCATTGGTTCTTTAATCATCACTGAAACTCCCACCAGTCTTGTCCAGAGGGGCAAAGAGGAAGAGGGAAAAGATGCCCTCAAGAAAATCAGAGGTGTCGAAGAGGTTGATCCCGAGTTTCATCAGATCGTTTTGGCCTGTGAACAAGCCCAACAAGTGAAGAAGCCGTTCAAGAAGCTGTTCAAGAAGCCCGGCGTTCCAGCTCTTACCATTTCTGTCAGCATTCAGATATTCCAGCAGTTTACAGGAATCAATGCCATCATGTTCTATGCTCCTGTCCTTTTCCAGACATTGGGATTCAAGTCCGATGCAGCATTGCTGTCTTCGGTTATCACCGGTTTGATCAATGTTGGTGCTACATTCGTGTCTATCTACGCTGTTGATAGGCTAGGAAGGAGGAAGTTGCTTCTCCAAGCCTGTATCCAGATGTTTATCTCCATGGTAAGGATTTTACACTACACATAAATAATTTTTTAAAATTACACTTGCAACCCCTTGATAAAATTTATACACCAACAGATGCCTAAAACACAAACATTTATACACAAGTATATCAAAATTACACATTTTGTTCTCCTAAATGACGAATACTGAAATATTTCCTCGGTAGGTCATCGTGGGATCGATCTTGCTATCCCATCTGAAGCCAACAGGGTCGTTGGACAAAGGCCTGGCCGCCGTGGTGGTGGTGTTTGTGTGCATGTTCGTGATGTCGTTTGCGTGGTCTTGGGGCCCGATGGGGTGGCTAATTCCCAGTGAAATCTTCCCAGTCGAGACGAAAACAGCAGGTTTCGCCATCGCAGTCAGCACAAACATGATCTTCACCTTCTTGATCGCTCAGGCTTTCCTCTCCATGATGTGCCATATGAGGGCCTACATTTTCTTCTTCTTCGCCGCATGGATCCTCGTCATGGGCCTCTTCGTCATCTTCCTCGTCCCGGAAACTAAGGGCGTACCGACAGAACAGATCGACGAAATGCTATGGAAGCCACATCCCGTCTGGAAAAAGTTCGTCGTCAAGGATGAATCAAAAACCTTCGAGGAGAAGCAATAAACATTATATTACATGCATGCACCTTGACTTGGGGTGAAAATAAATACAGTTTTAATAATTATTTCGTTTTATGTAACGAAGTTCGTGTTTCTTGTTTTTTGGATTCTGTTATTTTAGTTTGTTGGATTGTATAGGGCCATAGGCAGTTGTCTTATAAAGATCTACGTCATGGTCTTTTCTCCTACTCCCCGATTGTTTAATTGTACCATAGAAATTAAATGAATAAATGATACTTATGTTTGTGTAAAATGTTATGTTCCCGTGCATGTCACGTTAAATTAGCAGATGTCATGTTTAAACCTTAAAATTTCATATTTTTGTCACGTTAATCTCAAACATTTTAGAAGTAACAAATAAGTTCTTAACATTAATATGTTTTAAATTAATTCATCAATAACTTTTTCAGTGAAAATAAGAATATTCTTGCTAATCTCGTAACTGTTGTGGAAATCGAACCTATTTTCTCATGATTATATAATACACAAATAAACTAGTAATAATAATTAGAAGAACAAGTATAGAACGGCTGGCCTGTAGGAGTCACGCCACTTGACGCTGTCCTAAGATCGTGATGGCCTCCCATTCGTGCGGGTATTGTCGGCTCATCACCATCCCAAGATAAAACCCAAAAGGCCACAACCGGCATCTCCTATTGTGAGCACGATCACAAGGAAACTAAGGAACGAAACCTTGTCACGTTGCCCAAAATATGATATAAGAAATAGTAGTTTTGGTAGTAAAATGTTGGATGCTTGTATGTGTTAGTCTAGACCCCTAGGACCCTATTTATAATGGCTAGAATGCATTGTGTAACCTAAGAAATTAAAACAAATAAATGAATAGTGTGGGGAGTTACAATATTAACTTGTAGGTTATGATTTTGAAAGTTTAAAGCTTTTCAAATTCCAACAGTAACTAGTGCATATAAATTTTTTTCCGGTTACCGAAAAAGTTATGAAATGACTAATTTGAGACAAATTCAATAACATTAAGGATTTATCTGTTACTTTTGAAGTTTCATGAACTAAGTTATACAAACTTAAAAGTTTTAGGGACTAATTAAATATGACATTTGCTCTAAATTATTAATTGTGTAGATCTAAAAGACCAAACTAATTCCCCTAATATAATACTCATTATTTTTTATTTTCAAACCTCTTAACTTTGATTTGTGATATGGGATTCGGGCTTAAATGCGGATTTTGGTGCAAAAACCCTTGAATTTGGATTCTTAGTATGAATTTTTCGGTGAAAATAAACCATTTAAATTGAGATTTTTTAAAATATAGTAAGAAATTGAAGTAGAAAAAATAATAGAAAATTCACTCCACCGGTGCATTAATGTTGTCATGATTACACCCTTATAATTCATTTATAATGATAGAATTATCCAAGAAATATATATTTCTAAGTTATTATGAATAGAATTACCCCTGAAATGCTTAAGTTTATAGCAAATTATGTCATCTGATTAATATATACTTAGGGCTGTAAATGGATATTCGAAAATCCGATATCCGTCTGCATTCAAATTCGTTTACAGAGGATATTATTCGAATCCGTCTCAAGAGGATATTATCCGTATTCGATTATAGACATCCGAATTATAAACGGATAATGATATGGTAATAAGGCATCCGATCCGTTTAATATCCGATCCGTTTCATTATCCGTTATTCGATTTATCCGTAATTCGTATCCGATAAATAATGAATTATATTAAAATATATACACAAAACTGTGTATGTATGATAGATTATTAGTATTAAGTAAGTTTTTTAGCACATTTATTAAAGAAAAACCTTAGGTTTTATTAGTGACTATATGTTCATGTCAATATTCATATAGAGATAATATAATTAACATATATTATGTTATTAATAAAAGTATTATATTTCAAATTAATTATATGATAAATTTTATAATTTCACCACATTTATACATTCGCTAAAACATAAAAATGATCTATATAGATATACTTATTATTTCTCTATTTGTCTAAAATATATATATTCAAAGTTATATAATTATTAAATAATTTATCTATAAATGAATAGTTGATAATCTGATTAAAAGTTCGAAGTTATATAAATAAATAATTTATGTTAAATTTTGAATAGTTGAAAATCCGATTAAAATCCGAATCCGTCTTGTATCCGTATAAAAAGGATATTATCCGAATTCGATTTAAAAGGATATTATCCGTATCCGTCCGAATCATAAACGGATAAGGATATGGTAATCATACATCCGATCCGTTTATTATCCGTTTACACCCCTATATATACTGATGCAGTACCCACCAAACAATGACCAACATTATTAAAAAAAAAAAAAAAAGAAAAGAAAAACTAAGGAAACACAACTTCATCAAGTAAAATGAGCTTTTTTAAATTCATTTATTTCTAATGTGAATTAAACAAATGAAGAAAAAAAAAATTGCCCAAAAAATGTAAAGAAACTAAGGTGAGCAAGAAAAGAGCCCGAACTAAGCACGTCCTTCAGCCGTTTGTGATTCGGCCACATAACTTTTCCAGATTGGATGCGGCTTCCAGAGCATTTCGTCGATCCTCTCAGTCGGTACGCCTTTGGTTTCCGGCAGGAGGAAGATGACGAAGAGGCTCATGGCGAGAATCCACGCGGCGAAGAAGAAGAAAATGTATGACTGCATGTGGCACAACATGGACAGGAAAGCTTGAGCAATCAAGAAAGTGAAGATCATGTTTGTGCTGACTGCAACGGCAAAACCTGCTGTCTTGGTCTCGACTGGGAACACTTCACTGGGAACCAACCACCCCATCGGGCCCCAAGACCACGCAAACGCCATCACGAACGTGCACACAAACACCACCACCACGGCAGCCAGGCCTTTGTCCAACGTCCCTGTTACCTTCAGATGGGTTACCAAGATTCCTCCCACTATAACCTGTGGAGGAAATAATAGCAGTACTTATAATTGGAAAAATTAGTGTTGAAATAATCAAAATGTATACATCCAGAACTAAAATATAGTAGATTTTCTAATAAGGGAATTTTTTGTAATTTCCGAAACCTATGGGTGAAATTTGTGTAATTATATATAGTAGATTTTCTAATAAGGGAAGTTTTTGTAATTTCTGAAACCTATGGGGGAAAGTTGTGTAATTATGCCAAGCGTCAAGGTATATAAGCGTAATGATCTCTAAAAGTTAAATCGTTTGAGTATCTGTCCCTTACCATGGATATGAACATCTGGACACAAGCTTGGAGAAGCAACTTCCTCCTTCCCAACCTATCAACAGTGAAGATAGACACAAATGTAGCACCAACGTTGATCAAACCGGTGAGGACCGACGACAACAATGCTCCATCGGACTTGAATCCCAACGTCTGGAACAGGACAGGAGCATAGAACATGACGGCGTTGATCCCTGTAAACTGCTGGAATATCTGAATCCAGATAGAAATAGTAAGCGGCGGAACAGCCGGTTTCGTAAACAACTTCTTAAACGGCTTCTTCTCTTGCTTGGCTTGTTCGCAGGCCAAAACAATCTGTTGAAACTCTGCATCAACATCCTCAACTCCCCTGATTTTCTTAAGAGCAGCTTTCCCCTTTTCCTGTTTACCCCTCTGGACGAGACTGGTCGGAGTCTCCGTAAGAATGCAGGATGACCCGAGAAAAAGAATAAATCCCGGGACCGCGGCAAGCCCCAAAGACACCCTCCATCCATAAGGATGTAGCCTTGAAGTCCCAAAGTTAATCATGTTCGCGATCAAGATCCCAATGGTCACGAAAAGCTGGAAAAGGATGTTGATCGCACCCCTCTGATGGATCGGGGCGATTTCGGACAGGAACAGAGGTACAGCCTCGTTCCCGAACCCGACCCCAATGCCGAAAAGAATCCGGCCCACGATCAACATCCATAAGGCCTGACCGGCCGAAGTCAAGGCGGCTCCGGCAATGAAGAATGCCGACGCCATCATTATAGTCGGTTTCCGTCCTAACACGTTGCACGCCTTGGACGCAAAGAAACTCGCCACCAACGCAGCCAAGTACAGCGACGACGTGAAGAGCTGAAGAAGCTGATCGTCGTATTTACAGTAGTTGTTCACCTTCGCATGCAGCTTTCGCTCGTGGACGCTGGGGAAAAACTTGATCAGGAAATCATCCATGCCCGTCACTCCACCTGTTATATAATCATCATCATCAACAAATTACATGATATTCAACGTGGGACATTTGACATATACGGATTTACGACGTACCTGAAATACCAATGTCATAACCGAACATCAACCCTCCAAAAGCAGCAAGAACCCAGCAGGTGAACACATAACCCGTCAGCTTCGACTTGTAATGCTCTGCCTCAGCAGCCATGGTCTCCGATGTACAAAATCAAGAGGAAATGTGAATGTCTATAAATCAAGAGGAAATGTGAATGTATATATAAAGAAATCTCTTCCTTTCGTCCCTAATCGATCAAGTTACTGAAAGTATGCAGTATGCAAACACTATAAGCTGGATTACAGATTCTTTGTTCTTGTTCTCCAGCTTTTATTCTCTGGACTATGTAGACAGTGACTAGATATATGAGTAAAACCTGATCTCAATCTGTTCCTAAATCTCAGGAGATCTCAATCTGTTGCGAGATCTGAGGGTCTGCTGCGAAATGAGATGAGAGTTTATGGATGACACGTTCTTAATTACAAGAATGTTTATTATCGCTTTAGATTAACAGTTCTAATTATGTGGAAAAAAAAAATAAAAATATTGATTTTGTTAATTACTGTAACAGCATAATTCGGACCAAGAAAAATAACAAGCATAATACTTATGTTGTTGATTACGATAACAGACCTAGGGATTAATGACAAATCCTAGCAAAATAGCGGAAGTCGTTCAAAACTATATAAATATAATAGTACCTTTACTCGAAATAAAATTCACACTTATTTTATGTAACAACCCTTTATGAAATTTATAGTCAGCAATAAAATATTTGAAAATTCCATATATATCCATATCTGAATCAATTTAAAGAAATATTTGAAAATCCCATATATAGCAATGTCTTAATCGGTTTAAAAAGGATATTATCTGAATTATAAATAGATAGGATATGATAATCAATTGGATTAATGTTTATTATATTTACATATCAATTGGATATATACGTTATTGGATTTAAGCATTATATATTCATTTTATAAGAATTTTAAAAAATAATAACATTTATATATATTGACGGGGCACTTTCTGAGAACGTCGCGTATCGCCATGTGACATAACAAATGGAAGTTGACACGTGGTTCGTAGATGCCACATCAGATGACACGTGCTCCAATTTCTGCGGACCAGTCTTCTGCTCCAATTTGTGCTTCATCTTCTACTCCACTCATTAGATGTATGACATGTGCACAATTGTGAGATTTTACTAAAGGGCATAACTAACTTGGTTGTTTAAAGAAAATTAACTATGTTAATGTAAAAATAGAAATGATTTTTATCTATCCAAGAAATCAAAACCAAAAAAAATTATTTATTTATTTATTTACTTTAATTCACATCACAGGGAAAATCAAAATAAAAAAAAAAAAGATTTGAAATCTAAAAAATTTTCGGAGTTATTCACAAAACAAAATCTAAAAAGACATTTCATATATTTTTGGATATATTCAGAAAACAAAAACAAAAACTAAAAAGAATCTCATATATCTTCAAAAAAAAAATAAAAAATTAATTATTTAAAATAAAAAAAGAATCTGATTCTAAAGAGCTTCCTACTTTTATTCAAATATCCTTGGCATGTACGAGTTATAATTAAACTTAGAAAATTAATTATCAATTCAATAGATATTTTGAAAATAATTATCAGTTGAATATAAAATTAGAAAAATGAGTTGAAATTAAACTTTAAAACTAATTATCAATTTAGATGCTAAAAAAACAATTAGCACTTCAATATAAACCCAGAATTTTTTAGATTTCAAATCTTTTTCTTTTTTTATTTTGATTTTCTCGGTGATGTGAATTAAAATAAATAAATAAATAAATAATTTTTTTTTTTTGTTTTGATTTCTTGGATAGATAAAGATATTTTCTATTTTTACATTAACACCGTTAGTTTTCTTTAAGCAATCAAGTTAGTTATGCCCTTTAATAAAATCTCACAATTGTACACATGTCATACATCTAATGAGTGGAGTAGAAGATGAAGCACATATTGGAGCAGAAGATCCGGTCTGCCGTCTCTGGAGGTCGATTGATGCAGTTCACCGACCTCTCAACCGGTCGATTACCTTCCCGAGGAGGGCAAATTGACCGGGCCATGAACCAGGTCCTCCCATCTCCATCATGAGCAAGACCTCGATCTCCTGATCCTCCCGACCACCCTCACCATCGACCAGCGAGCCGTACTACGAGTTAATAGTCTGGAAGGGAGGTCGAGGGCCTCCCATGGTACAAGAGAACCAACTCTGACACAGTACTATTGTTCCATAACAACTGGCCAGGGCATTAAATGCACCTTCAGTGCCTGAACAGATGTCACACATACCCCTTGGGCCTATAAATATCCACAGTATTTATGGTATTGGTAAGCACAATCACTGTTCATTCAACCCTCTGTACTAACTCTTATCCTCTTGAGCAAGTACCTGACTTGAGCGTCGGAGTGCCAAACTGGAATATAACCCCTATTTCCCCAGTTGGCCTTCAGTTCACGTTTGTTCTTCCTTTTCAGATCTACTCGAGAGCCTTCCCCTTCATATAAATTCTAAGTGATTCGAGCTCCCGAAATCGACCAACTCAGCATATCGATTTCGAGCATGATCATATATTATTAATGATAATGATAAATTTGAAAATTAAATTAAATTTTTTAAAAAGAAAAATTATTTATAGAAAATAAATTTAGAATATTACTACTTATGTCCGTAAGCGTATATTATAAATTATATGTAATCTATAGTTATTTGGTTTTTCTAGTGTATTTAGTTTGTACTTAAAATCTTAATAAAAAGTGTTTTTATAAATTATCTAATTGATATAAGTTCGATAGTATAAAATTAACTTAAAAATAATATTTTAATAAAACCTATGTGATCCTACTATTTAAATCAATAAGCCAATAATATGATTATATGCAAGTATTAAGTTTTATAAATTTTCTAACATATCCCATTGATACATATATGTATATATATAAAATAATAAAATTTAGAAGGAAAAAATAAGTAATTATGCAAATAGAAACATATATTTATGGATATATATGTTTGTAGATATTTAATAAATATTTCACTAAATATCAAATAATGATTAATGACTTAAAATCATGTAACTTGCACATCCCCTTCTCGGATTATGTTGTGAAATTTAGTTAAAAAGTTATGCATAAAACAGGTAAATGGATCGGATTCGGGTTCGAATATCGGATGATCGATTAACTAGTTCGATATTCTTACGGATACCATAAGAACGTTAAACAAAGAATATCCAAAAATAAAAGTAGAAGTTACAAACAAATTTTAAATTGTGTATTTTTGGTGACATATATAGTATATAATAATATAAATAATCACTTCCTTTTTGTGATAGTACTATATTTGTTGTGAAGAAGCATCAGATGCTGAGAGCTCATCATACAGACTTGCTATGGCTTTGCCAAAATACTCTTTTGCTTGTGGCCTTTTGATCTGGGAGCAAATAAAGTAGTTATCAGATTGCAGGAAAGAACTTTGTTTAAAAAACGTGTGTGTGTGTGCGAGAGCGAGCGTATGATTTTCCAACTCCGAGACACATAACATATACTTGCCTTCGATGTCGGAGTAAGCAATCCGTTCTCGACAGAAAAAGGCTCAAGCTCAAGCTTAACCGCCTTGGCAAATTCAAAACCCCTCAGCTGAAACATTAGCAGCAATTATCTATCAGCTCTGAGATCTAATGCTGTAATAACACAGTAATAGTTACTGTTTGATTGTTGTAATTATTACCTGGGCTTCTCGCGCGACAGCATCCATTTCGCCTAAGACCGCAGCCCTCGTGCGGTGGTCGTGGCATAATTGTTTCAAATCATCAAACTGCACTTGAAATTGTATACATCTTTGAACTTGTTTATCTCAATAACGATATTACAAGGACATACCCTGACATTTGAAGTAATTATTCAAATATCCCCTATGATTTTCAGAATTATAAAGTCATCTTCTATCTATCAATTTATAGTAAACCTGGATTGATGAATCTTGGTGATATCATCTCCATTATTTTATGAATGCCTTATTTTGCAAACTGACACTTACCAACCAATCTCTGAGTGAAAGTTTCGACTCTAATAGCGTGCGTTAAGCCAACTCTCAATGTATATATGCTAGAGGAGGTTTTCGTAATTTCTCAAACCTCAACGAAACTTTACGTAATTAGCCAAATATCAAGGTGTGCCAATGTTATTATGCCGTTTTATATTTGCCCAAAAAAGAGAAGTGCATTACGGTCTATGGATAGTCATTACCTTGATGCTTTGTGCAGCAGCCCATGCTTTTAGAACATCATGGTCCACAACTACTATAGCAACTAGAGCAGACTTTAAGCTCTCACCTTGGGACCAACCATAAGCAACACAGTCAAAGTTTGGTATTATATTCATGTGAAAAATCAAAATATTAAAATTTCTGGTCCCTGTCGAAAAACATGTACATTTACTTACCGTATACAAAACATTGTGCGACAAATTTGCATTTAGCATATACGTTTTCTATTTTCTCTGGAGATATGTACTCTCCTTGTGCTAACTTAAAGATATTCTTTTTCCTGTTGAGGCAAAAAGGTTATGATATCAGAGGTTTATTCAGTTCTTCAAATATCAATACTTGCGTTTATAGTCTTACCTGTCGATTATTTTCAATTGTCCGCCAGGCAACCACGAGCCGATGTCACCAGTATGAAGCCAGCCATCATCATCAATCACTTCTCTCCTACACAGTTTAAGTACATTTTAATCTGCGAATTATCTACATGGAGACCGTAAATGAATAGAACAAAAGAAAAGAAAAATGTATACGTCTTTGTTTCATCTTTATAGTAGCCTTGGAACACAGACGGACCTCTCAAGCAGATTTCACCACGCGGATAGGGTTGATCATTGGACATATATTCCATTTCTGGAACATCCACAAGCTTAATTTCTGATACAAATATTGAAAATTTATTATTACACAAGTTTAATTAGTAGAAACTAGCAAACGTATGTTTTTCCAAGTAGCTTCTAAGTATCTAAAACTACAAAAACTTCCCTCTCAATTTCATATCAAGTACTCCTTTTTGATAAACGCAATTCAGCAAAATATATATATATATTTTGTATTGGTTTGTCTCATCCAAAAAATGCAAGAAAAACTAGAAAAGTTTACTAAATAGTAAATTCCAAAATTTTATTTGACAACATGCAATAATCAACAGAAGAAGGTAACTACAAGTTGGAAATTAGTTACAAAGGAGGTGTATGTAATATTAAAAACAGATAGGGGTGTTTTATGTAATTTTATGTACTTACAATTTTGTGCTCCGGCTCACAACATTAAGTATTTAAATCACTCACCATAAGAAGGATTTGGTGAGCCGACATGACCGGATAACTTGTCATTTTCATCCATGTATGTTACCGAACCTGAAGCCTCTGACATTCCATATCCTTCAATAACTATGCAGCCAAAGCACCTAAGAATCAAATACATTTCAGGAGGAATATAGAGAATTTGATAGTTTAAACGCGTGTGAATGCAGGAGGCAAAACTTACACTCGAAGAAAGTCCATGACTTGAGGAGAGAGGGGCGATGAACCTGAAATCATGAGACGAACTCGGCCTCCTAGCTTATCCTTTAGTTTATTGAACACCAATTGGTCCCATATGACAGATGATCTATCACCTGAGACAAGATCAATAATACCATCAATGTACGAGGGAAGTTTATTGAAATTTTATTAATGATAACATTGGACCGTGTATGATGACACCAGCTTCAACAAAATTTTTTACCATTATACAATGCTGTCTTTTTAGCTTCATAGGCAACATTAAACAACCTCTCGTTCTGAAGACCAGAAGCCTTCACCGAATTCATTACTCTGCACAAGGCAAAACAAGTTCGAATACACCAAATACCGTTTCAGCATTTTAGGCCGGTAAAGGTGAAGAAAATGGCGAGGGAAAAAGTATTTGCAAGAAACACTTTTACCTGTCGTATATCCTATTATACAACCGTGGAACGCCACAAAACACTGTTGGCCTTACAGCAACCATATCCTCCAGTAATTTCTTGGTATCCTATATGGAAAAGATAACACGAAAAACCATAAGAAAATGTTTCACGTAGGAAAAAGTTCAATATATATCATCTCTAACAACTTACGTTTTTAGATCACAGATATAAGATATGTTTCCTCACATTGCACTCTAGCTAACAAAAAAATGAAATAATAAATAGGAAATCATACTCCTTGATAGAATCCAGATGCTCCTCCTGCGTAAACCACCGTGGTTTGAGTAGCTCGCTCAAATATGTGCGCCAGAGGAAGGTACGACATATGACTGACAAGTGCAGAACACGGCATTGGCAGAACCGTGAACATTTGAGTTCAAAGTAATACATCACGTGAAACAAAATCAACGCCTAAACAGATAAAAAAAACTGTATGTATTGCTGCAATGACAGATTTTGTTACTCACATGTCTGAAGGATAATACTTGATAATCATTCTTGTTCCAGCCGCATTGGCAATCAAATTTCCATGAGATAAAACAACTCCCTTAGAGAATAAACAAAGCACATACAAATCATGTCAGTTATAGTAAGAACATATCGCCGTCCATGAAAATGATCAAGAAGTAGTAGTAGTACCTTTGGCGTACCAGTTGTGCCGCTTGTATACAATATAGTAGCAACATCATCCGGCATCGGTGGCCAAAATGGCTGGGGATCTCTCAGACCCTTAAGAAATTTCCGTGCAAAACAAATAAGATCAGAGACAGAAATTATCTGACAGAAGGAGTTTTTTGTAATTTCCCAAACTTATGATTTTGAGATTTCTTCCATGAATACCATTTATAAGAATATAGAAAAACAAACTGGAACTGCGGAACTCACATCATTATATAGTTCGGAATATGAAACAATCTCAACTCCATTCGTTGATGCAAGTGATGGCATTCGGCCTTCTACCCTTCCTATAACCTGCAAAATGCTTAAGCAAATGAGCACATTGAGAAAGTACTGAAATATTTAGTTTCTCTATTTCGAGAGATGCATACCACAATCAGGCGAAGCGATGGAACCTCGGACAAGAAACTCTGCAGCTGCTCATTTCAAGTGCAAGAATCAGAAGTTAGAACCCTTTTCTGTTTTCATCGTCTGATAACATTTTCGCAATTGTAACGACAATATAATAGTTCAGATATTAAAGTGTAAGACGAACATTTTTCAATGTTTGAGGGGTGCAAAATATAGCCTGTGCATCTACATGCTTCACAACGTATTCAACAGCTTTGGGGCCTGTAAGAAAATGAATAAATTCTTACGGCTTATATTTCCTCGAAATTTGAAATTTCTAACTCCGTCCCCGAATATAACCTTGATAACTTACCAAGGGTGTCGTATAAAGGAACTGAAACTACTGAAAATGCCGAGCAGGCATGGTCTACAACCAACCACTCAGGCCTGTTGATAAAGTACAAACCAACACAGGATCCCTGTCGTGTAATGAATTAATCAATATTAAATCAGTTAACAATATCAAGGTGGAATTCATTGTAAATACTTTGATTAGCATCCTTTCTGTTTGTCAGGATTAACCTTAGTTAACCCGCGTTTAACCAGGCCCGAACCAATGGCTGAACGCGCAGCATCGACTTCTCCATAGCTCATCCAGTAAATATGCCTGTAGCATGAAGCCACTATTAGTCCTGTTACGAAATCAAAAGCAAGAATTCGGTATAGAAACTTACTCTCCTATAGTTCCATCTTCCCAAACTCGTGCTCCTAAGTATTTATTATCCCGAAACGCCTCAACAGCATGCCTATGCTCATGAGAGGTAAAAATGAAAGATCCAGAACTTGTTTCAGGAAAAAATACAATACCCTCCTAAGGTTTGATCCATTTATGGAAAACACGACAAGTTTTGAACCTGGATTACAAAAAGACACTTTGAGAAATTACAAAAAACACCCTGATCACCTATCAGGCTGCTCTTGTACATTCTCAAACTACGGTGATCTTTTTCGTAATTGGGTTAAAATTTAGGGGTTTATTCGTAATTATTTTTCTTTATAGAATTGTTAACACTGAAGTTGCCTTACACAAAGTTATCATGCAAAGTGGCAATCTCGGGATGATCAGGAAATCTGCTGACAAGTTTCAAGGGAGAGAGCCGACTTCTGAAAGAAGAATAACACCTTTTTATTACTTTTTAACCCCATAACAAGATCAAATGATAAAGATTGAAACATGATACATCTCTTTTATGTATATATA
Organism: Lantana camara; assembly: GCA_037501455.1. Taxonomy (NCBI): domain Eukaryota; kingdom Viridiplantae; phylum Streptophyta; class Magnoliopsida; order Lamiales; family Verbenaceae; genus Lantana; species Lantana camara. The sequence continues at coordinate 123,754,513 of CM074857.1, forward strand.
TTCGACCTGCATACATTCCACGTCCCTGAATCCAGTTTCTCAGGAAGCATTACACTGTATTCTAGCTCTGCTTAAAAAGATCAAATTGTAATCAAACACATCAAAATGAGTTGTGAATATTAATATACAAAGAAAGCACAAGCAAAAAAAACGTATTATGTCGAATCAAACTCGCCACGGTAAAGCTCGCCGGCGGCGGTGGGGTGTTGCTGTAGAAGCTGCGGTTGATCGGCGGAGGACGGTGGAATGAGATGATTTCTCACTGTTTGAAGGCGTCGTTCTGCTCGTGCTGCCATGGTTTCTACCTTATATATGTATTGCACTTCTATTTATTGCTAAGCATATCAAGAATTTGAAGTTCTTGTATCTGTTTATATTCATACAGTTTCGGAGCTTAATTAAATTCTTGCATTTATAATGGTTGGTTGGTTTATAGCTGCTACACGTTCTTCATCTGCAATTAGGCGCGATTTTTCTTATTAAAAATCTTAATTTTGACCAAACAATTAGTTACGCCCTACCTTTTCTTTTTCTATATTATATTATACTTTTAAGTTAGATCGTACTAATAAATTATAGACTCGAGCTATTTACTTGTAAATTCGAATACGAAACTTCTAAATATTAAACTAGTCTAACACCAAATTATTTGAATAATATACTTGATGCTTCTATGATAAATGTTTGAATTTTTTTGTTCTTGTTCCTTCTTAGAATGTGTGGTCAAGTCTAGCATTCTGTTGTTACTTATATATTAATAACATGCCCATCATGATTCATTGATTAAAGAACTAATCATGATTTGACCCACACTAAAAAAGCTAGCTATATTGATATATACTTCTTTCTAACTAATCTTAGTGACGTTAGTTTCTTCATAATAATTTTGAAGATGAGTTAGGTCAAACACTTTATTTATGATCATATTAGAGCAGGTTTTATTTTAGATTTGTCTCTTCACCCCACATATGTTTCGGTTCCTACAAAAGTTCACGTTCCAATTTATCCTGTATTTTGCGACCGTGGACATAATGAGGGTACGTCAAATATCCCACATCAAATAATTAAAGATACAAAATTCAATATATAAAAGTAATCGATGTCACAAATTTAAATAAAATACATTCATATCAACTTAGTATTTAAAGTCATTATAAATAACGTTATTATATTTTGCGTTCACTATATTATGAGAAAATTTCAATATAAAAATAAAAATAAAAAATTTAAATTAATATAATATATTTTTTAGTAGATTTATATAACTCTTTTTTTCAATATATATATATATATATATATATATATAATCCTCAAAATATATATTGTTACTAACATGTTAGTTGATATTGAAATGTAAATAAATTGAAATAAAATTAGTAAAATAATTGACGTAATAATTTTTTTAATTACAATAAGATAGTTTTCAGTCAAAAAAATTATTTCAAAAGAATTTCTAATGGTACACATGGTCAATGCGTGATTTTTGGATTACTTAATTAACAGTAGGACTATTATTGCAACATATATAGGACTATTATCGCAACGATATCTTTGAGTATGAGACTTTTTTTGTATTTTTGAAACGAATGAAACTAATATTGCAACACTCCAAATTGAATGTAAAAAATATAATTTTCCCTTATCGTAAGTTTTACATCTTATCAACATTGTAAGTTATATATTAATTTTTAAATTAACTTCCATGCATTGCTGGAGATACACGAAATATATTTGTATAAAGATATTATTATGATCCGTTGACAGGATATTAAATTAACTTCCATGCTCGAGATACACACTATTTATTTAGTAGGAAAATTATAATTTTGGTACACTAACTGCTATGATGCACGGACACTTCTAAAAATATCATTTTGTCTTGTCGTGTCGTGTCATGCCGTGTCATCCGACACTCCTTACGTGGAAAATTCAAGAAAAAATCCGTGTCGTCGTATCCGTGTCGTGTCGTGTCGTGTCCGTGTCGCCGTGTCCGTGTCTGTGTCCGTGCATCATAGACTAACTGCCCCTCATTCATACGGAATAGGGCTGTCAAAATGGAACCCGACCCACCTGCCTAAATATCAGGTTAGGGTTGGGAGTTTTCGGGTTCGGGTCAAATCGGGTCGGACCCGGGAGATGAGAGAGAAAAACAGGTCGGGTTCGGGTTAAACCGAATTGACCTGAAAATTTTAACGGGTGACCCAATAACCCGAACCCACCCGACACGACCCAAATAACCTGAAAATATGGGTACTATAAGGAGCTCTTTACTTCACTTGTTTGTTGTCCAAGAGCAACGGTTTAATTTTTCAGAAAATCTTGGCTATTTTAACTTGTGGGATCTTTACTTTGGTGGTTTGTGAGTTAACCAGTCTAAACCAAAAAGGTGAGGTGCTTTACTTTGCAGGTGACTAATCTATTGGTTAGGTGCTATTTGGCGGAAATACCCCTACATTGGTATATGTGTCCAACGGCAAAATTGGTTCCTAGATTATAAATTAACAATCCAAAAATGGGGAAGCACACCCTAAATTCACAATTCTTCCCCGACGGTGCTTTACAAACGACGGAGGTTTGACTTCGTTGGAAGGTAAGTTGTTTTCCGCAATATTTTCTACCGATTGAGCAATTGGTTGCACCATGTTAGCTTTCTATGATCTGTACTTCGCACCATCATCTTCTTTTACCTTGGTTTATCCTCGCTTTATGGAGAAGATTTATTTTGCAGTTGATGCAGACTTTCATAGTTCCATGTGAATGTGGCAATGGACCGAAGAATCTTCTCCGGGCCAGTGAGTCGGCGCAAAATCCAGGGAGGTTGTATTACAAGTGTCCATTGAAGTTATGGGGTTGCTCCTTCATTTGGGCAGACGAGCTACTGACACCCAAACACGCTAGATTGCACCACTTAATTGTCCCATGCCGAGATGCATTTGTATTTAATCAGTTTCCTGCTTATCAATCACGCACGCGTAGCTATCAAAGCCGACCGGGGAGTACCGTTTCTGGAGAAGCGTCGTCGAGCGATCCTGTAACTACAAGTACCTCCCGCAGGGTTCCTGTTGCTAACCAGTCCGACGTTACGAACGTCGTATGCTGTTGTTATGCGATCTTTTGTACTCTTTTATGTTTGTTGATGGCACTTGTGATTGTCGTGTTGTTGATGAAATGAACATGTTCTCGTTTGTATTGGTCGGCTGAATAATAAGAGATCTTAACATGTTCAAGTGGTATCTTACTCAGTTTTTGTTTTTTTTTCCTGTTTTTTTCTCACATGTTGAAGCAATTACTAAGATTCAATGCCCTGCTCTCGTTAATAATGATAAAAAGTACGATGCTATAGGCATTACAAACACAATGGGAACATATTACACATGCAAATGGGTATAACATATGGATAAGCCCATCGTGCAGCATACAACAAACTGCATGACAATTATGTTAGCCAACAAATAGTGCTAATTGTTGGCCACATTTAGGGGAAAATTAAATGACGATAGCAAATACAAGAGAGGCGATCTGGTAGAACGTATCAGTATTCGTGTGAAAACGATAGGCAGCGCTTGGCTCGAACATTTCCCTGGCTCGACTCAGCCGTCGCCCCATTGCGATTGAGTTCGGGGGATATGACCAACACCTCCCTTGCCGGGACAAGCTCTCTTCCACGACCTTTGCTCGTACTCATAACATCAGCTGGGACATACTCTTGGATAACGCCGGCAGTCTTCATCTTCTTTTTCTGATCCCGTTCCCAAATCCTCTTTTCTTCATTCACTGTGTCAACAATAGTAATGCAAATAAAACTTAAGATTAAACAACTTAATATAAATCCAGCAAAATAATCTGTGGTCAATTGTCAACTAAACATAAACACACATCCTAAGCTATATTAGTTTTAAGTAACCTATATCAGCGATTAGTTCATCAATGGTGGGAATGCGTTGGCCGTCCAGTCCAATGTTCTCGAAAGCACGCGGTGGTCGCCCTAATGCAATACAAAGTCGCCCTAATGCATTTCTGCCCATCCGGAGCAAATTAATGCATCGCCTCTCTGATTGACTTGTTAGACGGTCCAGATATTCGATGCGAGCAGGCAACCTCTCTTTCAAACTATACGATGGCTTAGAACCATCATTTAATCGGCGCCTTTTTGGGCTCACAAGTGACAGTAGCAACACGGTGTCCATCAACATACCAAGTAACACGAACTTACAAAGTTCGATAATGAGCAAAGCTTTTTTAGAATCCATCTTAAACTCTGTTACTGTGTATCATGGATGTTTAGTTTATTAGAAACACCAACAATACAATTTCAATAACCAGTTCATGAACAAAATTGGAAGAATCAACTAGGGTCACATATTTTTCCTATATGTAGCACACTATTTATGTAGTATCGTCTTCAATAACCAAATCACAGACGAACCATCATCATCCAGTAACAGATTGCAGAAATCAAGTACAGAAAAAAAAGAACAGTTTGCCAATAGTTAGCCACGAAGATACCTCACTTTGCTTGAGAAAAAGGTGGACTGGACACTTGCGAAGCGTTAACAGTTATAACCACCACCAACAAAGGATATCTGTGAGAATTGCGAATTAAACAAAGAATACAATTTCAATAACCAATTCGTAAACAATACTCTTACAATCAGCTAGGGTCACATATTTTTCATATATGAAGCACGATATTTATGTAGTATCCTCGTCAATTACCAAAACACAGACGAACCATCACGCACGAATAGAGTGCAGAAATCAAGAACAAAACAAAAAGAACATTTTGCAAACAGTTAGCCACGAAGATAGCTCATCTTACTTGAGAAAAAGGCGGACTGGACACTTGCGACGCGTTAGCAGTAGTACCCACCAGGCACAGGCGTATCTGTGAGATTTGCGAAGTAAATTTTGTGCCCGAAACAAAGTTTAACAAAATCTGAGCAGGTGATGTTATGATATCGAAAATTACGCTTGATGTTCATCGCTACTAACCTTCGCCTTTAGGATGCACAGCTTTCCCCAAGCCGCAAGCGTGGTAATGATTTTCGTTAGGGTTTAGTAATTAGCAATTGTAGCAGCTGAATATTGAGCGGGAAGTCTGGTGAAAATTGGCGCGACAGATTCATCGGGAACGATGAGAAAAATGTGAGAAATTTAGCTGCTACACGGGGGCATAACGGTAAAATTAGCCAATCCTTTCTCACCAGCTTAATTAGCAACAGCCTTTTCCGCTGGCTCTGATCCCACCCCAATTCCAATTCAGACCCGGGGCTCCATGAAAATAGAGGTTTGTCTATCTTGCAAAGTAAAGACTAAAAAGTGGGGGTTTATATAACCAATAAGGCCATTTCAACCAAAGTAAAGAGCTTCTAAATAGACAAAAGAAACCCTAATCTAAACATTTTCAGCCAAAATTTCTCATACCTCCTGCGCCGTTTCTCCCCAACCCCTCGGTCCTCAAGCCCTCGCCATTCATGCTCTGGCCGCTACCTCTCCGCCTTGTTGCTGCCTGAAAGTCGATTTGCCCGCACCACCTCGCGCCTTCACAGCATCTCAGCCTCCACGGCCCACGCCGCCTCGTCGCTGCTTCTCAAGTTTGAAGGATTTGAGGTAGGGTTTCTAAATTTCCTAATTTCTTTTGTGGAGGAAGATGAAAGCTTCTAAATTTTTTTGTGGGTTGTTCAGATCTGTTGTGAAAAACACCTATTGATGGCGATTTGTTACAGACGCTCTCGCCGCTACCTCTCCGCCTTGTTGCTACCTGAAAGTCGATTCGCCCGCACCACCTTGCGCCTTCACCGCATCGCAGCCTCCACGGCCGACGCCGCCTCTTCGCTGCTTCTCAAGTTTGAAGGATCTGAGGTAGGGTTTCTAAATTTCCTAATTTCTTTTGTGGAGGAAGATGAAAGCTTCTAGATTTTTTCATGGTTGTTTAGATCTGTTGTGAAAAACACCTATTGATGGCGATTTGTTACAGAACATGGATTATTAAGCAAAGAATATGTCGTTTAGTGTAGAACCAAGATTATTGATGAACAAGATTATTATTAATTCATGTCTAGTTATTGCGAACTATACAGAGATTCTGTAGATAATCTATAGTTGTAAAGCTCCAGATTTCCAAGACGTAGAAGATTTGGATATATACGTCAATAATAAACATTGTGATGACTGATGAATAATTTGGGACATGCTCTCCTGAAATCAGGTTACTCAGGTATTTTAATGTTTGGATAACTCAAGAAGCACTATAAGACATTGACATTTTAATCCAACTTTAGCAAGTATTATTGTGAGAAATTCAATATGTCTTCCTTATATGAACTACAGACTATTATCAGGACATACCATTTCTGAACTCAAGACTTTCTAACAACTTCATTTCCATTTCCTGTTCAAAGAAATAAAGTTAAAATTCATACACAACAAAACTGGTCATTGACGATTAAGAAATGCAATTCTTACTTGTTTTCTACTCTTATTTCAGTTTCATGACTGATCTTTCTAGTATAATAAATATTGTTAGTACAGAATGCCTTGTGGAGGATTTGATTTATATTGTTACATAATTTATATTTATAGTGTTCTAATTTTTTGTTTTATTATTTTCAGATGGATTCGGAGGATTTGGAGGATTTGCAATCACACAGTTCAGACGCATTAATTTTGATTATTTGAATGTATTTAGTTTCAGTAACTTTCTTTGAATTTATGGACATGATTCTGTATTAAATTTGAATGTCCGAGTCCAGTAATAGTTGTTTGCACATTAGGTAACTTCTTTGATATTTCAGGTCGGGTCAATTCGGGTGGGTCGGGTTATCAGGTGACTTGAAAAATTTTCAGGTCAACCCGAACCCAACCCGAACCTGATAAATTCAGGTTAGGGTTGAGGTTTTCAGGTTCATTTCGGGTCCGGGTTGGGTTCGGGTCGGAGTTTTTTGTGTGATACCCCCATCTCAACCCGACCCAAACCCACCCGACCCACCCGAATTGACACCCCTACTTATCATACTTTTTAACAATAATTTTCACATTCTCAATTTGGAGACTTTAACTAACAAAAGTTCTTAATTTAAGCAAAATTTTCACTAAAATAACAACTTGATAACATCCAACTTGACATTAACAAATAATTTTCTAAGCAAAATTTTTTTAAATAATTTTATAATATATATATGAGGAAAACAAAATTTTTCATTATACTATATAATAGTATGTGATATAACATAATTTGGATAAAATACGTGTGATATAACATAATTTGGATAAAATACGTGGGACCCCAGAGTAATGTCACATGGATCAAATTATATATATAATCAATACCGAAGGTGCCATGTGGACACCCCAAGAGGTGCCATGAAAATCCAGATCAATGACTTTTGAGGTTGGATTATCCAGCTTGGATCGACCGACGGGCGACGACCAACCTAACTCAGATCGAGAGGTCGAATGACCTCCCTTGGACAAGACCTAACTGACTAGACCTAGAAGTCGTGAGGTCGATAGGTCATACGTTCAAATTGTATCCAAAAGAATAACATAACAGAGGGCCATACAGACATCCCAAGAGATGCCACGAGGACCCAGATCAGTAACCTCAAAGGTCGGGTTAGCCATCCAGGTCGAACCGGCTAGGGTCGATCCACCTAACTCAGGTCGAGAGGTCAAATGACCTAGAGGTCGTGAGGTCGATCAGGTCAAGCGGCCGGCCTTCGAGTTGAGCAAATAAGCCTTAAGGTCGACCTGGTCAAGAGATCGATCCAATCACCAAACCTTCAGGTCAAATAACAAAGTTAGCCGCCGAGCATAACAAAATCTAATGAGCTTAAGGTCTAGAGGTCGACCACGACCCACTCAAATGAAACCCAACAGACCTTAGGTCGAGTAATTAACCGAGGTCGATTAGGCCCAGCCCTAGACCACCTAAGAGGTCGATTCTATAAGAGAGGTCGATATGATCAAGCATATGCGAGCCAAGGCCAAACTGACCAAGTTCAGAGGTGGAGCTTCGATATATATACAATGGCCACAAGGCCCAAAAATAAATACAAGTATTCATAAATTTCCCCAAATATACATATCAAGTATTAAAAGATGCAATTATTAAATGCAGACTCGTCCTAAACCAGCAAGTACGACTCTACCACGACGCACTTCCCCGCCTAACTCGAGCAACCTGCAACTAAAGGGAGAAAAGAGAGGGGTCAGTCACCAACTCGACTGAGTGAGGGGGCTAACACACACCCACACACATATAAGTATATAACAGAGTATATATCAAAGGGATGGTCATGAATCGAGGCTAGGGTTTTGCATACCAAATCATTTTCAAAAGATAACTTATAATACATAAAAGAAATCCTATCCCGATTCATAATCCATCAATACGTAACATAAACAAGCGTTCGGCGAGTACGGACTTCCACTAACTCCTCAAGACATAACAGAAAAACCGAATTCACAAATACAAATCCATTCCCACATCAATGGTGTTTCGGGAATCAAACCCTCTCCACCTACAATACAAAAACATATAAGGTAGCTAACCCACGATATACCTTCCCCGATTATCCACTGAGGGCTCAAGATACCACGCCTTCCCAACCTCCAAAAGTCACACGTGAATATCTCAAAGGGAACTACGTACAAGCCAAACCCCGACGACCCTTGCCGTCCTGGGCATTCCTTACCTATAACTCCCGGGGCCCCACATACCAAATCAAACCATATTCCCATCTTTCAGGGCATAACTCGCTCATACATAACATAAACGTACAAAAGGATTTAAAATCTTAAGCTTACATGTGCTCATATTTATACTGGTTTTATAAGATTCAAACGTTTCCATAAGATCATAATCATAGCTTAAATACACGTATTTAAATATATATAAGATATATATTCGCATACAGGGTGAGAAAACATTATATAATAGGCCGTAGGACGATAACTAATACAAAAGTTCCTAAACCTCACCTTGAAGCATAAGGAGAGAAGAACCGGGGTCAAAACGGACAAAGAAGCACCTAAACCTCGGGCTGGACAACGTCCGGAAGTGGCTCTGAAACAAAAGAAGATAAGACTCGAGACTTAGACTCAAATATGAACCAATTAGATGCCCGACAATGCTCATGAATGCAATGGATACAAATGGAATGCATACACGTACCACTTAAGTCATACAAATTCATAATTCGGAAAAACTCGTATCAAATGGAGTCATAAACTCAATAAAATACACATAACACATAATATTACATGTTAGCAAAGCATAGGAATTATATAAGGGGTGAGAGAGATCATATGAAGCAACAAACTTAGCAAAACGGCGCATTCATGCACACTAGACCGCGAACGGCCGTTCCAAAGAACATGCATAAGGGTGGAACGGCCGTTCAGAGCTTGGGGTACTTCTCTGTACATCATAACGGTTGTTATCTCCCACCAAAGGAAAGATGAGAATGGTCGTTCAGGCCTGGGGACCCATCTCTGTACGTCCGAATGGCCGTTCGGCCAAAAGAAATGAAACGCGTGAACGGCCGTTAGCGCTGTTCGCGCGTGGCGACAACAAAATGGCAAGGATGTTTGCCCTGTTCTCCCCTACATCAAACTCCTATACTATGCCACAATATATATAACATATAAAAGCACAAAATGGCAGGAAATTGGCACAAAAACAAGGCACCAAACTTGATCTGGCTCAAATCTGGTCGATCTGACGTGGTCGATCTGGCTGTCAGATATGGGTCAATCAGTCAAGAATTTGTTTAAGTGGGTTTTTTATCGACCTGAAAGCACTAACACACGTGAGCTAAGTACCAGCTTGGGGAACTTGGGGTTTTGCCCAAGTTTGGCACTCCGATGTTCAAGTCAGTAATGGAGCTCTTTAGAGAGAGAATAAATGCAATTTAATGCGGAGTAAAGGCTTACTAACTACTGTTCAGGGGGCAAGTATTTATTGTTAGGAATAGTGCCCTAGAAAGCCGATTCGACGTAATCTGCTTTGGGACTTTTCTTGTATCACAGACAATCTTTGAATAATATACGATTGATCATAGGCAAACAATTCTTTATATGCCAATACGTGTTTTGAGTGTTTCCATTATGTGCGCATGTATGAGAACTCCCCTAATCCTGATGACTTTAGGACTCTACCATTTAGGAGAAATGGTTCATGAAACGAGCCCTATATCACATAAGTCATGATTAGTAAAATACTCCAAGCCGATGAGCCCTACAGACAGTAGGAGTGTCAACCTGACTCCTCTAAGGCTTGCTTGTGGGATCACGCCCTTAAAAAGGACCACCTTGTTTCATGGAGGTGCAAAGTGTATAGTTGATACGTGCGTGATACATGAGGGTGCTTGCTTTAATAAGTAAGTTCACTGAGGTGCCCCGTGTGAGAAGATTCCTAAATGGGAAAGGAAGTTTCTATTTCAGGAAATGGAAACTTCCAGGTTAGGAAATATCTCACGAGTCATTGATGTGATTAATTGATCCTTAGACTTGAGGTTCCTTGTCACTTTATGAGTTAACTCTGTAGTCTTAGGTATAAGCTTTAAAGGGTGTCGCCTTAGACAACTGATTCAAGGCTTATGCTGGGGCTGCACAAGTGATTCATGAAAGTGAATGAGAATCAAGAAAGGACCTACACTTGCATTTGCAAGGTGATCTCTTATTGTGTAAGTCATTCATATGCCATATGGAGTCCTTGGCCAAGGCAGTAGATCAAGACATCAAGAAAAGGGTTTCTTGGATTGAGATCAAATGGATATGAAATGCACTTAGCTTTAAGACCGGATTATTAGGGTTCTGATTATTCCCTTGCCCTAGATCTTGGTTGAGAGATAGTAAGTAGGAGGATTGTATCTCACATGAATCAATGACTTAAAGGTTCTGTCGAATCCGAACATTCCAATTCAGCTAGGGGTTAAACACCTGTTGCTAGACTATGGTCGTTTAATCTGTGGACTGATTAATTAATTAGTGAATTAATTAATTAGGGTCACTGCTAATTGAATTGAGAACCTAGAGGGTCACACAAAACAACTTGGTTACATGAGTTGAGGCTTTAAAATGATTAAACGAGTTAATCGGGCCAAGAGGGTTCCACACGTGTGAAATCACACATGTGGCTCACGTGAGTGACACGTGTCACTGTGACACGTGTCACACACGTGTGAATATATATATATATTATATATATATATATATGTATTAAATAATTAAATGTGTTAATTATTTAATAGACTTTGGTTTAATTTTGAATTAAAAAAGGAAAGTCTTATTTTGGAGAAAATAATCTAGTTAATTAATTACGAATTAATTAATTAGATAAAATAAGTTATTTATTTTAAATAAATAAAGTATAAAATAATCCAAAAATAGTTTGGATATTTTTAGCTCTCCTAAAGTTGATTTGAATTTGAATTCAAAGTCAAAGTTGGAAATTACTTGAAGATCAAGTAATAGGAGAGAGGAACCAAAACCCTTGCCTATGAGGACAAGGATTTCGGCCGCCCCTCCCCTTTCCTATATATAGGGGAGCTCATGCTCCCCTTTAGAGCTAATTGACAATTCTTTTGGTTCATGTGTTGAACACCTTCCTTTCTCCAAGATCAAATAAACCCTAGGTTTAAGCCTAAACACTAACTAGAGAACTAGCATCCTTACTAGTTAGATTGTGATCAAGTTGGTGGACTTTCTCTAGAGACTTCAAGTTAGAAGTTTGAAGATTCGAGCTTTACCAAAGGAGAGGGGATCAAGCCGCGAGAAGAGCGTTCTTGGGTGGCTCGAAACGCTTCAAGAAATAATAAAAGAAAAGTAAGTTTTCTATCTCTACGAATTTGGATACACGATTGCGAGTCCAAGGTCCTTTTGTTGGGAAAATTTTTTAAATTCCGCTGCTTTCTGTTTCGTGTTTTCCAACAAGTGGTATCAGAGCCACCTCGTTAATCGTGTTTCTGATTCGTCTCAATTATTCTGAATTTGGTAGAAATTCTTAGGCTTAGATGCGAATTAGGTATTCATGAGTTCTTTTAGAAAGCCTGAAATACGAAACTGTAATTTTTCCTGAATTTCTAAAACTGTTTTCTCAAATCGTGTTTTTTGAAAATTGTTTTAGTTGAAATTTATCTAAATCGAATTTTTTAATTGAAACGGGTTTTGGAGAAACTTTAAAAATACGAAACGAACACGAAATAGGACGAGCCTAGGCGTGCTAGCAAGTCGCACGCCCAGCCCGTCGCCACCGCCCAGCCCTCCCGCCCGCGCCTAGGCGCGACTGCTCGCCTGTCCCGCAACCACGCGGGACAGCCGCCCGCACCGTCCCCCAACAGAGCGGGACGCCCTGGCCGAGACCGCCCGCCATCGGGCGGGCATCGCTGCGCGGGACAAGCGCACGCGGGCGCGCGCACGCGTGCGGCAATTGCCCTCATTTGGGCGGATGGTTTCGGGCCAATCTTCGTGTTTCGTGTTTCGCGTTTTCGGTCCTTGAAAATCCCGATTTAATTTTATTTTAAAAATCAGTTTTGCTAAAATAAAATTATTTTAAAATTTTTGATTAAATTGGGATTCTTGAGAAATTAAAGCGATTTGGATTTTGGGAAAATTATGAACTTTATTTTTTGAAAATAATGAAAGAATAAAATTATTAATTTTGGAAATTAATTGGAATTTTATTGGTTTATTGTTTTTTGGGTTTTGTTGAAAAGGCTCTTGAAAAAGAATTGCATCTAAGTCGTGTTTTAAGCTATTAGAGCTTAAAGCGAGAATTTTAATTTATTGGTTAAATTTAAATTCTTGCAAAAGCATGTTAGGTGATCATGGGTTTAGATCTATGTATGGTTTTAATTTATGCACATGGATGGTTTAAATTGGGGTTGGAGCCCTATAGTTGCGTTTTTCAATTGAGGTTGGAGCCTCACTTATGTGCGTACTGTTATGTGATTTATTATGTGGCTTTCCATATTACTGTTTTTGAGGCCGGGGTATGCCCCGTGTAATTGTCTAAGGCCAATATGAAGATTGAGCCTTATTACTTTATGTCTTTTTCTTTTTATTGTAATTTGAGAGTAGAGATAGGTGGTGAGGTTTTATTTTCATTTTGGAGACAATACACCCATGGAGTAAGATGGACCACATTCAAGTAACAAGGAGACCATAAGTGAAGACCCCTCAAAATGTTAGGGAGGGGAATCTCAATTGTAAAATGTATTTTGTTACCGCTTTCCCTTATGTGATTTAAACTGTTTATGTGGCATGTATGTTAGAACTTGTGATTGTGGAGTGGCTCCCACATATCACGCATAAGATAGGTAGAACCCATGATCATTACATATTAGTATCATGCTAGGACATGTTATCTGTTTATGTGCTTGTTTGAAATGCATTTAAGTTGTACTTGCATTAATCAAGACTAATAAAATCGGATAACAGATATGTTGGTGAGGTCGAACCGGACAACTCTCCGATTGATTCGAAAATTCCCATTAAATATTAAGCTAATTTCGAACAAATAGGTGTTTAATTCGAGATGCAAATTTTGAATTAAATTCCTAGCATTCCATCAATAGGTTTTAAGCTTAGTAAGTAAAGCTAGTTATTGTCCGCGAGTCGTGGGATAGCTAGTGGAGCTTATTAGTTCTTAGTTACCTAATTGATCATTTTAAATGATCAATATTTCGTGATCAATTTTGGCAAGGGCGATGTCCGCGAGTCGTGGGTCGTTCGAACTAAGTTTTGATCATGATCTTATGATTGATGGGTCTAGCTTAACACCTAAGTAAATATGGATGTCGCACGAGTCGTGGGTCCATATTGAAAGATAGGTGATGCAAAAACAATTACTAAGAGTTCTAAAGGTGTTAGAATTGGTAAGTTGTACCTACCTAGGATTTTACTTAGAATGTCCGCGAGTCGTGGGTTCGAGGTAAAATGCTTAGGATCTTAGTACCCGTTAGGAAACGTGTTCCTCTTAGATCTTTGGGAATTATAGATCTTTGAAAAACAGTGGGAGCTACATTAGATTAAAGACCTTATCTTATGTATATCGTTATTATTCAGTGGAAGAGTTCGCAGGAGGCTCTTATGAAGGCGGAGGAGGACCACGCGGCCGCGCTGGCCGGGATGAGGGAGGATTCCGCCAAGTAGCTCGAGGCTACCAGAGCTGCTTCAAAGGAAGAGGGGCGGAACGAGATCTTTGATCTCACCCAGGCGAAGATCGGCAAAGCTGTCGAGGAGATGAAGAGGTACAAACTCGAGATCGAATGATATGCAGTTCGCAAGTTTATGGAGGGTCCGGGTTTCGAGGAGGCGAGCTTGATAGTGAGGGAGAACGATCTCACCGAGGGGTTCCAGATCGCTATTAACCAGCTCAAAGCCCAGGATGCCATCATTCCCAACTTCAACTTTGAAACGATCGGCCCCATGCTCCCAGATCTAGGTGCTACCAATTCTACTGAAGAGGAAGAGCCAGTCCAGATCGAATGGGCGACCTACAAATACGGCCATGCCATCGAGATCGCTCAAGATAAGAAAGAAAAGCGCCCGGTAGAATGTGATCTCTCTCAGCCGGTTCAGGTCAAAAGCTTCCTCCCAACCATTCGGGAGCTTGAGAGGGCCCGGCGTCGAACTGCTCTGGAATCCACATTCCCCCGTTGAGCTCGATTGAATTTCCATTTTCTCGTAATGCCAATTAGTTCGACCTTCCAGCCGGGTTGTGGTCGGGCGAAAACTTGTTTATTTCTGCTATTTTGAACAACTCGCCCATCGAGCCACGCCGCGTGGTGAGCTCGATAGGTAGGTGTATTCGACCTCTCTTTTCTTTTTTATCCTGAATGTATGGATGAATTTCAAGTTCCCTATACTTGGTCTCTTTTTGCTTTACAAGTTGAGGAATATTCGATCTCGTATGCGTTGGCTTTCTCGAACTGGGATTACTTTTGATAGCTACTCTCTCTTGGATCGGTGTGCGAATCACGTGGCTGATCTCGTTTGGGTGTTTCCATCGGATCGACATAGATCTCGAATTGTAACTATGATATAGCGGGTTCCGATCTTTTTAGAGTTTTGAAGGGTTAGGATTCTTAAGACCTCTTTGGGCCTACTACGACCTCGTTGAACTTAATTTTCTAAACCAAAGAATCATTTATCCGTCTTCCCCATTGGATCAAAATCGATCTCTCTAAGGATGCGTAGATTCTTGATTTTAGTGAAATTTTGCGGGTGTTAGGATTTTTATGATCTCTTTGGGTCCAAAGGCGATCTCATCGGATCTTTATCTCCAAAATCGAATTATTTAAAAGATGGATTATTAATGTTTGACATTCTCCATGGATCGATGGCGATCTTATTAGAGTTTTGAGGTTTAGATCTTTGGATCGCTTTGGGTCTTTAGAGGACCTCGTTGGATCTCGATCTACAATAGAGTGGTTTGAGAAGACACGTTAGGATTTTTAGGATCTCTTTGGGTCTTAAAAACTACCTCAATGGATCTCGATCTCTAACGATCGGATTGGGGAAGGGGGGGGGGGCTCGCTCCCTCCTCGACTCATGACCGTTGGTCGAATGAGAGCTTAATCGAGGGGATAATAACCTGGTGGGGTTATGGATTGACTCCAATCGGATGTCGTCCCAAACATATTTTCATTAATTCACTAAATAAAGATCGATTCTTATGAGAATTCGACTTCTGTAATCGTTACAATTTGAAACAATTGGAAGGCTAAATGTAAAATTTCTTCAAGTTGTGCGCATTCCACGGTCTGGGTAATGGCTCCCCGGCCATGTCTTCGAGCCGATAAGCCATGTTTTTCCCGATCTCCATGACGCGATAGGGTCCTTCCCAGTTAGGCTCAAGTTTTCTGACGTGCTGCAAGACCTCGACCTTCTTTAACACTAGGTCGCCGATCTGAAACGATCTGGGTTTTACGTGTTTGTTGTATGACCAAGCCGCTGCTACCTTGTAGTGTTTAAGCTTCTGATAGGCATGCTCTCTGCTTTCTTCAATCACATCTAGGTCTTCAGCTCTGATCTCTGTATTTTGGTCGAGCTGATACTACGACACACGAGCTGTTTCGTGTAATAGCTCCGATGGGATCACGGCTTCGGATCCGTAGACCAAAGAGTATGGGGTTTGCCCAGTGGCTGTCCGCGGAGTAGTTCGATAAGCCCATAGCACACCGTCGAGTTCGTCCGCCCACGCGCCTAGTTTGGCATCAAGGCGGGTCTTGAGATTTTGGATAATGATTCGGTTGGTGACTTCAGCTTGGCCATTTGCTTGCGGGTGACCAATAGTAGTGAATTTGAGGTCGATCCCGAGGTCTCGACAATAGCTCTTAGTATTCTCAGATCGAAATTGAGGACCATTGTCGCAGATGAGTACCCTCGGAACCCCAAAATGGCAGATTATATTTTTCCAGGGGAAGTTCCTTATCACTGCATCGGTAATTTTGGGGACTGCCTCGGCCTCAACCCACTTTGAGAAGTACTCGACACATACTATGGCAAACTTTTTCTGTCTAGGTGCCAAGGGGAAGGGACCGATGATGTCGATCCCCCATTGGTCGAAGGGCCATCAGACATCGATAGATATCATGGATGCTGGGTGAGTGTGGATTAGGTTGTCGTGCTTTTGGCACTTGGGGCATTTCCTAGAGTGGATCTTCGCATCCCATACCATAGTCGGCCAAAAATACCCACTCCTTAAGATCTTTCGAGCTAGAGCTCGACCTCCGAAATGGTTTCCGCAGCATCCCTCATGGACTTCTTCCAGGACATCTTGGGCTTGGCTAGGTCGTAGGCACCTTAGAGGGGGACCAGTGAAGGATTTTTTTAACAACCTGCCTTCGCGATCTATCATATAGAGCAGAGATCGATATTTTATTCTCCTGGCCTCAGTTCGATTCTGGGGCAAAACTCCGTTCTTGAGGAATGCGATCAGATCGTCCATCCAACAAGGTTCCGGCGGATCGATGGCGGTGACGAGCTGGTTTAATGTTTATTATATTTACATATCAATTGGATATATACGTTATTGGATTTATCTGCATTCAATAAATAATAACTCTAATTATATATATATATATATATATATTACTTTTAGGAAATAAATTAATATTTAAGCATTATATATTCATTTTATAAGAATTTTAAAAAATAATAACATTTATATATATTGACGGGGCACTTTCTGAGAACGCCGCGTGTCGCCACGTGACATAACAAATGGAAGTTGACACGTGGTTCGTAGATGCCACATCAGATGACACGTCCAAAAAAAATATTTATTTATTTATTTACTTTAATTCACATCACAGGGAAAATCAAAATAAAAAAATAAAAAAAAAAGATTTGAAATCTAAAATTTTTTCGGAGTTATTCACAAAACAAAATCTAAAAAGACATTTCATATATTTTCGGATATATTCAGAAAACAAAAACAAAAACTAAAAAGAATTTCATATATCATCAAAAAAAAAAAATAATTATTTAAAATAAAAAAAGAATCTGATTTCTAACATAAAGAGCTTCCTACATTTATTCAAATATCCTTGGCATGTACGAGTTATAATTAAACTTAGAAAATTAATTATCAATTCAATAGATATTTGGAAAATAATTATCAGTTGAATATAAAATTAGAAAAATGAGTTGGAATTAAACTTTAAAACTAATTATCAATTTAGATGCTAAAAAAACAATTAGCACTTCAATATAAACCCAGAATTTTTTAGATTTCAAATCTTTTTCTTTTTTTATTTTGATTTTCCCGGTGATGTGAATTTAAATAAATAAATATTTTTTTTTTGTTTTGATTTCTTGGATAGATAAAGATCTTTTCTATTTTTACATTAACACCGTTAGTTTTCTTTAAGCAATCAAGTTAATTATGCCCTTTAATAAAATCTCACAATTGTACACATGTCATACACATGAAGCACAAATTGAAGCAGAAGATCCGGTCTACCGTCTCTGGAGGTCGATTGATGCAGTTCACCGACCTCTCAACCGGTCGATTACCTTCCCGAGGAGGGCAAATCGTCCGGGCCATGAACCAGGTCCTCCCATCTCCATCATGAGCGAGACCTCGATCTCCTGATCCTCCCGACCACCCTCACCATCGACCAGCGAGCCGTACTACGAGTCAATAGTCTGGAAGGGAGGTCGAGGGCCTCCCATGGTACAAGAGAACCAACTCTGACACAGTACTGTTGTTCCATAACAACTGGCCGGGGCATTAAAAATGCACCTTCAGTGCCTGAACAGATGTCACACATACCCCTTGGGCCTATAAGTATCCACAGCATTTATGGCATTGGTAAGCACAATCACTGTTCATTCGACCCTCTGTACTAACTCTTATCCTCTTGAACAAGTACCTGACTTGAACGTCGGAGTGCCAAACTGAAATATAACCCCTATTTCCCCAGTTGGCCTTTAGTTCACGTTTGTTCTTCCTTTTCAGATCTACTCGAGAGCCTTCCCCTTCATATAAATTCTAAGTGATTCGAACTCCCGAAATCGACCAACTCAGCATATCGATTTCGAGCATGATCATATATTATTAATGATAATGATAAATTTGAAAATTAAATTAAATTTTTTAAAAAGAAAAATTATTTATAGAAAATAAATTAGAATATTATTACTTATGTCCGTAAGCATATATTATAAATTATATGTAATCTATAGTTATTTGGTTTTTCTAGTGTATTTAGTTTGTACTTAAAATCTTAATAAAAAGTATTTTTATAAATTATCTAATTGATATAAGTTCGATAGTATAAAATTAACTTAAAAATAATATTTTAATAAAACCTATGTGATCCTACTATTTAAATCAATAAGCCAATAATATGATTATATGCAAGTATTAAGTTTTATAAATTTTCTAACATATCCCATTGATACATATATGTATATATATAAAATAATAAAATTTAGTAGGAAAAAATAAGTAATTATGCAAATAGAAACATATATTTATGGATATATATGTTTGTAGATATTTAATAAATATTTCACTAAATATCAAATAATGATTAATGACTTAAAATCATGTAACTTGCACATCCCCTTCTCGGATTATGTTGTGAAATTTAGTTGAAAAGTTATGCATAAAACGGGTAAATGGATCGGATTCGGGTTCGAATATCGGATGATCGATTAACTAGTTCGATATTCTTACGGATACCATAAGAACGTTAAACAAAGAATATCGAAAAATAAAAGTAGAAGTTACAAACAAATTTTAAATTGTGTATTTTTGGTGACATATATAGTATATAATAATATAAATAATCACTTCCTTTTTGTGATAGTACTATATTTGCTGTGAAGAAGAATCAGATGCTGAGAGCTCATCATACAGACTTGCTATGGCTTTGCCAAAATACTCTTTTGCTTGTGGCCTTTTGATCTGGGAGCAAATAAAGTAGTTATCAGATTGCAGGAAAGAACTTTGTTTAAAAAACGTGTGTGTGTGTGCGAGAGCGAGCGTATGATTTTCCAACTCTGAGACACATAACATATACTTGCCTTCGATGTCGGAGTAAGCAATCCGTTCTCGACAGAAAAAGGCTCAAGCTCAAGCTTAACCGCCTTGGCAAATTCAAAACCCCTCAGCTGAAACATTAGCAGCAATTATCTATCAGCTCTGAGATCTAATGCTGTAATAACACAGTAATAGTTACTGTTCGATTGTTGTAATTATTACCTGGGCTTCTCGCGCGACAGCATCCATTTCGCCTAAGACCGCAGCCCTCGTGCGGTGGTCGTGGCATAATTGTTTCAAATCATCAAACTGCACTTGAAATTGTATACATCTTTGAACTTGTTTATCTCAATAACGATATTACAAGGACATACCCTGACATTTGAAGTAATTACACAAATATCCCCTATGATTTTCAGAATTATAAAGTCATCTTCTATCTATCAATTTATAGTAAACCTGGATTGATGAATCTTGGTGATATCATCTCCATTATTTTATGAATGCCTTATTTTGCAAACTGACACTTACCAACCAATCTCTGAGTTAAAGTTTCGACTCTAATAGTGTGCGTTAAGCCAACTCTCAATGTATATATGCTAGAGGAGGTTTTCGTAATTTCTCAAACCTCAACGAAACTTTATGTAATTAGCCAAATATCAAGGTGTGCCAATGTTATTATCCCGTTTTATATTTGCCCAAAAAAGAGAGAAGTGCATTACGGTCTATGGATAGTCATTACCTTGATGCTTTGTGTAGCAGCCCATGCTTTTAGAACATCATGGTCCACAACTACTATAGCAACTAGAGCAGACTTTAAGCTCTCACCTTGGGACCAACCATAAGCAACACAGTCAAAGTTTGGTATTATATTCATGTGAAAAATCAAAATATTAAAATTTCTGGTCCCTGTCGAAAAACATGTACATTTACTTACCGTATACAAAACATTGTGCGACAAATTTGCATTTAGCATATACGTTTTCTATTTTCTCTGAAGATATGTACTCTCCTTGTGCTAACTTAAAGATATTCTTTTTCCTGTTGAGGCAAAAAGGTTATGATATCAGAGGTTTATTCAGTTCTTCAAATATCAATACTTGCGTTTATAGTCTTACCTGTCGATTATTTTCAATTGTCCGCCAGGCAACCACAAGCCGATGTCACCAGTATGAAGCCAGCCATCATCATCAATCACTTCTATCCTACACAGTTTAAGTACATTTTAATCTGCGAATATATCTACATGGAGACCGTAAATGAATAGAACAAAAGAAAAGAAAAATGTATACGTCTTTGTTTCATCTTTATAGTAGCCTTGGAACGCAGAGGGACCTCTCAAGCAGATTTCACCACGCGGATATGGTTGATCATTGGACATATATTCCATTTCTGGAACATCCACAAGCTTAATTTCTGATACAAATATTGAAAATTTATTATTACACAAGTTTAATTAGTAGAAACTAGCAAACGTATGTTTTTCCAAGTAGCTTCTAAGTATCTAAAACTACAAAAACTTCCCTTCTCAATTTCATATCAAGTACTCCTTTTTGATAAACGCAATTCAGCAAAATATATATATATTTTGTATTGGTTTGTCTCATCCAAAAAATGCAAGGAAAACTAGAAAAGTTTACTAAATTCCAAAATTTTATTTGACAACATGCAATAATCAACAGAAGAAGGTAACTACAAGTTGGAAATTAGTTACAAAGGAGGTGTATGTAATATTAAAAACAGATAGGGGTGTTTTATGTAAGTTTATGTACTTACAATTTCGTGCTCCGGCTCACAACATTAAATATTTAAATCACTCACCATAAGAAGGATTTGGTGAGCCGACATGACCGGATAACTTGTCATTTTCATCCATGTATGTTACCGAACCTGAAGCCTCTGTCATTCCATATCCTTCGATAACTATGCAACCAAAGCACCTAAGAATCAAATACATTTCAGGAGGAATAAAGAGAATACGATAGTTTCCACGCGTATGAATGCAGGAGGCAAAACTTACACTCGAAGAAAGTCCATGACTTGAGGAGAGAGGGGCGATGAACCTGAAATCATGAGACGAACTCGGCCTCCTAGCTTCTCCTTTAGTTTATTGAACACCAATTGATCCCATATGACAGATGATCTATCACCTGAGACAACGATCAATAATACCATCAACGTATGCGGGAAGTTTATTGAAATTTTATTAATGATACCATTGGACTGTGTATAATATGACACCAACTTCAACAAAAGATTTTACCATTATACAATGCTGTCTTTTTAGCTTCACAGGCGACATTAAACAACCTCTCGTTCAGAAGACCAGAAGCCTTTCATTATTCTGCACAAGGCAAAACCATTTCGTATACACCAAATACCGTTTCAGCATTTTAGGCCGGTAAAGGTGAAGAAAATGGCGAGGAAAAAAGTATTTGCAAGAAACAGTTTTACCTGTCGTATATCCTATTATACAACCGTGGAACGCCACAAAACACTGTTGGCCTTACAGCAACCATATCCGCTAGTAATTTCTTGGTATCCTATATGGAAAAGATAACACGAAAAACCATAAGAAAAGGTTTCACGTAGGAAAAAGTTTAATATATATCATCTCTAACAACTTACATTTTCAGATCACAGATATAAGACATGTTTCCTCACATTGCACTCTAGTTAACAAAAAAATGAAATGATAAATAGGGAATCATACTCCTTGATAGAATCCAGATGCTCCTCCTGCGTAAACCACCGTGATTTGAGTAGCTCGCTCATATATGTGCGCCAGAGGAAGGTACGACATATGACTGACAAGTGCAGAACATGGCATTGGCAGAACCATGAACATTTGAGTTCAAATTAATACGTCGCGTGAAACAAAATCAATGCGTAAACAGATAAGAAAACCGTATGTATTGCTGCAATGATTGATCTTGTTACTCACATGTCTGAAGGATAATACTTGATTAGCATTCTTGTTCCGGCAGCATTGGCAATCAAATTTCCATGAGATAAAACAACTCCCTTAGATAATAATCAAAGCACATACAAATGATGTCAATTACATATAGTAAGAACATATCGCCATCCATGAAAATGATCAAGTAGTAGTAGTACCTTTGGCATACCAGTTGTGCCGCTTGTATACAATATAGTAGCAACATCATCCGGATTCGGTGGCCAAAATGGCTGGGGATCTCCGAGACCCTTAAGAAATTTCCGTGCAAAACAAATAAGATCAGTCATCAGACACGGAAATTATCTGACAGAAGGAGTTTTTTGTAATTTCCCACACTTATGATTATGAGATTTCTTCCATGAATACCATTAATAAGAATTTAGAAAAACAAACTGGAACTGTGGAACTCACATCATTATATAGTTCGGAATACGAAACAATCTCAACTCCATTCGTTGATGCAAGTGATGACATTCGGCCTTCTACCCTTCCTATAACCTGCAAAATGCTTAAGCAAATGGGCACACTGAGAAAGTACTGAAATATATAGTTTCTCTATTTCGAGAGATGCATACCACAATCAGGCGAAGCGATGGAACCTCGGACAAGAAACTCTGCAGCTGCTCATTTCAAGTGCAAGAATCAGAAGTTAGAACCTTTTTCTGTTTTCATCGTCTGATAACACTTTCGCAATTGTAACGACAGTATAATAGTTCAGATAGTAAAGTGTAAGACGAACATTTTTCAATGTTTGAGGGGTGCAAAATATAGCCTGTGCATCTACATGCTTCACAACGTATTCAACAGCTTTGGGGCCTGTAAGAAAATGAATAAATTCTTACTGCTTATATTTCCTCGAAATTTGACATTTCTAACTCCGTCCCCGAATATAACCTTGATAACTTACCAAGGGTGTCGTATAAAGGAACCAAAACTAGTGAAAATGCCGAGCAGGCATGGTCTACAACCAACCACTCAGGCCTGTTGATAAAGTACAAACCAACGCAGGATCCCTGTCGTGCAATGAATGAATCAAGATTAAGTTTAGATAACAATATATCAAGATGGAATTCATTGTAAAAATTTTGATTAGCATCCTTTCTGTTTGTCAGGATTAACCTTCGTTAACCCGCGTTTAACCAGGCCTGAACCAATGGCTGAACACGCAGCATCGACGTCTCCATAGCTCATCCAGTAAATATGCCTGTAGCATGAAGCAACTATTAGTCCTGTTACGAAATCAAAAGCAAGAAATTCGGTATAGAAACTTACTCTCCTATAGTCCCATCTTCCCGAACTCGTGCTCCTAAGTATTTATTATCCCGAAACGCCTCAACAGCATGCCTATGCTCATGAGAGGTAACAATAAAAAATCCAGAACTTGCTTCAGGAAAAAATACGAATACCCTCCTAAGGTTTGATCCATTTACGGAAAACACCACAAGTTTTGAACCTGGATTACAAAAGACACTTTGAGATATTACAAAAAACACCCTGATCACCGATCAAGCTGCTCTTGTGAATTCTCAACTACGGTGATCTTTTTCGTAATTGGGTTAGATTTTAGGGGGTTATTCGTAATTATTCATCTTTATAAAATTGTTAACACTGAAGTTGCCTTACACAAAGTTATCATGCAAAGTGGCAATCTCGGGATGATCAGGAAATCTGCTGACAAGTTTCAAAGGAGAGAGCCGACTTCTGAAAGAAAAATAACACCTTTTTATTACTTTTCGACCCCATAACAAGATCAAATGATAAAAGATTGAAACATGATACATCTCTTTTATGCATGTATATATTCGACCTGCATACATTCCACGTCCCTGAATCCAGTTTCTCAGGAAGCATTACACTGTATTCTAGCTCTGCTTAAAAAGATCAAATTGTAATCAAACACATCAAAATGAGTTGTGATCAATATACCATGAAAACACAAAAAAAAAAAACACGTATTTTGTCGAATCAAACTCGCCACGGTAAAGCTCACCGGCGGAGGTGGTGTATTGCTGTAGAAGCGGCGGTGGGTCGGCGGAGGACAGTGGAATGAGATGATTTCTCACTGTTTGGAGGCGTCGTTGTGCAGCTTGTGCTCGCGCTGCCTTGGTTTCTACCTTATATATGTATTGTGTACTTCTATTTATTGCTAAGCATATCAAGAATTTGAAGTTCATGTAACTGTTTATATTCATAGTTCATAGTTCATACAGTTTCGGAGCTTAATTTAATTCTTGCATTTATAATGGTTGGTTTATAGCTGCTACACGCTCTTCATCTGCAAATAGGCGCGATTCTTCTCAAAAAGCTTTATTAAGACCAAACAGTTAGCTGCACCAGACTTTTTTATTTTTTCTATATTCTATATGTGTTCACCGCACCACTAAATTATAGAACCCGATTTATTTACACTCAAATACAAAATCTCATAATACTAAATTAATATAATATCAAACTGTTAAACTCCAACTAAATTATATGTTGTTATTTATACATAATAACATGTCCATTACTCCATCATGATTCATTCATTAAAGAACTAATCTGACCAAATCTGATTTGAGCCACACTAAGAAGCTAGCTATATTGATATACACTTCTTTCTTACTCATCTTAATGACGTTCTTAATGTTACGTGTCATGTTTTTTAATCAAAATCATGCTAAAAAACGTTTAGATGATGGTATGTCATAAGTATAAATGTTCAATGAAGGCATGCAACGAAAATTTGTCGAAATGGTAAATTTTAAAAAGAGACTGAGTTCGGCCCTATATTTTTTAAATTAACTTCAATGCATGGCTTGAGATACACGAAATGTATTTGTATAAAGTAATTATTATGATCCGTTGATTGGATATTTTAGCTTGATCAAATCTGATTTGAGATGCTAGATACGCACTATTTACTTATTAGACATGCATAGATGCTATATTTTGTTGGATTAATCTAACCTAAAAAGTAGTTTTAGCATTTCAACTACGTTTCTTGCGAGTATTAAAAAAAAAAAAAACTACGTTTGTTGCGACGCAGGAGGGGCCTCTTCCTCTTTGTACAAGGTTTATTTTGCCCAAATGTTGTACGAGGTTTATTTTACTTTCCGTGGACACTCGTGTATGATTAGTATTTTCGATTCTTGGATCATGAAGGAGCGTATTTTTGTTTGGGTTGGTTTGGCTAGACATGCATAGATGCTATATTTTGTTGGATTAATCTAACCTCTAGCATTTCAACTACGTTTGTTGCGAGATCATGGATATTTTTTAGCCACTAAGAAGTAGTTCTAGCATTTCAACTATATTTTTAGCCACTTGGGGAGCTCGAGAGCAACACTCGTGGTCTTTCCCTACCACAGCTATTGAAGGATATTTACAAGGAATAATAAGGATGGACATGTGTGAGATTCCTAACGCATTTACCAGGTTAATTAGTTGGGAAGTGCGACCTATGTCAGGCAACGGTATGATGAATTGCAAAGAGCTACCTCCCTCTGTTCTATTTCTTTGGTGCTTTGCTGTGATGTGGAAAATCTGTACTAATATGCCTAATGTGAAAAGCTTTATTACTTTTGCTAAACTAGCTAGAGAGAAAGGTATGTTTGGATGTAGGAACAAAATGACAAGGAGATCATGGATCTGGATAATCGGTCCACATGTAACATGGAGAGGATCGGAGGAATAATCTGAAGCTTGTACGTACATATTCTCACTGGAAGTTGCCTTTTTTATTTCTATCCGTACCCCTGTTTTTACAGCTATGATGTCTCTTTGAATTTCCTTTGCTTTGGCTTGATCTTGGAGAGGTATTGGTTTGCTTTGATGAATCAGGACAGGCGCGCTGGTATGCGAAGACAAAGATCTCCATGTCAATGGTGCTGGCAAGTTTGGAACTTAAGAATTGACGGTCACCGTAGATATCTTTTGGCCAACCGCAAACCTATGAATGATAGCCCTGTGGACGCTAGCGACACTTATGCCTCTCTTTCGCCCGGATGCCTAGCCGCCTCCCTAGGAGGCCAGCGAAGGGGCTGCCTCTTGAGGCCTGTTACTCCTAAGAATTGCAATGTTAGCCATGGCAGCGCCTGTATCTTGCTTTGGTTAATTGCCCTCGCGTTGTATCTTAATATTTTCTATTTTCGTGGGCATTCGAGTCTCAACAATTTTTTTTATCCTTGGATCATGAACTCTTGTATTTTTTCTTTGGTTTGCGTGGCTATATATGAGGTGTGAGCCTCCTTTTTCTATTAAAAAAAAAAAAAAAACTACTTTTCTTGCGACGCAGGAGGGGCCTATTTTGCCCAAATGTTGTACGAGGTTTATTTTACTTTCCGTGGGCACTCCTGTATGATTAGTATTTTCGCTCCTTGGATCATGAACGACTGTATTTTTGTTTGGGTTGGTTTGGCTATCTATATATGAGGTGGGGTCTCGTTAAAAACCCCCACGGCTCTGCCGGTTTAAAAATAAAAAAAAAAAATTCCGTTTGTTGCAACAGAAGTTGGTTCAAGTAGTTAATTAGTTCATTCTCTAAGATAAGGTCCTCGTTCAAATCCCGGTTGGGTGTGCGTGTATTAAAAATAAATAAATTACGTTTGTTGTTATGGGGATCATCCGTTTTCAATCTCTGATGCACGAACACTTTTAAAAATATTATTTTATGGTGTTATATTGTGTCGGACACTGTATCTAACACTTTTCATGTGATTTTTTTTTTTTTTTTAAATATTTTGCCATATCCGTATTGTGTCATATCTGTACATCATACATGTAAGATATTCATGAATTTTTTTTTCTAAAAAGGGATCGGAATGGAGGGCTCCATTTCATTACATTGCAATATCACATGACAGGCATTTCGCATAAATAATATAATTTAACTTTCTTAAAATTCTTAACAATATTGAAATATTCAAAAATACGTATTAAATAATTAATACAAATTTTAGACCATACTTTGTTTATTGCTTTCGTGATTTATTATAACCAGACCATCCCACATCAAACAAGTCCAAAACAATCTGCTACCTCGTACAACCATTATCTCATTAGCAAGCTTTCGGGGTGAATTAAACTTAACACGCATTGCGTAACAAATACTTTGGATATATTTTTCTCGAAATATTTATATATTTAGTGCAAGCAAAGCTTATATTAAAAGCATGGCATTTTCTTGATAACAATATGTCCATTTTCTTGTTCAAATTATGAAAAACTCGCACGTTATTTTGCAGTTCTGTCATAAAATGCATAATTTTGATCATTTTATAATATCCTTTTCATGATTCACAACATTTTCTGGGAAGAGGCATCAGATGCTGAGAGCTCATTGTACATGTCTGCTATTTCTTTAGCAAAGTAAGCCTTCGCCTGTGGCCTTTTAATCTGGGACCAAACAAGAACAATCAGACTATGTTCAAGCAGAAAAAACCATAATGGAAGAGTTCATAACTTACCTTGAATGTTGGTGTCAGCAATCCGTTCTCCAGCGTGAACGGCTCGAGCACAAGGGTCACGGCTTTTGCAAATTCGAAGCCTCGGAGCTGACATACAAGTGTTTGCGAGTAGGTAAAACGGTAAGAACACAAACTTAAAACACTGTTGTTATGTACTAGTTTGGTTAGGATTTTGTTACTTGAGCTTCTCTTGCGACAGCATCCATGTCGGCCAGAACAGCAGCCCTCGTCCGGGGATCAGCGCAGAGCTGTTTCAAGTCTTGATACTGAAATAAGCAGCACAATTGTTTTGAATCTAGATGATCAAAAGACAGAGATAACATTTCATAAATGTATATTTTTCTTAAACTATTGTTGCTCCAATATATTGTCATCAATCATATGACATTTGAGTCTTCTGGGGTTGGTATGAGATTGTGTTTATCAGATAGTTTTTTGTGCTGATTGGAAATAACACAGGGGTTTGGGTGCAATTCATTATCGGAATTTAAAGCCATCACCTTGATGCCTTCGGCTGCAGCCCATGCTTTCAGAACATCATGGTCCACAGAAACGACAGCAACCAGATAAGAGTTCAAGCTGTCGCCTACCGACAAAAATATCGTAAATATCTTAACAAACACAAAGAAAAAACATGTAATCCAGCAATTCTGTGGAATTTCATATTTCTTAATTCTTACCATGTATAAAGCACTGTGCAACAAACTTGCATTTATTTTCTATTTTCTCAGGAGCTATGTACTCTCCCTGTGCTAACTTGAAGATATTCTTTTTCCTGATAACGGAGGAAAAACTATCAAACAAATACTATCAACGAAAAATGTTGTTCTTAAAGCGTTGTATAAGAAGTTAATACCTATCAATTATCTTCAACCGACCTCCGGGTATCCACGAACCTATATCTCCGGTATGAAGCCACCCATCATCATCAATGGCTTCTCTCCTGGACAAATTCATACAGCAATCATATCAAGTTTAATTTTGGTTCCACCAAATTGAAAGATTTAAAAAGAAGTATAATTGAATGAATATACGAACGTACGTCTGCTGTTCGTCTTTATAGTAGCCTTGGAACACTATGGAGCCCCTTACACAAATCTCGCCCCGAGGATGGGGTTGATCCTCGGATGTATAGTTCATTTCTGGTACATCCACAAGCTTTATTTCTGACCAAAAACAAAAAGGTAGTTACATTTTAAAAAAGGGATGATTTACTAACATAGAGTGAGGTTTTACCTAATTACACAAAACTACCCTGAGGTTTAAGAAATTACCAAAAAACAACATTACATCTGGATTGCTGAATTTTGATGACGTCATCTCTAACTTTTTATGAATACCGTACTTTTCCCTACGTACTTACTAATCAACATTTGATTTTAAATTCATGAATATAATAGCTTGCGCTAAACCAAATCTCAGGGCTTGTTAGGGGAAGTTTGTGTAATTAGATCAAACACCAGGGTATGCTAGTGTAATTATCAATTTTAACAAAAACTCCGAATTTTGAAAGAATAGAACAAGATTATATATCTTGTGTGCTTTATAATATCACCCACCACAAGCAGAATTAGGAGCACCGACATGACCAGACAAAACGTCGGTTTCGTCCATAGCGCTTATAATACAAGACGATTCTGTCATTCCGTATCCTTCTACAACTATGCAACCGAAGCATCTAAAAGTTCAGATTTGTATGTTAGTCCCAAAGTGCAGCAAATGATGGAAAAATTCTCACAAATTTATTTTATAAAAACAGGAAATAGAAAGCTCACACTCGTAAAAAGTTCATGACTTCAGGAGACAACGGTGAGGCACCGGAGACCATGTAACGAACTCTACCTCCAAGCTTCTCTTTTATCTTGTTGAAAACCAACCTGTCCCACATTGGAGATGGTTTCTTTCCTAAAAAACATCATTAATGAGCAATAATATTGATTATTATGATTCGCAAACATTTTCATTTCATTAATTCACCAGAAAACCAAAAAGTACCATTGGAAATAGCCTGCTTCTTAGAGTTATAAGCTGCATTAAACAGCCTCTCTCTAAGAACTCCGGACGTCTTTACAGCATTCATCACTCTGCAACAGGAAAAGTACTTAATATATTT
The DNA here is from genome assembly GCA_037501455.1 of Lantana camara. Lineage (NCBI taxonomy): Eukaryota > Viridiplantae > Streptophyta > Magnoliopsida > Lamiales > Verbenaceae > Lantana > Lantana camara. Next base: position 123,784,533 of record CM074857.1, read on the forward strand.
TCAATAAATAAGAGGTTACACATCTCTGGAACAAAGAGTGATCTTCATTTTTACCCTGCATATATCCTATTGTAAAGCCGTGGAACGCTGCAGAATATAGTCGGCTTTAGAACAGCCATGTCCTCCAGTAATTTCATGTTATCCTACAAATTTTGGAGTTTATGAATTTGTAGCAAACATTGAAACTGATAAAGTCATGCCGGTTAATATATGAGGAATGGAAGTATAGTACTCCTTGATAAAATCCAGATGCTCCTCCAAAATACGCCACCATGACTTGGTTAGCTCGTTCGTATATGTGCGCCAGAGGAAGATATGATATATACCTATTCAATATAGTGAAATAAAAGGTAAAAAGACAAATTAATGAATGTTGAGTTTTATTGAGTTCTACAGAAATGAATCAAATAATTGAAAAAACCAAAGAAGTTGAGTTTATGTTATATAAACTCACAGATCGGACGGGTATAATTTGATGCCCAACGTTGCACCAGCGACGTTGGCAATCAAATTTCCATGTGTCAGCACAACACCCTAAACATAATGAAGAGAAGAAACAAACTTAACTGAGCTACACAAGCAAAGATAAATATTCATGGCCTTCAGAAAAAATTAAGACTTCAAAAATGCTACCTTTGGTGTTCCAGTTGTGCCGCTCATATAGCATATTGTAGCAACATCATCGGCCCTCGGAGGACAGAAAGCCTGAAGACTTCTGAGGCCCTAAATGAATATTCCATTAACACCACTTATAGCATTACTAACTATTAAAACTGGAACATGAATCAAATCCACAGAAAAAAGATTCAAGAAAAAGATGGAAATACTAACTTCACTATGTAATTTTGAATATGAAACGATCTCAACTCCCGTTGCTGGTGGCAGAGATGGAATCTGGCCTTCTACTCCTCCGACAACCTGTAAAATATGAAAGATCGTACAGATTACTCCTTTGAGAGCCAAAACCATGAGTTACATCAGTAAGTTTGGAGAGATATTACATACCACAATCAGATGTAATGATGGAACCTCAGATAAGAAGCTCAGCAGCTGCAATTCAGTTGTAGCAATAATACACGAGACGACTTTATTTGAAAATAATGATAATAAATGGAAATAGAAACACAACGTTCATAAACTAACAATATTCAATGTTTGCGGGACACAAAATATGGATCGAATCGCTGCATGATTCACAATGTACTTAACTGCTTCCGGACCTGAGGTGTGTAAGATGAGCATATAGAATTCAATATCTATCCATCTTCAAAGATAAATCGAATAATAAAATTTCAGGTCACTAACCTAAGGTATCATATAAAGGCACAGAAACAAAGGAATATGCAGAACAGGCATGGTCAACAACTAGCCACTCGGGCCTGTTAACGAAGTACAGCCCGACACAGCATCCCTGTAGTGTATAAATGAAAACAAGAACATAATTAGAAAAAAAAAAAAAAAAAAGAATGGAAATTATGTTTTATATCTTGTAAAAATTCGATCTTGCCTTTGGTATCCCATGTGTAATTAGACCAGATCCAATAGCAGACCGTGAAGTGCCTGCTTCACCATAGGTTATCCATTTGTACCTGGATTATTACATATTACAAATGATAAATCTTTTCAACAACCAGAAAATTGAATTAAGCAGGAAAAATGAACTTACTCTCCTACTGTTCCATCTTCGTGAACTCTTGTTCCTAAGTATTTGTAATCTTTGAAGGTCTCGACTGCGTGCCTGAGAATTAAATGGATGAGAGTTTTTAAATATAATATATTTAAGGCGACATGTTATTTAACAAATGATACTAAAAGTTGCTTACTCAAAATTATCATGCAAAGTAGCAATCTCAGGATGATCTACGAATCTACTCACAAGTTTCAAAGGTGAGCGCCGAGATCTAGATAGATAGTAGCATGTTAGTTCTGGAGAAAGAACGTGTGTAGGAGCAGTTGTAAAAAGAAACTCAAACCTGTACACATTCCATTTCCCAGTCTGTAACTTCTCTGGAAGCACGACACTGTACCCTTGCTCTGCTTAGACAACAAATACTTAACAGAATAACTAACATTTTCTTTAAATGGAAACAGGAAATTTACAACAAAGGGAATGCTCAAATTACAGTGTTTAGATATGCTTGCAGAACTCAACTTTTCAGCAATCATCAGTTGATCATTAGCTTTAAGAGCCTCAAAATCAATCATTAGCTAAAGTTAAACAACGACGTCCTCATATTATGCGTACATTGCAATCGGTTAGATTGTAACTACTTTCCGGGGGGGATCATTTTCTTCTTGATTTTTCTTCTACTTTTTCTCCTTCAAGCCAACCCCCCACCCTCTCTTTTCACCTTTTACTGATGAAAATCATGGAATCCAAATGAATCACCAAAATTGAACTTTACACAAAAAAAGCACCTTTCTAGCACCTATACATTCATTATATTTTAGTAAACTACTCAACCTACATTGGCTTAGAAAGTAATACACCACAAATATACCTTTAATCCACTGTATCTTGAATGAACAAAAATATTAAAGCAAGATTACTCTTTTTCTAAAGTGAAAGTACAAAAGAAACTTTCTAATACTAAAATAATAAATTTTAACTCTGAAAAGTAGAATTCTTTCAGCTTTCTAGCCGATTTAATTAGAAATAAGTAATGCCCATCGTATTCAACAATTAAACTCCCAGCAACATAAGCTAGAACACAACAAGATTAAAAACAAGAAAGGGAAAAAAGAACAAACTTTTCTGGCAAAACCCTTTACAGAAGATCACAAAACATATTTTAGGAGAAACAAGACTACCGGAAAAGAACTCGCCGGCGGTGGGTTGAGGACTGAGAAGCGGCGGCTGAGAAGCGGCGGTTGCAGTAATGAGATGATTTTTAACTGCTTGTAAGCGCCGTTGAGCTCGCGAATCCATAGCTTCTTGATCGGAGATCCTTCCAAGAATGCAATTTTGCGGGAAATTCGAGAAACTCACACAAATAGAGAAATATTAAAGGCTTGAACGGAGTTGCATGACGCCATGAATGGCATGAAGATAAGGACAATCATAGTTACACTTTTGTCACCACTCACAAAGCCATTGATAAAGATGTTTTTTGTAGCATGTGCTATGCAGTGTGTAGATGAAAATGGAGAGTTCTTGGTTATTTTGTGGCTTGTCCATAGTTAGTTAACTTTTTGGTGGGAAGTGCCGGCGATAAACTGCGCATTTCTGCTAATCTACCCTTATTTTATTCAAAACCCAATCAAAATAAATAAATAAGGAAAAAAATAGTAAAGTTTTTGTGTGGGCTCTCATAATATTTGATTATGTTTAATTTTTGTTCTTCATTCTTTAAAATGGATTTAAATCTTCTCTGAGGATTATTTAAGTTAAAAGAACCCAAAGATCATAATTACCCATTAACCCTAAAAGAATATAGAAAATTATAATTTAATATCTTTTGATCAAATAATAACATTTACACCTCTTCCTAAATTTAATAATTACATTACACACCCAACTACTAAGATTCATTTATAATGGAATCCTAACGGTTGGTTGTGTAATGTAATTATTAAATTTACAAAAACATGTAATTTAATTATTTGATTAAAAAGAATAAAATTATAATTTCTCATGTTCCTTTGGAGTCCATACGTAATTCCTCATAAACTAAATGTTGTTCCTTGGGGGTGGTAGAATAATCTACCTTGGTGGTCATAGAATAATCTACATCTTCTAATATAGTTTAGGCAAAAATAAAAATTTGGCATTGGAAGTTTGTAATTTTGGCAAATTTATTTATGTTCGTTTTAAAATTTGTAATTAAGTTCTGTAAGTTTGTAATTTTGGCAATTTTGGTCATATCTGTTTCGAAATTTGCAATAAAGTCTTATAAGTTCTAAAATTTTACAATTTATGTCTGATTTCGCAGAAATTTTTTATTAGTTGTCGGAATTGGCCACGTGGCTCATTTCTTTGCTAACTTGGCGGGTTGACATAACAAAAATATCCGATTTGTATAAAAAAATTATTATACATGTGGCGTATCTAATAAAAGAAAATTCAAATAAAAAAATATAATTATATTTGAACGAAATGTTGTGTCGTCCAACGCAGCCTATTAGAAGGTGACTCACTCAGACAGCTGACTCATTTTCAATAGAAAAGAATAGTCAAACCAACCCAACTAACTAGTCAATTTCAGAGATCTTATCGGCCGGCAAACCGGAGACGGACGACCACGGTTCTACGAAAATCTTTACGTACTTGTTCCAATCCAAGACAAGTGAGATGTTTCGGTTTGCGTGTGTGGGAGCAGCTCTCAAATAAAGAAGAGTGGCTTGGTTTGAATTCAGGCACGACCGACGTCGTCTAAGTTCGGACATAAATTGCAAAATTTTAGAACTTACAGTACTTAATTGCAACTTTTCGAAACGGATAAGACCAAAATTGCCAAAATTACAAACTTACAGGAGTTAATTACAAATTTTGAAACGAATAGGACTAAATTATCAAAATTACAAAATTAAAGGATCAAATTTGCATTTTTGTCTATAGTTTACCAAGTAATTATTAAAATTGAAAATTTTCATCAAGGATTCAATTTAAAAATATTTGAACCAACCAATCATAGTGCAAGTGCACTATACATAAAATTTAATTGAATTTTTTTAAAATGTATACCAAATCACACAAAAAATATAAAATATTTTATTTTTTGTTATAATAATTTGGTAGCATCAAGAATTATGCATACCTAATTATAATAAAGCCATAAATAGTACTAGGCAATTACAACATTTTGGCGCAGCTACGACAGCCATTAAGTCAAAAACATGATTGGCATTCAACCACTCATAATAATGTACCATAAAAACACTACAAGTCTACAACCTCGCATGATTGGCCAATTGCAGCAACCAAAATCACTGCTTTTTCATACAAAGAATTTTGATTGATGTTTTAATCTACCGACATTCCCATTGATGTTACTACTGCACGTACATTTTTATAAAATATCATTTTATTAGATACTCCGTATGGCTATATTCGTACCCATCCATCACAAATGTTTAGTTTCGAACTCGAGGCAATGATCTTAGTGTATACCTATTTTACTATCGTATACATGCATAGATGAACTTTTCAAAAAAATAGACGTTCTACTTGTTCTTCTTAAGTTCATAAGATATTCAAGTTACTTGATGAAGGAGCTACGTTTTCAATTTAGCATGTTCCCAGAATATGCGAAACGAAGGGAAGGAAAATGTAGTAAATATCAAGATTCATATATTTCACCATAAAAGGGCCGTGGAATGAGATTTACACCAAAATATACCATTCAACCACACATACAAAGGCAATGGTCATTGGCTTAATTTTTGTCTGTCTACAATAGATTATAGAAGCATTTAGCTGATCCTCGCGAGTAAATGCTGGTATACTGCTGCAAAATTAAACAGAGAATCCGAAAAGAAGAGGGGGATAACAGGGTGTATCGACTTGATTGATTGTTTCTGGGATTCATCCAACTAAGTTCTAGAACAGTTCCATCAGTTGATGGGCAACATCTGCATCAAACAATCACAACGCAATGTTAACTACAAATATATATGTATGGGGATAATTGCATTGAGATACCCGGGATTTGGCCCAATTACACTCTTAACAGTATCAGTTGGAGTTCAAATTTCTACATCAATATGAAGCGTTGGGAAAAGGAAAGATGAATTTGAACCCTTGACCTACTCTTAACTCCAATCATAGGGCAAAATAAAATTGGATATGATATGATGTTATCAAAATTTATCAATCCGATGTAATGTAAATTCTTCTTAGACGGGGTTTTCTAATTTCTCAAACCTCATGGGAAGTTGTTTAATTCATTTAATTAGGTCAAACCTAGGGCTAAATCAGAGAAATTACCCTGTATGTGTGTGCACGTGTGTGTGTAAAAGAATAGATTGCATTGCTTACCTTTAAGTACAGATGGTGGTGTATGGAACTCATTCCAAACATTATGGCATGAAGCAAGATTCATATTTAAGAATTTGGCAGCAAGGTATGCAGCGCCGGCAGCAATTTGTTGAGGTTTGAACTGAAGCCATAGTGAGCTTCTAAGCCTGTAAGAAGAAACTTGACAAGGATTAGCACCTTATTAAAAAGAAGATAAAACTAAAGGGAAAAACAAACAAGTAAATCAAACCATTTGGAGCAAGAGGAGCAATTGAACTGACATGATAACACGGAGATTGAATGTGTTTGTCAAACGCCAAAATCACAAAACAGTACGGCACAATATACATTTAGAAAGACATATAAGTGAATCAAAAGCAACTTTTACCTTAACAACTAACAAAGCAGCAACCAAGTTGGAAAAACCCAAGATTCTTCTGCAGAATGTTGATTGATACCCCAATACAATATATGTCATCAGATCATCTACAGAACAAATTTAAACCTTTGCTGCCATAGTATACCAACACATGTTGATTTAAATGGACATCCAAGAGAAGCAACTCATGTTGCACCGCAAGCTAAAAACTAACCGAGAGAGGCCAAAATCTCCTTTAAACTCTACCATGCTAGGCTTGCTAAATGCAAGTCAGCATGCCCTTACACTTGTTGAAAAAGATAAAATCCTATGGAATACTAATTAATAACAAGTTTCAGCGCCGAATTACATGGTCACATAATAGGATGGTTACAATATGATCTTTATTTTATCTTGTCGCATCCATTATGAATGCGGACCCCTATAACCAAGCCTAAGCCTAAGGTGCTGGACATGACAATAATATTGAAAAAGAGCTAAACTCAAATCCAAATAATTGTGCTAAGTCTTCCACATCTATCAGAGAACCAGAAACTTTAAGAGGAGTAAATACTGTAAGAACTTTTGACCAAAAAAACAAATATATTGTAAGAACTCAGCACCACTTAATATATGAGATATTAGCTGGCTAAACAAAAGAATTATTATTTCATTAAGTCTTGAATCATTACAAAGTTGATATAGCAGAAACAATTTTGGAAGAGATAAGACCCTAACGAGGTTTTGCACTATAAGAATGAAACTACAATATCTAAGTACCAATGATCCTTGCTCAATTAAATATGTTTAACAGGGCTTCCAGAAAAGAAAAAAGGTTTTGAATGCCCCATAAAACAAGTGAACTTTAAAGAATACCAAGAACACCTACTAGCACAGTGTCTAGAAGAAGAAGAAATACTTCCATACGTGAAAAAGATTTAATAAGCAATTAAAATGTAATAACTCATTGTATTTATCAAGGCTAAAAGAAAAGGTTAATCACCTAGACCTACTCAACAAGAAGAAAAGGGGCGAAAAGAGCCATAGAAGAGTGATCGGGAAGATCAAGGTCTTTACTTATGACACTGCTTTTGTCCTCTCTTCCTATATAACATTATTTACTTCGATCAAGTCAAAAGGACCATGACAATAAGCCTGTTAGTGAGAATTTTTAATTTGTTTCCTTATGTACTGTTTTACCATAACATCACGTGTGGAGAGATAAATGTGTACAAAACCAAAACCTATGACCACAGAGATAACATAAGGTGGTCATTCACATTGGCAGATTCTTGTTTCCAGTTCTACGGAAGACAAAAATCCTTACCTCCTCGCCCTCATCAACTTAGGATAGAAAATTTTCAATTTATTACAATCCTCCTGGATGACTTTCTAGACAGGCAGTTAAAGATCATAGGCAGGAAAGACCCAACTTCAGTTTCAAATTAATAGTGACTCCCTCCATTTATATGCGTGCAGTGACTATCCCCATTTTCCCCTCTTCGACTCAGCGTGGATTACGGATTGAAACCCCAAGCAGGAAATTTCTGAGTACATGCCAATATAGATATATCAAAAGAAATATCCAGTACCCAAACGTCAATTCAAGTGAAGTTTTTGAAGCTGCGATAATTAGCCAAAGAAAGAAATGGCAACCACAAGAAGATTACTACAAAGCGGGCTTTGGTGGATCAAGTGGAATGAGAGGATCAAACACTGAAGGGAATCAATGGTAGGGGTTAAAAGCAAACGGCTTTCCAAAGGAAGGAGCGAACAGCAGTTTGGATCAAAAAGTTTAGTCTTCACAAATTCTTCACCCTGATCATAGGCATTCTACATGAAAACTGAGTAACCAGAAAATTTAATATAGTGCACATGTAAATCCTATTGGACATTGATAATGTCCAAATGGAGAAAATAAGTAATTCGTCCATGCACTATCGCCTACAGCCAATAAGCATGTCATTAAGGTGTCAGCATGGAAAATGGATCCACAACATATCTCTAGTTGCACTTCAGATGAAAAACAAAACATTCGAACAGCACATCAACCGCCAGCTATTAATATCATAAGGTGGCATGCTAATCCTCTATAGACCCTGCAATTATATGCCAATCCAAAAACATCAATATTACATGCCAGAATGAATGCAGAAAATGGGGGACGGTCTGCATTATCAAAATAAGAACAATTAAAGGGCCAAATATTCAAAGTAAAATTTCACTTCCTTAAATGTTTGCAAGCATTGGCACCTGTTGTAGGTTGACCGGTTAATAGAAAACCAGTAATCCAATTTCACAAGTAGAGTCAAGAATAATAATAAATGTCAACCCCAATTATAAAGTTTTTGATGCTGAGATAATCTCATTTGTGTTATTAACCGTTGATAGCAGATTCTTATAACGCTCTTAATCAGAAAAGTAGAACTGGTAGACTTACCCTTCACTAACCAAGTTAAGTGCCACATTCATCAACATTGACTGTGAAAACCCAATCTTTTGAAGAGTGGTTGTCAGAGATTCATATGGATGCTGCACATTTAGCTCAAAATTTAAAGTTGTTAAGATCAATTGCTCAGCCTCAGTAATCCGTTCGCGATATTGTTCGAACCAATCCTGTGAGCGCAAAAGAGCATAAAGCACATAAACAGCATTAGTAAAACTTTTAATTAATAAAAACACGAAATATTACAAATTTCGGGGCAAAAAACAGATCACCGTGAAAATATGTACTTCCAATTATATGCAAACAGAATTTTCCATAGAAATCAGAATTTGACCAAATATGAAAACTCCCCTGGTCACATTAAGTATTTAGATCGTGCCAAATATGTTCTTTATCAAGCTAAATATTTTTATAATTTGCAACAACTAGGAAGAGAAATTTTTATTTCCAGAATGCTATGAGCAAATCCAGAAATTGCTTGGAGAAACCTTTTTGTTTCCTTCAAGGTTCTTCTAGATTCTCGGACATCTACATATATGGAACTAGAACAATCAAACGACAGAGAATCTGCAAATAGAGAATCCATGACGTACATGAAAGGAAAAACCCAACAGATTAGAAAACATAGAATGAGTTCAGCAAAGCATTTAAAGAACTTAGTGAAGATGAAAACAAAAACAACATAATCCAGACATGACTTCAGCAAAGCATTTAAAGAACTTAGTGAAGATGTCAAACAAGGAGAGAGATGAGAGAAAGATACTAACAATGGGTAACATGTATGAAAGAAAAGTGAAGTCCTGCTTGTGTATAATTTCACAAGACACTCTGAGCACATCATTGAGAGGGCGAGCTGTTTCCTCAGACTTGGCAGCAAGGAAAAGCACTGCGGTTGCTATCAACTGCAGCAATAACGAAATCAGCAGATTAGCTTTTTCATAAGCTAGATTATTTCAATAAAATTCTGCATAACAGTAGGATCACAAGTATGGAAATCTAAATTACAGAAGCAAATCACCATTTCATAGACAAGAACTCACATATCTATCATGAGAGGCATGAGAGCGGCGAAGGAAGAATCGATGACACAGAACCATGGCAGTTCCTATAGTGGTTTGCGGGCTGCAAATGCATAAAAAGGTGGAAACTTCCAATTAGAACAATCAAAAGGAGGGGGAAAGAGGGATGGGGGCATGGTAACTCAATATAGCGGCAGCAAAAACATCAGAATTTGACATAAAAATTTTACAAGATAAAATTCTTACAGATCAAGCCTGATTCCCAGATTCTGAAGAAAGGCACAGTAAGAGTATCGAAGATGCATCTCATGTAGAGGATCGATGCCATCTTTTCTGGAAGGAGAGCACCTCTCTATTTCATCTCTAGATAAAAAAACCACTTCCTCATCTTCAAAGGTTGACCGGTCTCGCTTGGATGTAGTCGGAGCATAAGCATTGCCATCTTTGCACCTTGGTTCAGCTACAACTGAACTGTCACCGACAAGACGGGAATTGCGGTAAGCATCATAGTATTTGGGAGGATCAAATTGGTCGGCATGATGTGCAAGATCATTTTGGTATGTGTTTTGAAGATGATAAGGCCTCCCGGTGCTTTCACCAGACAACCCAGAAACCTTTCTCCTTTTGGAGGAAGGTACAGAGTCACGCTCATAATTGGGTCCATCCAGCCTATAAGCTTGTGAGAAATCATGGTACAACTCATAATTAGTTGTACAAGGCTCTGTATTGTAGGTGATGTTGTCATAGTTGCAGTTATAAATAGCAGCAGGAGCAGCGGTTGCCCTCACACCCATATTGTTATTTCTACCGTAGGATGATCTACCATCTCTCCGGAAATGACCACCTCGTGGCTGGTAAGGCCGCATCAGAGACATAATTCCTGTTCAATTCACCAGAGTAAGAAAAATTTCAAGGATAAATATTGTTGTTGTATATGTTGACTGTCCAAATAAAATAGCAATTGCTATCTTGACGTGTTCCATGATAGAAACAAGACAATCACCACAAGAAAAGTTATTTGATTACCAAATAAACAACCAGAAAAATACAAATTTAAAAGGCCAGTTGTTCTTAAGTTCGTTTCCCATATGTTACAACACCTTCAATCCCTCAACTCACGACCTACTGCGAAAATATACATATACTCCATGATTATAAAAACCTCAATACATACTCGCATAAAACGTGTCTTCTTTCCAATCTCAAGTGATAAACAATAAAGAATTTTCGCAATTTTGCACAAATAAAGAAATCACGAAATAAATCTAATTTATTGCCTGCAAGTTCTTCAGAACTCGAAGATTAAAAAATAATCGATCAACTTTAATCGCACAAATAGAAACCTAAGCGAGTTAAGGGTAGATGAATCAAAATCCAACGCAATTCCACCGAAAACTTTTCAGAATTACATCAAGATGAAATCTTTAAATCGGCTGAACACGTAAGAGACGAAAAATTGAACAAATTTACCTGTTCAGAGATCCGAGTCTGCCAAAAAACGCTCGAGAATTTCAATTTTCAAACTTGGAATATGCAAATTGTTTGTGATTAGGGTTTGTGAAGTGGAGAATAAAAGGAATTCAGGTGAGAAAAGGGAGAAATTCTTTTCCAGAAAAAGCAACCGAAAGATATGACGTGAAATATAAATTATATATATATATATATATATACTATATAGATTATAGGGTGAATTACATCTTACCCCAAATAAGTTTTTAAATAATAACACTCACATTTAGATTAAATAATATGAGACACCCAAATAAATTTTAAAATTACAAATGACCCCTCTCCCATTAGAATTCTTGATAATTTCGTCAAATTTTTTTATTCTAAATGAGTTTCTAAAATATAAAATACTCCCAAAAATGAGTTTTTATATCTAAATCTTAAATAAATATAATAGTTTTTTAATAATTTTTCTAATGAAGAGGGGTCATTTGTAATTTTAAAATTTATTTGGGTGTCTAATGTTAATAAATCAAAATGTGGTGATCTTTTGTTATTTATTTACTTATGGTAATATTTATAAGAGGTGAAATTTTAAAACTAGTGCACTGTTCACGTGCCTAGTGTAAAAATGGTGTATTTTTTCAGAATATTTTAATTCTGGTGCAAGACGTGTTTTGAGAAAACGTCTCCACTGTTCATATGATGAAGATGTTTTTTCGGAAAACGTTTTCACTAGGTTTTCTTGTTGACCAACTTATTAGGTCTGACTACGGAAAAGTATTGAAGACCTTTTTCCAAAAAACGTCTTCATCAATGAAGACGTTTTTTGGAAAAACGTCTTCAATAAGGCGTCGAGATATATTACAGAGGGTTGGGTTCTCTGCAACAGATTCCATTGTAATATATTGGATTTAGTCCATGCCAATTTAAGTGAATTTTATTCCAGCGACGTGTGTTTATTGTTAAGTACATGTGAAATGTGAAATTTGTTTAATGCGAGCCTCAAATAAGATCAAGGTTTTTATTATTCAATACTACAAAAACAGGGATACATAAAACAAAAATACATTCAAAGTCCACCACGTCTTGAAATACTTGCCCTCAAACGAGTCTGTGCACGATCCATCTCCATAGGGAACCGAGTAGTACGGGGCCTACCGGCATTCCCCCTCCGTCGACCAAGTCGTCGTGGCCTTTCATCGGTCGTATTGACCAGGTTAAAAGAAGCTTCTGGCCAGTATTCTTCATCCCAAATCGGAGCGAAACCTCCCTCGTAAGTTGCAAGGTAGTGGTTGATTTCGTAGTACCAGGCAACGTAATTTGTAGGCGTAATCCCAAATGAAATGGCGGTCTTACTGGCATGTGAACAAGGGATGTCGTGTTGCTGCCAAAAACCACATGAACATGTTTTGTTCACCAAGTGCACGATATGTTTTCTCGATCTCCCTGGGGATTCTGGATTTTGTGTTACAACCTCAGCCCTGAGTTCTCTATGGTCAAATAGTCTTACATTATGTAGCCCACAATTCTCGAGATTCATCTCAAAAATTGTCCAGGCATAATCCGTCCATGCGTGGGAAATTGACTTTGTGTGCATTCCACTTTTTTGTCAGTCGACGAAGTACTGTGCTGTGCATTTTAAAGTGGCTTCTACGATCGGGACGATGGGCAAACGGCGAATATTTTTGAGAACACCGTTGAAGCATTCAGATAAGTTGGTCGTCACCATTCCGCATTGCATGCCATCATCATATGAAGCAGTCCACATTTCAGGTTGCAAGCCGTCGAACCATGTTATGGCGTTCAGGTCACTTACTTGTATTCGCTTCATTATTCTGGCGTACGTTGCCTGATCCATTGTCTCCCCGGCATGCCAACATAAGTCTTTCAATTTTTGATCATGATGGGCCTTGTAAAAGTTGGAGCAGATATGTCGTAGGCAGTATCTGTGGCAACCAGCTGGTTCATTGAACTCTGGAGTTGTTCGAACAACGGATATTATGGCACGGTGTCTGTCTGATATCAGACAAACACGTCTTTCTGATTGGCAAAAGTTTCTTGCAAGGTGAAATAAAAAGAATTTCCAAGATACGTCGCTCTCGTCATCTAGTAATGCATACGCCAATGGCAGGACATTCTGATTACCATCCACTGCGACAGCAATCAACAATTTGTAGCGGTATTTTGTGTACAGATGTGTGCCATCGACACTTATCACGGGACGCATATGTTGGAAGGCGTCAATGCAGGGCTTGAATGCCCAGAATACGTGTTTCAGCATGTGCGTATTTGGATCCGGAGACCTGAATTGTTGATTATGTAACCACTCCACGACGGTACCTACATTACAATAAATAGTTCCATATTCAAGCACATGTTATCTTAATATTGCTATATTATGACGAGCTATGGTAGCAAGGGGTACCTGGATTCCATTTTTTAACGGCTTCGAAGAACCGAGGTAATTTAGCCGCTGAAGTCTCCCACGTGCCGAACTCAACGCCTCGAGCCTTGTTTAGACCTTGCCAAGCCTTTGAATACGAGACGTTAATTGCGTACGTCGCGTGAACCTGTGTCTGAACGCTACTGAACTGGTGCCCATAATCAGTTCTAACGAAAGACAGGATTAAGCTTGCAATGAATGCGGAGCTCAAATTTGCATGATCGTTCGTGCGTTGGTTTGGGAGACAGTAATGGCGAGGTGACAATTTTGTAATTTTCCAGTACCCCTTATTTGCCTTCGCGCTAGCGCGAAGTTTCCAATTGCAGTTTATGTCTTTGCATTTGATTTTCCACATTTTTTGTCTGCTCTCTATGACGGTGTACTCACAGCCGCAATAACATGTGCTTTGTCTATGAATGCCATCCCTTCCGATAACACACCGTCGTTAAGATTATAAGCAACTCTTCCCCGATTTGCGGGCACATCGATCGTGTCTGCAACAACCTCTGGATACATGGCTGACAGGTATGGGTTCACGTTTCGGAGCACCGCAGTAGCTGCTGCAGGCGCTTGCAACGCTTCATGCATTCCATTTATTAAGTCATCCTCCTCTGCATCCTCTCCTTTATTGTTATCAACCGGGTGGGGGTCATCGTCGGCCTAAGCTTCTTCTCCGTCGTCTGAACTATCCAACTCTTCAGCCAGGAAAGAGTTAGCCGATGGATCCGGTAAGCTAGATGGTCTGCATGATTGTGGTTGTGGTGCTGGTGCTTCCACCTCGGGCATGAAATCGGATTGTTGCCCATGGTTTGCTCCGTCATCATCGCCTACTGCGTAAGGATTATCTGAAGGACCGACATGTGGGCAATACGGAAGGTTTAGATCGAAGTGTGCTTGAGAAGCAGATGCACCACTGAAGTCATGCACGCCGACGCCCATGGTGTTGAGGCCCTGCTTAATCTCTTCTACATAAGGGAAATTCTCTTGCGATAGCATGGAAGTGTAGTTTTCCATCTCTGGCCCGTAGTCTGACTGGACATATATGTGCACGCACTCTAAACCCAAAGATAGGTTCGTGAAGTAAGCTAGACCGGTGTCGTTTGAAATTTCAACGAGTTTCTCCATCGGCAGGTTGCGTGAAATTAAGCAAGCAGCCAATATTTTAACTTTGTATAACTCTGGGTGAAGATGTAGAAAAGATAATATTTCGGATAGAAAATCAGAGAAAGTAGAGGATCGGGAAATACTTAACAAGCCAACAGGAGGAACGGAGCAATATATGGTGTAATTGCTCTCCGTGGCCTCACCACCGTGATGCACCAGAAACCCAATCGACTCCATGAATAATATTAACGTAAACAATTTGAGGCTTCTTGTAGTGCTGAAGTGAATTTGCAAAGGCTGTCAATATATAGGACAAAAGCAATGGAAAATCCCATGAATCAGTTCTTTAGTCAAAAAGTCTTCTGTAAAGCCTATATATTGGCAGTGTGAAATGTCATTCAGGCAGACATTGTGGTAGGGGCCGGATTGTATTGAAGACGTTTTTCCAAAAAACGTCTTCACTATGAAGACGTTTTCTGGGAAAACGTCTACACTGTATACGCCACTGTGTCCACAGTAAAGACGTTTTCTTACTATAAAGACGTTTTCTGCTTACACGTCTTTTACAATGAAGACGTTTTCTAATAAAACGTCTTTATGTGTTTTTTTAAAAAATATATATATCAGCAGTAGTCCTGCCCCGTCAAAAATACAAATAACACAAACGGTATCCAATATCGTTTTGTACATAAAAGTTTCTGGAAAAAAAACTAATGCCTATGATCACCTAATTTACCTCTGGTACCACACGCTCGGCCACGTCTAGCACGGTTACCCCTTCTAACATACACAGCCCCTTCAGTTGGTATAATCATGGTTGGTTGTTGGGCCTGTACATCGTCTCTTTCAAAGGGCTCCACGGGCAGCTGAAGTACGCCATCCGGCTGATACTCAGTCTGGGTCATCGGTGCTCGAAGGTCATGAAATTGAGGAGTTAGTTGATCAATACCATAGGGATGTTGCTGAGTTGCAGCGGACTCATAATGATCGGAGTAGATAGGTGAATGCAACGGAAAATCTCCTTGCTCAAAGTTATATACTGGTTCGCCCACATCATAAGCTGCGCTTGACGTCCCAGCATCAAAACTGCTACAGCTCGGCTGGACCGATACCTCATGGGCATGGCTACTATCCGGTGCAAATGGCTCGGCTATATCTGGCTCAACATCACCACCTTCATCGTCCCGTAGGCGAACACCTCCTCGAATCCCTCGACGTCGTCGTCGCCCAACTCGTGGGGGGGGGGGTACTATGGGATCCATAAACTCAGCACGCCGGGCACTCTGTGTTGGTTGCGTCCCAATCTGCACCTCGAAATGACAGTGCAAGTCATCCAGCCCTATAGACCGTCGCGCAAGGTCCCGCAGCTGTTGCGTGCCATGCATCATATTTTGCCGGTAAGACTGGAAGACCGTTGGATCATTGTAGTCGGATATCCTCAGTGAATTTTCTAACATTCGTGATACCATCTCATCCTGTATTTCGTAAATGTCGTCGAACAATTATGATAAAATTATATTGATCGAGATTGAAGTAAAACAAAACATAATACATAAATCCCGTACCACACTATACGCAAAATGCACATCAAGAGGGTGGTATCCGTCGAACTTTTGCACATCCTCAGGATTGGTGAAGTCGTTCAGGAACATTGGCGGCGTGATTAATCTCCTGGTAATCTGCTAGTACCAAGTCCAATAATCACGAGTCACTCCGATGCCAATCCCGTTGTTAAACTGGACTTTATGAGTTGATCTGTCATCCCAGAGTTGGATGTAATGAGCCTGTATTTTCAGCCAACGCCTACCAACCATCCCTCTCCTCCCAGAAAATGAGTGTAAATTATCGGTCATCCGCTGAACCACCGGCAAGGGAATACCTTGCACGTGGCCGAACTGTCTAGTAACCCGATCAGGATAGTGCCACTCGACATACGACCAGTTTATCAAAGGGACTCTGCACTTCCAAAAACCAGCACCAACGAAATCGGGCAGCCCAATATACTCCACCTGCTGTTCGTCGTATGGCATCCAGGTGAACTACAGTTACAAATATTTTGTAAGCTGTAATAGAATATCATCCAATCATATAAATAAGCAATGTATATTAACTTTACAACATACTACCTCCTCAAACCTCATTTGATCAAGGGTCTGCCTGAACATCCTAACATTGTGCGACACAGTATTCACCCACCTATTGTAATGCATCCAACTGCAATACAAAAAGCATTACACAAGCTAAATTAACGGGTGCATATTTCTAAGGCAGTATGAACGACAGAACTGTGAGTCTTACTGCGCCGCATACGGTGCCGGATGCAAATCGCGCCCAAGTGCAATTCGTGGTCCAACATAAACTTTCTCCTCCGTCCACTTTGGAGCGAGATTTGTGATCCTACTAAGAGCCCAGACCTAGCAAAGACAATATTGGGGCAAGACAATGTTTTTACACAACAAGTTCCCCGGAAACCACCCCTAATAAATAAAAAATTTAAAAATAAAACAATTATCAATTTTAAAAATAAAAAGTTAACCTGCAGCAATTGCAATGCGCCTCCAATATTCACCGTATCCCTGCTTGTTGCATTGCAAAGGGCCCGGTATAATGAGGCCAGTACAGCACTTCCCCAGCTATAACTTCTGACCTCTTGCAACACCTCTTTCACATCCTCAACAAAAGCCACCTGTGGGTCCGAAGGTCTCGGCTTATACCCAAGATTAAACAAGTACACCAATGAAACAGTGCTACCGGTCCCATCTGGCCACATCATTGTTCCCATCATCAACATGATTGTGCAACGGGCCCATCTAAGAACTTCTTCCTCCGAGCTACCATCCCCTATTGGATTTTGTTGCATATAAGCACGTAGTTGTTTCAGTCTCAATTTTCCCCCTTGTAAATTAGGCGCGAATCCTAGGTGTCTTACACAAGCATCCACCTAATCAATATCCTCCACATCATCACCAATAACTGCCCTCCCATCTATTGGGAGTCCCCACAGAATGGCTACGTCCTCAAGCGTCACCGTTGCTTCCCCTACGGGAAGATGAAAGGTGTGAGTCTCCGGCCTCCACCTCTCAACTAGCGCAGTGATCAAGGAGTGATCCACCTCCATCTCTCCAACCCTGTACAACCTGTAGAATCCCATCTCATAAAGGCAATGTAAGACACGATCGTGTATTTCCAAATAGAAACTACTAGTTTCCTTCGCGTAGAATCCAGGCTTCCCATTACGGACTTGCAAACAGAAATCCAATGCTCCAGATCTAATATCCATTACATTGTTGCTCCGATGAGATTCTTGTGCGTATAACACGCTAGGATTGACAGGTCCATATAAACGATCCATGTACCCTACAGAGAAACAACAACAAAATCAACAAAATATAAAGTACTCCCACTTTAATCCTGATGAACATTTCATTGGTTATTCTATCTCATATTTTCTTAACCTTATTCAAAGTTTCCAAATAACAAGTCCAAACAATCATTTTATACAAAATATTTTCAATCGAATTACGAAACAACTTTCCTTATCTGAAATTCTTTTTGTTTAATTCTTCCCAAAAAGTCTCATCTGCTTCTGGATATAAGCAATTACAATAAGTGATAACCAACACAATAGGTATGTGGTATGATCAATTGCAATTACTGATAACCAAAACAATAGGTATGTCGCATGAGTATAAATTTATGGGAAGAGGCAAAATTCGGCGACCAACATAACAAGAATTGAACACTCACTTTACACAATAAACACCTCCCATAACTGTACCCAATCCTGATATGCAAATCTGATCCTACAACGGAATTAATTGATGCCACCTTCCATAACTGTACGCAATTTGCCAATGCAAGAATTCACAACATACCATTTTCGGAGCATAGTTTATATTCTGAAAATTTTCGCAATTCAACATTAACCAGCAATCCATTTTCTCAGCTTCATACCTTGGTTTCATACTTCATACTCAGATTCAATTTTTTTGGCAAAAGTGGTTTCTCAACAGAATCGAATTTTCAACAACTTCGAAGTTAACTAACAATTGAGCTAGCTACATTAATCACACTGCCATCAAAATAGAGCAAATCTACGAACCGAATCAAACTGGAAGTTAAACATTAAAGAAAAAAAAAGGTTCCAAAAATTAACCTAATCTGAAGAATCAGGCCTCTCAACCGGAAAACTCCCTCTCCCGCCGGAAAATGACCCAATCTCTTTGGCAAAACACTACTCTCTCGTCGGCACGGCAGGGTTTCTTCATTCCTTGTCTCGCCCCATTTTTTCCTCGCGCCGTGTGTTAAGCAAGTGGAATCTGTTGCAAAGAACCCAACCCTCTGTAATATATCTCGACGCCTTATTGAAGACGTTTTTCCAAAAAACGTCTTCATTGATGAAGACGTTTTTTGGAAAAACGTCTTCAATACTTTTCCGTAGTCAGACCTAATAAGTTGGTCAACGAGAAAACCTAGTGAAGACGTTTTCCGAAAAAACGTCTTCATCATATGAACAGTGGAGACGTTTTCTCAAAACACGTCTTGCACCAGAATTAAAATATTCTGAAAAAATACACCATTTTTACACTAGACACCTGCACAGTGCACTAGTTTTAAAATTTCACCTTTATAAGATGAGATAATAGAGAAGTTAGGGTTGGTCAGGGTAGGAGGGGGCCCGTTTGTCATCATTTTCATATTCTTTTTCTTTTTTTCTTTTTTATTTGGAAAGGTTTCTATTTGGGGCAATTTCAAAAAACTCCCATTCAGTTTGGAATATTTATACTCTACTCCCCCATAAAATTATACAACATAATAGGATATAAAATACTACATTAGAACGTTTTAGTACTACATTTTGTGAAAAATACACGACATATTTTGAGAGTTTATTTAAATACGACATTTTGTGAAAATTATACGATATTTTTCCAAAACGGGGAGTTAAATAAAAATGTGATGAACATTTGGGGATTTATCCCACATTACCCGTTTCTATTTCATCCAAAAGTTCTTTATCTATTTCTTTTTTTTAATGCGTTCTTTATCTATTTCTGAAAATAATATTAGTGGATGTAATAAAAATATTTATTAAAAATCTCAACAATTATTTTCATTAAGTTTATTTGGTTTCTTATAATGTCTTTAGTAAAATTATAACTCTATAGTGGATCACTCAACATTTCAAACATCATAAATATAAAAAAAAAATTATATGCCAGATTATAGAAAATTCTTATTTCAAGTCTGATTTGTTGAAATTCAACCGACTACATTAATTACATAATAAATATAAAATATTCATTCTGTTATCATATTAATTTGAGTGAATCAAATTTGAGTTAGAATAATTGACGTAGGGCGTGGTCTTTCCCCAAATTCATATCTACTTAGAATAGGCATGTAAATTGTAATTAACTAACTTAATGGTTGGGCTAAATAGACATTTTCATATATATTTGATAGCCGAAATAGCCGTTGAATGGTCCTGATTAGGAACTCAAAGCCCATTCAAACTGGTTATAGCCCAATAAACCCAACTTTGCTCGGCCGATGCTATTACACAACAAGATTATCAGTTTAAAAACTTTTCGGTGCACTACTATTAAAAACCCTATCCTTTATAAATATTTTTAAAAATATTATTTTATCGTATAGCATCATGTTGAATACTATTTTCAACATTTTACGCATACAAAAATTCGTATCATTGTATCCGTATTCGTTTTGTATCGTAAACATACGAATTCTATGGTAGTGGAACAAAATTACAATATCTATACATCAGAATAAATATGAAATGATAACTCAAAAACTTTTGGGAAAATCGAAAAGAACATAAAGGACGTACGTACGCACCCACCAACCCTAATTACGTACCATATATATCACAACGCATGTGGGTCAGGGTGTTGTGGTCCCTCAACAAATAACTTTTTCCTAAGTTTAAAATTTTGGTATGTTAGTACAAATTCTTGTGGTCCTTCAACACACGTAGCGGTAGCTTCGTTGGAGAAGGTACGTTGTGTTGATTTTGAAGTAAATTGGGTCATTAAAAACGGAGTTATTTCCGTACTAGGAGACATGGGACGGCCCGTCGTTGCATGTAGTTAATTATGTTTATGGAGTACTTCTCTTAAATTTAAGTTCTGAGCAGAGAGACTTCATGAAGTGACATTCGGATGAAGCCGTTTTGGGTGGATTTCTCAAGAATACATCTTGAATGGCTTATTGTATAAGGTTTTGTCAAGTATTCCACTTCGAATAATCAAATATGTGGAATTCAATATATAATGACTTGACAACCCTCCCCTCAATAACTAGCTTTTGGGGGTGAGTAAAGCCAAGCACAGCTTTTGGGGGTGGTATAATTTTTCAAACACATCAATATAAATCAACGTCAATTTAATCTTCATAATACCTCAAAATATAAAATCATTTTCTTGCAATACTTATGAATGTTGCGATTATAATTTCAAGAATTGATCACTTTCGAAAAATATGAGGTACAAAAATAAAATATTAGCCGTCTTACCTTGAGTACTGATCCATGCAAATACAAAGCTAAACCGTATTTTGGAACATGCATATGATTAATGGCTTTCATCGTATGCTTCGATTCCACGTGATAACTCCGACCTCATTCCCATGATTCAAGATCAAGTCTTGTACTAAATCACATTACAATTTACAAAATAATAATATTAATTAAGGTTCCATTTTAATCCAATAATACCAAGCCTCTTCTTTTGTCGTCCATTGTTAACTCCAAATCTAACGACATTTCTAAAAAATATGTCGTTTCGGACACGTGTTCGACACTTTTCACGTGAAAAATACACAAAAAAATTCATATCTCCGTATTTATTACGTGTATATGTCACTGTGTCCATATCCATGCAACATAGTTTGTCAAATTACGGAGGTTATGGTGAGTTATGGAGGTTTGTTTAACAGAAATTCCCTATTCCACAAAGTAAACCAACCCTAAGTAACCTATTTACGATTTTAGCGAATTATGAATACAAATTAAAGAATTATATACTATTATTTTTCATTTAATGAGATGGGGAAAAGAAATTAAATTATTTATTGCTGCATTAAATAATCCATAAAATAGCTAAATTTCATAGTCATAATACTAGTAAATAATTTATAAAAGGCGGTAGGCCTGGCAATAATATATTGGAGCAATCTAGATCCCATCTGTCCCAACTCCCAACGCCACATTTTCCGATTGGAACACGTGACACCTAAGCAGAGCACGTGACTAATATAGAAGGACGCGCAGGAAATTTGAATTCTCAATAATTGGATTCATTAATACATATATATATCTGTTGGTTTCTATTTTCAATAATGTTTAGAAAAAATATATATCAATTTAGGGGTTTAAAATTAAAAATAATCTTTGTCTCTCTGATTTATTTAATCATAAATTATTTTAAACGTTCATACTTCTCCTAGTAGTTGGGGTAATTAAGTAAAGAAATAAAAACAAATAAATTAAGTTGAAACCATATTATAGCATAACTACCGAGTACCAACTATTAATTCATTCAAAAACCTTATTATCATTCATGCTTTAAGCTATATATTTCCATGGAAATATTCTCTAATTACTATCCGTTAATCGTCTGAAGGATTAAAATTGACACAATTTTAAGGACATGGGTTGAAATCCAAGATATTTTATGCTAATCAAATTGAAGAGAGCTTAGGCAAATTCTTGCAGAGTGTCGATTTCGTTGAATTTTTATTTTTTTGTCTTAATTTCAAACGCACATTTATATATATGATATATACATATAGATAAATAAAATCGAGAAAATAAAACAATAGATCCAAAAATCATAAATATATTATACTTATTATTTGATTGATAATTTAATAAAAAGTCTACATAAATCACATGAAAAGTTGGCATTCCATGGATTTGCTCAAACTCAATTATTTAATGAGCAGCATAAGGTAAAAATTGGACTTATTATTTGATTAATAAGTTTATATAAATTACATGAAAAATGTGAAAGATTCTTTTTGTGTTTTGAAGAAATTAGATACCGTTAAATATTAAAATTAATTAATCATTTAATACATTAATGGCTCCATCCGCATAAATAGACTATAAAAGTAAAAAATATTAAACTAACTATAACACATATATTTTTTTGTTTTAAAATTAATTATAATATTTATCCAATATAAAGGTCATCTCAGTTCCCCACAAATTCACTTGAACCATGCGGGAATCGCCATAGCACAGGTAGTGAAATTCCGATTATGTAGCGGCGGAGCCACCACTACACCACCACCATGGGGCGGCGCACACACCACTCAACCACCAAGTCTCACACGCTACCGTCCTCCCCCACCCACTCCTTCTCCTCTTCCTCCTCCTCCGACTTCGAATTCACCATCTCCCTCTCTCCGCGCAAATCCTCCGCCGCCCTCTGCCCCGCCGACGAGCTCTTCTACAAAGGCCAGATCCTCCCCCTCCACCTCTCTTCCCGCCTCTCCATGGTCCGCACTCTCCTCTCATCCGCCTCCACTTCCTCCTCCTCCGAAACCACCACCACCGCCTCCCGGGACTCCACCGCCTCCTCCTCCTCCTCTTCCTCCTCCGCCGCCGATCTCCTCCACCACCTCGATTGCGACTCCTCCCGCCCTAGCTCCGTCGCCGACGATGAACTCAAACGCCTCACCACCACCGCCACAAACGACCTCCAATCCGCCCGAAAACCACCTAAATACTTCTCCCTCGCCAAATTCTCCTCCGTCTTCCGCAAGGAAACCAAAAACGCACCTCCCCCGTCGTCCGCCGCAGCCGCCACGGCGAAGCGCGTGAGCTCAAGCGCGAAGGAAGTCATACGCAAGTACTTGAAAAAAGTCAAGCCGTTATACGAAAAGCTGTCGCAGAAACAGAAATCGTCCCCGATTTCGAGATCTGCCAACACCACTTTCGTGAAACACCCAAAGGATAACACCGATTACAGTATCTCCCACTCTCTTTCCGGGAATCTGATGATGTATCCCAAAAGAAGAAGCTGCATCTCAAGCTGTCCGTCATCGATGATGTCGTCTCCTACCCATGGAAGAAACGGGTTCGGGTTTACGCAGACGGGCCGGATTGGATCGGGCATCAACAGCTCCGATGCTTCGTCGATGGAGGAGTTGCAGAGTGCGATTCAGGGCGCGATTGCGCATTGCAAGAACTCCATGCTCAAGAACAGTAACATGGTCAGTAATGAGATTTGAGAGGCATGAAAATAAAACAGAGCTTCATATTTGCTTTGAGCCTTGATGATGTATAATGATTAGTTAACTGAGACTACTTACGTTGTTAATTAACATCTTTTGTTGATTAATTAACTTAATTAATTGATATTTGGATTCTTCAATTTATTTGCAGTTATATTTACCTTTGTGTTTATTATATCATCTGTTACTGATGCATGTAGCTACTTATTGTTAATCTTGGTAGTAATATAAGTGATGGACTGATGGTGGAGCTAGGTAAGTGTAAGTCCGGGGAAAATTGGAAATTTAGTATATCAATTTTGAACGATTGAATATTTTTAGTATATTTTATTTTTAACAATAAAATAGGATTGTATTTTAAAAATTATATAATTTAATATACTATTTTACCATAATCGGATTTTGCCCTCTGACCCAATTTTACATGTGGTGCGTATAAATTTTGGCGAGCAAAATCGATTTTTCAATTAAAATATGCATTTGATTACTTAAAAAATAAAATATATCAAAAATGCCTAATTAATCAAATTAGTATACCAAATTTGTAATTTTTTCATAAGTGTGATGACGGCGGGTATTTGTTCCTAATTTCAAAATTATCTTCATATATGCACGGTGGTGGCCCTGCCCCCTAAATTTTGTATGTATATTTTTGATTTATTTATATTTTAATCCCTTAATTTTTTAATATTTTAATTTTTGCATCTAATTAAAGATTTTACCTTTTTATTTTTGATATTTTAAATTTTCGTCCCCCATAATATTAATTTAATTCTAGCTCCATCCCTACATCGAGTCATCGATCCTAGACTACTTGTGATTCTTTTGATTCTAAAATTGTTCACATATATGTGTGGGGTGATTTCGTGATGGAATTTTGAATTCCTCCCTACAAAATATATCGAATTCGATATTCAACTACTTCTTTCACTTGTTGTTTAATATTTACAGGATCGCTCTATAGGTGTTTATAGTCAATTTGTCAAACCATTAAGGTCTACACAAATTCAAAATGTGGCCATATATAAAAGTGAAATATCATGTTTTTAATTAGACTTATGACTACAAAATATTGATCTTATTGGAACTTTAATTATAAATAACTCAATATATACCATAGTAGAATTATTCAACTTTTTGAGGTAGTATAGATCTTCAAGTATCTTGCATGTGCAGTGAGATAAAGAGTATTAATTGCAGTTTCAGCTTTTCTCTCATTGTATAAGAGTGTGACATTTATTGTGTGAAGCAACTTTGAAGTTTCTTGGGATTATTCAATGCTTGTCTTCGTCCTTATTTTGTAGCTTCCACATCACACTGACTTTGACTATACGAGATCTTTAAATTAAATATAGTATATGTCCGCTTCTTTAACTTAATTTATATTTCAAAGTTTTATTAGCAAGTAACTTTGAATGTCCTATCCAATTCTTTATCAAAATGTCCATGTAGCTTACGCAATTTAAACTAAAAACGACCAAGAAAGTTTCCCAGGATAAGTATTAGGAAGAAGTCGTTTTGAGTACCAAAGACTTCATCATAGTATTAGATAACATCTGATGAGTTCTTTTGATCCGAACCTTATTTGGCCAATTTAGTATGATCAGATTGAGCGTTTTATATTTTTCTTATAATTGATGTAAAATTTAAAAAAGATATCAATCAAATAATAAGTAAAATATACTTATCCCGAAGTCGAATCCAAGCTATGATTTTTGGTAATATTTATATAGTTCATTTTCTTGATTCTTATTTTGGGGTTAGTTCCATTCCAAATGATCTTATCAATCAACCAATCTATTGAGGTAAGCGAGTGTTTGTTTACAGTTATTATGTGATTCTTACTGAGTTTAAAAATGAACATCAGATCAAATAATAAATATAATTATATTTATTAATATAATTACTTGAATTCAATCATGCAGAAAGAGCTACAACTTTTCATTATTTAGTATTATTGTGACTTGTGCTTAAATTATTGCTTCAGAAGTAGAATATTCATCCACCATCATTAGATTAAAAAGCACATTAACCGATCTAGCAATGAACTCCCTCGCCAGACTCTGGACTGAGAAGCCAGATGATATTCATATGTTTTGATCTGCTTTTAGTTCTTTAGCTATCTGTTGCACCAAAAAAAAAAGATTAAAAAGAATTGGTTAATTATGAGAATTACTTTTGTTTTAAAATTATATAGGCCCAAGAATTGAATGAGTATATTCATTTCAGAATCAACAAGGACCCCTCCGTAGATTTGGCCATGCTATTTGTTTATACACGAATTAATTAAGATATATCACATATATACTTTCTGTGGGTCAATATGAAAATATTTAATTCAATGTAGGGATACCCTAAAAAACAACCCCCGCCAACCATCAGTCTATGGTAGCATAAAATCTCTTTTATTAATTATATCTAAATAATTTTTATTTATTTGTAAAAATATCCTAAAAGCTGGATTAAAAATATTTCATGTAGGTTTAAATTTATTTTTAATTAAAATAAGTAGAGATTGATTTTTTAAATATATATGTAAACATATTAAAAATAAATTACAATCGTAAAATTATCTATTTTTAAAATTTGCAAATACCCCGAGATGATTTTGTAATAGTAGTTTTTGTGGGTCGGAAACGGACCAATTTAGAACCAGAAAATTGATGTTTGTTGGTCCACCAAGACCAGATCCTGCTTAGTGAAGCCCCACATCATAGATGAATTCGAGGTATTTATGTGTCTTCAAAGTGGTTGGGCAAATGGTCATTTTCTTTCGTTTGAAATTGGACCCGAATCTAAGAGTGGTTCAGACTTTAGGGGGTACAAATGTAATATCCCAAACTCCATTGACTGTATTTAAGCCCCACCTCAAATGATCTAAGTCACCCTGTAATAACGGAGCTATAGGCGTAGCTTAGTTGGCTTACCCCCAAAAACTAATTGTTGAAAGACGATTACGAATTATTTGATATGGGACACTAAACACACTCCCGTCTCATCCAGGGCATATTTGGTGGACATCTGGGGAGGTTATAAAGAGACATACACAGGAATCGGGTTAACATCTGTGAATAAACCTGCTCTGGTACCATATTGAATAATGTATTCGACCTTACTCAACCCCAAAAGCTAGCTATTGAGAAGAGGATTACCAAACCATTACATATTGAATTACATAAATTTTATTATTCGATACGGAACACTTAATAAATTTTTTGGGCAGGAGAGCTATACATGATGTTATTTATTATTCGATGTGGAACCTTTTTGGCCTTTCTTTTTGAAAAAGATGTGATATTTATTGGGCGTGCACGTAGAAAAGGTAGTGTGCAAGTTGTGTATGAAAATTGAAAAGATGGATGTTGTTAGTTCCAAATGTGTGGGGGAAGGATATATCATATAGACATATTTCACATGCAACCATTCATGAAAAAGTAACGTACTGCAACAACGTTGACGTGCTCCGATCCTTTCAACCGATTTGGTTGCGATGTATTGATGATATCTAATGATGTATACCATACATTTGGTCATGATTTTAGTCCTATTTATTATCGAAATATCTTTATATATCTTTCTAGGTCATTATCATTTAGTGCAATTTAGTTGTATCAGGATCGACTATGCAACATACAATTTGGTTTAGTGGGATGGAAGAATATGTTTATTAGAATTCAAACCCTAATTTTGCAAATGGTACGTATCTACGATGTTCAAATTTAAAAATAGTTGTGGTAAGAAAAAGTAAAAAGCGAATCTAAAAATTGGTCAAATAATTGGAACCAGTTGAAAAGGGTCAAGTGCCAATTTCATTCCTACTCTGAGATAAGAGGAGTAGAGGACCACCAAAATATTTAAATTTTATTTGCTAAAGGAAAATGATGGAGGAAAAAATAACGAAAACATTCAAAAATTCATCATCATAATTCTATACCACATTAATTTTATTTTTTTTAATGTTAGTAACAACTTAAAGGAAAATTCTACCCAAACCCGGTTAGGCTGAATCCAACCAATTAAAAGGGAGGTGTTTATATTTTACCATTTGATTTGTCACTCTCCCTAATTTTTTCTACCAACCACTCGGCAAGTAGAAAATACTCACATCTTCGTTACATTAATTTGATCGAGTCAAGCTCGGGATAAAATTTCCCTAACTTGTACAGATTTGTTATGGAACTAGGAATTTTGCTCTTGCACTACCATTGCTTCCGTTGCAGTAACCTTATTTCTATACTATAGTTTTTTTTTTTAGTTCTCTAACTCATCTTTCATGTTGTTATTTGACGTTGATAGATTGTTTTCGAACAAATTTTGAAAATTTTAGGATTTCCTAAAATTCTAATCATTTAAATAACATTAACCATCACCAATTAAGGAATTTTATCGAAGATCATTATAGAAATTCCATTGTTTATATCCTTATATATTCACTTAGAAATACAATGTAAACTAATTTGGAATAATTCGTATTTTCAATTTTGCCATTTAATCCTATATGGGCCTTGGGCTATGGTTAGTTAATCCACTGAATAATGGGTCAAACCAAAGCCCAACATTAATCGGGCCAAAGAAATTACGGCCCAATTAATTAAAAAGAGAGACATGAGATAGTTATAGCCTATATTCAACATCCCTTCCAAACGCATTCTTTGAGGAAAGAACTCTGGTAAAAAAAAAAAAATGGCAGGAAGACTGAGCCAGGTAGCATCACGGATCATAGGCGGAAACGGCGTCGTTGCACGCTCCGCCGCGGCCTCTCTCCGGCAACGCGCCGGTATGGGTCTCCCCGTCGGCAAACAAATCGTCCCTGAAAAACCCGTAATTCCTTTGCCCTTTACCTTTCGAAGCATTATCAATTTTGAAAACCCTACTGAAGAGCTTTTTTCCTTTTTTTCCCACTTTAGTTTCTGCCCATTTTCTCCTAACAATTACTGAAATTCAGCTTGCAGTGAATGATGAGCTTATGTGGGATAATGGAAGCGCGTTTCCCGAACCTTGTATCGATCGGATTGCTGATACTGTTGGAAAGGTTGGATCTTGTGAGCATTTGATTGGTGTTTTTTTGTATGAACTGAACTGATTCTGTGTTTAAAATTAATCTTGGGTTTTGGTTTGATATTGAACCGGATGCTGATTTCTTGGTAATAGTATGAAGCATTGGCTTGGCTGTGTGGTGGGTTGAGTTTTTTCGCGTCGCTTGGGCTATTAGCTGTGTGGAATGACAAAGCTTCTAAAATACCGTTTGTAAGTCTTTGATTCTGTTTCTTTTTTCAGATTGGTACTATGTGGGTTTTATTTGTTCTGTAGATTTATCAAATTTTGATGATTTTTTGTATTACATTTTTATATAATGTTTCTTCAGTATCCTTGAATTGTAGAATTGTGTATTAGTGGTGCGTGCCTGAGTGAGCTTATGGAAATCTGAGAATCAGTGTTGCAGAATGGGATGTGCCTGAGTTAGTTTATGGAAATCTGAGAATCAGTGTTACAGAATGAGATAGGAAATAGGAGCACGACTTTGAGTCATTGAAAGAATGAGATAGGAGTATAAGTTTCTTTTGATCAAATGTAGCTTAGTCTGACCATCAACTTCTTTAGACATTGTAGTGAAGGGCAGTTTTTGTAGCTCGGATACTTTGGATATACCGTACTTGTTTTGCTTCTAAGATTTTCTTGTTATGGATCATAGAGAAAATTGTGAGAAAAATTAATAATATATGATAGGCATGTCCAATTCATTATTGATCAACCAAGCATTTGACATGCTACGATTGCAGGTCTGCCCAATTGCCAATTTGGTTGCTATAGGAGATAGTCACATTATATATGAACTCATACTTTTCTATTTGTTGGGACATTTCGTTTCATGATATATATTATCAAAATATAATATTTAATTGATTTACCTTCAGAGAAGTTGATTTTGTTGCACCTGTATGCATTAATATTTTTCCTGTGGTACCTATTTCCTACCGTGAAAATTGACCAATTGTCCGATAATTCTCAACTTTTCAAGTGCGAGTTCCATTTTACACATTGCTATTTTCTTCACCTATTTCTTGTTCTTGATTTTAACTCTGGACAATGTGCGAGAGGGTGCACTATAATTGTTAGGCAGAATATTGTCTTAAGATATATTTGCTTGGCTATTCGAACTGCAACAGCATTATCTTTTAGCTGCTGATTAACATTTTGCAATGCTCGAAGTTACCACCCCCTTTTCATCTCGTTTCATTTGGACATACTAGGAAACTTCCTCCTTTTTAGTTCAGATTTCCTTTTGACTGAGATAGAAGAGAGTCGGACAAACTTCAAAGTGTTCCGGAATTAAAGAAAACACCATTTATGCATGTGCAATCCTGAGAGAACATTATTTGTTGTTATCAAAACGTGTTTTACATTTCCAAAAACCTACCCACAACTGGTCTATATGAAGTACGAAACTAATACTTCGATGTAGAGCAAACTAGAAAGCTATTGTTTTTTAACTTGAAGCTGAAAAAGGCCTGTGACGCTGAAGATACTTTAAGTTGCTGAGTTTTGCTCTTAATTTGAAGTGTTGAACACATAGTGTCTCTGTCTAATTTTCTTTCCTTATTTAAAGCAAGTTTCCTGAACAGTTATTTGGCTCCTATTAAGGGAAAGTATATTTGTTTCCACCAACATGCAACACGCACCTATTCTTGAATATGTTCCGATACAAAATTTGGTGCATAAGTAGACCTTAAGTTTGGCTACTCAACTTTTACCTTAATGTTGCTGAAAGCTTGTTTTTCAAGTACGAGTGCTTTTATTGTGCAGAATCTGTTGCTCATCTTTTTAGCTTTCGGTTGTTTTCAGGCACCCAAGGTGTACCCTTATGACAACCTAAGAGTCGAGCTAGGAGAAGAACCCTAACTTGCGGGATCCTTCTTGATCTTTATCCGACAGTTTCAAATCCTGCAACTGCTAAGTGAACAATAAAAAGTGTATTTTCATGTTCGAAAACTGGGTGAGATAGCTGACCCTCACCAGATTATTATCTGGACTTGTTGGTTAAGCAGATCTTTTTCAAAAATACATATTTCTGGATTTGCTTTGCCCTTATATGTTTCTTCATGAACTTATATCTATGCGTGTAATAAGGTATGCGGTCTTGTTTTTTCAGTCATTTTGTTGGGAGCTCTAATTTACGGATACTTCTAAAAATATTATTTTACAGTATGGTATCGTATCGGACATCTTGTTCGACACTTTTGACATGGAAAATTTAAGAAAAAAATTCGTGTTGGTGTGAAGAGCGCTGCGGTACTATTTGCAAATATTTTCAAAATTCTCTTCTGAGCATTTAGTTTATTTCCAGCAATTTTGAGTGTTTGGAGATATAATGTAGGCTTTACTTTAAGAGATTCTAGGTTATTTTCAAAATAAATACAAATTTATATCGTTATTAACCTTTTTTTTTTTTTCCTTTTCCCAAACGTTTATTTTTTTATAACTTCAATTTCTACAACAACATTAGTTATTGCAAACAAAAGGTGAAAATATTACATTAATAAGTATATATAACCATTTATGATTGGTTGACTTGGTGTATTTGATCTACAATTTTTAACCTGAAATAGTCTCTAACAAATTTTTAGGGAGAAAAAAAACCCCTGCAATTTCCAAATCCAACATCCATGAAAAGAGAATTTAAATATATTTAATACTACTCACTCCTTGGGCACTATATTTATAAAAAAAAATCCAGCTTGGTGCAAAATTGAGTCATTAATCAACTACTACCTATTAATTAAAAATTTGGTATTCGAGTTTTTTGAAATACAATTGTCATTCATAAGGAGAGGATATAGAACTAAATAGTAAGGACTCGAATCCTAATTTTGAATATGAAACAGTTTCGAGAAGCTGATGGTGCATCCTAGTTTAGAAAAAAATAAAATAAATAAATAAATAAATATATATATAAAGTAAAAGAAAAAAAGAAGTTAGTGGAGGGTTGAAGAAATAAGTGGGCTTTATGAAAGCAGGCTCTTAAAATAGTCTACTATTTCACCTGTCCAAAGTCCAAACTAAATTCAGTGCCTTTTGCCGTTTTTGGGTCCTTTTCTGGGTTCGTTGCTCCTCTTAAATTCTGCCTTTAAACCCCTTTTACTGTCACCAACCGGGGTGTCGTGTACCTCAACTCCTCTAAAATCAAACTTTTATGTCCACATTTTCAAATATATATACACACACATTTATATAAAGAAACGAGAGTCAAAATTTAATATAAAATGAAGACGAAAATTATAATATCAAAAATGAAAAATATGAAAATTTTAATTTGGATGGACAAAATAATAAATATTACAAGATGTATATCATAAAAATAAAACTTTTCAAAATTTAAAGAGGGCACGGTGTCCCCCAATCCGCATGCATATAAATATAACATCAAACTATTATTAAATGGTCACCGCAGCCAGTGACGGAGCCACACTCTGTTGAGGGGGTACACGTACAATTGACACTCCTCAAAAAAATTTTTTTTTTATTATTATGTACATATATAGATATTTGTATATGTAATTTTATGAGATTTTTTATTATTGACCCCCTTATTAAAGTTAAAATTAATAATAATAATGAGGGTCAATATAGTAAATTATTGAACCCTTTTAGTATTATATATGCTTTGGTCGACCCCCCTAACTAAAATTTCTGGCTCCGTCACTGACCGCAGCTCGCGGGCTTCGCCAGGTTAGAAACTCACACTCGACAAACTCGAATCTGGACTCAAAAGGTCGATCGAACCTATTCACGTAAATTTGACAACTAGCTCGACTCATCTTAATTACAATTTACACCCCAGATGCAGATAACACTAATGCAAACCCCTAAACTACAAGAGGTTTTTGTTTTATTAGCCATGATTGGCTTAATAAATGGTCGTTTCAATGAAGCTTTATTTATTTGAGTTACACAACTCTGCAAACATGGAATGATACGACAACTATGTCCATCTTGTTTCAGTCAAATGGAATATATATGGTCCAAATGAAATATAATATTGTTTGCGACAACTATAGCCAAAACAATTACTATAATTATATAATAATATGGTTCTTATTAATATAAATATATATATGATTAATTTTGGGAGCATGTTATGTCACTTTATTAAAAACATTAATTAATTAACCTCGCTTTGTTAGATAAGAGTTTCTCCAAATCTTAATGCAAGCTGCAAGATACCTTCAACATGGTGGCATTGCGAAATGACGAG
Source organism: Lantana camara (assembly GCA_037501455.1). Classification (NCBI taxonomy): domain Eukaryota; kingdom Viridiplantae; phylum Streptophyta; class Magnoliopsida; order Lamiales; family Verbenaceae; genus Lantana; species Lantana camara. The sequence goes on from CM074857.1 coordinate 123,817,825, forward strand.
GATGCCCTTCCCAAATGTAGGAGAAACCGTCAGCAACCTAAAGAAGGAGGTGAACTATTCTGAGGGTATGTGTGTAAATTCACATGACATGTTGCTTGATTTTAGTTGGGAAATGCACTGTTTTCACATGGCATGTAATTTGTTTCATGTGCACCACATGCATAGGACTCCCCCTCCCATGTTATTATGATCCCTCTTTGACTAATCCAACTTTAATCGTTAAATAATATAGTTTAACAGTTTGATGTTATATTAATTTAATAAAATCTCATGTTTGAGTTTGAAAAAACGAAAGTATCATTAATAAGGAGAATTTTACACTTGAATGATTTGATCTAACTCGATCAATGAAAAATTGAAAATAGATTATAAAAATAAAAAATTATTTGCCTGTAACAGTAATATTGATTACCATCTCATATTTGTCCTTGCTCCCATAAGATTAATTTCCATTAATTAAGTGTTCCCATATTTGTCCTTTCTCTCTGGTTTATTTCCCTTTGTAAAATTACTGTGTTTCTAAAGTTATTTCCAAATTATTTACGTACAGCCAGTACTTCCTAATCACATCAGCCAACAATTTAATCAGACTTAATTAATTTGATTTAGACTACAATTACGAACATTTTCAAGCTATTTATTTCATCATTGACAACACACATCAATCCTTTCCATGATAAAATTTCATATTATTTCAATCCTCGATCTCTTTTTCGATAATGATGCACGATGGTAGGAGGAAATTGTAATTTTGGTAAACCAACTCATTCTAATTCGCAAAACTCATTTCGTGTCAAATTCTTCAACGGATACATGGCAATCCGGGTGGGGTTTTCTGGCGGGTTATATCTATTCGAGTTAAATAATGCATGAAATTGCAAACTTTTAGAGTTATGAACTAATTTTTTCATTGAAATTTTTTTTGAACCAAAATTACGAATTAGGTCAAGTTGGTATACCAAAAATGCAAATTCATCCGATGGTAGTATAAACTTATTCAACTTCAATCATATTTAGTCGCAAAAAGCAAATATCCCCTTTCACTAACCGAAAAATGAATTATTTTCTTGTTGATAAGCATACCGATCGTTCTAACCTAATTTCTCGATCGTATTTAGAATGAAAACTTACGGACTTTTCCTAGAATAGCGTGCTACTTAAAATTTATGCAATTTTGAGCATGTACGTAGCCCATATATATTATACTAAAATTCAAATTCAAATCTAAATCTCAATAAAATTAATTTGAATTTGAGTATGCAGGAATGGTAGTAGAATTCATTTATTCCAACTCACAAGTCACAAGTTAGTTCATACACAAACTTGGCTCCTTCCATTGTCACCCGTAGAAATTAAAGTTCTTGTCGGGTCATGTTACGTTTTTTTAAATGCCTCTAACAAATATATGCATAAATATACATATTATTTAATACATAGCGCACAACCTTTACAAGAAAAATTTGTATATAATTTTTTGGGGAAAATTCGAAATGTCTCTTTTTGCAATTTATCATCTCAACAAATTTTCATTGCAAACTATCATTCAATCATTGTATTTGTAATATACCATCATCTAATTTTTTATTTTTTTTGGTGGTTTTGATGAAAATACAACTGACGTGTATCTTTTATAAACATGTCAGGCTATGTTGCACGGACACGGACAGGGCGACACGGACACGACACGACAAGGACACGGCGACACGGATTTTTTCAAAATTTTAGGACACGACACGGCTCCGACATGACTATATTTTATATAAATAAATATATTTTATATATAAATAAAAATATTTTATAAGTATAATCTATGTAATATAAAATATTTATAAAAATATATAATATTAAAAACTAAAATAAGTTGTGTTATTTCAATTTTCTCTCCAAAAAATTCAAAAAATATTAAAAAAAGCATAAAAAAATGATCAAATTTGCCCCGCCGTGTCCGAGCCGTGTCGGACACTCCACCTCGCCGTGTCCGACACCGTGTCCCTTTTTTTTTTTTTTTTTTTTTTCGGACACTCCTTCAGCCGTGTCCGACACGTGTTCGAGCCGTGTCCGTATCCGACACGTGTCGGACACTGCACGGATCATTTTTTAGGCGTGTCCGTGCTTTAGAGATGTCAGGTGTCTTGTTTTTTAACCAAAACCACTAAAAAAAAAAAGTTTAGATGACGGTATGTTACAAATGCAAAGGTTGGATGATGGTTTACAACAAAAGTTTGTTAGGATGGTAAAATGCAAAAAATTAAAAAGTTCGAATGGAAAAAAAAAATTCCTAATTTTTTTTAATAAAAAAATTACAGTTATACACATTCATAATTCGAATGGTTACATTTTACATGCACAAAATGATTAGGGTTCCGTCATTTTTCCATAATGTCGGGAAAAAATAACTGTGATATTCCTGATTTATCCATATATATATATATTTTTGTTGTTCTGAATGTTTTTTGTAATTATTAATTTTATGGAATGGTGTAGACGTAATTATTTGTCTTATAGGGTCACTGAGTTGTAGCTTTGAATTCTCTCGCGAAATTTAAATATAATTAACCTTAAAATTAACTGATTTTTAGTAGGGATATAACGGACGATTTACATTTTTCAGGAATATTCTATTAATTTCTAAACGGATGAGAACATAGTTGGGTGCATAAAGTAATTAATAAGAGTAAAAAATGTGCATAATTATAATTATTTAACTAATATAGATACGAATTGTAGTTTACAATACTCTCATAAAATTCAAATACAATTAAACTAAAAATAAAATTTAATTGTAGATCGTTGGCACAACCTTGGGAAATTTTGGGCAACAACGAGAATCTCGTGAGGCCACAAAACTTTAGTAAAATTTCCAATGATTTTTTCGAATTAATCTTTTACCGTTTGGCTCCCAAGGTGTCCATGTGCTGTCCTAAACACCACAAACAACCTTAGCTCATTTGTTTCAATTTCACCGGACCACCTATGTTTGTTTTTTAATATTGTCACCGTCCAAAAAACATTTATTACAATTTACACTAAACCAAAAATAAAAGAAACTAACCCCATAATTAAGAGGAAACATCACACTCCTCCAACTCTTTATATATATATATATTCATGCAAACTCATGTAACCAAAACAAACCACACTACTCCAAGATTCAAAATGCTCTCTTTGGAACCCCTCCAAACCACGTCCCCTAATCATCTCGAGCCGCCTTCGAGCCCCCGATTTTCGTTCTCGTCGGAGTTTCTTGACGAAGACAACTTCATCTCCATATGCCCGGATCCTGTGCGGGAAATCAAAGAGGCTAAGGCCGCACGCGAGCTTGACTTTGAATTTCTTTCGGGGAATGTAACGAGCATGATAGCTGCGGACGAATTGTTCTCGGAGGGCAAATTGCTTCCCTTCCGGCAGACCGAGATCAAACTCGACAAGATTGCATTGAAACCGGATGACGCCGAGGTGGGGGCCGAGGAAGTCGAGCAAATCAACAAGGAGGAGAGCAGAATCAGCTGGTTTCTTGACGATGATCCATCTCCTAGACCACCCAAATGCACTGTTTTGTGGAAAGAGCTGCTGAGGTTGAAGAAACAACGCGCTTCGACTCTTTCGCCTTCCTCATCGTCGTCTTCTTCCTCGTCCTCGCGAAGTTCGTTAGTCGAGAATTCATCAGCCGATGACAGAAAAGATCGGCCTAGAAACAAAGAGAAAAGCAACAAAAAATTGGAAACAACAAGAACAGCCAGTATAAGGATAAGGCCTGTGATTAATGTGCCAATTTGCACGCAGTCGAAGAACAGTGTGCTGCCTCCACTGTTTCCCTTAAGGAAAGGTAGATTAGAAAGGTGCAACAATTAATGTAGAAAAACCTGGATTTGTCTGTACTGATTTCATGCTTTTTTGGGTGTTTTTCACAGATTAAAATGAGGTTACAGCTTAATCTGATGGATTTTTCTGTTAATTTAGCTGATTATTATCAGCTACTGGTTTGCTTAATAATCAAGAATCATCCTTAAAGTCTTAAAGACCCTTGTTTTATTTATGCGACCTTAATTAACTTCTCGGGCCTAACTAACACATTCATCCAGACAACAGAATCTGCTCAGACTATTATATAAAGAGTGCATATCTTTCTTGATTTAATTGTTGTTGATGTTGCTATTATCAATGCTGCATAGCATTAAAGTCGGTACCTGGATTCTGGAGAGCTCCTTGAGATGTCATATGCTTTTAAAGAGGAGTTCTAAACTAAAGTCTGAAGCTGTTTCACTTGATCCATGTGTGTACTTTCATTTGATGAATTTAAAATTTGAAAAGACTATCTAAAAGAATCATGGGCAAGAGTATGCCGATTAAGTAATTTAGCACTGGGTAGTGGTAAGACGCAGGTTTCATAATCTTTCGGATTTAGATTTCGATCTTCATGGATCAGAATACGAGAGGCTTCTAATTATATATTAGTTTTCTTTTGTACTAGACAGTAGTTTAAGTTCTTTCTATTTGATGAATGATAAGGTTGTAAACTTTTCCTCTTAATTTCAATGTATTTGATTGAATGCAACGTAATTTAGTTTCAAGAATTTGAAAAGACTATCTAAAAGAATCATGGGTAAGAGTATGCCGATTAAGTGATTCAGAAATGGGTAAGGGTAAGGAGGAAGTTTCATAATCTTTCGGATTTAGATTTGATTAAGTGATTATTTCGATCTTCATGTAATCATATAATATTCATATAATATTTTCATTAGTATGATATTGTCCACTTTGGATTAAATTCGTACAGATTTGTTTTTGGGCATCTCTTAGAAAATCTTGTAATAATGGAGTTGAGTGAACACTTTTATATTGGACAAATCTCCTCCAATCTTCAGATGTGGGATGAGTTTGCTTCACAATAATCATCTCCTCAAACCAAGACCACACCACTTGTGACCTCTCCTTCACGGTCAATCCGTTTGATCTGCCAAGCCTCATTTTCAGGATCAATCCATTTGATCTGCCAAGCCTCCCTTTTAGGATCAATCCGTTTGATCTGTCAACCATCTTGCACCGCCGCTACTCTTTTACGGGACATGCCGCCTAACCTCCTTAATGTCAAGAAGACTTTCGATACAAGACATCAACCGCAGATCTTCAATTGCTAGGTCGTCTGACCTTCCAAACATAGGTCAATTCACCTGACCCACTAAATATCTTGTACCGCCGTTATCACCCAACTGGACCCGCTACCTGAGTATCACTTGTCAGGAAGACTTTTGACACAAGGCACCCTGCAGGTCTTCGGTCTTGTTGTCAACCGGGAACTTCTCATAACACGCATTCCACCACTCTGACAAGTCCGAAGTTGGACTCTGATACCACTTGTTGCGGAAGCGTCGAATAATATTTAGAACTATAATACCTAAAATTTCACAAAGAAAAATGAGATAAAATAATAAATTAAGTATAACTCAAAATAAGGCTATTAAAAGGTGTAAAGAAAAAACTAACAAAATTAACGAGAGAGACTTTGTTTGAACGTTTTAAGTTAGACGAGGGAGGAATCGTGTTAGCTCCTCACAAAACTATTACACAATTTCAATGTGGGATAGAAAATACTTGTTCCAAACCTAATTCTCTAATGTGGGATACAAAGTTGGGCCAAAACCAAAACTCTCCTCTAAATTTCTTGTTTCTATTATATTTGTCGTTTAATTAAGAAAATAAAAAAGAAATCCTTAACAATTATAATTTTTTTGGGTTTTCTATACTCGTAATCTTATTTTATTAATCGCATTACCTCTCGAATTAAATCCCGACTCCGTCAAGGAGCACCACCACACCCCATTGAAATGAATTTATGAGCCCTACTATGCACCATTGAAGGGGTATCATTTCATGTTATTAGACTTAAAAGCACATCTAAACCTCGTACACATTATTGGTGAAGATGATGGAAATGTACGTACGTTGGCTAGTCATATTCTTTCAAAACCATTAAAACTTACGGCAAACCAAACCAAAATTTTCCTCCTCCTTAATCACTAGCCATTAATACTATAGTTCATATTCATAATTAATTGAATGATGGAGCTAGATATATTATATTACACCAACTGGTTTCCATACGATGTTTCTGTATCTTACAACAGTCGAGGTTGATGGCATACATGGAATCAGTAAAATGGCAGGAAACCGATGTGGATTGTTGCAGTAAACCAACGCTGAAAAGGTTGTAATGAAATATATACGAATATCTATGATGCATGGATATGGGGCGACACGATACGTATTGTTGCGTCCAGCCAAAAACTTTAGAGATTAATCCCTCTTTCCTCAAGGATCTTACCGAAGTAAGCCAGGGTTTCAGAGAGACTAATCAAGAGATCAGACCAAAAGCCTGGATCGTCATATCTCAAGGGTCGTTTATATAGAATATCGGACTTAGAGTTTTAGTCATTTACGTTACCTTCTCTTCTATTCGATTTCTTATGATCTTACCAGATTCTTCCGTATCTTATTTAGTTGTTTCTTGCCCGGCACTCCTCTAGATATCCTTATGCTCCACGGTCTTCTATCAGCTCGTTATACTTACGAGCTGATTCGTCTGCTCGTCTGTTCTCTTCTATTCGTCTTATACTTGCGAGCTGATTCGTCTATTCGTCTGCTCTCTTCTGTTCGTCTTATACTTGCGAGCTGATTCGTCTGTTCTCTTCTGTTCGTTTGTTTTTAGCGAACTCTTCTATTCGTGTTGTGCTATTGACTTGGGCTTTGGCGTTATCCGAATGCAGCTCGTCATTCCCCAACTCGCAATTCGTAAGATTTCAAGGAGCGAGCTCACACCGCGAGCTCCCCCACACAGCTCGTAGTAAGCTAGTTCTCCTCAGTCTAACTCTCATAAGGCTGATCACATGTCCTAGGTGGGTAGGGCCCCATCACGTATATACCAATACAATTTTATTTTTTTTTAAATTTTCACGTGATGAGAGTCGAGGATAAATGTGCTATTTTTAGAAGTATTCGTACATAATTTATATAGTTCAAAATGTTGTCTTGAAGGTCAATTATATAGTATTTGCTTCAATATCAATTTTATCATTTCGTATCATATTGGATATTTCTCATGGGCAAATTAAGAAAAATCTGAATGGTTATGCCTGTATTTTTATTTTCGCGTCCTTATACATGCATCATATGTAAAACACCTATAATTTTTTTTGATTAGTTAAAAATGATGCATGAACGCTCGCAAAATAACAATTGTTATGTTGTCTCGGACACCTATCATCGATAAATTTACAAAAAATATATGTATCATTATGTCCGTATCTCTATATTTATATTCATAGATATAAATTAAAACTTTATTATAAATCCGCAACATATCAAAAATGATGATCGATCAAGAGACCAAGAAACTGAGAAAGTATAAACCTTACAGGCCATTCCAGGCCCAATAATTTTTGTGTATAGGGCCTACGGGCCAAGAAAGGTCACCATCATAGTTTTATTTTATATTGGAGTGGAAATGTGGAATAGCCTTAATTCAAATTATAATTTTCCACTGTAAAGAAAAAATATATAATATTCCTCTCAGGACAAGCTTTCTTAATATTTATTATCCCACGTACATGGCACTGTGCAATTTTTAATCAGATCTTCCGATACTAATCTTATCAACATCCTTTTTAATACTTGTTTGTTAATAATTAACCACAACTTTATCTTATCTTAACATACTTTAATAGCCTTGATGTCGCACTCATGAATTTATTAAATAATGTCCCCACCCACATTTTATTGTATTCTATTCTTCAACGAGAAAAGTTGTAACATAATTTGAATTAATTTGTCACGCTGCCTGGCCTGATTAGTTAGATGTCTTGCTTGGTTAACAACAACATTAATGATATTAATAATTATTTATGTATTTGGTGTACATTGATAATAACTTTCTCATCGGAATTATGCACATTTTGGTATATTTTAGATAATAATCGATTAAAAATTGAAATTTCAGGTAGTGATATACGAATTTACATAATTTGGATAACAAGATATAATCAATCCTAAAAATTCATGACTAAATCAATAGTGATATATATTGGATTTTTTTTTATATAATTCCATTGTTTTGAGTTTTGACAAGTAGTGAACAAGCTGACTATCAACTATTATAAATTCTAATTTAAATTCCATTCGATCGAAATAACCAATTAAAATAATAAATATATTACATTTATCTTTTAATTTTTTCTTTTCTTTTCAAAATTTTCTACCAAGTATGAGTTAGAATTACATGCCCTTATGATGTTCACATATAGATACGACCGCACGAAGCCATATCATATTGATAACAGATATTATTTTTGAAAATTTTCATATAAAAGATATTCTATACAGTATCTGGTACAAGTGTTCTCGATACGATACGATGACACGTTGGCGCATTTAATTTAGAGCCTGCCACATCGGACCAAATCTTCTGCTCCAATTTTATACTTCATCTTCTGCTCCACTTAGCAGATCTGTGACACGTGTGATTTTATTAAACAATAAAAATAATATGTTAACTAAGAGAAACTACAGCGTTAATGAGGTGTTAACGGAGAAAAATTCTCGGTTATGTGAGAAAATTTTTCTCTATTATATAAGAAAAAAAAAAACTTATCAAATCTTGTGAAAATCTTCAACAAAAAAACTCTTCTGAAAATCATAAAGAAAAAATCCTCATCTATCTCATATATCTTCGGAAAAAAAAAAAAGAAGAGATATATTCAGTAAACAAAAACTAAAAAAACATCTCATATATCTTCAACAAATCAGATATACATAGACAGATTTAATCCATGCAACATAAAAGAGTTACGATCAAATCGTGTGGATGATATATTTTTCTAATTTAATTAATTATATGATCCAAATTGAGAAATCTTAGGATTTGGGGATAGACATGAGTTTTGATTCAGATTGAAATTCTGGGTTGAGAATTTGGGGGATTTGAAAGAAGAAGACTTAAATGTTGGAGGTTTGAGAAAAATCTTCTGAAGATTCCCCGAATTTGCCCTATTTGAAAGAAAGAAAACAAATGTTGGAGGTTTGAGAGAAAAAGCATCGGAATGGGTATTTTTCCTATTTTGGGGAGAAAAAACTGACTATTTGTTCTTTGAGAGTTTCGGGGAATTTTTGGAGGAGAACCAGAACTCTGAAAATTTAGGTGAGAGAGAAGATGAACGTGACCTCCGTTAACAGAACCCGTTAATGAGTTATTTCTGTACGTTAAGTGAAATATATTAAATATACACGTGTCGCACATCTGATAATTGATGCAGCAGATGGAGTATAAAATTGGAGCAGAAGATCTCATCCTCTGCCACATGCACATATATACTCCCTCATTGTATAGCCCATAATCATCGATCAAACAAATCTCCCATGGCCGCCGCCGCCGCGAAAGAAATCGTCACCGACCTTTCTCCGGTCTTAAAAATCTACAACAACGGCACCGTGGAGCGGCTCATGGGTTCAGCCACCGTCCCACCATCACACTCCGCCACCACCACCGCCGCCGTCTCCTCCAAAGACACCGCCACCCCTCCAACCAGACTCTACCTCCCCAACCTTGCCCACCCAACTCAAAAGCTCCCCATCTTCGTCTACTTCCACGGCGGCGCCTTCTGCTTCGAATCCGCCTTCTCCTCCGCCACCCACCGCTACATGACCACCCTCTCCGCCGCCGCCAAAGCCCTCATCGTCTCCGTCGAGTACCGCCTCGTCCCCGAACACCCTCTCCCCGCGGCCTTCGAGGATTCTTGGGCTGCCCTCAATTGGGTCTGTTCTCACAATCTTCATGATCATGAACAAACCCATTTCCAGAAAGATCCCTGGATATCAAACCACGGCGATTTCGACAGAGTCTTCATCGGCGGCGACAGCGCCGGAGCAACCATCACCCACTCCATGGCGATGCGTTCCCTGTCGGATCCTTTACCCGGAAACGTGAAAATCACCGGTGCGATTCTCTCTCATCCGTATTTCTGGGGCTCAAAGCCGATTGGGAACGAACCCAAAGAAGACATAGAGGAACAATTCTGTTACAGGCTTTGGTTGTTCTGCCACCCGAGTGCCGGTGGTGGGATCGATAATCCGATGATCAACCCGATTGCGGATGGAGCCCCGAGTCTTTCCCGGCTTGGATTCTCCAAATTGCTCGTTTGTTTGGCGGAAATGGATATCTTTACTGGTCGGGCGATTGCGTATGTCGACAAATTGCAGAAAAGCGGGTGGAAAGGAGAAGCGGAGGTGGTGGTGGTAGAAGGAGAAGACCATTGCTTTCATATTGATGATCTTGAGGCGGAGAAGGCCAAGAATCTCATCAGACGTATGGCTTCGTTCATTTCGCAGGAAAAAGAATAAGGGACAAAAAAATTTTGTCATCTTGAATTATGATTTTTTTTTTTTAAATTTTGTAATGTAAATTAAAAAATATTTAAAATTGTAAGATCAACTAGGCATTTTCAAGAAAGTGCAACTTGATTCTTTTTCTTTTTTGAAAAAGGTGCAACTTGATTCTTCATGTTGTGATATGGGCATGAAATTCCTTTTACGTATTAGTTATTACATAAATAGTAGTCAAGGTTAGGTTGCGACCTTGACCATATTTTAGTTTAAATTGTAAAATAAAAAAAAATTATAATTCAGAGTGATAAAAAAATTTATGGGAAATGAGGAAAAACTCCTTAGAAAAATATGAAATGATATAATAGATCACTCTTTCCTCCCACACAAACTATTTTGTTAACATAGTATCTCTTATATACGATTTTATACTTTTTTTTTGTATGTTAATATTTCAAAATATAATTTTCATATTTCATATATAAAAATTAACAGAGCAAATTACATTTTTGGTCTCATAGGATTAGGTCTTTTGCAATTTTAGTCCCATATTTTTTAAATTAGACATATTTAGTCCCATTATTTTTAAAAATAAAACTGAGTATCTAAATTTAAAAGTAGAGTATTATTAAATGTTAAAGTACTCCAGTTTAAAATTAATGTATGAGAAGGAAAAAAAAAAAAGAAAAAAAAAAGAAGTATTGTTTGTAAAAGCTAAAGTACTTATGTTTTAAATTAAAATATTATTCATAAAAGTTAAAGTACCTAGATTTAGAATTGAAGTATTATTCGTATTCAAATTTAAAAATAGAGTATTGTCCGTAAAAATTAAAGTACTCACATTTAAAATTGAAATATGAAAAGGAAAAACAAACAGTAAGGAAAAGAAAAAAAAAATTAAGGGTATTAAAATCAATTTAGGTGAGTGGGAAGTGAAATCTAATTATAAATTTGAACCCATGAGTTTATTATTAATATTTTTTATATGGGGGAGTAAACTAAATTATTTTCAACTAATACAAAGTTATTAATTATGATCCCAATAACTATTTTCAAAAATAATAATAGTAGAATAAATTTACTAGTGAATGCATTATTTAGAAAATTAATTAAGTTTGTTAATATAAATATTTCTTGTTGATATGATCCTGTTAGGAGATTTGGGACAGCGCAGCTGGTAATCGTCATATCTTCGCAATTATTTAAATTTAATTCCCACAAAAAAAAAAAAAATATATATATATATATAAATTGAACATTTGGTAAGACATCTTTGTCATGATTTGGACAAGATGATCGTATCTTGGAATTTGCTAGGGACACTTCTGCAGTCGTCATAATTTCGAAGAATTGTGGAAAGTTCAAACCAATTCTCATGTTTCACGCCATTTGTAATAATGAAAACCAACACTTACACGCCTAAAGCAATATATTTTTGGCACGAGTCCTCCAAAAACTCATGGCATTATAAATTTAAATTTCACGTTTTATTCATTAATCATGATTGAGTATCACCTCGTCAACAAATTTTTTGATCGAAGTTGTTCAAACACGTACATAATACTCATTTTCTGGAACAAAATTATCATTAATAGGAAGAGTTTTGCACCCTAAGTGGTCCGTTCTTATTTCACCTATGGAAATAGATTATAGAACCAAAAAATAATACTCATCTCGGGTAAATATCACTCTTCTTCTCGACAACACAACTAAAATATTAATATAATGGGTGATGGTATATATCTCATCTCACAAAAATTAATAATAGAAAAAAATTTGAAAAAAAATGTTAACGATTTACATATCCTGCACCAACCAAATAGAATCAAGTTCAAGAGAATATATATATATATTACCGTGTGAATGACTATCACAGGTGATAGTACTGAGCGTCATAGTCGATTGAGTGTAACCACTTAAATTTTTAGAATCTCTATCAATTTCATCGACATTTATTTATGAGAAACACAATAAAAGAGTATGTATATGCTCTCTCTCAAACTTGATTTGGAAAAGTATTTCAATGATTCATTAGAGGATAAGAAATTCATGGACGTTGTTGGAATTCATCTTGAGAAGGAAATATATACCACCAAAATTTCTTCGGATTTTTCTCTAATATTATCAAAAAAAAATTCTGTCGTCTTTCTTCCTAGCTATTTCTCCATCATTTTCGATTCTTTTTCTTGATTCAAGAAGAATCCACAGTCATCTATATACTCTTTGGGGAGATATATTAATTAATCTTTCATTTTTCCAATTAGAACTGAAGAGATGTTGTTCAAGTATAATCAATAAAAAGATTATTTAGCATCCCGAGTATTACTAGTGAAAGATTATGCAACTTAGTATGTTAAAGTGAGTTGAAAATAGAATGACTATTATTAGTAGGAATAAAGAAGTGAATAAAACATAAAATATAAAAATCAACTTAGCACATGAAAAATAAAATGACTATTTATTAGTAGGAGTAAAGAAATGAATTTTATTGTCCGATTACAATCAATAAAAAGATTATCCAACATCCCGAGTATTACTAGTAAAAGATTATGCAATTTAGTATGTTAAAATGTGTTAAAAAATAGAATGACTATTATTAGTAGGAATAAAAATAAAATATAGAAATCAAACCTAGCACTTAAATAATAAAATGACTATTTATTAGTAGGAGTAAATAAGAAACAAAAATCGCTAGAAGGAGGGCTTGAACCTCCGACCTTGTGGTTAACAGCCACACGCTCTAACCAACTGAGCTATTCCAGCAATTGTTTCAACATGAATTAGATTAATATAATTTAATCTAAATACAGATTCGCTTTTTTCCACAATCCTAGTGTATTTACTCCTTAAACCGTATGTTATCAAAATTAACTTAAATAACCTTGTGTAATATATTTATTGTACACCACCCCTCCGACACATGACATCACAATTATGGTATGATTTACCTATTTTACGCTTATATTTTAATTTTTTTTCTTAATTATTTTGAGTTTTCTTTTTTTAATTATTTTTTGGTGCCCTTCTTCCTCCTCATCATCTAACCCTGCAAATTCATGCCATAGCCACCCACTTCAGACTCCACCTCAACCCTTCCTCCAACCCACAAACCCACCACACACACCCTCCAACTTGAATAAACAATCAAACAGCATACACCACACCACCATTTGCACCATCGCCCCATCAGCACCACCACACCACCATAGCCTGCACCACCGCACCATAATTGTATCGAACCACCACCGTCTTACTACTAGCCACACCCACCGCACCACCGCCTTACTACCACCACATTGCCATGCTGCCGAAGCACTGCCGCCGAAGCACTCACCTCCTTAAAACCGAACAATCTCAACACAAAGCGGGCACGCAACACATACAATTTCAGATTTAGAAAATGTTCAACTCCCATAAAACACAAACACAAGGTCCTGTCGAGGATCTGACGAGGGTGGAGGAGCTTGGGTTACTGTGGTGGTGATGGGGTGGAGATAAGGACGGAGGAGCTCCGGTGGCTGTGGTGGCGCCAATGGCACCGGCGGTGGTGGTGGTGCCGCCGCTCTGTTAATCTATCTATATATATATATATATATATATATATGCGTCGATATATATATATATATATATATATATTGTATATATATGATCGAGCCAAATTTTCGATGATGGGCCGATCTGGATATCTGGTCCGAGCACTTAAATTTGTTGGTTGGGAAGTCGCCGCTCTTTGCTCGAAATCTGAGGAAAAATGAAAGGAGGGGTGAGATCGAGGCCAACTCGGGGAAGGTGGGAGTGATGCCCGGGTTGATACTCTGACGCTCAAGTCAGAATTGATTTGAGAAAGTCGAGTATTGAGTGCATTAAATGCGGTAGGTGAAAAACTTACCTGTGTCATAAATGAGGGCATTTATATATAAGGTAAAGAGAGAGAAATGGTCCCGTCAATGTGCCTCTACCCCAAGCTAACATGTGCCTCATTATCATCTAGCATTTAATGCGTGGTCGGCCACTCATCTGGGAGAGAGATAGTGGGCTGGTCAGCTATGGTCTCGGAACGTGTCGAGGGCGATGGGTCGAGGACGATGGGACTCTTGACGGTCGAGGTACGGAGCGGTAAAAGTGGGTGAAGGTTAATTGTGGGTCGACCTCTTCGGTCGACGGTGTAGACCCAATCGAGATGACAGATGGCACGCTGTGATGGGTCCACGTGGGAAAGCGGTTCCAGGCCACGTCTATATATACATATATATATATATATATATATATATATATATATGTTAGGAATAGTACCCTAAAAGCCGATTGAATATCCACTTTGTACTTTTCCTTATTGTAATCACAGACAATCTTTGAATGAAATAACGAATTGAGGCAACACTTCTTTATATGCTCTTGTTTGGTATGCGTTTACTTTAGCTGTGCATGTATGAGAACTCCCCTAATCCTGATGACTTTAGGACTCTACCATTTAGGTGAAATGGTTCATGAAACGAGCCCTATATCACATAAGTCATGACTAGTTAAGTACTCCAAGCTGATGAATCCTACAGACAGTGGGAGTGTCAACCTGACTCCTTTAAGGCTTGCTTGTGGGATCACGCCCTTAAGAAGGACCACCTTATTTCATGGAGGTGTAAAGTGTATAGTTGATACGTGCGTGATACATGAGGGTGCTTACTTCCATAAGTAAGTTCACTGAGGTGCCCCGTATGAGAAGATTCCTAAATGGGAAAGGAAGTTTCTATTTCAGGAAATGGAAACTTCTAGATTAGGAAATATCTCGCGAGTCATTGATGTGATTAATTGATCCTTAGACTTGAGGTTCCATGTCACTTTATGGGTTAACTCTGTAGTCTTAGGTATAAGCTTTAAAGGGTGTCGCCTTAGACAACTGATTTAAGGCTTATGCTGGGGCTGCACAAGTGATTCATGAAAGTGAATGAGAATCAAGAAAGGACCTACACTTGCATTTGCAAGGTGATCTCTTATTGTGTAAGTCATTCATATGCCATATGGAGTCCTTGGCCAAGGCAATAGATCGAGACATCAAGAAAAGGGTTTCTTGGATTGAGATCAAACGGATATGAAATGCATTTAGCTTTAAGACCGGATTATTAGGTTCTGATTATTCCCTTACCCTAGATCATGGTTGAGAGATAGAAAGTAGGAGGATTCTATCTCACACGAAACAATGACTTAAAGGTTCTGCCGAATCGAGACATTCCAATTCAGCTAGGGGTTAAACACCTATTGCTAGACTATGGTCGTTTAATCTGTAGACTGATTGATTAATTAGTGAATTAATTAATTAGGGTCACTGCTAATTGAATTGAGAACCTAGAGGGTCACACACAACAAATTAGAAATTCTTTTGGTTCATGTGTTGAACACCATCCTTTCTCCAAGATAAATTAAACCCTAGGTAAAGCCTAAACACTAACTAGAGAACTAGCATCCTTACTAGTTAGATTGTAGTCAAGTTGGTGGACTATCTCTAGAGAGCTTCAAGTTAGAAGTTTTGAAGATTCGAGCTTTACCAAGGAGAGGGGATCAAGCCGCGAGAAGAGCGTTCTTGGGTGGCTTGAAACGCTTCAAGAAAGATTATTGAAAAATAAGTTTCTAATCTCTACGAATTTGGATACACGATTGCGAGTCTAAGATCCTTTTGTTGGAAAAATTTTAAATTTCCGCTGCTTTCTGATTCCAGTTTTCCAACTATATATATATATATATATATATATATATTTAATTTGTTGGACACAACAGGGGTATAATAGTCATTTTAAGGGGAACAAGTGGAGAAAAATGTTGTTAGAGTCACACTTTAGGCGCGTGAGCCACCAACTATGCTTATAAAACATAAGGTTTTATATGTGACATTTTATATCATAAGGTTTTTTGTGTTAATTTGGCCTAACACATGGGTTTTATATTTAACCGTTCTGTTGCAGGCTCATTTTTCTCTTAGAATCATCTTACAGATAATTTAATCATTACAACCCAAATTCCCAAATAAATAAGATGATGCATTTTTTGGAACGCATCATCTGGCGCCGTCTGTGGGAAATCGATTAAATCGAGCTAGGCCGTGAGAACACAATGGATGATATTTTCCCAGATTACAAATCTCAAGTTTACAAGATAAGTTCTCCTTATTCTTATTCTTATTCTTTTTGATAATTACACCATATGGAGCATCTTTTAACATTACTGTTTGAGAATTCTATTATCACGAGTATGTAAATTGTTCCCAAATTGTTCAACTCTAAAAAAAAAAAAATATATTAATAATAAGAACTAGCATGTTGTACGTGACTTCAATATCTATGGTTTGAAAGTTGTTCTATTCATGTTGGGAGCTTTGTGAAATGTATTTTATCTCGTTTGAATAGCCTAATTATATTTCATTAGGGCTTAACTAAATACCAATTGCCTAAATTTAATGGATTATCATGCTTTTAATGATTCCAAATTGAATTTAAGATTCAAAAGTTCATGAATCACGTAATTAATTAGTTCTCTAATATCAAGCCTGTGAGGCAGACATTCTTTCAGGAATCCACTGATCCCCGAATTTGCAAGATATGTAGCATGAAAAAATTCTTCCACTTGGAGGTTGTACCTGCCTACTGGAATTGACGCTCGAAGGAGGAAACAACACGAAGCTTCAACAAGCCCAAGAGCTGCTGGAACCATGCCTATATCGGAGGATAACCCCATAACTGGGTCTGCGGGACTCCCAACCTCAGAAGCATGCATGGAATTCTGGGTTACCAAGGCAGCAGGAGTCATTTCAAGATCCTCAGGAAGCGAAGAATCCCGCGTGGCCGCAGTAGGAGGGACAGGGCTAACCTCCTCGGGAAGGCTACTCACTTGGCCCCTTGGAGTCTTACCTAAAACATCCAAAGTGGTGGCGTCCAAGGAAACCGAGGAATCAGGAAGTCCAAGCAAGCCTGCTAGCCCAGACACGGAGTCCAAAGCAGCCTCCTCATTCAGAAAATCCACTTCCGTGAAGCCATTAACTGTGAATTGCGCTACACATGCCTGAAACCCATGATGAAACAATAAAGTTGTCCTCCAAAGCAGGACGTTCTTGAAGTCCGAGGATGCGATGAACTCTTGACGAACCTGTTGTGCATGTTCCTCCAGAAGATGCTTACCCTTATCGCTTCCAGGAAAGTCACGGAAGGCTTGCTTGTATGCCTTCCTCATAACGCATCCTTCTCTTTGGTCATCTGTTTTATGTCCTGTTCCAATTTCTTGCTCTGGGTGATGGCATCCTCTCTTTGTGAGCGAAGACGGGGCGTATCCTTGCTCAAAGTATCCACTTGCTTCTCCAAAACCGATATCTACTGCTGGAGGCTTTCAACAGTAGGGAGCCTAAGAAGCTCCAATAGATGGCTAGTGAAGAGGACCACCTGAAGGAAGCAAATCATTATACACAACGTTCAATACTACTATAATCAATTGCAAAAATATGAATACTACCTCAGCTAATGAGGAAGATAGACGATCCTGAACGTCTCGCCGAGTCAGAGCCTCCATGTAAGTACCACCAGCAGGAGGCACCAAACCTTGAAGGAAGGAGCGACTCAAATCAGCACTCATCTCCTGCAGCAGCGAGGAAGAGTCCTGCACCTCCCAAGAGGGCTTGAAAGTGTTGCTTCCTGAACCAGTCGCCTTGCCCTTAGAACGTTTGGAAGAGGGAGGTATGCCGATGGCAGGAGGCACCTGGTCATCCTCTAAAGAATGCTTGCTCTTGTCAGCATCCTTGACACACAGAGAGGAGCGCTTAGAAGAGGCTCCCGGAGGGGGATCACCGTTGCTGCCCCCGCTGCAGGAAGTTCACCCCGTTGTGCCATCCTTGCGCAGACTGTTAAGATGCTCATTGAGTTTGGAAAGTACCATGGCATTTTCTACAAAACAGGAAAAGAAACATATACCAACGACTCGTAGATGAGGGGCTCAACAATCAAATCGGGAGCAACATAAAATATTTATGGGTAACATACTGACGAAAAGCAAATGGATGGAACACCACATATGAAACCTCGTTAAAGCATTCCAGGATGCATGGTGACTGAAAAAAAAGAATCAAGGGCAATCCAACGAAAATCCACTCTATTCTAAACATGGGGACCCTCCCCACTACCAATGGTGGCCAGAAACTAGCAGGGAGGATTGCATTGTTAGGCGCCCCATATCCCACTTTGCTCATAGAAGCCTCTCATTTTTCAATGTATCATGCGAATCCAACAACTAGAAAGGCCAAGGTGCTTTTGAGGAGCCCAAAGAGTATGAGCAGGAATACCGCAAGTGGTAAAACCACCCTTAAGAGAGTCGCTACATGCTTATCTATCCGTGACGTAGCAGGCTGTCAGTGCCGCCCTCCTAAATGAGGAAGGAAGATACTGGCTCTGGAAGGTAGACGAACCAATTACCCAGGAAGAAAGTGAAATTAGAGCAGTGGGAGACCACCCTTGGATCTTGCATACCGACGGATTAGCCACCCTGTGCCCAATACGAGGCATTGATAGTTGAAATGAGGTTATCCCTGGAAGTCAAAGCTAGAAACCTGACCAAACATTCACACTCTTAACTGAGGATATGTCATGTAGGAGGGCAATACGAGGCTAGAGACGAGCGGATGATCAAATAGCTGAGGAAGATAGAGAGAATCAGGAAGGAGTTCCTAACCTTTCAAATAAATATGATTCCAATGGAGGAAAACAGGAAGACAGACTACCAAGCAAAGCTGGCAAGCTCCCTAGAGGAACGCCATACATCGAGAATTATGATCCTAACATTTCCAACATGCCCGAAGAAAGGGGAGGTGCTCACTTTAGACTTACAAAATGACCGGATAGAAGAAATCACATATTTCTTCTTGAGGAGGAAGGATCGCAACTGTTGCGAAAAATACATGAGGGAGGATGCAGATGCCACTCAGAATGGATGACGATATCTAGAAAAACCCGGAAGACCTGTGGCTTCTAACCCAATCTCAAAGCAAATGCGAAGAATTTTGTGTTAAGGCGTTGACAATGACGGAGACATGCACCCTTGATCCATAAGTTGGCCTGGTCATAGACCACCAAGCAAACAGGCAGGAAGAAGTCATAAATCGTGTCATCCTACAAGGAATAAAAATCAGGATGGAGTAAGCTTGAGGACTATGGGCAAGACAACTCCCTTTTGACCTGCGGGTACAAAGAACTACTATAATTGACCCAACAGTAGAAGAAACCCGAGACAATGTGCACCTAAAGATGACCCGATGCGAAAACAGGATGGCGAGTTCACACGATCAATGAGTGAAGCCCCACGACCTCCGAGGTGACGACCTAGAATCTTGGAGGGAGGATACCTTGGAATCTATTCAAAAACTAAAACCAAAAGGGGGAGGCCCTTACAAAGTGACTAGGATGCTAAGACACGGTGCCTATACCATGGTAGACATAAAGGACGGAGAATTACGGCGTTCCTTGGAATACACCAAGCTTGAAGAAGTTCTTCACCTAGGAGGCTTCACTATGTCTTATCAAATTATGTCTGGTAGTATGACAACTCCTATGTGGCATGCCTTTTCCCTTTATAATTATTCATGCAGGTGTGCAAATTGTGCCTCCTCAAGCGCTAAGGAGGATGGTATAATCACTCAAAGATGACATATAACACTTATCTCCTCCTACAAAACTCATAGGACGAATGTCCCCTTATGAAATTTATTTCTCATAGGACGAACGTCCTTTTACAAAATTCATTTCTCATAGGACGAACGTCCTCTTTCAAAACTCATAGGACGAATGTCCTCTTACGAAATTTAGTTCTCATAGGACGAACGTCCTTTTACAAAATTCATTTCTCATAGGACGAACGTCCTCTTTCAAAACTCATAGGACGAATGTCCTCTTACGAAATTTATTTCTCATAGGACGAACGTCCTTTTAAAAAATTCATTTCTCATAGGACGAACGTCCTCTTTCAAAACTCATAGGATGAACGTCCTCCTGCAGACTCATTTCAAAAAGGCAAACGCCCTTCTTACAATATTCATTTATGTAGGGTAAACGCCCTTGAAAAGCAACGCATTACACAAACGCCCCTAAATCGAAAATTCAGGTGGCCATTGTTACCCTCCAATAGAAATCAAGAGTGTAATCATCACCCTTCTCTTACAAAGAATTCAAGGTGTTATCTATGCCTATCTACAGGATTTCTGGATTACATAACCACTCTCATATTATGGAATTCTGGATGGCATCTATGTTTTTCTACAGGATTTTTGGCTTATATCATTATTCTTTTATTAAGGAATTCAGGAAGTCATCTATCTACAGGAGTCCTTGGTTCAATCACTCCTTCATATTAAGGAATTCAGGGCGGCCCCTATAGACTTCTACAAGATCATCAACAACAAAAAGACTATGGTTTTAACACAAGCCCAACAAAAGAAAAATAAAGACAGTGTTGTTCTCCTTGCTATCCACAGAAAGCCATCTACTATTTTCAAAAAGACAAAGCCAATATACCTTGGTACCAAAAAATCATCCGACAAAGAAGAGACATCCTCAAGCAGGAAAATCATAAAAAATATGGTCAAAGTATTAAACTCCCAAAAGGAAGGAAGCTAGGAGACAGGGGTGTCAGAGAGGTCAACCGGAGGAGCTCCATCTTCCCTGGCAGTATCACCATTCCAAGCAGTCTCAGAAGTAGGCATGGATTCCTGAACTGCAAAGGACTCCAGGACATACCAGGAGAAGAAGGAACGCTGGTCTTCTCAGGATGGCCGCTTTTTTGACTTCCTGGACTCCAACCTGAAGAAGTAAACAAGGACAGGAAGCATGAGCATTCAAGGAGATCGAGGCCTCAACAAGTCCAAGCAAGCCAACCAATACCTGTACGGACTTCAAGACGGCCTCCTCACTCAGAAAATCTCATCCCAGGAATCCATTAGCAGTAAACTGCGTCTTACATGCCTGGAACCCATGATGACACAAGCAGGCCAACCTCTGAAGTAGGAGGCCTTTGAACCTCAAAGAAGTCATTAATTCTTATCTAGCCTACTGCGCGTGATCCTTAAGAAAGCGCTTGCCCTCATCACTCCCCAAGAAAATTGCAAAAGACTTGCTTCCTCATTCCTTTGTGAACAAAGGCGTAACGCATCCTTGTTAAAGAGTCTCCACCCGTTCTTTGAGATCAAGATTTTCTGCTGAGGGTTTTTAACAGATGGAAGTCTATGAAGCTCCAGCAAATGGCTACTCAGGAGGTACCATGCCCCAAACGAAGGAGCAACTCAGATTGGTGTTCCACTACGGCAGTAATGAAGGGCTTTCCTGCATCTCCTAGGATGGCTTCAAAATGTTGTTTCCTAAACTTATCACCTTGCCCCTGCATCGTTTGGCCTAATTTATATCTCTTAGCCGGAGACTAACACTGAAGTGACTTCGTTCATGGTTCTTCTCCCAAAAAGATGAACAACACACCAAATCCATCAATAGCCTCACTGATCCAGAGGAGTCCTAAATAAGACTTGCTACCTCTTTGTAAAACTGAGGAATTGGAAAGCTCATCCTCCCTCCCAGCCATGCAAACCTTGTGGTTGGAACTCCTTTGAATCCCCTGTGGATTTCTGATCTCCAGCATGCCTACCAACTTTAGAGGGAACACCAGCTTCTCTAGCAGTGTCCTTCCTTGCAGAGGTTTCCTTCCTCGAAACAACATGTTGAGCCAAAGAAAAGAGCTTAGTCATTTCAGGGTCGTTGTAAAACTTCAACAAGGATAAAGCCACTAATAACTGAGAGGAAACACTTGCTCTTTCAGGAGGATTATTCTTCAGACCTCCTAGCCTCTTACCTAAGGAAGCATGCAGAAAGAGGAGGCACAAAGGAAGGATAAGAGGATGTTGCAAATGCGAGATATAGAGAACGAATGAAAATCTATCCAAATGACACTTGAACCAGACTTACTGGCATCAAGTGTGGCAACAACAAGCGAGAACGAGGAGTCAGGAAGCCCTAGCATGGCAGACAACCAAAGGATGAACTCCAAAGTGGCATCCTCGCTCACGAAGGTCCTGATCACCCATCACTACATAACAAACAAGATGACAAAACAATTCATAGCCGTCAGAACACATCAATCAACAAATAATAATATGGTAAGAGAAAGCGAAAATAACCGGGTGAGACTTATCAATTTAAAGTGTCATGAATTTCTATTCTCTCTATGCTATATCTCACACGAGGTGTGTTTCCACATATGTTTCTTCTCATAGCAAGCATAAGTATCCATTACATTAGCATATTTCAAACATCACAAGCTTTAATGATTAATCTAGCAAAAGCTCCTTAGCCAGCTATAATTCTTGTGAAAGTTGATTTGTCTCAAATATTTAAGATATCATGATTATCTTTCGAAATCTAAAAGTTTTTAATTTCTTCGAAAAATAAGAGTTTCAATATATTTCTACTTCTTAAAATCTCTAGATTTGAATTGCAACTCTTGAAATCTCTAAACATTTGATCATCTCAATTTCCTTGGTAGTGCGGTTGTTTAACCTTTCAGGAAACTATTCCAAGACGTTTTGCCGGGAAAGACTGATAAGGTCACCTTTTGAAACAAGTACCATTATTTCTGAAAAGGAAGGAAGCCAGAAAACTCTTGTTCATCCATGAAGAGGAAGGAAGCCGAAAAGATTTTGTTCACCCCTAAAGAGGAAGGAAGCAACGAATTTCAGAAGGCCGCAAATTCTGACATAGAGGCTACCTTCTCTACTCTCTTAACCTAAATTTTATTTTGACTAAGAGAGTGGGGGGGGAATTATGATGCATCATATTTTTACCACTTTGGCTTCAGTCAACTCTTAAGGAAAGGCCCAAACTTGGAGGAGAAAAAGGATCAACCCGCTAATGGTCAAGAGAAACCTAGTAAATCTCGGCCTATTAGTTTTGCACGATAAGAGCTGTTTTCTCCACATTCCCATGATTTAAAAATTCTATTTGTTTGTAATGGAATGGAATAGGATAATCCCTCCCATTTTTTCTCTCAACAACTGCTAACAACCCCAAAAAATAGGGAAGAGAAATCCTGGTTTAGTAAAAACCCTAGAGATATGTTTAAATAGGGGATATACTTGTATCAATTAAATCACGTTACAAAGTATACAAAACTCTATCAATATTCTCTCTCTCTCTCTCTAAGAAATCTGCAGGAATCTGTCCTTCTTTTAATTTTCAAGTTACTTTCTTAATTATTTTGCTTATATTATTATTTTACCTGTCCATTACTCCTAATCTTGCAGGCCTTTCTTCTTCGTTAACCGTTCTGTTGCAGGCTCATTTTTCTCTTAGAATCATCTTACAGATATTTTAATCATTACAACCCAAATTCCCAAATAAATAAGATGATGCATTTTTTGGAACGCATCAATATATATATATATATTTAATTTGTTGGACACAACAGGGGTATAATAGTCATTTTAAGGGGAACAAGTGAAGAAAAATGTTGTTAGAGTCACACTTTAGGCGCGTGAGCCACCAACTATGATTATAAAACATAAGGTTTTATATGTGACATTTTATATCATAAGGTTTTTTGTGTTAATTTGGCCTAACACATGGGTGTATTGTGCAAAAAACCCGTTCTTTTTGTGTAAATTCTTGGATTGCTTAAGCTTGCCTTCTAATATTTCTATATATTTGTGCTATAATCCGTTATTAAATGTCAGTATTAGAATGAGACTGCATATTCTAGTCTCATATTTTAAATAAGTTTTGAGGTTCAAAATTTACGTGGATTCAATGGTGGTTGAACTCGAAAAAAATTGAGTGAAAGACAATCATGAGGCTCGATCAGCGAGAGAAGAAGAGATCTAGTATGTCTTATCAGCCAACAAGAGATCAATTGCAACGAGTTCAGAGCTATTGGCTCTTAAAGGAAGCTAAACACTAATACGAGCTTCCTCGCTTAGAACAAGAATGAGTCTTCGAAAGAGCGAGTAGAAAAACTCGATGGCCGCACTAAACATAAATGTGTCATGGGAGCCATTCTAATAAGGGGAAGTTAACACTTAACACTAGTTGAAATAGCTTCTTTTTTAATGAAAAATAGATCTACCTTTAACATGATCAGGCTTTATATTTTCATTTTTTAAGGCTCGGGAAGTAATTTAGTCGTGGTGTTAATCCTAGTACTTATTCTTAGAACCTGAGACATTGATTGATGGAATAGCATATTATATATTCTGAACCTTTTTTGTAATAACGTTTCTTTTAGTCTTTTAGCAACTTTAATTGTAACTTTAGAGGGTTGAGTGCTTGCTATATATATAGACACTCCCAACGGCTTTTTGTACATAATATTGATTACATATCGAATAAGATTTCTCTTCCAGATTTTGCTCTCTTCTCTCACATGCACTTTCACACCTTCGTCTTCACACACTTCAACATGGCATCCAGAGCGGGCTAGATCCTGGAGAATTAACCGATTAAATCATCTACTTTCTTCAATAATCTTTATATTAAAGATTTCTATCCGATAGTTACATTGGATTTTCTGCTTGAGATAGAGAAATCTGTGATTTATTTTTTCCCCTAATTCTTGTTGGAAAATCCTTCTCTAAATCAACGTCTCAATGATGTCGCACACAACATCAGTACCAATTGATGAGTCCTTGTCCGTCAATAGCGACGAGAATTCAACGACGAGTCTGATTACCGTGATTATGAACAGGAAAAACTATATTTTATGGAAGGGGTCGATGAAGATATTGGCGTTAGAAGCAAAGATGAAGCTAGATTTCATAGATGGATCGATGAAGATTCCAGACGCATCTGAAGCATCATACAAGGCCTGGAAGCGAGCAGATAGTCTGGTCAGATTGTGGATAATAAATTCCATATCTAGAGAAATTGGGGATAGTCTCATGTATGCGAGTACTGCGTTTGAACTCTGGGAAGAACTGGAGCAACGATACGACCAGTGTACTGGCCCCTTGCTGTACCAGATAAAGAGGGATTTAAGCTTAATTTCTCAAGGTACGATGAATCTGGTAACTTACTTTGGTAGACTAAAATCTCTGTGGGATGAATTGGAGAGTCTAAGTGAGATACCTGCTTGTACAAAAGGCGCTGATTGTAATGTTCTCAAGCATCTGAATTCTGCTAAGTCCTCCGACATGCTTATTCAATTCCTTATGGGATTGAATGACACGTATGATGCTGTGAGAAATCAGATACTAATTCTGGATCCACTACCTACTGTGAATAAGGCCTTCTCCATAGTCTCTAGGGTAGAATCTCAAAGGGAGGTCCAATTAGCTTTTCCAGATGTAAATGAGGTTGTTGTTATGATGCTAAATAATTTTAACAACAAAATAAATGGATCGGGAAAATCTAATGTTGAAATAAAAAATATTGGAAAAGGAACATTTGATGGCAAATCTGGAGGTTTTGTGACAGGTTTCGAATCCGTCAAAAATAAATGTAAAACCTATTCAACGACTAAACACAGAGTATAGCGTAAGCAGGGTCGATCCACAGAGGCTGGTTGACTTATTTCTAACAATTCCAAGTAATTCACGGAAAGCAACAATTAAAAGGGGTTTTTTGAATTATTCTAACTTAAGTATGCGATTAAAATAAATAACAAGTATTAAAAAGCTAACTAAAACTAAGCAAGTAAGTCACGTAGGATTAAATCAATCAGAGGGAAAATTACCTAGCCAGGGATATTCGATTCGAATTGTTATATTGATCATTGGCTCAAAGATGAATTCAAGTTATTCAGACAGATTGGCTATAGTTGATAGAGACACTCGACTCAACCTCGTTTTTACTTAATTAATCGGATAACCTAGAGACACTCGACAGTTATCTTCCCTAACAAATTCATAACCCCTAGAGACACTCGACAGGATTTAATGAATTCGCAGCATTAAGAACCATAAAAACAACAATCCTAATTAACCAAGTCGTGACACACGCAAGATTTAAATTAGATTATCAGATCCCTTAGTGAACGAGGAATTCTATCGCTAAAACCCTGTCACTAATTTACCACAATTTATCAATCAACTTTACATACACTTCAAGCATCATGAATGGTAATATGCAAATTAAACAACCTAGAGATCGTGCACTATCCCGAAATTGCCTAATCACAATAAACACAAAACACGAAGATAAGATAAATGCCTGAATAAACATAAATTAGTAAAAACGTTTAGGTCTTACAATATCTAAAATCGAATCTTAATCCCTAGCTAGATAATTAAAAACTTAGCTACTAAAATCCATCAAAATAAATAAAGAATTCTTTAACATAGTCTAAAAAATAAAAGGAACTAAACTAAAAACGAAGAACTAGTGATGTCGAAATCGGCTCCTCGACGTGCTCCAAAGTCGTCCAAGGAAGCTGCTCCAAAGTGGCCTTCGAAAATCTCCTCAAGTTGTTACTTGACAATCTTCCAAAGCCGCTGTTCGAAATATATAAATATGTCATCAAAGTCATCCCACCGCTAAACTCCTATTTCTCATCAAAATTGGATTTGTTTCTTGCATCCCAAGATGGCCCAAAGTCACTTAATTCTCACCCCAAAAGAAAATCCAAAATGCTGGGCCTTCTCTCAATAAGTCCACGCATGGCCACACAAATTGGGCTCAATTAATATAAGACACACATGCATCCCACTTCTATTTTAATTTATATGCAACAATCACGCATGGCCCAATAGAACTCCACAATGTGCTGCCCACTAAATCAACGCCTCCATCATCCAATTAATTAATTGTTCAAAGGCCCATATGCATGCAACTTTCCACTATTCCTAAGCATCTTCAAATTGTTCATGCGACAAGTCAGCAACAATAATATCTCCGGTCACGGTTAATTCCTTGTACGAGAATATCTTCATAAAACGGCCAAGTTTTTCCAATTTCGCCTTTGAGCCCCGAATCTACAATAAAACAACAAAACATTAATTCCTTTCAAAATAATATCAATTCAAGCACAATTCGGGGCATAATTCAATCACAAAAATGGTGAATTAACGAGTTATCATTTTGGCAGAGGAAATATGAGAAAAAAGGATAAAGGAGAAAGATATTGCAACATCTGTGATAGTTGAGGTCACACTCCTGATACTTGTTTCAAAGTGACCGAAGTTCCGGATTGGTATAAGGCCAAGAAAGGGAACAAAACCTCAACTGGAAGGAATGCAATAAATGTTGTATTGGACACTCTCTTAGATATAACCTCTGGAGCTTCAACTTCCACATCAAGAAACACATACAACAACTTGAGTGAATTGATCAGACAGGAGATGCAGAAATACTTTAAAGAGACTGCTGAACAGGGACTTGAGCACATCAATTTTATTGACTACTCAGGTACATCTTCAACACATATCTCTAATTCCATCAATACTAGTATTGCTTCTAAAACTGCTTGGATTATAGACACTGGGGCATCTTGTCATATTTGCTGCAATTTTGACATGCTTATTGATCTCCTAAAAACTGAAAAAAAAAATAAATTCAAGTATCTTTGCCTAATGGCACCATACAAACTGTTCAGTATACTGGTTCTGTTAAAATCAATGATAAGATACTCCTTAGGGATGTGCTTTACATTCCTAACTTTAAATACAACTTGCTTTCTGTTAGTAAACTGACAGGAAGCACTAATACAGTTTTTCTATTCTACAAAACTCATTGTGTTTTGCAGGACCAGAGCTCTAAACAATCCTTGGCTTGTGGAAAAGCTCTTGGTTCTCTCTACCTTCTAGATATTTCTACTGATAAACATAATCTTGTTCAAGGAATCCACAATGTAAATAACTCCAACAACGATGTTTTTGAATCATCTTGTAATGGCACTACTACTAAAAATTGTAAGGATAGGGATATTTTTGCTACGTGGCATACTAGATTAGGACACATTTCACCTACTTCTATGCAACATATATCATTGCTTATTGATTGTAAACGCAACATGCACAATCCTTGTGAAATTTATCATAAATCCAAGTAGCATAAACTCCCTTTCCATAGGAGCACTATACATTCTCATAAAGCTTTTGAACTTATACATGTTGATTTGTGGGGGCCCTATAAAGTTCCCACTGATCAAGGTTGCCATTACTTTTTAACTATTGTGGATGACTATACAAGATGTGTCTGGACATATCTTATGCCCACTAAACACGATACACCTACTATTCTTGAAAATTTCATTAAAACGGTTAAAAATTAGTTTGATGCAAATGTCAAAACAGTGAGAACTGACAATGGGACAAAGTTCTTGAACCAAAAATGTGCCAACTTATTTTCCACCTTAGGCATCATTCATCACCGAACTTGTCCGTACACTCCGGAACAAAATGGAGTAGTTGAGATTAAACATAAATTTTTGCTTCAAATTGCAAGAGTATTGATGTTTCAATCACCACTACCCATTAAGTACTAGGGATATGCCATTCTCACTGCAACTTATTTGATTAACAAAATTCCTAGTGTTGTTTTAGGATGGAAATCACCTCATGAGAGGCTGTTTGACTCTCCACCTACTTATGAAAATTTAAGAGTTTTTGGAAGCTTGTGCTTTGCTGTTAATACTTCACCTGGAAAGAATAAATTTACTCAAAGGCCCACAAATGTGCATTACTTGGATACGGTTTGGGACAAAAGGGGTACAAGTTGTTGAATTTAGAGACCAATGAGGTCTTTGTTTCTAGACATGTTCAGTTATATGAAAGTATTTTCCCTTTTGCTGAACAATCCATCTCAACCAAAACACCTGACACCAATCACCATCTCCTCACCTTTGACACATCTATGGAGTCAAAGGATCCTTATCCTCCTACCACCACTGATATATCTCTATCTCCACCTACATAAGTCACTAAAAGTAATCCTGAACAGAACCTTGAAACAAATGAACAACCCACTAGTGACAATGAAATAGTTGAATCCACCTCTACACATAGCTCTAAGAGAATAAGGAAACCTCATTCTTGGCTTAATGATTATGTTTGCAGCAATACACACACAACTCAGCCAAGGAACCACAATATCAAATTCATTGACACAAGAAACTTTCCTTATGCCCCTTCTTATACAGCCTTTATGACCAACATCTTCGATGTTTCAGAACCAACTTCTTATAAACAAGCCATTAAATATCCTGAATGGATTGCTGCCATGAAACAAGGAGCTGGAAGCTCTCGAATCAAATAATACCTGGACACTAACCACTTTACCTGTAGGAAAGCATGCTATAGGCTCTAAATGGGTCTTCAAAGTAAAGTTTAATGCAAATGGCAGTGTGGAGAGATACAAGGCCAGGCTTGTTGCCAAGGGATACAACCAGACCTTTGGAATAGACTACTTTGAAGCTTTTCTCCGGTGGCCAAGTTGGTCACAGTTAGGTTATTTCTTACCATCTCATCTTCTAAGAATTATTTCATACATCAGTTAGATATAAATAATGCTTTCTTGCATGGTTTCCTTGATGAAGATGTTTACCTTGTTCCACCTGATGGATATACAAAAGCAAAGGAAGGACAAGTTTGCAAACTTACAAAATCACTTTATGGCTTGAAACAAGCCTCAAGACAATGGAATCATGAATTTACAAATAAAGTTCTTTCTTATGGTTTTACACAATCACATCATGATCCTTGTCTTTTCATAAAACATACTAATATCTCATTCCTTATGCTCCTTGTATATGTGGATGATGTGCTCATATCAGGGAATATTGAACAAGACATCATATCTGTTAAACAATACTTGCACACGACTTTCACCATTAAAGATCTTGGCTCAGCCAAGTATTTTCTTGGTCTAGAAATTGCTAGATGTTCCTCAGGTATGGTTATTTCACAAAATAAATACATTCATGACTTATTACAAGATAGTGGGTACCTTAACTCCAAATCAGTTTCTACACCCCTTCATACTGGAACAAAGTTGGATGATGTAGACAACCCTCTTTACTCTGATCCTGGAAAGTATAGAAGACTTGTTGGAAGATTGCTCTATCTGAACCTATCAAGACCTGACGTAAGCTTTGCTGTCCAGCAACTTAGTCAGTATGTTGCTCAACCAACAGAGGCTCATTGGAATACAGCCACTCATGTCCTCAAATATTTAGCCGGAAATTCTTCAGCAGGACTTTACTTTCCATCCAACAGCATGTTGTCTCTCTCTGCTTACTGTGATGCAGATTGGACAACTTGCCCTGTTACCAGAAAGTCCATCACTGGATATTGTATTCAACTCGGACAGTTATTGATTTCATGGAAGAGAAAAAAGCAGAAGACAGTCAACAATAGCTCATGTGAAGCAGAATATAGAAGCATGGCAACTACCACTTGTGAGTTACAATGGATTGTGTATGTTCTCAGCGATATGGGCGTGACTGTCGACTATCCAATACCTCTTTAGTGTGATAACAAAGCTGCTATCCACATTACAGAAAATCCTGTGTTTCATGAACGAACGAAACACTTGGACATAGACTGTCACATTGTCCGTAACAAATTCAAAGATGGATTCCTTAAGCCGTTTCATATTTCCACTACCGTTCAGCTTGCAGATATCTTCACTAAACTACTCCCTGGTCCTCGTTTCAAGATGCTACTGTGCAAGTTGGGGTTCCTTTTCAAGGATTTCCCAACTTGAGGGGGGCTGATGGAATAGCATATTATATATTCTGAACCTTTTTTGTAATAACGTTTCTTTTAGTCTTTTAGCAACTTTAATTGTAACTTTAGGGGGTTGAGTGCTTGCTATATATATAGGCACTCCCAACGGCTTTTTGTACATAATATTGATTACATATCGAATAAGATTTCTCTTCCAGATTTTGCTCTTTTCTCTCACACGCACTTTCACACCTTCGTCTTCACACACTTTAACATTGACCTAGAAAATAAACTAATTAATCACTTGGACCGATTTTGTTGGATGAACTCATTAATCACTTGAATCGAGGGGATGTCGCTATACAACCTACACGAATTGGTTTTGCTCCTCGCTTGTGGCCTATTATATGTCTATGAATACTATAATAGATACGTGATTGACTACCATGTTATTGATTTTATTAAAAATGTATTGCAAGTATCAAATGGGTTATACATATATGTTCTCGAGTGAGTTTATGACTTCAAACAAATGAAACGAAAGTGTTTTACATGCATTGCATGAACGAGTGTTTGTCAAAAGAATCCTCAATGGTTTATTTCCATTGGGAAGGGCCCCCAATCCCATTAATCCTAGGCATGTAATGTTTTAGGACTCAGCGATCACTTATAAAGGACTTACCTTGTAAGAATCAAAACCTATCATGCCCCATTTGACCGATCACTTACAAAGGAGTTACATTGTCAAAATCAAAACCTATCATACCCCATTTGACCGAGCATTGGCAAAGGATTTCCATTGTCAGAATCAAAACCTGTCATGCTCCACTTGGGCAGAAATAAAAAATTATACTATATAATTTATCTATATATATATTTTAATAATATTATAAAATGCAAAAATAAAATGCCACATTTTTTTTATCAAAAAATATTATAAATCGAACAAGAGAATGAATTAAAACACAGAAAAAGAAAATAAACTAAAGCCGAAAAAATCATATTATAACTAATCCTGATTCCTGACGCATTGGGATCCCATTACCAACAGCAAGTTTAGAAACTAAACCCTATGAACCCTAAACAGCCAAATAGGTCGACATCACTTCACTCCACATTCACCTGGAAATATTCATTCCTCGCACAAACACAAGTACACTTTGCATCTACCTTCTTACTGGGAACAAACACATTTAGAACCCCATTATTCATCTTTGCCTCGACTGCATCAGTCTTGTAGGATCCCTTGTAAATATTAAAACTCAATTTTTCAAGGATGTAAAATCTGTCACCGCGTTTGGATCCAGTACTCTCATCATCCTTGATGCTTTCGATGATCAGCCTGTACTTACAGACACAATTACAGTTACAGTCATGATGTATCCATTCGTCGTCATGTTCATGTAAGCCTTCTGTGGCCTCCTCTGGCTCTAATAAGATGTTCACATCCTCCTTGCACAATCCTGGCATGTCCACTCGCAGATGGAGGCCATCAGCAGTTTTCTTTGCAACAAGGGTTCCATGATTCAATCGGCCCGTCATCTCTCGGACACGGGTTTTGTTATTGATCACTCGTTCCGTCATGTCTCGGATATGATAAACGCTTACCTTGGGTGAAAGAAACTTGACTGGAGACGGCCTGTCGGGGCGCCAGGTATCGACTTTATCCCAGTCGCAGTCGCAGTCGGAGTCCGAGTCGGAGAGTGAGTATGATGGAGCGCGAAACGTACGAGCAGAAGACCTTGATGAGAAAATACGTGAGAAGAGCCTGGAAGAGAGAGCACGGTTCAGAGATAGCGAGGACGCCATGGCTAGCGATGTTTCGTGATGTCTACTCTTTTCTCCTTTTATTATATGTGATTGAGATGACGGGTTCCTTTTATATGATAATGAACAAGGGAGATTTTTTAGCGGCTCGAAACCCTAATTACTTGGGGTGAACGCTTTCATATAAAAGATGACTATAAAAATGATATGTTTTTCAAAGGCTTTCATATAAAGGATAACTATAAAGTTGTTTTTTTTTTTTTTTTTAAATCAAAAATCTCAACTATTACCGCCGCTGTTAAATAATGTCTCAAAAAATGCCCGAGTTTAACCTGATCTTAAGGTTTGTGTAAAAGAATATATGGCAATCAAGATGAAATTTTAAGATGTTAATACATCAATGGAATTGAATTATTTTTACAATTTATATTATATTGATTTAAAGCTAGTTATTTTAAATATTTTATAAGTAATTCATATTATGTTGATTTAAAATTAGTTACTTTGAATATTTTATAAGTGTATAAACTGTTAAATTTTATAATCCTGAACTTAAATAATATATTTTGAAGATACTCTAATTAACTTTGATGTGTATATGGAGCCCTGACATTTGACAAGCTTCGACTCCCCACTCCAAGGGTGAGAAGAGATAGCACGAAATATCCAATCGGAATAATCAGCCTTGATCTGGATGTAGGTATCCAAGCACAGCATCCAGCATACGGTCCGTTTCATCTGCCAGGTAGTGGAGGAGAAGGCCAATGTGATCTCAGTGACGGAACCAGAAATTTTATTTACCAGACAAGAGTATGAGCGAAAAGAGAAGCAAGTTGAAGTCCGGAAAAAGACTTTGAGTACTCGATGCAACTAAATGCTTCTCGGATCGATCAAGGTTCTTCAGGCTCAGGAATCAGGATGCAAGAGCCTATTTTGGTAACGTAATTGCTGCCTGATCGCCGAAATTTTTCCATATGTATGGTGGTTTGAGTCCTTTGAAGTTTTTCCCAGTTTGAGATTTGCTGTTGAACTCTTACAAAATTGTCATCTGATAGCTGCTGCTTCTGATATTCTTGTGTTCTTGTTCATTGAGTGCCTTCTTCTGTTGCAAAGCTGCGCCTGGTCTCCCCCTATTTTGCAATATTCATTCAAAAGTATGCTTAATTTTTTAGGAAAAAAAAAAAAAAAACTTTGGCGCGTATATTAAAATAAGTTCTAACTATTTCAGTTGGATTTTTTTTGGGTCAGAATATTTCTCTTTTTTTTTGGTTCAGATTTCAGTTGGATTCAGTTTAAGGGAATTTGTGGTCTTTTAATTTTATGAGGATAACTTATAGTTTTGACAAATTGGGACAAACTATAAATTTTTATATTTTGAACTTAATTGAAATATTGTTAAAACTATATACTTGTTGTAAAATATTAAATTTTATAAAAATACTTATTATGAAAATTAGGATAATTAATAAAGTAGAAATAAACTTATTTAATTAAAAAAAAAGGCATGAATGGTTTTACAAATCAAACAAATTATACAAAGTTAAACAAAAATAAAATAAAATTTATAATTTAATTTTTCATGTTAATTTTATAATTTATTTTGTAATATTTTGTTTAATATGTCTAATGTATGGACACAAATATATGATATAACATAAACTAATTTCAATATGAACATGATACAATATAATATGATAAAATAATATTTTTAAAATTATTTATCCATTATAAGTGAGTGTTAATTTGAGGCTATAAGAGACCATGTAATATGGGAGGTTGTCTAATTTTATTTTATTATAAATTATTTCAATTACATGAAATTTAGTCACAAAACCATAAAATTACAAAATGAACCACAAACTTTTCTTATTTCCACTTTCCCCAAACATTTTCATTTCAGTTTTCAGTTTCTTTCTTTTCCGGTATCCTTCCGTACATCCATAACAGGGAGAGACCTTACCTACACATCGGAAGAGCCGCAACTTGCGGTCAAGAACCAGAAACCGCGAGGTATTTGTTTTACTTCTTTTTTCTATATGTATTTATGTGCATAGATTTATATATAATTTCTTTGTTTGCCAATTTTATGTGATCTCTGTTTAGGGTTTTTAGGGTTTCTGTTTCTTGCTAGATTTTCTGTTAGTAAACGCCACACACCCAGACACACTCTCGAGAATGCATTTGTGGGATTTCTTTGTTTATAATTTTTGAGCATTTGAGGTGTTTTAACTTTTTGGTATTTTGTTGGATTCGAATTTATGGGTGTCTGGTGTAAAGTTTTGATTTTTCTTGTCGATCTGTTATACGTTTGGTGATAAACGCTTTGTTTTGGGATTAGGCTAGCGAAGGGAAGGGAAAGAAAAAAGGGAAATTAATAAAAGTTGGGTTTTCCTTTTCGTTTCTTATCTGACAATTGAATTGGAATATTAGGAATTTTACTTTTTTAGGAAGTGGTTTAGTAGTTCAATGATGAATTAAATGAAAAGATGTATGTATGATTACATGCTAGTCATAGTTGTATTTCTAGGAGCATTTTCCCCTGTTATCTATGCAAAAGCTATCTATATGTTTTCTTCACCTTACTTGAAGGCCACATTTATTACTTTACAAATTGAAAGTTTGCTTTGGGTGTTGATAGTCCTTGCGCTTGCTGTTATGTGTTTTGCTCATCTGTATCTCGTTCGATTTTGTGTTCTTATTATTATGTCTTATTATCATTCTCGGTACTGAAATAGAAGGGAGGAGAGATACTGTTGTTATGATACCTTGCAAAGTGAACTCAATCAGTCCACATTCATAATGATAGCAATATTAATGAAAGCAGTATTGGGCAATTAGAAGAAATTAAGGTGAAAAGGTTTGAATGTGAAAAGAACAAGCATCAAATACTTGAAGTGCTGTTACACAAACTGCTGAAAAGATATGTTTTGAATTACACTAAACTGCTGAGAAGATATGTTTTAAAAGAATTCAATGAAGAATAACACTAATGAAGGTTTTGACATTTATTCGATCTATTGCTCTGTTTAGCCTGACTAACCTAAACAACCTTCTATCTGGGAATAATGATTTGTAACCGAAAAGGGTTTTTTTAACTCTCCTAGGTGCAGGACGGAAGAAATCACATCCATTATGTTTTGATATTACATAGTTAACTTTATCAGGCAGCATAACTATTGTCCTGGCATATCTATCCTTAGATTTGGATCAGTTATTGAGGCATAAACCTGCTGTATTGTTTTGGAAAATGGTTCTCTAGATTCTCCAATGTGAGTAGTACCTTTGACTGGTGAAATATTGGGGTTATTATAAATAGTAAACCGTGTAT
Source organism: Lantana camara (assembly GCA_037501455.1). NCBI lineage: Eukaryota > Viridiplantae > Streptophyta > Magnoliopsida > Lamiales > Verbenaceae > Lantana > Lantana camara. The sequence continues at coordinate 123,853,950 of CM074857.1, forward strand.
TCCATCTATGAATTAATTTTGTATTTTTGTACGTGATTCACAATGAGTTGATTTATGAACTCATATATTATCTTTGTCCCATGCATTGCCTTACGGTTAACCTGCTATATTGACTAATCTTTTGCTATTGTTATGGCTTTTAGGTTTGGTTGCAAAATTATGGATGCCATAACACCGAATGGTGAACGTCGCCACATCACCATTAAACTGTGGCCTCCTCGACAGAACACGAGGCAGGTGCTAGTTGAGAGAATAACGAATAATCTCTCAACCCCAACAATCTTCACCCGCAAATATGGCAGTCTCAGTACAGCTTCAGCTTCAAAATATGCCCAACAAATTGAGGAATTAGCCTTTTCAAATGCAAATCAACATTTTAAACAAGAACCAGATGGAGATGGAAATTCTGCTGTGCAGCTTTATGCCAGAGAATGCAGTAAACTTATTCTGGATGTTCTTAAAGGGGGAGGACCCATGCTTGAAAAAAAGGGTCACCCCCCTCTTCATGAGGAAGGCCCAAAGATTGAGGAGAAGGAAATAGAACCAAAATATGAGGTTCAAGAAATATTTTTTGATATTTCCAAAGGTCAACGAGCTTTCATTGAGGAAGATGAGGCAAGAACCCTTTTGAATCCCTTACAAACGACCGAAAATTTCTACACTAAAATATGTTTTAGCAACCGAAGCTTTGGTCTAGGTGCAGCTAATGTTGCAGCACCTATCTTAGCATCCATTAAGAACCGACTGAAAGAAGTTGATTTGTCGGATTTCGTCGCGGGAAGACCGGAGGCTGAAGCTCTTGATGTTATGAATATCTTCTCAGAAGCTCTAGAAGGTTCTAATTTGAGGTGTTTGAATATATCTGACAATGCCTTAGGTGAGAAGGGACTGAGAGCATTTGGGAAGCTATTGCAGTCTCAAACTAACTTGGAGGAACTATATCTGATGAATGATGGGATTTCAAAAGAAGCTGCTCAAGCTGTTCGTGAGCTCGTTCCTTCAACAGAGAAGCTTAGAGTTCTTCATTTTCATAACAATATGACGGGAGATGAAGGGGCGATTTCTATTTCTGAGATTTTAAAGCGCTGTCCTTCTTTGGAGGATTTTCGATGCTCGTCTACTAGGGTTGGCTCTGAAGGAGGTGTTGCTTTGACTGAAGCACTTCAAAAGTGTAGAAATCTCAAGAAACTTGATCTTAGAGATAACATGTTTGGTGTAGAGGCTGGTCTCAAGTTGAGTGAAACCCTTTTCAAACATGAGCATTTAACCGAGATATATTTGAGCTATTTAAATCTTGAAGATGATGGAGCAATTGCAATAGCTAATACACTTATAGTATCAGCTCCCTCTCTTGAGGTGCTGGAAATGGCTGGAAATGATATAACTGCTGAAGCTGCTCCAAGCTTAGCTGTTTGCATATCTAAAAAGAAGTCCCTTGTGAAGTTGAATTTGTCGGAGAATGAACTTAAGGATGATGGTGCGATTCAGATAGGCCAAGTGTTGGGAAAAGGGCATAATCAATTGAAGGAGGTTGATTTGAGCCAGAACTCTTTAAGAAGGGCGGCAGCTAAATCTTTGGCTCAGACTTTGGTGAATTTGCCTGGGTTTGAAATTTTGAACATTAATGGGAACTTCATATCTGATGAAGGTATTGATGAATTGAAGGATATCTTTAAAGAATATCCGGGGAAACTTGGACCGTTGGATGAAAATGATCCTGATGGTGAAGATTTTGATGACAAGGAGTCTGGGGATGAAGCTAATCATGATGAATTGGAAACAAAACTTGAAAAGCTTGATGTTAATGAAGAAAAAACAGAAGTTGAAAAGCTTGATGTTAATGAAGAAAAAACAGAAGTTGAAAAGCTTGATGTTAATGAAGAAAAGTAAAGATAATGCCATTTTGCAGTCTGAGCAGCTTCTATTAGTTTTAGTTTGGTAGCTTTGAGGGTTTGGGACATATTTTAGAACATGGTTCCCAGACCCTCTGGCTTAAGCAAACTGCTCGCTCGTTGGGGGTTTGTGCTTGATGGGACTCTTTTGCCCTTGTGCCGCTTTAATTTATTTAGCACCTTGTATCAGCCGAGTTGAGGGTATTATGGACAATTCTACACCGTAGTACACCTTGTAATTTTTTGGTAGCCTGATCATTGTAGAAATCCTTTCGGGATTTTGGATCATTTGTACTTGTCTCGGTAAAACTGATGCTGTTGGCCTTTATTTGTGAGGAGTAGGCTATAATGTTTACAGGGATTTTGCAATGAGATCAGTTTTTAAAAAAAAGCATTGTGGTACGACAAACCTGCACTCCTGCTTGTTTATTTTCTATTATCTGTTTACTTTTGATTGTGGTTGTGGCGCTCTACATTTTATGGAAATTCATTTGTTTCCAGAATCAGTCATTATCTTGAATATGGCAAATATCTTTTGCTATTAACTTTAAATAAACCATATTTCTTATACTGTTTAAATATACTTATGGTTTTGGCCAACCACTCTGAAAAGCCATAAGTCTAGCAGGCACACCATAAATCAAGTTTGAGAGAACATTCAAGGCCCGATTCATTGGAATGACACTTTATTTGACAAAAACATAAATGAAAGAAATAACCTGAGTTTCATTTGCAGATAATATTATCAAAAACCAAGTTACACCTTCAGGTTTAAGGTAAATCTGATTGCAAGTATCAATGGGGTTATCAGACCACCGCAACTCACTAATGTTGCTACCCTAACATTTCTAAAATTCTAACAGCTCAGAAGGAAAAATAATAAATGAAAACTCTCTTATCTAATCACATTAAACTTGACCTTTTCTTCTTATGTGTTTTCCAGGTTAAACCATTCAAACCACCCCCAAAATTGTCCAAACCGCCTCTCTGAGAACTTTCAGCTTCGGACCTTGACCTTTGCGGGGCCCACCCGGAGGTATCTTCGCTCTTCCCCTCACTCATTACAGAGACGGATTCACTCTTCGAGGCAACATTATTTCGAGGCAATTCATTATTCAGGACAGGTGGATTTGGACTTGGATTTGGATTCTCTCTTCTCCTTTTTGCAGGATGTTTAGATGGATCCTCTCCATTCTCCACAGCTTTGATCCACTGAGAATCACTAATTGCATCCCCTCGATTTACTTCCTTTCGACGTCTCTTTCCAGTAACTGGGACATCATCAAATAGAGACCCTTTTCCTTTCGCTGTTTTTAAGTCTACGGTATAAACCCAATCTGGAACCTCATGTTCTTCCATGAGACGGGATCTGTAATTCTCTCTCTGCCTTCTCTCCTCATCCATTTTCTCAAATAACCAGAACTCCTCATCTGTTCTCGCTGCCAAACGATTGATTTCTCTTTCACTTGGCACATCTGCTCCCAGTGCACTTGTTCCTCTACGCATGATTTCCACCAACATCTCACGCCTGTCTTGAGCTGTTTATGAAATTGCAACAATTGCATCAATTTTGTATTCAATTAACCATACAACAGAAAGGAAAAGAGTAGAATTGTTGATATTATGAGGTCCACAACATTTTAAGTTGATGATATGTAGACAAATATTGGTTTTCATAGTTGTGAAGGTGTATACACAAAATACAAGAGAAAAGGTCGATCAATGTTGAAATCTACGGGAAAATTGCACTTTTTGTTCCATAAAGTATCCATTTTTATTCTAGCCCCATCGATTACGGGATTTATAGATTTAGTCCCGTCTTATTTGTTTTTTTCTCAATTCTGATCCAAACACTGATTTCCATGAAACTCTAACGGAGAGCACATGGCCCCAAAAAGGAAATACTAAAACCCACGCGTGGGACATGTTCATTTTCCATAAGGGATTTGATGGCAATTCACTAGTGGGATAAAAATTGAGTACACACACACCATATGAGACTACATGTGATAATCTTGTAATCGATTGGATCTAATGCAGCAAAATTTTGCAATTAAGCCACTTCCTGATTGCAGTAGAATTAAACAGCCCTACTATTCTTCATACCAGTTGCTGCATTACTTAAAGCTAGGACTAGGCATTCACTCATTCACAGTAACAGACAAACCTGTGGAAGTTGTATTGAAAAGTCCAGCCTGGATGACCTTAGCATCAATACCCATTTTCTGCTTAGCTCTTTCTAAGATAACCTCTTCAATCGACCCAACACTAACGAGCACAAAAACTCTGACCTCCTTCTTCTGCCCAATTCGATGGGCACGATCCTCTGCCTGCTGGTCCATTTGAGGGTTCCAATCACTGTCAAAAATGATAACGGTATCCGCAGTTTGTAAATTGAGGCCAAGTCCTCCTGCGCGAGTGCTTAGAAGAAAAATGAAGAACGGAGAGTCTGGAGCATTAAATTGTTTGAGTAATTTGCCTCTGTTATCAGTGCTTGTACCCCCATCAAGTCTGAGGAACTGAAAGCCTTTAAAAGCTAGATAATCTCCAAGAATGTTCATGAGTTTAGTCATTTGGGAGAAAAGGAGGACCCTATGGCCTGCTCTATGAAGTTTGGGGAGTAAACGATCAAGAAGCTCAAACTTTCCTGAAGCCCTCACCATCTCTTCGCTTCGCTGCATGAAATATTCCGGAAGAAACAGGTACGGGTGGTTACAACATTTCCTGAGCTGCATTGTTAGGTTCTGAAGACTTTTGGGCTTGCCACTACCTGCAAATTTTATATTTCATGAATTGAGACATATTTAACGCTGATAATACAAGATGTAAGAAATGTGAAACTCACCATGTCCCAGACCAACCCTTCCTATTTCAGTTACTTGCTGGTAATATGCTTTCTGCCATGCAGACAAATCACATTTTAGTATGACCTGAGTTTTACTAGGTAGGAACTTCTCAACCTCATCCTTCTTCCTCCTCAATATAAATGGCCTTATGACCTGGGAACATGTTACAAACAGATTATATGAATGGCCAGAAGGTTGATTAGTTAAAGTACAAGGATGGTATATATACGAAGGCGTACATGGTGCAAACGGCGAATGACTAACAGCTGTTCTTCATCTGTTAAGGAGACATCACATTTATCCGCAAATGGGGCGTTAAACCATTCCTCGAAGTTTTCGACTGAGTTAAAGATATTAGGAAGGAGAAAATTCAGTAGAGACCATAGTTCCTGTAAGCTATTTTGTATAGGAGTGCCAGTCAACAGAAGTCTCCGCCGAATTCGGTAACTGTCAAGATCAATGGGAATATCATTTCATCTGAAAGTATTCAACCACGATGGGAAATGACTTCAAAATCATACAGCAATATACAAAGAACTATTACATAAATGACCAAATAGATGGGGAAAATAAAATGAATACAAGGTAATAGAGGCAGTACCCTGAAACCAGAGTCCTTGCAAGAACACAGTCATAATTTTTAAGTCGGTGTCCTTCATCAACAATCAGGTAGTACCAGTGAATTTTCCTCAGAAATGCTTTGTCTCTAATAATAAGATCATAATGGGTTATCAAGACATTGAACTTCCCTTCTCCTGAATATTCTTCTCTCATTGCCTTCCTTTCATCGAGGCGTCCATCGTAAAGAACAGCAGAAATACTGGAAAATAGAGAGTCCATAATTGATAACAGCATTTATTCACAAAAAACTTGTTAGGAGAGGTTTCGATGCATACCCTGGAGCCCAAGTTGAAAATTCATTAACCCAATTTGGCAGGACAGCTTTCGGAGCCACAATCAAGTGGGGCCCAGTCACATTCTTGTTTTCCATGAGATAAGCGATCAAAGAGATTGTCTGAATTGTTTTACCCAAACCCATTTCATCAGCTAAAATTCCATTTAAATTGTTATTGAATAATGATAGCATCCATTGGAGCCCCTCTAGTTGGTAAGGTCTTAATTCTCCACCCTGAAGCATATTTGGTTGCTCGGTCACCTACAATGGTCCGTGCCATGTTAGGGCAACATTTATAAATAACTACACAACCGTAACTACTAACTAAAAAATAATATCCAATGTTTAGAAATGAACATGATACATCAACAAAAGAAACAAAACGAGTTGCTACATCATGTTGTTTAACATTCATTATTAAGCAAGCACTAATAAACGACATGAACCAAATATCACTTGAGTATATCCATTACTGTTCCGACAAAGGATATGGACTGAGATCAGGGAAACCTAACGAAAACTTGGAACTGGAAGAAATAAAACCTTATCGAAATTAATTTAGTAACTTTATACTTTTGTTATTTAAATTGGGTATTCATGGGTTCAGTTCAATCGTGTTAATGTTTTTCACAATAAAGTTATTGGGTTATATCACATAATCCTCAACCCAACACCAATCCACCCAAAATTTCATTTCCCATATAATTTCAACTCAATATAACTAATCCAAACCTAATAGTATTTTCTCAGTTTGTGTCATGTTATTGAGTTGTGGCAAACAAATTGCTACCCTCATCCGCCTAACGCTGAAAAGAAGAAACAGCATGGAAAACAGAAAATAGAAATGCCTAAAACTTTAGAAAACCATTCAAGAGAATGCCAGGTGCAAATTTCAGTGAGACTTCGACAACTGCACATCCAATACAGGGCAAACAACAGAGAGTTCAACAATATCTATTATTGTTTGAAGGTACGAACTAGAAAAATGCAATACCTTCTCCTGGATTGAGTGTACAACAGAATTGTACTTCCGCTGCCCTTCTAGTAAATCACCTGGCTTCGCTTTATCGTCAGATTCATTATCAACCTCTTCATCTTCATCCGGAATTGATTGTGCTGGTGTATCTGTCCTTGAAGCAGACAACTCAGCTATGTCTGTGTCTGAACCTTCAAGGGGTTCGATGCTGTCATATGCAGCATCTTTTTGACGTTGAACAGCAGCTCCGAGACGAACTAAGAGATCATTTGTCTTTCCTAATAGCATTGTCAATCTCTCGTTCTTGCTCTCCTCAACCATTTTCATGTAAGCTTCTTGGTCATCCGCTTTCAAAGCTTGGAACCTCAGCTTTTCAGCTCGTGTAGCTCGTTGCCTTAGCCTTCCATGCCAAGCCTGTCCAAATGGAAGCACTGTAGTGAAAACCATATACTCATATAGCTTCTGTAACCCATAATATAGCCAAAGGGGATACTAGTTCAAGAGAAAAAAATCCAAATGCTCATCAACTCATAGAACGACATTATCATAATGAAGGGGTTTCCTAACAATTCGTTTTCCATTTACTAAGTGATCATATGAACACAAAGCTATATATTTTTAGGGTACTTTCTCCGAGAATTCGTAACACAACACCGCAACTTGCCCTCTAAAATTTACAACCACTAAACACGCCCTGATTAAACCAGAATAGATCTGTGACATCATATTATTAGCTTCACATATTTTCTGCCCTTTTCAAATACAACTGGTTCAAGCATTTGATTTTCTCTGTCCCATGCTGATAGTATCAAGAAAAGATGAAAAAAAAATGAAAGCAAAAGAGGACGTTGTACCTGAACACCATCATTTCTCTGTTTCCGCCGTTTTTGGGCAGCTTGTACTTGCAATTGGAGTTCACGTGCAGCATTGAGTAAGTCAGCAAAGAATTTTCTTTTCCTAGTCTCTATACGGTTCCTTTCTTCCTCCTCAAATCTTGACAATCTCTGCAGAAAGACAATCAATAAAATAATTTGCTTCAACCGAAACGTTGTATAGGCAAAAGGATATATAAGATTTATTAAACATGAGCACTTGGAAATTGTTTGTGTCATTTATTTGAATTTGTTAGCATACGAACCATGCATGCAACGTAAGTATGTCGAAACTTACATCAGCATCTCGTTTCTTCTTCAGTGGATCATCAGCATCCAAAGCAAAAGCATCTCCAATACCAAATAAAGGGCGACGCAATCGCATCATGCCCCAATCAAAAAGCTGCTTGTCAGGATTGGCACAATGCAGACGAAGCCAATATTCAGAACTCACTTCGGAGCGAACTTTCTTCTGGAGGTCTGCCAACTGATAGTATCAAGAAATTCATTGTTAAAAATAAACTAGTCCTGTTATGGTCTGAGTTTTTAGGCACAGACAACATAACAAATATGTTTAATTTCATAGATGGGAAGCAAATCAGGAAAAGTTTGAACAGAAGTGGAACTGGATGTATTTTCAAAGAAAAATAGCTATCCTATCCCTGCACCTCTTTTCCCCATTTCAGTGGTATTCACCAAAACGCAGGACCAATACCAGGGACTTTAAATGATTTTTTTAAATGGATTTCAAATTTCATATGACATAAAAGTTCAGATTAGTTAAAGAAAAACATTAGAAGATTTCATCACTCCACTAGCTAAAGATACTTCTCATACTTCAGCACAGGAGTTGACGAAGAAGATACTCCACAGGATCCTTATTGCCGTGAGTTTTTTCATCCAAATTTAAGAACATATCATTGTCATTCACAAGCCTACCTTAAGCCCATAGAGTTCGAGCAAGCATCTTGATTGCAGATCCTCGCCTCTGCTTGTGGGCAATTCTGTTTTAAAAATGAGCATAAAACATCAGGTAGGAACTTATTATTTCACAAGTACTTTTATTATTTCTGCATAGCAATTTGACTTGAAGCTGGTTACCTTCAAGTTCAGTTAACCGATGCTGAATTCTGCTCTGAAACCTGTTCTCCTTTAAGTCTGACAATCTAGATCCAGGTACACAACTTGTTCGCTGCTTTGCGACTGCATCCTCAAAGTCCAGCATTAACTCGTTGTAACTAGAAACACCAAATTTCTCCTGTGGATCATTACTAGGTCAACTCAAATATCTTATATAAAAGCCAAAACAGGAAGGAATGGCTGCATATGCCAGAAATAGTCGAGAACCAGATTATTTGTCACCAGAATCAAATCTTGTGAACTGGTATAGTAGAGATATAACCCAAAGAGAGAGGTTACGCTAAAAGATAAATACTCCTTCTGTCTCAAAACATTGGGGATAGTTTGACATCACACAAAAACTTAGATTGAAGCATAGGATCTGTGAACATCAGTTACCTAACTTCATGTGTCACAACAAGTTCTTGAATATATAACAAAAAGAGACAAAGAAAGAATCCCTAATAGATACCAAGAACCTTCTTCCTCTCAATGTAAGTGCATTGGAAAAAGAGCATAAAAAAATTAATCCAAGTAGCTCAGTTACTGAATCAAATTGCTATTATCAATAAGGCAGTTATCAGAACAATAGAAATTTTCAGTGTTAGCAATCTTTCTCTCAGAAAAACATGTATACTAACGCAAAACCCCAAAAACGTAAGCAATCAGCTAGCTCAACCAAGAGTACTCGCAAATAAACTGCTACCATCAATTACCTCTCAATTTCCAAACCTAATAGCCAAAATTCTTTAAAATTAAGATTAAAATAGAAGAACCACTAAACCATAATCCACAAACCATGATCTATCCACATATTATAACTGGGAATCCGTAAAATCATTAAGCAAATTAACACCAAACCCGCAGAGCCAAAACATTTCATCAATTATTAAAAATTTTGAACATAGAAAAACATAGCTACCTTTGATGTAAACATACAAAATGATCATCCAATAAAAAAGAGTTGCGCTAAAACAAACGTGCCATTTTCTTAAAAATACTCCAAAACAAAACGATGACAAAAACTAAAAATTGTTACCTTTCTAGCCTACCAAGTAAACCACCAAAACTACATCCGACAACTCAAACAAGAAAACTCCCCAGAAGCTCAAATCTCACACATTAACCAAAATCAATTCACAACCGCATTAACTCAAAACACAAATAAATCACTAACCGTCCGCAAGGGCGAAGCTGCCCCGCCATCCTCAACTTCACAATCAACATCGTTAGCACCGGCATCATCGTCGGCGTCCTGGTAGATGGAGGAAACGGCGTCGTAAACGTGTTGGGGCAAGGGCAGATTCCGGGAGAGGAAATTGAGGGCGCAGATCAAAGTTTTGGCACTGTCGACGGGGTTTTCCCGGTGCTCGGCGGTTGGCAGCTCCAATTGCTGGGACACAGAGGGCTGTGGCTCCGCCACCTGTGCAACCATGGCGGGAAGGGAGCTCAGAATACGGCGTCGTGCTGGAGCCTTTTGAAAATTATTGTGAGCTTTTTCCTCTTCCTAGCGGTTTATTTTACGGATCTATAAATCTAAATCGGATTTAAATAATATGAATTTATTATAAGTTCTTTTTGTTTTGCTGTGGATTTTGGGTCTGAAATTGAGGGTTAGGTTTTATCAAGATTGGGGATTTTATATGATGTGGGGGGACTTCATGGGAAATTACGGAAAACTCCTCATTGATTGGACCTAATTACCCCTCAATCAAATTGGACCTTTAAAGAGAATGCAAATGAAATTGATTAAGAGAAATAGGCCCCAATTCGTAGCCCCAAGCTCTGGCCCAAAATTGTGGGCTCTAAATATAAGTGGTGTACAAAAGCCCAAATTATTTTGGTAATTGCCCTAGGACTAGGTTTAGGATTGGACTTGCTTTCTAATTATCTAATGGGCTTCCCATCATTTCGTTTTCCCGTGCCGTGCCTAGGGCTGTCAACGGGTCGGATTCGGACCGGATCAGGGGATTCCGGATCCGGATCCGAATCCGAATCCTATAAGATTTAGATTCATTTATTTTGAATCCATGCATAATCTGATCGGATTATATCCGATTAAAGATCTGACCCGATTAGCAATAAAATTGAATTTTTTTATTTAACAAATTTAATATAACGAATAAATATAATTACATAATATTAATAAATAATAATTATTTAATGGATTATTTGATGATTTTATTTATTTATTTTTAAAATAAGTTAATTTAAACTTATTAATAAAGGAAAATATATACTTTTAGAGTAAATAATTCAAATTTTATTGTTGTTTAAAGTGATAATTATCTGAAAATTATAATTTTAGTCATTTTACTTAATATTATGTACTAGTAAATAATTTATTTTAATTAAATATTATATATATAATCGGATTCGGATTCTAAACGGATCATATTCGTTAATTCCATATTCGCTCCATTTATTTCGGATAACGAATATTTATAATCGGATATGATCCATCGGACATTTTTATCGGACGAATATACTAAAATTCGGATCGGATTCGGATTAAAATCCGATCCATTGACAACCCTAGCCGTGCCCTTCATTAAAAAAATAACTTGTCCCTTATATTATAATTGGTTTTTTAATTTTTTTTTTTTAAACTTTCGGATATTTCAAATTGATATATGTACCTATAAAAATTTTCAAATTGTCATCTCAGTCATTTAACTGTTAACACGTGACTCATTTTAATTGTAAAATTTTTTATAAAGTACAGATGACAATGTAATGTAAAAGATAAAATATGGAATATTGATTGAATTGATTAACACATCAACCAAACTATAATGAAGTTTTACAGAGATGGGAAATGAGGAAGAAACTTAGTTGAGGAAGAAAGATATCTCAATATATTGCTTGCCCCAAAAGTGAGCAGCTAACCACCATTATAACGTGCACAAAACGACACCCAAACAGTTAAAACATCAATATTAAATCATTGGAAAATCAAGAATAATTCTGTAAGCGCCATGCTCTGAGAATCATAGCAAATTGGTCTCCCCCTTCAACCGGTTTTCCTGCAGCTCAATAGCCCTTGGATTCTCATCCAGATGAACGACCAAATCTTTGTCTTATTTCAAACATATGATAGCCTTTGTTGTTTCTTCATCAACGGTTAAGATCTCTCCTTAATAAGTTGTCACGACGTTGTTTCTGCTCTTTTCTTTAGACTTGATCTAATGGTTGCGATAAGAGAGCATCCCACGGTCCAAGTTCAAACTTCCAAATCCAGATGATTTTATGATATACATGACATTATCTTCCCCAATTTTAGATCCTTCTCCACAAGGATCAAAACCTGGAAATTTCTTGGCAATCACATTGTAATCTTCCCATGTCGCATCTTCAGGACTAGAGTGAACCCACTGAATAAGAAGTTGAGCTACAGGACGGTTATTTCTTGAAATTATTCTTCGTTCCAACACAACAGTAGGGAATACTTTGAATATACCATTCTTAGCCACCTCTGGCAATTCAGTGCAAATAACATGTTTTGTTACCACTTTCTTTTTCAATAACGACACATGGAAAATAGGATGAGTCTGACTCCCTGCTGGAAGTGCCAGTTTATAAGCCACAACTCCAACTTTGGCTATAATCTAATAAGGTCCAAAATACCTTGGAGCTAATTTCAGATTCTTTCTTAAAAACACTAAAGATTGTCTCTATGGCTGCAACCTTAAGAAAACCATATCATGTACTTCAAATACTCTTTCAGTCCTCTTCTTGTCAGCATAAGATTTTATTCGGTTCCAGATTCCAGAGTTTCCTTCAACACTTCATTAAACTTAGACCTCTCCTGCAGTAATTCACTGACCTCTGTGCTTTCACATACATCATAGGGTCCCAATGTGTGGTTACTGGGAGAATATCCATATAAAGCTTGAAATGGAGTAATCTTCAAATTGGAATGATAGTTTGTGTTGTACCAATATTCAGCTAAAGGCAACCATTTTTTCCATGATTTGGGCTTCAGATGATACATCATCTAAGATAGTTCTCTAAGCACTGAATGACTTTCTCAGTTTGGCCATTTGTTTGAGGATGATATGTTGTAGACATAGCCAATGAAGTTTCCAATAATCTGAATAATTCCTTCCAAAATTTACTAGTGAAAACCTTATCTCTGTCAGAGTCAATAGAGTGTAGCATACCATGAAGCTTATAAATATTACATATCCAAGAAAAGTTTGGCTATAGAATGAGCTGAAAATGGATGAGATATAGCAAAGAAATGACTGTATTTGCTAAATCTATCCACCACCACCATTATAGCATTCTTACCCTCAGAGTTAGGTAAACTTTCAATGAAATCCATGGATATGTGAATCCATGCTTGCTCAGGAATATGGAGTGGCTGTAATTACTAATAACCCCAAGTACTTAACATTTTCATGTTTTACCCTCTGGCATGTATCACATTCTCTGACCCATTGTTCTACGTCTTGGCTCAATTTTAGCCAAACAAACATAGACTTGACCCTTTGACAAGTCCTCACAATACCAGAATGACATCCAGTATTGCCGCCTATGACAGCTGTAACCTAATTAGATTATTTATTCTTTTCCCTTTTTACCCCTTTGTTATGTATATATATTGTATATATTCTTTTCTCTTAAATAGCCGCTATAATACACACAAGAAAACCTAATCAGTTTTCTCTAGATTTCTCAAATGGAATATTCTCTCCAGCAGCCACACTTTTCATGGTATCAGATGTATGTTTTTTGAGTTTGTCTTCATCACTTCGCTCCTTATTTCTTTCGATTATCAATTGCAATGGCTACCTCAGAGGCAATCGTCTCCGCTGAGTCGAAACTCACTTCTTCCAACCCGTACTTCCTTCACGCGAATGAGAATCCTTTTTTGGTTCTTGTTACGCCCCCTCTCGACGGGTCCAACTATCATCCCTGGGCCCGCACCATGAAAATGGGGCTTCTATCCAAGAATAAGTTCGATTTTGTTACTGGATCGATTCCGCCCCCATCTTCAACTGATCCGCTGCATCCTATTTGGGTCCGCTACAACACAATGGTATTATCTTGGATCACCAAATGTCTTTCTCCTTCAATCGCCCAATCGATAGCATGGATGGACAACGCTTCCGATGTTTGGTCTGACCTTAAGGATCGATTCTCCAATGGCGACATTTTCAGAATTGTAGAATTACAAGAAGAAATATGTACGGTAAAACAGAGAGATTCTTCTGTTTCTGATTACTTTACAAAGTTAAAAATATTATGGGATGAGTTTTATAATTTTCGCCCTCTTCCGGTGTGTTCGTGTGCTACTCGTTGCAATTGTCGTGCGATCGACAAATTTAAAACGTATCAACTGACTGATTGCGTTATTCGGTTTCTTAATGGTTTGAATGACAAATTTGCAAGTGTTCGGTCACAGATAATGTTGATTGATCCTTTACCTCCTTTAAGTAAGGTATTCTCCATGGTTTTACAGCAAGAAAGACAATTGAACATGTCCGTAGCTCATAAATCTTTTGCAGCACAGTCTTCTCGAGGTCCTTCTTTTTCAAGGAACACTCAAAATCCGTTTGGAAATAATAAGTTTGGGAATAACAATCAAAATCAGTTCGGGAATAACAAAAGTTAAGGTTTGCAAAATTTTGGGAGGGGATCAGGTTCTAAAAATTACAAAAAGCCCTCTTCTGGAATATCTTGTGCTCATTGCGACGAACCAAATCACACCGAGGCTACATGCTATAGAAAATTTGGCTTTCCACCTAACTTCAGGTTTAAAAATCCAGTAGCTGCTGCACTTTATAGTACTGATAGGGCATCATCAAATCCTATTCAAGAGAATGATGCAACTCAAAATTCTGCACAACACTCTTCTGGTGCAAGTTCTTTATCCATTACACCTGATCAATATCAAATACTTATGACCATTCTTCTGTCCCACCAACAGAGCAATCTCAATTCTACTCACGTCGTCAATCAAATTTCATCTGCACCTGCCAGGAATGGCTCACTTGCTGCATCTTTCTCAGAATCTACTTCACAAGGTATATCTCTTGCTTTAACTTGTTTATCTCCATCTAAATCTTGGGTTCTAGATACGGGAGCTACCGACCATATATGCTTTTCTAAAAATTGGTTTCAAACACTATACGCAATTCCCCCAATTTCTGTTAAGTTGCCAAATGGGAATAGTTTAACTACTTGTACGGCTGGAACATTGCATTTTTCAAATAGCTTGTGTCTTCATCATGTGTTATACATACCATCCTTTAACTTTAATTTGCTATCTATTCCTCAATTAACTAGAGACAACAAGTATTGTTTTATTTTCCAACACCAAGTTTGTTTAATACAGGACATCCAGAGGAAGAAAATGATTGGTTCAGCTAAACTTTGTGACGGCCTCTATCTTTTGGAAAATTCAGATTTTTCAATAGGATCTTTTTGCAACAACATTAAATCTATTCCTTGTACAGTTGATAGCCAAAGTTTATGGCACTATAGGTTAGGGCATGCACCTAATTTTGTTCTCTCTACGCTTCATCTGTCACATTCCTATATCAATTGTAAGAACAACAACAAGGCTTGTGATATTTGTCATCTTTCAAAACAAAAGAAGTTACCTTTTTCTAGTAGTAATACCATTTCTTCTGGAATTTTTGAATTATTACATATTGATATATGGGGTCCATATGGCACTCCTTCTCTCTTTGGTCATAAGTATTTTATAACGATTGTGGATGATTATTCTAGATATACTTGGATTGCTTTGATTAAGTAAAAATCTGAAGTAAGAGCACAATTACAAGCCTTTATAAACTTGGTTGAGAATCAATATAATACCAGTGTGAAAAAGATTAGAACTGATAATGGTACTGAATTTCTTATGCATGAATTTTATGCCTCCGAAGGAATTTTGCATCAAACATCTTGTGTCGAAACTCCCGAGCAAAGTGGCATTGTTGAAAGGAAGCATCAACATATTTTAAATGTAGCTCGAGCCTTTCTTTTTCAATCTAGTTTATCTAACAATATATGGTCTTATGCAGTTCTACAGTCCGTTTATGTTATCAACAGATTGCCTTCTCCTTTACTTAATCACAAGACTCCTTTTGAGTTATTAAATGGTGCAGTCCCAAACTATTCCAATATTAAGGTGTTTGGTTGCCTATGTTTTGTGTCAACCTTACATAATCATCACTCAAAATTTGATCCACATGCCAGAAAATGTATTTTTCTTGGTTACAAACCGGGCACCAAAGGGTTTGTAGCTCAAGACTTGCTCACAAAAGAAATTGTAGTTTCAAGAAACATCAAATTTTTTGAAAATCAATTCCCTCTTATTGAAACTTCAACTTCTGAAGGTTCAACACTTTCAAGTTCATTGCCTCATATTTCAAACATTGACTTCAATTATGATGAGGTTCAACAAGCTCGTACTACCGATGATTCAAATCAAAATACTACCACTGATAATGATATTGTGCCAACTACCTCCGGAAGTGATCATATTACAGAAATCACCCCTGTGGCTGTTGAACAACCACAATTTTCTACTGTTGTGCAGTCTCCTTTGCAGGTTTCCAATCATCTAGATAGGCCATGAAGAACGAAAAACCCTCCTTCATATCTACGTGATTATCACTGCAACATAATTTTGAAGGATGATCGGGTGAATTATGCTAAAAATAATTCTTCAATCAAGGGAGTAAACTCAAACCTCTATCCTCTTTCATCTGTCTTATCTTATGATCATTTGTCACCACATTATGCACACTACACTATGTCCATCACTACACATATTGAGCCTAAGACTTATAATCAGGTAGTGAAACATCTTGAATGGAGAGAGGCAATGCAAAAAGAAATAGATGCACTTCAATTAACTAATACTTGGCAGCTTGTTGATTTGCCACCCGGAAAGAAACCTATAGGTTGTAAGTGGGTTTTCAAAATCAGGTATAAGACAGATGGTAGTATAGAGAGATATAAAGCACGTTTAGTAGCAAAAGGTTACACACAAACGGAAGGGTTAGATTATTTGGACACTTTCTCACCCGTTGCCAAAATCACCACCATACGACTTTTACTTGCTTTAGCTTCTCTTAACCGTTGGCATCTTCAACAATTAGATGTGAATAATGCTTTTTTACACGGGGATCTAGATGAAGAAGTGTATATGATACTTCCCCAAGGTTTCACTTGTTCAAAACCAAATCAAGTTTGTAAATTAACCAAATCTCTTTATGGGCTCAAACAAGCAAGTCGATAATGGTTTTCAAAACTTTCCTCTTCTTTTATTTCACAAGGTTACGTTCAATCTATGGCTGATTATAGTCTTTTTGCTAAGTCCCATGAAGGCTCTTTCACACCATTATTAGTTTATGTTGATGATGTTATCTTAACAGGTAATGATGCAGGTGAAATTGGCAATATTAAATTGCATCTTGATAATACTTTTAAAATTAAGGACCTTGTCTCAATAAAGTTCTTCTTAAGGTTGGAGATAGCAAGAAACAAAGATGGAATTTCCATAAATCAAAGAAAATATGCATTGGAGCTGCTCTCGGATACCGGATTGCTTGATGCGAAGCCTGCCACAACTCCAATGGAGCCTTCTATAAAGCTCACATCCAAAGGAACACCATATGATGACATCGTCGGTTACAGGAGACTCATTGGTCGTTTGCTTTACTTATGCACCACACGGCCTGATATTTCTTTCAGTGTTCATCAACTTAGCCAGTTCTTATCTTCACCAACCGTTGATCACTACAATGCTGCGATACGGGTTCTCAGGTACATCAAGCACTCACCTGGACAGGGCCTTTTCTATCCATCAAACTCTTTCTTGGAACTCAAATGTTTCAGCGACTCGGACTGGGCTGGCTGTGTCGACACTAGACGATCTGTAACAGGTTTTTGTATTTTTCTTGGATCAAGTTTGATCAGTTGGAAGTCAAAGAAACAACATACAGTTTCAAGATCCTCATCCGAAGCCGAGTATCGTGCGCTAGCTGCAACAACTTGTGAAGTGCAATGGATAAAATATTTACTCGAAGATTTGCACATTTCAATTCCAACTCCAACGGTCATTTATTGTGATAGCAAGTCCGCCGTGCAAATTGCCGCCAATCCTACCTTCCACGAGCGCACAAAACATATAGAGATAGATTGCCATATTGTGCGTGAAAAACTTCACAATGGACTAATCCACCTCATGTCACTTCGAAGTCAAGATCAGGCAGCCGACATTCTCACAAAGCCATTACCATCCAACTCCTTCTCAGCGCATGTATCCAAACTGGGTCTCAACAATATCCATTCCCCAGTTTGCGGCACGCCGGGGGGAGGGGGGTATTGCCGCCTATGACAGCTGTAACCTAATTAGATTATTTATTCTTTTCCCTTTTTACCCCTTTGTTATGTATATATATTGTATATATTCTTTTCTGTTAAATAGCCGTTGTAATACACACAGGAAAACCTAATCAGTTTTCTTTAGATTTCTCAAATGGAATATTCTCTCCAGCAGCCACACTTTTCAGCGATGTATCATGAAGTGATTTAATGATCTTTTGCTTTAACTCTAAGTCATCTCCCACACAAATCCTTCATTTCTTCCTTAACAGACCACCATTCCAACTGAAGGTATCCTTATTTACTGATTTAGCTTGTAAAATATGAGAGTAGAGAGGCTAATTCCGATAAGAATCACTGACCTCAGTTACCCATATCGGCACCACTGAAGAGATATGAGCACATTGTATTACTGAATGATCAACTCTAGAGAGGGCATCTGCAACCTTGTTTTCCACTCCTTTCTTGTATTATACTTTATAATCAAGGCCTAACAATTTGGAAATCCACCTCTGTTGCAAAATAATTCCCATTCTTTGTTCCCATATATGCTTCAAACTCTATTGATCTGATTTGATTATGAAACGATTTCATTGCAGATAGTGTTTCCACTTGTTAACTACTATTAGAATAGCCAAAATATTTTTTTCATAAACAGATAGGCCTTTATTATTTTCCCCTAAAGCGTTACTCACTATAGGTCTTCCCTACTGCATTAACACAACTTCAATTCCATCATTACTTGCATCAGTTTCAAAGCAAATGGTTTCCTGAAATCAGGAACGATCAATACTAATGTTGTTGTTACTGCTTTCTTCAGATTTGAAAAGGCTGCACTGGCTACATCATTCCATTTGAAGTCATTTTTTTTAACAGATATGTCAAAGGCCTGCTGATTATCCCATAATTGTGAATAAACTTTCTGTAGTAACCATTGAGTCCAAGAAATCCCCTCAATTCCTTTATATTCTTAGGTACAGGCCACTCAACCATATTTTTAATCTTGTCAGGATCTGTAGAGACTCTCTGTGCTAAGATGATATGTCCCAAGTAATCAATCCTCTCATTTCCAAAAATGCACTTCTTTATTTTGGTATATAATTCATGTTTTCTCAATATAGCAAATACAATCTGTAAATGGTATAAATGCTCTTTCCATGATTTGATATATATCGATATTTCATCAAAGAAACTAATATGAAGTTTCTGAGATAAGGGAGGAATATCTGATTCATTAATGACTAAAATGTTGCTGGTACATTGCACAATCCAAATGACATCAGTAAGTATTCATAGTGTCCATTGTGAGTGACAAAAATTGTTTTGGAAATGTCATTGTCCCTTATTCTTATCTGAAAATACTCTAACCTTAAATCAGGTTTAGAGAAGAATTTGGATCCATGAAGTTCATCTAATAGCTCATCTATCACTGGAATTGGAAAGTTATGTTTGATGGTTAAGGTGTTGAGGTACCTGTAATCAATACACATTCTCCAACTGCCATCATTTTTCTTGACTAGCAACAAAGATGATGCAATTGGACTTTGGCTTGTCTATATAATTTCCTCTTCCAGCATCCCTTTAACCAATGACTCTTATCTCATTTTTTTGAGCATGTGAGTACCTATATGGCATCTGTTTCTTGGATATAACATCAGGCTTAAGCTCAATCTGATGTTCAATCATTCTTCTTGGTGGTAATATTTTGGGTTCATCAAATATATCTTGGTATTGCCTCAACAACTTTTGTAATTCTTTATCTTGCACTTCTCCTCTGCTGGTACTTCAGTTATTGAAAACAACTATCCCATATCCCTTGAGCCCCCTCTTGTAGCAATTCATCTACAGTTCCAGCTGAAATCAATTTCAGCTCAGCTTGATCATGAATAGCCTTGAGATTGATCTTTTTATCACCCTCTGACACTATTATATTCTTGTTTTTGTAATCAAACTCTATTGGACTATAGTCATTCAACCAATCACCCCCCAATCACAACCTCCCAACTTAGGCACTCTTATTGGAAAAATTGAAATTGTGCCCCTGAATATTCCATTTCAACTTAGGAAATACTACCTTGCTAATTATCTTCCTCCCATCAGCTATTTTGACTAACAGAGGGGTGGTGTATTCCCTTTTTTAATTTCAGAGTCTTGGCTAGCTTCTCATCCACAAAACAAGCTGCACTTCCACAATCCACCATCATTTGAACTACTTGGTCTTCAATAATCCCATTTAGTTTAATGATGTGTGAATTTCTTGTTCCAGAGATGGCATGGAGTGATACAGTCATGTCTTCAGTATTTAAGATCTCTTCCACCAATCGATCTTCTTCCCACATAGGGGTGGCAATATGGATTCAATCCAATCCTAGTGGATTGGATTGGCCACTAATGGATTGTTAATGGATCAAGCCCATATATTTAATTTTAACATGATATTACTTTTTTACCCTTGATATTAATTAAAAATTATAATATCATCCTAAAAAATATATTTAAAATGTAAAATAAAAAACGAAATAAAAGGAAATAAAAATCTTACAAATAAAATAAAAAATCTTGCGTGTGAGAAGAAAAATCAGCTGTACAATGCATATGCATCTGACCTTCTCACTCGATTTCAACCGATCATGCACAAATACAACCACGACATTAGATATGATACGATATAATTTTTTTTTAAAAAAAATTACGTTGGATATGAATACGACGATATCATATGCTAATTGAAAAATATTTGATAACCTCCACCTCATTATCATTTTATTTTTTTTAGGTGAATTAGACTTAATACAAATTTCAACAGACGCTATAAATTTAAGGAAAAGTTTCAATTGTCCACGATAATTATTACATGTAATGGTAGAACATATAAGTTAGTTAGTTAGAAATTATGGGTAATATCCTAACTTTATAGCTACCATTATAAAATATTACAAACTGATAGTCTGACACATAGAGCATAATTTTTTATTGTGTATTTTACGTAAATAATGATCCAAAAAATAAAACTCTATTTGATAAGTTACAAATCATAGAATATATAATGCTTTCGATTTTTGACATACACAAAAAATTAAGAATATTACCTCTGTGTCTGTCATTCTTTATGTGATTGAGCAATACCAAGTCAAACAAAATGAAAATAGATCAAACGGGTCAAAAAATGGACAAATTAATTGAAAACAGGTCGAACTAGTAAAAAATGGGCAAATGGTTTGAAAAAAATGTAGAACGGATTGGAAGGCTGGCATAACAAATCAAATGTGATAGTGAGGGGCATTTTGGATATTTAGACATTACGGTCAAATATGAATCCATTTAAAACCTGGTGCTAACCCATGAATGATCCGAAAGAATCCGTTACAATCTGCTAAAATCCATTATAATCCAATCTGTTAAGGACCCGTTAATTTTTCAATCTATTTTGAATCCAATCCATATGGATTCAATCTAAATTCAATTTAATCCATACATTTGCCACCCCTATTCCCTCATTATATTCCCACTATAATCACACTCTTGTTCTTCAGGTATGATTATGAATAGTTGTTTTTGTCTACATTTATGACCTAGAGTAAAAACTTCATCACAATCTATATTTATATGATATTTAAAGCTGCAAGTTTGACCCATGATTCTTAGGAGATTTTAAGGTAGCTAGGTGGTGTTGCATTTAATACTCCAAGTTTGACACATGATTCTTCGGGTATAAGCTTGTTTGTATTATTTTATTATTGTCCTTAGGGTTATCAATTATGGACCCGACCCGCGAACCCGATAAGACCCACCCGCCTAATTATCAGGTTAGGATTGGGGGTTTTCGGGTCCGGGTCAAATCGGGTCGGACCCAAAATCAACCTGGGAAAGAGAGAAACATTTTGGGTGGGTTTCGGGTTGACCCGAATCCACCATATAAAATCAGAAACCCTACCCTAATTCATTCTGACATGGCATAATAATACGAGAACACGTGGCACGCCCGCGTAGGCGACACGTGGCCTCAACGCCAACCTGGGCAAACCAGAACCGCCTCTTGGACAGATCATCAGATCGATATTGGGTCCTCAGATCATCAGATCTGCTTGAGGGCACCAGATCGATTTGCATATCATCCGATCATCAGATCAACAGATCGATTTGCTCCCTCCTATGAGGAAACCCACAACATTAAGGATCCCGGAAGGCAATATCGATCTCCAGATCGATTACCTACGTCACCGGACACCCGAATACTGTAAAGCACTCCTGTCGGGACACATGTATCCTTCTCATTCCCTGGAACAGGCGTACTATGGCTCATTAATGACCGTCAGTCCCTGCTTTTACTCAAAGGGGAAAAAAGGTACAAACGACCCGCCTCAAGCCGGTTCCATCGTCCGACATCCAGATCGACGACTGGCAACGCCATTAATGCACACCTACAGTTACACACTACTGTGTCATTTGGCCATGGCTATAAATACTCGCCCTTTGAACAGTAGTTGGTAAGCCTTGAATAAGCATTCAATTGCATTTATTCTCTCTCTATAGAGCTCCATTACTGACTTGAGCGTCGGAGTGCCAAACTTGGGAAAAACCCCAAGTCCCCCAAGCTGGTACTTAACTCACGTGTGTTAGTGCTTTCAGGTCGATAAGAACCCACTCAAACAAATTCTTGACTGATTGACCCATATCTGACAGCCAGATCGACCACGTCAGATCGACCAGATTTGAGCCAGATCACATTCATTCTTTTCTTTTCCTCTCTCAAGCTGCGCATCGACGTATTTAATCAAGCAAAAACCCTCCAAATTTCTTCACTCATCATCCATCTCGTCATTGCCATCTTCCATCTCGCCGCCGCCCACCAGGTATGTAGTTGTTCATCTCTTCTTCTTCTTCTTGTTCTTGTTTTTTTTTTTTTTTTTTTTTAAGTTCTCCAATATTTCTTCATTCACACCACTCAAAATCCGATTTCGATTTTCGAACCTTCGTTGCGCAGATCTACAATCATCATCGTTGCTTGAAGCCTCCACCGCCATCCTCCGTCCTGAAAAGGTAGGACCTTTTTCAGTTCTAATTTGTGGCATCCGAAACATAAATATCTGGAAATTTCACACCCGATTTGCTTAATAACGAAGATAAACTAGATGAGATAAATTGGATTTTCAAAGAAGATGTCGTTTCAACATGTGAAATATCTTATTATTTTTCCTTCTGCTTTCTTTCTAGAGAATAGACTAAAGATTTATATTTTTTCTATGGAACTCAAATGAAAATTAAATTTCTGTACCTTATTTTAAGAGGAAATAGAATAAGATTTTATTAAATTTCCAAAGTTCTATACTTGAAATTTTGAAATATAATTATTCAAGCTTTTATCTGTTTATTTTAATGACAAACTGCATTTTTCCAAAAGTTAATTAAACAAAAACAAAGAGGTATCCCGTATCAGGTCCATTATTCATTATTGAAGAAATTGTACTGGATTACCGATTTTAATCTCCTTTGTACTTACTGATATTAACTGTGTTAGTTAATATAATTGACCCCTAATATACCATATAACTATTATAACTACGAATGTATTTTAAGAATAAGAGCACTTCAGTTTTTTTGTTTGCGTTTTAGTATTATAAGAAAACCAAGTTTGTTTATTTATTTATAAGAAAACAGATTATAATTTATACTGTATTTATATTGTTCTAATTCTAATTCGCTTGCCTATTATTTTTAATATTTAAATATCATTATAAGAATCTTATTCTAATTAGCTTGCCTATTATTTTTAGGTAGGATGACTTTGTTGTTGTATTCTATTTCAGTTAAAACCAATTGTGCAAGTGTACACTAACATACGCATTGCACAATAGGATCGTACCCACGGGGAAGGAAAATCAATCACTACTCTATACTTCTCTCTAATCTAAAGACCGAACGACTTTGAGAGGTTGTTGTTTATTAATCTACTAAAAACATAAATTAAGCAAATAACTAGAAATAAGCGCAAGTAATAACTAAACAAACGAATTAGAAATCAGTAGACTAAGCAGGCAGGGGAAAGTAATGAATCATACATTCAAGAGTTGATATGATACTCGTCTAACAAGTGTAATTCTACAACCTAATCACTTATATTTATATTACTCTCTCTCAAGGTGTAACCAAGTGCTTAATTAGTGTTCAATGTTGCTCTCGCAATCACCAATAGTTAATTAAACCATAGGAACAAGACTAGTGCAATTCAATATTCTAGCGGCTCGGCATGGAATAAGATTACTGTTGTATAAGCTAAAACCAAATCACTTTGTATTCTACAACTTACAAGTTATGAAAACCATCTAAATTACCATCAATCTCTCGATCTATAGGCAATTATGAAACATGCTAAGGGTGATCAGGCCATCGCAAGTCAGTTCAAACCTGTTTTCAAACTAAGAATTAACACAAGTCATTCAAGCATCAAATCAAACACTTATCATGCATTCATCATCACTCCCCTAGCCCTCGAGAATTAGCTACTCATAATTATAGCAAAACTCATAAAACTAAAGGAAATTGCATTAAACGAATTCATATTCATCAAATCTAAACAAAGTCTAAGAATCAAACTCATAAACATTCAGTAATATCTAAAAATGAATCTAATATACGAAAACTAATTAAAACTAAAGTCAAGGGAATTAGTTTGATAATCTAAAGCAACAATAAAACCGAAAATCGTTCTAAGAATTCAATCATTTTGTCTTCTCGAATTCTCTGAAAAACTCCTCTGAAACTCCTTGTCTTCTCTCCAAAACCCTAGGTTACAACCCGGAAGAAAAGCTCTCTCAAAAAGACTCCAAAATGCACTTAAATAGCAGCCCTAATTGTTTATCGCCCACACTGGTAACGGGTGTTACCACTCCATGTGCATTTCTCGTTAACGCCCGTTACAACTTGAAATCGTCATAACGCTTTTATTAGTGGTAACGGGCGCCCCGTTACCACTTTTCTTCTTCCCAGGGGTAACGCCCTATCTCGCCAAAGCTTAGCTCTTGTGCCTGGTAACGGGGGCTACTTAATTTGTTCTCCTAAGTGGTAACGGGAGTCACCACATTTTCCTCCAAAAACGCGTGAAATTGCTTCGTTCCGTCGTTTCGTAACTCCAACTCTAAAAACACCCGAATGGAGCAAAGTAAACACATAAACGCATCAAAAGACATAAAAATATATTCTAATTAACGCTTGAAACCATGCAAATTCTACACTCAACAGGCTTGAGGAAGTGTTTGTTGGGAAGATGATGATGATGATGATGTCGAATCTTGCAATGCTGTGGAATTGTTGTGGGACTTTAAGTTTGTTTTAAGCATTTAAATTCTGAAATGGTGAAGTATTTTGAACTTATGCTCAAGTGTTTTAAGTGTCTGAATTTGTTTTGCAATCAAACAAGTTCCGAAATTAGGCAAAGATGTGGACTATGGAGTCACTAATTTTTTCTAGAATTGCACCAAGTCAGTTCATGGAATTGCACTTTCTTTGAAGTTATGGGGAAAATGTACTTATTTGTATGTTATGTAACTTCTATGATATTTCAGGTCGGGTCGAGTCAATTCGGGTGGTTCAGGTTATCAAGTGATCTGAAAAATTTTCAGGTCAACCCGAACCTAGTAGGTTCAGGTTCGGGCTGATATTTTCAGGTTCATTTCGGGTTCGGGTTCGGGTTCGGTTCGGGTTGGAGTTTTTTGTGTAATACCCTAACCCCAACCCGACCCGAACCCACCCGAATTGACACCCCTAATTGTCCTATAATTATAATATAATGAAAAGGAATCTTGATTCCGATAGGTAATCTATCATGACTACTATTAATTTACATTTTTTAGCCTAATTAGTGCATGGAAATTTTGTGCATGGGCAAGTAACACATCAACTAAAAGCGACTTGACCAGCAATGTTCATTTTCTGATTCATCTCGACTTTTTTTATGTGGAAGTGTTCGTGTGACGAGGATCCCAAGACAAATGTGGTGACAATTCAACCTTACTTTGTAACCAAGTCTCAGCAGTTTCAGTAAAGTAAATAGATGTTAAGGTTACCTTGTCCTCCTCAGAAACTGTGGATATCAAGTACTTTTCTGCCTTACGGATCCATACCCTAGGATTTGTTCCATCAAAAAATGGAAACTCAATACGGTGCAATGAAAATCCATGTCCTTATAAAGAAGATCCACTACCCTGACTTCCTTAAGTTTGCATTTCTGGAGATTGAAAGTCGTTGGTCACAGATCCCACTCTCTTCCCTATGGAAGCTGATAGCCCATCCCGTAACATGGATTTATTCCTGTTGTATTGTTGCACTTGCTCAGCTATAGCTCCCACCTGTAGCATCAACTTCTCCAAATTCCCTGAAATGTCATTCATCTTTCCTTCCAACCTCTGTTCATTTGCTAGTTGTACTACTTTCTCTTCCACCAGCAACCCCTCTTGTTTTTTAAGCATTTCATGTAATTCTTTGGATCTTAAACCTTCAGCTATTGAAACGAGTTCGTACAGATCACTTGGCTCTGGATACCAATTGTAATGTAAAAGATAACATATGGAATATTGATTGAATTGATTAACACAACAACCAAACTATAATGAAGTTTTATTGAGATGGGAAAGGGAGAAGAAACTTAGTTGAGGAAGAAAGATATCTCAATACATTGTTTGTCCCAAAAGTGAGCAGCTAACCACTAATATAACGTTCACAAAACGACACCCAAACAGCTAAAACATCAATATCAAATCATTGAAAATTCAGGAATAATCCGTTAGCGCCATGCTCTGAAAATCATAGCAAATTGGTCCCCCTCTTCAGCTGGTTTTCCCGCAGCTCAACAGCCCTTGGATTCTCATCAAGATGAACAGCCAGATCTTTATCTTCCTTCAAACATATGATAGCTTTTGGATTGCTTGTTTCTTCATCAACGGTTAAGACGATCTTTCTTGAATAAGTTACCGCGACTTCGTTTCTGCTCTTTTCTGTAAACTTGATCTAACAGTTGCAATAAGAGAGCATCCAACAGTCCAAGTTTAAACTTCCAAAGTCAAATGATTTTATCATATACATGACAGACACTTCGAAACATTTGAAGTTTGGATAAGAAATTAAAAAAAAGATCATAGTACAAGGGGTAAGTTGTTTTTTTCCTCAAGCTTTAGTGACGATAACGTTTTCTTTGTCACTTAATCATCGTAATATGACAATGTTAGAACATGGTATTCGGGGAAAGACTTTCTTGTATTCATTGTGTTTTCTGTGTACAAAATTGTTGGATTCAATATCCCCAGCTATTACAAAGATATATATGCCCTAAGATACAATCCCTACAAATCTGGACAATAATATTGATTAGGGATTAAATCCGGTAAGTCAACTATGCCATAGTTAGTGATATTCTAACACTCCCCCTCAAGCTAAGTGATGGAATCCCCAATCCTTAGCTTGCTCAGTGCCCTTTGGAAGATTTGACCGGTGACCGCCTTTGTGAGAATTTCAGCTAGCTGATCTTCGGACCTCACAAAGGGAATTGAGATAGTGACATCCTCCAGTTTTTCCTTAATGAAATGTAGGTCAACCTCCACGTGCTTCGTTCTGTCGTGCTGTACCGGATTTTCTGAGATGTTGATTGCAGCTTTGTTATCGCATTTCAGAGGACTTGGGCCTTCTGGTTCTATGCCGATTTCTGTCATCAGTTTTCTGAGCCAAATAAGCTCAGTGACTCCTTTTGCTATTCCCCTGAATTCAGCTTCAGCACTAGAGAGTACCACAACCTTTTGTTTTTTGCTTCTCCAGGTTACCACATTTCCCCCAACAAGTGTAATAAACCCAGATGTGGATCTTCGGTCATTCGGATTCCCTGCCCAATCTGCATCAGTATATGCCTCAATGTTGAGATGACCATGTCTCCCGAACATAATCCCCGTTCCTACAGTACCCTTAAGATACCTGATAATACGGATGACTGCTTCCATGTGTTCTTTCTGTGGCTGGTGCATGAATTAGCTCACAATACCTACTGAATAGGCGATGTCGGGTCGTGTGTGCGACAAGTAGATCAGCTTCGCAACTAAACGCTGATATCGTTCCTTGTCTGTTCTTTCCCCACTTTCTTCTATCCTGAGCCTGTGGTTTAGTTGTATCGGAGTTTCCACGGGTTTGCAATCCACTAACCCAGTTTCTGCCAATAGATCCAGGATATATTTTCTTTGAGAAATAAATATTCCCTTCTGCGACCGAAGAACTTCAATGCCTAGAAAGTACTTCAATCCTCCGAGATCCTTCATTTCGAATTCCCTAAACAGGTTTTCCTTGAGGTTCTTCATTTCTTCCTTGTCACTGCCTGTTATGATCATATCATCGACATAAATGATCAAGCACGTGATCAAATCTCCTCGTTTCTTCAGGAACAGGGTGTGATCAGAGTTGCTTTGGACGTATCTGTGGCGCTGCATAGCCAATGTGAACCTGCCAAACCATGCTCGAGGGGACTGCTTGAGTCCGTAAAGTGCTTTCCGGAGTCTGCACACCTCCTTCTGGCCAAATTCTTCAGTGAATCCTGGTGGAGGCTCCATGTAAACCTCTTCATTCAAATCCCCATGTAGAAAGGCGTTTTTCACATCAAATTGATGAAGTGGCCAATTCTTATTGGCTGCTACAGACAACAGCACTCGAACCGTATCAAGTTTCGCCACTGGTGAGAAAGTCTCAGAATAGTCAATCCCAAACGTCTGAGTGTACCCCTTCGCAACCAGTCGGGCCTTGTACCTTTCCACGGAGCCATCAGCTTTATGTTTAACTGTAAAAACCCACCTGCAGCCAACCGGTCTTTTTCCTTCAGGTAACTTGCATTTTTCCCATATCTCATTTTTTGTTAATGCCTCCATTTCGACTTCCATGGCTTTCTGCCATTCCTCACTTTGTTTAGCTTCCTGTACGGTTCTGCATTCTCGGTCACAACATCAATGGCATTTGGTACATCAATATTATCAGAAATGACAACAGGAAGTGGAGAAGGATCAGTTACCTCATTTTGGACATCATTCGGAGGAGAATCACGAGGCGTGGGTGTGGTACTGAGATCTTCAGAAGCAGGAGCAGGTGGTGTAGGGTCAATCAGATCAGAATAGTCCAACCAGCTCAGAGATCTGTCACTATGAATCTCCCCCTGATCACTGTGCTGGGTCATATAGAAATACTCAGTTTCGACAAAATTGCAGTCCATAGTGATAAGAAAACGTCGCGTTCTGGGGTTGTAACACCGGTATCCCTTCTGACTCGGGGCATATCCCATGAACACACATTTTTCTGCACAAGTATCCAACTTGGTTCGATCAGCTTTGGGAATGTGAGTGAAAACCGTACACCCAAAGATGCGAGGTGGTAAAGTGAGATGTGGTGGCACTGTGGTTTGGGTTTGAAGTACTGATAGGGGTGTTTTGTGGGCCAGGATTCTTGTGGGCAATCTGTTGGTTAAGTAGACTGCGGTGCTAACTGCTTCAGGCCAAAAATGTTTTGGGACACTCGCTTCAGTGAGCAAAGCACGGGTCATCTCAAGTATGGTCCGATTTTTTCGTTCAGAGACTCCATTCTGTTGGGGGGTATTCGGGCAAGAGGTTTGATGGAGAATGCCCTGTTTCTGGAAAAAGGTGTGCATGTCCTGGTTCACATACTCCCATCCATTGTCTGATCGGAGCACTTAAATTGTCTTATCAAACTGTGTTTGTATCATATTAAAGAAAGCTACAAAGGTACCAAAAACTTCAGACTTATTTCGCAGAAAATACACCCATGTCATGCTAGAAAAATCGTCAATAAACAACACAAAGTAACGAAACTGATTCTGATTAGTCACCGGGGCCGGTCCCCAAACGTCTGAATGTATTAATGAAAAAGCAGACTCCACTCGAGTATTATTCGACTTAAATGAAGTTCGATGACTTTTAGCAGAAAGACATGTTTGACACGACAAGTCCAAGTACTGACTGTTTTGAAAAAGGGAAGGAAATAACATCTTCAAATACCCAAGTGAGGGATGGCCAAGCCTCCGATGCCAGAGCCAGAGTTGTGTGTTTCCCTTTCCTTGTGAAAGAAGAGCTTTGGACTTATTTTCAACTTCATCAACGTAATACAACCCACCACGCTCAGTACCACGCCCAATGATCTCCTTCGTATGAATGTCCTGCAATACGAAAAAATGAGGATATATGAGGGCCACACAATTTAATTCCTTCGTCAATTGACTTAAAGACACCAATTTGCATGACAAAGAAGGGATATAAAAACAATTGCTCAGTTTTAGATTCGGGGAAATTGAAACAGGGCCTTCTTTTTCAACCGAAATAAATTCCCCACTTGCAGTCGAAATATGGGATTTTCCCGGTTTCCTTGGATCAATGATGTCTGACGGGTCAAAAGTCATGGAATCCGTCGCGCCACAGTCAAAAATCCATTGTGTAATTGGTTCAGATTTAGTTTGGGTGTGGAGTCCACACTGTTCAAAAAACTGGGGGGCCATCTGCAGGTTATCACAAATAGGGGGGCCATTTTGCAAAGTAGATGTATTATAAGAAAATAACCTAGGGCTTGGGCAATTACCCCCAAACCCTCTACCTTGAGACCCGCCGCTGCTCCTCTGTCCGTCTATTCCCATGGAGATTTTCGCGTGACCAATATCTGTCGCCGCTGCCATGGCGTCTCCTCTGACGATGCCGGCAGCGGCACCACTCTCTCCTCCGATGGTCGCATCACTGACAGAAAGGTTGGCCGGTCGATTCCCCATTTTTCTCGTCTGCCCTGCGTCGCCATTCTTGCGAAGCCCCACCCACCAGTCCGGATATCCTATGATCTCGAAACATTGCTCTGTGGTGTGCTTGGGCTTTCCACAATGACCGCAGGTCAATTTCTCCTTATCGTCGCGCGGTGATGAACGGCGGCCACCACCATTGGCGGCGCCCTCTGAGCGCATAGATCTCCTCTCGTTC
This sequence comes from Lantana camara, assembly GCA_037501455.1. Lineage (NCBI taxonomy): Eukaryota > Viridiplantae > Streptophyta > Magnoliopsida > Lamiales > Verbenaceae > Lantana > Lantana camara. The sequence continues at coordinate 123,884,890 of CM074857.1, forward strand.
TTCTCGCGTTTTGCCACAAAACCAATTCCAGAGTTCTGTGTTGTGGGAGTTTCCTCATCGCCGGCCGTCGCCTTCAAGATTTGGAAGCGGGTAGCCTCACGCCTCACAGTGGCGTACGCGGCTTCCACCGTTGGTGTTTGGTTTTGATTGTTGTTTCGCAGCAGATTTGCCAATTGAATTGGCAAGTCTGGATTGGTTTCTGTTGGATTGATTTCTGTCGGGGTTGACATTCTTGGTTGATCTCCAGGTTGTTGCTGGATCGAGGCTGGTAGGATTCGGGATCGGTTTAGGACGATGATGACTAAAACTGAGTCCCCAAGGTTCTAACACTGCTCTGATACCATGTTAGAACATGGTATTCGGGGAAAGACTTTCTTGTATTCATTGTGTTTTCTGTGTACAAAATTGTTGGATTCAATATCCCCAGCTATTACAAAGATATATAGGCCCTAAGATACAATCCCTACAAATCTGGACAATAATATTGATTAGGGATTAAATCCGGTAAGTCAACTATGCCATAGTTAGTGATATTCTAACAGACAAGATTTCGTGATTTAAGCAGTGTTTTTAAAACCGGACCGGACCGGCCGGTCCAACCGGTTCGACCGGTGACCGGTAGCCTGTCCGGTCCGGACAACCCTATAAAACCAGTGAGATTCGGGCCGGTAAGAAACCGGAAAAATCGCCCGATTAACCGGCGGTTTTGGTCCTTAAAACCGGACCGGACCGCCGGTTTTTGGATTGAGCTTTCTTTTCTCTTTTTTTTTTTTTTCCCTTCTTTCTCCCAGCGCCTCGAAGCTTCTCTCTTTTCCATCCAGTAGGCAGGTGAATTTGGGCAAAATACTAAGCGATATATATATAAGAGATTACGTCTTTAATCAAGATCATGTTGCATTTTTCTTTTCCATCCAGTAGGTACTCCAGAGTGTGAAGAGAAAGAGAAGGAATGGGAAACTTCATGATTATTTGATGGTTGATTCATCTTACCAGAATATGAAATGGACTGAGGCATGAGAAATTGAGAGCTGAGCAATCGAATAAAACCTGAACAAGATGATGATGATTGATGGGCATTGTGCGGCGGAACTGAGCTTATGGATTCCAGTAGGGTTTCATTTCATATAATAAGTTTTTGGGCTTTGGAGTTGGGCTTTTTAAAAGATTGGGTAAAATTGTAAAAATAATGTTACTTTTCTTTGACATTTTAATTTTATGGAAAATATCACATTTATATATTGTGCAAAGAATGATTATTTTGTGTTTTAAAAATTAAAATTAAAATTTATATATTTATAATATTATATATTTAATTAATAAAAAATATTTATTTATTTATGACATCATAACGGTTCGACCGGTGGTTGAACCGATCGAACCGGTTGAACCGGTAACCAATAGGCCTACCGGTTCGGCCTCCGGTCCGGTTTTGAAAACATTGGATTTAAGTTGTTACTATTTATAATTAACCATATTTTGATAGCATATGTTACTATTTATAATTAGCCATATTTTGATAGCATACGTTACTTGGCTATAGTTTTTAACAGAATATTTAGTATCAATGAATCACTATTTTAATTATTATCGTATTATCATCAACGTGGGTTGCTAAATATCAATTACGATAACTTAAACATTGTTTAATTATTATCGTATTATCATCTATAATTTTTTATTAATTAATAAGCATCATTAATTGCTATTATTTATAAAAATTAATTTAAAAACTTGCACTCAATTAATGTAATGTGATTCTAAATTTGTTTAATAATAATTAATGATAGTTTACAGCCCATGGAATTTAGAAGAAAGAAAAATATATAATGTGTATACCAATGATCGTTAAAAGAAGGAAAAATAATTTAAAAAAATTATATATTAAATGAGATTATTATATGGCTATTTTGGTAAAATTATTAGTTAAAGTAATTATCTTGACATGTAAAGTAAACGACTAATTCAAGAAAACATAATATTGATAATGCTCTGTTAATCCATTAAAAAAAACCCCATTATCTTATCTGCCCAAAACCTTTCCTGTCTGCCCAAAACCTTTCCTGGGAAAGTAAACGACTTCTTAGTACACTACAGAAACCATTCCGACCATAAAACAAGATTCACGAAATCCCCATCATCAAATATGCATAATTAACAACAATATGTACGATGCTTGTCGTTTTTTGAGCACCACTAATTTGATGAGATTTCTTCTCAATCTCGCACTGAACTTGATCGCTTGTTGAAAAAAATCTGTAGGAGAATAAATTAGAGGAGAGACCTCTAAATCTAGTATATATGAGTTTAATGCTATCAGTTTGTTCTTCATATAGTAAATGCCTATCAATTATCCATATAGAAAAACTAGCACTGAACTGCGGTGACTGCTTTGAACTGTATTCTCCATATGGTAATCTTGCTGCGATCCCCGGCTGCTTTGAAAAACAAAGAAGTGCAACAAAATTCAAATTGGATACCAAAGACTCGTTTACTTGACTCTTAAACAATGGGCTGGGCCAATAACTCATCATATAAAATTGTTTACTTCAATTTGGGGAGGGCCCTTGGGCAACGGTGTGGCCCGCATGATCTAATGAAATACACAATATTTTATAGCTGCTCATTGGTGAAGTTTTTAAATAATCCACTCTTTGCCAAGTAAGTATCATTTACCATTTTTTTCACATCTTTTTTTTTTTTTTTTATTACAAGTTTACCATTGATTTTGGTGGGATATTTTATTAGACCAAAAGTGGTCAGTTGAAACACATTGAGTGAAAGGGCATATAAGTCTTTTCCAATGTTGTCCATCAACAAGTTTCCTGAAGTAAACAAATTGAGTTAATTAAAGTGATATATTAATAAAGTGACCAAGAAAAATTAAGTAAACAACTCGATTTTTTGAAAATTGGTAATATAGTCTATTTTTCCAATTTCAAAATAATAATCCATTGGCTTGAGAAAGTGCGAGGTAAACGAGTTCTAAAGTGTAAAATTTCAAAAGTTAGGTAATAAAGTGCAAAATTCTTCAAAGTTTAGAGTGCAAACAAAGATTAACCCTTATTTTAAATTATGCATGCATATAAAGTATCAATTATGTTCGATCCTATGATACGCGGACAACTTCTAAAAGTATTGTTGTGTTGTGTTGTGTCGTGTCGGACATCGTGTTCGACACCCCTTACCTGAGAAATTTAAGAAAAAATTCGTATCATTATCATATTATATCTATGTCACCATGTTTGTATCCGTATATCATAAGTCGGATCAAATTGACATACTTTTTTTAAAAAAAACACACACACACACCAAGTGGTCAAAAAGATTCGAACTCGGGTCATTGCCTTCGAGAAAAACTCTCAAACCACTTAATCAATCCCAGTTGGCGGATCAAATTGACATACTTCCACAGAAACTTTACAGCAAATTGGATATATACCACTTATTTGAAACGATAAATAAAACTATTTTCGCCCAAACATAAGAAAATCTCAATAAGGAAGGGATTATTGGTTTCTGAGCATCCTTGGGAATGATCAATTAAATAAAAAATAAATAAATATCACACATAGCCGCGTTATGTTTCCAAACATGTCTTGTATAAATTGAACACATATTATATGGATCAGGAATTCTGACCTCACACGGATATCAATGAAATTAATCCTCCATTGTTGATTATTGTGATCTGGTGAAAGCTGGAAAATGAATATCAGAAATTAAAATTCAAATAAATTTGAACCAATTAGCATAATGTCTTGGTGTTGGCAATTATCTGCATGAAGACATGCAGAATTGGAAATTAACTAACTTTAGAATGTGGATATACATGGACGACTATTATTGTTGTGGGATGAGTGAACTGCCTGCTTATTGTTACAATATATATACATATTTTTGTAATAAGTAAATATGATTTATTATGAAAAATAAAAACTCCCGTCGGAAAAGAATAATTCTATGTCTCGAGTTTGGCTCGAAACATGCAATCTCAATTCGATATCGAGTATTTGAGGTTTGAACTTCAACGAAATGTGATTTCTTTGCATTTTATAAATTTAGTGAACTCGTAAGACTAACTAGCTTATTTGTTTCTTTTTAGAAAAAAATTATTCTTAAGTTATATTAAACGATATAGGATGATTCACGTCTCACATAAATCGAGCAAGTTATTCTATATGTGGTGATTTATTCTATAACACAGGAAATAAAACATAAAATACATAAAATTGAATACGAGGAAGAGATCATAATTAAGTTATATATATAAATTAAATTGAAGTACTTAAAGTTGGCGATCTATTTAATTTAGAATTTAGATTAACCATGAATCAATTCAATCGCTCCTTTTATCAAAGAATATAAAATACACAAATAAAAATCATTAAGTTATGCAACAGTGTAATTCACTATTACATGATTCTAATTGTATTTTTTATTATATTAATTTTTTTAAATACGGTCGCTGATTTTTAGCCAATAGTTTTTATAATTATTCACATTTTCTGATTTTTCCAAAAGATTATTCGAGTATACATTTTTTGCATCGAAGTTTGCCATAAAAGGGTAATATTTAGGGTGGTTGACCCCTCAATTAAGCAATAATAAGGTTCCAACTTATCTAAGTGCTGATATATTTAACCTTTGATCACTTCAAAAAGGATTAATGTTCAGAATATATATATTTTGATCAATTTTAGTTCAGGTCTGATTCGGAACGGAAACCCAACTAATTACTAAAATAATAAATGTTTTATATTTGATTAATTATTTTTTTTAATATTTACATAAAAAACTCGTCCTATCATTATATTAATCTAATTGAATTAATTTTTGGCTAGAATTACTAACTTCAATTTGACTAATTTTTTTATTCTCATACATTAATTAAATAAATTCGAAATATTTATATAGAAGAAACTCGATCAGTTGTAAAATTGCCATCTTGGAAACATTTGCAGTGTGATACACTTTTTATATTCCGGTTCTTATATAGTGTCTATTTATTTTCCGGAAGTATTATTTTTGTTTGAGGAACCTAAGTTTGAAAAGATGGTTTATATATACTATTATATAAATTCCTATTTAATAATTAATGATGCCTTAGTATTTTTGGATTATATATCTTTCTTTCTCTTCTTTTTTAACTTTTTAGTTTGGGAAAATTTCTAATTCAAATCCTATTCGTTCGAAATCCAATTAATTAAAAAAGTATACTTAAATTTTTTATCAGTCACACAGCAAGTGTAAAACTCGTCCCTTTATTTCATCGATTTGACCAAACCAGGTTCGAATTAGAATTACCCCTAGTTGAGAATGTCTTCGGACTAATGACCCAGCACTCACCTTGACTTACATTATATCTCAACTATGGAGTTAAAGAGAGTTTGAACTTGTCATTTTATTAAGATCAAATTCTATCATTCTCCTTAAGGGATTACAGAGGATTAACTTGTAATTGTTCTGAGATGGTAAATTATCAAATTCACCATTAATTAACTCATATTATGCTTTTAAATCTTCACAGTTATAAAGTATAACGATTTAATATTAATTAATAATATTAATGAGAATCATGATAATATATCTATAGTATCGGGCAGCAAAGAGAAAGATCCCATGCGTAATACGACCTGCATTAATTAAACTAAACTGTGATTAGTGGCGTGAAAATGACAGAGTTATACTTATGTTCGATGATAATCATGATTAATATTCCCCCGTTTTCAGATGCGATGCAAAGTATCTGTACACTAATTGTCTTTCTGGAAAGCTATAACCTAGTACCTCTATCTCAACTTGGATTAATTAATTATCATCAAATCCTAATTTCATGGGCTCGAGAATTAATACTAATTAATTAGTCTTTTTCATTCAATCAGTGACAACATTATTATTTATATAGTTAATAGTAGTCCCATAAGATTTGGAAGAGCATTTATAATAATAACGGGAAAACACTATATATATATATCAAATTAGTAATATCATTTGAAATCATATTCTCCATTAATTTGTACGTTGGATATTTTTGTATGTTAGTTGTAATTGACATTTTAATCTTCAATTTATTCTAGATTTTTTTGGTGGCAATAAATGAGGAGGGGGACCTCATCACAACTTTCTCCGGTGAACTGAGTTTTTTTTTAATTTTTATTCCTTTAGGAAATTAACTGAACAAAATTCTGCCCCCAAAACTAATTAACAACATAATAATTATTAATGATCGAGAAAACATTTATTTTAAATAGTTATTGACCGAACTTATCAAACCAACCTCACCAGTTGGTGATGAGGATTACTTTATCGAGTGATCGACGATATTTTTTAAAAAAATAATCGATCAGAAAACAAGTACCATAATACATATTTTTCACCCGATCAATTGAGTTCAACCAAAACGAATCTGAACTTTTTTTTCTTTTTTTCTTTTCTTGAATTTCCCATCACTTGAGGATATATATATTCCTTACCACGGAGATTATGAATGCTTCGGAGGGTGAAAGTATGACTCGGTACGCAATTATATTAATTGAATTCCTCGTTAACACAACATAACAAAAATGTTGTAATTTAATAGTTCGATAATATATATGCTGTAGCTCCTATGCAGGCGACTTCCATTAGAAGGAAGCCATAATTTTACACTATTATTTCAAAATTCTATTATTCACAATATTGTAGCCATTGACGGTGCTAAAATCAATGGTAATATGTTATTATACATACACATATTACGATTTTATTTTATTTAAGTTTGGGGCTGTAGACTTTCCTATTAAAAATAAAATAATGCGAGTGACATTCTAATAATAGTAAGAAAATGCGGCACTAACATGGTGGTCAAAAAGATTATGCTAAGCCCATGCATGAACTGGATTCTGTTGTCTTTGTTAATCACCCTAATATTATATTAATTAATGTCACAAAAAAATATCTCATAATTTGCCAACTTTTTTAACCCAATCGAGATGACGTACCTATTGTAAATTAATTTAAATATTCTTCCATAAGCTGGCTTTTTAATTATATATATAAGTTTAAGTAAAAGAAATAGAGTATGGATTCTGATGCAAATTGTTGATAGATATCCGAATAGACTTTGGATACAGCTAGGTCATAATTAGGTATTTTTCTTATTATTAATTGCACTACTTACGTCGTTAATTGCTAATTAAAGATCCCCTAACTACCTAGGTATACGTAATTATATATAAGGTTTAATTAATTTGGTGGTGTGCATTAGGGGGTGTTTAACTAATTAAATTTATCTGCCAATAAGCGTTGGTCCAAGTTGTTAATGGGTTCATTCTCCATGACAACATTTCGAGTTCAAATCCCGTTTGAACATGCGTGTGTTAGAAAAACAAAACTAATTAAATTTATCCCCAAGAATTTATAAACTCCTCACGGTCTGTCTGATCGATTTTAATAAACCGACAAACTCTTGCATGTTAATAGATTTTTTAAAACTTGAGAATAAATATCACGCCCCATATACTCGCAAGCCCATTAGACGAACATGTAAGACTCCAAATCCAACCGTTGTAATTGAAATTAGGGCTAAATTACTATCAAAATGAAATATTGATTGGCTAATATATACTTGAACTCTTTAATTTATATACAAAACCTATTTTTATCATTTTTTAATGGGTGGGACGTAGCATCGCAATAAAATTATAAGATTTTAAAATATAACAATAGTAATTAAATCATTGATATAGAATATATGATTAGAGTCATAATTATCGTCCAAAGTGATGGTTTAATTCAAATAATTAAGAATTAAGTGCATGCAAAGACAGATGGTATTTGATGCTAAACAATTAGTTGTCCTTTAGCTCAAAGTGCGATGACCTAATATATGCTTAGACTTGCTAATGAAGAAGCTCTCTTTAATTTGTACTTAATTTGCATAATTAAAAAAATTAAAGGCACTGAAAAGCATGGTCGTTTAGAGTCACCAAAGGTTAAAATTTGGGTTATTTATATTAAATCTTAATGGAATGTTGTTAGGACCACATTTCTAATATAAGCAAAGGTAACTAAATAAATATTAGTGTTGGCCCTTCTCTTCAATGGCTTCCTACAATCACACTTTTCAGAAGCTTTTTGAGCAACCACCTTTAATTACACTCCCAATTAACCTTTTTCAACCAATTAATTACTTATTTAAATGACGTAATTCAATTAAATCTTATTTTTATTTATGAAAAATAAAAGAAGATTAAATAGTTCTCTATATTTTTGGTCGATCTCACGATCCACAACACATGCAAACGAAGTTTATTTAAGGTAATACGACATTTGAGGCCGGAGTAAGTCGTTCAGGTCATTTTGACAGTTTTTATAGAATTATTTTGAGGATCGGGTCATTATCCCGACTGATCCACAGTTCGGGGTAATGCGGGAGTCCAACTGCATAAAAAATACAAGTGGTTCAATTTTATCAAGAAAAACATACCAAAAATATCATTTTAGTAATGCGGGATTACGATTTTATAGAATTCCTTCAAGTATCCGATTGTGATCCCGACTGATTCAGAGTTCCGGTAACGTGGGAATCCAATCGCACGGAAAATGGTGATTCAATTTTATCGAGAAAAACATACCAAAAATATCATTCACATAACTACTCGTTGTCAAGTAACATAGCGATATGGGCGTTGGTGGTTAAAATAATACAGGAAGTGCAATATTATCTTAATTAGATGACTTCAGATTCCTCCATTTATGAACATTTCATCATCCCCAGTTTCCTTATCTCTAAGGATACTCCCAACTTGGATAGTGGCACCAAAACTATGCTTTTACCAAAGCTCAATGGATATTTGTACATGTTGTTTGTTGAGTTATATATATATACACGAAATTGATTTTAATTTAAAAATCTGCAGAAAGGATAATTCACGTCACTGTGCTGAAATATAAATCAAATTTCTATGTTAGAAACCCTAAAATTCCTATTCTTTATTTTTCTTAATTAATAAAGGGATCCATGAAACGTAGTGCATGTAACGTATGCAGCTAGCTTGACAGCTATATATTTTCTGTGACCTAGTTAGCTTCAACACAAGTATAAAATATTACATTCCACCCCCTCGAGGCATATATATTTGAAAAAAACCATGCATGCTACAACTTAAGTCATGTGCAGAAGATTTTACCAACGCGATTAAAAACATATTATACAAACTTAAGTAGGAAAACTGAAAACGCATATGCTACAACTTGGTTGAGCATAGTTCTCCATTTTAGAATGACAAAATCGTACTACTACTAAAGGAGAATATTAATTAGCAAATCTCACTTTTTTGTTGGTTTTTTTTTTGGCCATTTTCTTCAATCTCCAAGGTATGAACACAGTCAGCATTTCCCTACTTAGAATACATTTATTTCCCTTTTCAGTACAATTCATGTGGGCTAACTTCAATTTACAGGGGCGTCTGGGTCATATTTTGGTACATTTGTTGTCTGCTCACATGGTTTCCAGTTAAAACCTAAAATTAATTAAAGTGGGTGCGTCACACCATGTATTAAGTAATTTAACTGTTCTTTTTCTCTTTTTTTACTAATTAATTAAAATGGGAGTAAAAGGCAAATATAGTAATTAAATGAGAGCACCACCGGATGGTGTAATTTAATAGTTCGGTATTATACTACTTTAACCAGAATTTTCGAATTCGAATTCTTAAAAATATAACTATCATTAATAAAGAGAGCTTCACACTCTAAATTGTTCATCCCGATCGATGGAATCCATCATATAAGAAATAAAGTAATTAAATGGGAGCAAAAGGCCATTAGTGGTAATTAATAGGTTTTTATAGTGTTGGTCAGGTTTTCATAGGTTACAACACTCAGCCGACAAACCAAAAGGTTTCTTTTTTTGTTGGGTTAGTGGAAGATGATTTCATTAATTAGGAATGGATTCCACCACCTTTTAAAGGGGTCTACTTATATTTGTGTGGTTACAATCACCTTTTTTTTCTAATAAGTTTGGTGTCCGTACAAGGACAATTTGATGTCGTAACGTTGGAACAAATAATTAAGCCCATTTATAGTAACATTTTGTGCGATTACCACGAATACTTTTACTTTAAATTTAATCACGCGAAATTAGTGTAACAAAAGGAATAAATTATATTTGTTGTATGATTTGTATAAAAATTAAGAAGAGTGATCGATTAAAATAGTAAATGCTTGATTGGAATTCGAATGAACTGATCCTGTATTAGATTTTTTACTAACGGGATAATTTAATAATATAATCGCTTAAATAGGAGTTTTGTGTTCAAGTTTTTAATCGAATATAATTACTATTAGTGATGATGATTTTTACTTATTTATGTTTTAATCATCTGATCTAATGTAACTCGATTATAAATTATGATTATTTAAGAATATTAAAATACTAAAGTCTTGTGTTATGCATAATCGCCGTTTATTATTTTATATATACGGTTTAGTTTGATTTATTTGGTTAGAATAAGATATGCTACTGAAAATAGATTGATTCTTCTATATTTTCGTGTACACTTAGTTACAAATTTATTTTTCTTTTTTTTTTTTAGTTATAAACTTATAATATAGTGGATATTATTTTTAGTAGACCTGAAAAAATCCTACAGGCTTTTGTGGAGTGACGTAAATGCCCCTAATAATCCTTTCATTCATGGTGAACGTTCCTCTATGAATGGATAAGGTTAGGTTAGTAACTTTCCCCAGGATGAGGGTATGAGTGATGTTCATTTTAGTAAATTTCAAAACTTGTGGGCTATCATGTTTCCTGCCTTAAAAATGCCAATTCAATACGGATTTTGACTCGAGGAACACATTATGAAACATCCATAATTAATTCCAACAATATTAATGCTTTCTTTTCCTAATATGTGAAAGTCAAGAATTTGAGAAAAAGAAGAATAATAAAAAAAAGTCACTATCCAATATCAAATTATTGATCGGGAAATTCTTTGTATCTTTTTAGGAAATGGGTTTTTGTCCATCCCTTCAAATGATAATCACAAGAAATTATGAAATGTTGATTATATTTGAGTTGTATTTATCCAAACTCAATTCAGCCTCCCCCAACTAATTTTGATCCAAACTTAATTCGGTCGCACCCTACTAATTATACAATAAATATACAATATTTATCTCCCATTATATTAATTTAAAGAACTACTGGATTTAGGTTAATTAGAAATATTTTTGTTATGAGTTTGAATTGGATCAAACCACTAAAGTATAAAATTTTCTTTATTAATAATAAATACGTATTTAAAAATTCGAATATGAGACATTGAATTAAATTAATAGAGTATCGAACATCTAAAATATTAGTGGTTGAAATGTCTTGACGTGGTTGCTACGTAGATATAGATAATATTGTATTTTTCCCCCTCATATGATACTTAAATGAAACACCAAATCTATTTTGCTTTTATTCCTTAGTTTGAGCTTGACATTAAATTCCTTGTGTCCCCTTTTGTACTACAAACATCTCTATATACAAATGGTATGTAAAGATATCCTCAACATAATCTTTTTTCCATTCCACATGTGGTAATGAGAGATACTTCGTCGAAATTTGTTGTCAATAATATTGCACCATAGAAATAAAATACACTAACATTAATTATGTTACCCCAAAGTTTTGTAAGTTTTTAAATTATCCCCAATTGTCACATCACCACTTTAAAATGAAAAAGACCTTCATTTCACTCACAATTACATACACAAAATGTAAAATTCAAAAATTAGAATTATTATAATAAAATAGAGTACAAAGAATATTACCAAAATTCCAAACTAGTGATTTTCCCCTTAAAAAATTCAAAATGTTTGTATGTATGTGTGTGTGGCAAATGGGTAGTTGTGTAATTCAAGTGGTGCAAAAAGCAAACTCTTTTGTCCAAAACACACACACACAAGATCTCGGAAAATTCTTGGTTGAGGTGGGTGTGGGCCCCAATTCCTACACCCGATTCTAATATATGAATATAAAAAATAAAAAAAATATTTTTTTTTATGTATGTATTAGAGCCGGGTGTAGAAATTGGGGCCCACACCCGGCTCAGCCAAGAATTTCACCAAGATCTCCACAGCACTTTTTGGACTACAAATTCCCCCCCATCCCCTCACTTATCCCTCGTCCAATTCCAATCCTCTCTCCTCCACTTCTCTCTCTCTCTCGTCGAGATTCAAGAAAAAGAAATCTTTCAAGTTTCATCACCCTCAAATTACACACACACACATACATATTCCCAAATCCCAACACCATGTCGACTGTGGTTTGTCAAAATATTGTTTCTTGTTTCGAGTCCCACATGGAAACCACCGCCACCATAAAGCTGAAGGTGGCGGCGCCGGCAGTCGCGGACTTCTTGAGGAAAATAGTTACCGAGGATCATCCCGAGGTAAAAAAGACGAATCTTGATAATTTTGGGAACTGGGGTTTTCTGCAAACCAGTATCCCTAAAGAAACAGGGGATAAAACAGGGATTAATTCCTACACACACCCTTTAGCTAAGAAATCATCATTCTCACGTCTCAGCGCGAAATCCCTCGAATTATGCACTGAAAATTTAGGGAGCGAAACGGGCACCGATATCATCACCGACAGCAGCAGCATTTTCTCCTCCTCCTCCTCCACCACCACATCGCCGCCGTTGAGCCCCACCGGCTGGAACTCAACTTCCACCTATAAAAAGGATAATTCCGAGAAAGAAACAAACTTTACAAAAAACCCATATCAGAAAGAATCCGATTCTTCCCGGAAGATCAAGAGTTTTCCGCCGCCGCTGACGACAATGAGCGGGTCGAGTTCTCTGCAAGTGCGCCGCCACAGGGAAGGCGGGAGACTGATCATTGAGGCGGTGGAGGCGCCGTTTAGGAACTCCTATCTGCATGCGGAGAGGAGCGACGGAAGACTCAGGCTCTGCTTCTGGACGGCGGAGCCACCCGCCGCTCACGGCGAAGAACAAGAAGACGATGATGATGAAGAAGAAGAAGAAGAAGAAGAAGAAGAAGCAGAGGTAGATGAATGCGGCGGCGAAAACCATGAAATGGCGGCGGAAGAAGAGGAGGAGCAAATTGACGAGCCCATTACAGACGAGATCGAATCAGAAAAAGAATCAGAACTTGATGGAGAGACTAATGTAGAAATGGAAATGGAGAAGTTTCAAAGGTTTAGCAGGTGTAAGGAAGGCGGACATGAAAACAGAGCATTCGGCAGTAATTGGAGGAAGCCTGCAGTTTGGGTGGCAACTTCCTAAAATTTAACCTTTTTTTTTTTTTTTTTTTTACCTTTTTTTGAATATTTTTATCTAAAATTTAACCTTTTTTTGATCTGTTTTTTTGGGTCATTTGGGTTTTTTTTTCTCTTTTATTTTTTCACATTAACCTTTGTTTATTTTTTATTACCTTTGGTATGGGGTGTGGTTTGACAGTTATTGTCAGCATTGGACATGGGGAATTCCAACATGAAGTTGCATGTTTTTACCACACTAAAACTCGGGATCTACCAATGATGTAATATTATATTGTGCAACTATTATTAATCGACTTTGTTATTACATAATTAAATCGAATAATTGTGTCATAACTCATAAATGATTCATGACTTAAGTGATTGATGACATATATAAAATAGCTCAAATATTATCCACTTAACTTCAAGTTAATTGAATCTAAGATTTCGATATCTAAGGTTATGAGAATGCATCTATCGAGAATTGAAAAAATATATTTCGTAATTGTTTGATTTTGGATATAGTCACTGTATGATAAAGAGAAATTTACGTTTTTCTATTTTAGTTTTCATATTCTATTATTTGAATACATAACACAAATTTAAAATGAAGGATAAAATTAGTGGAATATAAGAAATCCAAGCATATTTTAAATGGTTAAATAATATTTGTTCTTTCAACGTACACTGATGGGACCATGATACATGAATACGACAGATAGAGGGATACGATATAATAAAGTAATATTCATAAAAGAGTTGGAGGATTTTAGAGACGTATATAAGTTCAAGATATTATTATTATTTAAAATAATATGCAGTCTCCTTGTTTAAATTAGAAACTATTAATATCTTTCTTAAATATGATGATTAAAAATTAATTTAGCAGGTGATTGGAGGTGTCGCTATCAGTATTAAAGGAATTTATGGTTGACCACAAGTCCCATAACGTCATATCCTTTTTATTTATTAAAATAATAAATGAAGAAAGGCAGCTGGTTCCAATGCGTGTGGTCGCCAAGAATATACTAATCCATGATTCTCTCAGGGAATAAAAATTGTCCCGCAATTATGCACCTTATTAAAACATTTTATAACTTGTCAAATTTTATGAGATATTTCAATTTAAAAATAAGAATCTATAATATATTAATATGTGCCCATAAAGTTAAGGTCACGACTTTATAACGAATATAATCATAAATATATGAACTTTAAGGATTCTAATCTTATATTAGTAGTTCCAATCTTTCTACGAGTTTATAAGTTTATTTTGTAACAACGTAAAATACCTTATATGTTTTCGATTCATAGTAAAAGGTATAGGTTATTTTGTAACAACGTAAAATACCTTATATATTTTCGATTCATAGTAAAAGGTATAGGAGGTTATGTGTTTTAATATCATGTGTCACGTTACTATTTCAAGTATTATTTGATTTTAATTAATTGTTTTTATTTCATATTGATCGATTATATTTAGGGTGCACTTGTATCCGTTCTTAAACCCTAAAAATATGTATACCAACTAAACCCTACAAGTATTTTAATTTCAGTTGATCGAACACGAAATTCTTAGAATATAAGTAATTTTTCAAGGTGAAAGCAGTAGAAATTTCAAGAATACGAAGCTCTTGAAAGTAGCCTCAATTGTAAATAGTATAATAAATTTATATTTAATTTAGCATAATAACAAGCCGATTCATATGTATATTCTTGAATCTTGATCATTGTGTGTGAATTAAATCTACATATTACGAATTGACATGGCAACTGAGTAAAGTCCAAGTTGGTCTCTGTTATTCCTTGAATGGCATAATTAACGCATTAATGCTCTCTTTGGGTAAAAAACAAATAAATTATGTGGCTTGAAATACAAGGCAAGCCCTCAATATTTACCAACTCCCTTCAATCACTCAAATTTGTCCAACTAAGTGGACTGTATAAAACACAATTAATTTATTCACATACCAACGGGTCGATACAAGTGGTTAAAATGTTAATTTTTCAAAGTAATGATCCCAGTTCGAATACGTCTAACTGTTTGAATGTGTATTAAAAAAAAATTAATTTATTCAGATAAATAAATAACTCATTAAAACAAAGAGTTCGCACACTTTCTTTCAACTCTTTTTCAAACAAAAATCACAGAAGTATTCGTTTTAAGAGTTTGCACTATCATAATGAAGGAGAAAACAAGTTATTCCCAAATTATGATAATTTTTTTAATTTTTTATTTGAATATTAAAATATTTTAAGTTGATATTTGAACTTTATTAAAATTTTAGATTGTCATCTCAGATCGTTTTATTATTAACATGTGACCAAATTCCGCCAAAAAATAAATAATTCACAGTAAAAAATTAACACCAAAATGACCTAAGATGACATCACATATAAAATGTTAAAGTTATTCACTCTCCTACTAAGAAAGGCCAACAAATGTGGTATTTGTAATATATTAACAAATTATAAGAGATAAAAGTACATCACAAAATGGTATGATTTAATGGTCGAGTATTATGCTAATTTAACTAGAAATTTCGTACTCAAATTCCGAATATGCAACTCCCTGTATGTGTTAGTGGTTCACTGAATTTTACTAAAGAGAACACACATGTAATAAGCCCAATTTAATAAATTAAGAAGCCATTCATATTTAAATCGAGGCAATAGTTCATCAATTAACCCAAATTCCTTGTAATTCGTGCAAAACACTTAATTTGGCTTGCATACTGTCACAATAACAACAAAAAGTCGACACTTTTCTTTTCTAGGTGAAAATGTCCACAATCAAGTGTGCAAAACCGTCTTTTTAATTTTGGGTCTATTACTTAGAATGATTGAGGGCACTATATAATTCCGAAACTGCGGGACCTTAATTAACTCAATTAATTAAACCCTTTGATATTGATTCATGCATGAACATGATGGTATCATGCAAGAGGAGAGTAGGCCCGCTTTCAATATCTTGGCAGCATGTTCATCTTTTGACTCGTTAATTGTGTCTAATTGTCTTTGGAAATTCAAATGTTAGAGACAATCACGAGCAAAATGATCGAGATTCATGATGTCTTTGTCCTAAAAAGAGGTGGGAAAGCCGCCCTAAGTATTTTAAATGGAATCCACGCCTCTACGTGAATATTATGTGTATGTATTCTCAAAATTAGGGTTTGATTGGACATTTATGATCAGTTCAGCAGTTGCATAGTTAAGGTTATTTTAATTATGTTTGAAGTTTTTGATATATAGTTATTATTGAAAGGGAGAATTTTATACCTTAATGCTAAGGTATATATGGTTCAAATTTATAGTAGATGATGAGATGTAATGCTGAATTTCTTGATATGTTGCTATCACCGGTGAAATCACATATAAGTCCATTGGTGTTGATGACTCTTTTAGTTTTAAATTTAGGGTAATATCATAGTTAGTTCTTGAAATTTCGAGTTTGTTACATTTTAATTTCTTAAATTTCAAATGTAATAGATAAGTCGCTAATGTTTCTCAACTATCTCAACGAAGTCTCTCAACAACTTGGCGAGAGTATGGTCAGAAAAAATTATATGTGCACCGGTCGTGTGTTTGGGAAGGGCATATTGGTCTTTTTTTTCCTGTTTAATTTTTTTTTTAAATATGTCTTCATCAACTTCGATGAATACGACGACTGACCCTTGATTATTCACTTCAAATTCGTCACAATAATCATATAAACTCTTACACCGATCTTTATATAGGCTTGATATTTACCATGAAGCATTTTATGCATGCCTGGTTCACAAGTACTTTTTTTTTTTTTTGACAACACTCTCAATCAGACAGTTTAATAATATTAAAATTTATCTATTATTTTTAAAATTTAACTAAAGTGACAAGGAACTCAAAATTGTAAAACCTAAAATGACATTACTCCTTCAAATTTCTCATACATATAGATGTAGTTTACATCAATGTAAAGGGGCAATATTTGAAAACTCCCAATGGGTTTGAAAAGTTCCTTTTTACTCCCCATTTTCAAATACATCATTTGAGGTTTTAGATACGCGATTCTGGGATTTAGATACGCTATTCTGAGATTTAGATACTCCCCATTTTCAAATACATCATTTGGGGATTTAGATACGTGATTCTTGAGTTTTTATACATCATTTTTTAAAATGGGGAGTTAAGAGGAATTTGACTTATCATTTGGGGAGTTTTCGGAATCCCCCGTAAATGACATATTAGTTATATTCCACTCCTTTTTTTATTATTTACTTTAGTACTTATGGGACCCTAGGGAATGGAGCCCTATGCATTTGCAATGTTGGAGCATGTTATTTACCCATTGAAAATAATTGTTTCTATTTACCCAACTAAAGTGCATTTACAACTCTATCCCTCTGATGTCTAGTTTTCTTTATTTTTTTTTTTTTACTTGAACTCACACGTCATACACCCAACTCAAAAGGGGCAAAGAAGGAAATGACAATTCTATAAGTAGGTTAATTCAATTGAAGTAAACAACCTCGTTCAGCTAGGAAGTGTTTGCAAACTCTAAAAATAAGGACTTATGAGATAAGTGCTTATTTTTAGTAGTTTTGGAGTGTTTAAAACACCCATGTCTACTTATTTTAAGCAGAAATAAGCTAGAATCCAGAAACAGTCCAGGACATGCCTTTGGATTCTACTTATAGCTTATTCAATTTTCTGTCATTAATTAAATTATGTTTTAGACAATAATATCCTCATTTAAATATTAATATTTCTTAATTAACCTTTTTTATATTTATATAGAACCCTATAGTTTATATTATCATTATTTTGTTTTTTCAAAGGATAATCTTAAATTTTTAATTAAAAGTTTTGATAAAAAATCTATAATTACTAAGTAATTTTTCTATAAATTTATTTTTCTCTTTTCTTAATTCTTACAAATTTATTTATTTTTAAATCGTTTCATTTTATTTTTTTTCATTATTTATTTTTTCACATGCATTTTATTTATTATACATACTTATCTTATATAATTTTAAACTATTATTTATATTAATATATTTTTTAAATCATATTAAATTGCTCAAAATAATTTAAAAAAATTTAAGGGTAAATTAATAACTTAATAAAAATTAAAAGTGATTCTCAATTTTTCTCTCCAAACACTTAACTGATTATTTTTCTGTTTTTCACTTCTTTTTTTTTTTTTCAAATTTTACTACTACAAATTTTAACAATTTTCACTTCTGCTTCTGCCTAAACCACCCATTAGAGAAGCAAAGTAAACAATGGGGATGGGTATTCAACCGAACAACGTAAACTACTTAATTCGTAGTATCAACGGCGAAAATCATGAGGTGCTCGACTACATTTGACCCCCTAAATCGTATAATAAATAATTCTTTTGATCACTATGATATCCTAGCTCATTCACTGCCATACGCAATTATCTACCTAAATATACTAATGTCCAAGTAATTAATTACCAGAAGAAATTGTGACAGAGAAATAAATGACAATGGGTATAGTTTTATGTAGCTTCACATGTGTGTTGGACGCTGTCTGGGAACGACATTCACACAGAAATAAACAGAAAGCATATATATACATATAGGGTTTCCACATACACACAGAGAGAATCCAGTGAAGATATATTTGCAGTTTGGAATGCGATATGTTTCCCATATTCCAAATCATAACTTGCAACTTGACCTGTACGAAAAGATAAGATGCCGCAATTAATGTCAATAACCTATTATCACTCTTCTTTTTTTTTCTAGTATTTCATAATATATGTTGTTTTTTTCTTCCTATGTATAATTGAGTTTCTTCTGTATTTCATCCATAAATTCAGAGGAATTCCAATTTTTATATAATTAATACAAACGAAACTGTGTTAACGAGAGCGTGAGTGATCGGGAAGTGTGTTTGAGTAGAAGTTATCCATTCAATTTCCGACTTTAGACGTAGAGCACCTTAAATCTACTAACCATCTCATTTATTGAGATACCTACGATTCTAAGAGGATCGTCTCATCACCAGACTTGTACGGATATAACCATTGTGATACGGACATCACATGATATAAATACGATAATACAGATTTTTTAAATTTTTTTACGTGAAAAGTGTTTGATACGGTGTTTCGCATGACATGATACGATAAAATAACCCGGTAATGTCTGGTATCAACTTATTTTGTCTTCTTATGAATCTCAATGATGAGTAGCTAGCATTAAATGAAAAAAGAGCAACATCTTCGCACGAATCTGCAACCCATACTGAGAATAAGATCATATGCAAATACGTAGCATTTAATGGAGAATTAAAGTGTTTATATATATATATACACGTATATGAGTTGTTCACATGAAACATAAATATATATACATGAGGAAGGCAGAAGATGATCGTGGAGTTCGAATGTCCATTCACTTGGATAGGCTTCTCATCGAATTTTTATTTATTATTATCTTCTTACGTACAAACATAGATATTTCTAACAGGAAACCTAGTCCCATAATTTAAAAAAAAAAAAAAAAAGAAATAATGGGTTTTTAAATTACTAAAAATCAAGAATTATAATTAGTAAGGGTAATTGTTGGGACCATACCTAGGAGTGGAGGCAACAGGAATATTTTATATTTTGAAATTTAACGTTTCACTTGTCTCGAATTTGATATTATAAGTGTCGAGCTGATATACTTTCAAAATTTTATGTTAAGAAATTCGAGATAAGTAAAAATTGTACGGAATCTTTTGACTGGTGGCACTAGATTTGTAAATATGCGAATTAATATCGCTATAAAGTGCAATTAAGAGTATTAAATTCGAGATGAGTGAAGCATATGATACCAATATTTAACTTCGATTAAGTTATAATTTCAGAAATAATAGTGAATTTTATTTTATTTTTTTTCTATAATCTATTTTCAAGAATTTAACTACCTAATTACTTAAATATGTTTACCATAATTCAATTTACTTTCAATGATAGATATTTTCAGTGTTATTAGATTGATCACCGACCAACTTTATCCTATATATCTTTAACTTATTAAGAACCACATAATCGTTACCCAAAGTTGGTCAGATTTTTCCTTTTTATCTGAAAATGTCATATTTTTTAGGTTAAATTCATTCAATATTTATTTCGTTTTGTCATAATCAACATAAACAAAAGTCTATATTATCTACAAGAGATTATTTTCTTTTAATGGAATAAAATTAACAATAAGAAATTAATTAATTAATTAACTTTGTCGTAATAGTTAAATTTAATACAAATAATAATTTATTAAGAATAAATTGACACAAAACTAATTTCCATATTTCCATCAAAAGTAAATAATCGATTAAATATATTTTAGGAAATAAAACATAAACATAAGCTGACGTCGCCACATGCATTTGTGCACGTGGAAAACATGACGAAAGGGACTCCATGATGGGTCGGCTACTTAAAATAATTAACTAATTCTCGAATGGATTTTATGGTAGGGCAATTTAGTTAATCAAGAAAGATATATACAAGCAATCTAAGTGTGATTATATATTGCATTAGTTTAAAGCAAAGTTCCATTAAATAATCTTAACCAAAAAGGGTATACTTTTCTAATTCTATTGGCCAAAACCCAAAAACATGGTTTATAGTTCGAGTTAGGCCAAACCAAATTATTATGATACAAAAATTATAATATTCGTATATTTTGAAATTCGAATATAATTAAAAGTCCCCATTAATTAAGTTAGCATAGCATCTACGAGACAACATGTTTAATGTCCAGTAATTAATACGCTTATCTTCGTCCCTATAAAATTACGACAAAGGTTGATTTGATCATCGAAGGGACCTAAATTTATCGCTTTTTCAACATATATATATATATTTTTTCCTAATCGAAAACTAAGGGAATTTCTAAATTTCCCGTCGTTTTTCAGCATGCAGCCGCGACTTTATTATAAGAAAATTATATTCTTAATTACAAAAGCATCCATTAGTGAGGACAAAACGCATTTCGGGCCTTGTTATTAGAAGGTGTGCTAGCTTATTAGAAGAATTAATTACATTAATTAAGTACCTAACCTAAAAAAGAAAAAAAAAATTAAAACTTATTTAATTGACAAACTTATCCATATGAAAAGGGGCTAATTATATCGATTTGGGAAACTTATATACTTGCTAACTAAGGAAGATAGTGCATGATTTCCTTTTCTTGTAAATAAAAAGGGAATAAAAAGTAGTAATAAAAAGTGTAAAAAGGAAATTAATAGATTATATATTTTGGGCCATTGTCACCACTTGGTTAGGCTTCTTGTGGTTTATATAAAATGTATAAACTTTAAATTTGCATCCATCTTTTACCACTAAAAACATATATAATGAATTCGAGAAAGTAGTCGTAGTGCATGGCCATGTCCGGATTCACATTATTGTCTTTTCCAAGTCTCCTTCTTCACCATTAAGGCTTTGATTCTTCAACCTTCCTAAAAGGAAATTCAAATACTTATAAAAGTTATACAATAATGTATTATTTTTGCACAATTTGAAACATTAGGTCACTTCTAAGCAGCTTTCATGCCTTTAATGAAAGTAGCATTTCAAACTTTTATATATATATAGTTCTTTTTATTTGACCTGAAATCGATCGATAGATGTTGACGGTGTGTGATCTGATATCATTGTACAATCATTCAGAATTTATAAGTGAGAGTACTCCGAGCGGTTGACGATCGAGAGATGGTAAAAATGGCTTTGCCCGAATGGTTATGGGTCCGTCCTACTGGAAAAAACATAAGCGCTAGAAGGCCAAATTGGGGAATATAGGGGGATATCCAATTTTGGTCCTCCGGCACTCAAGTCAGTAAATCTTATATGAAGATTTAAGTGAGCATTTAGAGAAAAAAAAGTGTTAAGGATTGTTTACTTGTGAAATGAAACTACTATAACTTATATAGGAGTAAGGCAAGGACTTTTAAGTAATTCAGTTGTTAGTACATACAAGGATGTTGCCCTAAGCGTGTGACCCAATGAGGGAACACCAAGGATAAAACATATGTAAGCTTGCAAAAGGAGCCATAAAGCTAGTTGTAGCAATCGAACTTTTGAGTACAGAGTGTCAGAATTTATCAAGCTTTTTCGAGGGATGAACCCCTCGATGGGTTGAGGGAAGCCTAACCCCTTTAGGCAGAACCCCTGTGGTACGAGCCCGACAAATGACACACGATGAGGGCTACTGGGCTCGAAATACGAGGGGTGCCTTTGAGTAATTTGAATCTTACCAATTATCTTGGAGTTTTGTGGTGGTACACCACGTGTTATGATGTCCACGTGACCTTCTTTCATTGGATGTGGAATGTTGACGTGGCCGTATTATATTTATCCACGTCAGATGAATAACTAAATTTAATCAATTTATTAAAATACCAAGAAATTCATTACTATTGCAAGGTGTAATAAATTTGTAAGGTACTTGAATTAGGACGTTTCAAGAAAATATTTTTTTTATTTGTTTTAATTATTCAGTTGAGAGTAAGATGACCGGTTTATTTACAAATCCACTTAGATTTTAAGAGTGGATTTTTTTTTCATTTAAGTGAGAACAAATTAATTATAATTAAACAATCTCCTATAACCAAAAAACGTAGTTGGAGCCGATAAGAACCATGCAATTAATTCCAAATGCATGGCAACAAAAACAGCATACATAATTTGATTGGCTATTAGGAAAAGACTCAAAAAGGTCTAATTTGTGGGAGATGCCATCATCAACAAAAGCCCTTTGCAATTTGTCATGGATCATGTGAATTGTGATCATCCTATTTTCTTAAACCCCATTAACTTTTTTTTTTCAATAACCTATGGGTCAAGTCGGGACGGATCACTTAGAAGGTAAAGCTCTCCCTACCAATGATAATTGTGTTCCTAAGGACTCAAAATCGAAACCTTTAATTAAACTAGTATAGCATCAAACTGTTAACATATACAATTATTTGTGCAATTAAACAAAATATATGTGCCTATCTGTGTAATTATATATATAGACAGAGAGATTTTATTCTTTTTATTCTTTTTATTCTTATGTCACGCCCCAAAAATTAAGACGTGACTAGCCGTGTTGTCGGTTGCATCCCGACAACACGAAGCCTTCTTGAAAAACAAAACTCGACAATAAATAATTTTTACAAAGATAAAAGTACAAAATTCTTTAAAAATACAAAAATCTTGTTTGAGTACAGAGCATCTAAGATCCCGAACTTAAAGTAAAATCCCATCTTCCTCGATTCCAAAGAAGGATTCATTATCTGAAAAAAAAATTAGCAATTGGTGAGCTGCATACTCAATAAGCAATTCACAAAACCTCTCTATCGGATCAAGCATAAGTTTAAGAAG
Organism: Lantana camara; assembly: GCA_037501455.1. NCBI lineage: Eukaryota > Viridiplantae > Streptophyta > Magnoliopsida > Lamiales > Verbenaceae > Lantana > Lantana camara. Next base: position 123,908,514 of record CM074857.1, read on the forward strand.
AATACCATAATACATTGTTTGCCATGAACATTTTTATAGTGACAATTTAGAAAAAATCGCATACAAAACATTTTATAGCCACATATCACAGAGATTTCCATAACCATACTATCCTTAACAAATATTATCCATTGAGTACAGATGAACCCTTGGTCGTATGGTACGTACAGATGACCCTTTTAAGGGACGAAACATACAGATGACATGACTCCGGAGACAAATTAGACAACCGACCACATATAAGTACATAAAAACTTTTCAAAACAGATTTTCTTAAGCTTCCATTTCTACAAAAAAATATTTTTCTTTCAAATAAAACAATCAGTTCACACATACACAGATATTCAACAAATACAACATTATTGAATTTATAAAACCTTCCTTTAATTTGACATAACCATAGAAAAGTTTTGAGAAATGCTTACGACGATGAAACTCAACTTTTATAAAGCAACGAAATAAACTTCCTTCTTTTCTCTCCAATCACAATGAAATTCATAAAGTAGTGAAATAAATATTTCTCTCTAATAACAAAATTAGAATGGAAAACTAAACCTATAGAAAAGGAAAACTATACATACAGAACTCTGAAAACTAGAGAACTCTAATACGGCTATTAATAAATAGAGTTCTTCTTCTTCTTTTTTTAAGTTTCTAATAAATAAAGAACTCTTAACAGAAAATTGATTATCCCACAATTTTGAAAAATAAATACCGGCCAAAGTTATCAAAAAGTCATCTAAGAAATTTAATCAATTCAAAAGGGATTGCCACAACTCTCATTATCTAAATATTTTCTTTTTTTATTTTTTATTTTTTATTTTTTTATCATTATCTAGTAATATTACTATTATTCAAATAACAAAGAATATATTAAAGTAAATAAATAAAATAAAACCTTTTTTATTTTATTTTTTATTTTTTTGAAAAATCCGGGTCTCACATCTTATGACTCGACAAGCATTGGCAGACAAAGGAGAAGATTATGCTTTATTGCGTATAATTCTTGCAGGAAATTCTCTGAACCAAAAAAATCAATGTCAATTTCGAGGAAAATTATATACGTACAGAAACGAGCCTGCATCATCTCCCAAGATGACACATTCAGTATTAATCATTCAAAGATACATCAGAAGAAAAACAAAAAAGAATTTTAATGTTATAAATTATAATTGCATTATCAGTATAAATTTTGTGTTTGTGCATGCATTATTTTTAGGGATTACTCTACTCGTTGATGACATTCAATATGAAACTTGCGTTGTATGTTGTTTATATAGTATGAGTTAATAGGTGTGGAAATCTTAGATTAAACTTGACTCCGTAGAAGCCAATCAATCATTGAAAAGGTCTATGAATCGTCACACTACTTTTTATTTGATTAGTCATTTTTCTTAAAATTTACATGAATCTCACGACAAGTATACATAGAATACTTTGCGTTCGTTATATTAGTTTGCCAAATCATAAGGTTCAGACTAAAATTACATATAAATTGGCTCAAACCTTTAAGATGTTAATCTCTATCATAACAATATAGCAGTTGTTTACACTGGTTAAGATAACTTAACGACAAACTATAACTATACACCACTTAATTAGTTGTTTTGAAGCCATATATAAGTAGAGGTATTTATTTAGAAAAAGACTTTATTCTTTTCTCCTTCCTTTTGTAATTGATGAGTACATATATAATTATATATTTATATGGAAGATGGATGCATTATATATATATATTTATGTGTTATTAGTTGGTTTTCCTTATGTCCACTAGAATGTTAATGCTTATCCATTCGAGTCAATTGTGCAGATGGGGCAACGGGGGAGAAAGACATACATCACTTGTTCTCTAAGGCAACCTTTGAGAAGGACAAAAGAAAGGGATTGCTCATTATATGTTGGATTTGAGAGAGAAAGAGGAAGATATGCTTTTATGGAAATAAATATGTTTGATCAACAACACCACCTAATTAGACAAACCCTTGTAAAGTTAACAAGAAAAGGAAAGAAAACCACTAACCTTTTTGCTAAACATAACCCTTCATGGCCAGCTCAACAAATTCATAAAATTAACTTTCGATTCAGTAAATCATATTGTATTCGAATAATATTATAATTGATGTTACTTCGAACAAATTCAGATCATTTATGATTTCATATTCCGCCGAAAGAAAAAATAACCGTTACTGATTTATTTCACGCGAGAATCTTATTTTTCAAACTTTTTACAACATGATTCAAAATCAAATCCTCCCAAAATCTAGGTCATAGATTCAGCAGCCAAAAAAGGGCTTTGTCTTGATTGCAAAAAGTTAGTAAACGAGATAAAATTGTTGTCCACCTCACCCTTCACAAAGATCTTTCACATGCTCCTTTAATTCATTACACCCTCCCAAAATCTTCCAACAAAATCTCATCACCATTACCAAAGAAATTTCAAACCCTCATTGTCCAGCTCCACTCCATGCACCTTTTGATTCCTAGAAATTAAAACCAAAATTTTTAAAAAATAAAAAAATAAAAGTGAGCACTAATACATCTCCTTTATTGGGCTAGCTTTTCCTTATTCAAAGGATGTATGAGTTCTAACAAATGTATTCCTTTGACTTTGAGGGAAAATGAAATCTAGCACAACATTTGGGGAATCTTGGCCATCATTTGTGTTGAAATATTAGGTCATGTACATTTGTTGGGAAACACGTATGATGGTTCAATCACAGAGGGTGGCTCCTTAGACTGAGGCTCATCAACTAGCTAGCACCATGTTCTTGCCTGACCAAAATCATTTTTTCCTTTGAATTCAATTCAATCTAAATAATTCACCGACAAATTGTTTCGGCTATCAATGGAATCCCAAGTGAAGTATGTATGTGTATGATGAGTGGTTTCTTTGTGTGTGTATCTCGCCCAAAATTAATCATATCTATTTGACTATATTCGATTCAGAAAAACTCGATTATTATGGAGACGAAATTCACGTTTGTAAGAACGTAATGGGTTCTCGCATTTAGTCCTATAATGTTTTGTCACGTGGTTTTTAGATTATCTGTCTTCTTGGATTACTGAGAGACTTAGAATTAGGGAATTTGGTTATTGTTGACCAAAAATGAGCGTAATACATGCAGATAAATACAATCTTCTTGTGTTTCTCAACGATTAGAAGAAAATGTCAAAAATGAGGGGAAATCATGTTATGATGTTGAGAAAGTCGTAAAGGAGAGGGCGTGGATTCAATATCGATTGGCCCATTTCTCAGAAAGTTCATTTCTTGGCTCACATAGTAATGCTAGCACATGGGTTGCGAACAAAAAGCCCACCCACAAAACAAAATCAAACTACCCAAAAGTTATAATATACGGAGACAATTTTGTCACACCACGTGATATTGAACATTTGTATCGAACACCTACTCATCGTAAATTTAAAAAGAAACAATATAATACTTGGAAGTATTAATTTGTTTAAACTCACCCCGAGTCAACTCAAAACTTACTCGATTAAAGCGTGTTCTTAGCCAGTTAGATTCACAAACACTGTTGGCCCCGACACAATGTTTCAGTAGAAAAATGAAATTTGAAATACCTATGTGCCATTACAGTTCTGGAGTTTTCAGTGAACTCCAGTCCCATTGTTTTTGTTCTCTGTTCGTCTCGGAGAAATACGAGCCCGTAATTTTTTGAACAGTTTCAAAATCTGGAGGTGGTTATTAGGTTAAGATTCTAAACAGACAAGAATGCCAATTGAAATCAGTCAATCTCTAAAGCCTTAAACCAGAGAAAGTAGATTCGGAAATTTTGGTACTTCCCATATTTATTTGTAAAACAGCAAAAGCAAATAGAAATCAGGGGGAAACTTATACTGATCATTTATATGTATTTTTTTTCAAGCCAAACTCATCATATATTGGACAGGAAAGTAAGTATACAAGAATTCAATCTGTCGAAATAGAAATAAATATTACACTTACATCATCCCAACCCTGAATTCTTCACTCTGTGACTCTTTTTCTTCAACGAGATACACATTCCAAATCCGGCACCTCAAGGGATATAACAACTTTATAGTCCGTGCGTCCTTTCTTTTTTCCATACATGTTTAACAGATGAACTGCGTCGTTTGAATACAAGCGATCATCTAGTTCAACATGATCTAGTTCAACATGAATTGTCGAATTTCCAAAAACACCGAGCTCTATGCACAACTATGACAAATAGAAAAGATATACTTTTACCAGAAACACTGTATTAATATTGATTTACTTGGGGCCATTTTCCAATAACTGCTCAAGCCTTTGTCTGACCAACTGCATGCATATACATAATGTGCTTCAAAAACAAAATAAATAATGCTAAAAGTAACAGGAAGAGTTTTAGTGCAAACTTACATTTACTTCCCTGGAGATGCAAATCTTAATCGATCTCTTTGTCGATTCAAAATTTTATCCTTGGGTGATGATGTTTTTGCTGTGCCTGTTAGACGCATGAGCTCTGCAATATGAATGAAAACAAGCTTCAGAAAATCCTGAACTGAATTGAGATTTTGCCACTTAAGTATATTCTGATTGAGCTATGCTGCAAACAAAAGTTCCAGCTTTTGGCAATTGTTTAAGCTAGGCTGTGTTTAATGAAAATGGATTTAAGGATGGTGCTAACAGGGTATTATTGCTATGAAATATTATAATTCATACATCAACAAAGTTTTGACTTGCTACTTGATTACCCAAATTATTCCAATCGAAATTTCATAAAACAATGGAACGTAGTAGATAAGTATAAAAAGCTTCTCAGAAATTAACAGCCAGAAAATATAGGTTCAGGCTGATATATCAACTAAATGTTAGCCGGATCATGTAGATTGGTTATTGGCAATTTTAGTTAATGTGCAAGAAACCAAACATGACTTGCCTCTCGTCCGTTCGAGTTCTTCATCAAGTTCTTCTTTCCATTTCCTTTGTATCTCTGAGAACCTAGAACTACTGGGGTATTTTCAAGGTACCAAGTTAGAAAGAACATAAAGATTACAAGAAGATATATAGTAAGTAAATAGAGGATATGTTCATACCTCGGAGTAAGTGGCTCCCGTTGAGGATCGAGAAGCAGCTCATTAACATCCTGAGAAACTCGATAGTTTACATCACCAATATTAGATACACGTCTGGAACAACTCCCAGGACTTGAGCTGTACTCGACATCCATTGCAGTAGAAAGCCTTCTACAACCAACCCTATTGGGAGACTTACTTTTAGGAGGTAAGTTGCAATTACTTGAAATATTTTCCTTGTTCCCAATACCAACAGGACTTGGAGGACCAGCAACATTTAACGAATTGTAGAACTCATAAAGAGGTGTCTGCAGCTTCTTTAGTTCCAAAGCCTACACAAATAGAAGCATAGTAAGATTTGAATAAGTATCTGTTTGTTGCCTAAGTAATGGGGTAGAGATAGATGCATATAGAATTTTCCTTCTCTAGTTAGAAATTACGATAATAAAAAAGATCTAGAGAGAAAAGCAGAAATGGCAAAATATGAGATACTCTTGAGAATCTTAAGGATTCATCAGGTCTGTCAGTAGTATGCTGAATAAACCCATCAGGTGTAGTTGTAGTCAAACATATTGAATACCTTTTCGTCCAGGAATGCTATAATCTTCATTTCAGTTACTTCTTCATCATCTTCAGCTCCTGACTGCCCTCTTGGAAATGTGAAGCCACAATCTGCCTCACCAGAAGCTATAGATCCATTTCCAGGGTCAATGCTTTGACTGGGAAGAAATTCGGTTCTGCTTTTAATCAACTCAGGGCTTTCATCAAACTTGCATGGCCAATCATCATTGGGCTCACTCATTGGATTAAAACTCTGCTCAAAGAAGACAAGCAGGAATCAGTTAGCAATACAGTCTACCCTGGCTAAAAATCAGTCAGTATCTCTTGGAGTTGGGAAGGTTTGACATTTAAGACAATAATACATAGTCTGCTCATTTACCTGATTACAATCTCTGGACAAGAGTGTATGGGAGAAATTCGTGGAAGCACCAAGAACAAGATCATCATTGTCATCGATTCGACACATATCATCATCAAAGTTGACAGGTTGCCATAGTGAACCTTGTCCCATGGTCGAGCAACTGGTTCCACCCAACTCACCAAAATCCTTAAGACCATTGCAGGACCTCCTAGCATCTAAGTTCATTCTGCAGCAGGAAAATTTCTTCAATTTGAAAGCAGTTCAAATAACAATCGGTTATAAAAAATTTAAGAAGATATAGTAATCGATTTCCCCAAAAAACACATACGACTTTTTAGTTTCAATCCCTAGAGCTGACGTCCGTTTGCCAGAACTATCCTGTTGATTCAGAAATTTAGCTTTAATGAGCAAGCACCGATAGAGCAAGAAAAATTCATCATGAAAGAAGCATTTACTAACCATAAGTGAAGAGCGAAGAACAAGATGGGATTCCCGACTTTCTCCCGTTACAAATGGATGCTGAACATAACAAAGCAAGGAAAAATACCGTAATAAAAAGTTACCACATATGAATATGAATCTACATTATAAAAATTTATTGTTGCACCACAACGTGACATGCTGTTGTGCTTTAGTATGATACTAACATATGCATCACCCAGGAAAGCTCAAGTGATTCAAAGGTTGGTACTACCTTTAATAATTCTGATGCAGTAGGTCTCAGCTCTGGTTCCCTACAAAGATTTATGATGTGGAATATGAGGAGTCAAGAAATACAGGAACAAAACAAAAGAATCTGATCAGTTTAACTTTCTTCATACTACTACGGCCCAGAAGCCAATTGCAGTACAGGTAAAACTGTGTGTTGCTAAAGTAGATGCACGAATGTAAGAAACATACTTCTGTAAACATTTCAACAGGAAGTCCTTTGCCTCGACAGACAGATGATCAGGTATTGGTGGATGAGATTTGGTTGTTCCTACGTAGAAGAGAGCAGCAACCTAAATTGAAACCAAATGCACAAATTCAGCAAGTATAGGGAATGCAGCCAATATTTTCATGTTAATGAAGTTGACAATTTTACTAAAAGATATATTGTACACCTCCTGATACTGCTGACTCCAAGGAGCCTTGCCTGTGGCCATTTCAATAACTGTGCACCCAACACTCCATATATCCGCTGAGCTGTAGATTTTTAATCAAAAAAATTAAATACGAGTTGACTTTAGAGGGTTAAATTACACAAAAATCTCCACAAACAAGAAGCCTCTTGACTAGGAAAATCATTTTGTAAACAAGTGAAGCATGTTTTTCCAATGAAATAATTCCACAGACAAAAATCAGTGTACTTTCTTCTTTGTACAAGCAAAGTTTGTTCAATATCTAAGAAGAAATAGGAAAGGCAGATCATTACTAAATTTTTGGTGCTACAAATTAGCAATTCACTTATGAGAATGTCTAAATAACTAAATAAATCAAATTCTTGAAGTCAACAGCCAAAGTATTTTGGTTGGCCGGTTAAACAGTTAGAAAAATTCACTTAGAAAAATAGTAAATGCCTACAAGAACTGAGCAGAAAAAGGAAATCACTCACTAGCTGTGACCACTTTGAACAATAACTTCAGGAGCCATCCAATACGGAGTACCCTTCATTGATTTGGCACCTGTTATGGTCGCCTGCAGCACCATTGAATCCTTAGTTATGATTACAGTGCGAGCTATAATAAATAGATAGGGGGGTGAAAAGGAAAGAAAAAGCATACCAATGCTTCAACTTTCTTGGATGCCCCAAAATCAGCAAGTTTAATGCATCCCTTATTGTCGACGAGAATGTTTGCTCCCTGATAAGAATTTCAGTCGTCAATCTTCAGAATTGAGCATGTAAACTCTAAATTACAAATAAACTTGTTTGCATCTGTATGTATAAAAAAGAAGTACCTTGATGTCCCTGTGCATAATTTTGTTCTTGTGAAGGTACTCTAGCCCTACCAACAATTGTTTCGTGTACATTCTTATAACCTGGAAGGCAAATTCAAAGCGAAGGTTAGAAGAATCTCAACATTATCGCCAGGTACCACAATGGTTCTCTATAATTCCATAAGCCGGTGCATATTGTTAGAGTGCACTAGTTAAACACAGGTGAGAGGCTTTAATTTGACACATTATAATGTTGATATTAATTCAAGTAACTGATTCCATAGAGAAATACAGACCATATCACAGAGTAAGGATACAACAGTGAGGATTACAGTTTGAAAAGCACTAAGTTCCAATACTGATGCACATATCTAGGAATTAACTCCAATATATCTCAGTTTTATGGCATTTGCAATAAATTAACCACTTACAGATTCTGGAAAAGACCCAAATTTTCCCAAGAGAGATGAAATAGATCCACCTGGCACAAATTCCAGCAAGATATTCAGCGATTCCTCCTCTCTAGCTGTTCCTAAATACCTCTGAGCAACAAGGAAAAATGCCATATCAGAGATTGAAAGGTAATCAGTGAATGATTAGACTAAAAGTTATCATATCTCACCACAATGTTTGGATGCGAGAGATTTTTCAATAGATTCACTTCTTTTTCAAGCTCCCTTATATATTCCTGACATATTCACACCGATAGTCCATCAAATTCAATCTTCTAATTCACAAAATTATATAAGCAAATGTTGTAAGATAGAAAAATAAATTAGTAAAGTCACACGAATGGCATTTCTGATGGCAATGTTATATAATAGCTTTTTCTAGACATGTATATATTTAATGCTGCAGAGATTATCAGTAATAGTGTCATATCTATTTGGAATAAAGTACACATCAGTATAAACACAGCTAAAAGCAGTCTATTTACTTGTGTTTTCTTTGACGCACTATTCGCTGCAATAGCAACCTGCACAGAAAGAGACGAAGCAAAAGAGAAACCAATCAACAAATTACATCAATATGCGAACAAACTAAATCTCAAACGTGAAGAAGTAAAGGAAACTCACCTCTTTCACGGCGAGCAATTCGCCCGAATCAAGGTTCATCCCCATGTGAACCCTCCCAAACGCGCCGCACCCAATCAACTCCCCTTTCCTCCACCGGATCGGAGGCGCACCAGCCTCCTTCTTCTTACTTGATTCTTCGTCTTTTACAGCTTTCGACTTCAGTTTTATGTCATCCCTATCTCTAATTGCCGGCGGCTCACCTTCCAAATCTCTTTCCATCGGCGGCAGTTGCTCCTCCTCCATCGGCTGCACCACCTTCGCCGTCCTCCGCGGAGGCGTCGCAATCGGCGGAAGCGCGTGAACAGGAGGCTTAGCGAACAGTCCGATTCGCGATTTTCGGATGCTCGAACCAATTTTCTCGACGAACCCCCCAAATCCGGGCGATTCTTCACCGACAGGCCTGAAAACTAGGGATCGGCGAACAGAACCTATGAAGTCTTGCATCGCCGCTGCAATCAACGGAGAATCCGGGGGTGATACTGTAGTGAGAGAAAAAATTAGGGCTTCTTGATGTGTGCATTCATTTCAGTGGAGACAGTGAAGCTCTAAGAGAGAGAGAAAAGAGGGAAAAAGGAAGGTTTGAAAAATAAAATAATGGAGATGATAGAATTGAATAATTGCAGTTGTGCCCCGATAGTTTTATATATTTCTGTTTGGACCCATATAAATTTGAAAGTATTGAGAATTGAAGAATGAGCCGTTGTGAATTGTGATCTTATAAGCCTCCTCAATTGTCAACATAATTTAGAATCTATTGTTTTTATAATTAAATGTTATAATCTTTTCATTACATTTTCTGAGACATTTTTTGGGCTTAGGCCGATGGCCCAACTTCCTTAGAGTGTGGGCTATATAATTGGGCTATTTCTTATTTCATTAGATAGATCTAGGGCTGTTAATGGGTCGGATTTTAATTCGATTTGAATTTCAACATATTCGTCCGATAAAAATATCCGATGAATCACATTCGATTATAAATATTTCGTTATCCAAAATAAATTAAATAAAGATGAAAATAAGGAATTCAATCTGAAGATCTAAATCCGACTTTATGTAATGTTTAATTAAATTAATTATTTTCTTAGTAAAGAATATTAAATAAAATAATTAAAATTAAAATTTTCATATGTATCACTATAAACAATAATAAAATTTGAATTATTTATTCTAAGAAAATATTTTATCCTTTATTAATAATTTTAAATTAGTCTATTTTAAATAAATATAAACAAAACCATTAAACAATTCTTTAAATAATAATTATTTATAATAAAATATTGTGTGTGTGTGTTTTTTTTTTTTGTTTGTACTTATTTGTTTATAAAAATATATATATTTTATTGTTAATCGAGTCGCATCTTTTAATAGTTTTGATCCGACATGGTTGCACATATACTCAAAATCAATGAATCCGAATTCTATATGATTCGGATTCCGGGTTTTCTTGATCCAGCCCGAGCTTGAACCGTCAACAACCCTAGATAGACCGATACAAAGAATTGTCGGGAAAAAATTTACATTTTAGTGTTCGACTCAACCCAATCCATATAAATTGATTAAAAAAAATCTATCACAAATAATGAATTAAATCTAAATTAATAAATTTCGATAACATCATCTCTCACTTTTTTTTTTTTTTTTTTCTGAAACTCCAAAATTTACCCCAATTTTTACCAATCAACATTTGAATACTCTCACATTAAATAATAATTTCTGTGGACCGAGTTAATTTTGGATAACGTATGTAGGGTCAATTTCTGTGGACAGAGTTACCACACTTAGCTTCAGAGACTTCTCTGAAACCGTTGTTATGCTTTCATAGTTCGCATTAAACCCACAAATCCTGCACTTACACTTGAATATTAACACTTGAGTTCACTCACACCTTTGGAAGTCTCATAGAAATGGAAGTCTCTTTCGAAAGAGTATCTCTCCAAGAATGTGCACGAATTTCTTGGACAGGCTGTGGAAAGATGTTTACAATCAACCATTGGATTTGCACGGCCTGTTTTGAGGTATATGTAACTTGTATGTATCGTTTTTGGAGGAATTGAAATATAAGAGAAATTTTATAAAATAGTTATGAACGAACAACGCTCTCTTTGTGTCGTCGTATGTCTCGCTCGTGGGAAATTTAAGAAAAAATTTATATCGTTGTATATGCTTCGTGGATAGTTGTTAGAGTAAACTGTATTTCATGAATGGTTGGATATTTACATCAAAATGCACAAAGTTTTTGGTTGTGTAACTATGTTTGGTGGCATTGTTTAGATATAGTGGGTGATAGGTAATCATCGAATCATTTTTCTATATTTTTCCTTGTTTCTGTTGATTTTGATTTAAATCATCTCTTTAATAGATCCGAAATCCTATTGCAGTTTAATTTTTTTGTCTATCGTTATACCTAGAATTTCTTCATTTGAATTTATGCGTAAGACTCTCTTACTCCTCCACCAAGTTGAACACGCAAGCTCTCCTCATCATGTTTCTTGCGAGACTGACCACGTATCCTAGTTGGGTATGACGTGTTTAATTGATTTGTGTATGGCATATATGATAACATTGTATTAAAAACTTAAAAGATTAGTTCAAGATGTTGATTATTATTCGAATAGTAAGCATAATATATCAATATATTATATATCTAATAAGTAATTTATATAAAATTCATAGCTATTTCTCACTTAATAAATGACCCTAATGGCCGGCCAGGCCTGTCTCAGAGCTTGATGTGGGGAGGCCAAAGATGTAATTGACAATTAGCTCTTAAAGAGAGAGTTAACATTGTAATTTCCATCATTAGTGGATCTTGCAGGTCTTGTCCGTAGATAATTTGTATTCATAAATAAATAACGCGCCCACTTTATCGGGAAAGTTTGCACGCAATTACGTTTGAATACATACGTGACCAAATTCGACTTTTCCTTTTATAATTAATGTCGATTTTTCAATTATTCCTAATAAAAATTAAATCTATAATCTATCTATTTATAAGTATAGATGTTTATTATTTTTTTTATACTTATAAATAATAATTTCTTTTAAAAATTAAATTGTGAAAACATTTAGGTAATTGGGAGTGAGTGTAAGTTGAGACCTAAGTTTACTTCTAAAATTTTTTTGTTTTTTTATGATGTCATATTCGCAAATTTGACATAAAAATTACGAACATTTTTCTGATAATAGTTTAGTTTATATTTAGTTCAAGTCAGTTTGATACCATATTTTGTTATTTACACACGAAAAATTCTGGGTCATATTATGTTCGATCGAACTCAACTAATTAGAAAGATAAGTGTATGACAGTTGTCATTTGATTTGTCACCCTCCCTAATTTTTTTATCAAAATATAATAAACGTAAAACACTTGTCTCCTCTTTACAATGATTTAGCCGAATCAAATTCGGTTTAGAATTACCCTTCAAAATATACAATCAATTTTGACTTAAATTTAGAACTATGATAGTATGGATCCGACCAAATAATTTAATATGAGGCTAAAATAGGAAGAATATGAATAGAAAATGGAATTGGTTATTTTACAATATTTGTACAATTTTAATTTAATTTAATGAAAATGGAAAATACTCCGCCCAAAATATATATTAAAATGGCATCATAATTGTTAGCCCATGCTCTCACCAATCCCAATACGATTAATTGACTGCTCTGGCGCCTGCCTGCGATCAGGAAAACTCCCCAACAACCCATACCGCCGGCCATCCATCCGCCGCCGCCGCCTCCTTTGACGATAGGATTAAGGTTTGTTTCTCTCTCCTCTTTCTTCTTTTCAATCTTCGTTTTCGAATTCGAATTGTTTAGCTCGGGCGGATCATACGTGATCTAAATTACTGAGGGCGGAAAGGTAGGAGTGAGTTTTTTTTTTATTTTGATCGATTTATTTAATTTTTGGCGGTGGTTGTGGGTGAAAAAGGTTGGAAATTCTCGATGGCGTTCAATTTGGAGTCGTTAGTGGAGGCGACATCGGGTGCGGTGGGTTCGCTTGTCAGCACCACGGTTTTGTATCCGCTCGACACTTGCAAAACTAAGTACCAAGCTGAAAATCGAGCTCATCATCACCAGAAATACAGGTTCGTTTTCGTTTCTTTAACGTACTTGTAAATTTTGTAAGTTTTTCGCTAAATTTGGTCTGATGTTTCTGGCCATGCTTTTCGATCTACAGACTACAATGCTTTCTCTTTTTAGTATATTTTTTAAATTGATTTGTTGTCTGGTCGAGTTCGATGCTTTGTAGCTTTGGGGGAATCGTCATTGGTTCAACCATGTCTTAATAATCTAATATATTAATTGATACTATATATTCAAAGATTTAGGTACTTTCACAGTTTCATGGATCGAAAAAGTTGAAAGAGTATTGGCAATTATCTTTTAGGTATTCAACATCCAGAACTGTACTGTTCTTCACTTAGAAATATTTTATGGGTAAAATGAATAGGCTCATGGACAGATAAGTTTTTGGCTGAAACTGTGAGTATATACTTGATCATGTTCAGCTGTTCAAGAATGTTTCTTTTCTGGTTTCTGTTTTTGTATATTTGGCTCTTGAAAGTTAGGTTGCATTGATGTATGTGTTGGCATGGTAGCTACTAGTACCTAAAACTTGGAAATGCATTTCTCATATATGATATTTTCAAATTCATGATGAGCATCCCATTTACGGTTTTAACATCCTATTTAATATTTTCTATGTGATGGGTGGTGGCCTTTTGTTTCCTTGTACCTTCCCTTGTATATACATGACAGTAGGCATGAATATCTGCAATTTCATCTTTGAAACTGAAACAATGCCTGTTAGTGTCTCCCAGCAAAGCAACATGATTGTTAACTAATGGAATAAATTATATATAGATCAGTGTTAGCGAGTAATTTGAATGAATTACTCTATTTTAACAGGAATATTTCAGATGTCCTCTGGGAAGCGATTGCCAAAGGTCAAGTACTATCTCTGTACCAGGGACTGGGGACAAAGAACTTGCAGTCTTTCATTTCACAATTTGTCTATTTCTATGGATATAGCTTCTTTAAGAGACTGTATCTAAGAGAAACCGGAGCTAAATCTATAGGAACTGCAGCTAACTTGATAATTGCTGCTGCTGCTGGTACATGCACAGCCGTAGTGACCCAGGCAAGTCACAGTTCCATTTTGAACTGGTTTTATCTGTAATATTTGACTCTATTGATGTTACATAATGATTGCTTGTGTAAATTGATGACCTGTAAGATCTAGTTTTGGAAGAATTTATTAGCTGTTGTCTCCTGGCATCAATTGGTAGTAAACCATTAAATTTATATCCCACATTTTGAAGCAATTGCAAAGCATAGAAATAATTTTCTATGCATATCGCCTAATTTGAGTGTTTTGTTGACCTTGCTTATTATGTTAATCTCACCTATGTGAATCTTGTATTCTATCTCCCCATGTCCTGATTTTAGTTTTACAGCCTCTTGATACGGCATCATCAAGAATGCAAACAAGTGATTTCGGAAAATCAAAAGGGCTGATAGAATCCTTATCAGAGGGAAGTTGGAGCGATGCATTTGATGGACTAGGCATTTCCCTTCTTCTTACCACAAATCCTTCCATACAGGTGCATATGCTTTCTCTATGAATCCGGACCTTTTTAGCATGGGCAAGTGCAAGTTCCCTAGTTACAAACTTTATGTTGACAAACTCTTACTCTAACTAAAATGGCATGCAGTATACAGTATTTGATCAGTTAAAGAGCAGAATGCTAAAAGCAAACATCAAGAAAGAAAGAGATGCTGCATCAACTCCAGAAGCACTTTCTGCATTTTCTGCTTTTGTGCTGGGTGCAGTCTCAAAATGCATCGCGACCTGTTTGACCTACCCTGCTATAAGGTGAAGTTCTATCTCCCAGTTCTTAAACCAACTTACTCTTTTTATCAATAAACTCAGTTATATTTGATCCTTTTGTCCCTTCTTGGTGCTGGTTCTTTATAATACACAGGTGTAAGGTGATGATTCAGTCAGCAAAGTCAGATGAGAATGAGGATGGCAAGACTGTTCCAAAAACCCGCAAGACAGTTTCTGGAACGATCTCTTCCATCTGGGAAAAGGAAGGGCTACTAGGTTTCTTCAAAGGATTGCAGGCACAAATGCTGAAGACTGTCCTAACCTCAGCCCTGCTGTTGATGATAAAGGAGAAAATTACGAAGACCACGTGGGTCCTATTCATTGCTATGAGGAGGTTCATGTTGACCAGACCCAATATAAAGAGCGCTTGAGGAAATCTCAGCCCGTGTAAATAAAGGGACGCGTATGGGGTCTGATCACGTCGAAACCCCGTTGGTAAGTTCAATAAATTTGGAAGTTTCTATTCTGTACTTTGTATACATACAGATTCTGCTTGAAAGTATTCAATTAGTTAGTTTAAAACATAGCATAGACTTGAGAGTTGCACTAAAAAGCCTTTATTTGTCTCAGTTATTCTGTTTTAAGTAGTAGACATGAGCTGTTGTAAGTTATTTAGCAGAATTGTTTCCTAGAGAAGGTATACAATAATCAGTTGGATACTTTGTTGTAGTAATCAGACCTTGTGAAACAATGGAAGTGTTCTTATTCTTTTTCTCCAAAGACTCGCAACTTTTACCACTGCAACTATTCGTAACTTCCGCCACAACTTCAACGTCTCTAAAAGCAAAAGTTTTTGCAAACACCCCTATAATGCAGGAGGAGATACCAACATACACTTCAAAATCCTTAGAACAAATACGTCAACGCGAAAAAACTCAAAAGTAAGAACACCATTCGACTGAAGAACGTAACGCTAGATGCCCTGTTGCTTGAACTACGGAGATACCAAGGCGTACCATCAGGGGCAGGTGCGGTGTCTACGAAGTCGCCTAGATAGTATCCAGGCGTGTCGCTGGCCTCATGTGTGCCCATAGTTAGAACCACAACCATCCAATCATGGTCATGGCCTAACCCGACCAGCGTGTACCGCGAGTCGTTCAGATAGCGCGAGTTTTGTGGTGTTATAATCTGGGCAAGAACTTGACGCGGCTCCTCGAGGTTGCGCACGCAGGATGTCAGTATTTGCCCGTTCTGCGCTGTGGTTATGTTGAAATGACATGTTTCTAGAAGGTCAGGATAGTCTAGGAACTGAGGTCGCACGGTGTTGGAACCCGTGGGACAGGGTGTGGCCGACAACCGGTCTGCTACTTCATCGGCGAGGCAGTCCGCTCTACGGCTCTCGTTTAGAGGCGGCAAGCCTGAGGATGCCCGGTAGAGATTGACTCCGAGAAGAAGATATCGCTCCTCATCTGCACACAGAATCAGGAGGATGCAACTACATAAACCCCTTGTGATTGTAGCTTCAAATATAAAACAGGCAACAAATAAGTGTGCTAGCTTTGAGTGAGACGTTGACTATCAACATAAGACAAGAAGCAATTTTGTCATTTTCAGATCTGATTTTAGAAAAAGTACGTAGATTTGGGGGTCGAAGCTTCAATCAGACTTTCCTTGCCCACCCATCTTCAGACAACATGAATGCCAACGTAAACGTAATCCCATTTTTCCCACAACAATGACTAATGAGGCTCCACGAAGATTCAAGAAAGTCGAAGGAAATGCATGAGTGAGAGTCAGATCATCATATCAGCTCTTATAACTCAACATTACAGATCAGAAGTGAAAAGTTAAATCAGATCTTCACCTAAAACAATGCAAACAATCCGAAGATATCTCAGAACAATCAGACAAGGAAGGCTTATAAGATCACGTCAAGAATCACAATAGAGCAGCAAAAGTGAGCCCAAGAATTCATTACTCAGGAAAACATGCAAATGGGCTTGCAGGGGATGTAGTGAAGTACTAACCGCCGCATTCGATGAGGACGACGGAGTGCAACATGAGGCACAGAAAGAGGAGATGTGGGAGGGAAGCCATTAGCTTGTCTTGATATCGAAACTCACAGCTCCAAGCTTTCTTCAATGGTGGAAAATGAGATGAAACGCTTTCAAGTTTCAACTATGGCCGTGTGGATTTAACAAGCTCGAAGTTTGCATGAAAACATATTTTGTATAAGAAGATATGTTTTTTAAATGAAGAACGTATCTGGGCTCTGGAGTTGTATGGATTTGGAGGGAAAGATTCGATGATAGAGCAAAAGTCAGCAAAAGGGTGACTAGATCATGGTTCTTGCAATGGGCTTCTTAATTGAACATGTGAGGAAGGCCAAGAATACGGGCTGGGGTTTTGTGCCACCAAATTTGTTTATGATGATTACATTTAAGATCTCTGGTTTTCATTAATTTTCTGACACCAATTTAAGATCAATTGGTGATTAGGGTTTGGATTTGCTACTAATAAGGATAATTACCCTCACATACTTTAATGTTTGGTTTAATTCGCACTCTTATCATGATGGCTGAGAAACTGCAAAAACTAAAAGCTTTCAAGTATCATATCATTTGATCTGATTGATGGTGTCAAAGAATTTACATTTCATCTGATTGTTGGATTGCGACTATATCAACCTACGTACCGATCAATATTTGACTTTAATAAAACCCGTCAGCCAAACATTAGATATGTCATGAAAAGTTTTTGTCACCCGAGAGGCCTTCGTCTAATGGTGACTAGCTAGTCTACAAGAGACGGACTTTACCTTATTCTTTAAAAGGTCAGAGTTTAAAACCTACTTATTAAAAAAATTATTCAGAAAGAGAATTGGTGTTAAAAACCGAGTTGAATTCATTCTAGGCAGAAACGTTGTTATAGAACTCTATTTTACATCCGATCAAAAGTTGCAGTAATATTGAAGAATTTAATTATTAAGGACTGGAAGTGTAATATAAAAACTCTATTTTACAATATTCTTCTGCAGGAAAACTGTTAGCGCAGAGTGCTCACTGTAAAGGACCTTGAGCATTTTGTATATGTTACAAATAATCAATAGGGAGAGAAACAAGAGAAATATATACAAAGTAGAGGGTGAAAAAAGACAATAACTAGACTTATCCGTTATTGCGAAAACGGTTATATCTAAAACGACAGTTCTTCACAAATAAACAGCAATTCGTTTTCAAACCTCTGCAACGCGAACCGTTCTGCTGCTGTAATAATGCTCGTAACAAAACATTTACTGTCTGAGAATGGCTTCCGACCTGTCCGGCCAGCCCGATGAAGGTAATTTACAGCATCTTTTGGAAGATCAAAGTTGTATATATGGGTCGTCTCCGGCAAGTCAACCCCTCGAGCAGCTATATCTGTTGCAACTAGAAGATAACCTTCTGATTGCTTAATATCCTGAATATGCAAGTGGAAATATTTCAAAGTAATTAATCTCAAAGTTCGTTTCAACAAACACCAAGCAGGGGATGAGTTAACTTATGAGACTAATTGAACTTACAGTTAAAGATGCAGCTCGTTGGTTAAAATTCATGTCTTCCTCTAAAAGAACTAACTCCGGGCCGCCTCCATGTGAAGTTTTAAGAAACTCAATTAAAAGGGTCGTGGGTGGAGCATTTCCAGCTTTCTTTGATTTTTCAGACTGCATATCACGGGGAAATGTCGTCGATAAAATAAATATCCTAATTCTAACTTGATGCTCAAATTCTAATATTTTAAAGTTGAGTGTGCTAAGAGGCGATTACTTGCTCTCCAACAAAAATTATGGCAGATTGTGGTGCATCCGACAGTAACAAATGCAGGAGTGTTGAATATCTCTCCTGTTTACCACATATCTGAAGGAACAAAATAGATAGTGTAAACTGGTCACATGATAAAGACACCATAACCATAAAAATGGAGTGATTCAATTACGAAATGCTGCAATTTCAAATCTCTGATGATTTGTTTTTCTCACCACAAATCTGTGATAAAGGCATGATGGCATGGGCTCAACTGGATTTACATGGACATGTACGACATCGGCCTGTTTGAATAATTGAAGCAGCAAACACAATTAGCAGATGATGATGCCAAATTCGGGCAATAACTGGAAAAGGATAAATTTAGCTCACAGACCTTGGTCCATTTCTGCTGAATACAGTCATGCAGAAATCTATTATGCTGAGGTATAGATGCACTCGCAAATATGGTTTGGCGGCTATTGATTGATGAGTAGTTAGTCAAAAGCTTCTTTAAAGTACTCACTTCTTTGGAAGAATTGAACATAAAATCCACCTGTGCATTAGACATGCAAAACACAACACAAATAAGCTCCAATTGACAAGATAAGATGACTGCAAGTTTCACAATGTACAAATAATTGAAGCAAAAACCAAATAACAGTTGGACATTATACTAAAACATTTAAATTTTGATCATTTGGCACAAAGCGTTGTCAGATACAACATAAAGAATAATGACGAATCAGTAGCCATGAAGAAATCCAAAATTAGTTTTTTGTACACAAATATCGCTATAGGTTCACGAAAAAGAAGAAAAAACCCGAAGTAGAGATCTTTACATATAGCACATCTTAAAAGTTAATCAAAAGGGATATCATTTTCTTTACCTCATCAATTACCAAGACACGCATCCTGTCCAACTTAAGAATTTGCTTATCAAGCATATGGCAAAGACTTCTCAAAGTAGCAATTACAATAGCTGGGGGCTCGACCTGTCAATTCAATAAGTATTTACAGATCCTGTTAGATAATCAAGATGAGGAGTTAACCAAGAGTGGCATGCTGCAAATATGCTTTTTAAAAAAAAGTCAACATTTGGTTGTTGTCATCCTTGAAAAGATCATGTAAGGAATTCATGGTTATATTAGAAATGTGATCATGGAAAATAGTTTCTACACTACCTTTAACCAACTCTTATGCCTTCTCAATGTTCCACCATCTAAAAGAGCCATCACCGAACACGACTTTTGTTCTGATTCAAGTTCTGGAGATTTTGCAGCCAATGTTCGTGCAACTTTTGTAACCTTTCTAGTGGCAAAGATACATGAAAACTATTGAAATTAGACCAAAGCACATCCCATGAAACTGTGACTACCTCTATATGAGAATATGAGATTATGGAAGCACGAATGCGAATTTTACCTGGATTCCGAGTTCTCTTGTTGGCACGACAATCAAGGCCTGGACAGACGACCTTTGAGCATTGACAACTGAGAATATCAAAAGTAGGTAGGCTAGTGTCTTTCCTGAACCTGTCTACAGAAGCAAAAGAGAAATGAAAAGGACAGTAACTTCATCAGCTTTAATTTGAAGCTGCTGAAAGAATGAACTACAGGCCAAAACATTTCCAGCAAACCACACGAATCTGTTCTCTTCATTAACTTATCTTTATCAAGGTGTACACATAGCCACGAGAAGAGAGAACTCTTGCAAAACACCAAGATTCATCAAGAACCATTGTAGGACTAAAAATAAGTATCTTTCACCAGTTCAAATGCAAGGACATTGTTCTTATCATTATCAACAATCCACAAGCAAAAATTTCAAAATCAAACGAACATTCGATCGTATTCACTGACCTGAGCATGAATCACAGCATCACGACCAGAAAACAACACCGGCAGCGACTGCCGCTGCACCTGCGTCGGCACTGTATACCCAACCTTCTCCGCCCTGCAATTACAAAACAACAAATCTTCATAAGAGAGTTGTCAAAATACTCCAAAATTTCCCTCTTTTAACACAAAATCAATTCAAAATCCCCCCAAAACTTCGATTATCCCCATCCAAACCCAGGCAAAAGCAAAAAACCTGCCTGCAAAGGACGTGATCGGGCACGTGACCCCGGCATAGTTCGCGTAGTTGTGAAGACGAGTCATTCATGGTTTTCTCATCAATTTGTTCCACACAAGCAGAGCCGAGAGAAGCAGATACTGAAAGAGAGCCCACGATTCTGGAAGAAAGCCTACGGTTCGTACGGTTACAGGCAGTGCAGTTGGAAGCAGAGAGGAACGGAGATAGGAGCTTCTTTGTGGCGGTCCATCGGAAGAAATGAAGCTGAGGCGGAGAGGAAGACGCCATGGGAATTTGCTCAGCTCTTCAGTGGCAGAGAGGAAGAAGAAGAAAGGAGAGGATAGAGATGAAGTCAGGTTCGGAAATTACATTTGGGACCCTTTACTTTTGAAAATTGTAGTTTTTCACCCTGTTAAAATTGCTTTTAATTTTGCTATTTCATGATTTTATTTAGTAACTAGGTTATCATTTTGCCATCCAACTTACGATTTTTAGATGTGATAACCTGAATTTTTTCCTCTTTTTTTTTTGTCGTTTGCCAATTAAATTACCAAAAAAAAAAAAAAAGATATAGATCATTAATGCTACTTGGGAGAAACCGAAGCCCGGATGGCACAAACTTAACACCGATGGGAGTGTCTATACACATAGGAAGTCTGCCTCGGCGGGTGGTGTACTTCGTGATGAACAAGGCACTTGGCAGCTGGGTTTTGCGCTGAAACTGGGTGATGCCGACATCGTAACGGCGGAATTGGTGGCTCTACGGGAAGGTTTGAAACTGGCTTGGGAACGAAGAATTCCATGCATCGAAGTCGAAAGCGATTCGGCCACCGTGATCAACTTGGTGATGAACGAAGACATAGAGGAACACCCCTTGGGTATGATTGCTAAAGAATGCCGGGAGCTTACAAGGAAACCCTGGACTTGTTTGCTGAAGCAAATAAGAAGAAATGGGAACAGATTGGCTGACTTGATTGCTAAAATGGGCCAAGATATGAAGGAAGATAGAATGGTGTGGGATCAACCACCTGAGGGTCTCAACGTAGATGAAGAATTGTTTAGCAGCTAGTTGTTGTAGCTGGTCTCGTCTGTACCAAAAAAAAAAAAAAATGTTACCTTATAAATTTGCCTTGTAATTTAGTAGATACGCCAAACATTATTTTATCTGAGTTCGATGCGGACTAGGTTATTTGGGTATAAAATTTTCCTTACCGATAGTAGTTATATTTTTCGGTACTCAATACATCAAATATTTAGTTAACATAATATAGCGAAAAACAACTAAACTATACTACTCAAGTTTCGACTCTTGATGGTGTATATGAAATGGGCTTTTCAGTAAAGTTTATATATCATCATTTTTATTGGGCTTTTTAAGATTGTTAGAAAATGGGCTTTGTGCTCAATTAAACAGGCCCAGAAGTGTTTTATTTCCTAATTCTAGTTCTTGGAGTTGGATCAATTAGCTCCTTCCTTTCATTTCATGATGTAAAGAAATCATTAAAAGCTATTTTCTTTTTTCTTTTTTTAAATTTGCAACCTTAATTAAAATGAAACTTCTAAATGTGCGAGCAATAATATTCTTCAATTGTTTTTATAAATTGTTCTGGACAATTCCTGTCATGCCATGTTCGAGAACTAATTTCAAATTTGGTTTTTATGTGATATTTGAAAATAACTAGTGTGATGCTTCTATTCCACGTGGAAAAATATAAAAAATAATTTATGTATAAGTATATAATTGATGAATATCTATGTGGTTGAGGTTCAATTTTCGGAAACCACCCTCATGTCTGAAGTAGTTGTATATTTTTTAATTTTTTTTTTGATACAAATCGTAAATGAGATTCGAATTTGGTTATTGTTCTTAAAAAAATCTATTTGGACCAACTTCTGTTTGTCACGTCCGAACGTTATGAGTCTGAACATGACAACTCATAGTATCCAAATCCGACTTTGTACGGAACGACAGACGTGGACGTCCAATCACCCAAAATATTTATTGATGTGGAAGAAGACTATAGATTCTCCTAAGCTGTAGAAGACACCAAAGGTAAGTTCAAAGGTCAAAACGAGAATATATGGGGATTGAACCCGTTTTGGCACTCCGACGCTTAAATCAAACAATTGGATCGAATTGGGTCGAAAGTAGTGAGTAGTTGAGAGTGCAATTAGTATTATAATAGCAACATAACTGAGTAATAAATGAGGTAATATTTATAGTTAGGAGCCTTCTGCGTGAAGTTACACGCAGTTAGTGGTGTAGGAAGACCATCATGATAAAGCATGGCGCAGCATGACTGTGGTACTTTCTGGTAAGACCTCCTGTACTTGTTCCATCAGAATTGTTGCAGGTTAAGGTACAGGACATGACATGCATTTAATGCGCCTGTAAAGTACTAGCACAACCCCAATCGAGAATACACTTGGCTCGATGAGACCTCTGGCTCGAACAACTCAGTGGGTCGAGATATGTGGGACCAGACAGGACCGTGGAAACAAGAATTTTCAAACTATTAGTACAAGTGCTGACTCGAAAGAGGGAATGAGTTGAATCGAGACAATGACGTGGATAAAGGCTGCCAATTAGACGTGTTCCGGAGCATCCACATGATGATACGTAGAGTCCTATCATCATTCCCAAAATTTACCCTATCAACAACAAATTACATTTTTTACGGAACACAACAACTAATTACATTTATTCCTCTCTAAAATTGCAGCCCATAAGAAGTCATAATTTTTTCTTAAAAAAAGTACGCAAAGAGTTTGGTAAAACTACATATGGACGCCCCTAATGTAGGGTGGTCTATGTAACTTTAAATATTTTTCAAAAGTGTGTTAGTACTAAGTAATACTCTTCATAAATACATAAAATTTGTACGTTTTGCCCTCAAACATTTAAAAAACACAACACTTAGCCCATTTTTAATGGAATATTAAGAAATATTCCATTTAATTTTTTAACAAAATTTAGGCGTAATTTATAAAGACAAATCTGTACAGATTAAATTTCAAATTTGTTCATATTATATGTCAAATTGAAACTCTCGAGTAAGGAACATAATGATGACCTCGAAACTAAAATCTAAAAATTGATAAAGGAGGAATTGTCGGTAAAAGTGACAACAGCGTGGTGCGGCTTCCGGCGGCAGGTAGGGACGATTGAGGTATGAATTTTGTTTATTTTGGAGAAAGGAACATGATAACGATAGTCTTTGACTCTGGGTAAAAGTTCGTTTTGAACATAATAATCCCAAAATATTCCGTCAGAATTACATAAAATTAGAGAGATTATCATATAAATTCAAAAATTAGGGAGAAAAATCATATTAAACTTACAAGAAAAAATTAATAATTCTTTCAAGAAAATATAATAATAATAATAATGGCCTCTTTGAACAAGTCTTTGTTTGTCAAATCAGGGAGGTCATTGTCAATAAAGTAGAATAGAGGGGTCAAAAAGGGATTTATTCAAAGTAAAAAGCATTACAAGGAAAAGAATATGGGGATGATTGATTTATTCCACCAACCGTATGAACAAAGTAACGCAAAAATTTCCTGAGTTTTCTGCACTTTCCTCTTCTCTCCATAATTCCTTTCTTTGACCTCTCTCTCTCTCCTCTCTCCAAGTTTTTTCTATTATTAATAATACTGCTCGCATTTATGTTTCACTTCTTGAATTTTCCGTCCCTTGGGAGTCATATAACCAAAAAACATTAATGTTAATGGGAATGTGATGAGATGAATGCCATGGCTACTCCTGTTTTTTCAGCACCTTCATCTTCTTCAGGGCCTTTTGATGTCGATGATGGCCTTGAAGACGCTTGCAGCATTTGCCTTGAGCCCTTTTGCTCCGCTGATCCTGCATCTGTAAGATGTCTTATTTCTGTGTGATCTTTGATATCATGTTCTGTGTTTGATGTATGTTTGTGTGCTATGCTATCTGTTTGATTATGTGTCTGTTCGAGAGTTTCTGGGATTTTTGAATGAGTTTTGCGTGTTCGAAGCGAGAGTTTTGATTCTTTTAATGGGTGACTTGTGTAATGGAGATGATTGTTGAATGATTTGGTGAATCAAGATTTGATCTTTTTTATTTAGTTCATATGATTGGGCTGAAAAGAATTTGAAAAAGGTATTATTTGGTCTTCTGTAAGGGCTATGGAGTTGATGCCATATGGTTATGAGCTTCCATTGATTACTCTTTTGTTGTATCTATTTCGTTGAGCTTTGTATTGTGGAATGCATCTGTGGGTTATTCGATAGTGGGAATAAGAATGTGCTTTTACTATGTGAAGAAGTTTCACAAAGGTAGGTTATTTTTATTCTCTTTGGATAGTGCAAGTGTCTGGACTCTGAAATGTCTTTGTTGTGCAAGATGTTTTTCAGTGGAGGCCCAAGTAATCCAATTTTGTTGGATTTTCAAAAGAATGATTTCATGATCGATTATTATCCTAAAAGAATGTATCTTTACAGAAGCTAAGCTTTTGTCTCCGTGTTTTAACAAAAAAAAAAAGAAATGTTTCTTTATAGAAATGCCCATTCGCTTTAGCGGCTTGTTTTATTCTTTCAGGTTACCGAGTGTAAGCATGAATATCATCTGCATTGTATTCTTGAATGGTAGGTTCTCTTGTTTTCACAAAGTCTGTATTCCATGTTCTCGTACTAATTTTGCACTGACAACCATCTTCAAATGAATCCTTCTTTCTTAGGACCCAAAGGCGCAGTGAATGCCCAATATGCTTGCAGCATCTTGTCTTGAAAGATCCTGCCAGGTACTGAACATCTTATTGTCTGTTGCCAAGCAGAGAAACACATAAATTCTGTGGCATTTCGTCATAATCTTCGTCATGATGCATGCAGGAATTTGTTATTTTCTCTTTTCCAACTTTCTTTTTTCTGTTTTATTTGCAGCCAAGAGCTGTTAGCTGGAGTGGAGAATGACAGGAATATGAGGTCTAGGCGAGAATCTAGCCCTGTTAATCAGAACAATGAGGTTAATTATGTAGGTTACAGTTTACAAATCCATCTGAGAACTTGGATAACAAATTTATCTTATGATCACGTTTCATGCAATTTTTCAGAATGCATATCATGTTGAGGAATGTGATTTTGAGCAGAGACTTCTGCGGAATTTTGCTGCTCTTGCTAGCAGGGCTCGTAACATCAGTAGAAGGAGAAGGGAAATGACTACAGTCGCTAGCCCTTCACAAATTCTCCCTACCGTTCCAATATCAAACACACCAAATATGACTCAGGCTAACACTTACCAGAATACAGCTCCTTGTTTCCCGGACATGGAATCAGCAGCTAATGTTAATCATCCATCTTCTCCTATGATGTGTCCATCCTTGAGGTTAGGAATAATATCATTTAATGCAGACAAACGTGCAATATCTTAGATATTCTTACGAATGGTTTTAAATTTTTCAGCCAATCACCACTTGGTAGCCCTGGAAGATCAAGCTCATCTGAATTTTTGGCCTTCTCAGAGTCTCTTAAGTCAAAAATCTCCACTGCTTCAATCAGGTAATTGCAAGTCTTCTCAAGTCTTTTCTTTTGGCCATGAATGGACTGGATCTTGTGCTTTATAGAGTCATTAAATATTTGATATCACTCCTCTGGATCTGAAATTGTGAACTTCTATATGAGGTGGACCTTACAATATGATATGCAAAATGTCTATCCTTCGTAACAGTATAAGACTTTAGTATTTTTAAATGAAAGGGAAAATGACGCCGATAGACGCTGAGGATTGGCCTAATCACACAAACTTTGCGTACAAAAACATCATGTGTCAAAGAATTTACATTACATTTTGATCAATGAAATTTGATGATTTAATCTCTATTTTTTATGAATACACTATTCACTGTTGACATTTATTCTAATATTTGACATTAAACTCATGACTTCAAAATAGGCCAAATCTTAGACTTAAGAGTCTGTCATGGATGTTTTTGTAATTTCTCAAACCATAAGGGAAGTTTGTGTGATCAGACAGGGTATGCTAGTGTAATTATCCCTAAATGACATGTTGTTCAGTAGTGCTAAAGTCCCATAAATTGCAACAGGTATAAAGAATCTATCTCAAAGAGTACTCGCAGTCTGAAGGAGAAGTTTGTTGCTCGTAATGACTCTGTCAAAGAACTAAGTAAAGGAGTTCAGCGTGAAACCAGTGCAGGCATTGCTAAAATTGCTAAGATGATAGAGCGCCTCGATATTACCCAGAAACGCGGCAGGTTTTCTGGTCCTTTATTCGATTATAAAACAGGAACCTCTACACATGAGATGACAGACATTGAGGATGAGACAGGAGAAGCTTCAAATGGCATGATACAGCAGCATCCCCAATTTATCACCAACAAGAAGTCAGAAGGCGTAGAAGTTTTTCTTGCAAAGGTTTGAAATTTAACCCTTTCCACTTTCAAGTTTTCACAAGTTCACTTGTTAATTTGTTTTGTCAGGAAAAGAAATGATGGTAAAATCAAGTCCCGCAGCCAAAAGCCAGACTTTGCAAGTGACGAGTAATAATATTGTTTGCGTCCTGCAAAAGAGGTGTTGGCTGTAACAAACGTACATTGCTAAGTTTGAAAAAAGCTAATTGATTCTGTAAACTTTCTCTGTTTGTACCTCCATTTATGTGAATAACATGAGGTGCATCATTGTCTTGTGGTTTACTCTGCTACATGTCTTTTCGTTTTAGCTTCCGAACTTCCCTTGCCCGACGTTGTAAAAACTTTCACCAGAGAATAACGAGGTGTTCCTTTGTTTGTGCTAATAATATATATTGGTGTTGATTACATTACACATTATGGTGTTGATTACATTACACATTATGGTGTTGATTACATTACATATACGATAACAAAGTGTGCAGACATATGTCTCTGGCTTTCCTCCATCCTTGTTCCTAATAGATATTCTTGAAATCTTACAATAATTGGAAATCCTGTTGTATTTTACTCATCCACCGGCTATTATGCCACCTGTTAGAATTTGAGCATGGGGTGGTATCGATATCACTGGTTTGTATGAGTCAGCAGCAAAGATAAAAAAATAAAGCACAAGAAGATTTAGAGAGGTTTGATCCTCAAGACTGTGTAAAACACGAGTCTAAATTATTAATCTTCTACTTAAGTTGTCAAACTTAGGAATTTTCAAGCCAATACTTTATTAAGATTAGAGTAACAAGATATAACACAACAGAGCTATCTGGCCATCCAATGATTTGGTAGCATACTTGAAATCTCCCTAATATTTTGATTTTGGTCTGTTTGCATCTAATTAAATTGTCCCTGTATATGTCCTCCTTTATAGGATAAAGTTTCCTATGATTTGTACTTTTAACAATCCTTTTAATGTTGTATGGGGGTCTTGTTATCTCTCTTTGTTAACTTAAACCATTGACATATTATCACATTTTCAACTTAAGGGGGGTCTTAGTGAATCATGATGTTAGAACGACAAGGGCTAAATGAAATGTATTCATATATATAATTAAATTGTTTCATAAACTTACTTAGGGAGGTATATTCAAATTATAGTCTTTTAATGAAATTGTTATGCTTAATTAGTATTCTGTTTGGATGTGCAAAAGGTTGCTCAATTGTGATCGTGGCTCAATCAATAGTGGTACGGATTAGTCATACAGGCCCATTAAGATCATTCCGACACCTCTATTCAAACAAAGATTAATCGAGATATCAAGAAGTGATATTTGGTATAAATTCTAATCTATATGTGATGCTTAAAAAAAAATAAAAAATTATGTGTAGTATAAAATTGAGCATCAATCATTATCAAAAGGGATATTTATTAGTTACATAATATATTGCGTCATTTTATTTTATATTTTTCCCAATGGATAAATTGAGGATCAAACTCTCTCTTATGTAAAAAAATGCAAATTCAATGTTGAAGGAGATCACAAATAATCTATCAACACTGCAGTGAGATTATGACGATCGATATAATAATTGCTAATTCTGATTAAAATTAAAAAATATATTAAATTAAAATTACGAGTTCACACTCAAAAAGGAACAAAACCTTTAATGCACGGACACTTCTAAAAATATCAGTTTGTCGTGTCGTGTCGGACACTTTTCACGTGGAAAATTCACAAAAAAATCCGTGTCGTATCGTGTCCGTGTCGCCGTATCCGTATCCGTGCAACATAGAACAAAACCCACATTTATGCCATAAAATTTTGCACTTTTTACCTTTTATTATCTAAAAAAAATGTTTAAACAGAAAAATACATATTTATATAGTGTTGGCAGGATGAAGATGCCCACCTAAACGACTGAACGAGATGCTAACAAGAAACTGCTTCCCAGAACTAAAAAACAACAACAATCACAAACGAGCAACCTTTTTTTGAACAACATATGCCGTTTCAGTTTAGTACCTTTCGTCATTGGAGAAATTTTGGGAAAAAAATGAAGAAAAATAAAAGGGTTGGTGTTGATCCACCTTTCTCTTTTTCTTACATCACGTCATAGTAGCATGAACTGAATTAGAATCGGGCTAATTATATATGGGGTTTGACTGGATAACAACCTTACTATTATCAATTGTTATGTGTCGTTTATTTTCGTTCCGACTCGTATACGAACACTCCGAGAGATCACCCCGTGCAAGATTTGCCGAGTACCCAGATTTTTCCGACATGTATTTGATGTTCCAAAACATTATTCTAATAAAATATAGACAGATATAAAAACATTGTGTCAGACACGTTGTTAGAGATAATTAATAATCATCCATCACATATAATTATTGTTAACATCCCACATTGGAAAGATCAAACCATGCGATAATTAATAAATGCAAGGCAATCCTAACCTTATCAGTTAGCTTTTGAAATGAGTTAGGCCGAGTATAAAATTTTCATATGGTATCAGATCAGACCCCTGATTGTTCGAGTCTCGACGTGTAAGTGTGTGTTAACATCTCACAATGAAAAGATCAAACCGTGAGGGATATTATTATTAGGGGTGTGTGTTAACATCTCATAATGAAAAAGATTAGACCAGAAAAAAGGTGTGTATTAATATATGTCTCATAATGAAAAAAATCAAACCATGTGTCCCTGATCTGGAAAGATATTACGGCAGTCTTGCTGGAGTATTGACAATTGAAAACCACAATGACGTACGCGTCTCTTGCCAAATCTGACCATAACGAAGTTATATTTAGTTGTACCAACAAATGTGAAGGCATTATGAACTCGACGGAGTATTGGGTTTATATTCCATTGGTGCCTCATGTCCCGAACGCACCTTCTTGTAATGTCGAGTTCATCGAGCGAGCTCCAAACACAGCTCGTCACACGTGAGCTTACCTCATTCTACTACATGTGTGAGACTGACCGCATATCTTAGTTTGGGTAGGACCCGTCGATTTATTCATTGATTGTGGACGACATTGCATTCTAATGATGAAATAACATTCAATTTTCTAGTATATTTTTTCCTTTATTACTCAATTTTCTAGTATATTTTTTTTTATTAACTGTGATGAGTGGAATTCAGCAGTGGGACTGTGAAGTGAATTTTAGGGATTTCTTCATCATTTGCAGTGGAGATGTGAAAGAGAAATCATTTTCTTGATTTTTCTTGGAAATATATTAACTTTTTCTTTTTCAATAAATAAAAGACGAGTTCACATCGAGATTTTTACCGAGAACCACCCATTCAAACTATACTGAGGAAAATTAATGAAGTACATCAAATTAATCTCTCGTCTAGTATAATAGTACAGATACTGACACACCAGATTTGCACCGGCCAACAGGCCAACATAAGGCCCGGATCCATCGGAAGTAAACTCTAACGATTATATGTGTGAGATGATCAGATGAAGGTTCCCTTTCATCATGTATCCAGAAGAGCAACATTATGATGGTTTCGTGGCACATGTTGATTATCCAAAGCTCTTTTCGTTCATTGAGCTTAAACATATCACAATATACATGATATATACATGATTCTTACCCAAACCTGAACAATCCAAAACCATATGGTCATTGACCAGGTCGGAGTTGGGACGAGTTAGTGGATAGAGTTTTTATCGGTTTTGTAGATAGAGTCTTTTAGTAGTTTAAAGTCTTTTTAGCAGTTTTCTGTCTTTATTTTTTTTTACCGTTTCTATTATCTAGTTTATTGGAATCTCTATGTATATATATTTCATGTATTTTATCAGAAAAATAATTTTCCAATTATGAAAAGTAATATGGTATTAGAGCAAATACTTTCATGTATTTTATCTTTTTCTAATCATGAAAAGTAACATGCTATCAGAGCAAATATTTCTTCCGCTTCGCTTCATCAATCAAATGATCAAATCCTCTAGCTCTTATCTGATCAAATCCCCTACTTTTGCCACAACAAATTCTTCTGTTCTGATCCATTTTTACTTCATCATAAATCTATTTTTCTCCATCTTGGCAAAATCTGCCAAGAGTTTATCATCCACGGCAAGAATTTGCATGGTTGGAGCTACTGATCATCATCACGTATGCATGCATGGGAAGACAAGCTTTGGAATTAATTTTATGAAGGTTGGGCCAGGCGTGAAGTGTGTGATTTAATTAAGCCATGTGGAAGCCCTTCTTGGATTTTGTTTTAATGGCCGAGGTGTTTCAATTGGAGAAGTGGGCCGGTGAGTTGCAGATTGGAAGATATAAAAGGAGGCCCCACTTGGGAATTATCTTGTCACTTGTCAGCTAATTTTGATTAGCTTGGGCGGCAAGTATTAGGCGTAATTCCGGGAGAGAGAACTTGAAGATTCATCCAAGAGCAAAATCTTTCATCTTAAATTTAGTTAGCATATGTTTATACTTTGTTTCATGTTTACGAACAATATGGCTATGAGTACCTAAATCTTTAATACTTAACTAGGAATTTTCAATTTATATTTTGATAGAGACCTTTATAATTCAGTTTTAATTCAAGTATTTATTAACTCTCTCCTTGTGTGTCGTGATTATTGTGATTTATTTACTTAGTTGATTATGACCCAATTTTCTATGTAGATGATTGCATATTGCTATTATTGATTGGATAAAATATACATAGTGGTTGATAGCTCGTAAAGTCGAAAATTTGAATCTTGCACGTGTTGTGTCTAGGTTAATTCGGACTGGTATTTACTTAATTCTTAATGTTGTTGACTCATTGAGTCTTGTCGAGTGTCTCTAGGGTGTGAGTTGATTATGGAATAACTGTCGAATGTCTCTAGGTTATTCTATTAATTAAGAGAATCTGCTATAGCTAGTCTATTTGAATAACTGGATTTATTTTTGTGTCTATAATCAATGTCCTATGCGTCTATGATCGATGTCCTAACGTGAATTGTAATTCTAACAAGGTGTTGTTCCCCCCCCCCCCCCCCCCCCCCCCCCCGATTAATCAAAACCCAACTTCTAAGTGATTTATTAATTATTAATTAGTTAACTAAAGCAAATATTGAAAAGAAAAACCCGAATTTTACTTGTTAATTTTAGTGAATTTTCTTGTGACTAAATTGGAATTATTTTCACCGATGCGACCTGTTTGCACTATACTCAGTTTTAACTGTGAATCCGATTACTGTTTATTTTGACAATTTCGACTCTTGTCATTACCCAACCACCCCGTATGTGTTAATGTCTTTCTTAGCTTGAAGCTAGGTCTGATAATGGATCCGGTTATTACTTAGACATGGTCCAACCGTTTTATGAGGGGTTCGGGTATATTAGATGGGTTTTTGATAGGTTTTGAATTTCTTTTTTCTCTCCCCAACTCCGGACACCCCCACCCTATCCTATCCTATCCTATCCACGTATTCATAATGCAGTATTTTTAATTTTACTATGCTCACAAATAAAGTTGATGGAGGGTTCAAGACTATAGATGTAACGCCCCGGTTTTTCCATTCAATCATTATGTGTTAATTTATAAATTTCACGACATTAGATTCTTAATATTTCCATGGAATTATATGAATTAATTGGTAATGTGAATATTTTCTCATATATGACCTTAATTGCTCAATTATCTTAATATGTGGACTCAATTACATATCATGAATTGGAATTAATTGTACATTTTCCATGAGACAATACTTGTTTGCATCCATTCATATAAATGAGGGACTAAATTGCAAAGTATGATGATTCATCATGGTTAGTGGGAGATATTTTATATCATATCATATACATGTATCTTATATGCTTGATCCTCATTTTCATCCCATTTCTTCACACACACACACACACACACACTAAATACCGGTTGAAACACCAAGAGGAGAAGGGAAGATTTTATCTCAAATTTCAAGCTATAATCCAAGGAAGAATTTATAAGTGGAAGCATCATCATCATCTCACCATATCATCCTTTCTTTCTTCATAAATAAGGTAGAATGGGAAATTATATGATTTCTTGATTCTTGATTGAATAGGGTTTGATAATTAAATAATAAATTCTTGTGTATTTATGGATTGGAAGCATGTTATGATCCTTAGACTTGGAAATTGCATGAAAATCTTGAATTACATGGAGGTTAGGAGGCATATGTATATATGGAGGTTATGGATAAATTCTTGATGCTTTGATGCTTATATCATGGTT
This sequence comes from Lantana camara, assembly GCA_037501455.1. Classification (NCBI taxonomy): domain Eukaryota; kingdom Viridiplantae; phylum Streptophyta; class Magnoliopsida; order Lamiales; family Verbenaceae; genus Lantana; species Lantana camara. Next base: position 123,941,783 of record CM074857.1, read on the forward strand.
TATTTGATGTATGATTAAAGTATAGTGTGTATTTGATGTGTTTCAATAATTATTATGGAGTGGAATTGTATTTGCTGTTGTTTTGGTTGATTTTGGCATGAAAATGCCCTGTTTTTCCCCTGTTTTGCTGTTGCTGCGTAACGGGTCGCGACCGCGACTGAAAATAGCACAAAATCGGTCGCACCCGCGACCCCATTTTAGCCAAGTTTCGAGATTTTGAAAATTGGAGGAAAATTCGGCCAAAAATACTTGGTCGCGGCCGCGACCATTTTGTGAAGGATTTTGGTCGCGCCCGCGACCACCCTCCAGAATCTGCATTTTGCCCAACTTCGAACCAACGCCATTTTCACCTCGGTTTGAATTAGAAAACGTGCCATATAGCGTTGGAAAGGTCTATGTGTCTACTTTCATTCCCAATAAACAAAACTCAATTCCCACTTCTAGAATTTAAGATATTACAGTTTTCCCACAACATGTGCATTTTCCCAAAATTGTCAATTTTCCTAAACTTCACCAAAACCTTTCATATTGCATTTCTTTCACTTCCTTGGCTCTTGTATGTGACTTATATGATATATATACTTGTTTTATTGATAATCTTGTTCCTACTTGACATTCCTTAATTGTTATTGCATGACATATTGATTATGACTTTACCGTGCGTCTTAAATGGTTCATACGGGTCGTGTCTCACGTACACACATTTATTTGCACAGACCAACTTCCCCGTGACAAGGAGCAGGGCCGTAGGCTTGACCTGCTTGCATTGTATCAGTAAAGGTGAGGTTTAATTGTTAATTGTAGGGAACTCGTACAACCTTACATGGATTTCAGGCCAAGTTGTATATCCTGTTACAAATCATGTACCATGTTACCGTGATTGAACCATGATCGTGTTATCATGAATGGCGAAGGCTCGCAACCTTCCCGTTATTGGAGTGATGTAGTTCATGGATTGATGTAGTTTATTGGAGTGATGGAGTATTGGAGTGATGTAGTTTATTGGAGTGATGGAGTATTGGTGTGATGAGATTATTGGAGTGATGGAGTTATTGGAGTGACGGAGTTCATGAAACTGATACATGTGCCATTGAATTTCATGTTTACATATTAGTTTATAAATTGCTTGATATTGATAGTTATAACTTGCAGGTTATTTGCACTAATGTAATTAAGCTTCACTCAGTCTTTCGTAGACTGACGCCCCACCTTTCAGGTTGTTGCGGTCGTGTGCTAAGCGGGAGTCAGAGTCGTGCCAAGTCACCCAACTGAGTCTAGCACTTCATACATTTCATGATATTGATATTGATATTTCCAGAGATAGTACATTATGGTTATGGTTAACGATTGGAGACTTTTGCATGTAAATTATGAGAAATGATAATGTATTGATATACTGAGCTTTCGGGTATGGGTTATATAACAAACTGATAATGTTAAGCTTCCGCTTTATTTTCTGCTGAATGTTGAGTTAGTCCCGCCTAGCTTGTTGCTTTATTTTTTTGTCACCCGTTCGCTGCGGGCTGATTCATGTACGGACTATCCATTTCGTGTGTGGATCGGCCTGTAGTGCGGGGGTGTGGCAACCCCACGTGTAGGGGTGCTACAATAGATTTGTGGATATGATAGTCACACGAACACTTCCACATAAAAAAAGTCGAGATGAATCATAAAATAAATATTGACCACTTGCTGGTCAAGTTGATGTGTTACTTGCCCATAGGCCTGTCAATGGGTGGGGATTCCCCAGGCTCAGACCCAAGCCCGATGATTACCAATTATTTAAGACTGGGCCTATACCCTACCCAGACCCATAAAATACCCAATGGGACTGAAAAATGGATAAAAATGAGACCCATTTTCATTGGGTCTGGGCCTGGGTCTTGCCCAACACCCCAACCCTCTTGTTTTTTTTTTTTGGTCAACACCCCAGAGTCCCAGACCCAGCCCTCTTGTAGTCTTGTGTCTTTTATTTTTTATTTTTTTTATTATTATAATTATAATTATTAATATTATTGTTTACGAATTTCGTTGCTTTAATCACTTCTCACACTACACAGATTTTTTGTGATTTTGAGCCTCCACATTCCACACTTATATATATATATATATATATATATATATATATATATATATATATATAATGTATACTACAAATAAATATATAGATACAATTTTAATATTTTCAAATAATTGAATCTGGCATTGCTCTTGCTTTTCCCTTTTCTCTGAGTGTGAATGTTCCATTAAACATTTTAATTAATACCGATACTGCCCCTGAAGGAACTTCCAAATCAGATGTTACCGTTGGTTTGGTCATAAATAGTTTTCCTTTTTATAATATTTACTTCTTTGGTAATTGTCGAGAACCAATTCTCAATAATTAATATAGGATTTGCTATAATTAAAGAAAGCTGCATTTAATTAAATTCCTTGCATTAATTCACTTCGTAATAATATAACAATTAATAGAATTTGTATAAAGAGTATTACGCTAATTTGAGAGAAGGTTTACATGAGGTCACAATCATACAAATCAATACACATTGACAGACTCAAGTTTATATATATATATATATATATATATATATATATATATAATGTATACTGCAAATAAATATATAGATACAATTTTAATATTTTCAAATAATAGAATCTAAAAGTAAATAAAAACTGTTTCTGCAAAAGTAAATAAATATAGATACAATTTTAATATTTTCAAATAACAAATACTTAATATTTTGGTAAAAGTAAATATTTTCAAGAGAAATTGGAAATTGTTGGAGAGAAAAAAGTAAATTTATGCAAAATTAGGATTTTACAAATATGGGTAAAATTTGAAGATTGGGCATTATCGGGTCTAGGCCCAGACTCGGTCCCAATAAAAAAATAAAAATGGGTCTGGGTCTAATATTCGGGTATGGGCCTGGATAGGGAAAATTGCAAAATGGGTATACCAACTGCCCCATTTTAGCCGATCTGGTACACCAAGTTTCCGGCCAGCAATTTAACCCCACAACTCATAAAAAATAGCAATTTTGTGCACATTTTACCCGAATAACACTGAACCCACCGGAGATCCGACCCATTATAACAGTTGTCGCCCAAGTAATACCACATATTATTATTAAAGCCCACATGGCAAAACCACCATGCCATGTAACAAACCACTCAACATGTGACGCTGGAAACGTGGCAATAGCCCCTAGTATTAATTAAAATTGAAATTTGAACAGGCTTTCCTCAAAAGCAGAGTTGATATCTCAGAGAACGGTTTGTGTCCAAAACATTTCATCTTCTCCTTTACTCAAGCTTCAAAGAAAGGGATTCATTCGAAAGACAAAACTCACGCCTTTGGAAGACGAATCCACAAGTTCAAGCAAAAACCCAGCTCCGATTGTGGAGATCTGCGCCTGGTGGTGCACAGCTGATAGCAGATGGTCAGAGTACGCTCGAGAGGTAGTCTGAACATTCCGCCACCAGCATACCGTAAGTGACCCGCAAACTTATTTCACCATTTTGAGAGCTTTATGAGAAGTGAGCAATGTAGGGAGAGTGTCCCCATTTTATACCCACAACGTGAGGTACTTTGGACTCTTTTTTCGGTACCATGGTCCCCATGCCATTTCTTTATTGAACTGAGCTTTTGTCCTAAATGCATGTGTAAAGTGGTAGGTGGATCTTTTAAATATTGCTTGTCCAGTAAAAGTTGAGTTATTATTTTTTTTTTGTTGCACTTTTACAGATCCAGATTCTTCTTGTCTGACGTTGGTCATTTACCATGGTGGGAGTATTGAAAACAATCTGAACACGGGTGGGGCTATTAGGAAAATTGACAACGTGGACATTGACAACTTGAATTTCTTGACCCTAGATGAGTATGTGCAAGACTTAATAGTTCAGGGTAGTAAAAAGGAGTACTTAACAGCTGTAAATGGTGGTTTCAAGTTATTGAGGAATGTGAAAGAGTTGAGGTTGTATGGCAAAAAATACATTAAAAAGGGCAGAGAATATCCATTGGTGGTGCAAAGTGGTTGCCCTGAGATCGAGGAAGGAAGAAACGTAGGTGGTACAGGGTTCCAAAATAATACAGGGGTTGATGAATTAGGTAATACTGGGGAAAATGTGGTGGGGGCAAATGCTCAAGAAGAAGCTGAAAGGGAAACCAGTGAAGATTTTTTTATGAGGGTAGAACCTACTAAGGACTGGATTGATGAATACAATCCGAGATATCGGGGTAAATCAACAATTGAACCAGAATCCATCGCCATGGCTGATAATGAAGCAATTAAGGATACTTCAGCTGAAGAGTCTGAAGATGTTAGCTGGGATATTGACAGTGGACATAACTCATCTGATGACTATTCATTTTTTGATAACATAGTAGAGCAAGCTGTTGAACCCCCCACATACAGTTCGAAGGGAAGAGTTCAATGGTACATATGTTGAGTGGATGAGCTTTGATGATGTGGTTCCTGACACTGATCCTACTGATGATGATGACTACATACTATCTGAAAAGGATGCTGAAATAGGAAGTGAGGATGATAAGTTGTATGATGAGTATGTGATATCTAGTGTTTAAGTTGGTGATGACAAATGTGGTAGCAGTGATGAGAGTGTTGATTCATTGGGTGATTATCATGAAGATATGGTGGGAAATGATAGTGATCACCTGGACTTAAAAAGGGTTTCTGATGAGGAGGGTGTTGGGGATAGTTTGCATCAATTCAATGAGGACAATGTGTTTGATCCACAGTTTGATTTGGGACAGACTTTTGTAACAAAGGCTTTGTTTAAGAAGAGTGTGATTTCTTATGCTGTCAAAACTTGAAGAACAATCCCATTTAGAAGATCAGATAGCATAAGGGTTTATGTTAGGTGTTCAGAAAGTGTCAATGAGTATCCTTTTAAGATAAATGCAGTGAAAGTAATGAACACAACACCTGAGAACAAAGATGCCTTTGTTTTAAGGGAGATATGTCTAGAACATACATGTTCAGAGGGATGGTATGTAAAGAATGTGAAAACGAAATGGTTGGCTGAAAGATATATTTCATGGTTCAAAACTGACCCGAAGAGGTGTGTCAAGGGATTCAGGGCAGATGTTGAGAAAAAATTGAATGTTAATGTGTCCAGTGACCAGGCTTACAGAGCCAAACAAGCTGCACTTCAAATGATTGAAGGTGATCCTGATTTGCAATATACCAAACTTTGGGATTACTCAAATGAACTAAGAAGATCAAACCCCAGTTCAACAGTCATTTTAGGTACTAGATCCTTCTTTTATATGTTTATCTAACTTTGCATCCTATGGTTATTGATCCTTATTTAAAATTTTGATATCTACAGGTACTGAGAAAGTAGATGGTGAGCAAAGATTTTCCAAGTTCTATGTTTGTTTTAAAGCCATGAATGATGGTTTCAAGCATTGTAGGCCCATCATAGGTGTGGATGGTTGCCACCTGAAAGGCCCACATGCTGGAATTTTGCTAACAGCTATAGGAGTTGACCCAGACAATGGTAACTTTCCCATCTGCTACTGTGTTATATCCACAGAAAATAAAGATAATTGGTCATGGTTTTTTACTGTGTTGAAAGCTAACTTGGAGTTGGGGAATAACAAAGATTTTACCTTTATATCTGATAAGCAAAAGGGCTTAATACATGCACTCCCAGAGGTTTTTCCTGCTGCAGAAGTTAGATTTTGTGCGCGGCATTTGGTGGTCAACATGCACTCAACAGGTCACAAGGGAAGCACATTGACAAATCTTGTATGGAAAGCATCTAACTCCACAACTGTCAGTGAATACACTGATGTAATGAGGTCTTTGAAGGAGAAATTCCCATAAGCTGCTGATTGGTTGAAAGATAAGCACCCAAGGGAGTGGTCCAAAAGTCATTTTATGGAGGGAAGCAAATGTGACCAGAATCTCAACAACTCATGTGAGTCTTTCAACAGCTGTATACTTGATGCAAGGGTTAAACCAATCTTGACAATGCTGGAGTGGATCAGAGAGTATCTTATGAAGTTATGGCATCTGTGCAGAGAGACTGCAGACATTTGGGAAGGTATTGGTGAAGTTTAAGCATTACTAATGCCATTTTCTGTTATAAGTTAACTTGTTAAATTTTGAACTTTGCAGGGATGGTCTGTCCAACTATTGCAAAAATTATGGAGAATGAAGGGAAAAAAGTTGGTAGATGCAGACCAATCAAGGCCTCCAGAGTACACTTTCAAGTTTCATGTGTTGATGGAGGTCAGCATGCTGTGGATTTGGGAGAAAGGACCTGTAGCTGCAGAAAGTGGCAGTTGATAGGTATACCATGTAAACATTCTCTTAGTGCAATGAACAAAGAAAAAATTGATGGTCTGGACTTTGTTCATACACACTACCATGTAAGCACATACAAGGCAGCTTACAGTGGCATAATTGTGCCAATCAGTGGCCAAAATGAGTGGGATAAGACAATGTTTGTACCACCTTTGCCACCCAAATTTGGGAGAACAGCAGGTAGACCTTCCAGGCTTAGAAGAAGGGGAACTAATGAGCCCCAAAACAAAGGAAAAACAAAAAAGCGAGGACCTGTTATCAGGCAGTTGAGGAGGTTCCAGACAACCATACATTGTGCCCACTGTGGTGAGCCAGGCCACAAGGCCTTGTTTTGTGATAAACTACCTCAAAGCACTAAGGATAAGTTGGAGAGGCTACAGAGAAGAGCCTTTGTAGTGAGTTACAATTGCTTTACACTCAACAACTTTTGTTATTTTCATAACTACCATGTCATTATCATTACTGGTACTAAATTGTAATGTCAACTTTTTGCAGGAGGCTGGTGAGAGTTCAAAAACAATGGAACACCAGGTGGAGGTTGATGCATAGGTTAATAAAGGAGCCCCCCAGGAAGTTGGACAGAGTTCAAATGTTGCTCATGACAGTCTGGTAATTGATGCTGAAGTGGATGAATTTGTACCTCAGGTATAAATTAACAACTCATATTGCACAACTAAATAAGTTAAGGATGGTTAATACCAATATGTTGTAATTTTGCAGGACATTCTACCCCCACAAACTCAAATTGAGCAAGAAACTGAAGACCAACTAGTTGATGATGAGCGGCCTGATTATATGTCCCCATCAGCTCCTACAATTAGAGGACCCACCATGTGCGAGCAATTGCAATTGGAAAATCCAGAAATGCAAATAACACATGCAAGGGTCAGCCTGACTGTGAAAGAGATTGCAAGTATTGACAAAAGGAAACACAAAACGCTGGGCCTCAGAAGGGTAAACATGCGGGTGCCACCAACATTGGTTGACGAAGATGCCCACCTGTCCCAGCAGAGCGTAACTGGTCCTATGATTGATAAAAGAATAGTGGTTCAAGGTGGGAAGAAATATCTAAGCTTGTCTGGCAACGGGAAAAAGGTTGTACCTTCTTAAATGGTCTTTGTTGTTCTTTTTGATTATGTGGTTGATGTTGGTGGATGATGCAGCTTACTTGGTTTGTATGGTTTTTGGACTAAATTGCTGGGGCAATGGGACAGGTGATAGTTATCTTTTTGGTTATTCCACGGAGACATTTTCGGTCCATGCTATGTAATATGGATCAGTTTGGGCAACTTATCTTTTTGCAATGAATGCAAGTAACCCATATTATGCATGATGTTTGTATGTTTTTTCACTCGCGTACTTTACATTTCTACAGCAACTCATGAATGTCAAAACAATTAGAGGTTAATGAGTAAGCCAGAAAATATGTTACATTAAACTAACAAAAGATACATTACACTTAAGTAGGATAGATTACAGTTTTCACACTCTCAAAGCTTACATGAAAACAACTAACAACAGAAGGGCACAACAAAACAAAGTACAATGCAGCAACAACTTCAACCTCCCCATCTCTTGGTACTTTCTGTCAAGTTCAATCTTCAATAACTTGTTTTCCTCCATGTAGTTCATTAGCTCCAATTCAGGTTCCAATACACCATCTTGCTTCGAATTAGTAACCATTAACTCAAGTTCAGCTTCAAGTCTATTAATTTTATTAAGGAGTCCTGGAATTACAACTTTTGACCTATCACAGATCTCACCATCAAGCCACTCAAAGTACTCGCATCTCTGCCAATGAATTTGCAAATAAAACAAAAAAATTATTGACGAAGAAATCACCCCACAACCAACAGCAAACTAGAGCCTTTTCTTAAGAATTTAGTAAGCGATTTACCATGGCAACGCAGGAGTAAAAACGCCTCCCTGGATTGTTTGGCTTCCACGAGGTCCTCAGAACAACACGCCTACCACAAAGACAAACCATCTGCGAGGGATCTCTGAATCTACCTTCATGTTCGCAATTAGAGGTAGAGGAAGAACCAGTGGGTACCATGTTGCGTAATATCAAGCTGAAATGGAAGAAATTGAAGGCAGCAACAATGACAAAGATGAAGAATTGGTGTTCTGGGTATCCTAGGGTTCTTCGTTGAAGTTGGGCAGCCATCTAAAATTAATATGTACTACTCATTTTAATCTTTTATGTAGTACTAATTATTTTATAAATATAAATTATTAGGTTACTATAACTTTGGAGGGATTTTTTCCCGCTACAAAATGTCAACCCTTGATGGATGAGGGACATGTAATTAACATTCACAAAAGCCACATAATAAGGAAAAAATGACGTGGCCATGATATTATTGACAGGTAGGAAGGATTACTGACGTGGCGAAATAGGGCTGGTTTCCCGAGAGCTGTTTTCATTATCAGGCGAAAATGTGCACAAAATTGCTATTTTTTATGAGTTGTGGGGTTAAATTGCTGGCCGGAAACTTGGTGTACCAGATCGGCTAAAATGGGGCAGTTGGTATACCGATTTTACAATTTTCCCGGCCTGGATACTTTATATTTGTTTTGGGTCTGGGCTTGGGGAATCCCTACCCATTTACAGGCCTACTTGCCCATGCACAAAATCTCCATGCACTAATTAGGCTACAAAATATAAATTAATAGTATTTATGATAGTATAATTATAGGACAATAATAAAATAATACAAATAGGCTTATAGGTACCTTAAAATCTCCTATTCAAACTTGGAGCTTTAAATATCATATATCATATAAGTGTAGATGGCTTTAAATATCATATAAGTATATCATATAAGTATACGCTGATGGTGAACTGCTTAAATTCGTCTGAGGTTTCATGCTATCATCAACTCCTCAACTACCTCTAATTAATTGCCATTATGAAATATATCTCAACCGATATTATATATATCATGACATCCAATCACTTCTCTATTATCTCTCTTCCTTCTTCTGATCTCTCTCTTCTCTTCTTTCTTCTAATCTCTCTCTTCCGATGGATAAATTTGCTTGTTCAGTGTGCGATCAATCCTTTGATACAAAATTGGGATTAGGACGCCATAACCACGCCAATCACAAACAGCACACCGAGTCTTGCCCTACCTGTGGGCAATGCTTCCGCACTCGGAGAGATCTCGATGTTCATGTGGAAGATCAGCACCGTCGGCGGTAGCATCGAGTTGAGCCGCAACCACCTGCAGATGGGGCGGACGCAGAAGGAGAAGATCCGGATGTCGAACAGCATGAGGAATAGTCGCCTAATGTTGTAGGTTTTTTTTTATTAGAGCTCTAGGTCTGAGTTTTTTTTCCTACGTCGTAAGGTTGATTGTTCAATAAATTTTAAGATTGCTGAAGGTATACATATAATGGACTAACCTTTTTACGGAAGCGAATCGATTGCCGCCTTAAGCCCACTGTTATCTCGACCGTAATTTTCTCTTTGGATGATGGACTTCGTAGAGAGTTCTATATTAGGGTTTTTCTGTATTCTGTTGTGTGTACGACTTATCTCACAAATAAGTCATTTTTATAGAATAGAATAGGGTTACATAAACCTATTCCTATTCTATTGGGAGTGCCACAACAGTTACGAAAATTGCTCTCTAATCTTTAGGGATGTGGCCGGACCCCACTACTTAACTACAGCTCCCACTCGGCCACATAAGCCACTTAATTATACAAAATAATTTTGCAACAATACCTCTCTTACGTTTTATACAAGAAATGGGGTGTGCGACCAAAAAGTAACATGTAATGTTATATTAAGTCATCATCCAACTAACATAACATTTTCACATCTACGATACTCCAAATCATTTTAGTCATCACCAATAGCATACAATGTCCCTTTATGTTATATCGATATTATATGACTTTAACGCATATAGTCGCCCGGGCTAATATGGTGAAGATAAATGATTGTTCCCTAAACACCACAACAATACATCTTAGCTAGACTGCTTTCCTATTGTGCTCCGCCGAACTGTATAAATCTTAGCCCTTGGAAAAACACAATAAAGTAGCATCATCAAACTTCGACTTCAAGTCATAGTTCTAGGTCGAAGAGTATCGGTCATATGGACACATAAGTCCGCAAGGTCACACAGTGACAAAGGAAGGGAATCGATTGTCACCCTTGTAACGGTCGTCAAAGAGCACACACCGTATGATATGCATGTCATGGCATAACTCCCACTAAAGGAAGCATGTCACGTATCTATGCCATGCGAATTCATAGTCTAGAATTTTACTAAAAAATCTAACTTGAACCTCTCGATCAAACACACTCAGTGTTTATCTACCATTCTGAATTCGACTTTAAGGCTTTAATATGAAAATACCAAATTTCATATTCGACTCATCTTGAGTCTCATCTTAGACTTACTAAGGCGACTACTAAATTTATCATTATTATCCTTACCACGCAAGTAAGACAATAATCCAATGTTACACACACCTAGTGTTAACATGGTTCAGTCTCATCCTGATCACAACTCATGCATCAGGGCGATTACTCGTGTGACAGAGTAAATCAAAAGCCTCGTGACTATTTTATGTACCTAATAAAACAATTGTGTACGCTGAAGCATTAACCAAGAAATAACGATTTTATTTCAATAATGCTCAACATGAATAAAAAGTCCTGTACATAATAAAATTGATCCAACATGCTAAATCCTTCGAAACCCTAGGTTTAACATATAAGCCTTAAACGCATCCCTAGGAATAGGTTTAGTTAATAGATCAACGATCATTTTATTAGTGGATATATACTTAAAGACAACTTCATTCTTGTATATGGCGTCTCATACGAAATGATAACGTCTCTTGATATGCTTGGTCTTTCTATGGAATTTTGGGTCTTTGCCGAATTAGATGGCAGCCGTATTGTCACATCTTATTTCTATAGGTTCATCAAGCCCCCGAGATGAGGTTGATGTCCTTTAGAAACTCTTTCAGCCAAATCGCCTCCTTCGTGGCAAGACAACATGCAACATACTCTGCTTCCATGGTTGATAAGACTATGCAGTCTTGCTTCTTACTGCACCAAGATACGGCTCTTCCACCAAGGATGGAAACGTATCCGGAGGTAGACTTAGATTCATCTACACCACCTCCCCAATTGGCATCCGAATACCCCTTCAGTCTTAAGTCCCCATCTTGATAGCAAAGGACTAAGTCACTGGTACCGCGAAGATATCGCATGATTCTCTTGACCGCTTGCCAATGAACAGGTCCTGGATTACTTTGGTAACGACTTACCAAACCAACCGCAGAACAGATGTTAGGCCTTGTACACAACATGACATATATCAAGCTCCCTACGCCACTAGCATAAGGAACATTGCTCATTTGCTCTTTTTCTTTATCTGTTTTAGGGCATTGATCAAGACTTAAGGTTAAACCCTTCTCAACTGGAGTATCAACGGGTTTGGAATAAAGCATTCGAAAGCGTTCCAAGATTTTCTTAATGTAAGTTTCTTGAGACAAACCAAGAAGTCTCTTGGAACGATTTCTCATTATTTCAACGCCAAGGACATACCTTGCTTCACCCAAGTCCTTCATCTAAAAAACAGAGGACAACCACTTCTTAGTGGCGTTGATCATCTCCATGTTGTTCCCAGCCAAAAGAATGTCATCAACATACAGAGAAAGAAACATAATCCCTCCTGTAGTTTTCTTGACATATACACAATGGTCTTCATCTACCATGTTCAAGCCAAACTCAGAAATAGCTTCATGGAATCTGAAGTACCACGATCTAGAAGACTGTTTTAGACCATATATGGATCTCTTTAGACGACAAACTTTGTCTTCTTGACCCTTCGATACAAAACCAATAGGTTGATCCGTATAAATCTCTTCCTTAAGGTTACCATTGAGGAAAACAGTCTTTACGTCCATTTGAAATAGCTCTAAATCCAAATGGGCAACCCAGGCTAGGAGTAGGCGAATGGAGGCAAGTCTCACCACAGGAAAAAATGTCTCTTCATAGTCTATACCCTCAATTTGGGTAAAACCTTTCGCCACTAGTCGGGTTTTGAATTTATCAATTGACTCATCCGCTTTGCGTTTTATCTTGAAAACCCATTTGTTTCCAATTGATTTACGCTTAGGTGGAAGGTCAACTAAATCCCAAACCTTATTCTTAGTCATCGATTCCATCTCATCCCTCATAGCATCCATCCATTCAGAATTATTCGGTGAATTCATAGCCTCCTTAAAGGAAGAAGGCTCCTCAATTTCTAAAGGAGTGCGTAGAAGTATTTCCTCTTCGAACTGAAAGTATCGTTGAGGAATTCTTCTACGTTCACTTCTTCGTATTGTATGACCTTGATTACTTGTTTGTTCGAGCATCGAATCTCTCCCACTATCCCTTGGTGGTGTGGAAGCTTGAACATTTGGACCCACCTTATGTTTAGATTGATTTTCATTAACAAATAAGTTTCCACTATCCGGGATTGTAGGATCACTCCCACTGTCTCCTTCATACAGTGGAATTGTATTATCCTTGGTGATTTGGTGAGTTCTCATATCCCTCCCATCACCAAGAGATAACTCATCATTCGGTTGTAACTCATGCAACTCAAGGTCTCGTTTGATTTCACCAATACTCGGAAACTCATTCTCAAGAAACTCTACAGTACGGGAATCTATTTCCGTCATTCTACCATCTGGATGTTCACCGAACATCACTTATCCTTTTGAATGTTCGGGATATCTTATGAACACCATCTTAGTGGCTCTTGGACCAAGTTTTCCATGTTTGCGGTTTGGATTATGCACAAAGCCAGCTGAACCCCATGGGCGTAAGTGGTCCAAGTAAGGTTTTCTACCATTCCATAACTCATATGGCGTGGCGGGTACACTTTTACTTGCTACACGGTTAAGTATATACACTGTCTTAAGCAGTGCGTCTGCCCAATAACTGATCGGGAGACTGGCTTGCACCATCATAGATCTAACCATGTCAAGTAAAGTACTATTCCTTCGTTCCGTAACACCATTTTGTTGTGGAGTTCTAGGAATAGTAAGTTGTCTGTGTATACCCTTTCCTTCACAATACTCCTTGAACATATCAGAGAGATATTCACGGCCTCGATCGGTTCGAAGAGTTTTAACTTTTCGTTCCAATTGAGTCTCTACTTCCACCACAAAATGTTTAAACATATCTAACGCTTCGTGGCGGTGAGATAATAGATACACATACCAATATCGTAAATAATCATCTATTAGAGTAAGGAAATAAATAGCACCATGACGTCCTTTGACGTTCATTAGTCCACATATGTCAGAATGGATTAACTCTAAGGGACTTGATACTTTTGAAGCCTTACCAAAAGGTTTTCGAGTTGCCTTGCCAGCTAAGCATGACTCACATTTAGGTAACTTAACCCTAGTGAGTCGGTCTAAAAGACCTTCTTTAGCTAGTCTACTCATCCTATCTTGGCCTATGTGGCCTAGTCTAGAATGCCATTTCATAGATTTAGAATCGCAATCAAAATTAGCAACTAAGGCAAGCGAGGAATTATTATTATAAATATCATCCAAGTCAAGAACAAAGAAACCATTATCCAATGACCCATGGCCAAACACATTGCCATGATACAAAATCTTTAAACCACTAGAATTGAAATTAAAGGAAAAACCAAGTCTCAACAAAGAAACTACTAAAGTTAAAGAACATCGCACCCCTGGTGCATAGAGAGCATCATGAAGGAACACCATATTTCCTCCATGAAGCTTCAGCTGGTATGTCCCTATGCCGAGGACGTCTTCCTAGCTGCCATTTTCTAAAACGACTGTTTGAGTTCCTACCGAATAACGATGGAACTCTCGAAAAGCAGCTCGATCTTGTACTATATATTTGCTTGCTCCCGAATCTACAATCCAATTCGGAAAATGATTAGCAACTAATGCGTGTGCACGAACATATAGTTCAAGAGGGGGATGAGAAGTAGGTTCCTTATTTGGTTCGGGGCAATCCCAAGCAAAGTGACCCTTCTTCCCACAATTGTAGCGCTTCACACGCGCCATGTTCTTTTCTTTAGGTTTTCCTACTTTGGTCACGCCCGTTAGTCTGATAAGGATGTTTTCCTTTCTTAGACTCAGTAGGCGTGATCTCACTAGTAATTAAGGGGTTCATTACTTCGCAGTTATGAAGGTAGTACTGGATTTTTCTATGCCAAAAGTCATAGTTCGACCCATCGAGTTTGTCTAAAGTCTGAGGTGCCAAGCGTTTCGAAGACATGTTAGACTTACTAAGATATCAAGCGTTTCGAAGACATGTCTCTAAGTGTATAAGAAAAGGACATTTTATTAGGCACATAACTAAATAATTAAATTAACTAGAATTTCCTTCATTCACATTACATGTTTGAAAATTTCGCTAGGCTCATAATCATCACATATAATATGATTCCGGATTTTCAAATAATTTAATTATCACAAGTCCAAATGAAACGAATTCATAAAATTTAAATTATTGTTAAACAAATTAACATAATTCATATAAATTATCACAAAGATAAATTTTAATCAACTGATGATTTTTAATAAACTATGTAAAACGAATTTACATAAAAAATTGAACTAATTTAATTTAGTAAAACTAATTTACTAAATAAAATATTACATAAACAAATTATATAATATTATATAAAACATATTTATAAAAATTAGTTCAGACGGACTTATATAAAACACATTCATATGATAATTCATTTGGTATAAAACACATTTATATATATTAGTGGGTTTGGACTTATATATAAGACATATTTATATAATAGCTTAATTGGACCTTTTAAATAAAACACATTTATTTTATAATATATATGGGCTTTAGCGATATTTATACAAGCTTGGTACAAAACACATTTATATGAACTAGTTCTTACTTGGTTCTTAATATATAAAACACATTTATATATATTAGTGGGTTTGGACTTACGGTTATATAAAACTTATTTATATAACATCATACATATGGGCTTTTATATAAAACCTATTTATATAAATTAGTTGGTTTGGGCTTATTAATATATAAAACGAATTCATATATAATAACTTATTGGGCCTTTTAAATAAAACACATTTATTTGGTTGAAAATGGGCCGCCTAAAATTTGTCCAACAAGAATGACAAAAGTCTGGCCCTTTTCAAAGAATAAATACCCAATAGCCCATTAATAATATACGTAATAATATAATTAGGAATAAACCCATTATACTGAAAGCCCAAATCCTTTTTAATATCGCACTAAATAATATAATAAGCCCAAAGTCAAAACCATTATATCTTAAACTTAAAGGTCCAATTACGAAGCCCATCTGAGGTTGACAATTCCAATCATTAAGCCCACTAAGGAATCTCTTTGTACAAAGAGAAGAAAACCTAGCAGCATTGTGTACCCATGTTCGCCGCCCACTTCCGCAACTTCACACCAAATTAAAACGTGTGTATAATTTTCTTTTCTTTTTTTTAAATTAAAACGTGTGTATTAATTATTAGTGTTTCTTTTTACTTTTTTGGGTTTAATAATGATGATTTGGCTATTTATTGCTTCTTAATTTGGCAAAATTGTCGTGTGATATCAGTATCACCAAAAACACGATTTGCACTTAAGTTTTGGTGGCTGAGATTAAATTAGTCGTGTAGTCTATTTCACACATTCTTTTTGTTTATATTTTTAAAATTAGTCTACTTCACACTTCTTTTATACAACAAAAACCCACTAGGGTTTTTCGCGACCTATTTCTAACAATAGTCCCAATATATAGATGCAAATAGGGTGAACACAATATACCAAACTTGAAATAATAAAAATAATTGTTATTATTATCTACGGGTTTAATTTATGATGCACCGTTACGAACATGGTGATAAAATCACGACGGCTGGAATATTAATGCCTATATACAATGATACTAGTTTTGTTTTGATTTTTTTTTTTTTTTTATCACATACCAGCGATACGGATATCTAATAGATCATGACAAAATAATTTTTGAAAGTTTTATCTGGATCAAAGATCTTAATACATTCAAGTACGCACTTGAATCTTTTTAGCGGTGAAAAATTGTTTCATGCTAAGTTTATAATTGGAATAAGATATACATTTATTTCTGGATAAGTACGTACAGGCCTCCTGCTTAATGTTGGTTGGGAAATTGAGTTTTGCCAAATACAAATAAATTAATTAGGTTTTCCCGTGATTGTACAACTTCAATTCACAGTTTATTGAGGCTGTCTTGCATGAATTGACAAAGTAAACTAATGCTATACTTGTACATGAGTATGCTATACGTTTTAACTTTTAATTAATAAACGCTAGCTTCCACTCAAAACAGCCTTCAGGAAATTGTGATAACGGGTAATCCGTTTTCACCATTAAACAATAATGGGTAATTTGATTATGTTTGCTCTTTTCTGGGTTTTCTCCTCCTTTATACTTGTTATATTTGTTTGATCATTTGTCTATTTAAGGTGATAGAAAATTGTTTTATGCTTGCTTTGTTTGTTGTTCGATGCCGTCCAAAAAAGACTATTAAAGAAACGAATGAAATTTTTCTGCAATTTTTTTACTTGTTTATTTATTCTAATCTAATTCTATTGTCTGATTTTTTAATTCACTAATTCGATTTACTTACTCACCGAATGGTTTCTGCACAGCTGCGTGAAATTTTGAAGAATTTAAGAGCGTGGAAGCATATAATTGAACAAGTAAACTGATTTTGTAGGTTATGTTGGTCTGTGGTCATTCATTCAAGTGCTAACCGGCTCTTTAACTTGGCGGGTAAATTTAACTGGACTATTTTGGGTCTTGTTTAGTTGTAAGCCTAACCTCGACTTCTAGATCGGACATTAATGGGCCCACACACAAACATACTTCACATCTCTAATGCAATGATATTTTGTTTTTTCGTCCGTATAGTGTCAGAAACGGAGAGATGACATCAATATGTATTCGATGCGGTAAAAATATTCAAAAATTTTTTAAAAAAATTTAACACGATGAGAATACGACACTAATACGTGTCTGACGCAGCTAGAATATGAAAAACTAAAAATATATATGTGTGTGTAATGTGTATATATGTATATGTATGTATATATTAGTATATTTATAAAATTGAGATTTACCTAAACTCAATTTCAATTTAACTTAAAGGATAATTTTTAATCTTTCTTCTAGAATTTGAGAAATATGTGAAGATGGTGTTGTAGATATTAAGGTGATTTTATGTATCATTATACTTAAATAGATAAAAGGCATTTTTGTCTGTTTATATATTTTTGTTGGAAATAATAAATAAAAAATAACCAAAAAAATGAATTTGAGTAAAATTAAAAACATTTTTGAATTTATAATGCAAATACAAGGACAAATATGAATTTTTTCCTCGTTTTTAAACTAGCTACTTCTTTTATATTTTATACTATTTTAAATCTAAATTATATTGTTTATGGTTATAGCGGCTGATACCTAATTATTCGATTTATAATTCTTGTATTACATAAAACAAACTCAACAAAAATCTAGAGGATCTATTTTACATTTATCTTGTTGTATGATATGATTGGTTTATAATTAAAGTATAATTTTTTGATATATAGTAGCAGAATTAGTAGAAATTTGAGAGGAAACACGTACGATGGCGGCGCAAATGCAACTTCCCTCTGACGTCGTGCGCGAAATACTCCTCCACCTGCAAGCGGAGTCCCTCCTCCGGTCGAGTGCAGTCTGCACGGATTGGTGCAATATAATTGATGAGAAATCCTTCATAGATTCCTATGCCATCACCTCTCAACTCTCTCCCACCACTCTCCTCATCACAATTCCTACGAGCGCTCTCCTCTATTCTATCTCCATCGACTCCCTCATTAACTGCGCCGATCTTGATCGAGATCAACAAAACTTCGAGGCGACGTGCGTCAAGGAATTTAGCCATCGTAGGGTGTCCCCAACAACTATTTTTCCGTTACCGACATGCAACAGCCTCATCCTCCTTCAATCGAAAAGCCCCGCAGACCGCGAAATACTGAACCCATTTACGCGGAAATTCCACAAGTTGCCCCGATCACCAAGAGTTGTGGGGTGTTTTGACGGGATTGGGTATGATTCCTCCGCCGATGACTACAAAGTCGTCTCCATAGGAGATGGATATCAGCGTGGTGATTTGCACTACAGTTTTGTTTATAGTATGTGTTGAGAAAATCTGGGCTATGGAGCAGCTAGACACGGGTATTCCCTGTCCTTAAAGTTTCTATCGCCCCTACTTCTGGGAAGTGTGTTTTAGATTGCAGGTGATACACTTCCAGGATATATGTCAAGCTCTATGTTTGATTTTCGGAGAAAGCACTTATGCAAAAATCATATGAATGTTTGTTGTATTTCAGATATGGGGGAGATACCACTTTATAACAACACTCAGGTAGCAAAACTGATATTGGAATTTGAATGGGTTAACTTCAGGTGTTAATGGCCTGAAATTACACCCCATTATTGCCCTCAACCTGACTGTTACAAAGCCAAACGATTTTAATTTGGATGAATCTGGACATTGGTTTGAATATTTGATTTTAGGACTGAGTCAGACCGGCTCTGGCTCAAAAAGAAAGCTCTGGGCTCGGAGGAGAGGCTCCTAGCGACGATGCGCACGTGTGAAGTGCAAAGTGCGCCATCAAACGCCACATTCACCCATGCCCGGCCCCTGCCCCGGTCCCGTGCCCGAGCCCGGGCGCGGGAGGTGCGGTGCACCGCACTGCGAGTGAACCCATTAGTCCTCTCTTGAGTCCCATAATTTAATAACACATACAACATTTTAATATATAAAGCTACCTACTTAGTGTTATTTTTCCAATGTAGGACACAATAACCAATGCATATTTTTCCAAACAACCTTTGATATGCCTTTACATAATTATTGATTAATTCTCCAACAATTAACCATATGTACATGGCATATTCAACAACCCCCCACTTGTTTGGAAAACTACTCTTTTGCCAGACAAGTCCATGAAGATTTTGTCAAAGATCACATGCCTAGAGGAAGGTGTGACGAACATTGAACCTTCCCTTAGTGTAGATAACTCAAAACTGCATCAAAATTGACGGTGTCCGTAGATTGAACCTCAACTCCTTCGTGATGCAATCGGAGTTATCACACATACGTTTTCTTTCTCATACAACAAGCACTCTGCTGCTTTGCGCTTATAAAGCCGTACGTCGTATCCCGTTTCATGAACCTTTAAGAGAGTAAACCATAACTCTCTATAAGAAGCGGCTTCATTTCTTGTTCATATAGGCAAAATATTTCTCAAGCACTTGTTGCATTAGTGTAGTATTTTGTTAAGAGCATAGCTCAACCTTGTCACTTTGCAACTCACTGAGCTATCTTCTACTACATATGAGGCCACTTGACAGCTCTAACCAACTCGTGACTTGTTTTTCCCTTTGAACCTATGATCAGGGGAAACCTAGATTATAGGTAGGGTTACCATCACTTATGGTTCGGGTGGTTTAAGTCCCATATCTCTAGTAGTTGTAGCTACTAAGTCTCTCGTCAGAGGCTTAGTAAACGGATCAACCAAATTCTTATTTGACCTCACATAAACAATTGTTGTAATACCATCTTGTATCAATTGTCTCACAAATGCATGTCTAAGACCAATGTGTCTAGACTTACCATTATAGTTACCACTGTACACTTTTGTAAGCGTTGCTTCGCTGTCACAATACAGCGAAATTGGAGGCATTGGACTTGGCCAATGATCTATGTCTAACAACATATTTCTTATCCAATCAGCCTCTTGTCCAGCTTGTGCTAAAGCTATAAACTCAGATTCCATGGTAGAGTGAGAGATTATTGTCTGTTTCTTGCTTGCCCAAGAAATAGCCCCACTGGCAAGAGTGAAAATCCACCCACTTGTGGATTTGTTATCTCCCACGCTAGTTATCCAACTCGCGTCTGAGTACCCTTCCAACACACTAGGGAATTTGTTGTAGAACAAACCAAAGTTAATGGTTCTCTTAAGGTATCCGAATGCCCTACCAATAGTTTTCCAATGATTAGCATTGGGACTTCTTGTGTATCTGCTAAGTTTTGAAACTTTAGTGCAATGCATTGCGTACATAAGGCTGCCGACATCACTTGCATACTCAAGCTGTGCAATAGCTCTACCAGTAATTTCTTTAAGTTTCAATCCATTATCAAACGGAGTATTCACCTCCTTGATCTCGAAATGTTTAAACTTAGTCAGAATTTTCTCAATATAATGAGATTGATTTAGTGAAAAACCCCCACTATGTTTTTTAATTTTAATGCCTAAAATAGTATCTACTTCATCTAAGTCTTTCATCTTAAAGACTGAGGATAGATACTTTTTAGTCTCGTTTACTCCAATCATGTTTATTTCGATGATCAACATATAAACAGACTATCACCATATAGTCAGTTGTAGTTTTGGAGTAAATGCACCTGTCAAAACTGTTATACTTGAACCCAAAGCTTAAGATAGCAGTGTCAAACTTCTCGTGACATTGTTTTGGTGTTTGTTTCAGACCATACAGAGATTTGACTAACTTACACACTTTGTTTTCTGTTCCCGGTACTACAAAGCCCTCAAGTTGTTTCATATAGATTTCTTCTTTTAAATTTCCATTTAAAAAGGCTATCTTTACGTCTATTTGATCAACAAACAGATCGTAAAGTGAGGCCAAAGCAAGAAGAATTCTAATGGAAGCAACTTGAGCCACCGGTGCATAAGTGTCAAAGTAGTCAATCCCTTCTACTTGTCTGAACCCTTTGGCAACTAATCTAGCTTTAAAGGCTGAGATAGTTCCATCGGTGTTTCGTTTCCTTCTAAATACCCATTTGCACCCAATGGATTTAGAACCACGAGGTAAGTCTGCTAATACCCAAGTATTATTACCTAAAATCGAATCCATTTCATCGTTAACAGCTTCCTTCCAAAAAGGAGCATCTCGTGAAGCTATAACTTCTACAAATGTTTTAGGATTCGTCTCAAGTGTAAATACAAAAGGTATTTCACTTACCACTTTATTATTCTGGTCCCCCTCCACCAAGAACAATAAAGCCTCAAAAGAGATAAAGTCTTTGTCTAGGCTTTTCTCTTTTCTTGCTCTAGTACTCCTTCTAGGCTCAGTTGGTTGCGTAGGAATATTATTTTCCTCAACCGGTCTTATAGGACCTATAGGCTCAATTTGGGGTGGCTCAGAATCATTTCCAACATCTTTTGAAAATGTATTTTCGAAGAACTCAATATCCCTGGACTCAGTTATCACATTAGACTCCAAATCAAGAAGTCTATAAGCCTTGCTATTAAGAGCATATCCAACGAATACACTTTTAATAGCTCTGGCTCCTAACTTAGTCCGTTTGGGACCAAGAACCCGAAAATAAGCCACACACCCGCACACTTTAAAATAGCTTATGTTGGGTTTTCTGCCTTTCCATATTTCATAGGGACTAGTCTTCACAACAGTACTAGGCATCCTATTCAAAATATGGCACGCAGACAGAAGGGCTTCGCCCCACAAGTTGTGAGGTAAGTTTACATGATTTAACATGCAATTTATCATGTCCAGAAATGTACGATTTTTCCTTTCAGCTATGCCGTTCTGCTGGGGTGTATAACCAATAGTTGTTTGATGTATGATACCACTTTCTTTGTAAAGTGTATCAAAAGCATTCAAACAATATTCCATGCCTTGATCAGAACGTAGAACCTTAATTTTCTTCTCAAATTAGGTTTCTACTTCTGATTTATATTTCACAAAAGAACTAAGAGCTTCATCTTTAGTTCTTAACAAATACACATAGCAAAAACGACTAGCATCATCAATAAACTAATAAAATACCTTTTACCACCTCTAGTTAAAATTCCATTTAGCTCACAAATATCGGTATGAATTAAATCTAATATTTGTGATTCTCTTTTAACACTTGAAAAAGGTTTTCTTACAATTTTTGACTTTGCACATATTTCACACTTCTCAAGTTCGTTTTTACCAATATCAATTAATCCCATTGCATGCATATTTTTCAAGTTCTTTGCACTAACATGTCCTAATCGACTATGCCATAAGGAAATTGAAGAAATCATGTAAGCAGAAACGAAATTCATATTATTGATAGACATCTTATACATCTCATTACAAGCATAGTCTTTTCCAACAAATTCACCATTTTTCATGATGATGACTTTGCCAGATTCAACAGAAATCTTAAAACCCTTCTTATCTAACAAATCAACAGAAATTAAAATTTTCTAACATCTGGTACAAACAAGACATTAATCAAGGTTAATTTCTCCCCGGAGGTAAAGTTGAGCTCGACAGATCCTTTACCTCCAACACCGGCTTGGGAGCTATTTCCCATCTGAACCTCTTGCCCAACAACTTCTTCAAAGGTCTTGAAAAGCTTTCGATCGTTGCGAATGTGAACCGTTGCTCCAGAATCTAGCCACCAGCTAGAAAGTTCACTTGCCATGTTGATTTCAGAAATCATAGCCACATCAAGGCTAAGATCAGTCACCATGGCAACTAGGTTCTCCTCAACCATGTTTGCAACGCCGGATCCACTCTTCCGTTGTGAGCATTCTCGTGCATAATGTCCTGTTTCTCCACAAATATGACACTTGACTTTTCTTTTGTTAGCAACATGAACAGGTTTAGATTTTTGCCCGAATTTCTTAAATTGTCCTTGATTCTTTTTAACCCCGAAAGGCTTCTTTTTAGAACTTCCAGCCTCAACATAATTCACGCTGGATTGTCCTTGAACCAAATTCTTACCATCGCGTTTCCGAGCCTCCTCTTCAATACGCAGATGTTTCTAAATTTGTTCCAAGGACATATCCTTAGATTTATGCATCAATCTCTTTGCATAATCTTTCCAGGCAGGAGGGAGCTTTGAAATTATAGCTCCTACCTGGAAGGCTTCTGGAAGGACAATTTTCACCATCCGTAGTTTGTTGACAATTACCTGGAGCTCATGCACTTGCTCCAGGATTGATTTATTATCAACCATTTTGAAATCGAGGTATTTAGATACTAAATATTTGTTAGTACCTTCCTCCTCAGTTTTATACTTGTATTCCAATGCCTCCCAAAGTTCTCTAGGCGACTTGACATTTGTATAAAGGTCATACAATCTGTCAGAAAGAGTGTTGAGGATGTGGCCACGAGCTAACTCTTCATCTTCAACTCTTTTATTTCTTTGTTGCTGAAGGGTTTCCACAATCTCCTGATGGATCTGCAAGGCATTTCTGGAGGGACCTCTTGGTGCAGAGTTGGCAAGAGGATTGGCAGGAGCCCCGGCTGCTACAGTAGGATTTGTTGGAGGAACACCACCTGTTGCAGTAGGTGGATCAAGATCTACAGGTTGCTGGGGAGTAGGAGGATCTTCTAGAATTGGTGGCAAGTTGGGATCCAGAACATAGGCAAGCTTAAGGACAGTAAGCAAGAACTTCATATTGTCCTGCCAGCGGCTAAAGTTGTTGCCATCGAAACGGTCTAGCTTTTGCTGGTTCATGATTCTGAAGGACTCAGACTCCATCTCAAGAATAGAAACTTTAAGATTGTTGAGAAAATCTGGGCTATGGAGCAGCTAGACACGGGTTTTCCCTGTCCTTAAAGTTTCTATCGCCCCTACTTCTGGGAAGTGTGCTTTAGGTTGCAGGCGATACACTTCCAGGATATATGTCAAGCTCTGTGTTTGATTTTCGGAGAAAGCACTTCTGCAAAAATCATATGAATGTTTGTTGTATTTCAGATATGGGGGAGAGACCACTTTATAACAACACTCAGGTAGTAAAACTGATATTGGAATTTGAATGGGTTAATTTTAGGAAGTGCGCCATCAAACGCCACATTCACCCATGCCCGGCCCCTGCCCCGGTCCCGTGCCCGAGCCCGGGCGCGGGAGGTGCGGTGCACCGCACTGCGAGTGAACCCATTAGTCCTCTCTTGAGTCTCATAATTTAATAACACATACAACATTTTAATATATAAAGCTGCCTACTTAGTGTTATTTTTCCAATGTGGGACACAATAACCAATGCATATTTTTCCAAACAACCTTTGATATGGCTTTACATAATTATTGATTAATTCTCCAATAATTAACCATATATGTACATGGCATATTCAACAGTATGAAATCTGATTCTTGGAGACAGATTGAGGATGTAGATATTAAGGATATTAGCTCTGCCCCGTCTCGATGGGGTTTTCATTAACGGCTTCTTGCATTGGAAGTCCACTAATTATTACTTGACTAGATTCGATCTTACAACTGAACTTTACGACAAGGTGCCGCTGCCCAAAATTGACCGTGAAGTCTCGTTTAGGGGTATTGGTTCGTTGGAAGGATGCTTAGTTGTGAGTCTTTTAGAACGTTA
Source organism: Lantana camara (assembly GCA_037501455.1). NCBI lineage: Eukaryota > Viridiplantae > Streptophyta > Magnoliopsida > Lamiales > Verbenaceae > Lantana > Lantana camara. Next base: position 123,966,577 of record CM074857.1, read on the forward strand.
ATGCTTATCACTAAAATTATAAAAATAGGGATATCAATAGTTATGAATAGTGATAATTATAATTTAAATACAATTTCAGCGCTACCAATATACACTATGAGAGCTAAAATATTAATGAAAAATCAGAACTTTCCTCACTAAATAAATATAATTAATGGTAAATTTTATGTTGTTGAGGGTAAATATAATATTTGGTGTTATTATACACGGGACACATTATCAATTTAAATAAAATAAAATTCGTCTTCAAAAATAAAATAAAATTCTTTATGATATGATACAGCACCGTCACAAGTAGTCAACAAATCTAAGTTGAGATTAACGTTTACCTGCCCAGGTTAATATCCCACTGCCATTATCATGGAAAGTATGCTGGCAAAAGATGAATCAATTGATCGGATTCGGTTAAGATTTCATCAAGAAGAAGATAGACTAATTGGCTATATACAAATATATATTTTTTAATTTAAATTGGTCCGCCTCCACGTGGCACCCTCTCATTGTAAATATAACCGAAGGAGTATAAGTCATGTTTCTTTTTCTTTTTCTTTTTTTAATATCTAATTACGAATTCGAATCGAATCAGATCACTCAATAGAAAATTTTAATTTCAATATTTTATTATTTTTTTTTTGAGAAAGGAGAATTTCATCTCTTATTTCGTTTATACACCCAAAATGTATTAATTTCCACCAACAAAACACAAAATGTATTAATCAACTATTGAGATAAAAACAAAAAAAACAAAAAAATATGACATCAAAAATTATTTAAAATTTTTTTAATTTATTAAAAAAAATTCTCTTCCAATTACGAGGAGGACCATTTATAGGGTTTTTACCAAGTATTACACATCGAATAATAATATATAAGGGTTTGACAATTTTCACCTCAACAACTAGTTTTCGGAGGTGAGTAAGACGATTCTAAGTCTATCTCTTTATCCCGCTAAATATTTCAATTTCTGACTTATACATATTTCGATTATATAATGATTTGATAATCCCCTCAGTGATTAGTTTTTGGGGATAAATTAAATAAACTACATTGTTTATCGATTTTTGTTAGCTAGATTCTTGATGTCTCGTGGGAGAATATTTAATTGCATAGTCAAACTAGCTTTAGAGAACATATGTTGACATCACCTTTTTACCCATAATAGAGTGAAAAGGAGATAATGGAGTACCAAACTTTATGATCGCTTTTTCCAACTCTTTTCTAGATCTTTTTGATTCCATGTAACAGGACAGGAAGCACCCACGAATATATGGATACTCACAGTTGACGTTAATTAATTTCTTTTTATTATCTTTGGTTAAGAATTTAAGGTATAATTGGTCTGTTAATTGTAGTGCTTTTCTGCACAAATATCATCGTGCTTCTAGATACGATCTTTGGTAGGTTAATTAATGCGCTTTAATTGATATGGTCGGCTGCATATAATATTATCATTTTACGCACTAGAACTAGAGAAACTTTTTTGTTCTTCTGTTGCGTATTTCTTTTTTTCTTTTTTAAATTATGCTTTTCTATATCCTTTATTTCTTATTTATAGATAACGATTAGGGTTTATGCCGATAAATAATATGTTTAAGTTAACTCACTTTCAAAAGTTAGCTATATTGAGAGAAGAGTTGTCAGATCATTTTATATTAAACATCACATCTTTAATTATTCGAAGGGGAATAGTTGACATATTCTCATTACGCCTAAAATCGCGAAATACTAAACATCACATCTTTAATTATTCGAAGTGGGATAGTTGGCATATTCTCATTACGCCTAAATCACGAAATACGAGACAAATTGGAGCGTGGATATTGAGTAATCGGAATATCTATTATTACTTATTAGTCACTCTAAAAAACTTCTTAGCGTTTTACATTTTTCTCTTCTTGTTTATTCGCTCTCATTGAACGAAGTGGCGAACATATATTGTCGCTTTATTTTGAATAGATCTCAAGGTTATAATAAAATTCAAGAAAAATAAATTAAAATTAAACACAACGAAATGAAACGTATGATACGATCACATTTTAAAATGAAAGGATAGGTACTTTTGACTTATCTCCCCCCTTTAATTTTTTTTTGTTAGGATTACTAGCTCAATGCTTAGCCTTCCTCCTCCCTAGTTAAGTAGTCCAGAGGGAGCTTGTTGTAATTCTTTGAATTTGATATTAATATCGTGATTCATATTTAGTCAAAATATCTGTACTAATGTATATATATAACCCATTTATTTGGGTTATCAAGTCAAGTTTAGTATTGTTAATCTGTCCCACATAAATTAATTACTAAATCATGTATTACATTAATAATATTTAACAATCATCACCTCATTAACTAGTTTTGAGATGAGCTAAACCAAACATATACCCTTAACAAGTACATATATAACTCATTTATCTTAGTTCGAGTTAAGTCGGATTATTTAAATACAAAATTTTTCCTATCAATAGTAATTGTATTTTTAAAAACTCAAATATGATTAAGTTAGTGTAACAGTGAACCATTAAAATATATCATTCCGTAGTAATGATACTAAAATATTACATTCACTCCTGATATGCATGAGTGTAATCTTCCACAACCGATTTACAAGTATCTTGCATTTTCTCCTTTTGAGAAGTTGAACTACTTTAAAGTTTAAAGACATGAGACAACGGTAACAGGATTAATTCACTAATTATACCAAGTATATACGGATATAGTGAATCAGAGAACTGATTCCTGAACATGTTAATAGTCATGAATTTGCACCAAAATATTAATTTTCATTATAAAGATCTTATTCCCAATTTGGTTCTAATAAATTATTGTCAAAATTTTGGGTAACTCAGTGAGTTAAGTGATAACTTTTATTTTTATTAAGCTACAATTATCCTGTATATTCATGAGTGATGTTTAAAATTCAACTGTAAAAGGAAGGTTTGAAAAATAAAATAATGGAGATGATAGAATTGAATAATTTCAGCTGTGCCCCGATAGTTTTATATATTTCTGCTTCGACCCATATAAATTTGAAAGTTTTGAGAATTGAAGAATGAGCCGTTGTGATCTTATAAGCCTCCTCAATTGTCAACATAATTTAGAATCTAATGTTTTTATAATTAAATGTTATAATCTTTTCATAACATTTTCTGAGATATTTTGTGGGCTTAGGCCCATGGCCCAACTTCATTATTGTGTGGGCTATATAATTGGGCTATTTCTTATTTCATTAGATAGATCTAGCCATCTAGGGCTGTTAATCCGGTCAGAATTTCAGGCTTCAGCACATTCGACCCATAAAAATGTTAGATGGATTATATTCGATTATAAATATTTATTATCCAAAATTAGGGCTGTCAACGGGTCGGATTCGGACCGGATCAGGAGATTCCGGATCCGAATCCGATAAGAGAATCCGAATATCGGATCCGAATCCGAATCCTATAGGATTCAGATTCATTGTTTTTGAATCCATATATAATCGGGTCGGATCCGATCCGCTAAAAAAATCCGACCCAATTAATAATAAAATTTATTTTTTTAAATAACAAATTTGATATAAAAAATAAATATAATTACATAATATTTAATAAATAATTATTATTTAATGAATTATTTGATAGTTTTGTTTATATTTATTTAAAATAAATTAATTTAAACTTATTAACAAAAGAAAATATATACTTTTAGAGTAAAAAATTTAAATTTTATTATTGTTTAAAATGATAAATATGTGAAAATTTTAATTTTAATCATTTTACTTAATATTATGTACTAGTAAATAATTTATTTAATTAAATATTATATATAATATCGGATTCGGATTCTTAACGGATCGGATTCCTTAAATCCATATTCGCTCCATTTATTTCGGATAACGAATATTTATAATCGGATATGATCCATCGAATATTTTTATCAGACGAATATGCTAAAATTCGGATCAAACTCGGAGCGGATTCGGATTAAAATCCACCCCATTGACAGCCCTATCCGAAATAAATGAAGTTAATATGAAATTAAGGAACCCGATCCGTTAAAGGTCTGAATCCGACTTTATATAATGTTTAATGAAATTAATTATTTTCTTGGTAAAGAATATTAAATAAAATAATTAAAATTAAAATTTTCGCCTATGTATCACTATAAAAAATGATAAATTTTGAATTATTTATTCTAAAAAAGTACGTTATCCTTTATTAATAATTTTAAATAAATATAAGTGTTTACACAAATTTTCGTTGGAATCTGCAACAAAATGAATGCAAAATACAAGAAAATAGGGAAAACAAATAATTTAACAATTTAATTGTAATAAAGTGTTACAATCTCTGAATATCCTCTGATTCTTCTTTGCTAGTGGATTCGAGGGCTTGAAGCTTGATCTCGAATCAAAATGTAGAACTTGATTGAATTTGATTGGAAGTGTTGGCTCGTTGCACGGACAGCACTTTGAGATAGCAAATGGCAATGACTCGAAGATTTAAGAGCTTGAATGCCTTTGCTCTTGAAAAGTTGTGGCTTATGATTTGTAATGTGATTTGTGATTTGATGATATCTCCTTTGTGACCTTGGAACCTCTATTTATAGGCCTTCGGTTCTTCTCTTGGGTTTCATGGGCTTGGGCCTGAATTTAAAATCCACACAATAAATAAGTGGACTTTATTTTATTTAATGGATCACTTTTTAATCCATTCAATTAATTCAAGGATAAAAATACAAAGTTCATAGTCTTTATCCCGAATTAAATATTTAAGCCCAAATTTATTATGGACTCATGACCAAAATTAATAATTAATAGCCAATTTAGTTGGGCCACTAATTAATTAATTTATCTCTGAATTTTCGGTATCAACAGATGCCCCCACTTCAAGGTCCGGAAAGAGCGTCGAACTTTTGCGAGGCCGGGCTTGAAGTAATTCGCTATTTCTTTTTATTTGGTTGGTGTTTAGCCGATCTTAATTTGGAATTTGTTGGCTGCCCAAATAAATTTGAATTGCCCATCTCATTTCAATTGTTGGCCCAACGTGCAATGATGGCCCAACATCTCCTTTCTTCATTTTCCTTTTTTTTGTTTTTTTTAAGATTTAGGCCACATGAAGGCTCAATTTTGGCAGCAATCATCTTCCCAATTGAAACAATCTCCACGCAGTCACGCAGGAGCAAACTGAGGTGTAGCGGCGGAAGCTTCCCTTCTCGATTCACCTTTTTTTTTTTTCCTTTAATGATTACCAAAACTGGGGCGCCAAATCACGTCCCTTAACTTGTATTTGTGGGAGAAGAATCAGCGCAGCTGCAATCGCGCCCAAATCCTCTTCATATCTTCCAAATTTATTTTCTTCTCTTGATTGTCTCCATCATCCGGAAACTTGCCCCCTTTAACAACCATGAGCATCTATAAATTTGAATTCTTTCTTCTCACTTCACCACAATCGGACTCCTCCAAGATTGAAGCTTTGTCACCTCCTCTAGTAGTGTTTCCATGTCAGTATTGATGCGGGACTCGATCAGTTGTAGCCACTCGAATGCCCGCCGCCTACCGGATCTCTGATCGGAATAAAATGCTCATCCTTTATTCAGGTCAATCTCAGCGAAGGCCTCTTCAGACACGTTCCTGGAACTGCATCTCTTGGTTGCCCCCTTTTTTTTGGAGTTGGATTTCTGGAACTGGATTTTGTCGCCATGCAGGAAGGGACTGCTGAGGTTGATATCCTTTGTTTGCTATCATCATTTTTCTTTCTATTGTTGCACCTCTTTTTACTTGTGTAGGTGGCGTTAAATGCAATCGCGTAGCTTCTGGTGATCATAGAAGACAAGTAATTATGCAATCTGATATCTCCACCTCCAGGCTCCAGCCATGCTGAATCCACCACAAATTCCCATTGTAGCCAGCTGTTACACCGGTGAAAGTTGCCTTGGCTTGACTCGGCGGGTGGACGAGTCAAGATTGCGAGATGATGCTTGCTTGGTGAAGGATCATTGAATTAAAGTGCTTTGGCGCAATGCAAAGTGCTTTGTCCCGATAAAGCTTGGCTTGGATGCAAGGATGTCGGATGTTGGTGCTTGGCGGCTGGGCGTCAAGCAAGACCGTGCGGATGTGTTTTGCATGGTGCGCGCAAGTCTTGGTGGATTGCGCAAGTGTCCCGCAATGTTGGCACATGAAAAGTAATTGTTCCGCAAGGGTGGCTAAGTTGATTGTTGCTGTGCGGATTGTTCCGGAAGACTTAGGCCGTTGGGTGCTTTGTCCCGCAATGCTAGGATGATGGTGAGCGCACTAAGCAAAGGTTGTGCGCGCAAGGCAGCGGGAAGCCGGCGGCAAGGTTGGGAGTAAGCGTGCAAGCGCGCGCCTATGTACGGGATTGATGTGCGCGCGCGCGAGGCTGCGCGCAGCGCCTAGGCGCGCCCGCACTAGGCTGGCAGCAGTTCAAAAGTTGGCGGGAACAGTTACTTCGGCGGGAGCGGTTATGGGCATGAATTTCAAATGCTTAGGCGCCAAATTTAAGGAAGCTGAAGGCTTGGGCGGCTATGGAACATAACCGCCAAGTTAGTGGGTGAAATGGAGCTTGAATGTGGCGGTTATGGCCAATTTTGGGCGGGAAATTGCCCAACTTAGTTTAAGCTTGAAATTCGAATTGCCTAGGCGGTTGGGGCTGTCAACCGCACAGTTTTGTAGGCTTATAAATAAGCCAAGTGTGCACGATTTTGAGGGAGTTGAGCGTCCCAATATTGTGTACAAGTGAGGGTGTCCTTTTGTATATTGCATCGGAATGAATATATTGAAAAGGTTGGGCGTGAGCCCGTAACTTCGTGTGTTGCTTTAATTTCAGCAAGTGTGTGTGCGTGGGGCTTGTTGAATTAATGGGCAATGCGTGGGCTTGTCTTGTTGGGAACTTAATCCCCCAAAACGAGGGAAAAACACGAGTGTTGGGTTCAATGTTTGGGAAACACGAGTGTATGCGAGTTTTGGGATAAGGCTGAGGGGATTTGTGAGGAATTCCTGCCGGATGGAGTCGGACTCGCGCGAAAAATTTGGTGTAAGAGTTTGACCCCGTCACAATTGGTATCAGAGCCTCGTTTGGGGTTCTGAACCGACCAAGTTGTTCGTGGAGATCAAGCTTGAAGCGTGCACGATGAAGGTCTTGGCTTGGGAGCAAGATCTGCACGCAAGGATGAAGATGGTGATGTGCTTGGTGGCGTTGCTATCAGAAAATGGGAGTTGGTGTGCGACTCCTATCCGCTGCGTGAATCTCGATCCTTGAAGGGGAACAAGGACGAAGATGGTGCTGAAATCCTAGAGGGCTTGCAAGGATTTCGAAATTTCATGGCTGATGCAAAGGTCATGAGAAATCCGAGTCGTTGAAGCGGCTTGGTCCACTTCTTTTCAACAAATTCGTGGGCAAGATGCATGGATTTCGAAGTGGGTGAATCTTTGGTCGAAAATCCGAGGATTCGAAGGCTGGAACAAGGTTTGAACGAATCTCTTGAAGGTGTTGCTGTTGGAACCGTTGTGGATCTGACTTCCTTGGTCTAGATCTTGAAGGTGGCGGTTATCTTTGGCTAAGAGTTCGAGTTGGACATGAATTTTGAGTTTCAGAGGGTGCTGGCCGAAAAACTTAGGCCATGGAACTGAAATTCGTGCTAAGAAGATGAACTTATGGGAAGCAAAGACGGCGAAACGAGGAAGAGGAAGGCTGTGCGTGGCTGTTGTTCAAAATAGGGGAATTCCAGACCCTAGATCTACTTTGCGTGGTAGATCTTGTGCAGAAGACTTGATGATGGCGAAAGTCTGCACAAAGGAGTTGTTGAGGCGACTCCAAGTTGCTGCGTTGAAGGGTCCTTGGCCGAAAAAGCAAGGAAGATAGCGGAGCAAAGGCGGATCCATGCGGGAAAGTGGATCTCTTGAAGATTTCGTTGGGGGACGAAGTCATATGAGTCCGTGAGCGATTCATAACCGTGGATGCTTGTTCTTTGTGCTAAAAATCAAAGGCAAGTGGCGGATTTGAAGATCCAAGCGTGTGTGGGGTTGGATCTTGAACCTGATTTCGTTTGGGAAGAAATCAGCCGACATTGTTCGAAGTTAGTCAAGGATGTGGCCGAAATTTTGGTCCTTGGCATGGGCAGATTCGAGGTATTGCTGTCCCGCTTGATAACTTGTTCAAGGTGTCGGGTTTCCTAAGGAAATTTGCAAGGTTGCAACGTTGTATTGCTGTTGCTGGAATTGTCCGTAAGAAGGAGGCGGAATCCATTGCTTGATGGAGCAATGACGTTGTTGGAATGGAACCGGAGCAAAGAAGGAAACAAATTAAAGTTGATGTGGCGTGAAGGTTGATCTCTAGGCCTAAAAACGAGATCTAAGAAGGGCCTTAACACATCGATTTTTGAAGGAAGGATGAGGGAAGGCAACGGGCAACCGGTTAAGTGAAATAGCTCGTTTCATCCATTCCATGCATGCCAAAAGGGGAGTGATGCAGTCTTGTGCGAGAGAAGGCTGTCGTGTTTGATGGGTTTTTCAAACAAAACAACCAAGTGGATCGGGTTTGGTTGAGCAAAGTCAAGGGAAGGACGGATCGTGCTCGGATTTGTTAAGGAAAGTCCCACAAATTTCCTTACAAATGGATTCTGTTGCAAGTGATGGTGAGATTGGGCAGAATTGGTTCGTCGATGACAAAGTTGGTCTTGGTGGGCAAAGTCAACAAATGGGGTTTGATCTTAAAATACTCCGGGGCAAAGGCGTGAAGATTGGGAAGTTGGCGCTAATGTCTGAATGTAAAGCTGCTTTGGAAAGAGCTTAAGGCAAGAAGTTCAAGGTTGGAACCACGGGCAAGAGATTGTCCGACGAGGGCGTCGGATTCTTCAAGTGGGGGTGGTTTGTTACACCGGTGAAAGTTGCCTTGGCTTGACTCGGCGGGTGGACGAGTCAAGATTGCGAGATGATGCTTGCTTGGTGAAGGATCATTGAATTAAAGTGCTTTGGCGCAATGCAAAGTGCTTTGTCCCGATAAAGCTTGGCTTGGATGCAAGGATGTCGGATGTTGGTGCTTGGCGGCTGGGCGTCAAGCAAGACCGTGCGGATGTGTTTTGCATGGTGCGCGCAAGTCTTGGTGGATTGCGCAAGTGTCCCGCAATGTTGGCACATGAAAAGTAATTGTTCCGCAAGGGTGGCTAAGTTGATTGTTGCTGTGCGGATTGTTCCGGAAGACTTAGGCCGTTGGGTGCTTTGTCCCGCAATGCTAGGATGATGGTGAGCGCACTAAGCAAAGGTTGTGCGCGCAAGGCAGCGGGAAGCCGGCGGCAAGGTTGGGAGTAAGCGCGCAAGCGCGCGCCTATGTGCGGGATTGATGTGCGCGCGCGCGAGGCTGCGCGCAGCGCCTAGGCGCGCCCGCACTAGGCTGGCAGCAGTTCAAAAGTTGGCGGGAACAGTTACTTCGGCGGGAGCGGTTATGGGCATGAATTTCAAATGCTTAGGCGCCAAATTTAAGGAAGCTGAAGGCTTGGGCGGCTATGGAACATAACCGCCAAGTTAGTGGGTGAAATGGAGCTTGAATGTGGCGGTTATGGGCAATTTTGGGCGGGAAATTGCCCAACTTAGTTTAAGCTTGAAATTCGAATTGCCTAGGCGGTTGGGGCTGTCAACCGCACAGTTTTGTAGGCTTATAAATAAGCCAAGTGTGCACGATTTTGAGGGAGTTGAGCGTCCCAATATTGTGTACAAGTGAGGGTGTCCTTTTGTATATTGCATCGGAATGAATATATTGAAAAGGTTGGGCGTGAGCCCGTAACTTCTTGTGTTGCTTTAATTTCAGCAAGTGTGTGTGCGTGGGGCTTGTTGAATTAATGGGCAATGCGTGGGCTTGTCTTGTTGGGAACTTAATCCCCCAAAACGAGGGAAAAACACGAGTGTTGGGTTCAATGTTTGGGAAACACGAGTGTATGCGAGTTTTGGGATAAGGCTGAGGGGATTTGTGAGGAATTCCTGCCGGATGGAGTCGGACTCGCGCGAAAAATTTGGTGTAAGAGTTTGACCCCGTCACACCAGCCATGTTGAATTTACCTGAAACTACTATAGATCCATGAGCAATGAGACAATTTGAAACCATAATTTACATCCATGTTGAATCCACAAACATCTCTTGCAAATTCACGAACAAGGCGATTTGACATCTTTACCGACGGTTGCACTCATACCGCACATCCGCATCATTGAAGTTTCAACAGTTATAGACACTTGGATCTGGCTTTCGCCTCCATCGAGCCACCATACAAGCTCCGACAACAACTCTTGTCTTGACGCCATCCTTCCTCGACATTGCAGAGACGCTCGTAGAATTTTGCTCCAAAAAAACATCAACTCAACCTTAACGATCCTCACTTGAAGTTTTTTCCTCGGGACAGAATAACCATCCATAACTTGTGCACGATCATCATCCAACATCATTCAGATTCTCGCAGTTGCAGCCAAGTGTTAGACTCTTGCCCCCGATCAGAACATCATCGTCGCGGTGCTCTCATCCCTCGGCACTGATGAGATTCTTATAGATTTGCTCTCGAACCTCGACTCGGAACCATGGAGGCCATTCATTCACCGCCTCATGACTCCATAGCATGCATCACCATTTCAGCCTCAAAGAAGGTTTTTTTTGTTGCTGAAGCCGTCAGAGACATGTGCACAAAGCATCACTCGAACGTCCTTCCTTTTGACATCTGTGAAGATTCCATTTGCTACAACCTCCATTCTTGCAATGAGTACAAAGCACTACTTGGTCATCCGTCCTTTTCCCAACAAATGAAGATCCTGCTAGCTGAAATTCCATTCCACGCTTTCACGACGGTGAAGATTGCCTGCACTTTATCTACTATCATAGCGATCTCACAAGCAATTCCACCCTTTCAAACTTTGTAAATCATCCATTTTCATTGCCTGACGAAATGAAAGAGTTGCATAACATTCTCCGAACCTCCATCAAGTCAAAGTGTTGCAAATTGTTGGTGGCCATCAATCCTTCCCATCATGGAGTTGCATCCCAAGCGATAGCAGTGATCAACAACTTTACGTCCTGCCGGATTCCACCATTTTTCCCAACGTTTGTTATCCATATCCAAATGACTTTGTGTTGCAAAATGTCACTTCAGTCAGCTCTCAATCTTCCACATCACGAAATCGCATGCCAAAGCTTTATCGGTGGCCATCAATTTTCGGACCATGCTGGATTCCATCAACTTATTCGACACTTCATTTGCTTTCAGATGACTCCGTGATGAATATGACGAAGTGGAAAGACTCAAATCGCCATGTTGCTTTTGCAGTATGCTCTTCAAATGAAATCTTTTTTTTTTTTTTTTTTTTTTTTGTTTCTCTCTCATTCTTACAGGTGAAGGACGAAAAACGAGTTGAGGAATCAAATCATTAAAAGATCGAGACCCTCCCGATCGCCCATAAGAGAAGTTCAAGATATTTTTTTGGCTCCGAAATGGAAGAAAGACGAATCATCACTCTAAGAAAAGAGAATTTGTTGTGGCATCCAAAAGATGTTGACTTTGCTGGAACCACTCTGGCTGGAGACTAAGGTGTTGAAAGAATTGGAAACACCATATGGAGAATTTAGACAAAGTGTAGTAACTTTATCATTTTTGTACTCCTTTTGCAACTTTGATGTAAAAGAACACCAATTTGTGGAATAAATTTTTCTTTCATATCTCTTCGTACCTCTTCTCGTTTCACTTTTCTTTTTTGTGCATTTGTTCGCCATTCTTCAATTTGATGCTGATCTTGAATGACTTTATCCCATGCCCCCGGTGTTGGAATTTCATGAACTTATTGAAACTCCTAACCAAATTAGATTTGTTTGAAAATATGACTGAACTTGAAAATTTAGTATTCAAGTTGCCTACACACCCCAAAAAAGAGGATCAAGTCATCACGTAGTTCAAAGCTTTGTTTGTTTGTTTTTTTTTTTTTGTGGTCACAGTTTATACTCATGCGAACAAGGAGTAACGTGCAGTTTAGGCTCGTGTGTCAAGGAGCAAACTCTTTCATTTAGGATGATCCTTTTGGGGAATTTGGCTTTGGGATAGTGATGCGTAACTTGGCTTTGTCCATCTATTTGTTGGTTTTATTCGGGAACACGTTGTCGGCTTCTCCAAGAAACGTAGGTGGAAAGAAATCTCCAAGAGTTGCATGGTTTGATTTGCAGGTTTTTTCTGATTTCTTTTGACTTGATCGAGATCTCTTTGAACTTCTTGGTGGATTCCGTCTATGGAGTTTGGTTTGTTTTGGCTTTCTCCTTGATGTTGGTGGATGACCTTGCTCGGCATGTTGTCTTGAACCTTTTCGGTGAGTCACGAAAACTCATCTACCATCCGTCGTTTTGTTGGAGGGAGTTAATTCTTGCTTGGTTCTTTTATCAGCGAGCAACGTCTTTACCAAAGTTGGGTCTACGCTCCCGAATTGAAGCATTGTTAGCCCCGAGAATTCAGGTGGAGGGAAGATGACCTTCTTGCTTTGAGAATTCTGAAGGATGCTCTTGGTTACGGTAAGGCTAGCATGATTCACCTCTGCAACATCTTCATCATCATCTTCATCAATGTCATCATCGTCGTCGAAGATTATTTTTCCATCATTGGCCAACGACATTATCTTCTCCTTGACCACGAAGCACTTCTCAATAGGATGACCGACTATTCGGTGATACTTGCAGTATTTGGGATCAGCCACCTTGCCGCTTTCTTCAGGGCATTTTGACTCGGGCAATTTGATCAACCTTCTTTCAATGAGTTCATTGAAAATGTAAGAGACATCGGAGTCAGCAAAAGGGTATTCCTTTTCTCGTCTTTCTCTCAGTGTAAGTTGATGACTGCCATTTGAATTGTGTGGAACTCCAAAGTTTTCGTTCTTCTCAACATTCGAAGGCACACTTATAGCAATCGAAATGGCCATAGACTCTTCGGTTGAGGCTTTGACAAACTTCTCGTTTCTCCAATAATCTTTTCTTTCTCTTCCTTCTTCTCCTTGTGGGAACGAAGATCGGTGATTTGCAATACTCAGTTCCATATCGTGGGCACGAGTAGCAAGATCCTCAAATGTTCGAGGTTTGATTGCTTGGAGAATGTATTGAAGTATCCAATGCATCCCTTGCGTGCACATCTCTATTGCGGACTTTTCCGAAAATTTATCTTTGTAACTTAGGCTTAGTGTTCGCCAACGGTTGATGTAGTCGACGGCCGGTTCATCTTTCCCTTGCCTCGCGTTTGTAAGCTTGATCATGCTCACGGTGCGACAAGTGCTGTAGAAGCGGTTCAAGAACTCTTCCTCCATTTCGTCCCAACTATTGATGGATTCGGGTTCAAGATCAACATACCAGTCGAAGGCGTTGTCTTTGAGCGATCGCACGAACTGCTTGACCAGAAGGTCCCCACCCGTTCTAGCGTTGTTGCAAGTTTCAATGAAGTGGGCGATGTGCTGTTTAGGATTACTTTTTCCATCGAACTGTTGAAGATTGAGTGGTTGATATCCATTTTGCATCTTCAAATCACAATTCTTCTTGAGTATGGTTTTGAGTATGTGACTCGATTTTGGGATGACCCGTCGTAGTGCGCCTTGATGGTGTTTGCTATCATTGCCTACAACTCTTCCATGGACAAGGTTGCTATCGAACTTGTTGAATGCTTGGTCTTTTGTGCAAAATCTGGCTTGTGAAGTGTCTGATCAACCAGCTTCTCATTCGGAGTGTGTTTTGGAGGAGAAGGACCATTGTGGCTAGACCCTTCGGCATTTTGTTGCTCCACTTTGTTCATCAGTTGCGTAATTTGAAGATCTTTGTCCTCCACGATCTTTTGCAAATCAGCTATGGCTTGAGCCATTTGAGCAAGTTGATCGTCCACGTTCGTCACGCTGGTAGTCATTTCAGGCAAGTTGGCGAAGATGGTGGAATGAGTCCCTTTCGGGGTGGTAAGATTGGAGTTGTCCGATTCTGATGAGGTTGAACCGTTGTGCTTGCCCCCGGTAGAGGATTGAGCAATGTTGGCAACGATGTTAGCCATATTCATCTTGTTCAGCGCAAGTTGATCCTTTTTAGATGCCATGGATGCGTTTATGATGATGGATTTGAGGTTTTCCTTAGGATGAAGAGAGGAGATGTAGAGAAGGTTCCACCGGGCGTGCCAAAATTTGTTTACACAAATTTTCGTTGGAATCTGCAATAAATGAATGCAAAATACAAGAAAATAGGGAAAACAAAGAATTTAACAATTTAATTGTAATAAAGTGTTACAATCTCTGAATATCCTCCGATTCTTCTTTGCTAGTGGATTCGAGGGCTTGAAGCTTGATCTCGAATCAAAATGTAGAACTTGATTGAATTTGGTTGGAAGTGTTGGTTCGTTGCACGGACAGCACTTCGAGATAGCAAATGGCAATGGCTCGAAGATTTGAGAGCTTGAATGCCTTTGTTCTTGAAAACTTGTGGCTTATGATTTGTAATGTGATTTGTGATTTGATGATATCTCCTTTGTGACCTTGGAGCCTCTATTTATAGGCTTTCGGTTCTTCTCTTGGGCTTCATGGGCTTAGGCCTGAATTTAAAGTCCACACAATAAATAAGTGGGCTTTATTTTATTTAATGGATCACTTTTTAATCCATTCAATTAATTCAAGGATAAAAATACAAAGTTCATAGTTTTTATCCCGAATTAAATATTTAAGTCCAAATTTATTATGGACTCATGACCAAAATTAATAATTAATAGCCAATTTAGTTGGACCACTAATTAATTAATTTATCTCCGAATTTTCGGTGTCAACAATAAGATTAAAAACTTAGAATCAGGATACATATTATTACATGAACTTAGAATCTCTGCATTAATATAAGCATGAAAAGTGTGCCCTATTGGGGTCTAAAAACTAATTTCCAGAGATTATGAAATTGGCCCAATTTGACAAGCAACCATGTTTTCCAGACAGAGCAATACTCCAAAATTACAATGGTTTTATACCCTGGGGAAAGTTCGGATACGCCATCAACAACAAACACCAACAATTACATTTTCTCAAGATCGTACTAAAAACATTAAACTGCGAAATCCCGCATGGGCTAAAAATTATAACAATCAGATTATCTTGTCTTACATGATTGAGCATATGTAAGAACAACTAATTCTACTTCTTTGAATGAAATTTCTCGATGCTCCCGTACCAAGTCCATTGGAAAAACAATCCAGCAAGGCGCATTATGCCAGCCGTCATTACCTCAACAAATGCCATCAGATATGATCTCTGAGGAGATAAACCAGCAGTTGCGACAGAGAGCAAGAATCCTTCAAAGTTGCAGGGAACGATGAAGGTGCCTGATTGAATTCCATCAAGAGATTTCTTGGCAACTTCTTCGGCTTTCATTGCACCAGAGGAAGCTGCTATGATACTTGTGAGTTGTGGCCTTCTTTTGTTCTCTGTTATCAGGAGATTAGCATTAATGGCAGTTGTAACAAATTAGGGATAATTACACAAACATCCCATGAGGCTTCAACGGCTTCCTTTGACATACCCAAGATTTGGTCCAAAGGCATGTTATTATGGTCATGAATATAAAATCAAATATTGACCAGTAGGCGTCATGGGAAAAATAGGACAAAATTAGAGATATCATCATAAATATTCTTGGATCCGGATGTGATGTAAATTCTTTGATAGGGAAGTTCAAGGGAAGGTTGTGTAATCAGGTCAAACCTCAGGGTAAGTTGAGGAAATTCCCAAGATATGCACAGAGATTTTATGATTATATGTGAGAGTTACCTTCAGCAAAACCAGGAGTCTCAGTGTCGGGAGGGAAGATGAGGGAGACATGAATGTTGTCAGCTATGATCTCATGTTGCAAAGACTCTGCCAAACCCTTGAGGCCGAACTTACTGGCAGAATAAGCTGTATAACCGTATATGCCAACCTGAGAAGAATATACTGATTGTAAAACCAAGACAAGTTGGGAAAACGTAGGGATTATTCAAAAATCAAGAATCATTTCAGACACACTCAAAACCACTTTTTTTTAATCCTGAGTACATAACACTTGTAATTCTTATTGTCATTTTCCAATCAAGAGTCAGTCAGGGGATAGGCATAATGAAACAAAGGAATCTGTGATAATAAATTGCAATTAGCTCCTAGCCTTTTTAACTTATAGCTGCAAAATATGAAGAACATTCACGCAAATTCAGTGTCTAATTAAGTCTAGCAACCAATCCATTACATATACAAAGATTGACAGCATTATGCTGATTAAAACCCTTAAAAATCACACTCATCCTCCGAGAAAGACAACCAAAAGAATTTCACAACAGGGCATTTAACGAAGAACAACTAATGCATTACAAATAGAGAAGATTGACCACATTATGCTGATGAAAAACCCTAAAACCCACACTCATCTTCCGAGAAAGACAATCAAATGAATTTCACAGACAGGGCACATCGAAAGCTCATCAACAATCAACTCAAAACCAACACTTTCATCAGGAACACAAACATCACCTCACTCAAACTAACCAAAAACGCTCTCCAACAAACATACATTATAAATTCTTCAATACCTGACCAGCCTGAGAAGACATAATGGCAATCGATCCCGGCCCCCTTTCACCCCGATTCTTCTTCATCCCCGGTAAAGCAGCCTTAATCAAATGAAAAGTCCCCGTCAAATTCACATCGATCATGAACTTAATCTCCTCAAGTTCCTGATCCTCCAATTCCTGCGGTACGAACACTCCCTGGTTGCAGACCAGCACGTCGATCGGCCCCGCGTCATCCACCGCCCTTTTCACGGCGTCGTAGTCCCTGACGTCAGCGCTGAAGATCCTGACGTCACGCCCCGTCGCGAGCTTAATCGATTCCTTTGCCTCCTCGAGCTTGCTGACGCTGCGGGCGAGGAGGGTGACGTCAGCGCCGCCGTGGGCGCAGAGGTGGGCGAGGGCGAGGCCGATGCCGCTGGAGCCGCCGGTGATGAACACGTGGCGGTTCTTGATTGGGACGCGGACGGGCTTGGGGCGGACGATGAAGTAGAGGAGGAGTAAGAGGGAGAGTGGGATGAGGAGGATTAGAGAGAAGAAGGAGAAATACACTTCCGCCATTGGAGGAGAGCTTTCTTGCTCCAAAGATCGAGATAAAGGTGGGAACTTTAACTCTGATGAGTAGAATCAAAGGAGTGTGACTCTGGTGTGGTGTGGAGTCAATTTTAGGGATTTTTTGTATCGTGTCTAGTGGAGATGTGAAGGAAAAATCATATTCTTGAATCTTAGACGGTAATTAATGGAAAAAATTCTTGATTTTAGTTTTTTCTTTAAATATATAATTTATTTATTTTTTTTTGGGTAAGAGATCGATGCTAGTTCTTGGATTGAGATTGGAATCTATTCTATAACCTATTAGTTCATTTGTGCAAATGTTTACGGACTTGAATCGTGACAGTTTAACCTATTAATTCATTGGTGTAAACAATAAAAACCACCATCTGGCTCTTTCCTTTCTTGGGTGCTACTTTTTTTTATTTAAGAGATGGGATTGGGTTGTATAATAAACTTATTTTTGAGAATATCTGGGAATAACTCCTAGGTCAATGTTGGAGAAAATGTTGGAACCTCTCATCGGCTCATTCCCTTTGCTGCCTTAAGGCATGCTTTACTTAACTTGCTATTCCCTTTCAATAGCACCGTCGTCTTCCCGAGAAAGATCTGCAGAGCAGAGTCCCTTCCGGTATCAGAACGAGCATTCTGCTTTCTGAGTGTGCCCTTGGTAATCCGCATCTTCACAGAAAATTCAATTTCACCGGGTCCATATTGGAGACAAAAGGTGCCTAATTAGGGGGACTAATCGGGCAGCGAATCCCATCCTCAGATAAATCAGGGTGGTAGCCTAATCGAAGAAGTTGAGCTTGTGCCCAAGCCCACCTTTTTTATAAAAATCTCAACGTGGGGCTAGTAGTTCAATGGTGCAACCGTATAGATATTTACTACTTAAATCATTTACCGAAAAATAAACTCATTAACCGGTTGGACTAGACCAACTCCTCTTGATTTTTCAATATATAAACTTAACATATGGGAAATCCAAAGTTGGGGATCAATTAGGTAAAAAAGAATCGGAGACATTAATTAAATAAATTATGAGTAATTCTGTCGATTCAATTATTTATATAATAAATAGGTTAATTACAATTATAAATTCACTTTTTATAGAATATACAATTATAGATTCTTCAAATAGAAATTTGTGGTTTTTTTAGAATAGACAATTATAAATTCTTAAAATAGTAATTTGTCGACATGTTTTTATGATCTAATTATTTAGAAAAACTTATAATATATTTTGTTTAGATATATTTACAATGCGTATGCATCAAATTCCTTCTCACCTTTTCTAATTTAAGTCCCTCGTTATATATAGATCCAACTCCAAAATTATGTTAGGGTTTACCTCTTTGCCGCTCGTTAGCTAGATTCTCTATGATATTTTCGGTTCTATTCGAACTTATCCCTAAGGCTCCCTAGCCTCCCTTAGTGTTCCACCAAGTCATCTCGTGACTATCTAAGTATCTTTTCATATACGAAATCTAAGAGAGCGAGCAGCTCCCAAACACAATTCATCACACATGAGCTTACCTCATTCTACCACATATGAGACTGACCACATATCCTAGTTTGAGTAGGGTCCATCAATTTATACATCAATTGTGGAGGACATTGCATTTTAATGATGAAATAAAATTCAATTTTATGATATATTTTTTCTTTAATATTCAATTACAGTATAGTATCTCGCCAATATTTAGGATTAAACTATCATAATAATACTATTTCAAGATGCTTTTCTAATCTAATCTTGAATAGTTTCTTAGACTAGTTTCAAATGAAATGACATGGACGGGGATCATTTCAAATGCAAGGGGGATCGATGAGAACCCATCGCTGACAAAATACTTGACAAACCTTAAACTATTGTTTTGTTTTTCTTGGCAAATTGTTCATACCTTCTTTTAGTTTTTGTTATCGCATAGATTAATTATACTTATTTCTATCTTTTGTATGGTTACCCAATAAGATACTCAAATTTGATAAGTTTTCAATGCATGTTTGTCTTGAAGTATAGTAATAATAGAGGCAGTTTGAAATAACACCCCATCAGTTTAAAATATTTTTATTTTATCTCCCCATAAAATTATACAACATAATAGGATATAAATACTACATTGGAAACACCTTCAACACCTCATTTTTTAAGTTCAAAAGTCACAAATGAAAACCCTCTTGATTTTCTTTTTTCCATCTCCGCGGCCTTTACCTCCGCCACGACAATCGAAGTAACTTTCTAGCCAAATGCCACCCACCCACATACCGCGAGCCTGGTGAGGATGGTCAAAAGTTTTGGCATCCTCGCCGTCAACCTCGTTTTGGCATCGTATTACCGTCGTGATTTCCATTCCGAATGACTTGGTGTTCACCTTAGCCGTCGACCCCTATCAAGCTTTGTTGTGGGTGGTTGACAACATGTTAGAGGTACAAGTGGATCATATTCGGGCCAGGCCATCTCAGTCGGCTCCATCTTCGGCGCCAGTCTGTCCGATTCTGCCGCCGTCTTCTCCGCCATATTCAACCTACGGTGGGCGCTTGAAGATTCGAAGATCCACAACGTGCCGGTAACGATGGTTTTCGCATACCAAGATCTGATGAGGGCGGTGACCAGTTTAAAATTAACGAGAAGAGTTAAGATTGAGGATTGTTTGATGGTTCTGCTCATGAGTGGTTCGCACCGGTCGCCGTTGCTGCTAAGCATGCCGACCGAGACTGGAAGCCTACCGAGTTGGATGGACGAGGTAAAATGGGCGATTTCGACCCTTGGTTTACCCGATAAGAATCTATCTGTGATGAATATGGGGTGGCCAAGTGAGAATAAGAAGAAATTCATAAAGGATTTAAAAGAAACCCCAGCCCCAGCCAACATCTTCTTCTTCTCTGAATCCTTTGAGAGTCAGGAAGTCGTCGACTACCTTAGAGCAAATTCACTAGAAATAGTGAGATTCACCCGATCCCCCATCTATCGAAGGAGAAATAGTCCAAGATGACACATTAGACATAGATTCACCCCCAGCTATCGAAGAAGAAATAGTCCAAGAACGGATCCAAGCAGGTAAACATGACACTCAGAACAATAGTTTTTGGGTCATATCTTGATTCTTCTATGTGGCACTCGTGGTTGGGGCTGGTTCACTTTTTCTTCTTTTCAGTTTCTATAATAAGTTCCTAGTTTGGATCAACACATTGAGAGACTGGGTTAGGGATATGAATGAGGTGAGCCTTGACCTTTTTCAAGGTTCGAGCTCGGGCTCAACACTAAAAAAATAGGTTTGGGTTCGGCTTGCGAGCTATCGAACCCTAGTAGAGGTGGCTCGGGCTTGGCTCACAGTGAGATTTGGCCGAGCCGAGCCACGAGCCATTAACAAAACCCTCAAAATAACTTAATTTTGATTAGATCTGAATCTTTCCCTTTTACATACACTCAATCCAAAGGAGAATAAATAACCAGATCTA
Source organism: Lantana camara (assembly GCA_037501455.1). Taxonomy (NCBI): domain Eukaryota; kingdom Viridiplantae; phylum Streptophyta; class Magnoliopsida; order Lamiales; family Verbenaceae; genus Lantana; species Lantana camara. The sequence continues at coordinate 123,987,136 of CM074857.1, forward strand.
GTTTTTTCCTTATAGCCAAAGCAAAAAAACAGATTGTCACCAAAAAAAAGTAGATAATAGAGATGCAATCGGACCAAGAATTTGGGAAAGTACATGATATTTTGACACATATAATTCCTCTCAATTTTTTCAAAGGTATCAAAACTGAATTTCACGGAAATAAATCAAAAAAAAATGAGAGAGAGAGAGAGAGGAGGAGGCGGTGGCTGCGGTGCGGCTGAGAAAGGAGGAGGCAGTGGTGTTGTCGATGGTGGCGCTAGACGGTGGATTCGCGGAGAGAGGATGTCCATGATGGGCGCCGGCACCGCTTTTGGTAGCGCGACTACAGGAGATTGGAGGTGGTGGATTGACGGTGCGCGAGATGGCGAGAAAGGATGGGTGGTGGCGTCATGCATGGTGTTTCCAAGGTGGTGGCGTCATGGTTTTCTACACCTCTGCTGCGTGAAGGAATGAAAGAAAACAAATGGGAGGGGAGAGGCGCACCTCTGATGCGTGAAGAAATGGGAAGAAAACAAATGGGTTAGGGTTTGCTCTTATAAGAGCATATATATATTAAATTGGCACTTGGCTCGTGAGCCGCAAGCCTAGAAATGCATGGGCTGGACTTGGATTCGAAACTCCACAAGCCGGAACGAGGCTCGGCTCGGCTCGGCAACTTCGAACTCAAGCCCGGACTTTCTTCGAGCCAACTCGCTAAGCTCGCGAGCTGGCTTAGCTCGTTTACATTCCTAGACCGGGTTGACACATTCAGAGGCTATAAGGAGATTCAACCTCATAATTAGTAGAAATTAGTAGTTCTATTGTATTGCATTGTTATGGAGTGTTTACTTCACTAGCCTTATATGTTGGAAAAGTGTTCAATACCATTTTGTTAATTTTGAATTTTTCTGTGTGTATTCCGACTCATCTTCTCCTCACTTTCAATGAAAAGTAGGATTATGTCTTAAAAAAAAAAAAAAAAAAAAATTTGCATCGGAACATTTTAGTACTACATTTTGTGAAAAATATACAACAAATTTTGAGAGGTATTTTAAGTACTAGATTATGTGAAAATTATACGATATTTTGCCAAAATGGGAAGTTAAGTAAAAATATGATGCCCAATTGAAGATTTATCCCACATTTGCTTTTAATACACTTCTGCCATTAGAGAGCTTTCTTGCTCCCAAGAAGGAGATGAAGGTGTTAACTTTTTTATTAACCGTGATGAGTGGAATTCAGCAGTGGGACTGTGGAGTTTAGGGATTTCTTTATCATTTGCAGTGGAGATGTGAAGGAGAAATTATTTTCTTGATTTTTCTTGGAAATATATTAACTTTTCTTTTTAATAAATAAAGAAGAGTTAAAATAACCCATTGAAATTTTTATCGAGGACCACCCCTTCAAACAATAACGACCACAAACGTTCATAAAGGAAAATTAATGAAGTACATCAAAGCGAAAATAAAAGGCCAAGGCCGAAATCTAAAAGGATTGGCAGCGCTAAAAGGCACCTGAAATATGACGGCCCAACCATTTTGAGGCTCAAACCAAACGTGCCTAAGATCATATCTAAAATCCTTGCTTCTCAAATCATGCCTAACTCTCGTACCAAGCACCAAGTTACCTCTCACAGTAATTAGGCTAATCTGCAACATATATCCATTGACCCTGATCAAAGCCCCACCTAGAGCTAGACAGTATTACGTTGCCGGATTAGATTTCTTGTTATATTTTTCTGCCACATTTCCTGTTTTATTCACCCACACACTCCAAGTGTATTGGTGGGCTATAATTATTTCTCTTTCCTTATCTCAACCATCCACAAATATACGTGGTGTGTATATATGAATAAAATTGGAGATGAAGCAAGAAACATAATAGGAGATCGGATCCGAAACAAGTCTGGGGTTTGCAGTATCATTTCAACCATTTCTCTGAACACTTCTGCTATCACATGAAATGATCATCCATACTATAGCATAAATCCGAAATTGGGGATCATTATGTAATATATACATACATACATATATATATATATATATATATATATATATATACTTATATTTGGAAACATCAATTAGATAGTTTTAGGATTGATTTTTCCTTAATTTATCATAATTCCGTCGGCTCAATTAATTATTATAGGTATGTTAATCTATATTATTATTAAAGCTCAAAGTCAAATAAAAACTGTTTTGTTGTATTTATTCATGACTTTTTTTTTTTTTTTTTTTTTTTTGGGTAATTATTGGGTTTTATCTATCGTGAGGTTGGTAATGAGTAGTGACCTAAGTACCTAACGTTAGGTTGGCCTGGATTATTATTTAAATTTATATAAAAAAAAAATTGTGAATCAATATTACATTGAGACTCCTATTTTTTTTTCTCTAAATATCTAAATTAATTTAATATATTTATTTTTAAATTAATAATTATTATTTTCAATAATTCCCGTGCTTGGCCTCTCACAACTTATTAAAAAATTAGGTCATCAACAGTAGTTAGTTAAATTAGTTAAGAGTTTCTTCCTCTTTTTTGGGTCAGGATTAAGAGTTTCTTTGTTTAGAGGGGTGTTCGTGTGTGTGTGTTTTCCAAAAAAAAAAAAAAAAACTTATACCAACATAAGGCCCGGATCCATGGAAAGTAAACTATAATATAGGGCTTATACCAAGCCCTATGCCCAAGTAAAATAGCCCTAAGTTAATGGATTTTAAGATACATTGATTTTGATACACTTGAAATGATGAAAATTTTGAATTTTCTAAATTTAGTTAAAACATGATACATAAAATAAAAAATAAAAAAAAAAATATTTATCCACATGTCATAATCTATATTATTATATTAAACGAAACCCAGTAATATTGACAAAATGAAACCCTAATTTGGTAGCATCCTTTTTTAGTTGCATGCTTGAGCATCTTCATCTCCAAGTCTCCCTGCCAGTTTAAACGTTAAAACAGGAGCCAAACTTGGAGCAAATTGACGGTGGGTTGGGTTAAGCTAAATTCTGACGGGAGCCTCTTCCATCAACGGGAGTCAACGCAGCGGGCAGCGTTATTCGAGTTGAGAAAGGTGACTGGTTTTGTGGACTATGCTTTGAAAGTGGAAGGAAACTCCATTAATATTGCTGAGCTTATGGAATTCGGGCAAAACTTTTTCTTGCTTGGGAACGTCCACGTATCGAGGTGAAAACAGACTCCGAGGTGGCGGCAAACTGGATTATGAAAGATGAGGTGGATGATCATTCTCTCAAAGACATCATTATGGATTGTCAAAAGCTGCTACATAAACTTTGGGAGTTCGTTTTTCGACAAGTGCCGTGTAAAATGAATGATATGGCGGACAAATTAGCTAAATTGGGCCACTCGGTGGACAAAGGTTATGCCGTTTGGGATGCTCCTCTGATGGAGGTGATATTTAGCTGATTTTTTTAAATGAAATGAATAGATAGAGCCTTGATACATTCAGGAATATTGTAAAGGTAAATAGACTCTTTTCGTCCCCTTATCGATGTCTGTCTGAGGACCTATGTCAATGTTTTGGAATGTGGATGCTTGCACTTTGTAACAAGTAGACCCACTATACGGACTAATACTAATAGATGTTTCTAATCTTACACGTAAGTAAGATCTATTCATAGTTGGTCAATCCCTTATGACACATCATCTGATCAATAAGCTGTCAATAGGTTTTTTTATCGCGACGACATTCTCAATTCTCTGCAAGGGAAACTTTTGACCGATCGAACCTATCACTCATACGTTCCCCAGATAAGGCAATGAGGTACACGGAAAAGTGTTCCCTATCTGCGAATTAGACGCGCCATTGATAATTATGATCTTTTGTTACAACGCAACGGGCTAAGGGATTTGAGGTGGGGGGAGGGGGTGAAGTTGCCCCAGACAAGACAAGCAATGCTGACACCTTTCCGATGCTAGAAGGTCGGAAGAAGAAGTGTTAGTTGCTTTGAATGGAAATCCCGATAAACGGTGGCAATAACTCTAATTGTCCTAAGGTAGCGAAATTCATTGTCGCATAAATAGCGACCTGCACAAATGGTGTAACGATTGTCCCGCAGTCTCCGACATGGACCAGGTGAAATTGAATTCTCAGTGAAAGTACGGAGTACCCATTGCATTCTTAGGGGGAAAAAAAATAGAGATACAAATAGAAACCATTTTGATTTCTTGGACTCTCTATTTTTTTAAGCCCCTCTCACAATGTTTACTTTTTGTTTATTTATTATTAACTCTTTTTTTCTCATTTAACTTTCTTTTCTTTTTTTTAATTCTACTTTACCCATTTTTTTAACTAATTATATATTATCATATTTTATTTATTCATTTATTTATTATAAATTTTGTAATTGTATTAAAAATAACAATAAAATAAATATTAATAATAATAATTTTTTTATTTGAACATATGCGTGCAAAGTTATTAGTAAAAATTAATAAGACTATCACGTATATTTATATAAAAGAAGTATTAAATTACTAATTATTATTAAATTTCAATTTCACTCGTGAGTTTGGAGGTTTGCACTTTTTTGCAACGAACCTGGACAATTTTTATAAATAATATATTCACAACCAACCCATTTAATTAATTCTTATTTTTTCTCCTTGAGTTAAAATTCATAAATGAGACTGTTTAATTAAAAGTTTTATCATTTTATTTATATAATCAATTCGTAAAATTAGCATAACTTCAATAGAATATAGGATTTATAATATATAACATCTAAAATTAGATTTGTATTCGAATGGGATTTGGAGTGTAGGTTAACCAAATCCGATTCGCTTACAAAGATAAGATTGGTTTGGGACTCCTATAAATGTACCCGCGATTATATTTTAACCTCTTCAAAAAATTATAAATTTTTACTTGAATTTAAGGTCAATATCCTTAGCCCGATGGTTCCTTGTCTCTCGATCTTACCTCCTCCAAGCCTTTCTGTCGATCACCGCCGCCCAGATTGTCTTAGCCGCCCGCCTCCGCCTGGTATATATCTCTCTATATATACATATACTCTATAAATTATATTTGATGTCAGACTAAAACTTTTTACTGTTTTTGAGGTTAAAATTATTATATATTCTATAATATATGTTTATTACGATGTCGATCTTGGTGTTCTGAGTTCTGACCGAATTTTCTTCGAATTAAATTTGTAGTTGGAGTTGAATTAGATAACAATTTTTTTCTTTTTTAACATGCGCCCGACTAGAGAATGAATCCATTAATTACTTGGATCAGCCCTGTTGGTGCGTTGAATTAGATAACAGGATGACAAGGAAAATTATATTCTTATATACATATATGTGTATGTTCTTGAACTAACATATCTGATTGATTAGCAGATTGGGCAGGGCTTCACTATGATATTCTTGCTCTCATCTTGAAGAGGATGAAGCTGATAGAAGACTTTGTGGTTTTTGGTTTGGTTTGCAAATCATGGAGGATTGTTGCCCGTGATAATAAGAGGTACTTACCCCCTCAAATACCATGGCTTATGCTCCCCAACCATCCGGAGGATAAATACCACCGTCAAATTTACAGTCTCTCCAAAGAAGATATATCAACAAAGAATCTTTATATCCCTGAATTGCATGATAAAATGTGCATTGGATTGGACTACGGGTGGGTTTTCACGATAACACGATTGGGTGGTGAGATGAATTTAGTCCATCCATTTTCGCGCTTGCAGATTGAGCTTCCTCCTCGTACCTCTGTCGAGGGTGGCTACAAAGGTAAAGAAATTTTTCCGAGTTTTGGTTTCTTTAGTGGAGTGGCATTGTGTGGCAACCCGTCTGAATCATCAGATTATATGGTGATGGCCGTTCATGCATCGCGTGACTATGTTTACTATTGGAGACCTGGGTACAAATATTGGATTTTGGTCAATGGGATTAGCAGTATACAGACCGTGACTTGTTATCAGGATCAATTTTATGCCATCTCTGTTGATGGTAGATTTTTTGTTCTGAAAAATAATCATGAAGGATCGATTGTCCCTCACTTGATTGGGAAGGTAAACTCCAGGGAATTAGCTTATGTCAATGACACCCCGTATATTGTGGGATCAACACGCGGATTGCTGGTTGTAGTTCGACAACGTTATAGTGAAGCAGAGGGAGGAGAGGGTTTTCGAGGGGCGGCACCACAAATAGTGCAAATGGGAGAAGTACCGGAGGAGGTACTAGATGAGGAAATGGAATGGGAAGATTGGAGATATGGATTGGTTAAGTTTTGTGTGTTTGAATTGAATTTGATTAGTGGTGGTTACAAGAAGACTAAAGATTTAGGTGATAGAGCTATTTTTGTGGGTCATAACAGCTCGATATGTTTTGATTGTGCTTCGGAATTGCCAGGAATCAAATCAAATCATATATATTTTACTGATGATTTTGATGAGGTGTATTCCTGTTTGTTTAAAGGAGGTGGAAAGGATATGGGCATTTATGGCTTGGAAGATGGTGGAATTGCACGATTTAAGATTGACGAATCATTACATCGGAGTGGAATTTGTCCCCCATTTTGGTTCATACCGTCCTTGTGATTGTTCCACGGACTTGGTTTATTATTGTTCATCAGTTTGCTCTGAAACATGTTAGAAATTATTTTTCAGACTTAGTTTATTATTAGTTGTTTTTTTATTTCAATTATTTCTTATTAAAACATCTCTGTAATATTTATTACTTTTTCCAGCTAATTTTCAATATTTAATTTATTTTTAACTGACAGACGCATCACGCATATATTGTTCAAATTAAAACAGACTGAACTACTGAAGGCAATATTACAGAACAAGAAACTAGTTCGTGGAATTTCACCTAGTTCATGGATCCAAGTCATGAAACTTTCGAGATTCTTAGGGATTAGATCCAAATCAAAATCTTTTACTTTTAGTGATACCAAAGGATACCAAGGGAAACACGGAACTTTCGCTGTAAGCGAAGGATCAAGAAAAGAATGTTTAACTTTTGATTATATTACAAATTTAGCACTCTTTTATGTGGAAATTTCCAAAGTTGGTCCTTTTATTATTGAAAATTTCAAAATGTAGATGTTTGATTTGGACTTCGCTATATTGGTCCTCGAATGGAAATTTATGTTACACACATCTTATGTCCCTCCATTTCGAACACTCTTTCATTCTGCCTATTGCCACGGGGTAATTCTTTACACCAAATTTTTTTACTCGTATGGCGGGATTTTTTCACAAATTAACCCCTCAGCGTAACGCCCAGACCCCGAACATGCTATTTTGGAGTTCGGTTTGTTACTCGAGTTGAGCAAGTATTAGAGAAGGAAAAGTAAAGGACAATTTATATATACAATCGATTTTCTATTTTTTTTTAAAACATTACAAAAGTCCAAAGATTTGATCCACTAGGTAACAAAAGTATCTTATTCAAATACAGACTTAACCAAAAAAAGAAATTAAAGTGTAATATAACTTCTTCTTAGCCAATACTGATTCCTTCCCAACACGATCACTTCCTTCGGAACTATTTACCTATATTATCTGATTGGCAGATTGGGCTGGGCTTCACTATGATATTCTTGCTCTCATCTTGAAGAGAATGAAGCTGATAGAAGACTTCGTGTTTTTGGTTCGGTTTCCAAATCATGGAGGGTTGTTGCCTGTGAAAAAAAGCACTTAGCCCCTCAAATACCATGGCTTATTCTCCAAGAGAATCCGAAGAATGAATACCATCGGCAAATATACAGTCTCTCCAGAAAAGCTATATTAACAAAGAATCTTTATTTGCCTACATTGCATGATAAAAGGTGCATCGGATTAAACAACGGATGGGTCTTCACGGTAACGCGATTGGGTGGTGAGATGAATTTAGTCCATCCAATTTCGCGCTGGCAGATTAAGCTTCCTCCTCATACTTCTCTCAAGGGTAAAAACCCGAATTCCTTCATGGGGGCTACTATAGTAAAGAAACTTGTCCGAGTTATTTGTTCTTTAGTAGGGTGGCATTGTGTGGCAACCCGTCAGAATCATCAGATTTTATGGTGATGGCCGTTCATGGAACTGGCAACCATCTTTACTATTGGAGATCCGGGTCCAAACAGTGGAAGTTGGTTACGTACCGGGCTGGAACTATAAGGGACCTGACTTGTTATCAGGATCAGTTTTAATTTATGTGGTCAGGAACGATGCTAAAGTTTTTATTTTGAAAAATGATGGTAAAGGATCCATTGTTCCTCACTTGATTGGGAAGGTATACTCCAAGGGGCCATGGGTTGGTCCCCTGTATATTGTGGGATCAACACGTGGATTGTTTGTTGTGGCTTGAGAACGTCATGAAGAAGATGAAGGGGAGAGTTTTCAAGGGGTGGCCCAACTAACAAGTCAGTCACAAGAAGATGAGGAAGAGGAAGTGGATTCAGAAGACGAGGAAGAGGGAGTTTTATTAGATGTGCCAAAGGAGGTACGAGATGAGACGATTTATGAATGGGAACGTGGGGGTTATTGGGGAGAGGTACCAGAACAGCTACTCGATGAGGAGATTGAATGGGAAGATTGGAGATATAGTTCGGTTAAGTTTCGTGTTTTTGAATTTGATTTGATCAACGTTAGGTACAAGAAGAGTAGAAGACTACAAATTTGGGTGATAGAGCTATTTTTGTGGGTCATAACACCTCGATATGTTTCGATCGTGTTTCGGCGGAGTTGCCTGAAGTCAAATCTAATCATATATATTTTACGGATGATTATGATGAGAAGCATGTTCATTTGTATAAAGGAAGTGGAAGGGACATGGGTGTTTACGGCTTGAAACATGGCCGAATTACACAATTTAAGATTGACCGATCATCACATCGGAGTAGAATTTGTCCACCATTCCTTCCTTGTGATTATTTCTAGAGAAAAAAAGATTTTCCTATCCATACTTTGACCATTTTTGCAATTTACCATCTCGCCTAACTTTCGTTGCAAACCGCTATCTGAACTTTCGTTCCTTACAAACCGTCATCTAATGGTGGTTTTGGCCAAAAAACTTGACACGTGGCATGTTTAGAAATGCACCAAGTCGGTTTCACCCAAACCACCAAAAAAAATTTAGATGGCAGTTTGTAAAAAACGTAAAGTTCAGATGGCGGTTTACAACAAAAATTGAGCGAGATGATAAATTGCAAAAACGGCCAAAGTACGGATGGGATTTTTTTTTCCCTCCTATTTCTATTAGTCTATCTGTTTGCATTGAGACATTAACACAATTCTACAACTGAAATCTTTACGATTGAAATACGCGTAAAAGCAGATTCTACAATTCAAACCTTTACGGTGAAATACAACTAAAATCAGATTCTACAATTCAAATCTTTACGATGAAATACAACTAAAATCAGATTCTACAGTTAAAATCTTTATGATCGAAATACGCCTAAGATTGAAATTCTTAGAAGTGACGATTGAAATACAGCACAGTTCAGTTTCCACTTGTTCTTGGCGGTTGCTTCTTTCAGTTTTCACTTCAGTTTTGTTCTTGGGCGGCCGCTTCTTTTCTTTTCCATTTTCACTTCAGTGTTGTTCTTGTGCGGCCGCGGCTATGCTGTTACAATATATATGCGTATATATTGAAAATGGAAAACTGAAGTGAAAAGCAAAAAGATGTAGAGAAAACCAAGGGGAAAATCTTTATTTCGCTTATAGACAAAAGTTCACAAATCTGGACTCTAAATAGAAAACAAGTAACGAGTAGCTCCATGAAAATAGGAACCACTAAGACCCACTAAATACAAGTAAACATCAACACTATTCCACTAAAAATAAATCCCTATATACTAGGAAACCAAATAACGAATAAAGACTTGTTCAAAGAAAAACTTCTCAACAATCCCTCCCTTAAACTGATGTTCCCAACAGCAGTTTAGCATAAAATACTCAGCCTTCAACAGGATCTTCCAAAGAGCAGATGCCTAACATTTTCCTAAGCTTCACAAAAGACATCATCTTGAGGGACTTGGTAAATATATCAGCTGCTTGATTTTCACTTCTGCAGTGGATGAGATCAATGACTCCATCTTTTGTGAGATCCCTTAGAAAATGAAATTTTACATCAATATGCTTGCTCCTACCATGTAAGACCGGATTTTTGGACAGCTTTATTGCAGAATTGCTGTTATAATAAATTGTTGTAGATCCTTGTTGCTTGAAGTGTAATTCAGCAAGAATTTTCCTAATCCAAATAGCTTGACTAGCACAAGATGTTGCAGCTACAAATTCTGTTTCTGTAGTTGAGAGAGTGACAATTTGCTGTTTCTTTGAAGACCATGAAACAATAGCTGATCCCAAGATAAAAACATAACCCGAAGTACTTTTCCTATCATCTTGATCCCCAGCAAAATCAATGTCAGTGAACCCAATCAAATCAGAATTTTCTCCATTTTTGTAGAGCAAACCCAAATTTGCAGTACCTCTCAAGTAACGTAAGATTCTTTTGGCAGCTAGAAGATGTATTTCTGTAGGATTTTCCATATATCTGCTAATGAGACTAACTGCATACATTATGTCCGGTCTTGTTGCTATCAAATACATCAGACTTCCCACAATCTGCTTGTAAAGTGTGTTGTTCACTTTATGTCCTTCCGGATATCTATTCAACTTCAAACCAATTTCAGTTGGTGTATTCACCGGATTGCAATTCTTCATACCAAACCTATCCAAGATTTCTACAACGTATTTCTTTTGACAAACAAAAATTCCATCAGCAGATTGAGTCACTTCAAGACCAAGAAAATAATGCATCTTTCCCAAATCAGACATATCAAACTCTTTCATCATGGACTTCTTAAATTTTTCAAACATGATGTTATCATTTCCAGTGAATATCAGATCATCCACATAGTGACACACAATAAGCAATTTTCCTCCATCTTCTTTAATGAAAAGTGTATGTTCATATGGACATTTTTTGAAACCTTCCTTCACAAAATAAGATTCAATTCGACTATACCAAGCTCGAGGGGCTTGTTTTAGTCCATATAAAGCTTTTTTCAATGTATACACTTTATGCTCATTTTCTTTTTTCACATAACCAGGGGTTTGTTCAATAAATACCTGCTCCTTTAGATCTCCATGCAAAAATGCAAATTTCACATCCAATTGCAAGATAGGCCATGAATTTTATGCAGCTATAGCAATAACCATTCTGATCGTATCCATCCTTGCAACAGGAGCAAAAATCTCCCTATAATCAACACCAAACTGTTGCTTGTAACCTTTAGCCACCAAGCGTGCTTTGTATTTGTCGACTTCTCCATTTTCTTTCAGCTTTGTCTTATAAACCCACTTAACACCAATAGTCTTATGACCTTTTGGAAGCTCAGTCAACTCCCATGTATTGTTTCTTTCGATTGCTGAAAGCTCATCATCCACAGCTTTTCGCCATTTTGACTCTTTAACAGCTTCCTCAAAAACTGTAGGATCACAATCTGAAAAAAGTGCAAAGTATGTCGATGCATCTTCGGATTGGCCGGAACCATATACCTCATAGTCACTCATCCATGTAGGTTTTCTCCTAATCCGTTGTGGTCGACGGTCATCATCAACTTCAGTTGTAGGTGACTGATCAGCTTGTAGTTGCTCACTTCCCATGGGCTGCTGTAAATTCTCATCACTATCAAAGTTGACTGGGATGAATTTTTCTTGTTCACCATCTTTATTACTCCAAAGCCAAAATTGTTCTTCATCAAATATGACATCACGACTAACAATAATTTTCATAGTGTTAGGATTACAAAGTCTATAAGCCTTTGATTGATTGCTAACACCAAGAAATATACACTTTTCACCTTTATCATCGAGCTTACTCCTTTTCTGATCAGGGACGTGTGCATATGCTATGCACCCAAAAATTCTGAAATAATCAACATTTGGCCTTTTTCCACTCCAAGCTTCTTCCGGAGTCATATTGTGAACAACAAGTGTAGGACTTTTGTTCAGAATATGAACGCTCCAACTCACAGCCTCAGCCCAGAATTCTTTAGAAACACCACTCCTTGATAAAAGACTTCGCACCATATTTAAAATAGTGCTATTTTTTCTTTCACATACACCATTTTATTGTGGCGTGTATGCTGTCGTGAGTTGTCTTTTGACCCCATGAGTTTTACAAAAATCTGCAAATTCATGTGAATTGTATTCTCCCCCTTGATCGGTGCGAAGAACTTTAATTGGGCTACTAACCTCTTTTTCTACAAATACTTTATAATTCTTAAAAGCCAAAAATGCATCAGACTTATTTTTTAAGAAATAAATCCATATTTTTCGGCTATAGTCATCAATAAATGTTATAAAGTATTTGTTACCTCCATTTGTAGTTGGATTTATTGGACCACAGATATTTGAATGGACGAGCTCCAATACCCTTTTTGCTCTCCATGACTTTCCTCGTGGAAATTGATTTCGGTGTTGTTTACTAACAGCACATTCACCACAAACTTTGGAAGGAACTTTGATTTGAGGAAGGCCAGCCACCATGCTCTTTTGATGAAGAGTCCTCAATCCATTAAAGTTTAGATGCCCGTACCAAAAATGCCACAACCATGCTTCATCCTTCACGCTCATAATAAAACAAGAGTGAATGTCATTATTGAGATATAGTGGGAACAATCTGTTGGCTGCCATATTTACTTGGGCAATTAAACCCAAGTTATCATCCTCGATCTTGCAGACTCCGTTTTTAATGGATATTTCATAGCCCTTTTCTTGAAGTTGACCCAAACTCAGCAAATTTGTTCTCAAATCTGGAACAAAAAGCACATTGGAGATAGTTCGAGAATTATTTTGCTTAGTTTGGATTGTTACCTTTCCTTTCCCCATTACAGAGACTTTTGTGTTGTCTCCAAACTTCACATTATCACGGAAGGACTCATCCAAGTGGCTAAAAACAGACTTATCTCCACACATATGATTGCTCCATCCGCTATCCCAATACCACAAATTCTTTTTGGTTTCCACCTTTAGATCACATACCATCAAGAGTGATAGCTCTTCTTCTTTCTCAGTTTCTGCAAGATTAGCTTTTCCACCATTAAACAATTTAGTACGACATTCTGACTTATAGTGACCGTACCTACGACATCTGAAACACTCAACTTCAGATTTATTTATCGGTCTTGGTTGGTAATTGTTACGGCCTCTTCCTCTTCCTCGTGAGTCATTGTTATGACCATCCTCAAATTTGTGAAAAGGATGCCTTTGATACTTGTTTCTCCTCCCGTTTCCTTTTTCTCTATCTCCATTGGTTGATAGAGAAGCACTATTGACTGAAGCTTTTAGTGCTTGTTCTTCCTTCTCTTGATATGTTAGTTTCTGCTCGTGAACTAACAAAGAACCTTGTAACTCATCAATAGACATTTCGTCAAGATCATTAGACTCTTCAATCGCACAAACCACAAAATTGAATTTTGGGGTCATTGATCGAAGAATCTTCTCATTCACTGTCAAGTCTGTCATCTTTTCTCCAAGGACGCGCATTTTGTTAATAATCGTCATTGTCCTTGAGAAAAAATCTGAAACAGACTCCTCAGATTTCATTCGAAGTGTTTCAAATTCCGAACGAAGTGCTTGAAGTTGTTGCCTCTTCGCTCTTTTGAGCCTTGGTACTTCTTTTTCATCGAATTCCAAATCTCCTTGGAAGTTTCTTTGCTAAGAATAGTTTCCAAGATGAACCTGTCAATTGACTGGAACAAGTAATTCTTTGCCTTGAGATCCTTCATTTTTAAGGCTTCTAATTCTGTCTTTTTCGCCTCTGATAGATTCTCGCCAGCTCTTGGTTCCTCTATACCATCTTGCACAACCTGCCAATATTCTTTGGACCTCAGCAGGTTCTCCATCAACAAACTCCAATGGTCATAGTAACCATCAAAACGTGGGACTGCAGGTTGAACAAAGTTTTCTGAAGCCATTAACACTGCTGCTGCTCCTTACTTTTCACTCTTTAACCTGGCTCTAGATACCACTATTACAATATATATGCGTATATATTGAAAATGGAAAACTGAAGTGAAAAGCAAAACGATGTAGAGAAAACCAAGGGAAAACTCTTTATTTCGCTTATAGAAAAAAGTTCACAAATTTGGACTCTAAATAGAAAACAAGTAACGAGTAAACATCAACACTAATCCACTAAAAATAAATCACTACATACTAGGAAACCAAATAACTAATAAAGACTTGTTCAAAGAAAAACTTCTCAACATATGCATCTTCATGTGTGCGTGGGTCTCAAAACAGACCTCACAGCGCTGACACAGGCATTTGTCAATTGGTATGAAATTGAGAACAGAGGCATTGGTCAATTGGTATGGAATTGGCTTATTAGGTTTTGTAAAAGGATTTGAAAGGTTTGGAAATATTTGACATAGAGTACTTATATAGCGGAGGAGAAATGAAAAGGTATTTAAAAGTTTTAGAAGGAAATGACTTTTTATTAGAAATGTTTAGCAAACTTTTTTCTTACATTGCAAATGGGATTGCATTGCCCATATTTATAGCCTATGTAACCGACATCACCAAGGTCTCTTGATTTAGTCATGTGACTCCTATCTAGATTTTTTCTACAAGTTTACACAATTTTCCACAATAATCTAGATTCTAGAATATATTTAATATCTAGACATTTATCTACATGAATTTTTCTAGACTATTTTAGAAAATACATTATATTTTAACACTCCTCAATGCATTTTGTTCGGACTTTGAGCAGCTCCGTTTATTTACTGTTGGAGATCAAGGGAAGTTGGTTACGTACCGGGCTGGAAGTAGCATAAAGTATGTGACTTGTTATCAGGATCAGTTTTTGTGGTCGGGAATGATACTAAAGTTTTTGTTTTAAAAAAAGATCGTGAAGGATCCATTAATTGTTCCTCACTTAATTGGGAAGGTATACTCCAAGGGACCATATATTGGCCCCCCCTATATTGTGGGATCAACATGTTTATTGTTTGTTGTGGCTCAAGAACTTCATGAAGAAGACGATGGAGGGGAGGGTTTTTGAGGGGTGGCCCCACGAACCAGTCAATCGCAAGAGAGGAAGTAGATTCAGAAGAGGAGGAAGAGGGAGTTTTATTAGAAGTGCCAAAGGATGAGACAATCTATGAATGGGAACGCGGGGGTTATTGGGGAGAGGCACCAGAAGAGCTACTAGATGAGGAGATTGAACGGAAAGATTGGAGATATGGTTCGGTTAAGTTTTGTGTGTTTGAATTTGATTTGATCAACTGTAGGTACAAGAAGACTACAGATTTGGGTGATAGAGCTATTTTTGTGGGTCATAACACCTCGATATGTTTCGACTGTGTTTCAAAGTTGCTTGTAGTGAAATCGAATCAATATATTTTACGGATGATTATGATGTGAAGCATGTTCATTTGTCTACAGGAGGTGGAAGGGACATGGGTATTTAAGGCTTGGAAGATGGCCAAATTACACAATTTAAGATTGATGAATCATCACTTCAGAGTAGAATTTGTCCGCCATTTTGGTTTATACCGTCCTTGTGATTATTTGTATTTGTTTATCTGTTTGCATTGAAACATGTTAAGATATTATGTTTGATGTCTGGGACTTTGATTCAGACTGTGCAACTTGTTCTCCATAGACAACAGAAGGTCTCCCAGTGTTTGCATCACTATCCTCTCCGTCTTGATGCTGCTGCGCCACGAAAGTCGAAGCTTGATTGCCCTTTGCCCCGCCTTTCCCATGTCTCCTAATATAGCAATTTGTGAACATGTTTTATGATCTAATTATTTAGATTTTTTTTTTAACACACACCCTTGGTGACAAGAGGAATTCGAACGAGAAATTACCTTGAGAAAGAACCCTTTAACTATTTGGATCAAACCTCTTGACTAATTATTTAGAAAAACTTGTAATATATTTTGTTTAAATATGTTTATATGTTGATTGTGTACATTGCATTCTGATGATGAAATAAAATTCAACTTTATAATACATCTTTTTCTTTAATATTTCGCTTACGATCGGATCAAATTATGAGAATGATTTTCAACTAATTTCACCAGTAATTAAATTATCAATTGATAATCTTTTGTAAGACAGGCTTCAAATGAAATGACATGGACGGGGATCATTTCAAAGGCAAGTGGGATCAATATGAACCCATTGCTGACAAAATACTTGACATACCTTTAATTATTGCTTTATTTTTCTTGGCAAATTGTTTATATCTTCTTCTATTTTGGTTTCGTATAGATTATTTACGAGAGGGAACTGTGAGAAGATACACTATTATAAGGATTTTCCAACACTACTTAAAACCTATAGGCTATATACAACAAAAGCAAACCATTAATAGACACGCTCAGGACGACTTCAGATGCTGGTCAATTCAAAATAATAACAAATTTAGACGATGAACAATTCAAAATATTAAGAATAAGAGCAAATTATTAAAAGCGTCCCGTAAAGTAAGTCATATACGGTTTTGGTCCCAAGAGTAATCGGTGTCTCACTTTTGGTCCCATAAAATGGAATTTGTCTCATTTTTTGTCCCATTGACCACTTTCCGTCCAAAATAACGTTTGACCGTTAAAAAAGTAACTTTTTAGCTCTTTTGGTTTTTTTATATTTTCAAAACTACCTCAAACTATTTAAATTTCATATTTTCACCCCCAAACTATTTAAATTGTATATTTTCAACCCAAAACAAATATAACATATATATATACGTTACATGTATCATATAGGTGTATAATACGTATAATATATATATATATATATATATATATATATATATATATATATATATATATATATATATATATATATATATATATTATACGTATTATACACCTATATGATACATGTAACGTATATATACATATGTATATATACGTTACATGTATCATATAGGTGTATAATATACACATATTATATATGTATAAATATATATACGTTACATGTATCATATATGTGTATAATATACACATATTATATATGTATAAATATATATACACGTATATATACATATGTATATATACATATGTATATATATGTGTGTGTGTGTATATATATATATATATATATATATATATATATATATATATTATACGTATATATACACATATATGATACATGTAACGTATATATATATATATACATATATATACGTGTATATATAAAATAATATGTATATATAATTTTTATAATATATATAATATAATATACATATATATATATATATAATATGTATATATAATATTTTATTATATAGTGTATATATATATATATATATATAATATGTATATATAATATAATATTGTTTAACAGCAAAAGTAACTTTTATGTATATATACACGTATATATATGTATATATATATATATACGTTACATGTATCATATATGTGTATATATACGTATAATAAATATATATATACACACATATATATACATATGTAAATATGTATATTTACATATGTATATATATGTGTGTATATATATATAATATTTTATTATATAGTGTGTGTATATATATATATATATAATATAATATTGTTTAACAGTAAAAGAATTTTTTTTAACGGAGTAAAAAGTAATTTTTTAAGAAAATAGAGTAAAAAGTAATTTTTTTTAACAGTCAAACGTTATTTTGGACGGAAAGTGATCAATGGGACCAAAAATGAGACAAATTCCACTTTATGGGACCAAAAGTGAGATACGGACCACTCTTGGGACCAAAACCGTATATGGCTCACTTTACGGGACGTTTTTGATAATTTGCTCTAAGAATAAACAAATTACTTTTCTCAAAGTATTTAATATTCAATTATAAATGATTAGTACCAAACATGATTCAGTAAGAACATACATAATCTTGAATCGTATAGAATAACCCTATCGAACTTGCACTTAAACACCACATTCTAACTAAAATATTTCAAAAATTACACGAATCTTATTAAATCATTGTTCTGACCAAAATTAATGGCCAAGATTAAAAGTTGGTGGCCAATCAACGGACGGATAAAGACGGGACCTCACCATTTAATAAAAAAACATACAAAAAAGAAAATAAAATTAGAACTGCAATAAAAAGAGCATATTATAATTTATAACAGCCAAAATACTCCACTATTTTACAAGAGAGATAAGGCACAAACATTCAGTACCGACACCCTCCAAAACAAATCAAATAACAAAATACAGACATACTTTTCTTTTACAGACAGTCTATCGATAGATCTAACAACTATTCCTCAACTTTTTTATTGGGATTATTACAGCATTAATCAGAATCTTGTAACGTGAAATGAATCATGGGATCGACAATCAACCTTGTTGCTGCTGCTGTTGTAATCATAAGAAATGTTATGGGGAAGCCCTCTTGGGTTGTAAGTGTAACTATCAGAAGGTTGTCTTTGACATTTACTGGTCGTGGCTGCAGTAAGTGATCTTCCTTGCTTGGCACTTCTCCTTCTTGGATGGGAAGAAAGTGGGATGAATACTCCTGTGCCTTTGCTGATTTCTCTTTTGCTTGTGATCTGTTGCTGTTGCTGTTGTTGTTGATGATGATGATGATGGTGATCATAGTTCTGAAATGTTGATGCTTGTGATCTTGCTGGATGGATTAGTGCTTGATGAAATGCCTGAAAAGTTAATCAAACGAGGCGAATGACATCCCATTTACCATAAGTTCGGAGTGAAACCATCAAAGCATAAAATTCTCTCGTCAATAGTAACTTCACATTCAGGGACTCGAACATGAGACATTTAATCAAACTAGCATAACAGTGAACTAGTATAAACTACACCACCATTGTATGAGTAAATATTATCATCATCAAGAGTTTTTTCATGAAATTCGTGAAAAAGAGTGAAATACTGATATCATCATATCGTGTCATATACAAGATACCATGATCTAAGCAGACATAGAAATAAGATCAGTATCAGTACCTGTAAATTTACTGCAGCCGGACAACGAGAAAGGGAGTTGTCATCACCATCATCATCGTCATCCATGATCAGAAGCGATATCCTTTTGCTCAAGTCCGCGAAGAACACATCATCCTCCAATTCAAAACCAGGTTCCATGAGTATGTCTTTCTGGTTCTTGAAGAAGATCTTGCTAGCTAGCTTTTTATAAACAAATATCTAAAAGCTGTAGCTTTTCGCTTTTCTGATCTGATGCCGAAATGTTATATTTAAAAAGAAGGCAAAGCTATGGACAATAGTTACATGGGTGTGCATGTGGGTTGGTGGGGTCTCACAAGTCACTTGGCCATCCTGTCACAAGTCCCATAACACTCTACTATTATCAAGTTTAATATATATTTACACACACACACACATGTGGGTGTATGTGTGTTCTGTTGATGATATTATCCAGTTTGTGGGTAAAGGGGATGAGGAAGAGCTAGCAAAAGACCCACAGAAGCCCAGATTATCTGATCCAAAGATAGATAGATTGATGTTTGTTCCTATTATTCTTGGCTGTGAATGTACGACTACTTTGTTTCTCATCCACTAGTTATGGTTCTGGCTTCATTCTTGCAATTTCAAACACACTTTTTCAGTTTTCGGACAAATTCATGAGATGATGACAGGTTTTTATTTTGTTTATTATTTTGCTCAGCTTGCACTTGGGCGGGCCACGTCGTAGCCTCGTCGTCTCGCTCTAGATCATATGTTATTCATGTGTTCTCGGGATGCTGACTTGACGTTTGATCTAATTATACAAACTTTTTTTTTAAGTTTAAAAGATTGTGGAAACTTTTTCGATGTATCGTGAGGCTTGCTATTGCAAGTGGAATTTCACTTTTAGTAACATCATAGATACTTGACGTTATTCCGTTGTATATTCCAGAAACGGAGGGAAGTGGAGCTGATGAGATCAACACTCATACACCCCCTCCCATCTTGCATTCAAATCCCGACTCCGTCCCTCTCATGTTGGTGAAATTGGTCATTGCTAAAATTACGTGATGCACTATTTTGGTAAGGTAATGTAGAAAAAACAAACACAAAAATTGTATAATTTTTTCAGAAATTTTACAGTGATGAGCATGTTAGCAGCAAAGATGTATAGTGACTAACAAGTTATATACAAATTGGTCCCACTAACTTTGGACAGAACATAGATTCACCTTTCATAGTTGATTCTCCAAGATTTGATGCACCAATTTGACTCTGTTCTAGGCTATACTAGTCTGGTAAAAATAGCAAAATAAAAAGAATCTCGAGAAAATTAAAGGGGTACAAATACTGAAACATTTACATGCATTACCCGCTTTAACGTGACCCTTCCACTTTTTGAGATTCCATTTTTATTCTGTATAATCAAAAAGAAATATATAAACAACAATTAAATATAGTTTGCACCGGATCAAGAACTAGTTCGCACCTCTCAACAATCGATGATCAAGTATAATTACCCAAGGTTTCATACATTTTTCATCTTCGTCTGGGTTCGAGATTAGATAGATCGAGAACACCTCGGTTCTATAGCTCATATATTATGGGTTCGAGACGGATCGGATCCCTCAATTCTTACCCTATAAATTCTGGGTTCGAGAGAGATCGAACACCTCCATTCTATAACTACTAGGGATAACTTGTATAATATTGTGCTCTTATTCTTCCATCAAAAGCATGGAAGAGCAAGTGTCTGATCAACAAAGCAATAGATCAAGTGATAGGGGCAGAGAGTTGATTTCGTCAGGACGGAGCTACTGTCGATTGAGGATTGACCGAGGGGAGTTCATGATGTACTTGGGTACAAATCTGTGAATGAACAAAAGACAAATAGTAGCCAAAGAAAGAGGAGTAGACAAAGCTAAATAGTGTCAATAGGGTACGTAAACAAGGACAATACTGGTCAGCTTTGAGCTGTCGAGTACCCCCATATATTCTAGGTTCGAGTCGGATTAAAATGAAATCCAGAAATATGTGGCCAATATTTGTCTATCCACAAACTACCTATGCAGCCAAAGATACCTAAATCTCATGGAATTTTAGAAACAATGGAGCAAAAATTTCAGTTCTTAGTATCACTAGTGAAATCCATAGGCTTCATCTACGGTACGAGTTGAAAAATAGAAAGATAATACAGAAACATAGGAACTATCAAATGAGTTGTATCAATTTCCTGATTTCAATAGTGTTTTTTTTTTCTTTTTTTTTTTTTTTTTTGCCCCTTCCCTCACACATGCTAAAAAATAGAGCTCTTAACCGAAGATGAAGATTATACGAAGATTTACGCACCGCCAGCCATATCGATATCTGCAACTCCATCAACTCCTCTGAATACAACACGTAATTTTGTCAGACAAGATTGCTTCTTGTCACCTTTCCCAGCCATACCATTAACATGAACAATATCCTTGGCTACTCCTCCCATTAGATCAAATAGAGGTAAATCTAGGTTTGATCGGGTCATTTCTTCTAGAACAGGAGGTGCCTGCATATATAAATTCTTCCCTCTGTATGAAACACTCACTCTAGTCAAGAGCAGCCTAGGATGATCTTCCAGTTGATCAATGAACTGTTGCAAGGCCGTATTGAAACGATAAGAAGGTGATAACATTAAAAGTTGCTGATATGAAAGTAACGTGGGATGTAAGAGAAGGAAGAAACAAATAAAGATGCACCTTTTTAAGTGTAACGGACTTATCTAATTCAATTAGAACACCAGGGCCACAAATCAGACAGTCTTTGTCTCTCACAAACTCTGTGACTTTGGTATGGAGACCTTCAACCCCATTATAACTGTACAAAAATTGCAATTAACAAGTAATTGGCGAGAAAGAAGAAAAAGGTTAAAAATGGTTGAAGAAGGAGTACGTTAAATAATTCGACAATGTTTTGCTGCATCCAGAAACAAATTTCACTGTTTCCAAAGCGCACGCAGCTGAGATAATAGCGTTTGTGGAAGCTATAGCAGGAATAATATTTTTCACCACGCCCTGTATGAAAGAGTTGCTCGTGATTGCAGATATGATAAGATTATAAGCAACAATTGGGCCCAGATGCAACAATTACACTTACTACATTAATGATGCAACTATTTTTACCGAGCAAAGTTTAGATAATAATTTAAAAGTCATGACTAGCCATATTGATTATTAGAGCTTCATTAGCAACCCTTACAATAGATACCACCATGAAAATGCAGCTTAATGGCAACAACACAAGGAGACATCTTTACCTGAGTCAATGAATATGTAACACCTGGAATTCCAAAAAGTTCTGCCCTCTTGACAGCCTGTGGGAATGGATTAAATGAATTAAAGTGGCTGAGAAATTAGAAATCAAGAAAACTTGTCCACATCTTTCTCCAATTTACTCATCAAAAAATGTATACAAACACTTCTTACCTCTTGATAAACCCATTGCATGTCTTCAGGATTATCTGGATCGAAACTTTTGCCACTATGAACCTGCAAGTGAAAAATATTATGACTAACTGATGCAAAAGCATCACCAGGACAAAAAGAAAAAGAAAAAGAAGGTAAATATATGTGTGCGTGTGTGTACCTCATTCCACTTAATCAAATGTGCGTATTCAATACAATGAGCAGCAGTTCTTGGAGTTTCTGCTAAAGTACATAAAGGAAATTTCACTTGCGGCGGAAATAGCCAAATGGTACACTCAAAACATGGTGTTGTTCCTGGTACTATGATCCTAGCATGACCCTTGAATCCTTCAGTTCCACCATCCACCATAGGTTTGACAGTTTCTTCTCGAGGTTTATCATCAGAGTCATACTCTAGTTAATCAGAAAAGAAACAAAGCATAAGCTCAGTAAAACTATAGAAGCTCATATTTCTGAGTAAATGTATTTGCATGCTGACAGTATATCCAAAGAACGTTAAGCAGCTTCTATATCATCTCCAGCCCTATTGTATCATCAGAAACAGTTTATAATGTTGAATCAACCTACTGATTCAATGATTAAAACATAATTTCTTATCAGCACTCCTGTATCTTACAGATTCTACAGCAGAACCCAGGAAAAGAAGTCAAACCTAAAAACCCACAAGCCACTGCATTTATGTAGCTCCGAGCCTCAATTGAATCAAGACCAAGGACAATTATGCTGAAATCATTGTAGAAATCCAATGGTTTCTCCTCAATGCGACAGAAATGTGGTGTGATGTTAACATCTTTTACTCTTTCCATAACTCGCTTTGCTGCAACTTCAGCCTTTGGCTTTCCTACATCTTCGAGCCTACATTATTAAAGGCACAAATCTGTAAACTTGTGCTAAAAATAAATGTAAATGTAAGTGCAAGACACTGTGATATAAAAATTGATAAAGATACAGAAGCAACCGATTCAAGTTCCTCCAAAAGCTCAATCAAACTTAACTGAATAAGTAAGAGCCAGGTAATATAACACTCAGACACAATCAGTCATGTTAAAACAAGCTCGGTGGTATTCATGCGTTAGAGTCAGGCTTACAATAGTTTAAACATCATTTGATTTCACACCAAGTCCGAGAGCTCAAGCAAAGTCAAAATATATAAGCATACAATTTTACATTTTTAAATGTCAATATCCTTCAAATACAAATCCTGAGACATAAAAGACATTTTTCACCAAATCATCATGCGGAGAACGGGACTCCAACTGTTTTTAAAAGATCACAATGGTCCAGACACGAAATTCAATCCAACATACTACTAAACAAAAGGGAGAACATCTATAAGGCGGTAGTATAATCCATGTATACATTCCCAACCCCACATCACACACACACACACACACACAACACCTTGAAATAGAAAAACACTGAAGCTGAAACAATCCTCAAAGTTGACTGTTAAGCTTAATCGGTTATGCTCACTGCTATAAAGAGAACAAGCACAATAAATACCTGAAGAGAAACTGACGGTTGAGGTTTGTGACTTCAATGCGGTCCATGTCGATAACATCCAGCTCCCGGAACCCAGATAAAGCCAAATCCTTGAGCAATTCGCAGCCCAGACCACCTGCCCCAACCACCAAGACTTTCACATATTCTTTTATGTCATCCCTCAGCTGCAGAAATTGCGAAAGCAAAGTTACCGACCATCACAAATAGCTTACAATATTGAAAGCGCAATGCACATCAGCCGTTCGAGAAAATTACACAACGACAGAACCCAAAATAAAAGAGAAATTCACTCGTGGGCAGGCTCAATATCAGTCCCATAAGATGAAAAACAAGTCGAATCAATCAAACAGACATTACAGAGTGACAACCTAAATGCCGATCATCTATTTAAGAAATGTGACAAAGAAATCAAAAACGAAAACGGAAGGAGATTCAACCTCTGGGCCAGGCTCAAAATTCGCGCCAACAAGATGCCCGGGCCGGAGAAGAAGCTTGTCGAGAT
Organism: Lantana camara; assembly: GCA_037501455.1. Taxonomy (NCBI): domain Eukaryota; kingdom Viridiplantae; phylum Streptophyta; class Magnoliopsida; order Lamiales; family Verbenaceae; genus Lantana; species Lantana camara. The sequence goes on from CM074857.1 coordinate 124,011,491, forward strand.
CCCTTGATCTACTGGGCTGCGACACCGCCATTGTCGTCGAGCTTCTTAATTCTTCTTTTCTGCGTGCGAAATTGCGTATTTGATCATCAAATACTTTGGCACGATCCTCTGCAGTGATTTATTTCCGATGCGTGCGGTTTTTGGGCATGAACATATTATTGTATATACACCTTTTAAAAACGCGACTTTGACTGATTTAATATGGATTACTTAGGAACTGTTCAGTACTGGAAAAATATGACCGGAGAGGAACGAGGAGTCCTATTGCGCGGGTAGCTTAGTATTTACGCTTGTGGTGTTACGCTTCTTAACCTGCGCACTTGTCCTTTCTGTACAACTTTTTTTTTTTTTTTTTTTTATTTCTTTATTTTACAAATACCTATACCTATATATATATTTTTATTTTTCTTTTAAGAGAAAACGGTCAAGAAGATCGTGGGGTGTTTGATAAATCCCCCCTCGTATATATTAGACGAGGGCCAAAGGTACAAAGATTCAACCCAAACGTCCAGTAACCAAAATATACAAAAATACGTCTATAATCTGCATTTCATACTCAAGTGATCAAATTTACTATTTATAACAATTAAAGAACAACATAAAAAATATATATATAAATATAATTATTGAAAAAATATTTCTTGGCCTTGTACATTCATGCATTTCTTGCCAAAAAAAAAATCATAATTCTATTCCTCAAACTAAACAAAAAAGAATTATAGCTAAGAAACCTCTACCATCTGATCTTTGCCTTCTGCAATTCCCCTTTGGCAATCAAAACTTTGTGTGTTCCTGCATATCATGCACCACATATAAATTATATACACTTGTGATCCCTCGCAAACTATCATACTTGTGCAAAAAAGCTTGAAGAATTCGATGTTTTAACAGCTTCGCGCTTCAAAACGAGAGTGTAGAGGAGCTCGTTCCATGCGTCGGGGACTCCGGGGAGACACCAATGGCTGCAGTCCTGCCTGTGAATGGGTGCGGGACCCACCAGCCGGCCCAAGTAAAACAGAGACGAATGCCCGTCTTTTCTTCTTGATGTCATGTGTGTTATGTTCAGCACATCCAATGCTCGTAGACGTGATGCATTTGCGTGTGATGCTATTACTTGGTTCAGAATGGTGAATTTAGTCCATGTGTGAGAGGGCACCAATGAAGAACCGAGCTCCGGGAGGGTTTCCAGGTGGCACGAACCGCCTGATCTCCAGTCACCACCCCTGAAAATAGTTTGTGGAAGTCGTTGCAAATGTTTTAGAAGCAATTATATACGTATACGAACATAGGGCCGGATTACATCTACTATTTTCATGACACAGAAACCACAATCCAGATAATGCCTATTTCCGAGTGTGTTTTGGCGCAAACCTGAAATGCACGGGAGCATATGTCCGAAACAAGACTTGCGTCTTTGCAGCATTTATTTCACGGCGTATCCATTCAACAACTGTTTCCAACGCTTTCTGATACGCAGTATCAACTTCCATATGCTTCTTCACCTTCGAACCTTCTTGGAAGTAACAACCTCTGTTTGAAACCATGCAAATTCATTAACTAATCAGCAACACACGACACACATATTGTATGAAAGAATAAAGTCATGCAAGATTACCCTCTTATGGTCTTCTCGTAATTCCACCAGTGCCCCGTGTTGAAAATGAGGACATCGGCATCTTTCCATTTGGACGACGTCCAATCCATTTGATCTAATTTCAACGTAGTTCTGATTTTCGGCGCAGCTTTGGGTGGAGGTCGGCTCTGAAGTACTAGAAATGGAGCCCGATAGTACTCCAACGTGCAGTTATAGTCTGCAAATCTGAAAATCAGGAATCCTTTGTGTTTCGTGATGGGATTGCCATTTACTTCATATATCCTGTCCTTGTTAGGAATTGCAGAAGACAGCATGCAGAGTAGGGACTCCCATTGGTTTCTTCCAATCGAGTCACCTGCGAAAACTACACGTTTGTTGCGCAGTTTCTCCAGCATCGTCTTTGCATCAAATCTGTTATGCATGAGAGAAGATGACACTATCAGCCACTTCTCCTTATCAGAATCCAAAATTAGAAATCTTTTGCAGAATTACCAGATGGTTAATGATCCCCAAATGATGAACAATTAAGCCCCCCAAACTTTAATAACATCATTCTAATTTCTTATAAATGCTTTATTCTGCGCTTGAAACTTCCCCGTCAATATTCAACTTCAGATTCACGAGTGTAATAGCAGGCGTTATGCCAAACCTTAAGGTAAGCCAGGGACAGATTTCGTGATTTCTTAAACCTCGGGAAAGATTGTGCAATTAGACCAAACCTCAACGTATGTCAGTATAATTACTCGTAACTACCCTCAGATCTACCACAAAGATACGATGACTACATAAGAAAGAGAGAGAGAGGGAGGGATAGAGACAAACAGAGAGAGAGGTCTGAAAAAGACAATTGAAAAATGACAGGCTTGATGAAGAAGCATATCTGAGGAATTCTTTATGCATAAACAGGAGTCGTGATAAAGTCATAAGAAAACACAATAAAACCGGCAATCAATCGTTGGACACGACAAAACCAACAGGGATTGGTCCAAGTAGTTAATGAAACCTAAGACAATATTCCGGGATTGAATCCCGCTTGGGTGTGAATGTGTTAAAAAAGAAAAAATATCATTGGACACGACAAGCAATCAATCACGGAAAGAAAGACAGCGACTTTGTGTAAAAGAATTGGGATTCTGTCCTTCTCACAAGAAAACAAGACCAATTACTATTAGCAGACCATTGTTGATAAATGGAATTGCCCAATTATCACTCAAAACTGTCCAAGAAGTAAACATAGAAAATTATAATAGACAAAAGAAAAGCCAATCAAACACATCCAATTCATCTTCCCTTCACAGTTAATACTCTAAAAACGGTAATAATAATTCAAAAATATATATCAAGATTCAAACTTCAGACTTCAGAGCAGCAAAATCAGGCTGTTGCGAGAATTCCTCGTCCAAGAATATCAATATTACATTTCACCCCACAAACTAAAAAATCACAACCGAAGAAAATGACATTGAATTAATTTAATAATAACAGTAACAATCATAATCAAAACCTGGGCAAGTTGCAAGCTCTGGGCTGCCACCTCCACTTAGTGTAGAAAGAATCGGGCCGTCCATTTTCAGAACATCGGAATCCTTCATCCATGAACCTGCAATCCCGTGATTGGTACAAAGGATAACTCTCATCCCACACCCACTCACCATCAAAGACATCACACCCACCATTAACTTCACTCAAAAAATCAATCTTTTTCCTGCTGTAGCTATAATTACCACCACTCTCGCCATCAATTCTCAGCCATAGAAGCCTCTCAGTCGACGGAAACGGAATCCTCAGCCCTTTTCTCACACTTCTACAATCCAACAAAAAGAAGCAGAAAATAACCGTTACTGTCAACCCAAGCACCCCAACAGAGGGCTCAAACAGCCTGAACCGCTTCACTTTCTTGTAGAACTCCGCAAAACTCATAGCTTCAGAGCTTCCCGCAGATGGGCTATTGGACATTTGAAATTCTTGAGTCAAGAATCGTCAAGATTCGATTTTTATCGCGTTTTGCGAAGAAATATTCCCACTTACATAAATAGGAAGGATTAGAGAAACTGGAGAGTTGTGATTTACAAGCAAAACAACAACTGAATCATCATCATAACGGGTTTGGTCTGAGAGTTTAAATGGTGCTGTTTTCTTGGGTTCTTTACTTGATGAAGGAGTAACGGCTGGCAATTTGACTCTATTCTATAGGATTGATTGATTGGTCTGCTTCTCTCTCTGCAATAGTGTGATTAGTTAGAAAAGGAGGAGTGAGAAAGAGAGAGGGGTGTCTGGAAAGCAAGGTACCGATAATGGCAGAAAGAGGAGAGAGATTGAGAGAGAGAGAGAGAGAGAGAAGGTGGGTAAACGTAATGATGGAGAGTGGGGATGGTGGCGTTGCTGATATAGGTAACGAGATTAAATTCAAATCCAGATAAGACATACGGTTTCTTTATTGCGGTTATTATAATTTTTTTAAAAATTTTGTAATTGTAAAAGAATCTTTTTAATCGGTTCATCATCGGAATTTTACGTATTTTTATAATTTACTATTTCAATAAATTTTCACTATAAATTATTATTCAATCTTTATATTTATAACATACTATCATTAAACCTTTTTTTAGTGGTTCTGGCTAAAAAAATATAATACGTGATATGTTTATAAAATATACACGTCAATTGTATTTTTACCAAAACCACAAAAAACAAAGTTTAGATGACAGTGTGTTATAAATGCAAAGATGGAATGATGTTTTATAATGAAAGTTTGTTGGAATGGTAGATTACAAAAAGAGATAAAATTATGACAGAAAAATATTTTTTTCTTTTTAATATTCCAACTTTTTTTTAATATATGTGGTATTTATATGGGAATGTGTTTGAATTTCTTTGATTTTGGGTGTAAATGCAATAAGGTGATTTTGCTTTATTAAGAGATAAGTTAAAAATAAAATCTTAAACTTTGTTTTCTCCTAAATTTTGTACGTAAATGTTTGGATAATTCTAGCTCGAAACTAGTTCGATCAAATTAATATTATGAGAGACAAGTGATTTATACTTATCGTTTATTTGATAGAATATTTAAAAAAATAATAAATTAGATAATAAGTACAATATATTTAATTTTTTATAATTAATTGGGTTTGATTTAACAAAGTTTTTGTTAGAATTTTTGAAATTTTTTATGCAGGTGTCAAGTGTTAAAAGTTTTTGAGCTGTATTCTACCCATGCATATGGTCAAAAATCAAAATGTACCCTTTTCTTAATTATTTTTCTTCAGAATGAAAGGTACAAGTATTAATTGCCAGCAATGGGACATTTGTAACGCCGGGAAATTCTTGGCTGAGCCGGGTGTGGGCCCCGATCCCTACACCCGGCTCTAATAGGTAAATAAAAAAATATAAAAAAAAAAATATTTTTTTATTCACCTTATTAGAGCCGGGTGTAGGGATCGGGCCCCACACCCGGCTCACCTAAGAATTTTCCTGTAACGCCATGCGATGGGGATGCATCTTAGTAGTAATGAAAATTTTATATATATATATTACATATATATATTAAGATCATTATCGATTATAATAACTAATACACCTCAAATGATGAAATATCTGAATAATAATTTTATATTTTTAACTTACACTATTCTCGGATTTTGTTTTCAATCAACAAATCTTGTTTATAACCCTTGGCTCGTTATCAAATGGTGGGATTATTTTTTTTAATAACCAATTATAGACTACATTAATGATCTATTCATCAAGTTTTTAACTATTATTATTGTATACTTAGATTTATCGAGATATATTTATTAATAATACATCAATCTATCGATAGATACATAACAACATTAGATTTATATTATTGAATATTTATATTCATCAGGGATCGATAGATATCAGACTTAAATTGATGAGTGTCTATATTCGATACAGTTCTATTTTAGTACAATCATAAAATTTAAATATTATCCAAATGAGTTTCTATTTATTTGATATTTCATAGTAAATTACACCAATCTAATGATTATAATCAAATCTTTGAATGAGCCGTTACACCCAAGAATACAATTGATGAAGAAAAGATAACTTTATTAAAAACTTTTCAAATTTTAACATTTATTAATGAACGTTTTGTGAAGAAAAAAATAGTGAATTTGTGGGGGCAAACGCATGACCTATGCAGCGGTAACAACGTTAAAAAACAGTCCACCACGTTCTTTTTGCATTTGCAAACGACAGGAAAAATGAGGGATTTTAAGGTTTATTCTTATTATAAATTTATAATATAAAGTTCTTATATTTATATTTCTTAAATAAATTATTTGATCCATAAAAATAACAAATATATAATATCTAGATATAAATTAAGATATTAGAATCGAATACGTCGCTATTGATACGACTAGAAATTTCATATTTAGGTTCTTGGTTTGGATGCATCTTCCGATGAGATCGTCGGATATCTATCAATACGAACTCTCTAGGTCAATTGTCAAAATATATTAAAGTTTGAATACTATAATTTCGCCATATATAATTGAATAAAAAGTTAAAAACATTATCATTAGAATTTTGAATTTGATGAAGTTTAATTTGCCGGTTACAATATATTAATATTCATTGCATTAAATCACTAATTACTTTATTCATTCAATTATTTTGTTCAAATTCTATCGATCGCTGACAAAAAGTGCTAATTTATTACTAAAAAAACATGTCGTATGGGGTTTTATTTAATAATTTCTGTAGACCACCGAGTTACCGACCATGTGAAACCCCCATCAATTATTTATTTTTTCCTAATTTATTTTCCTTAAAATAAATTAAATACATTAAATTCAAATTAATATGCCATAAACACCGTGACTCCGTGTGACTAATGGCACTATCGTTTCTTATTCAATGAATTTTACTATGAAAAAATGCCCTCAATTTATGTTTTATTTCACCATCAGAAAATACACTTTAACTTAGACCAAAAAAAAAAAAAAAAACACTTTAATGCCTTAAACTCCATTTTCCCATTAAAAATAATGCATCGGACTATAGAAATAAAATGATTTTCAATTAATACAAAACCTTTTTTCCTTGACATCAATAATAAATTCATGAACATGTTGTAACGCGTGTAATATGTCTTGGGATTGGGATGCAATAATTAGGATTTCCGTAAACCAAACACTTACAAAAATATCATATCGTTATCTGGTATAAAGACAAATATTACTATTTGAATATCATATTAGACATATATCTAATACTTAAAAAATTAAAAAACAAATTCATAGCATCTTATACATATTATGTCATGTTTGTATCTCTATATCTATTTTTAACTTCCTCCATACCGCATAACAGAAGTACTTTACATTTTTCTGGAAATCCATATCATATTTAATTCTTTCTTCCTATTTTTACTTATTCTGTGTACGTGATGATAATATTTAAATGCGACTTCCCATTGATTTGAGTTAGCCAAGAATCCGTTCATTTAATAAACGTACACTTTACGTATCAAACAAGAGCATTTAACATGAAATCATAAAAAAAAAAAAAAAAAAACCGCCAAAACCAAAATCATTTTAAGAAAAATTTAAATGCAAAATGCTTGAAAAATCATAATCGGGTTCTAAGTAATCGCCGCTTAAAAATGTATATCGACCAAAAGAATACCGTCACACATGTGGATCGACAAATTCAAGTACATAACGAGTAATTTACAGACATAGGCTGTTTTGGACATAGTTCACGGCTTCATGCAGACCGACTTTAAAAAAGCACGAGATAGTATAACTTTACAGTTCGACGCTCTATGCTAACCAAACAAGAATCTCAACTAGTATATTTTCATGGTTTCACATATGTTCTTGTTTGCATAGTTTAGTTTGGTATAACTATATATAAAATATGATATTTTCATATTTTGTAATGATGCTAAACTGGATCACAAGGCAACTTCTCCAATATCTCTGGCCAAAAATGTCCTAAACTTAAATGCGAAGGGAGCTATCATAAATATTAACAACAAACGACACACATTCTAGATTATACATCCTTACTTTATCAATCACATCATATCCTTAAAAGTAAACCAGTTCTTGTAATCAAAACCATTTTGCAGCTTAAAACAATCACAGATTCACAGGCCTGGAAATCAGAGTACAATTGAACCATATCCTTGCACTAGAGCGGTAAAATAAAGGTAAGGTCATGTATGTCTTCTTTAGAGAGTGGCCAGTGTCCACAACTTTGAAGAGAAAGAAAAGAACACTTTTGTGGCTTCTGCTTGTTTTCCGAGTGTTTGAAAAACCAACGTTTGCTAATATTATGTTTAAGCACAAATAAGCTAGAAGGTGGAAGCATCTTAGGATTGACTTCTATGTCTAGGTTATTCATCGTATAATTCAAGTATCAAATGCAAACAAATTTTGCGTGCAGCGATAGTACATATCCCATACTGACCGTTGGATGAAACCCCATCTCCGATCAACGGTACTGGATGAAACACATTTGATCCATGCAAAGATTTCAGATAACAATGTTCTAACGAGGTCTTCTCGACCGTGCAAGCAGATAACTGATAACATATTTTCTTTCAATTAAACAAGATGATACCATTATATAAATTGGTTATTTTGATTGTTACAGTAGTAGCCACAAGACATGCAACATGTGAATGAATTGTACCAATTAGAATGAAAATAATGACAACTCAAGAACCTGTTTGACAAAATTACTCAAATTGAAGTGGTCCTTTTTGCTTCCCGTGAAGACATGATAGCTAACTTACAGTGTTGTCTTCAAGCCAATCCAGATTGGCGTCTGAACTGCATCCCACTGAAATCCTCTGCAAATTAAACAAATTTGATACATTACGGAAAGTGGTGAACAAGAATGCAAAATACATGACATTGTTTGAACCGGGTAACAGAATTTGTGAAAATCTAGAAACTTACATCCAAATTGAAAGAGAATGGCACATTTGTAGATAGCATTTCACTTGTCAGCCACAAAAATCATCAAGATCCCAGCTTTTGCTTTGTAATCAACAACTTCTGTGAGTTCCTTTTCTTGAATTTTCAATTTTTTAATATACGAATTCAGCAAACTGCTACAACAAAAGACCAAAATGGGGACAACAAACACAAAGTACATCAAGCACAATGCAGATGAGCTATGTTTCCTCACACTTCACCACAAAGTGATCATCTCTTACCAATATATCTATTTCAATTTCAAACTCAATTCAGAATACAAAGTAATCAAGATCTTCATGACATTGTTGAGATAGAAACTCTTCATTGGACTACACAGCACTATTGATTTCTAAGGCCATTCCCAAATTGCAGAATAAATACACCAATCATCCAACATATCTAATAATCTTGAAGTTCCCAACAACGAGACTTAACAGAATTCAACAGAATTAAAACCTCAAACACCTTAAATTCAAGATACCAAGCCAAGTCATCCAGGAACAGCATACCAGAGACAATTCAGAAAACCCTCTAAGAGCAAAACCAGAAAAGACATAAATACAAGAAAATTTTGCATTTTTCACAGCCTAACATCGGAATCCGGGAGTCCATCTGAGAGAGTGGCGCCGGCGCCGGCGGCGGGAAAGGCGTCATCAAAACTGTCTTGGGGTTGAGAAGAAGCGGCCTGAAGAGCTTCTAGCCGCTGTTGCTCCAATTGGGCTTTCTCCAGAAAAGGTTTGAAACCCACTTGCAGAGTCAAGTATCCGAATGCCGCGGCGGCGACCACCACCACCGCCGATCTCAGCGCGTTCATTTTCGCCGTCCCTCTCATTTTGCTGCTTCTTTCTTCCTCTTTCCAGCTTATTCTCGAGTTCTTTATTACTGTTAATTTAATTGCAATTCAACCCCATTAGTATTAAAAATTTGGTTCTAACCCCAAAATTGTTAAAAATAAGTTCATTAATTAGAAATACTATCTAATTTAACTAATCAAGGTCATAATTTAACAAGGTTTATGATCAGGCCTCAGAATTTAATAATCTTTTCCTTTTCTCCCTTAAAAAAAATTAAAATCTTCCACCGAATGTTGGGATTATTCTATCAAGAAAAGATAAATGTTGGGGTTTGAAACGAAAATCGGAAAACTCAGGGACTTGATCGTAAACCAACACTAATCTGCACATATCATTCCAATTTCCACCGAACATCAGCTCCATGTCAGATTGAGCTTACCCGGTTTGATATTCTCGTCCTCAGTTCGATTCAATCCACGTTCTGTTAGTAAAAATTCAATCTTTTTTATTTTCTAACTTTTTTTCTTTTCAAATTCCCTATTATATGCGAAAACAATAGGAATGATTATTCTCTTAACGTTTCTTTGGCAGTTTGAGAGAATTTTATGGTGGGTTTCTCGGCTGCTGTAATCAGGAGACAGCAGTTCTTGATAAGGGTTTTAGAGGGTCGTAATTCTTGCAGCAAGAATTTTTGCAGTACCACTATAAAAATGCAATCTTTAGTGAGTGGTGGAGGCCCTTCTTTGGAGGCTGATGCTGTCAGCATTTTGAGGTCAATTACTCCATCTCTTGATCCTTCCAGGCATAAAGGGCAGGCAGGTATGCTGTCAAATGCTCACTCGTTTAACTTCCTGATTCAATTTAGTGATTTTCTTTTTCGAACAAAATCTTCCAGTGATGATGAATGATCATTAGGTTTGGGATTTTGATTCAGTTCTTTGAATTCTACACGGTAATGTTGCAGTTATTAGCTTTTGTTTGAGTTATTTTAATTATGTTTGATTTGTTTGAAACTTAGAGCATGTATAAATATCAGTGCATAGTTCATATATGATTGATGGAGGATATCAGCGATTAATGTGGTATATAGCTTTTATAGTCGAAATTGTTGACGTTGTAGTTGATTGTCACCTGTATTTATACATACCTGAAACCAATGCTTTGCATAATCAGCTGGATGAGTTGCAGAAAATGTTAGTTTTGCTTAACTTTACTGAAAGTAGGTAACAAGTCTTTAATCTGTTCTTGAATGTCTGATCTTCTACCAGGGAAGATAGCAGTTGTAGGCGGTTGCCGTGAATACACTGGTGCACCATACTTTTCTGCTATATCAGCCTTAAAAATTGTCAGTTCTCGTCACTTGAGCCTCCAACATTCTGTTTTTCTTTTCATTAACTCAGAATTTTCTTCTCTTTAATTGTGAATTTAGAGTGTCTAAATCTTTCAGGGTGCTGATTTGTCTCATGTCTTCTGTACAAAAGATGCTGCCCCAGTTATTAAAAGCTACAGTCCTGAGTTAATCGTCCATCCTATACTGGAAGAATCATATAGCGTTAGGTGGCTTTTATATTTGAATTATTTCCGAATCAATATTTTCGTTTTTCTTCACATTATAATTTTGTTTAGAGTCTCTGAGCTTTTGAAACAATTCATTTCAGGGATGAGGATAAGAAATCTATATCAGCCAAAATTATTCAAGAAGTTGATAAGTGGATGGAGAGATTTGATTGTCTGGTTATCGGTCCAGGACTCGGGCGGGACCCGTTTCTCCTGGTGTGTGTGTGATAAAAGCATTCAATGTTGCTACATTCTTGCTGCTAATCAAATTCCATATTCTTGTCTCTGACCAATCGAAAAGTAGTAAATCATGTCTAATTTCTAAACGTCGATTTTTCCAGGACTGCGTGAGTGATATAATGAAGCATGCAAAGCAATCCAATGTACCAATGGTTATAGATGGGGTAACCACTGAAACCACTAAATTACTTATTGTTGAAATATATGAATCTAATAAAATTCTTCTTTTCTCTGCCTTGATCAGGATGGACTTTTTCATGTTACAAATTGTCTTGATTTGGTCAGCGGTTATCCTTTGGCTGTGCTGACTCCAAATGTTAACGAGTATAAACGCCTCGTTCAAAAGGTCCTACAATGTGAAGTAAATGATCAAGATGGAACTCAGCAGTTACTTTCCCTTGCGAAAGGGTAAATCATTTTTTCGTTTTATTTCTTTTCTTCAATTTTTTAACAATATAAAGCTCTTCTCGACATACATACATGTTTTGACAGAATAGGAGGTGTGACCATTTTAAGGAAAGGAGGATCTGACTTTATAACCAATGGTGAAACAGGTATTATCTGCTACTTTAATAAATACAATAAATGGTTATGCATTTCACTTGGGAGATAAAGAAAGTTATACTCTTTTTTCAAACTATACAGTTAGTTCAGTGAGCACTTTTGGTTCTCCTCGGCGCTGTGGCGGTCAAGGTGATATTCTCTCAGGAAGGTAAAAAGTTATCTTTATTACACTTACACCCATAGTAATAATGCATAGAAATCCCGTTTTGTTCTTGTTGACAAATACTGTTATAACATAAAACTTTCGTCTGTTTTTGCTGTCAGTGTTGCTGTGTTCATTTCATGGGCTCGCCAAAATGTTGCTAAAGGAGAATCGAGCACGAGTCCAACAGTATTAGGCAGTATTGCAGGTTCTGTCTTGTTGAGAAAAGCTGCTTCACAGGCGTTTCAGAGCAAAGGAAGGTCTACTCTCACAACAGATATAATTGAACACTTAGGAAGAAGGTGATGTCCATGTCAAATTGATTGGATTATGTTTGATGCTGTATATGTGTGGCGCTAATTTTGTTAACTCGGTTTTGTGCAGTTTGGAGGCGTTCTGTCCGGTAAGTCCGTGAGAGTCATAGCCTTAGTCATTCGAAGCTCTGAAAAACACAGAATAAAGAAGTCAACTTGTGTCTGGTAAATGTTGGGGTTTCGGTTGGTTGAAAATACTCGGTATAAACATTTATACAAAGTGGTTTATGAGTGAGTTTGTTTGAACGTTTCAGAAACTTCTGTGATTTCTGTAAAACAAATTTTCAGGAGATATATTTCTTCAATTTTTTTTTTAAAAAAACACCTTAAAAGAAAGAAAACAGATGCACTTGGAACAGGGGTGGAGCCAGATCCCGAAGTCAGGAAGTTATTTATCGGTAATTGAGGTACATACTGCACGTATGTAGGGATATTATTGAAGTCGGGAGGGCTGCATTTAGTCGATGATCTGATCTCCACTTAGATCTGCCGGTGTTAATAGACTACAAAGAGTATAATCAGCGTAATCAGGGACGGAGCCACATGATTTTTTCACCCTTTCAGTGTGGCTGCATCATGACATTTTCCTACCGTATTCTGTAAGAGTATGTGCTCGGCTAACTCATCTCGAAAGTTAGCATATGCTCTTAGTCTTTATATATTCCACAAGATATATATAATCTCCAGCAGAGACCTATTGCATCAACTGGGAACTGTTTAGAAATCGGAAAAATATGCACGTACACTGAGTTTTGCTGCTTGTAACAACATAGACACGGCAAATTATATATGATGAATAGTTTTTGAAAAGGAAAAATGATTGTAAAATCGGTGTAACAAACAGGTAAACCCAGGCCACCGCGGTGCCCTCCTCCACCGCCTCCGCCCGGCCGTTGGCGGCGGAGGACCAGTCAACAATAACATGTATGATGTACCGGAAAAAGAAATTAATCAATAATTAACAGAATCGACCAAAGTAAATTGAAAATGAAGATACGTCTCTGAATTCCTCATTTAAATAGTCATAGATTTAACTAATTTTTTGTACATACAGTAGATCAAATCAAACACACACCAGAATCTGGCAATGAAAATTAACCAGCGAAATTAAATAAAATCACAAATATATTTTCACGGGAAACCAACCCAGAAAAGAAAAGGAAGCAAAGATGATATGAACAATGTTGAGAAAATGGGAGGAATGGGATCAGAATGACACGGGTAGTCCCTGTCCTTAAAGTGTTAATCGCCCCTACTCTCTGAGTTTGCTAAAGGTTGCAGACGATTTACTTTTAGGATGTATGTCAAGCTGGAAATTATGAATTCGGACAATAGCAATTTGCCAGAATTCAGGTGACGTGCGAAGTGCGCCATCAAACGCCACATTCGCCCATGCCCGGCCCCGGCCCCAGCCCCGGCCCCGAGTGAGCCCATTAGTCCTCTCTTGGGTCCCATAATTTAATAACACATACAGCATTTTAATATTTAAAGCTGTCTGCCTAGTGTTATTTTTCCAATGTGGGACACGATAACCAATGCATATTTTCCAAACAACCTTTGATATGCCTTTGCATAATTAATGATTAATCCTTCAACAACTAATCATATATATATTAGTTCTCCAACAACTAATATATATATATATATGCATAACATATTCAACAATCCCCCACTTGTTTGGAAAACTACTATTTTGCCAGACAAGTCCCTGAAGATTTTGTCAAAGATCACATGCCTAGAGGAAGGTGTGACGAATATTGAACCTTCCCTTAGTGTAAATAACTCAAGACTGCACCGAAGTTGATGGTGTCCGTAGATTGAACCTCAACTCCTTCGTGATGCAATCGGAGTTATCACACGCATGTTTTCTTTCTCATACAGCAAGCACTCCACTGCTTTGCGCTTATAAAGCCATACGCCATATCCCATTTCATGAACCTTTAAGAGAGTAAACCACAACTCTCTATAAGAAGCGGCTTCACTTCTTGTTCATATAGGCAAAATGTTTCTCGAGCACTAGTTGCATTAGTGCAGCATTTTGTTAAGAGCGTAGCTCAACCTTGTCACTTTGCAACTCACTGAGCTATCTTTTACTACATATGAGACCACTTTGATAGCTCAAACCAACTCGTGACTTGTTTTTCCCTTTGAACCTATAACCAGGGGTAACCTAGATTATAGGTAGGGTTACCATCACTTATGGTTCGGGTGGTTTAAGTCCCATATCTCTAGTAGTTGTAGCTACTAAGTCTCTCGTCAGAGGCTTAGTAAATGGGTCAGCCAAATTCTTATTTGACCTCACACAGACAATTGTTATGATACCATCTTGTATCAATTGTCTCACAAATGCATGTCTAAGACCAATATGTCTAGACTTACCATTATAGGTACCATTATACGCTTTTGTAAGCGTAGCTTCGCTGTCACAATACAACGAAATTGGAGGCATTGGACTCGGCCATAGATCTATGTCTAACAACATATTTCTAATCCAATCAGCCTCTTGTCCAGCTTGTGCCAAAGCTATGAACTCAGATTCCATGGTAGAGTGAGAGATTATTGTCTGTTTCTTGCTTGCCCAAGAAACAGCCCCACCGGCAAGAGTGAAAACCCACCCACTTGTGGATTTATTATCTCCCACGCTAGTTATCCAACTCGCGTCTGAGTACCCTTCCAATACACTAGGGAATTTGTTATAGAACAAACCAAAGCTAATAGTTCTCTTAAGGTACCCAAGTACCCTACTAATAGCTTTCCAATGATCAGCATTGGGACTGCTCGTGTATCTGCTAAGTTTTGAAACTGCAAATGAAATATCTGGTCTAGTGCAATGCATTGCGTACATAAGGCTTCCAATGGCACTTGCATACTCAAGCTGTGCAATAGCTCTACCAGTATTTTCTTTAAGTTTCAGTCCATTGTCAAATGGAGTATTCACCTCCTTGATCTCGAGGTGATTAAACTTAGTCAGAACTTTCTCAATATAATGAGATTGGTTTAGTGAAAAACCCCCACTATGTTTTTTAACTTTAATGCCTAAAATGGTATCTACTTCACCTAAGTCTTTCATCTTAAAGACCGAGGATAGATACTTTTTAGTCTCGTTTACTCCAATCATATTCGTTCCGATGATCAACATATCATCGATATATAGACAGACTATCACCATATAGTCAGCCGTACTTTTGGAGTAAATGCACCTGTCAGCACTGTTATACTTGAATCCGAATTTCAAGATAGCAGTGTCAAATTTCTCGTGCCACTGTTTTGGTGCTTGTTTTAGACCATACAGGGATTTGACTAACTTACACACTTTATTTTCTGTTCCCGGTGCTATAAAACCCTCAGGTTGTTCCATATAGATTTCTTCTTTTAAATTTCCATTTAAAAATGCTGTCTTTACGTCCATTTGATGAACAAACAGATCGTAAAGAGAGGCTAAAGCAAGAAAAATTCTAATGGACGCAACTCGAGCCACCGGTGCATAAGTGTCAAAGTAGTCAATCCCTTCTACTTGTCTAAATCCTTTGGCGACTAATCTAGCTTTAAAAGCTAAGATAGTGCCATCAGTGTTTCGTTTTCTTCTAAATACCCACTTGCACCCAATGGGTTTAGAACCACGAGGTAAGTCTGCTAATACCCAAGTATTATTACCCAAGATCGAATCCATTTCATCGTTTACAGCTTCCTTCCAAAAAGAAGCATCTCGAGAAGCCATAGCTTCTGAAAATGTTTTAGGATCCGTCTCAAGTGAAAATACATATGGTATTTCACTTACCATTTTATTATCTTGGTCCCCCTCCACCAAGAATAATAAAACATTAGAAGAGATAAAGTCTTTATCTAAACTTTTCTCTTTTCTTGGTCTAGTACTCCTTCTAGGCTCAACTTGTTGTTTAGGAACATCGTTTTCCACAACCGGCCTTATAGGACCTCTAGGCTCAATTTGGAGTGGCACAGATTCGTTTCCAACATCTTTTGAAAACGTATTTTCGAAGAATTTCACGTCCCTGGATTCAGTTATCACGTTAGACTCCAAATCGAGAAGTCTATAGGCCTTGCTATTAAGAGCATATCCAACGAATACACTTTTAATAGCTCTAGCCCCTAACTTAGTCCGTTTAGGATCAGGAACCCGAAAGTAAGCCACACACCCCCACACTTTGAAATAACTTATGTTGGGTTTTCTGCCTTTCCATATTTCATAGGGACTAGACTTCACAACAGTACTAGGCATCCTATTTAGAATATGGCACGCAGACAAAAGGGCTTCACCCCATAAGTTGTGAGGTAAATTTGCATGATTTAACATGCAATTTATCATATCCAGAAAGGTACAATTTTTCCTTTCAGCTACACCGTTCTGCTGGGGTGTATAACCGGCAGTTGTTTGATGTATGATACCACTTTCTTCGCAAAGTGTATCAAAGGCATTCAAACAATATTTCATGCCTCGATCAGAACGTAGAACCTTAATCTTCTTCTCAAGTTGGGTTTCTACTTCTGATTTGTATTTCGCAAAAGAACTAAGAGCTTCATCTTTAGTTCTTAACAAATACACATAGCAAAAACGACTAGCATCGTCAATAAAAGTAATAAAATACCTTTTACCGCCTTTAGTTAAAATTCCATTTAACTCACAAATATCAGTATGAATTAAATCTAATATTTGTGATTCTCTTTTAACACTTGGAAAAGGCTTTCTTACAATTTTTGATTTTGCACATATTTCACACTTATCAAGTTCGTTTTTACCAATATCAATTAATCCCATTGCATGCATATTTTTCAAATTCTTTGCACTAACATGTCCTAATCGACTATGCCATAAAGAAATTGAAGAAATCATATAAGCAGAAGCAGAAATCATATTATTGATAGACATCTTATACATCTCAGTACAAGCATAGCCTTTTCCAACAAATTCACCATTTTTCATGATGATGACTTTGCCAGACTCAACAGAAATTTTAAAACCTTTCTTATCTAACAAATCAACAGAAATTAAACTTTTCCTAACATCTGGTACAAACAAGACATTAATCAAAGTTAATTTCTTCCCGGAGGTAAAGTTGAGTTCGACAGATCCTTTGCCTCCAACACTGGCTTTGGAGTTGTTTCCCATCTGAACCTCTTGCCCAACAGTTTCTTCAAAGGTCTTGAAAAGCCTTCGATCGTTGCAAATGTGAACGGTAGCTCCAGAATCTAACCACCAGCCAGAAAGTTCACTTGTCATGTTGATTTCAGAAATCATAGCCACATTGAGGCTAAGATCAGTCACCATGGCAACTAGGTTCTCCTCAACCATATTTACAACTCCGGATCCACTCTTCCGTTGTGGGCATTCTCTCGCATAATGTCCTGTTTCTCCACAAACATGACACTTGCCTTTTCTTTTGTTAGCAGCATTAGAAGGTTTAGGCTTCTGTATGGTTTTCTTAAATTGTCCAGAATTCTTTTTAACACCAAAATGTTTCTTTTTAGAAGAATTTCCAGATTCAACAAAATTCACACTCGATTGTCCTTGAACCAAATTCTTTCCATCGCGTTTCCGAGCCTCCTCTTCAATACGCAGATGTTTTTGAATTTCTTCCAAGGACAAATCCTCAGATTTATGCATCAAACGCTTTGCATAATCTTTCCAGGCTGGAGGAAGTTTTGCAATGATTGCACCAACCTGGAATGTCTCTGGAAGGACAATTTTAACCATTCTGAGTTTGTTAACGATTACTTGGAGCTCATGCACTTGCTCCAGAATCGGTTTGTTGTCAACCATCTTGAAATCCAAATATTTAGAAACTAAATACTTGTTAGTACCTTCTTCCTCAGCCTTGTATTTGTATTCCAAGGCCTCCCAAAGCTCTCTAGGCGACTTCACGTTTGTGTATAGATCATACAGCCTGTCAGAAAGTGTGTTGAGGATGTGACCACGAGCCAACTCTTCATCTTCAGCCCTTTTCCTCCTTTGCTGTTGAAGAGTCTCCACAATCTCTTGGTGGATCTGCATAGCATTCCTGGAAGGACCTGTTGCTGTGTTGGGAGGAGCAGCAACTCCTGTTGTCGGAGGATTGGCAGGAGGAGCACCACCTGCTTCAGTGGTTGGTGGATCCAAATCAACAGGCTGCTGGGGAGCAGGAGGATCTTCTGGAATCGGTGGCAGGCTGGGATCCAGAACATAAGCCAACTTCAAAACGGTAAGCAGGAACTTCATCTTGTCTTGCCAGCGGCTGAAATTGTTTCCATCGAAGCGATCCAATTTCTGCTGGTTCATGATGCGGAAGGATTCTGATTCCATCTTCACACAATTAACACTTTAAGATTGTTGAGAAAATGGGAGGAATGGGATCAGAATGAAACGGGTAGTCCCTGTCCTTAAAGTGTTAATCGCCCCTACTCTCTGAGTTTGCTAAAGGTTGCAGACGATTTACTTTTAGGATGTATGTCAAGCTGGAAATTATGAATTCGGACAATAGCAATTTGCCAGAATTCAGGTGAGTTTTGCTGTTTTCTTCAGGTGAGGGATGAAGCTGTTTATAGCTCTCAAGTGTTGGCCAAAAACAAAACTGCAATGGGAATATTGAATGGATTAATTTCAGGTGTAATGACCTGAAATTCAATCCCAATGAATGCCCACTACTCAGCTGTTACAGATGCCAACGGACTGATTGGATGTATCTGGACATTGGTTCAAAAGTCTGAACTTTTGGACTGGACTAGGCCGGCTCTGGCTCAAAAAGTAAGGCTCTGGGCTCGGAGGCGAGGCTCCTAGCGACGATGCGCACGTGCAAAGTGCAAAGTGCGCCATCAAACGCCACATTCGCCCATGCCCGGCCCCGGTCCCGTGCGCGCGCGCGCGCTGGCGGTGAGGTGCACCGCACCGCGAGTGAGCCCATTAGTCCTCTCTTGGGTCCCATAATTTAATAACACATACAGCATTTTAATATATAAAGCTGTCTGCCTAGTGTTATTTTTCCAATATGGGACACGATAACCAATGCATATTTTCCAAACAACCTTTGATATGCCTTTGCATAATTAATGATTAATCCTTCAACAACTAATCATATATATATTAGTTCTCCAACAACTAATATATATATATATGCATAACATATTCAACAAACAAGGGATCTGAGAGGTAAACCACTCCATGACATTTGATGAGCTGATCGCCGAAGTTCGTGGCACATCGAGACTTATTTTGCATTGTGTATGTCCTTGGAGGTTTGGAGGTATCCAAATTTATTCTAAACTTGCACTTTAATATATTTTTTAATTTGATTCGTATGAACTTAGAAATATTTTAGAGAAGTTATGCTTCTATAGAAGTTTTAGAATTGCTTAGAGTATTTAAAATCCTGTAAAAGATCAATTGTATGCGTTAAATCGAATAGAGTTTAACAGTTCATTTTGAAGATGAGCGGTAGAGTTCATTTGTAATCAATGGAGAGTTCAAGCATTCATAGGTGATTTTATGATTTATATTTGTATTGGTTGGTATTTGAAACAGTTCATTTTCAAGATGAGCCCTATAAATAAAGGGGTCTCGTTCATTTGTAATCAATGAAGAGTTCAAGCATTCATAGGTGATTTTATGATTTATATTTGTATTGGTTGGTATTTGAAGACAGCCTAGGTAGATTCGTTGGGGCGAAGTTAGAATCAAAATTTTATGATTTACATATATATAGACATATATATCAGAATCAAAATGAAAGGGATTCAAAATTTTATGATTTACCTACGAATAATTTACATTTAAACAATTATATTTAAACCGTATGATTGAACCTCAATCCCCTCATATGGTTAGAATGGGGAGGTTGAATTGGGGAGAATTGAGCCGAGGAATAATTTACATTTAAACAATTATATTTAAACAATATGATTGAACCTCAATCCCCTCATATGGTTAGAATGGGGAGCTTGAATTGGGGAGAACTGAGCCGAGGAACATCATGTCATCTTGGAAAAACGAAATATTTCCCAAAATTGGAATTTTTGAACTTTTACTTGTTACTTCACACATTTTATAAATTTAAAATTTAAACTTTTTTTCTTTTCACATTTTAGAAAATTTTATGATTTCTGTAGAGCAGATTTTAAAGATATAAATCAAAATGTTTCTTAAAATATCATTTTGGCTTATGTTGTGGAGTCCGTATCCATGCATCGCAATATACAAACAACCAAACATTCCTAAATAAAACAAGGTCAAAATACTATCGACTGGCTTTAGTTCTAGCTTCAACATTCTCAGTTCATCGCATTGACATCCCAATTAAGCCAACCAACAGCACCCAGATTTCAGTATTTTGCCTAAATTTAAAGACAACCTAAAAATACAATAGAAACACAAGGGCCAATACACGTTAGCTTACAAATGTTATACCAATTAGAGACAAGCTAAAATACAATAAGAAACAAATACTAGAATTTCAGGCATGATCAAAGTTATATATTACAAAACCTACGAGTTAAAAGAGTGCAAACCAATCCACAGCAGAGTGGCATCATTCTAAGATAAATATTAAATATCACATAAATATATAGCTGAAACGTAATACGTGCCCGACTACCGTGCAGCAGATACCCCAAATCTTCCTTCCATCAACCACAACTGCAAATGCAATCCGATATAAGCTAAAACAATCAACCCAAAATTCATTATAGTCGATCATAAAAAGCCACAATGATCAAACCTGCTCAAGAATCTGATGGTGGTGGTTGCTGTGGCCACATTTGCTGAGGCATATAAGGCCGAGCCTGTTGTTGACCATAAAGTGACGGGTCAACTGGTTTTCCCACAAACATCCCAGGAGTTCCAACCGGTGGGGCCTGCTGAGGTGGCATGTAATAGTAAGGAAGCCCTTCGGTAGGAGCAGCTCCAACAGGAAGTCCTCCACGAGGAATAGAAGCTAGCACTTCATCCTTCAGATCCTCCCTAGGCACAATATCAACCAAGAAATCAAATATATCAGTCCTCGTGATTGCAGCAGCAATGTCATTCTTCTGCAAAGTCCTCCTTTTGTTCTCCTCAGTGTGGTTCCAAGCCCGTAATGTTAATTCAAGAATGAACATCTCGCATGCGCGGGCAAATATAACGGGTGCTTCGGCTGATATCATCCGGACATCTTCATCTGCTTTCATTATTTTCTTGATTCTTGCCAACGGTAGGCTGTGGTTCTTGAAATCCGCGACCTGGTCGATTTCCTCATATTGGTTCGCCCAAAAGCTCTGAAGCTGTTGTTGGAGCTGTTGTTGCTGCTGCTGGTGGATGTGCTGGTAAGCTAGTTGGTGTTGAGCCATTTGAGCTGGAGAGGCTGAGAGATTGGCAGTTTGAGGAGATTGAGTCGAAGCAGCAGATGTGGGAGGATTCGGTCCTGTCATTTGGTTAGGTTGATATGGGTTCACATTATATTGCATCTGATTTGAGCTTCCCATAACCCCCATACCTGGAGTCTGACCATTTCCTTGTTGCTCCATTTTGAGTGAATAGATCACAAGGAGTTTTAAGCTTTTAGGAAGGCCGAAAGACTTGTACTACACTGACAAGTACAAAAAGCTCAGATGAAGATATATGAAAACATAAAGAATTAACAGTTAACAAAAACAGAAGTCCGAACAAAGAAATCCAACACAGAACATGATCCATTAGAATTCAAAATTCAGGATTTGATCTAGAATTTGATTAAACAGTTGTTAAAAAAAGTATATGCAGTTGTAGAGCTTTGAGTTTAGCTCACTGGTAAAATTTGTAAACTGCCAATTGCATGGGATAAACTCACCGCAAAAGTCACAAAAGCCTGTTACTAAATATGCTCAGTATCAATTCATAGATTTCTCTAGAAGTGTTTCTAAACAGAGCCCTTTTGCACAACAATGGTAAGAGGATTTGCCCTTGCAGGCTTAATCTCCTGAAACCAATAACTCACAAGTCATCTCGCAGTACAGGGCGACCTATTTTATTCCTGATGCAATCCCCAAAATAAAAAGTACGGTCTTATACTGAACCTCGCTAAACTCTATACCTTTTCAAAAGCTCAAATATGATTCATCAGACCAATATGCCTCTTTTCAAAACAATCTAATCTAGTTATTGGGTCTTTTATAAAACAAGAGCGACTCATTGAAACGATGTATAATATTAAGTGACATATGCATCTTTCATAATTCCTTGTTCAAAGTTCATCTACATAAATCATACCGCATTTACTATACGACACATAGCCTTAACAGAGAACAAGATCACATGAACATAAAAACAATCTTTCAACTTTTCCCTCTTTCACCTTCAAATTATGCTCTTTATATTCATATCTCATACAACTATGCACTAGTCACTATTATTTCTGCTTCCTTCACTTACTTAAACTATGCACAAATAGAGCCACACACATGAATCAACCCCCAAAACCCGGCTCATTCTTCGCACATCAAACTTGAAAACATAATCAATTCTTTAAGCCCAAAAATAAGAGCACAACAA
Source organism: Lantana camara (assembly GCA_037501455.1). NCBI lineage: Eukaryota > Viridiplantae > Streptophyta > Magnoliopsida > Lamiales > Verbenaceae > Lantana > Lantana camara. The sequence continues at coordinate 124,034,147 of CM074857.1, forward strand.
AAATTCCAGAAAAATAACAGAAACCCATAAAAAATAGTAGAAACACACGAAACACACACAAACACACAAGCAATCAACAATACCTCTATACACAACCACAGCCCGAACTTCCCCTTTCCCTTCAGCGATCGGAAAACCCTACAACAAAAGTTCAAAAGAACAAAATTTTCAGCCTCGCAAGTGTTAAATTTCAGCAGAATCGAACTGTCGAAACTGATAAGTAAGATAAACAAACAAGTTTCCGTACCTGGGCTTTGCAGTTGAAACTGGTGAACGATAATTTGGGGGAAAAAGAGAGAATATACCAAATCAAGCTAGGGTTTTGGAAATAAATAGCTTGCTGAATCCAAACCACATTCGCTCAACCCTATTTATGTTTAGTATTTTTGTGTATGATTGTCAATATATATATATATAATTTGTTGTATGTATATCTATATATATATATGCATAGGTGTAGCGCAAAGAATGATGGAAGTTTGGTTCGCCAAACTCCATAATTCTGCACTACCGAAAGTGTCCCTACCCAACTACTATTATTTATTCTTTCAAAAAAGAAATATTACTATTATTTATTATACGTGTCACATTCATATATGTTTCCATAATTTTCAAATTATTACAGTTGTTTCAGTTGAAATTATGCTAATATTTTATATATTTTTGTTTTTATTTGAATTTTTTTAGTTGCTCAATAATAATATTATAAACATATTTATAAATAGTATTGGAGATGGAAATTGAATTTTTGTCCAATAAAGTCAAAACTTGATTCTGCCCCCAAAATTGGGGAGCTAACTCAAATTATGCATGTGAATTGGGGAGTGAATTAAGAATTTTTTAGACCTGGAAAGCAAACTAAAAATTTTTCAACCCATGGGGAGTTTTCTCAAATTTCCCCTTATATTTATCCTATAATTGATATTAAATGTAGTATAAGTTCAGTCAATTCTGATTTGAGTTAGAATTTTTCCATCTATCTAATTGGCAAAAAAAAAAAAAAAAACTTTTTTATTATTTTGTTTTATAAGTCATTTCTATAGATTGAGTCAGGTAAAATAAGTGTAAAACTCTTCCTACCGATATTTACGGTATAATTAAAGACTCGAATGCAATACCTCTATTAAATTAGTATAACATCAAACCGTTAAAATACATCTAATTAACAACAAAAATCTTGTATTTATTATAGATAACATACAATAAAACCCTTAAATACTTTCATCTATTAGTATCTTTTCTATTAAAGTTTTCAATGGTCTTTGGACAATAAAATGGCTATCAAGTGGTATGACCAAAGTGAGGAAACATTGATTTCGGATTGAATTTATAGAGAAATATTATATGGGTAATTAACGTAATTAATCTTAAATTAGATTGGATAACCCAAAAAGTCCAACCAAAATAAATGAACATGTGAATCTTTTATCATCTTTCCCCACTAAAAACTGACTTTTTGCTAAAGTAGTAGACATGTCATTAATGCATTGTTATACGTAAATGGACCCTCTATTCTTCTGGATAACCAAAAAGATGAAATTAATAAAAAATTTAATCCCGAAGTTTTAGAACTATTTTTTTTTTTCCCATAACGAGATTTTTAAATTTGGACCTTTTTCCAGCCAATCTTGAGCGGCCAAAATACCTTTTTTTTATTTTTCTAAAAAAATATTGTATTGAATTTTAAGAAACCTTAAAATCTTTTAAAAAAGTAAATTTATTTTTCTGAATGATATTTTATTAATTTCCGATAGAATTGGCTGGTCCGATCATAAAAAGAATTATTATAATATAATTTTTAGTTATGATGTACGAATATAAACATGACAAAATAGACACGATACGGTTCGATGATACCTTTTTTTTTTTTTTTTTTTTTTTTCACCTGAGGAGTGTTAGACACGATATCCAATATGATACAACATAATAAAATAAGAGAGTGATAGATGAGATTAATTTTTGTGGCTTAATTTAAGTTAATTTATATTGCGGGGAATTCCCGTAAACTCCCCAAATGATAAGTCAAATTCCTTTTATCTCCCCATTTTTAAAAATGATGTATTAAAACTCAAGAATCGCGTATCTAAACCCCCAAATGATGTATTTCAAATACATGGAAAAAATCACGTATCTAAATCCCAGAATCGCGTATCTAAAACCCCAAATGATGTATTTGAAAATGGGGAGCTAAAAGGAAGTTTTCAAACCCATGGGGAGTTTTTAAAAATTCCCCCTTTATATTGGGCTTTTTAATTCATATTAAGTACGATTAGATTATCTTAATCTACTGTTTCATACGATAAAATAATTTTTCTATTTAAGAAAAAATTGAGAAAAAAAAGGGAGTAGTGTGTCAAAACTGTAATCTCAGTTAATCGTATCCCCCTTGTCGCGATTACAAAATGAATTCAATCTGTGAAAAAAGACGGGTACGCGCGGGCTCAGACATTCACGCGCTTAGCCCGAAATCTGTCAGAAATCTATAATCTCTAATAACTAACAGAAAATTAAATGGTATTAATATCGATAAAATAGTCTAATCTCACCTATCTAACACTTTCTAATATTTTTAAAAGTATTAGTGCATCATAGATTTCTAAAGAAGTCTCTTGGAAGTCCGTGATGTTTAAATATTTATGAATTCTCGTTTTTATTAATTTAAATTTTTAGATAAAATGGTCATTTAATACTACCAATAGATTCCTCTTCAAAATTTAAGTAGCTAGTTAATACTGCTAACAAATTCGTCATGAGTCATGACTCAGTCTCCTTAGAATTTTCGCCATTTCTTGTAGTGAAGAATAATACCCTTGTTTAAATATTAAAAGAAACTCTGTTATCATTAGTCATCTTTAAACATAATTTAAACTAACTTGCAAAGTAACATTTCGCATAGGCATAGAGTTAATTAAAATTAGTAAAACATTAAAACTTCCTACCATTAAACCATTAAAACACCACACTTTATCCATGATAGACGTGTCCTCAAAATTTATAAGCTTTATTAAAGATATGCATCGGAACTTATCGTACCATTAAAGTATAAACTTTATTATAATAGATGTGTTAGAATCATACCACTAAAATATAAAAATTATCAATGATAGATGCATACCCAACTCGAATTCGACCCAAGCTGATGAAAGAAATTTAGGAGGCCCCCCTAAATTTTCATTTTTTTAAACTTTTATATGTATATTTTTACCCTTTAATTTTTTATCCCTAATTAAAAAATTTACCTCTTTATTTTTTATATTTTAAATTTTCACCCGTAATATTAAATCCCGGTCATCCCTACTTGTGGGTGAAAAGAGATGCATAATGCACCATTCCATTAGTCTAAAACTTTAAACATACTTGTGATACATACTTCCATAATTATTACACATACAACACCTACAAGAGGCTATACAACAACAAGAGAGAAATACACTTACAAGAACCACAGTACCAAAAAAAAGCAGAGCAGCAAACACTTAAACAAGCCCTAAAAGCAGTACAAGATAGCAACTCTTAAGGATTTTCAATCTAATAAACATGACAACAAACAGCAAATTGTCTCTCCTCCATTTATTTACATGGCTCTCACTTATTCCCACTCTTTCAACAGATCTTTCTATTTTGTGGCTGCAATGATGCTTGGCCCTTCAACCTGAAACATCATCCACACACACACACAAAATATCATCAGAAAAAGAAGCAAGAATCAAAATATGGCCATTCATGAACTACTTTATGAAGTTGGGTATCTGTCATTTGTCCATTTTAAAGCACACATTGGGATTTCATCATGTTTTTCTTCCTCTTTTTCGTGTTTCTGTTTCGTCGGTATCTAATTTGATGATGCCGTATAGTTATAGTGTAACTATAGATATTGGTTGAATCGGTAAGAAGTTGGAACTATTGGATGTTAAAGAATTACAGGCTATGAAAGGGAGAAGGCCCACTGGTTGAATCATCGAGGAATAAGATGCAGGGCAGGCCTTGAATATGCATGTCATTTTCATTATCACATAGATATTCTTTTGTATATGTACCATATTGTTTTGTCTTAAAAGGAGAGAAGCATCAACTTTACCATGAATTTGGCTCCCCAGATCTCTTCCTCTTTAGCTGGAACAGCTGTGATCTTATTTTTCGGGTTCTCGTAGCTTCTAATCTCCCCCACTGCTGTCGAAAAGAAGCATCCTGAAAATATCAAGAAACAAAAGCCATTTTTAATATTTTTAAAAAAGAAGTTGCTCAATTATCGTCTTCATCATGTGCCAAAATGACAAAGTTTGCCCCCACTCACCTTGCGGGAAAGAAGCGAGCGACTTTCCGCAAGCGCCCTTGAGCAAGTCCGCATCATCGGCAAACGCCACGTATCCATCAGCAGTAATTCCCCAATAGAGAGGAACCTTGGCGTGTTGGTCCTGTCAAAACGCACACCCCAACTCATTTTTATTGGCAAACAACTCCAAACTTCAAACTAAAGAGAAGTATTCAAAATTACACCCAGAGTACACACCGTAGCCACAAATAAAGTAGAAGTGGACTTGTCGAAAACGATGAATGCAAATTTCCCTTCCAAATGGCCCACGACGTGGTTTGGAGGATAAGGTGCCCTATCGCGAAGCGTCTTGTAAGCTTCAATCATCAAAAGCACCTCGTTTGCAGATTTTCCAAGCCCATACTGCTGCTTGAGGCTTCCGAGGTTGTCTAGCGCTCCTTCGAACAAACAGAATATTTCATCCTTAACCGCAAATGATCTGCAAATCCTTACCCGAATTAGGTTCGACAACCACATCATAAGTCATCACAACAATTATAACAGGATCTATTGCTGACAAGAAAGGTAAGGGCCCTGTTTTCAACTCCAATCGCAATAAAGTTCACAAATGGAGGTCAATACTAGACACACCTAACATGACCATTACTCATGGTGGAGTGATTTTATGTTCAATGTCTCAATGATATTATCTTTTCTATATTTTTCTTGAAATTACTCAACAAGAGTTGCTTTCACATACCAGAAATTTATAGACCAGCAACCCGGGAACAAAATTCCGACCCGAATCTAGTTCGACCAAACCAAAGCTAATTACACAATGAATGCATTAACGTTGTCATTAAGTGCAGCTAGATTGGTTCAGACCAGTGATGGAGTGGAGCCACATGGGGGCTAGCAGGGGGGCCAAGACCCCCCTGCCCAAAACAAAAAATACCAAATCATCGTCGGTGGGAAATACTGACTAGAATTGACTATGTATCTAGACTTAACTGGATCGAACAGATCGAAATCCAAGAACTAAACAAGAATCCTAGGTTCGATAATCTGTACGTGGCATCCATGCAAGAAAATCAGGACCCTTACTCCTAACATCGAAGATCACGGTGTTCATCGATAATCGCAAAGCTTTGCTTTTTTTTTTTTCCTCTGGAAAACGAAATTAAGAATACTGTTTTGACTGTTTCAGCATCTTCTTGTTCCAATCAGTTCAGTTCTTTAAGCAATCATCACCATCATCGACATATGAAAATCATAAGAGCAGATAAAGTCTTATCATGGACTAATAACGGACCACAAACCAGAAATTATTATAATTATTCCTCTTAAAGCTCCAATCTTTTTAACATCATACCACCAAATACTTTAAAATTTCCCCAAATTTGAGCTTCCCTTGCACAGAACATGAACAGAGCATACCTCGGCTGCAAAATGGGCTGGTTCTGATGAGTGTAAGCTAATTGGACATCATCGCCTATCTGCACGGAAACCGCCGATGAATTCGCCTGCAAGAACCGCGACACCAGCTTCGCCGCCGTTACTTTGGGCGACGGTGTTCTGCTGCCGGCTGCCACCAGCTCTTCCGGCGGCGACACTATTGAGCTGCTGAAAACTCCTAACATCTTTCCTCTCTCTCTCTCTCTCTCTGAAATGAATAGAGACACAAAATACGTATGTATAATTTTTCTCTGTGATTCTTGAAGAGGAGTGACAATGCAATGGAGGAAAAATATGTTGAAGGGCCTTTTGGATTTATAGAAAGAAAGACGAGGGTGTATTTGTAATTTTGCATTGAGAAAGCTTTCTAATGTGACGTAGCTTTGACAAATTGGGATGAGTTGCAGTCACCTCCTCCAAGTAAGGCCTTCTTGCATACGCCTCCTTCAACTTTATGACAATTAATATGTGGTCATGTTTTGCTTTAATAATTTGCACCAATGTATTGGAAAATATATAAGGGATAAACATTTTGAACATCCTGAACTATGGTCAAATTTAGACTTTGCAACCCGAACAAAAAAACATCTCCGGTTGCAACCTGAACTATTTTAAATTCTCACTTTGCATCCTCAGTGTAAAATCCGGCCACTGTTGTCACCGGAGGCACTGACGTGGATACCTCAGATGCCTGACACGTAAGTACATGTGGCCGGATTTTTACACTGAGGATGCAAAGTGAGAATTTAAAATAGTTCAGGTTGCAACCGGAGACGTTTTTTAGTTCGGGATGCAAAGTCCAAATTTGGCCATAGTTCAGAATGTTCAAAATGTTTATCCCAATATATAATAATGTGCATACCGAAGTCAAACGGAGCTGGAATTAAGGCCATTTCAATTTCTTTTGTAACAAAATCACATATCTAAATAATTTATTAGGTATATAACAACTTTAATTTAATAAGAAAGTGATGGTTATGCAAGATTATGTTTTTGGGGTTAATTTCGATCAGGCTTGATACTTTGAGTTTATGGAAAATACTTCAATGAAGTTGTGGTTAATATTGCCAACAGAGGTTGGTCCAATAGATTAAAGACTCATTGTTCCAGATAATGACTAGGATTCAAATTCTTTTGACCACTTGGGGCGTGCGTAAAAAAAAATAAAATTGTAGTTAGTATAAAGTTAGATATTTTATATTACATTTACCTTTAGATTTATTATTGTAAACGAATCAAATTGGATATTTAACAAAATTTTAAAATAACCATATTAAGCTTAACTAAATAACAAACTAAGAAAGTAAACATTTTCTTAATGAATTTACAATCTCATCACCTAACTAACGCAAAATTAATTAGGTGAAATTAAATTAAAAAAAAAACGCCTAATCCCCATATCTAACACTTTCTATTAATACTCACAGGTAAATTCATATATTCTTAAAATTTTTATTTAAAGAGCATTATTATATTTAGTTCGATATTCAGACTAAATTATTTGAAAAATGGTTAAATTTAATGTGAAATATACAAAGATGAAAGATGGTATATGGTAGATATAATATTGATTTTATTAAAAAAAAATTTAGCAAACTTGAGTAGTTTTATATTAATAAAACGTTGTTCTTGCCACTTTGCTTGTGAATTCCCATTTCCCACCAATATTGTGATAAAAAGGTAAATTATACGACAAAACATGCTTGCAAAAGCAACTTAATAAGAAGAAGAAATCACCTTTTATCTTGTTTTTGAATTTTCAGGGGTAAGTCTGAACGAAAGTACTAATTCAGGGGTGGAAAGTGATATTAACCTATAAATTAGGAGCCTTCGGAAATATATAGGTGGAGTGAGGTCCCATTTATGGGTGATAATTCCCGTGTGTCTGCTGGTGGGCCCCGCGGTGGGACCCACAACACTTAAATGACGTGTCACGCACTGGAGGTAAAAACTAGGGGAGAGAGAAAGGGGGTGATCCTCGGCGACGCGGGTGCATTCTAGATCCTACACGCGACAGCGCAGATTCCGCCACGTGTCCGGACATTCTGATATTTGTCTTTTCCCTTCGTAAAGGACAAATGAGATAAGTTGGTAATAAATAATCATAATTATGCAAATAGAAAAAATCAAAATAAAATAAAATAAAAAAGAATTGGTGGTTGTGGTACGTTGAAACTTGAAAACACATGCATAAATAATGTTTTTTAATAATTTGAAATATATGTTTATTAATTATTATTAATAAAGGAGATAAATAATACAAGTTATAATAAAGTGTGGAGAAAATAAGGTCGAGGAATGATGAAGGTGATGTCCCTAAGTAGTGGAATTTTTGGGCAATTGGATGAAGACGTGCTTCTTACCCTAGATATTCCCGAATGATGTGACTATTTTTTAAATTTAATTTAATTGAGAGTCTAGATATACGTAAACAATTAAAATATTAATATAGTTTTTTTTTAATCGTATATATATGAAATTATATTTTACAAAAATTGTGTTGCTTCTACCACTAGGGACAAAACCAAGGGGCATACCGAATTTGGAAAATTTTTAAATTTTGTATATATATTTTAGAGAATTTATATTTTTATTCTCTTAAATTTAAAATTTTATCTCATTAATTTTAGATATTTTAAATTTCATATTTCTTTATATTAAATCTTGATTCGCCTATGTCTATAACTCGAGATGATAGGACATTAACGATCATGTGATTTGATGAGATTATGTGGACAAATTGTCAAATATGATGTGCTCTCATGTTTAAAGACCGGGACATGCAAATGAAGGTCATTTTGAGATGTTAGAGACCTGAGCTATGATTCGCAGATATGGATATATACGGTAATAAGAACACGATATGATATAAATATGATTAAATAATTTTTTATTTTAATTTTATATGTAACGAATAACAAACACAATATTTGATATGACTTAACATGATAAAATATTACTTTTAAAAATATCTATACGTCGTTAAGTCTTAGTAGACATAGAAGGACGTCCAAAATACAAAGATCGTATTAGAAGCTTAGGAATTAAATAATGGAAATGGTTATAGTATAACTTACATGTTGTATTTCTCAATGTGTATTTTGAGATATTTATGGTGAGCCGTAGAAGATAAATATTAAGAGAGTCTAAGATTTGGTACATGCAACCCGAATTTTAATGTTGGTGATATTTTCAGCTTTAAAAGTGCTTAATGAATGAAACCCTCAACCTCAATCTTAGGTTTGAACCAAATCAATTAATATTGTTTAGGATTTTTTATACACCCCTAACATATTGTTTAGGATTTTTTTTTCTATACCATTTATTTTAATTCAAATTGAATCGGATTACTTAATTGTAAATTTTTTCTATCAATGATAATTGTATTTTCAATTATTTAAATATAGTACCGAACTACTAAATTATACTAAATAGTATATTGTATAGAATTACCCAAGAAGAATCAATATTATTTCAACTATATATATATATATATATACTTACTATTATATTAAGACAGAGGAAATATGGTGTCTTAAACTTTTGATCTCTTTTTTCTTTTATTTATTTATCTATTTTTTCATCGTTTCTACCATGTGTAAATTAATTGACACTCCAAAATGTGCTCTTATTTTCTCTCACTTCGATTTAATTTCTTTTGAATAATTTTTTTATATTCTTTTTATCCTTTTTCTCATATTTTATAATCTATATTTTACTATGATTTTTGTTAATATAATATTGTCACAAATAGTTATTATAACTTAATAGTTATATTAATATAGAGAATTTAATTTAAATAAAATTAAATTGTAGAAATTACTATTATATATTACTTAAAAGAGATGGGCAATGCAACAACACCTAATTAGTTTGACAATTGCAATTTTATCCAAAAATAGAGACATGCCTGTTTTATTATTAATTAAATGACATGAATTTGTTCATTTTTTATTTTCTAGAAGAAGTAAAAACTCTAAATTTCGTCCATATCATCAACGACAATTCCATTTTTGCTGCATATTTGACAAACTTTTTCTTATTTCCAAAGTTGTACAATTTATTTGACAAATGTTTTGTTTATTTTACGTACATGGAATGCCAACTCAAAATCGAGAAAATATTCTTGCACTTGATCAGAAAAAAAATATATATATCGCCCTAGGGTTGATGGGTCGGATTTTAATTCGAACCCGGTCGAAATCTGATCCAAATTTTAGTATATTCATCCGATAAAAATGTTCGATGAATCGTATTCGATTATGAATATTCGTTATCCAAAATAAATAGAGCGAATGATTTAAGGAATCCGACCCATTAAGAATCCGAATCCGATATTATATATAATATTTAATTAAATAAATTATTTACTAGTACATAATATTAAGTAAAATGATTAAAATTAAAATTTTCACATATTTATCACATTAAACAATAATAGAATTTAAATTTTTTACTCTAAATGTATATATATTTTTTATTAATAATTTTAAATTAACCTATTTTAAATAAATATAAGCAAAACTATCAAATAATCCATTAAATAACAATTATTTATTAAATATTACATAATTAAATTTACTTTTTTTATATCAAATTGTTATTTTAAAAAATGAATTTTATTGCTAATCGGGTCGGATTTTTTTCCGGATCTGATCCAACCCGATTACATATGGATTCGAAAACAATTAATTCAAATCCTATAGGATTCAGATTCGGATCCGGTTATCAGATTCTCTTATTGGATTCGGATCCGAAATCTCCTGATCCATCCTGAATTTGATCCGTTGACAACCCTGATTCGCCCCTTCAACCGATGTATATAACTGTATATATATGCTTCAATTTTTAAAATGTAAAACTAAAAATATTAATTCGATAAATCTTTACTTATGATGCACGAACGTTTCTAAAAATTTTATTTTGTCGTGTTATGTTGTGTCGGATATTATGTTCGTCTCTCCCCACATAAAAATATAAAAAAAAAATTTCATATCATGTCATATCTGTGTCACCTTATTCGTATTCGCACATCAATATGGTTATTATTAAAAATGCTCTATACTTTATAAACATTAACTTTTAAAAATAAAATAAGCGAATAATTAATCTAATATTTGCTGCTTTATTATATATTCCTCGTCAGTGTAGTTTTCCAACCTAAACTATGGATGATCAATGTTTTCTGTGTACTGAAATCCAAGTTCGTAGAATTTGGTTAATTGATTTCATTATTTTATCAAATAATAATAAACAATTGATGAATCGGTACAAGATTCGGATATATTAAAGATAATTGGAATCAATTCATGTTAGTAAGTTGGTCCTTTGGAGATATTCTCCACATCAGAAATATTTTAATTTCAAATATTTAGATCGTAGCCTTTTGATACTATTAGAAATAATAATAAATTTTCTGAAAATTCATGGGAAATTTCATCAAAAACTTCAGATAGTCAAGTTTTGTCAAAGTAGTTTGGTTGATAAGTTCGTCGGAAGACCAATTGATTTTGGACAACATAATTTGTGGCCGGAAAATTCAGCGGTATAACTTGGTCGGAAACGTGTTTGAAAAGTTTGTGAAAATTTTGTGAGTTTTTAGGCAACGTGAAATTCATTAGTAATTGAAAATTTTTAATGAAAAAATATGAATTTTCGTCTGAATAGTTCGTGGAAAAATAATTATTTTTAGTGCAAACATATATGCTATTTTTTTTCGTTCTTGCGGGGCTGAGTCTCGTTTAGGACAAAAAGAAAATGCTATTATTTTAATATATTATTCATAAATTGTATATTTATGCTTTTACGATATTTGGGATGTGCTTGTTTATTGCAAGAGAAATTAAATAAATAAAAGAAAAAGTGTGACAAAATTGTCCAAATTAAATGATGGAAAGTTACAAGTCTATTACGTTACTTTATGAATGAGCCTGACCAATTCCTTTTTTTTTTAAATAAATAAATAAAATTGAATGAGCTTCACAAGTTGAGGATATATGTTAACGCCCATAGTATTGGCGCATGGTTTTTGTGATGCTCAGTCACTTTAATTGCTATTTATATATCTTTTTCTCACATTTATTTATTTATTTAATTTTTTGAAATTACTTGATAATAACTCCCATTCTTTGAGATGAATATAATACATAATCAATCCTTATAAATTTTAAATTTTATGAATTACCTTATTTTTTAGGATTTATGTCGGTCAATGAGTGAACTGACACCCTTTTTTTTTTATCAACTTAAAATTTTAAAAATAAAAAAAGGGAAAATCTTTGAATAGTACCAAAAAGTTGAAAAAATTTCTTTTAGGTTCCCAGTTTTGAAAAAGTTCTCATTCAATCCCCAATTGAAAAACAAAATTCCTTTTAGGTCCCCACAAATAGTACATGTTCGTACATTGTCTTTAGGAATTGCGTATAATTTTTAGGGAATTGCGTATAAAAATCCCAGAATCTCGTATATACGAGATTTCGGGATTTAGATACGCAATTCCCTAAAAATTGTACGTAATTCCTGAATTATTATACAACCTTGGGGAGTGAAAAGAAATTTTGTTTTTCAATTGGGGAGTGAACAGGAACTTTTTCAAAATGGGGGAGTGAAAAGGAAATTCAGTTTACACTTGGGGATTTTTGAGAAATTGTCCGATAAAATATTTAGTGGTATTTTTCAAATAAAATCTATTTTGAGTATCTCATAATTGAATTTCTTTTAAAATTCTAAATTAAAGGTAAAATGGCTAATTCACTCACAAAATTTAGTGAAAATTTAATGAAATTCAAAATTTGTAATTTTTTATTCCTTTAAGGGTGAAATTTAAAATATTCTTAATTTAAAAGGGTATAAATTGTAATATTACAATGTCATAGGGGCTGGAATTAAAGAACCCCTATTTAATGATTCTTTTAGGGTTCTTTTGATTTTTTGGGATTTTTGGAGTGTGTGTGATACTGTAGGATTCCCCTTTACCTAATTATGCACTAACATCAAATACCACATATCCACATAAACCTATCTGTTTAAATTTTCAGGTAATTTTAAAGAATAATAATAAAGAGGCCCCATCTTTGTGCGTCGCGATGGCAATAAAGCTGCCCACATTTTAACTCGTTTAGCTTTCGATTTTAGTGATGAAGATTTTGAACTTCCTTATATTATTTTGAAGTGTGTTACAGAAGATATTAACATTATTTAGGTTATTTTTCTTTTTTTTTTTTTTTTTTAAAAAGTAAAAAAGCCCATCTTACGAATTATTTTGGTAACCTTTCTATATTATACTAGTTTAATCAAATTTTATGTACTATGGTATTTAAAAAACAACAATCATTAATAAAGAGATTATAAAGTTTTACAACTCAGATATAAAAAGTCTAATTTAGTATCGTGCGGACATAAGATTTATGTAGAAGACTCCGTCGAATGTTCAACTTTTTTTTTTTTTTGTTTGTTTGATATTGTTATCAAAATATTTTGTAGTTTATTTTTATTTTATAAAATGATTACATCATAATTTCATTTTCACCAATAATGGAAAGGCATCAAACCTCAACCACAACCACTCCCACTCCCACTTATGATGAAGACATGGGCTAAAGTCAATTAGCAAAGCCCCTTTTAAACTAATGTGAACCTCATATTTTCCCAATTTCCATGGACTTTGGCCTGCTTTTAATAATGGACATGACTTCATAAGGGAATCAAATCAAATTTTATACTAGCTGATAACTTAAATGGTAAGTATTTGCATCTATGAACTGATAAAGTACGAGTTCGAATTATATTGGGGGTAGTTGGAGAACCAGCATTGATTCTCTTAAAGTCTAATATTTGTTAATTTAATTTGTTATTTAATATTTTGAAATTATCCTAAATTTAATTTCAAAGTTAAATAGTTAAAATTAAATTGATATTATAATGTTTATTTTATCAACAAATCAAGTGATGACACGTGTCAAAGTGACATGTTTTGACCAATCAAATCAAGTCTTGCAGTCAAAGAAAACCAAGACAAATCATATGGCGACATGTGGCGTATTGCGTCACACCGACCAATCAAATTCAAGTCTTATTTGATATTATCTCTTTAAAAAATAAAAATATAAAGATATAATTATTAAATAAACTTTGACTTGAGCAACAAGTCTCGAATCCTATGCCTATATAAAGAGACCATGGGTTGTTCATTCAACACACAACACGAATTCAAGAAAGGTTAAAACCCTCTCTTCGAGTTCAAGAAAGGCTAAAAAGTAAAAATCTCTCTAAAAGTTCAAGAAAGGCTAAAAACCTTTCTTCCCGAAGTTATCAAATTTAAGCATTTGATTCGTTATCAAGGCGTTATACCGGCGAATCGGCGTTATTATTCAAGCTAAATTCACAGAATTACCAACGAGTTCTTCGGCGTTCTTGGCGAAATTTTCCAAAATCCAGCGTTTGATTCGTAAATAAGTCGAAGGACCTACGGATTAACGTTATTCAAACTAAATTTCAAGTTGAAGAAGATCAAACACCAAATTCATCAAAGAACCGTTTGAAGATTCAACAACTTTAAATCTGAAGGAAGAATCAGAGGATCAAGTGAAGATCGAAGACCCACTTGTACTTTAATTTTCAAATAACTTGTATTATATATTCGGTATTGACTAAAAATCAATAAACGCGAATTTTTAGTGCAAACAGTAAATATTTGCATCTATGAACTGATAGATTACGAGTTCGAATTATATTGAGGGTAATTGGAGAACCAGCATTGATTCTCTTAAAGTTTAAGAAAAAAAAGGGGGAATCAAATTCATTTTTGTATTCAATCCATTACTTAAAATCATGTTACATTAGTTGAAAACTCAGCATATGACACATAGGTCGATTCGACTTTAAATATCAGTGAGTTTCAATGCTCGATCAAAAAAATAAGAATTGTTATGCGTTTCAAGAATTTAGAGTTTTCTGGAAGAATTCGATTCTTCTACTCTTTTAAGACGAGATATTTTTGCGTAAGACGAATATTAACAAGGCGCATGTCGTAGAATCTTTATATTTCATGTAATTTTACTATGTATGATTGATTATATATATATATATATATATATATAAGATAAAAATCGCTGTCTTTTCATATTGAAAAATTAGACCTTTTCTTTTTGCGCAGATGCTCCCATACTTTTTGGAGGTTGGACCATTTAGATATCTTTGAGTCCCAATCGAGGTTAGAATCCAATTTTGTTCATTAAATTTCACTTAATTTCCATTTGTAGGATATGACTCAGCTCAATCAAATAACAAAATACTAATGTGGGCAATTATCAAATAGTCCAAAAATATTATTACTATAACCCTAAGTTATCGCACAACGACTATGACGTTGATATATCGAAACGGATATAAGAATACAAATATGATGATAATTTTTTTTTTATAAATTTATCACGCAAGTGGTGTCTGGTAATATAATTATCTGACGCAATGAGATATGATAGATTAATTTTTATAAAAATGTTCGTGTATCATAAGATAAGAAACGAAAACGGATTAAAAAAAATTTATAAAAATATTCGTGTATCATAAGATAGGAAACGGAAACAGATCGAAAAAAGTTACTTTACCATTATAGTTCTTTTCAATATTTTAAAGATGGAGTGACTAGGCTGCAATTGATGTTCCCTCTTGCTCGAAAAGAACCCAAATTATTAGTTTAATTTACTATGAAGTGACACATTTATTTATTTTAAAATTATCAAAGATAAGAAGTTGACACATTTGGAGATTCATAGTATTTGCAGTGGGATCTAAGGATCTTTGCAGTATCTGGCATTTAAATATTATTAAAGAAAATTATATTTTTGGGTTGTCCCTAAAAAGGACGAGTAGAGAATGACTCCTTGTCTTAGGCCTTTGAATTTAGTGCTTTTTCCAATAATTTTCCCTTAATTTTGCACTATAATATGCCCCAAATTGCTAACTCTATCATATTAATTGAATATAAATATGAGATATGTGGGCTATTTATTTATTATAGCCTATAGGTTAGGCAATGTTACTTCACAGATAGCTTTCAAAATAGAGTTATGGCAAAATAGATCTTTTAATCTTATGCCAAAATATGTTTTTCCTCACCTTTACAAGGCATTTGTGACATCTTCTACTTTTTTCGAGAATTTATAATGTTCACGACAATAAATTATCAGATAAATTACGTATGAGGACCAAAAAAAAAAAAAAAAAGATATATTACGTATACACTATTTGTTCCAAGGAATTTAGAAGGAGAGAAAATGCTAAAAAAAGGTAGAAAAGAAAAACCAAAGAAACCCAAAAATCTTAAAAAAATTGTGAGAAAATTACTCTTTTTCATAATTTGATTTTCATGGAGAAAAATTGATTTTTTGTTTTTAAGTTTTATGGTATATTTTCTATACCTTCTCTCACTCTCTCCAGGTATGGGCTCTTTCAGCAAGCCTTGGGCCGTAGAGCAAGCTTAGTACCTTAATTAAATTAAAGAGAAGGTATAGTAAACAATACGATGCAAAGTTATAATAATTGCTCATACATAATTAATATTGGTATAATTAAAAATTTATAATTGAAAACCCTAATTGTTTTAGGTGAAGAGGATAATTCTGCAAAGAAAAATTTGTCCTCAAATAAAACTGTGTGAAACACTGAAACTCATATGAATTGTTTCCAAGCCATCGAACCCGCTAAATTCTCATCGAAGAAGGTTGTTTGTGAAAATTGCAAAATTTAGATAACAAAATGCAACGAGAAATTTTCACATGAGTTGTTTTCGGCCACCGAAACCACTAAATATACCAGAAAACGTAAATCTGGTTGCCAAAGAAAGTCAGAGGCTTTTCTTCTTAGTATCCACTTGAGTTGAAGTCTTAGAAACTGCCCACTGTTTAAGATTCATGTATATAGAAATCAATAAAAACTGTGAGAAACAAAAAATCATAATTACAGCTTCAAAGAGGTAAGGGTATTTTTCTGGAGGGGTTATGGTTAGGTAGATGATATGTAGGAAAAGAGAGCAGGTAAAGGCAAATAATTTCAACGAGTAACATAACGAATCGGTCTCTTCTGCATCCTTTCTTCGACCATGCGCATAGAAGAGAAGAATAAAAAGGCCGTATAAAGCACCATACGGGAGTACCAATTTGTCACGCGTTAAGAGAGGAAACATAGAGAGCAAACCGAAATATATTAACCACTGGAAGATAAATGGTTCTTCAAAAGCCAAGAAGCTTGCTGGCAGAAGCGGAAGCAAGATGGACTTCTCATGTACTGTAAAATTCCAACCACCAATTGCAGAAAATCAAGTCAGAACACAAGAACACAAGAAAAACAACACTTTTTCTTTGTTTTTTGCTTTTATGCATACCTTGGAATGAGAATAGGTAAAACGCGAAAGAGCAGTTGAGTAATCCATGCAGAAAACCACGTCTAGTTGGTGACCATACAAGCTGAATCATAGAAGGAAGACAAGTAGAAATTGTTGCAGCAAAACTAACAAGTTTTAGAGATTGTGTGGTAAATAATTTCTTCCACTTCACGACGATTGAAGTGGCGCACCAAAAATTTGCCACATAGTCTTCGTATATACCTCTCTCAAAGGGGGCTAAGCGAGAAAGAACCTGTTAGGACATGAATTTGAGATTTGTCAGCAAATATGTGCAACAATGCAAGATTTCCCAATATTATTTTTTATAACATAATTCTTTTCAGAACAACATTGTAAATTAACCACAAATGACCCGTTAGCTATCTCAAAATCGATCTAAAACACTGTAAACATAAACATCAATTCTAAGTAATGTGTCCAGAAAATATTTTTAAATCCAAGTCCTCTGGTAACATCTTCCCATCTAAAAAGCCAACCACCATTCATACCAATTTATCATTTGCACACAAGTTCATAAGAGATGCCAGAGCAAACACATTTGCCTAACTAGAGACCAAGGGGAGGTTATCCTAGGAATTTGGGAAAAAGTGTTTAAACAAGAAAAATTTCCACATTTTGCAGTATTATGTACTAAATTTGAGAATAGGACAAGGAACCGAGTGTAATAACAATATAGCTATTTACCTCCAAAGCCGAATCAACACTGTGAAGATATGGCCACCAAACCAGAGCAAAGGTCCCCAGAACCACCAGACCTAGTTTTAAGACCTCAAGGATTGGATTTCTCCGCTTCAAACACTTGCCGAAAAGATATCCAAAGAAGGCAGGTGCGTAATATGCACTCATCTGCAAGCCAGTAAAGAAAAAAATTAATGGTTCACACAATAAGTAGATCATTTTTATATAACAAAATTTTCTTCAATCTTTTAAAAATAGTATTTTTTACACTACTGGTATTTCAGTCTTTTATGGAATGAGTGAAGGCTTTCTACTATTCTATTACTTACTGTCACTATAAATGAAATGATTGAAGGCTTGTTGACTCGATAGCTTTCTTATTTTGGTATAAGTCTAGAAAAGATTATGCTAATACCATTCACCCATCTCTATATCATTCCCCAACTCATTCCACTCCCCACCCAAATCCATTCTCTATCTCATCGACCAACTCATTCCGCTCCCCACCCAAATCCATTGTCACATACCAATCTCCCTCAAAGTAAACAATCCCTTCAAGATACAATCAATAAACAAACATGCTCCCCAAAAGATTGAAATATTGCAAGCACAATGCTAATGTTAGAGAAAAAGGTATGTTTAAATGTGCTCTACAATACAAGCTACATTTGCTTCCAGTAAATGCCCAAAATTTATGACTTAGCATCTGTTATTATAGATATCTTAGTTTAATATATTCATATCTTCAAAATCTTATTTAGTCTCTTTATGCGGAAGGCAGGGTCCTATGGTTGCAATTGGCGAATAAGCTAAATTGTGTCGGGAACTTTTGTGTCACAAAGTTCCGAGAAGAAACTTTTCACAGTTTCAGAATTATGTGAGCTATTTATTAGACAAACAAATAAAGAAGAAATTGAATTTAGTTACAAAAAGAGCTGCAGATTAACTCGGGTTGGAATTCAACTATAAGGAAGATTGCTTTTATAGTAAATCAATACGAAAGTTCCTGACCAAAAAAACATATCAATAAGGAAGTTGGGCTACAAGTTATCTAATGTAAACAACCTTTGGTTTAGTGTCAACACGGTTCGCTTTCCATCACAGATAAGGTGCAGCATATCTCCTACTTTTGCCAAATGTCATGCATGAATTAGAGAATAGAGGTAACCGCAAGACTAACTCTTATCTTTGAAGATCAAAGCAAACCTATTATTTCATATCTAATGTTTCAAATTATATTAATAAATTTGAAAACATCATAATTTAGGATGTCTTACACAGCTAAATTCAGAGGCAGACAAACAAAAGTGGTGATTATAATATACCTATCTATGATGCAAATAAAGTGCCCACATACATTTTTGACCTTGAGGCTCTAAAATTTGAAAAATGTAAGACATTAGGACATTTTATTTATAGCAACCTCATTTCTTACAACTATAAAAATAAAAGTTGAAATCATAGATGAAATTTAAAAATAAACATAAATGTGGTGTTTCCAACCTTACGTAGAAAAATTACCTGCTTGTGATTAAGAGCAAGGCAAAACAACACGGAGCCAACAAGGTCTCTGTTCGATAAAATCGCCGCAACAGCGACAGTGGTTAACCCCAAACTAATACAATTGTACTGAAAACAAAACAATAGACATTAAAAAAAATAAAAAATAAAACACATCGAAATAGAAAGATAATACAAATGACAATAACAAATCGCAAGTGGCACAGTGAGAATATGTTCCAAAATACAATGCATACCTGAAAATGGCCATGATCAATCAAGATAAAACATGGGTTCAACAAAATCATTAGAGTGTGCCAGGCCATATTGCTCTTGTCCTCAGCGTGTTTTTGAGAGTAATAGACAGTTGCAAAATAAAGCATTGCAGGAAAGAATATCATCAAATCAGACATCAGAACTGTCCACCTCATCAACATCTTCCTACATACGAATATCACAAAGATAGAAGCAATTAGATACGTATTGTTTTCTGTGATCCTCAAGGATGAGAAAAGTTGTCGACAAATTTCAAATCCAATAATATAACTTTTAAGCCAAAGCTTCTTTTGTCAAGGAAAGGCATAACTCCCTTGCAACTTAAAGAGTTTCTACAAAGCAAAGTATGTTATGTGTGTTTTGCGGACCCATGAATTTTTCAGAGTGTGGCGCTTCAAACACATACCAAATTAAGTTTCAAGTAGAGTGAAAGAAGAATGTCGGTTAATAGATCGTTCGTCAATGCCTCGATAAGCTACTAACTTCAGATAATCAAGATCATAACATTTAAAGAGTATGATGATCGTAAAGCATGAATACTAAACCAAAATACATGAGTATCGATTAATAAAATGTTAAGTAATATGATAAATCAAACGCCAAAATTAAATCGAAGAGCGGCTAGTTAAGAAAAAGTTTCAATAATCAGCATACCCAGTGTAAGACTCATATCCACGTGAACTGAAGAGTGAAACCGATGCAGGATCAAAGAATTTCAACAAATGACCATGAAAATAACTCTGGTAAGCAGTTAGTGGAGGGTAATCGAGGCCCCAATATCTAAGATCATTTGCGGTGCTGTTGTGATACCATTCCTTGATAGGAAGATTAACCGTGATCTCCATCCAATGGCGCTGCGCCTCGTAATCCCCAAACATTGGCGGCGTGTTTGCACCGGAGTAGGGGTGCATGGCAACCGCAAGGCGAATCAAAACAGCAAAAAGGGATATGCATAGAAACCATGATTTTGTGCTTCTCGTAGTGATGAATGACCAAATGTTGGAGACCGAATCGGGTTCCCATTGAGCTATAGGTTGTGTAGAGTTGTTTGTGCCGCTGTTCTTCTTTCTTATCCCCATTGCATCTGCGAGAGAGGTTATAGAGTCATCTCGAAAATACCTAAGAACATAGAAGACTTTAATGATATCAATCTGGAAAGAAACAGCGAGTAATGAGATGATCAACACTATCTTACGAATTAAAATATACAAAACCCAGATACTTCTTCAGTTCCCACAAATTCAACTTGTGATTGCTAAAAAACCATAATTTTCATCTAGCAGAACATTAGTTTCAAACCATCTCCACAACAAATACAGCAAACCAGTAAGACAATAAATATTCTCCACAAATAAAATGAACATAATCGGGTAATATCATCAATAACCCATTTTATCCAACTAATTTGCAGATAAACGTGCAGAGTAACAACAATTAATTTTTTTAAAAAAAATTGGCAACACAAAAATCGAAGATAATAATGATTTGTCTAATGTTTCACGTTTCTAGCTGCTCAATTTCAAATACACATCAAATTAATAGTCTTTTTCTTCTGCTCACAACTAAAGGGGGTAAGAGGAGGGAAAAAAAAGATTAGAAAAGACAAATCTGACTAACTCTTGATGGAGAAGAGATGGGGGCGTAGCTGTTGGCTGGTGGGCGGTGGCAGAGGCGATGGGATTTGGCGGTGGCGAAGATCAACGAGGCGGAGAGCCGGAGAAGAAGAATGAGATGTAATTTGGGTTTGACTTTTCAATCCAGAGCAAATTACATTTTTTTCCCCATAAGATTAACCCTTTGCAAGTTTAATCCCATATCTTTAAAATTAGTCATATTTAACCCCATAATTTCTGAAAAATTATAATTTTGGTCCTATCCGTCAAATAATTTACGAAAAATGCATTTTTTTGGTTAAGTGTAATTTGTGAGAAAAGTTACTATTTATTATTATTATTTTTTGGCTTATTAATATCCTATTTTAGCATCTAAATCAACTTTTAAACATTACTCTTAATCAATCTCATTAAGGTAATATGAGATTAAAATGAGGTATTAATAAGTAAATTCCCACAAATAAAACCTAATGAACAATAACTTTTTCTCCAAATTGCACTTAATAACAAAAAATACATATTTCATCTATTATTTGACGAATGAAACCAGAATTGTAACTTTTTGAAAATACTGGGACTAAATATGTCTAATTTCAAAGAAATGAGACTAAAAGTACAAAAGGTCAAATCTTATAAGACCAAAAATGTAATTTACTCCTCAATCTTTCACTAATTTGCTGGGAAATTTGGAGAAGGGAAAACGTGTGCAATTAATAAATATCGAATACGAATTTTTAAAGGATACAACTTTTTTAATTTATATTCGTTCTATTTATTTGGAATATGGAATATTTGTAAATGGATATAACTTATTGGATTTTTTTATCGAACACATATATTAAAAATCGAATAGAATTCAATTGACTATAAAAATGTGAGATGTAGACTATTTATTATATAGCTTAAATGATGCACGGATACTTTTAATAATAACATTTTGCTTTGTCGTCTTATCGGGCATTACTCTTGTGGGAAATTCAAGAAAAAATTCGTATCATCGTATTCATGTCATATCGTATCCGTGAAGCAGTGTCCGTATCCGTGCATTATAGACTTACATTAAGCAATAGTTCCTTCATACACAACTTTTAAAATAGAGTTATGGGAAAATGGCTTTTTTAAAACGATGTCAAAATATGTTTTTTTCTCGCTTTATGAAGTATTTGTAATATCTTGTATTTTTAATTCACGATTCTACTTCACATAAACCACATGTACATTGTTTAGTTCAAAGAATTTAAAGCAAAAAATGCTGAGAAATAAAAAGAAAATAAAAGAAACCAAGAGTAGCAAGCTAAGCTTAATACCTCAATTAAATAGAAGGTCCAATAAACATTAAGTTTATATTATACGTTAAAGTCGAATATTTGACATAAATCTCTTACACTTAACGTTCATAAAAGATAAAACTAAGATACAAATCAGAGCAGTGGTCTTATATTGTTAGAAAATACGCTCATTTGTCAATAGTTACAACTTGATCTAACGTAAGAGACGACGCGCGGCTTCATCCGACGGGCACGACCACCCTTGGAGACGTAGAATACGGTACACGAATACGCCTCCAATCGCTCCGATCGTAGGGGCTACAATGTATATCCATAGCTCGTCCATTCTCCACGAAACTAGAGCAGGTCCTATCGATCTAGCCGGATTCATCGACCCTCCTGAAACAGGTCTGTTCTTGATCGTCAAAATATAATTTCATAAATAAAATAATTTCGTTAGCTTAAATTGTTAGAGACGAGTGATATTTACGACTCTAAAGTCCAAAAAAACATTGTACCCCGAGATTAGGACCCCTAGAAAAATAGCCACTCCTGCTGCAAATCCAGAGGACTGTCCTAGCTGCAACAATATATTTTATTTGTTTTAGGTTAAAAAGAAGTTATTTAATTGATTTGATATAAAACATTTAATGAAAGCACTTAACAAAAACTTAATTCTTTTCTACTTAAAGCAAATGCATTACGACCATTGTTTGATTTGTTATTTTTACAAAATTTTAAACCAATCATACACAGTCAAGTATAAAACAAACTTCCCCTCGTTATATTGCTTCTGCCGAGCCATATACCGGCTAGAATTAACCCGAACATTAAGAGATCTTACAGATTGTGGATCATTGAATAAGGATGTTGTCAAGAAGAGAATGATGAAGGTTGCAATAAACTCCACCCAGAAAGCTGCTGTAGATCCATGGATTGGTTTTGTCATCATAAGCTCTGGTTTGATGCCATAAATCAACCCTCCTAAGTATGTTGCCAAGGCTGAACCCCCAACTTGTGCAAGTACATAAAGTGGAACCTTCAAAGAACAAAGATTATGTATGCATAAAAGTGCAAAAAATTCTGACTAAAATTTACATTTTCTTGAGAAAAGTTGTTACCTTGGACCATGGAAATGGACCTACGGTTGCAAATGCAATTGTGACAGCAGGATTAACATGAGCTCCAGAGATGGAACCTATGGTGAAAACTAGAACTATCACTGTTAATCCTGCAGTTGCAGCGTACTCCATTAGCCCCGTTTCGATTCCCATGAAATGCATGTTCGCCACGATCGCGCAGATGCAGAACATCAGCAGGAATGTTCCTATTGCCTCCGCCATAACCTGTGGTTACAGATATCGTTGCTATCAGGGATGAAGTCAGAAATTTTAATTTTGAGAGTTTCGCGAAGTATCAAACGTGCTCTTTGTTCGGTTCAAGAAAGTTTTAAGTGTTAGTGGAAAGATCAATCTTTACTTTCTTTATTTTGGTTTTGTTTGAGGTTAAAGGACTGTCCTTACCGGCCACCTTTTCACTTCGAGGGATAGAACGAAAATACTTGAAAATATACGAAAAATCACCTTTCGGACGAGGCGTAGATCCATTTCATAAGGCAGGTTCAAGAAAGTTTTCTTTGGAACACCATTTCCATTGGCAGATGCAGTGTTGTATCCCAATTCTTGATCATTTCTGGGTTGGCTGCTTGTCGAGGCTCCTCCTCTCGAAATGTCAGGCAGGGTCGAACTCTGGAACGTTTTCATGCTTCGTCTTTTCGTCGTACCTAAAAGGGTATCAAATTTCCAAGCCAGTTGGAGTGATACTCTTTCTAAGAAGCTAAAATCTTGGAAAAGAATATAATTCAAAGTAGGCTCGGAATTTGCATTATTTGCAAGTGTTTATGCAGTCCCAAATGAGGAAGGTAGCAGTGTAGTAGATCATATTTGTTAATTCACATTGCTTAGGCCTCTTCTTTTAAGTGAAGGGCAAAAACTGTGAGAAGCTGGAAAACTGGGGCTACTTGGCTTAGCCACACAATACTTGTGTTGCTCCCAAATATTACATGAAAAAGTTGCTCATGCTTATTACATGTCCAAATAAACCACATAGGTTGATCCTCTCTACTTACTACTAAAGTAAAAATGTAATGTAACGTGTATTGCAGCTGAATCTGAACTAGAATTTTCCAGTACGCAATCTATGTACCATAGGAATTATAGGACATTCATAACAAAACTTCTCATAACCCGAGAACCCAACCCAACCCAAGAATTAACCTACCAAGAATCCGAACCCGCGACTTCATAAGGGGCACGAAACGAACAATCGTGTAACATCAATAGTAGTTGCTAGTAACTTTGTGTGGCACATGTAGAGTGACAACTTAGTCGTGAACACCAAATAAGAATCAGAAATGCTCAATGAAACATCAGCTTTGATCAACTATAAGAAGGACAACACTCAAACAAACACAACAGACTTTATTTGTCAATGACAGTAACAAGTAAACATTCCGACTATCGATGGTTTCAAAATCTAGTGGTAAAATTGAAGTTAGCGCACGTGGTCTGACGTCCCAACAACGTATGGCTAAACCCAAGCCTCGAACTCTCAACGTCGAACTCCAACAAGTTGTCCTCGAGCTGATGTCCTCCTATGACAATAGAAGTCATCGGTTTCTTGCCCCCATCGACAAATGCCAAGCAAGCCACCTTACTGTTATTCACATAAACCATCGAATTGGCACCAAACAACGTCCACGTCACATTGTTTTCTAGCATGAGATCGATTTGAGGGACACCGGGTCCTAGACGCGTGCTCCCAAGGCTAGATGCCTTGTAGCACGTCCCGAAAGGAGCAACAGGATTCACCCTAGGGACCTTGGATAGTGCCTTGGTGAATGCTTTAGTGATGGCATTGTAGATTGAGGAGTGCAAGACTGTGTAAGGCACGACCGTGCTGATTTTCGTGCCCCCGTTGCCTTTCTGGTTGATTTTAAGTAGGCTCGGACTCACTTGGACGTTTTTGCCATTGACACTTACGGATTTGACCCCGATAAAGTACTCCATCGACGGCCAGGATCCGTCAGGAAAGTCTTTCAGAATAGGATATGAAGTAGTGATGGAATTAACAAGAAGTGGAGTGTAAGTGAGCTGATTCGAGATTGTTATCCCCGGTAGCATTACGTAAGGGCCGCCTCCAATGAAGAGCACGCCTTTCGAGGAACTCAAGCAAACCGCGAACTTTTTAAGGATTCCCAATTCCCGAGACAACAAGGAAGGGAGTGAAGCATCACTCCTACCAAATCCAAGAATCCCCTTAACCCCATTGGCTAGTTTCTCCCCAAGAAACAAGGAGCCACAGGAAAACAAGCTGCGGGTACGGACAAACCGGCCCGGGTTGGACCCATCTGTCGATTGGAGAACTAGAACATCAGTTCCCAGTTCTCCAATCTGGGCCGACCGCTCCACCGTGTTGTACACCACGTTCGAACACGTGTGGTTGTTGCAACCGGGCCTCGGCCCGTCCCAACAATTGCCACAAGATTTGGACTTAGCTAGTAGGCATTGTCGGGAGCCGCAAAGAGCGGGCCTATAAGTGGAGCTGCTATACTCGGCCCGATCACACGCCACCCATAAGGCTTTCCCTCCTACATCGAATGTTAGCTTCACGGGCTTAAGAGGATTTCTTTGGAAGATGGTGGTTAGGTACTGACTGGTGGATCGGTCTTTCGTGACAGGAATAACGAGGGCCCGGGGAACAGAGGATAAGAGAGAAGATAAGAGGGAGAAGAACAGAGGAAGAAGACATTGTTAGGGAAATGAAAGGATTCTGAAATCCAGTATGAATGGAGATTTAGGAAATTGGTGCCATTTAAATAGGCCAAATGCAATTCTTGCAAGTTGCTTCATGGCACGTGAAAGCAACTGGAAACATGGGTTAAATTATCAGGGATGAAGTATGGGAAACAACAAACTATGCTAAATTAGTCCATTATTTTCAAACTTTTTTGAATGTTGAGCTGCTTTAATCTTCAGAAAGCAGCCAACTTGCAGCATGGCCAGCTGAATTTGAATTATTATTGTTCCCCTAATATTAAAACTATGTCCAACTTTAATGATTTATGTTCAAAGTATTCGAATATTTAATATGTCCGTCTAACAAGCCCCTTCCCCCGCCCATACTCCCGTTCGCAGTGAATGGACTGTCGGAAGTTCATGATATATCTTATGGATAATTACGAACAACCCTTGAGATTAACTTTAACTACAAAATACACTTTCAAATCTTCAATAATTATGAAAAACGTCCTGAGATTTAATCTTCAGGTTTTTAAGATCATTGCACACTTCATATGCTGCAAACAAATACCAGAAATTACAAGAAATCTACTGATGTTTGAAAAATATGACAATACCAGGTGAAATGATAGATACAAGTGTATGATTAAACTAGATGTAGTACCATTTGCTTCTATGAGAAAAACCCACATAATATATCCTTAAGCCATCGACTTTTAGCTAAACGAAAACAAACCTGACAGCAATGGTAAACTATAAGCAGGAAACCAATGGCATTGGAGGAATTGTTCATTTCCTGGTTTGATGAAAATGGCAGGCACTAAGAATGAAGTTGACTGTTGAAGATCGGTGGAGGAATTGTTCGTTTCCTGGTTTGATGAAAATGGTGGGCGATAACAATGAAATTAACCATTGAAGATTGGTGGAGCCAGACTGCGGGTGGTAAACACTTGATCTTATAAATTGCATGGAAATGAAGAGAACAATTGTCATCTTCTCCAACCCATTTCTGCGACAAAACTATACTTACACGCTGCGTATATACAAATTGCATAAGCTTTTGTTAACTTCTTCCTGACCCCAATCCTTTCTATATTCAGAAACTGGGAAATTTACGGAAAAACATCACAGAACAGATTCGCCAGAAATGAAATTCCCAAGATGTTATTGCATACTCGTGATACAGAAACAGGAGAATAATTCCAGCAACTCCCTTGGACTAGTATGTAATCATTAGTTTTGAACTGATTGCAAGTTACAAAGCTTCAACATAGCTCAATAATTCTCATACTATCTACAAATACACTCATCAGCAAAGCTACACTCTTATGTATATCTAGATGAGAATTATCAATTATAGTCAGAAATTTACAAACAGAGAATTGAGCCAAAAATTGCTTTCCAGAATCCAGATTTCACTAAAATTTAAGTAGCCTTTGCAGCCACACCAAGTCCTTCAAAATCAGAGCAACTCCTCTGCCCCAACAACAACGAAGAAGATAATCCAAGCATGGAATTTCCCAAGTTAAACCCCAAGAGATAATCCTCCATCTGATAACCCCCAATGACAATTGAGTCTTTAGGGTTCAATCCTCCATCCAAGAATGCCAAACACATGACGTCGTCACCGACAGCCACCATTGAATTCCTCCCGTGAATCCTCCACTTAACCATCTCACTTTGCAAAACAAGATCAAGGATTGGGACATTTGGACCAACCCTTTGGTTTTCCACACCGTTTGAACTAAAGCAAACTTCAAAGGGAGCAACACTTGGCACTAAGGTCATATTCATTGACTTAGCTGCCTCAACATAAGCCTCAACAAATCTGCCATATACCTTGCTCTCCATAGTGGTGTAAGGGACAATAGTGCTTATTTTAGTTCCAAGAACACCATTTTGAGGAAAAGACAGTTTCTTACCAGAAACCTTGATGGATTTGAGCTGTATGTAGTACCCTTCTTGAAAGCCATTCTTCTTGGAAATTAAAGGAGTGTACATCATAGAACCCGAGATCCCACTTTCATAAGGGTTCCCTCCTAAAAAGATTGCACCTTTAGATGAAGGGGACAAACACAAGGCAAATTTCCTACCAAAAAATCCAAAGGAGGTAGAAATCTGTGAAGGAAGAGAAATTCTTGAATTCCCTAACCCTAACATCCCTCTAGCACCATTAGCCAACCCTTTTAGCAACAAATTTGGAGCACAAGAAAACAGAAATTGCTCACTTCTAGCAAATGAATCTGAGCCCATCCCATCCCAGAATCGAACTGCCATAGCTTCTTCATTCAGCTCCCCAGATGTGGATATCTTCGAAACCGTGTTCTCTGCTTGCAAAGTACAAGTCTGGGAATTGTATTTTACCCCTTTAGAGCAACCCCCAATGGACTTCGCCATTGAACACTTCAAAGAACAACCTGTGACTTGCTGCTGAGATCTGAAACCGGAGATGGAATCGCAGTCAGCCCAGACAAAAGGGCTATTGAGATCAACCACAAGCTTAACAGGGACGAGATTTTCGCCCATGAAAACTTCAGCAACATACTGAAGAGTGGAGAAATCTTTTGCAACCGGGATAATTGCAGCTTTTGGCAAAATGGGATTCTGAGAAACTGAGCCAGAAATCAAGAAATTGAGAAGAAAGAGTAGAAAGAACTGAGCAAAGGAAGCCATGAGAGAGGGAGATCTGAATGTTTTTCAGTTTGTTTGTGGCGGACGGCCGCAGTTCACAACGGAGTTTTTAAGGTGGGAACAAGATTTATTATTATTTTTTTGACTATTGGGGTCTTTTTTTAATATTGTATTATTATTTTTATCAAAAAACCTTGACTTATAAGTCTTTTTCTTTAATGTTTTTAATAATTTTATATATGGATAAGAACTATGAAAATATATTAAAACTTTTGGCTGACTAGACTTCCATGTTCTCCACTCCACACCATTATCGGATTAGTTGGTCTTTTATCAACTAATGTAAAAAGAATAAATGATGTGCTATTTTTTACACGAGGTAAGTCTTGAGTTTTTCACCAATTAGTGAAAGATTAATTTTCAAAGTACTAAAAACGTTTTTCACATTAGCATGGCCCTAGCCAATTATCCAATTATTCCAACATTATTGAACTCCATTCACATAGTAAATTTTTAAGAAATACTTGTATTCTATTTATTTGTATGTTATTTTTTTATCTGTATTTATGTATCATTACTATCGGATCACTCGAATTTTATTTCTACCCATGTTGTAGTTAATGCTTTTTAAAAACCTAAGTCAAGATGATAATTTTCTTTTTGCTCTATTTTGAGAAGCCGCTTAGAAGTGTCTTTTTTTTTTTTTTTTTTTATCAGATGAAGTGTCTTTTCACATAGTGCAAAGTGCAAACTGCAATATAAAATATAGTTAACCCTTATTTAATTTGAATAATTAGTAAGAGTAATCGCACTAATATATATTAGTAAACCCATGTGATTAACAGGAATTAATTTTCTTTTGAAAAGGTCGTTAATTAGTTAATCCTTTGTGAAAACATCCAAAAAAGCATAGGAGTCTATCAACCCTAACCAATGGCATATCCTTTGCACTTATAGCATATATACTTATATATATATATAAATATATATTAAAAAATATTATCCTATAATTTGAAAAGGAATATATTCTGGAGCATATCCTTTTATCCACATTGCATTGTATTTGACTAAGATCCACATCAGCACGTTGTATCCAGAAAACAGGTGGCAATACTTTATTATATATTTTATTTTCCGATGGGCATATTTTTATTGTGGTTTAAATATAAATATCTGCGGCCACATACATATATAAGAATATCTAATTGAGTTTTAAACAAGATCCATTGTATCTGGTCGATATTTCGTTCTCAAAAAATGATATCTTTACAATTTTATTTTAAATAATTATTTACAGTAAACTATAATTCACAGACAAGATGTCACTGACAAGACAATATAAATGATGAGACGATGCGAATAAAATATAATAAAATCAGTTGAATATTAAAGCGCAAAACACACTAAAGGTTAGGGTGTAAAAAAAGATTAAAGAGCAAATTATATATTTGGTCCCATAGGATTAGATCTTTTGTAATTTTAGTATCTTATATTTGAAATTAGACATATTTAGTCTCATTATTTTGAAAAGGTCGCAATTCTAATCTCATCCGTCAAATAATCGATGGAAAATGTATTTTTTGCGTTAAGTGCAATTTGGAGGAAAAGTTATTGTTCACTAGGTTGTTTTTTGTGGAGTTCGTTTATTAATATCTCATTTTAGCACCACGTTACCTTATTGAGAGTGATTCAGAGTAATGCTTCAAAGTTGATTCAAGATACCAAAATGGAGTATTAATAAGCAAACTCCTGCAAAAAACAACATAATAAACATTAATTTTTCCCCCTAAAATGCACTTAACGGAAAATATGCATTTTTCAATTAATTATTTGACGAATGAGACTAAAATTGTAACTTTTTCAAAATAATGGGACTAAATATGTCTAATTTAAAAAACATGGGACTAAAATTACAAAATGATTCTTTATTCCCACATATTCTGTTGGTCGACAGGGATAACCATATTGCAATAGTTGCCTTTTATTGTTATCTGTTTTCTAGTTTATGTTCATTGTAAATTGATCTTTTTCGAAACTATTGAATTTGATCCATGTTCAAACCTTCACTTTCATTTTTTTCCTTCTAAATATGACTTGCACTTTTTAAAGTTCTTTTGTCGAAGTTAAAACTGATTAAGTCTAAAGTCTGTCTGGTATTTACTACTACTTTTTTTTTTTTTTTTAACAATGAAGATGCAAATGGATCTTTGATTGACTGTCAGAATGACATGGAATTGAGGGCCGTATCAAATAGTGGGTTCTGCTAAATGCTTCATGTTCCCTTATATGATTTTACTCTCTAAATGCAATTCTTGATTGATACTTTAATAAGTTCTGCTAATTCAATTATTGATGCATGAAAAGTTGAAAACATCAGGCAATGTATGTATTTTGGTGCTATTTAGCTAATTTAGTGGCAGAAATTGATTTAATTTATGTTTAGGTGAAATAGAATTCTTCATATCTGTAGTTTACTTAGTTTGTATAGTAATCACATGGTTGATTTTTCCCTCAGGAGCTTCAAATGCCTTCTTTAACATGTGTTTTTTTTTTGTAGTTTGTAATGATGTCCAATTGGATGAGTTGGCCGAGAATATCATGGCTATGTGTTTGAATCAAACCGATGATGAATCTAGTACGACTACTTATGTTGATGATCGATAGGTAAGTAATCTTTTTTATAATTAATAAATGAATTCTTAATATTTATTACGAATCTTATTTGAACATACTGTTGGAAAACACGAATCAGAAAGCAGCGGAATTTAAAAAATTTTCCCAACAAAAGGACCTTGGACTCGCAATCGTGTAACCAAATTCGTAGAGATAGAAAACTTACTTTTCTTTTATTCTTTCTTGAAGCGTTTCAAGCCACCCAAGAACGCTCTTCTCGCGGCTTGACAACCCGTCCCTCGAAAGTCTCTTTCTACTTCAGAATCCATTGTCGGGATAGCAATCCACACCATCCTAGATTCAAATCATGTTAGGGATGTTCTTAACAATATAACATAAAGAAAGAAACATGAAACGAGAAAAGCATGATTGAAACTCCCTTCGAAACCCAGTTTTGCGAAAGTAGAAAACTGCCAGTCACAAAACCCTCGTGAAAAAATTCATCCTTCAGGATATGGACGAACGGTTTTCGCCATCTTCTTTGGTTCGATTTTTTCATTCGTTTCATGTTGGGTTCAGAATCGTTTCATCATCCCTTCTGATCGTTTTGCTTGATCCTCACTTTTCGGTAAAGCTCGAATCTTCAAAACTTCTAACTTGAAGCTCTCTAGAGATAGTCCACCAACTTGGCTACAATCTAACTAGTAAGGATGCTAGTTCTCTAGTTAGTGTTTAGGCTTAACCTAGGGTTTCGTTTATCTTGGAGAAAGGATGGTGTTCAACACATGAACCAAAAGAATTCTCGATTAGCTCTAAGGGGAGCTCGAACTCCCCTATATATAGGAGGGAAGTGGCCGAAAATCCCTAATCCTTATTGGCTTAGGATTTTGGTCCCTCTCTCCTATTACTTGATCATCAAGTAATTTTGACTTTGACCTTGAATTCAAATTCAAATCAACTTTCAAGAGAGCTAAAAATATCCAAACTATTTTTGGATAATTTTATACTTTATTTATTTAAAATAAATAACTTATTTTTATCTAATTAATTAATTCACAATTAATTAACTAGATTATTTTTCTCCAAAATAAGACTTTCTTTTTAATTCAAAATTAAACCAAAGTCTATTAAATAATTAATCACATTAATTATTTAACACATAAATAAATATACACATATATTTACACACGTGTGAGACACGTGTCACAAGGACACGTGTCACTCACGTGAGCCACACGTGTGGTTCACACGTGTGGAACCCTCTTGGCCCGATTAACTCGTTTAATCATTTTCAAGCCTCAACTCATGTAACCAAGTTGTTGTGTGTGACCCTCTAGGTTCTCAATTCAATTAGCAGTGACCCTAATTAATTAATTCACTAATTAATTAATCAGTCCACAGATTAAACGACCATAGTCTAGCAACAGGTGTTTAACCCCTAGCTGAATTGGAATGTTCGGATTCGACAGAACCTTTAAGTCATTGATTCATGTGAGATACAATCCTCCTACTTACTATCTCTCAACCAAGATCTAGGGCAAGGGAATAATCAGAACCCTAATAATCCGGTCTTAAAGCTAAGTACATTTCATATCCATTTGATCTCAATCCAAGAAACTCTTTTCTTGATGTCTTGATCTACTGCCTTGGCCAAGGACTCCATATGGCATATGAATGACTTACACAGTAAAAGATCACCTTGCATATGCAAGTGTAGGTCCTTTCTTGATTCTCATTCACTTTCATGAGTCACTTGTGCAGCCCCAACATAAGCCTTGAATCAGTTGTCTAAGGCGACACCCTTTAAAGCTTATACCAAAGACTACAGAGTTAACTCATAAAGTGACATGGAACCTCAAGTCTAAGGATCAATTAATCACATTAATGACTCGTGAGATATTTCCTAATCTGGAAGTTTCCATTTCCTGAAATAGAAACTTCCTTTCCCATTTAGGAATCTTCTCACACGGGGCACCTCAGTGAACTTACTTATTGAAGTAAGCACCCTCATGTATCACGCACGTATCAACTATACACTTTGCACCTCCATGAAACAAGGTGGTCATTCTTAAGGGCGTGATCCCACAAGCAAGCCTTAGAGGAGTCAGGTTGGCACTCCCACTGTCTGTAGGACTCATCGGCTTGGAGTATTTTACTAATCATGACTTATGTGATATAGGGCTCGTTTCATGAACCATTTCACCTAAATGGTAGAGTCCTAAAGTCATCAGGATTAGGGGAGTTCTCATACATGCACAGCTAAAGTAAACGCATACCAAACAAGAGCATATAAAGAAATGTTTGCCTATGATATTAATCAATCGTATATTATTTAAAGATTGTCTGTGATACCAGGAAAGTCCCAAAACGGATTATGAATAATCGGCTTTCTAGGGCACTATTCCTAACACATACTTGCTTATGATTTTAGGTGGCAGACTTGGTGAAGAATATGCAAGACTGTATAATCTTATGATGGTGATGTGGAAGTAGAAATTTGCATGACTATTATTTTTGGTGTTATCTAGCTTGGAAGTGCATGGATGTCTGAAATCTAGTTTGTTAAACTTATTTTAAGTTTGTGGGAGTTGATTTGGATTATGATTTGATTTTCATGTTTAGGTTAATTTGTTGAATTATGCAAGAACATGCTTGGTTCTCTAAATATTTATTTTTTATCATAATTACTTGGTTCTGTACTTTGAATTTTTGAATGCAGTAGCAAAACTCTTCTGGAATTTGAAGTGTTGAATGCATTAGAAAATCCCTCTGTACTAATTACTATGAAGTTTTGAATGCATTGGATAATCCCAAAAGAAAGTGAAAAGAAGCCAAAAAAACGAGATAAAAAAAACAGGTTCGGGTCGGGGTGGAAGGTGGGTCGGGTTAGTGGGTTGACCTGAAAAAAATCAGGTCAACCCAAACCCAACCCGAACCTGATAGGTTCAGGTTAGGGTTGAGGGGTTCGGGTTCATTTCGGGTTCGGGTTGACCCTTTTTATGTAATACCCCTACCCCAACCCGACCCACCCAAATTGACAGCCCTAGCTTGGGTCTTTGTCATTAAGCTATTCAACTGTCTTCTAATCTAACTCCTTTAATTTAATCCACCTCGATTCAAACTCAGAAACTGTTTTAGCTCTTACTAGCTTCCAGAAAGTTTTTTTACATGGAAACCCTCACCATTACGTTGCATATTTCTGAGCAAAGGTCTAGCAGAGAATATGTTCTGACTTGTGGGAAAAACTGTCTCAAAAGCAGACATAAGACCCATTTGTTTATTAGACATGAATGTTCATTCATGGTCAATCTCAATGTTGAGATTTCATTTCAACAACCAAAGGAACTACTCCCAATTTTCCTTATTCTCAACACCAACAACAACCCAACAAATAGGGAAAGAACAATTATTAGCATTAATACCAACAACTGTAAGTAAAACACCATCATGAGGCCCTTACAAAAGACATCCATCTAACCCACTTACTGGTCTACACACAACTAAAACCTAATTTGATTAGGATGTCCTTTTACTAAATGATAATATCTTATTTATATAAGATGTTATTACTTGGAGAGAAAGAAAAATAGAAGAAAAGTCAAAGTAGGAATACTGTTTCTACACAGACTTGAGATTTAATAAATCCCATATATATAATCAGGGGCGTGTGGAAAGATTTTTTCAACGAAAGAAATTGCGTGAAGAAATCAATCTACGTGGGAAAAAATCAGTGAAAAAGAAAAATTCGCTCAGAAAAATTTACGTCACTTTCATGACGTTCTTAGATTTTCGAAGTGGGATTTTTCTCTCCATCAACTAGGGTTTTGAAGGGAGATTTAATCATGCTCTTTCTTATCTTATTTCTTGTTTCTTTAATACACATATTATAGTACTAGCATACTCACTGATATGATTTGAATCTAGGACTGGTATGGATACTTCTAGAGGATTTCTACTTTGGAATCTCGAAGAAAGAATCGTTCAAGAAACGGGGATGTTCATTACCAAATGAAGAACGTTTGAGGGCGGCTCAATACGTTTCAACTTTCAAGAAAATTTCAAATCTTGTAAGTTTCTTGAATCCCTAAAAGTTTTGAAACAAACATTGTAAGCCCACGATCCTTTTTGGAAAAAAATTTAAATTTCCGCTGCTTTTACTCTGTGTTTTCCAACAATATCCTCCAAGCACAACCTTCCTCTCCATATTTTGCATGGATCCCTCTCGTATCATTGTTTGCAAACTTGCTTGACCTGCTACACTTAATTGCATATGAATTTACTGCATATTTGAACTCATGTTTGTTATCAAACTCCATCTCTAACTTAAATTTTGGAACATATGTGTATGTAACACTAAATAGAGGATGATCAGCCACACTGGGAATGAGACAGCAGTGGGGAACTTTTCACAATGGGCAAAAGCCTGACGGAGCTATGCCGCATGGAGGTAGAAGGCCCACGGGTCGTGAACTTCTTTTCCCGGAGAAGAAGCAATGACGGTATCTAGGGAATAAACATCGGCTAACTCTATGCCAGCAGCCGCGGCAAGACAGAGGATGCAAGCGTTATCCAATTGGAAGTGCTTCAGTTTATGTTTTTTATTTTAATTTTTCGTCTTTTTAACATTTGTTTCAATCTCTTCTTGTGATATGAAAACCAGCTGAATTTGTTTTTGTTCATATTCTTTTTGTCTTATTTGTTTTAGTTTAGGTTTATTATGTAAAATAATATTTTTTTTTTCAAAAAAAAAAAAAAAGAAAAGAATGAAGTGCATTCTAAATACGAATAAGGTGTCTTTATGTCGCGTTACCGAGGACCTCATTTCAAAAAAATATGCCGCCTGCGCGCTTTATTAGGACTAACTAATAAAAGGCCTAAAGCCGAAAGTGATCCTAGAAACCAGCCGCGGCCCGGGAAAAAATCTCAGTTATATTGCGAATCTTTTAGATAAACCTCTTAAAGAATTAGAAGGCCTAGTATACTATGATGTGTGATTTGATCAAAATTCTACCACAATTTTCCTCATCTAAATCCTTATTACTATCAAAGATAGAAGAATCAGACAAGGGACCCATTATCATTTGTTTCATTTGCTTTATTTCCTCCTCATTCTACATCCTCATCAATATGTACTATCTTTAAACAACTGTTGGCACTGAGAAATTGAAGATTATTATTTAATGGCCCAAATAATATTGGGTATTAATTATTAATCTCATTTATAAGTCTATACAAATTTGGGCTTTATTATAGTTTGATCCAAAATAATAATATAAATTTGTTATTATTTTGAGTTAATTAAATGGGCTCTCAAATCTAATCCCAACTCCAAATCCAGGCCTATGAAGTTAAGTAAGCCCAACATTCGCCTATAAATAATGCACCGGGGCTCACAAATCAGGGGGTTTTTTTCCCGAAAAGATCAAACCAAGGACAAAGCATAAGGATAAGTATCCAAGACCAACGAAAGAAATCAAAGCATACAAGCATCAAACACTTAAGGAGTCAAAGGAATTCAAGCATTCAAACTCTCAAGTCCGAGCCTTGCCATTCTACCTTTGATTCAACCAAACTACACCCGATTTGAGAACAAACATCAAGCCCTCGGATCAATCCACTCCGAAGAATCAAAGGAATTACAGAGATTGTACCACTTTTTTTAATCAAATCAATAATGTCTTTGTTTCGCAATTTTCTTGTATTTTGCATACATTTATTGCAGATTCAACGAAAATTTGTGTAAACAAATTTTGGCACGCCCAGTGGGACCTTCTCTGCCTCTCATCTCTTCACCCTACGGAAAATCTCAAATCCATCATCATAAATATTTTCACGGCATTTAAAAAGGATTAACTCGCATTGAACAAAATGAACGTGGCTGACATCGTTGTCAACATAATGGTTCAACCTCATCCGAATCGGACAACTCCCATCTTGCTACTTCAAAAGGAGCCAATTCCACCACTTTTGTCAATTTGCCCGCGATGATTACCGGTGAGACAAACATGGACGAACAACTAGCTCAGATGGCACAAGCGATTGCAGATCTACAAAAACTCATAGGAGAAAAAGATCTTCAAATTGCACAACTAATGAGTAGGGATGAATACCCCGATGTCGGAGAATTTGGCCATAACCTTGCTTCTTCTCCAAAACATGCTGTTAAGGAAATACAAGATGATGGAGTACCCTACAAACAAAACTTTGTCAGAAGTTCCACGCCTTCTGCAACCACTATTGCATTACTATCTATTCAACAACTACAAGATATGATTGCAAAAATCGTCAGAGATCAAATTGGCAGATCTGTCCAAAACTCACATTCGTAATCAAAGGCGTATACCAAGCGGATCAACTCGCTGAAGATGCCACTTGGATACCAACCACCTAACTTCCAACAGTTCGACGGAAAAGGCAACCCAAAATAACACATTACACATTTTATTGAAACATGCAATAACGTGGGGACCTATGGTGATCTTCTCGTTAAACAATTTGTGAGATCACTCCGAGGAAATACCTTCGGCTGGTATGTTGATCTGGAACCGCAATCCATCTATAGCTGGAATCAAATGGAAAGGGAATTTCTCAATTGCTTCTACAGCACTCGCCTCACTGTGAGTATGATCGAGCTTACAAATGCAAGACAACGGAAAGATCAGCCGATCGTTGACTATATCAACCGTTGGCGAACACTAAGTTTAATTTGCAAGGATAAATTATCAGAAGTGTCAGTAATAGAGATGTGAACACAAGGGATGCATTGGGGACTTTAATACATTCTCCAAGGAATCAAACCTTGAACTTTTGAGGACTTAGCCACTCGTGCCCACGATATGGAACTGAGTATTGCAAATCACAGATCTTCGTTTCCACTAGGAGAACAATGAAGAGAAAGAAATGATCATTGGAGAAATGAGAAGTTTGTCAAAGCTTCAACTAAAGAGTCCATGACCTTTTCGATCGCTAGAAGAGTGCCTCCAAATGTTGAGAAGAACAAAAATTCTGGATTTTCACACAATTCGAATGACGGTCATCGACCTACGCTAAGAGAAAGGCGAGAAAAGGAATACCCTTTTGCTGACTCCGATGTCTCTCATATTTTTTATGAACTCGTGGAAAGAAGGTTGATCAAATTACCCAAGTCAAAACGCCCCGAAG
Organism: Lantana camara; assembly: GCA_037501455.1. NCBI lineage: Eukaryota > Viridiplantae > Streptophyta > Magnoliopsida > Lamiales > Verbenaceae > Lantana > Lantana camara. The sequence continues at coordinate 124,072,798 of CM074857.1, forward strand.
AAAGTGGTAGGGTGACTTATTCCAATTATTACAAATATCATTGGATTATCGGTCATCCTATAGAAAGGTGCTTCGTGGTCAAGAAAAAGATAATGTCGTTGGCCAATGATGTAAAAATAATCCTCGACGATGATGAGGATGATGATGAAGATAAAGATGTTGCTGAGGTGAATCACGCTAACCTTATTACAATCAGGAACCCCTTGCGCAATCCTCAGAGCAAGGAGGTAATCTTTCCTCCATCTACGCTCTTGGGGGCATTGACAATGCTTCAGTTTAGGAATCTAGACCCAACTTTGGTAAAAACTTTACTTGCTGACAAAGGAACTAAACAAGAAGCAACACTTTGCAATAAAACTGTTGAAGGAGATAGATGGATTCTTGTGACTCGTCAAAAAAGACCAAAGCAACGAGTTGATCGTGTTCTTCCACCACTTTCAAATGGAAATCCGAAGCGAACCAAGAACCATAGACAAAATCCACTGAGAAGTTAGAAGAAGTCTCTATCAAATCAGAAGAAATCAGAAAGAACCTGCAAATCAAACCATGCAACTCTTGGAGATTTCTTTCCACCTGTGTCTCTTGGATAAGCCAACATTGCGTTCTCAAATAACACCAATATATTGATGGATAAAACCAAGTTACGTATCAAAATTTGAAAGTCAAATTCCCCAAAAGAATCATCCTAAATAAAGGATGCTCCTTAACGCACGAGCCTAAACTGCATGTTACTCCTTGTTCGCATGAGTATAAACTGTGACAAAAAAAAAAAAAAAAAAACTATGAACTACGTCATGACTTGATCCTCTTTTTTTGGGGTACGTAGGTAACTTGAATACTAAATTTTCAAGTTCAGTCATATCTTCAAACAAATCTAAGTTGCTCTTGAGTTTCAACAAGTTCATGAAATTCCAAGTTTGGGGGGACACACTGCAGTCATTCAGAATCAATACTTTCAAGAATGACGAACAAATGCAAAAAAAAAAAAAAAAAAAGAACACAAAGGGATGCGAAAGAATAATTTTATTTCACATAGGATGTTCTTATACATCAAAGTGAACAAAAGAAATACATGAGGAAGGGTAATTCTAGCCTGAGCCTGGCTCGGCTAAACCGGTGCAACGAGAGGGCGAGTGTTTTACATTTGCCGTGTGATTGGTGGAAAATTTAGGGAGAGTGACCAATCAAATGGCAAGTGTAATACACTTGCTCTTTTAATTGGTTGGGTTCGGCCAAAACAGGTCTGGGCTAGAATTTTCCCATGACGAAAAAGATAAAGTTGTCACACTTTATATAAATTCTTCATAGAATGTGATATGAATGTGCGCCATGGGACTAATACGGCAAGTATGGGACAAGGCGAGAAATTGGTGATGAATGATGTTGGGAGCCAAAATGTTGATTCACAAGATGGTGCTGAGTTACAGAAGTCGGGCGCGGGAGATTTGGGTCCGGTACGTAGAAGCAAGAGGATTCCTAAACCGCCAGACTGGCAAACCGCGTATAAGATGCACAAGAAATAGCATGTTACTCTATTTATTTTGTTATTTAATTTCCGCATAGATTAGTACGTAGTTTTCCTTTTAGTGCTGGAGTCTTGTGTAATCTCATTATATGTTTATTAGAGATTGCGTAGTAAGTAGTTTTCCTTTTAGAGCAGGAGTCTTGTGGTAACCTTATTTATATGTTTGTCAGTGATTGCGTTAAGGGATTTTCAGCAATAATATCCAAATTTCCAATCTCCAAATTCTCTCAATTCTCTCTAACCTATATTTCTCCGACCGGCCGGTCTCGCCGGAATCTTCAAGTTCGAGACGACTTTACAGTCTCTTCCCGATACTTAACGTATCATTGGTGCTTTCATTGAATTCTCTACGATGTCTGACCCAACCAATTCTTCGGTGTCTACACCAATTAGCGAAGCAAGATTGACAGAGTTCTAACACCACATCGATGTACAGTTAGGGTCCCAAAACGCCGCTATGCAACAGTCGATGCAACAATTAAATCTGACAGTTCAGAAATTGCAACAGGACCTATCGCTCGTTCTCTCTCGAGCTGATAAAACCAGGGTTGAAGGGGAGACGTCTAGCGTACTTCGCGGCGGCGATTTACGCCCAGCGGCTCCTATGGGCCCGGTTAATAGGCTACGACTCGATATGCCTAAGTGTGATGGTTCTGACCCTTTAGGCTGGCTATTTCAAGCACACGAATATTTCGTGTTCTATGATGTGCTGGAGGGTTCACGCTTGGCGACAGTTGGTTTGATGTTAGAAGGCCCCGCTTTGGATTGGTTCCGGTGGCGCCAGCGGAATAATTTGTTGGATTCATGGGAGGATTTCGTCAACAAATTCAAACTTCGCTTTGACCCGTTAAATTATATTGATTATTTTGGCATTTTGGCCAAAGTTCAGCAAACTGGATCGGTTCTGGATTATCAAACTGCTTTTGAGAACATTCTGGTTAACGTCACGAACGTCTCGGAGCCCAACTTACAATCCTTGTTTCACGCAGGACTTAAGCCGCATCTGTAACATGAAATTATCCTCCTAAAACCGGATTCGTTGTCCGCCTCATTTGCCCTTGCACGTGAGTTGGAAGCCAAGCATCAGGCTTGGACGACGGCAATACCCCATTTGAACGTGGCTACTCCGGCTGTGCCATATATTTCCCCGTCATCGGTACCGTTGCTTTCCCCACTGACGCAACAACCACCCCAGGGGCAGCCTTCTCCTTCGCCTCCGATTAGGCGTTTGACTCGTGCTGAGCGCTTCGAAAGGGATGCTAAGGGATTATGTTATAATTGTGATGAAAAGTGGGTAAAGGGCCACCGTTGTGGCCGCTATTTGTTGTTGTTGGGCGATGACGACGATGAAGGGGTTGATGCGGATTGGGACGGTGCCGACGCGGTAGTAACCACTGATATCTCCACTTTGCACAGTCTATCGGGTGGTCCTATTCCCCGGTCCTTGCGTATTTCGGGCATGATTGATAATTTAATGGTTGACGTGCTGATTGATGGTGGGAGCACCCACAATCTTATACACCCATCCGTCGTCGAGAAGTTGAGCTTATCGGTGGTCGCCGCACCACCCTTGCGGGTTTATGTTGGTAACGGTGCTTCTTGGTTGTGTAAACAACAGTGCCTCGAGGTCCGTTTATTACTGCAGGGCACGCCGTTTCTTGTAGATCTTTTTGTTGTTCCTATTCACGGGCCACATGTGGTTTTAGGTGTTCAATGGTTACAGTTACTCGGCCGTGTTTGTCATGATTATGCTAATTCGATCATGGACTTTACTTGGGAAAATAAGCTGATTACTTTGCAGGGGAGCACACCAACTTCGAAGGAATTGCCGGATGCCACGGTTCACCTTGAGGACAAGGTGGTTCTCGAAGGGGGAAAGAGTGATATGAATGTGCGCCATGGGACTAATACGGCAAGTATGGGACAAGGCGAGAAATTGGTGATGAATGATGTTGGGAGCCAAAATGTTGATTCACAAGATGGTGCTGAGTTACAGAAGTCGGGCGCGGGAGATTTGGGTCCGGTACGTAGAAGCAAGAGGATTCCTAAACCGCCAGACTGGCAAACCGCGTATGAGATGCACAAGAAATAGCATGTTACTCTATTTATTCTGTTATTTAATTTCCGCATAGATTAGTACGTAGTTTTCCTTTTAGTGCTGGAGTCTTGTGTAATCTCATTATATGTTTATTAGAGATTGCGTAGTAAGTAGTTTTCCTTTTAGAGCAGGAGTCTTGTGGTAACCTTATTTATATGTTTGTCAGTGATTGCGTGAGGGGATTATCAGCAATAATATCCAAATTTCCAATCTCCAAATTCTCTCAATTCTCTCTAACCTATATTTCTCCGACCGGCCGGTCTCGCCGGAATCTTCAAGTTCGAGACGACTTTACAGTCTCTTGAAGATTCCGGCGAGACCGGCCGGTCGGAGAAATATAGGTTAGAGAGAATTGAGAGAATTTGGAGATTGGAAATTTGGATATTATTGCTGATAATCCCCTCACGCAATCATTGACAAACATATAAATAAGGTTACCACAAGACTCCTGCTCTAAAAGGAAAACTACTTACTACGCAATCTCTAATAAACATATAATGAGATTACACAAGACTCCAGCACTAAAAGGAAAACTACGTACTAATCTATGCGGAAATTAAATAACAGAATAAATAGAGTAACATGCTATTTCTTGTGCATATCATACGCGGTTTGCCAGTCTGGCGGTCTAGGAATCCTCTTGCTTCTACGTACCGGACCCAAATCTCCCGCGCCCGACTTCTGTAACTCAACACCATCTTGTGAATCAACATTTTGGCTCCCAACATCATTCATCACCAATTTCTCGCCTTGTCCCATACTTGCCGTATCAGTCCCATGGCGCACATTCATATCAGAATGTCTCTATATCTTTCAACACCAATGTACTTTGCCAGAGTTCCCTGCAAAGCCAACATTTTCTGGACAACCAACAAATCTTTTTCCATGGAGTGATGATCAATTTTGCTTCCATGCCGGAGTTAAAAAAAAAAAAAGAAAAGAAAGGTCTTGGAGTTCATAGGAGGGTTTCAATTTCTGATGATTGATTCCTTTAACTCGATTTTGTCCTTCACCTACAAAAAGAAAAAAAGGAAAAAAAAAAAAAGAATGAGAAAGAGTCGCGTCGAGACAGGGTCTTCATTTGAGTTTATTTGGTGGCTTGGTGGAGGCAAAAGTCAAGTTGAAACGTCTGCGGTGGTTGGAGCTTAAACGTTGCCGGACTGCAGTAGCAAAAACACAACTTTCTGCATTGATGATTGGAATGGAACATTCCTGATGAACCTCCATCGGAAATGAGATCGATGGTGGGTGTGGCCCGAGATTTTATCTCACGCACGTTTCCGGTTGTCATTATGGGATTCACAATGAGTATCCTTGTACTTGGCTTGGTTGACGAAAGGATCATGCGCGGGTCTCTCTGATGTTGAACTCCAGAAGTGTTGGCATCCAGAATCTTGATCGAAGTTGAGCTGGCAGTCGGGCAATGCAAATTCGTGACTTAGGAGATTCCATGATGACGGGGCGAGTTTGATTGTTGTGCACTTCGAAATTTCCTAAATATGTGGAGGAATTTGTTGGCTCCTTAAATTCAATTGTTGGTGGTCGGTGAACGTATATTATGATTCCTTTTGTCAATGAGTGCTAACCTGCATAAAAGAAAATCAAACTAAAAAGGAGATTAAGCATGTCAAATTGTGAATCTCAATTTGTTTCGGCAAATTCTTTTTCGTGGATTGATCTTCGAGAATGTTCCAAATGCAAATTTTTCTATTTGGTGGGAATGGATGGCGGCATTTGGAGTGCCCATTGCCAAAATCTGCCTTAAAAAAAAAAGAAAAGAAAAAAAATGCAAACATCACAGCAGTAGGTTCCTTCAAGAACGATGATGGGGCCGTGTTCCAGAAAAATGTCTTGCTGATTCGGTTCCTGCGTGAATGAAGATGCCAAGTTCCAAAAAAGTTTCCTTCGTAAGCAACGAGACCCAATTCCATAAAAGCGTTGACATGGTCACCATCAGTGGCGGAGCCACCTTGCTCCAAAGGGGTACAATTGACCCCCCTCAATTTTATTTTTTTTAATTATTATATAGTTATACCCCCTCATCAAAGTTAAAATTATACTAGTTGATAACTCGTTAATTAATCATCTTTATGATTAAATTATGCCCCGAAGTGTGCTTGATTTGATATTATTTATAAAGAATTGATGCTTTGTTGTTTATTTTGTAGATTCGGGGATCGAAAGAGAGATTGGAGCAAATTGGGTCGTTTATACCCAAACTAGTGCACACGAGCAGAGGTTGGAAACTGGAATTGAGTTCGTTTGTTGCTGCATAAGAATTGAACTGGGATGCAATTTAGAGATCTACATGCATGCAATTGTGGGGAGTTTCTTTGAATTTGCATGGCTGATGCATGTACACGATGCGTGAGAGTTAATTGAGAAGGAATTAATGAACTTAAGGGTTGACTTTGTTTTGTGGTTGGGACTTTGCTTGAATTGATAAATGGTTAGATTTGGGCTACGTATTCTGGAGCTTTGGAATTTAGTTGGAGTGGGCATCATTTGGATTTCTTTGGAAAACTGCTAGTGGGCTGCGTGTGTACATTAATTAGTTTGATGCCCAATTTGCTGTGGTGGGCCGTGAACTTTATTAATTTGGAGAAGCCCAGATTCTTGTATTAATTTTTGGGGGCTTTGGATTTGTGGGCTGCACTTATACCTTGGGAATTAATTTGAGATAGCCCAGTTGTGTGATTAATCCTTGGAGAGCAAGCTTTGGAATCCAGATTTTAATTGGACTTAGGAATCCAATTTGGATGGGAATTTCTTTCTTTGGGGCGTGACTTTTAGGATTTGTGGCTATATTAATCGGCATGGGACATCAGTTGAAGAGAGTCACGTAATACCTGGGAGCAGCAGTTCGAGTTCCGACGGGGCAAAGCAGAATTTAGCACAATCCTTCGTCTTAGTTTAATTCTTCCTTTTCGTTTTTAGTTTTATTCATGTTAAAGAATTCCTCATTTATTATTTTTATGGATTTTAGTAGATAATTTTCCCCTCTGATTGATTTAATCCTACGTGATCTTAATAGTTAGCTTTTTAATTCTTGTTATTTATTTTAATCGCAAAGTGTTAGAATAATTCTAAAATCCCCCTTTTAATTATTCATTTCTGTGAATTACTTGGAATTGTTAGAAATAAGTCAACCAATCTCTGTTGATCGACCCAGTTTACGCTATACTCTGTGTTTAGTCGTTAAATAGGTTTTACACTAGTGAGGGTCAATCTAATAGATTATTAATAATTGAGACCACACAAACTTGTAAGTACTTAAAAAAAAAATAGTTGAATTTCACTCGTTATTTTTTCTTTAGTATTATGCATGTGACCTACTTTGCCCTAAACCAAATCAAGAGGTTTTTATTTGGGCCTCACTTCTGACCCAAGAGTTTGTTGCTTATGGAATCCACGTCAAGATTAATGGATGGCCTGATAATATTGTTGCCAAAAGCCCAAAAAATGAAATGTTTGGTATTTATATTCTTCATTTATTTCTTTTATATATCCGTTTCAATATATTTTTTTATATTCTATTATATTTCTTTGTAATTTTTTATTTATAAGTATTTTTTGTTTAATTTTTACTTTTATTTTCGTAAAAAACACAACGCGCGCAGTTCAAACAAGGCATCAGGGTTTTTTATATTTATTTTTATAAAATACGGGATTTTTTATGATAATTTTTGAAACATATGATTTATATTGCATTTTTGATATTTCATAGGATTTTTTAAGCAATTATCTCGAAAAAAAAGCTTATGGAATGTGTATATATGTTAGCTTGTACATATAGCTTTACTGTAGAAATGGGTGGGAGAAGATGATGATCGTTCTCTTTGTTTTCATGCGATTTATAAGAAATGTTACCATCCACTCCACCAATCTTCCACGGTCAAGTTCATTCTTATTTCCCAGCATTTTCATCAAACAAGGAAATGAACAATTCCCCCGGTGCCACTGGTTTCATCCTTATAGTTTACTAAGGATTTATTTTGTTGGTTTTTCTTATCGATGTAAATGATATTACATCTTAATCTAGTTATACACTTGTATCTATTATTTCAGTTTGCATTGTCATATTTTTCAAATGTGAGTGCATTTCTTGTAAATCGTAATGTCTGTTATTCGTTTGCAGCATATGATGCGTGCAATAATCACTAAAACTTCTCTTTTTTCTCCTTTTTCCAATGATCAAATCTCAAAATATTTTTCATAATTATTCAAGATTTGAAAGTGTATTTTATATTTAAAGTAAATCTCAAGGGCTGTGCGTAATTATCCACATTCCACAATATATATCATGAACGTTCGACAGTCTCCACCCACTGCGAAAAGGAGTATGGGCGGGGACCGGGGTGTTAGATGGACAAATTGAATATTCGAATATTTTGAACATGTTAAATATTCGAATTATAAACTCAGAAATCATTAAAGTTGGACATAGTTTTAATAGTAGGGGAATAATAATAATAATTCAATTTCAGGTGGCCAGTAAGTTGGCTGCTTCCTGAAGATTAAGGCAGCTCAAACATTCAGAAAATTTAATGGAATAATTTAGAATAGTTTGCTGTTCCCAATACATCATCCCTGATAAATTAACCTATGTTTCCAGTTGCTTTCACGTGCCATAAGGACAATTGCAGGAAGCATTTGGCCTATTTGATTAAATGGCACCAATTCCTCTATCTAGATTCATACTGTATTTCAGAGTCCTTCAATTCATTTCCCTTGGTGCAAACAATGTCTTCCTCCTCTGTTCTTCTCTCTTATCCTTTCTTTCTCTCCTAGCTCGGCCCGAACAGCCCCGAAACCTTTTCCGGGCACGGGCCCTCGTCCTTCCTATCACCAAAGACCAATCCACCAGTCAGTACCTAACCACCATCTCCCAAAGAACTCCCATTAAGCCCCTGAAGTTAACATTCGATGTCGGAGGGAAAGCCTTGTGGGTGGCGTGTGATCGGGCCGAGTACAACAGCTCCACTTATAGACCCACTCATTGCGGTTCCTGGCAATGCCTATTGGCTAAGTCCAATACTTGTGACAATTGTTTGGGCGAGCCGAGGCCCGGTTTCAACAATCACACGTGTTCCAATGTGGTGTACAACACGGTGGAACGCCCAGATTGGAGATCTGGGAACTGATGTTCTAGTTCTCCAATCAACAGGCGGGTCGAACCTGGGCCGGTTTGTCCGTACCCGCAACTTGTTTTCTTGTTCTTGGGGAGAAACTGGCCAAAGGGGTTAAAGGGGTTCTTGGATTGGGTAGGAGTGATACTTCACTCCCTTCCCTGTTGTCCCGGGACTTGGGAATCCGTAAAAAGTTCGCGGTTTGCTTGAGTTCCTCAAAAGGCGTGCTTTTCGTGGGAGGCGGGCCTTATGTAATGCTGCCGGGGATAGCGATCTTGAATCAGCTCACTTACACTCCACTTCTTGTTAATCCCACGAGTACAGTAATTCCTGTTTTCGATGGCTTCCCCAACGGCTCCTGGCCATCGATGGAGTACTTTATCGGGGTCAAATCCATAAGTGTCAATGGCAAAAACGTCCAAGTGAGTTCAAACCTACTTAAATTCAACCGGAAAGGCAAGGGGGGCACCAAAATCAGCACCGTCGTGCCTTACACAGTCTTGGACACCTCAATCTACAACGCTATCACAAAAGCATTCACCAAGGCACTGTCGGATGTCCCTAGGGTGGTGAATCCAGTTTCTCCTTTCGGGATGTGCTATAAGGCATCTAGCCTTGGGAGCACGCGTCTAGGGCCCAGCGTGCCTCAGATCGAGCTCGTGCTAGAAAACAACGTGACATGAACAATGTTTGGTGCCAATTCGATGGTTTATGTGAATGATAATAAGGTGGCTTGCTTGGCATTCGTGGATGGGGGCAAGGAGGCGACGGCTTCTATTGTTATAGGAGGACATCAGCTCGAGGACAACTTTCTGGAGTTTGACGTCGAGAGGTCGAGGCTCGGGTTTAGCTCTACGTTGTTGGGGCGACAAACCACGTGCGCAAACTTCAATTTTACAACTGCATTTTGAAACCATCGCTAGCTAGCCGGAGTATTTACTTGGAACTGTGTCATTAATTAACGAATAAAGTAGGTTATGTTTGTTTGAGTTTTGTGTTTCTTATTGTTGATCAAAGCTGATGTTTCGTTGAGCATTTGTGATTCTTATTTGGTGTTTACGACTAAGCTATCACTCTACATGTGTCACACAAATTAAGTTATTACCAACTACGTACTATCGATGTAACGCGATTATGAAGTCGGACAAAGTTTTCATGTATTATTTCCCGCTTCTCACAGTTTAATTTTTGCCCTTCACTTGAAAGAATGAAAAGGCCTAAGCAATGTGAATTAACAAATATGATATTCATATACTACACTGCTACCTAACCCATTTGGAGGGACTACTTAAAATCATGACGGAAACCTAATGAAAGGGGACTACTAACGGAACATAAAGGGAAAATTACATAAATGGTATACCATCTGCACCAAATTAGCAAAAATGGTACTTAGATTTATATACCCCATACCTCAAAAAACCGCCCAAAACAATGCACATTCGCCGGAAACCGCCACTGACGTGGCAATTATGTACGCGTGTGAGTTTCGTGGTTGCTAGGTTGTTTTTTTCGCCACGTAGCTGCCGACGTGGTGGACACGTATATAACCTGCAAAAAAACAATTAAATATTCAAATTAAAAAATGTAAAATAAAAATAGCAAAACATAAAAGGTGGGAAAAATCCTTTCATATATCCAAAGAATCAGCATTCCCAACGTCACTGTTCCAATTCACAATCTTAAAAAAATTTCGCACACTGGGGAATCCGAACTTCAAGCCCTAGAATTTTCCTTCCATTTTCCAGCCTGAATTTCGAGAAACGCTGCCTTTGTTGGTGGGGTTTTAACGGGGCAACGTGGGCAATGGCGACGATACGAAGCAAGGGGATGCCAACACCCAAATATGGTAAGTGTTTCTTCTTCGCATTTTGCAGGTTTTAAGGGAGGTTTGTAGAATGGTGGGGTGTGTTTTGGCCTTTGTGCGGGTAAAGTGTCGAGCTTTTGTATAAGATTCCTTTTTGGAAGATGTGAATGTGTGTTTGTACTGTTAATGGTCCCCCATGTTTATTGTATTGGCACTTGGTTGTTGTCGCCATTAAATTATTGAAGTCTCTGAATTGTTTATTGTGTGTTTTCTTTTTGTTTATTTCTGAACAGATCCCACATCCTCCTCTTTGACTTTGACACTGTATTATAATGGTGAAATGGAAAATGATTGTTATGTGGGTGGTAGGGTTCGTAAGGTTGACTACGTTGACATCGAAACTTTGAACTTTGAATACATTAGTGAGTTCCTTAAGGATGAAATTCCCCAAGACACTAAGAAACTGATATACACACCTCTAATGTCTGTGGCAATCCTGCAAGGCTAAGGAGAAGGGGAATCACTACAAAAAATTTCGTTTATTGTGAGAAAATTATTTGTTGGGAAAAATAAAAAATTTATCACAAATAAATTTTATGACGAAATTTTTTTGTCACTGGTTCCTCACAATATCACCCTCACATTAGGTTATTGTGGCAAATTTTTTATTTCGTCACAAATGTTAATGTGACAAAATAAATTTCCTCACAATATCGAGTTATTTGTGACAATTTTATCCTCATAATATCTTAAAATTTTGTCACGTAAAATATTTAGTTCCTCACAAAAAGTAGTTGAATAGTTTAAAATTTGGTGATTTTATGACAAATAATTTCCTCACAATTAGAATTTTTTCCCCACAAAAACTTGTTGACAATTATGACAAAACATTTGTCACATATTTAATTTAGATATAATTCTTATTGAAATTTTATTGTGAGGAATTATTTCCTCACAAATAAGATATAATTTGGATAATAATATATTTATTTAGAATTTGTACAAATAATGCATTTATATTTGCACCATTATGACATTTTGTATTTCATCATATAAAAATTAATCTCATCTAAAAATAACACATTTAAAATCAATCATCCATGTTAATCAACCAAATCCATATACTCATATCAAAAATAAGTAATTTACATATAGACTAATGTGTTGCCATGAGCAAAATATAGCTAATTCGTATGTAGTAAACAAAAGACTAACTCCATGCTCAAAATAAACTAAGGCAATATAGTGTGCTATCATGAGCAATATAGCTAGTGCTATGTAGTTAGCAAAAGATTGTCAGCATCCCCAAAACAGACTAAGACAAAATAAGTTCTATAAACTTGCATACCCTACCAAAAGGCCATCAAATAGCTATGAAATAGAAGTTAGCACCTAAAGAAACTTTAATTCCCTCCTTCTTGAGTAATTCTCCAAATCCTGATATGATGCTCTTGTACAATGGAGGATCAATCTGTTCAAGTAAAAATAGAGTATAGTCAACAAGTGTTAATGGTTGGAACTAGAATTAATTATCATTCATATTTTAAGACATGGACAGAACATGCAAATCCCACTGGTTAAGACATGGACAAAACATGCAAATAAATTCTATTGAGTTCCTTGGCACTTATGGATCAGTTATATAGCTCCAATAATATTTTTTTTGGCACTTACAATGATATACACAAATAAATATTGGGAGAATAATAACAAGACAAGTTGGACATCTACCTACATCATGTCTAACAATCAAGTTTCCAACCCTTGATATTCATTTGTAGAAATATTCATCCAAATTAAATTTAAGAATCTAGTGCTTTGAAAAGTTGCCAGTTTATCCATCAAATTTAAGAAATGTGAAACCAAGTGCTCATGGTTATCACTACAAAACGAAACTCGCAGGCGGCTAACTAAATATTTAAAATATTCCGGTTGCTCATGGTTGGGCTAATAAAACTAGGCTGACTATGACGTAAGTCATCAAAAGGGCCATTATCAAGTGTAAAAAAGTGCCCAGTACTTTAGGAATTTAAGTTCCTTCCTATAGGCTTAAGATTTAGGCTGTACCAATTTAACATTATATTAATTTGCATATAAGTAAATTATCCAGCAAAATATAAAACTACTCAGTGGCTGCAGCAAAAGACAATAATCAAAAAGCTAAGATGACAAGTTCATTGATGTCTAAAACACACATATGCACTAAACATTCAATAGGATAGCTAGAAACAAAAAACATATTGGTTTACCTTCAAATAGATGTGTAGGCATGCCTGGGATGTTTTCTAATATATCTTTCAGCTTTGACATTTGGATCTTCAAAGTGTCAATTTCTTCAGAATATGTCTTGTTCTTCTCTTGACAATCTTCCAAAGCCATCCTTTGATTTTCTATTGTTTTTCCTTGTTCCTCATAAGCTTCTGTAAGATCAATAATCTTATCCTTGGCATTATCCAACTCTACTAATTTTGCTTTTAAATCAGCACCAACAGCCGTTTTAGAAGAGCTACCACCACGAATAACTTGTAAACCATGTCCCATTCCCTTTACATATCCGGACTTGTGGCCTAACTTAATTTTCACAATTTCAGCCTCAGAAAAATTTTCACCATTGTTAACAAGTTGGTTTCGCATTTCAACCATTTCATCCTACAAATAATATATGTAAATGAACACATATTAGGTATGACAATATGTAAAGATTTTAACTCACAGAAAAATCACAAGCATTAGATTTCAAGAAACAAGATAGTGGTTCAAAAGAATTAAAAGTTTTAATGATGTAATGAAGTTGAGACTCTTACATATAAAGACTTTGCAAGTGGATTTAGAAATTCTCCTCCTCTTTTCTTGCTTACACGAGTATTCTTGAAAAGCTCAATTTCACTTTTTTCCTCCTTCAAAGACAAAGTCCATATGCTTAGGTTGAACATGAAATCTTCATCATTGTAAGCATTAATTATAAACAAAAACACACATACCATGCTCTTAAAACGAGAAAGCATCGGTATTCTTCCTGATGTGTGGTTGAATGACATTTTTGCATGATTTTCTGAATTGACACGTGACCTTATCTACAAGTATTATTAGAAAAATGGTTAAGTATATTTTTAAAATAAAACCTCATGTCGATTTAAAATAAGATAATGATCGTTTAACAAACCTGATACTCTTCTTTCTCGATAAAGTCACATGCAGCTTGCCACTTTACCATGGTCAGATCATCTCTCGGGCACACTTCCCTTGGTTTGATGTTTTTCTTTACAAGATTTTTGTACTCAACATGCAATGTATTTCTCCATCTTGTATATGCTTTTTGGAACTTATGGCTAATAATGCCTTCCACACGATCAGTTGACCAATCCATGACATCAAACCATTGCTGTAAAATAAAATAAAATAAAATAAAACAAATCAATTGAACACGATCAGTTGACTAATGTAATTTTGTATAATTTTTTTAAAAAAATTAAGTTAGTTATTTACTTACCAATAGTCTAGCAAAGCAATATTCTTTATTAGTATCAGAAACTTCTTCCCAACCCGAAACACCGATAATTTCAGCATGTGTTCTTGCAATTATACCAATTCCAGTAGTAAGATCAGAATCATACTCCATTGCAACACTTTCCCCAGGTAGAAAAACAATTTTGAACTTCCCATGCTATTTTATCACATATAAAGAAAGAAAGTTCAATTAATATAATCCAAGTTAAATTGTTAATTGTTCAGAAACTACAACTTCCATAATATCAATTACCTTTTTCACTTCTTTGTTCAGTTTCTCGCCTCTTGCCGGACCACGCCCTGTCTTTTTGTTTTCCACACCTAGTAATCATCAAGATACAAAATATATTTATTATTAATGATAATTAAAGTATTACATAATTATCATGTTAATGTACTTGCCTGAACTTGAGGGATTTGGATAAAGAGAGTCAGTTGGTCCTTCAAAGGAATCTTCATGTGATGTTTTAAGTTGAGAGAATGAGTAATTTGATTTTATAAATAATTTGGCAATCATAGGTATTGTAAGTCAGTAAGTGTGTAAAGTGGGAAAGATATACACACCTAAACTACCAAATTCCTCGGGTATGTTTTGAGATAAATTTTCAGTTTCATTCAGTGCATGAGTAGCTCTACGGTTTTGGTCTAAGCTCCTCATTCCTGGCATCATAAAAGTACAAAAAAATGAAACAAAATATTGTTCGTTGAAACAAGATCTGTTTAAATAAATTAAGTTTCTCACCTGATTTTGATAAGCATTGAGCAGAATAAGTTTGTGAATCCGTTGGTGAGGGTAAATATATGTTTCCATCATTTGTAGCCAAAGCTTTTTTTTTCCGGTTAAGTCTAGCCCTCTTCAACCCACCAGCTGCTCCTGGGCCTGACATCTATAAAATTTAAAGAACAATGAAACAAGTATCATAGTAGTAGCATTTTACAGAATATCATAAAGTAGTACTATTAATTTAATATTTATCATCTCAAATAAACAAACAGATTTTCTGATAGACAAAAAAAACTCCATTGTTTTGTGAAAATTATTAGCTAGCACTATATTTCATCATCTTCACTATCTGCACTTGTATTCCCTTCATCACTATCTTCGCTATTGTCACTAGTGTCTCCTTCAACGCTATCACCCGACTCATAATCGATTCCATCACCAGCATCATCATATCTTTCATCTTGAGCTTGTGTTGAATGTTTGGTTTTATTGAAAGTAAACTCATTCACTTCCTCTGGATCTATATCATCCCTCTCAAGACTAAGTAAGAATGTCTCGTCATCTGCTCTAACTTCTTCAACTCCATTAGACTCAAACTGTTGTAATGGATTTTGAATATGAGTTTCACTTGAACCTTCAACTGGTTGTTCCATCTCTGGAAGGTCCCATAGATGTCTGTGTTGCACTCTTTGTACTAGTTGCCACTTTGTACCCAACTTAGTATCACCAATATAAAATACTTGTTGCACTTGAATAGGTAACACAAACGGATCACTCATGTACCACCGAGAAGTGACATCTATGCTTATGAACTGCTTATCCAGTTGTAAAGTTTTTTTACTACCTGTGTCAAACCATTCACATTGAAACAAGACAACTTTACGATCACCGAGATATGTCAACTCAATAACTCTACTCAAATATCCAAAAAACTCATGAGTGCGATTTTTATGTTGTCCTTCAACCAATATTCCACTATTTTGAGTTGTGCGGCGTGAATCACGATCCCTATTGTGAAATCGAACTTCATTCACCATGCATCCAGAATAACACTTCGTCTCTAATTTCAAAGGACCATTTGCAAGAGCCCACAACTCATCAGTAGCTTCAATAGCTCTATGAAAGTGCAAGGAATTTATCTACAAATCCATATAAGATTTTATAACATCAGCAAACACATGTAATATATAGTAAAGAAACTGTCCGATAACATACAACTTGAAACTAATTTCTTACTTGTTCCTTAAACCAATTTGGAAAGTGCTCCATATGTGTGTTGTTAACTTGTAAGTCACCAACTTCTTCTAATGCAATACCAAGTATTTCAGCCTTGTATTTCCTAGAATAAATAAAGATACATATGTTACTATTGTCTGTAAAAGAAAATTTTAATTACACATAACTATGTGATATTAAAAAAAAAAAAATCATTTACCTGATATGCTGTTCAATCTCTTCACAATTACTCAAAATGAATTGATGAGCTTTTTGTAGCTCGTCATCTTTCAATACAGGGCCAGTCTTAATGATCCCAAATGGGCGTGTTCTCATTGAAAAAACAGATATTTCATTCATTTTCCCATCTTGGACTCCATCATAGTTCCTATGTTGTCTATTAAATCGTGTTTCAATTCCATGAAGATACTTTGAAATAAAAGTTAAACTTTCTTTGACAATATATCCTTGTGAAATTGAACCTTCAGGGCGAGCTCTATTACGTACAAAGCCTTTAAGAGTTCCCAAGTACCTATGTCAGGCAAAAAAATAAAGAAGTAACTTATTTAGTTTAGATATGAATATTAAGATATTTAAAGAGAAAAATTAACTAACAATAAATTTAATTTATCTAGTACCTTTCAATTGGATACATCCAACGAGATTGAACAGGACCGACAATCATAGCCTCTCGAGGTAAATGAACAGCTAAATGTACCATGACGGTAAAGAATGCAGGTGGGTATATCTTCTCTAACTTACACAAGATGATAGGTATATTCTTTTCTAGTCTCTCCACATCATTTACCTTTAATGTCTTCGAACATAGTTCTCTAAAAAATTCACCCAACTCATACAAAGCATCAGTTACCTCCTTGTTTAGAGAACCACGTATTCCGGCTGGGATGAGTCGTTGAAGAAGAACATGACAATCATGTGATTTCAGACCTGATATCTTTTTCTTCCTTACACATCTTTTAATATTTGCAGCATAACCATCAGGGAACTTAATTGATTTTAAAAATTCATAGAACTCATTCTTTTCTTTAGAGGACATAGTATAACAAGCAATAGGCTTTACAGGTTTGTTATCACTAGGACGTCTTTTGATGTGTAATTCTTCTCTAATTCCCCAGTCACGCAAATCTTCACGCGCATTTTCTGTATCTTTTGTTTTCCCCTTAATATCAAGCAATGTCCCCAATATATTGTCACATATATTTTTCTCAATGTGCATCACATCAAGATTGTGTCTGATCAATAGCTTATGCCAATAAGGTAACTCAAAAAAGATGCTCTTCTTAACCCAATTGGCTTGATTCTCCATGCTTCGCTTTCTTTTTCTACTTATTGCTGGGTTTTTTCCAGGTTTATCAAATCCATCAGACAAACCTTCTAGCCAATGCAGAATATAACTCCCACTTAGTTCCTTAGGTTTAGATCTATGCTCTTCCTCTCCATTGAATGCAGTTTTGTTTCTGCGCCAAGAATGATTTTTTGCCAAGAAGCATCGGTGTCCCATATAACAAGTTTTGGATCTTATTCTTGTGGAGCAAGTTTGGTGGAAACAACAAGGACATGCCATATAACCACTTGTCATCCATCCCGAAATAGAACCATATCCAGGAAAATCACTGATGGTCCACAAAATTGCTGCATACATTTGAAATTGTTCTTGGCTATGTGCATCATAAGTCTGAACACCTACATCCCATAATTCTTGCAACTCATCAATCAAGGGTCTTAAGTACACATCAATATCTTTTCCAGGACAACGTGGACCAGGTATAAGCAAAGACATCATGAGAAATTCTTCTTTCATAAACTCATATGAAGGCAGATTATAAGCCACAAGTATGACAGGCCACATGCTATATGATTTACCCAAATTTAACCATGGAGTAAAACCATCAGTAGCTAACCCCAACTTTACATTTCGAGAATCTTGAGCAAAATGAGGATATTGTTCGTCAAAGTGCTTCCAAGCCTTAGAATCTGCTGGATGCCTCATACTTCCATCCTCAGCTTGTCGTTTTTCCTTATGCCACCTCATATTTGACGCTGTTTCTTTAGACATGAATAATCTTTGTAATCTTGGCTTCAAAGGGAAGTACGTCAAGGTTTTGTGAGGAATTTTGTGTCCTTTACCATCATCAAACTTCCATCTCGGTTCAGCACAAATGAGACACTTATCTTTCTTTTCATTCTCTTTGTAGAATAATGCACAATCATATTTACATGCATCAATTTCCTCGTATCCTAATCCCATCTCCTCTAGAATTTTCATAGCACCATAGAGTGATGAGGGAAGATTGTTACCTTCGGGTAGGATTGTCTTCAGAAACTCAACCAACATAGTGAAACTTTTATTACTCCATTTACTTGTCACTTTAATATGAAGTAATTTAACTACAACAGATAACAGTGACTTCTTACATCCTGTGTACAATTCACATTTTGCATTTTCAAATAGTTTACTAGAACCTTCTGTTTGGCCCTCAAACTGATGCATTCCACTGATATCATCCAACAATCCAATTAAATCATCATCCAAAAAGGGTGACTCCACATTCAACTCATTGTTAATAGCTGGCTCATATTCATTAGTCTCATTATCATCGGATGTAGGGACTTTCTCACCATGAAATATCCAATTGGGATAATTAAAAGAGAAGCCATTGACATGTAAATGAGATTTAACTTCCTCAAGGGTTTGTATCTTGTATTGTTGTAAAAATGACAAGGACAAAAAATAAGATTGTCTGGTCCCATAACATTTTCTTTTGCAAAATTAAGAAATGATTGAACTCCTTGAACATAAGAATCAGATAAGGTATTTCTCTCATTTGTCCAACTTTTGTCCATTTTCCGTTCTTATGTATAACCTATATATTGATACAAATCATTAAGACTCAAAAGCCAAAAAAACATGTAAAAAACAAAGAAAGAAGACTATATCTGTATTTGCACAAAAAGAAAAAAAGCAATGACATGTCTGCATAAATATTTTATGTATAATTGAAAGCACCATATAATATATGATAGACAAATCTTGAACCCAAGTGTAAGTTCTAAATCCGATTGCAACACTTAAGGTATCGTATCCACAGGGAAGGGAATTCAACAACCACTTTTATGATTATTTCTAATCTAGAGACCGGAAAAGATTGATCAGGTTGTACTATACTACTATGACAAAATTAAACTTAACTAATAATAAATCAATCACACACGCTAACAAATAAATACGAGAATTAACCACTTAATTAAAACAGGTCGGGGAGTAAATCATATGCTCTTTTATGATCAAATCAATACTTAAGTACGGATGTATGATTCTTCAACCTAATCACGATGTTATATCTAGCTTCTTTCGAAGGCTAGACGCCTAATTAATTAAGCCAAGTGTTGTTCTCACAATCACTTAGTAACCAAATTAATCGAATAAAGCAAGATTAGTGTATTTAAAACCTAGCGGCTTGGCGTGGAATTCTAAATACGGGTTGTAGAAATTAGGGTTAAATTTCTTTAAGCCCAAAAGATCTAAGTTTCAGAAAACACTCTCAATTATCCTCAATCTCTCGATTATCGGATAATTTACAACATGTTCATGGATGGCCAATCCATTCCCAGCTTATTCAATACCGTTTTCCTAACAAAGAATCACACAAATTTACTCAAGCATTAATTCAAACACCTTAGATGCATAATCCTTACCCCCTAACCCTAGGAGATTAGTTCCTCATAATTGGATCAAAACTCATTAAGATCAAAGGAATTGCATTCAAAATAATCATGTCTAACATAAACATCAAAAAGGAATTGAGAATTCTGAATTCTAACCTAATTATCCAAAAACGAATCTAAAGCGAGAAATTAACTAAACTAGAATTGAAAACCAAAACTGGAGGAATTAGTTTGAACGGAAAGCAGTAAATAAAACCAAATTGACAAAGTCTTGTGATTGGAATCAATCTTCAACTCTCTATCTTCGTGTTTCTTCTATCTCCAAGTGATCTTGAACTTCTGGGAGAAGAGTAGTCCAAAAGCTCCCTTATTCCGCCTCAAATCCGCGTATATATAGAAGTTCGAATTCTGAAACCGCCCCGTGACACGGGCGTGCAAGGGTCATGCTTTAAAATGTGACACGCCCGTGTCACATAATAAAATCGTGTTTGCGCTTTTTCCACTTGACACGGGGGTGTCACAACGTGTTCTGCTTGATGACACGGGGGTGTCACGACTCCAGGCTTCTCTGTACCACGACACGGGCGTGCAGAAAACTACTCTTCATAGGTGACACGGGCGTGTCACCTCCTGGAATCCGAGGGCTTTCTCTGTACTGAGACACGGGCGTGTCTCAGTTTGCTCTTCCATGGGGACACGGGCGTGTCCCCTAGAAATCTCTCGTTTTTCGCCCTTTATTGCATGGTTTTGCTTTTATCCGTCTTTTCAACTCCAAGGTGAAAGGTACCTAATAGGGAGCATAAATCACGTTATAAGCTCTTAAAACTGCTTGAATTTAACTAAACTTGCCCTACAAATCCATGCAATAAACTGATACATCAAACTCCCCCAAACTTAGATATTGTTCGTCCTCGAGCAATCAAGAATGTTACGTCAAACCAACCTCAAAATCAATCTCTCAATGGAGCAATTTTCAGAATTTCACTAAAACAAATCTAGCTCATCAAACACATTTCAATCAAGCACAAGTATTAACACAATGGTATAAGTCAAATATCCTCGTGTAGTGTGTGAATTCGAACAAGAAAATGTACAATGGTCAGAACACCAAACTAATGATTCCTTCCTAAGTACCAATGATAGACTTCGGAAAACATTCTTCGCACCTATCTCCACTAATGGAATTGACCTAGAATTAAGGATCGGAAGGTCTTTCGAGGCTTGTAATGTGGGCTCGGGGTTAAGGTTATGGAATTTTTAGTATAGTAGTGACTCAACACACCTAGCTCACCCATTCAAATTTCCATGGTTGCCATCTTCGTCTTCCCCATCAAACTCCCCCAAACTTAGACTTTGTCTAAGTTTGTCACATACAGACAGTCTAAAAATTTCTTCGGTTTCAAATCTTCTCAACACTCTTCTCAAAAGTATAAATATTTTTTTTTTTTTTTTCTGTCTACTTATTTCTTACACCACTCGTTCTTTTACTACTTCCTTTTTAATTCTTCTTTTCTTTCAGCATCTAAGAGTATCTCTTATTTCTTCTCTTGGTTTCTCATCAGGAATTTAGCAGCATCTTCAATTGATTCAAACGAGTGAGCAAGGTGTGACTCAAGGGTAAGTTTATGGTGCTGTGCCTGTGGCTTATCATGTGGCTACAAAAATTTAATGGCACAACACTTAGGCTCAGCGGGGTCAATAGGATTTCGTTCTTTAGTACAAATGGCTCAATGGCGAGGCTACCTCCGACATGAATGCCTAAGTCATCTCCCTAACTCTTCGTCAATTCAAAATTTCGCTTCAATAGGACTAAAATGCCTCCTATTCCACTTCTCAGTATTATTCAAGAATTACTAATTCAGTATCCTAACCTAAGTACATGACCTTGTTCCAATGTGCACAAAAATAAGGATATTCCACCATTCCAAAGTATCAATACTCACACCTAACTTCACGCATTCAACTAGCCTAACTCGCTTTGGCAAAGTTCCAACAATCAAATCTCATCGAAAAATCGAAAATTTTGGCCTATTTTCAGCAATCATTTTTTTTACGCTCAAAGATATCACAAATTCAAGTAAGTCAAGCCCCCAACGCATCTTCCTATGCAAAATATTAGCAATACAATCCAACACTTTTTGCCCCTCTCCCCCAAACTTAAATCATGCAATGTCCTCATGCATAAAAGAAAAAGGAAAGAAGGCAAAAAGAAAACTCCCTCAACACAGCGCAGAACCGACAACAAGCTAATCATCACCCCTAACCTGCACTTAAACGACTAAACCACGGATCATAAGCTAAGCAGAGCAAATGATAATCACATGCAATCAACAAGAATGCCCTGTCGTCAAGTATCTCAAATAACCATCAGAATAATTAGCACAGTGCAATTGGTTAGGTTAGTGCGGTGAATTATATCTTCATACAGACCAAGGCAGAAAAAATGAAAGTCAAGAAAAGAAATCACTCAAGGAAAAGATGGCGGGAATTGTGGCGGGTGGCTTGAGCTACTCGCTCCAGCGCCTCCAAATTGTTTGGCGAGGTATGCGTGGAGGTTCTCGAACTGGCCGTCAATGTGGAGCTGCAAGGCATCAAGCCGGGAGTCCACATGCTCAACGAAGCTGTCCATCCTCGCATTCTGAGATGCCATATAATCCCGCATGTAAGCGGGGATCTCCTCATCATCTTCTTGGACCATTGGCACTGGTGCTCCTCGTCCGCCTTCCTCCCTATCCGGTATCTGAGCAAGCCTTCTCTGCTGATCAAGGGTGAGGTCATCGTATTTGGCCACACCCCACCTATACATTCGCTCAAACCGGTTCCTTTCCCTTTCCGGATACCAGGGTAAAACCCTGTCCTTCAGGCTCCCGGCAGACCATCGGATAAATAAGTCCATTTTGATGAGCGTCTGCTCCTCCACATAGGGAAAGTTAGATAAGGGCTCCATATCCTCTTCAAGCCATCCCACCTCTTTGGCGAGCTTCGTCACATAGGCCCCATGGCCTATAGTTCCCGTCGCCCTGCCTGCCACCTCCTTTAACTTGTACATGAATTCCGTTGTGGCATCAAACTGCATCCCCTCCTTCATGAAATACATGATGGCCAACTCAAATCCATTTATATTGCCATCACTCTCATGCCTCGCACATATGCCCATAGCTAGGAGTCGATGCACCAACCGCCAGACTAAACTATCAATCCAGGTGGCCTTGGTGTTTCGTGGGTTGTACGCCGGGGCTCCAGCTTTGAGAGGGAAGGACCGCCACACCGCCTCTCTATCTGCCGTTGACCAATTTGGCAACGTGGTCATCTCGCACGAAGGAAACCCTAAGGCATCCCGAATCTCATCTAGGTTTAAAGATTCGGTATCCTCTCCATCTAATGTGAAAGCGAGCTTGGTGTCGACTTGGTCCCAAGTCATGGTCGTGAAGAAAGCGGCTGTCAATTCCGGGTATGTATTGGCCGGAACCATCATAAATCTCCTCCACCCGATATTGTTGAACAACACCTCAATCTCTTCCCAAACCCCCAATCTCCGAAGTGTGGCGAGATGCGGGAATTTCGTGGGCATGATATTACGCGTTGTATTTCGGTTGTAAGGGTTCCCAAGCCCTTCTAAGGTGACATTCACTGAGTCCCTTGGTTGGCGACCGGTTGGCCCGGAAGATGAGGTGAGTTGCAGAGGTGCGGGTCTCTTATTGCGCCCCATATTTCCTACAAAAATCCATAAGAAAATCAATTCAAGTTCAAAAGGGCATTTTATCGAACACCTTGTAAGCACAAGTAGAGGGCATAGTATTTCATCAAATCATGCTTAGCATTTCATCACCCAATACCTAGACTTAGCCCCCAAATGCCACCATAATCATTTAAAGCTCAGAGGGACTCAATTTCTTCACAAAACGTGTACAATATCACCCAACAACAATTCTCCAAAATGTGCAAAATTCATGACAATGTGTAAGAGCAAAGGCCAAAGTTTCCAATACAAACCAAATACCTAACTCTAGCATGCACAAAACTCGATCAAAGAGCAAGTATTCATAAGAATTATATCCAACATGCTTAAACAAGAGATTAGGGTTCATCGGCTTAATGCCCAAAAATTGCAAAATTATGACAATTTCTAGTTCCAATCATGCTAAAACTCAAAATAGAAGCAAGAATTTCTAAGAATTCACAACACAAGCATGGTTCAAGAACTAGAGTCTTAACTTTTCTCAATTGAAATACAAGAATTTAAAGTACCCAAGAGAAGAGAAGACTTACCCGATTGATTTAAGTTGTAAAGTGCAATGTGGGTGTGTGTCTTGCCGGATTAAGAACCAAAGTAACGGTGGGAGTGCTTGTGCCGTGTGGGAATGGGGGAGGAAGAAAGATGAGAAAAGAAGGGGATGTTTTTGTTGTAAAAATGAGAAAAGTGTGAGGAACCCCCTCTTTATTTCAACCGATCGGACGGGACACGCCCGTGTCATCTAATATGCTGTATGGATGACACGGGGGTGTCATCCTTATTCTGGCAATTTCTGTACCTTGACACGGGGGTGTCGATTTTTCCTTAAGGAACTTGACACGCCCGTGTCGTCTCTCGTTGGTCAGCACCTCTGTACCTTGACACGGGGGTGTCAAGGATGTCTACATATGGGAGACACGCCCGTGTCTCCCCCAAACTTGGATTTTTGCTCAAAATGCCGCACCTAGTAGCTCAAAATCATCCCTTCTCTTCATAATCCATCCACTCTACTCGAACCAAAATACCTGAACACGAGACAAAAAAAGATCATCAATCACAAGCTTAACTAACTAACACGAAAGAAAAGAAAAACGACAAAGGAAAGAAAAATAGTTCTAAGTTATAGTCGTTAGCTTGACTTCAAGACTCCGGGCTAAGGTGCTGGAACTGTTAACACGCATGAGACGTGTTCGCCAATTCGATCTCCGGCGAGATATGGCTTGAGTCTTTGTCCATTCACCACAAAGGATGGTGAACCTTCGTTACCTATCTCCACCGCTCCATTCACTAAAACCTTTGTCACTCTGAACGGACCTGACCACCTAGATTTAAGTTTCCCGGGGAAAAGCTTCAATCTGGAATTGTACAATAACACCAGTTGACCCTCGACAAACTCCTTGACCCGAATATGCTTATCATGCCACTTCTTCGTTCTCTCCTTATAGATCCGAGCATTTTCGTAAGCTTCTAACCTCAATTCTTCCAACTCTTGCAGGTCAAGTATCCTTTTCTCTCCGGCTCTTGTGAGATCAAAATTTATAGCCTTGATGGCCCAATACGACTTATACTCGATCTCGACTGGGAGGTGACATGCTTTACCATAAACCAACTGATATGGAGAAGTTCCTATAGGTGTCTTGAACGCGGTCCTGTAAGCCCATAATGCGTCATCTAACTTCGAGGACCAATCTTTCCTAGAGGGGCTCACCACCTTCTCCAAAATCCACTTCAACTCCCTATTCGTGACCTCCGCCTGCCCACTTGCTTGGGGATGATATGCAGTAGTTACCCGATGTTGGACCCCATATTTTTTCAACAAAGCTTCCAAGGGCTTGTTGCAAAAGTGCGTACCTCTATCACTGATCAATGCCCGTGGAACTCCGAACCTATTGAATATGTTCTTTTGCAAAAACTTAATCACTACCTTTGAATCATTGGTTGGAGTTGCCACTGCTTCGGCCCACTTGGATACATAATCCACCGCCACTAAGATATACTGATTTCCATTCGACGGTGGAAAGGGTCCCATGAAATCGATCCCCCAAACATCAAACAACTCAACTTCTAAGATATACTTCATGGGCATCTCATCCCTCTTACTAATGTTCCCGGATCTCTGACAAGTATCACATTCCTTGGCAAATTTGTAAGCATCCTTAAACAGCGTTGGCCACCAAAACCCAGACTGCAAAACCTTCGCTGCTGTCTTTCGACCACTAGAATGCCCTCCATACAAGCTTGCATGACATCTTTCTAACACTTCATCAGCTTCAACCTCCGGGACACATCTCCGTACTAGACCATCTGAACAGTGCTTATACACATAGGGCTCTTCCCAATAATAACGTTTCACTTCGAATAAGAATCTCTGTTTCTGATGGAAATTCATGCCCGGTGGTAGAGCTTTGCAAACCATATGATTCACGATATCTGCGTACCAAGGGACGATTGCATCGGCTGCAAACAACTCCTCATCTGGGAAATTCTCAGTAATCTCCTCCTCATACTCATCCTCCTTGTCCCCAACCTCTAATCTTGACAAATGATCTGCAACTAAGTTCTCTGTCCCCTTCTTGTCACGAATTTCGAGATCGAACTCCTGAAGCAATAAAATCCATCTAATCAAACGGGGCTTTGAATCCTTTTTCGAAAGGAGATACTTGATTGCTGCGTGGTCCGTGTAGACGATTGTCTTCGACCCTATCAAATAAGACCGAAACTTGTCAAAAGCATGCACGATAGCTAATAATTCTTTTTCAGTAGTAGCATAATTTAATTGTGCATCATTTAAAGTTTTGCTAGAATATGCGATAACGTGTAAACGTTTCTCCCTTCGTTGGCCAAGAACTGCTCCAACAGCCAAATCGCTCGCATCGCACATTAGCTCGAACGGTATAGTCCAATCTGGTGCAACCATGATTGGTGCTGAGGTAAGCTCCTTCTTCAACCTATCAAATGCAAGTAGGCAATCATCATTAAACACGAATTCAGTATCTTTTTGCAGTAACTTGCATAAAGGTAAGGTAATTTTCGAAAAGTCCTTGATGAACCGGCGATAAAACCCGGCATGACCAAGGAAACTTCTCACTCCCTTGATATTGGTGGGTGGAGGCAATTTTGCAATCACATCAATCTTGGCCTTGTCCACCTCAATGCCTTTCTCCGAAACTTTGTGACCCAACACTATCCCTTCCTTTACCATGAAATGGCACTTCTCCCAATTTAGCACAAGGTTAGTTTCTTCGCATCGCTGCAAAACTTGAGCAAGATTATGCAAGCAAGAGTCGAAAGAAGAACCAAACACAGAAAAGTCATCCATAAAAATTTCCATTGTGCGTTCTATAAAATCAGAGAAAATGGCCATCATGCATCGCTGAAAAGTAGCCGGGGCATTACACAACCCAAAAGGCATACGCCTATACGCAAAAGTACCATAAGGGCAGGTAAACGTACATTTTTCCTGATCTTCTGGGGCTATAGCAATTTGGTTATACCCTGAATACCCATCCAGAAAACAGTAATAAGAATGTCCGGCTAACCGTTCTAACATCTGATCAATAAAGGGAAGTGGAAAGTGATCTTTACGAGTGGCATTGTTCAACTTCCTATAGTCTATACAAACTCTCCAACCCGTGACTGTCCTAGTTGGTATTAACTCATTCTTTTCATTTTTAATTACAGTCATCCCCCCTTTCTTAGGTACTACCTGTACAGGGCTAACCCACTTGCTATCCGAGATAGGGTAAATTATCCCGACATCTAACAATTTCAGTACCTCAGCCCTAACTACCTCTTTCATGTTTGGGTTCAATCTACGCTGATGCTCTACAGAGGGTTTATGGTTATCTTCCATAAGAATTTTATGCATGCAAATAGATGGGCTAATCCCTTTAATGTCAGAAATAGTCCAACCTATCGCTCGTTTGTGTTCTCTCAAAACCCTCAACAAGGCATCATGCTGTGCATCAGTTAAATCAGAGGCAACAATAACAGGCAGTGTTTCAGATTCACCCAAATAAGCATATCTCAAATGAGCGGGGAGGGGTTTCAGTTCTAATTTGGGAGCTGTCTCAATAGAAGGACGAAGAGTGGGCTTACCTGTACCCAACTCTTCATATACAAACCTCTTTCGGAACGGTACGTACGGGGTGGCTTCGAGTGCCTTTACGTAGGCAGCCAATTCTTCTAAGATGTCCTCCCTATCAATGTGGTCAGTGAGTCCTCTTAAACAGAGTTCGAGAGGGTCCTCGTTGCTTATGGACATCGGTGTCTGTGCTCTGATTTCCACCATATTGCATTGTTCTTCGATCACCGGTCCTTTCATTGCTTTGAACAGATTAAACTCCACCTGCTCATCTCCCACACGAAGAGTTAGAATGCCACTCTTCACATCAATTAAAGCTCCTGCTGTGGCTAAGAAAGGCCTCCCTAAAATGAGCGGCATGTTTTGATCTTCTTCCATGTCCAACACTATGAAGTCTACGGGCAGGTAGAACTTCCCAACCCTGACTAAAACGTTTTCCAGGACTCCCGTGGGGTACTTGACTGATCGATCCGCTAGCTGTAGGGAAACGGTAGTTGGCTTTAATGAGTTCAGTCCAAGTTTCCTGCAAACAGATAATGGCATTAGGCTCACACTAGCACCAAGATCACATAAAGCTTTATTAAAGGACATATGACCAATTGTGCAAGGAATTGAAAAACTCCCTGGATCCTTAAGCTTTGGTGGAAGCTTATGTTGTAGAATGGCGCTGCACTCTTCAGTAAGTGCAATTGTGGCATAATCCTCCAATTTCCTCTTGTTGGAGAGGATCTCCTTCAAGAATTTGACGTAAGTGGGCATCTGAGCTAGGGCCTCGGCAAAGGGGATGTTGATATGTAGTTCCTTGAAGATATTCAAGAATTTCTCGAATTGTTTCTCCAACCTTTGCTTTCGAAATCTCTGTGGGAAAGGAAGTGGTGGCACATACGGTTTGGGTGCCACTGATGTCTTTGGCTTAGAAGGGGGCTCACTTGTCAGTACTTCTTCCTCCTCCTTCGATTCCTCGACAACTTTCTCAGGTTCCTCAACGGTATCCTTTTCCTTTCTCACTTCGGTTTCCACCGGTTTTGCAGGCTCCTTGTAAGTCGTGCCACTTCGTAGTGTAATGGCCTTACACTGCTCTTTCGGATTCTCCACAGGTTTGCTTGGAAACATTCCTTGGGCTCTAACATTGATTGAATTAGCCAACTGGCCCACCTGCACTTCCAAATTTTTATTTTGAACCAGCACCTGTTCTACCTGAGATTCGAGTTTCTGATACCTATCATTCGAAACAGTTATAAACTTTTCGAGGGCCGCCTCCCACCCCGGCTTCTGTTCTTGCGGTGGTTGTGGAGGGGGTGCGAATCTCTGCTGGTTTTGATGTGGTGGATGCTGTCCCTGTTGTCTTGGTTGGAACTGTGGTCTTGGATTTGGATTTGGGTTTTGAACATTCTGATTGTTTGACCACGAGAAGTGCGGATGATTCTTCCAACCTGGGTTGTAGGTGTTTGAGTATGGGTCATTTGCCGGTCTTTGATTCTGCACGTAATTGACTTGTTCTTGACCAACAGCAACCTGTGCACCTGCATTGGTAGAAGGACAAACATCAAATGAATGGGGACCACCACAAATTTCACATAATACCTGTAGGGCGTTTGACTGTGCCACTGTGTTTCGTGCTGTTGCAATTGCAAGTCGGTCTAGCTTTTGGTTCAGTGCTTCGAACTTGGCATTGAAAGCTGTCACAGTGTCAGTGGCGAGTATGCCTGCCTCAGGTTTTGGAGGAGGATTGCTCCTCTCCTTTGTCCAACTGCTATTCGCTGCCATCTTGTTCAGCAGTTGCATTCCTACTTCCTCGGACAGTGCCATGAATGCTCCTCCCGCTGCTGCATCGACCATGATTTTCATGTTCTCTGTCATTCCATTGTAAAATATCTGTACCAGTTGCCATCCTGGAACACGGTGATGCGGGCACTTCCTCTGCAGTTCCTTATATCTTTCCCATCCTTCGTACAATGTCTCACCATCATAGAGCCTGAAGCTCGTTATTTCGTCTCTGTACCTCATGGTCTTACTAGGAGGGTAGAATTTGGCTAAGAAGGCCTTAGAGAGGTCTGCCCATATCTGAAGTGTCTCGTTTGACAAGGTCGAAATCCATGTCCGGGCCTTGTCCCTTAGGGAGAAGGGAAAGAGCCTAACTCTGATCGCATCATCTGAAGCGTTATGGATCTTAAAGGTCGAGCAGACATCCAAAAAGTAGGACAGGTGTGATGCGGGGTCTTCATGTGGTAAACCTCCGAACGGGTTCTGTTGTAAAAGGTTGATGAACCCGGTTTTGATTTCAAAGTTGTTCGCCTCCACGGCGGGGCGAGTCAGATTGTTCTGGATTAAGCCAATGTTAGGAATGGCATAATCCTGGAGTGTGGTTGGTTGCTCGTTTACGGGTTGTGCCATTGGAATTGGGTTTACTTTCTGCTTCTTTTCCTTTTTTCGCTTCGTTCGATTCGCCCTACAAGTCTTCTCAATTTCAGGATCGTAAGGCAAGGGTTCCAAGCCTTTCGATCGTAGCATAAACTAGGTACCTGCAATGGAGAGAACCCGTGGTCAAATTCAACGTACTTCAAAAAGAAATCAAACAGAAAGGGTGGTCTAAAGCACCAGAAAAATCACTTAAGTAATATTGAATTAAACGCCTTCCCCGGCAACGGCGCCAAAAACTTGATAGACAAATCTTGAACCCAAGTGTAAGTTCTAAATCCGATTGCAACACTTAAGGTATCGTATCCACAGGGAAGGGAATTCAACAACCACTTTTATGATTATTTCTAATCTAGAGACCGGAAAAGATTGATCAGGTTGTACTATACTACTATGACAAAATTAAACTTAACTAATAATAAATCAATCACACACGCTAACAAATAAATACGAGAATTAACCACTTAATTAAAACAGGTCGGAGAGTAAATCATATGCTCTTTTATGATCAAATCAATACTTAAGTACGGATGTATGATTCTTCAACCTAATCACGATGTTATATCTAGCTTCTTTCGAAGGCTAGACGCCTAATTAATTAAGCCAAGTGTTGTTCTCACAATCACTTAGTAACCAAATTAATCGAATAAAGCAAGATTAGTGTATTTAAAACCTAGCGGCTTGGCGTGGAATTCTAAATACGGGTTGTAGAAATTAGGGTTAAATTTCTTTAAGCCCAAAAGATCTAAGTTTCAGAAAACACTCTCAATTATCCTCAATCTCTCGATTATCGGATAATTTACAACATGTTCATGGATGACCAATCCATTCCCAGCTTATTCAATACCGTTTTCCTAACAAAGAATCACACAAATTTACTCAAGCATTAATTCAAACACCTTAGATGCATAATCCTTACCCCCTAACCCTAGGAGATTAGTTCCTCATAATTGGATCAAAACTCATTAAGATCAAAGGAATTGCATTCAAAATAATCATGTCTAACATAAACATCAAAAAGGAATTGAGAATTCTGAATTCTAACCTAATTATCCAAAAACGAATCTAAAGCGAGAAATTAACTAAACTAGAATTGAAAACCAAAACTGGAGGAATTAGTTTGAACGGAAAGCAGTAAATAAAACCAAATTGACAAAGTCTTGTGATTGGAATCAATCTTCAACTCTCTATCTTCGTGTTTCTTCTATCTCCAAGTGATCTTGAACTTCTGGGAGAAGAGTAGTCCAAAAGCTCCCTTATTCCGCCTCAAATCCGCGTATATATAGAAGTTCGAATTCTGAAACCGCCCCGTGACACGGGCGTGCAAGGGTCATGCTTTAAAATGTGACACGCCCGTGTCACATAATAAAATCGTGTTTGCGCTTTTTCCACTTGACACGGGGGTGTCACAACGTGTTCTGCTTGATGACACGGGGGTGTCACGACTCCAGGCTTCTCTGTACCACGACACGGGCGTGCAGAAAACTACTCTTCATAGGTGACACGGGCGTGTCACCTCCTGGAATCCGAGGGCTTTCTCTGTACTGAGACACGGGCGTGTCTCAGTTTGCTCTTCCATGGGGACACGGGCGTGTCCCCTAGAAATCTCTCGTTTTTCGCCCTTTATTGCATGGTTTTGCTTTTATCCGTCTTTTCAACTCCAAGGTGAAAGGTACCTAATAGGGAGCATAAATCACGTTATAAGCTCTTAAAACTGCTTGAATTTAACTAAACTTGCCCTACAAATCCATGCAATAAATTGATACATCAATATATACCTGGAAGTGTGATCGTATTCAGAGTTGAATGACTTGCCAACTGTTGTTGTTGGATGTACAAGTGTCTGTTACATGAAAAAGAAAGTAACGTCAGATATCATTCAATTGAAATACACTTGAGCACACCCCAGTTAAAATCATTTTGTAACCCTCACCTGTAGCGAACCAAAGACAAGCCTCGACCACTCAAGACTCCTCCTCAAAGGTATCTCCTGTAATACACAGGGCCTAAGAGTAAGACACTTCTATAATAGACAAAACAAACCACAAAACAACGCACGGCTCAAAGCTAAAGCATGAAAACATATATAGGTACTATTGCAGAAAATTTCAGCATGCGCACGTTGCAATCCAATGAGCATAACTCCTTCCTCGAAATGAATTTTAACAAACCGCAAAATTCTTAGAAAACTAGACAAATATATCTTTCCAATGATATGAGGCTCAAATTCTAGTTCATCCCGAGTAATTACCAGTTTTAGTGTGAAAATGACACAAAAAAGAAAATTTCCTGCACTACTAATAATGAAATATGATTGTTGTTCCCTTATCAAACGAAGTCCAAATAATCTGAAATTGGGTGGAGATATTCATAACATGCACAGAAATACTCCAGTAAAACAGTTTTCAAAAACTCCGTCATTTAGTCCCTCTGCTCAAGCCACAAACCGAAATCTGAAAACAGGGGACAACAGGGGATCTTACTATTTTTCTCGGCACTCAAATCAAATCGGATTGGTACCAATTTTTGCAGAGAATATCTATACTATGTCAACAACATCCATATAAAATAGTTTTGAAAAATTTCAATTCAACAACCTACAATTCACTTTTCTATGCGGCAGTCACAATAAGGAGAAATTGGATGATTAACATAAACATGTATCTTTGCTTGTATATCGCTTAAGCATGCTTTGTCCAACTAATTTCCACCATTAACATAGGTATGATCATAATTTATAGCTCAGTTCATAAAATACCTAGGGTTCATTGATAGACAAATCTTGAACCCAAGTGTAAGTTCTAAATCCGATTGCAACACTTAAGGTATCGTATCCACAGGGAAGGGAATTCAACAACCACTTTTATGACTATTTCTAATCTAGAGACCGGAAAAGATTGACCAGGTTGTACTATACTACTATGACAAAATTGAACTTAACTAATAATAAATCAATCACACGAGCTAACAAATAAACACGAGAATTAACCACTTAATTAAAACAGGTCGGGGAGTAAATCATATGCTCTTTTATGATCAAATCAATACTTAAGTACGGATGTATGATTCTTCAACCTAATCACGATGTTATATCTAGCTTCTTTCGAAGGCTAGATGCCTAATTAATTAAGCCAAGTGTTGTTCTCACAATCACTTAGTAACCAAATTAATCGAATAAAGCAAGATTAGTGTATTTAAAACCTAGCGGCTTGGCATGGAATTCTAAATACGGGTTGTAGAAATTAGGGTTAAATGTCTTTAAGCCCAAAAGATCTAAGTTTCAGAAAACACTCTCAATTATCCTCAATCTCTCGATTATCGGATAATTTACAACATGTTCATGGATGGCCAATCCATTCCCAGCTTATTCAATACCGTTTTCCTAACAAAGAATCACACAAATTGACTCAAGCATTAATTCAAACACCTTAGATGCATAATCCTTACCCCCTAACCCTAGGAGATTAGTTCCTCATAATTGGATCAAAACTCATTAAGATCAAAGGAATTGCATTCAAAATAATCATGTCTAACATAAACATCAAAAAGGAATTAAGAATTCTGAATTCTAACCTAATTATCCAAAAACGAATCTAAAGCGAGAAATTAACTAAACTAGAATTGAAAACCAAAACTTGAGGAATTAGTTTGATCGGAAAGCAGTAAATAAAACCAAATTGACAAAGTCTTGTGATTGGACTGAATCTTCAACTCTCTATCTTCGTGTTTCTTCGTTCTTCAAGTGTTCTTGAACTTCTGGGAAAAACGTAGTCCAAAAGCTCCTTTAATCCGCCTCAAAACCGTGTATATATAGGAGTTCGAATCCTAAACCGGCCCGTGACACGGGCGTGCAAGGGTCATGCCTTAAAATGTGACACGCCCGTGTCACATAATAAAATCGTATTTGCGCTTTTCTACTTGACACGGGGGTGTCAAAACCTGTTCTTCTTGATGACACGGGGGTGTCATGATCTCCAGCTTCTCTGTACCCAGACACGGTCGTGCAGAAAATTACTCTTCATAGGTGACACGGGCGTGTCACCTCCTGAAATCCGAGGGCTTTTTCTGTACTGAGACACGGGCGTGTCTCAGTTTACTCTTCCACGGGGACACGGGCGTGTCCCCTAGAAATCTCTCGTTTTTCGCCCTTTATTGCATGGTTTTGCTTTAACTCCGTCTTTTCAACTCCAAGGTGAAAGGTACCTAATAGGGAGCATAAATCACGTTATAAGTTCTTAAAACTGCTTGAATTTAACTAAATTTGCCCTACAAATCCATGCAATAAACTGATACATCATTCATACTCTCACATAATCAAGAATTCAAACAAACTTCAATAGAATCAAAGAATGAGCATGAAACATGTTGAACATAGCAAAATTAATACTATCCAAAAGTGAACCATATCCAAAAGTAATTCATGCATAAAACGATGTAACTTGGCTGAAAATGCTAAGAGATGAACCATAGGATGGGGAAAAAAGTGAACCATATCCAAAAGTAATTCATTTATAACAATTCCATATCATATCTTCACACTGTGATTATTTCCCATTATTTCTCCATAATGTTTGTTAGTCGTCCTCAGGAATATTTTATCTTTTAGAATTCAGATGCAAATATTCCCCAAAACCATAGACATTGTACACTCGAAAAGAGAGATTTTTCATAAAGGCATAATTGGTTGAAGTTGAACCTGAAAATGATGCCTTTATCACAAACTGAAGCAACCGATAAAGTAAACTATCTTCAACTACAAACCCACCCATGATTTCAGATTCTAAACAGAGAACATTCCGTTTCCACAATAATCACAATCAATCAAACTCAAACCCACCATTCTAGAACTAAAATCAATAACAGAAATATAAAAATAAGTCCGTATCCAAAACATTTTCTGCTTTCGAAAGTAAAATCAAAGAAGAAGAAGAAGAAGAGAACCTGGCTAATAGCGTAGCTGATTTCACAAGCGAGATTTCAGGCAACTAACTTCAAACGAGAACGTAGTCAAGAAAACCCATCGTGGCTCCTTTCATCGTCTCTACAAAATCGAGCACGATTCATACGCTGTATCAGCTGACTTAGGTTAAAAAAAACATAAAATGGAGGAAAGACAACTGATTTCATACCTGAGAGCAATTTTGGGGTTGATTTCATACCTAAGAATATTGGGGCTGGATTTCGTGTTTATGGAAGTAAAGATTGAGAAGAGGAAAGTAAGAGTGAGAAAAGTGAAGTGCAGGAGTGAAGAGTGAGATGGAGAGAAATCAGGTTATGCAAAGCCAATTTACATCGTTTTGATGTAATAAAAAAATTAAAAAATATTTTATGACAAGTAATAAGGAAATATTGGAGGGAATTTTGGGAGGGAAGGAATTGGCCTACCCGGGAAAACATAACATTGTCTTTAGTGAGAAAATATTTTTCTCACATTATGTTGTAAGTTATTGTGAGGAAAAATAATTCTTTTTATGAGAAAAAACATATTTTCTCACAATAGTTTACCCTAAATATGAGAAAATTAAAGTTTGTTGCAAAAAACACAATTTAATATGACAAAAACATATTTACTCACAATACAATACTTATAAGTGACAAAATTGAATTTTCTCATAAATATTTTGTCATAATAAATGAATTTTTTTGTAGTGAATTGATGAGGACAAGAATGGGAAGAAAAAGAAGCGTAAGGGACCAGTTATCAGGAAATTAAGAAGATTCCAAACAACTATTCATTGTGGTCATTGTGGGGGACCAGGACATAATGCTTTGTTTTGCACCCAGCTTCCTGAAAGTGCCAAAGCCAAAAGAGATAATCTGTTTAAAAGAGCCTTTGCTTCAGTAAGTATTCATTCAAATTCCTATACGTATATAGATACTCTACAATTTTTTTGACTTGTGTTTTTTGGTAGGGTCCTGGGGAAACATCTACAGCACAAGAGGAAATACTTCCCCCAACGAATGCCCCAGGGGAACAGCAAGCTGTGAGTGAACCTGTACTCAGTGATGTGCCAAGCTACAGCCTTGTAGATGAGCCCACTCAACCTGGACCTTCAATGTTTGAACAATTAAACATAGGCAACACTGACAACATACCTCCCACACAAATGCAAGCAATGAGTATTCAAGATATTCAACAAGCTGCTATAGCTGATTTGAAGAGAAACCTAAAGAAGACTCATTCAAGGAGGGTGATAATGAGGATTCCACCAAGGTTTACAAGTGAGGATGATCTGGTTCAAAGCCAACAAAGTGTCAGTGGACCTGTGACCTCGAAGGACATTGTTGTTGAAGGGGGGAAAAAGTACCTGCATTTGTCCTGAACTTCCTGTTGGTTTCTTTAGTATTAGTTAACTACTTTGGTGAACATTGTTTAGTCTTTTGTGATAGATTCCTACTACCTTTTGTTCTACTTACATTTTTTGCCAGCACCATGTTGAAAACACAGCTGTAAATTGTGCTTAGTTGTTGTAATATGGCACTGTGATGCAAACTTATTTTGTCTGATTTGAAAAGCAAGTTTCTAAGTTATTGTGTTTACAAAGGGTCTTTATGAAGTTTTTTTTGTTTATTGTCTGTTTGGTAACATTCATTTTATTTGGGAATTTTGCAACATTACAGCAATACCATGACAATTTGTGGGCAAAGAAGAACCATCATTTCGGGCAATCCATTCGTTCATTGATTCAACAAGGAGGAAACAACATTTACATGATAGCACATCCCAAACTTTAACACAATGCAGACATACATCTAGAAAATAAATTGCACAAGCGCCATTACACAAATCAACCCTACAACAGCCACTGATACAAATACAATTCGAGCTTGTTTGTTCAATTTTTGGTTTGCAATGTTGAGCTGGGCATCGAACTTCTTGGATTTTTGTTGATTTTCTTCAATTTTTTGTTGATTTTCTTCAAAAGACCAAGAATGATAACCTTAGCCCTTTCACACATTGGAGGGTCACACCAATTGAAAAAATTGCACTTCTGCAACAAGAAACCAAAAGGAAAGGTGGTTGTTAAAAATCCCAATCAGACCAAACAATTGAAGCGAAGCTGCAAGTGAAAGGGATAATATCAAATCTGAAAATACCTGATCTTTGCAAGCAATGAAGCGTCTCCCAGGGTGCCCTCATCTCCATGCCGTCCTCATTACAGCAAGGTCTTCACAGAAGCACAACACTCTTACATGATTTTCATACCATGGTTGTCTTCCTTGGGCAGATTCAGACGTACCGCTTTCAGTAGCCATGGAAGAATTGATTAAATTTTACAGCTTCACTCTTGCACAATAAGCTTCAATGTCGAAAATGAAATTTAAGCATGTATAGGGCTATTTAATTTCTGATATTGTTTGGGTGTTGATGGGATTGTAATGGGAGGGAATTTTCCCCGCAAAACATATCAATTACATGGATTTTTTTATTTCTTTTTAATGGGAAAAAATGACACATGGTTAGTGGTATATGATTTGGCAAGGCCGGTATTGCCAACTAGGACATAAACTTGACACGTAGGATTTCGGGTCGGGTTTCCGGTGGGTTTTAGGTGTTCCGACGATGAAATGCATTGTTTTGGAAGATTTTGGAAGGTATGGGGTATATATGTTATCGGAAAAATCTAAGTACCATTTTTGCTAATTTGGTGCAGATGGTATACCATTTATGTAATTTTCCCGAACATAAATTATATGGATTACATTGTAATTTCCTAATAAAGATGAACTATGTTGTAATTAGGCCTAATAGCAGGGTAGTCAGATATAAATTTCCTTATAAAGAATCATTAAGAATGGAAGAAGTGAACTTGATATAATTTTTACTGAACCGGAGAATGGCTTTACTGAAGGAAAAATCACACAATTTACAAAATAGAGACGACGTGCAGGACCCAAAAGGTTGAAGATAGTCCCTTGATTAACTCTTATAATTATGTCTCTTAGATTTTATTCTCATTAATTTTACAATTTCACTTTTATTGGATTGGAATTTTGTACATTAGAAGCATTCGCTCTCATAATCTTAGATAAAAAAATTATTTGACTATAAGCTACAAAGGAAACTATTCTCTCCAGACCAAAAATTACAGGGAATTTTTGTTCGGATTCGACTCAAATGCATCCCAATTAATTAATCATACAATAATGTATTATATTTATTATTTTATTAATTATTCTTTCTTAAATTTTTACAAATTATATAACAATATAGTAAAACATTCACCTCTTAATATTAGACTGATTTGATAAAACCGTCTGAAATAAAATTGATCAAAAACTTAAATGAAAAAACAATGTCATGTACACGACAATTGTTCAGGGAAAATTCTAGTCCAGACCCGACTTGGCCAAACCCAACCAATTAAAAAGGCAGGTGCATTACACTTGCTATTTGATTGGTCACTCTCTCTAAATTTTCCATCAACCACACAACAAGTGTAAAACACTCGCCCCCTCATTACACCGGTTTGGCCGAGCCAGGCTCGGGCTAGAATTACCCATTGTTCAGTGACAGAATTGGAATTTAAAATGGAAAAAAAAAATTGAATAGGGAAAAAAGTGCAAATTTAAGAGAAAGTTGTTAGACTTATATTAGATTTGAAAATGTTTTCACTTTTCAGGTTAAAAGGGCAGCTTTGTAGTTTTTAGTAGAACACAAAAATTCAATAGAAATTCTCCTTCTCATCTCTTATTCTCAATCACTGTTCGATCATCCTCCTTCCTCATTTTTAATTTCTGCAATTTTATAAGTTTCTTTCTGATACGGCCGGGGATGATGAAGGGCTGCTTGAAGCGAATGAGTCCTTGGATGGAGAAATAGGGAAAGCCGAAACAGAGAGTGGGGAAGCAGGGGATGCTCTTAGGCGCAGCTCAAGGAAGACAAAGAAACCGGCTTGGCAAGATGATTATGTATCACATGGTTAATTCATATTTCCTTATTTAATTCCTGCTTATTCAGTTAGCCTTGTTATTTCATTAATTAGTTTATTTTGAGAGTCCTCGTCTGCTATTAGTCTTATGTGGGATTAGGTTTCTTTTGAGTCGGTTTAGTATTTATTGGTGCGAGTCGAACAATTATAATTAAGCAATAACAATTCAATTCCTTTAAACCTATTTTCTCAAGTCTCTCTCCCTCCCCAAATTCACCGGCCGGTCGGCTCTTCACCGGATTATCCTACGAGCTCGAGACAGCTCTAACGTCTCACCGATAACTATTGTTATCACTGGTGCTTTCATTGCTACTCTCATGGCAGAATCTGTGTCCGAGTCACGTTTTGAGGAATTTCAGCAACAATATGATGGACGGATGGTCTCCCAATAGACGGCTATCCAGCAACTTAGCCAAACGATGAAACTGGTTCAACTTGACTTGGCGGCGCTGGGCAAGCGCGGGGATAGACCCCAGACGGAGTATGAATCGGCGAGTGCACCGAGGGCCGGTGCCTCTACTTTGAACCCTATCGGGAACCCCCTGAATAAACTCCGCTTAGAGATGCCGAAGTGCGACGGTACTGACCCGTTGGGTTGGCTTTTTCAGGCGCACAAATATTTTCTCTTCTATGACGTCCCTGAGGACGCCCGCTTGGCGACGGTGGGGTTGATGCTCGAGGGGCCTGCCCTTGATTGGTTTCGTTGGCGACAACGTAATAACTTATTGTCGTCCTGGTCAGATTTCGTGATAAAATTTAAGCTTCGTTTCGATCCCTTGAACTATGTCGATTATTTTGGGATGCTGGCAAAGGTGCAGCAAACGGGCTCCGTACTCGATT
This sequence comes from Lantana camara, assembly GCA_037501455.1. Classification (NCBI taxonomy): domain Eukaryota; kingdom Viridiplantae; phylum Streptophyta; class Magnoliopsida; order Lamiales; family Verbenaceae; genus Lantana; species Lantana camara. The sequence goes on from CM074857.1 coordinate 124,112,498, forward strand.
ATCAGGCTGCGTTCGAAAAGGTGTTAGTCAATGTGACGGATGTCTCGGAACTGGATTTGCAATCCTTGTTCCACGCCGGTCTGAAACCCCATCTGCAACATGAAATCATCCTGTTGAAGCCGGACTCTTTGTCGGCTTCCTTCGCTCTGGCACGCGAACTCGAGGCGAAGCATCGTGCCTGGTCTTCGGCACTGCCTCCACGACCGCTGGGTGTGCACACACCACCAGCGCGTACCTCGGTCACGTCCGCGGGGGGCTCTAGCTCGCCTACGCCTTCGTTACCTTTATTACAATCGCCCCCAGTGAAGGCCGTGAATTCTGCGAGCCCGCCTATTCGGCGTCTGTCTCGGGCTGAGCGTCTTGCTCGCGATGCCAAAGGCCTATGTTACAATTGCGATGAGAAGTGGGTCAAAGGTCATCGGTGTGGTCGCTATTTATTAATGCTGGGTGATGAGGACGATGAGGACGATTTGGAGGAATCCGCCGAGGAGGAAACGTTGGTCACGACTGATGTCTCATCGTTGCATAGCCTCGTCGGGATAAATACTCTGCGTTCCCTTCGCGTTTCGGGGATGATTGGTGACATCGTCGTCGAGGTTCTTATTGACGGGGGTAGCACTCATAATTTTATTCAGCCTCATGTGGTCGAACAACTTCGACTTCCGGTGTCGACGGTCCAACCTTTTCGCGTTTATGTGGGAAACGGGTCTTCGTTCCTATGTAAATAGCAATGTGCCGGTGTCCGTTTGCTCCTGCAAGGGACGACGTTCCCGGTGGATGTGTTTGTGTTGCCCGTACATGGCCAACAGGTTGTATTGGGCGTGCAATGGCTCCAAACCTTGGGGCGTGTCTGCCATGACTATGCAAACCTCATTATGGAATTCACTTGGGAAGATAAAATGGTGACGCTCAAGGGCAGCCCGACAGCCCCTAAAGCAATCAGCTTGCATCATTTCCATACCTTACGTGCGTCGGCTACCATTGCCGAATGTTTTGAAATTGTGGCGGTTGCACCTGAGAGTCCCGGGGAGGTGGATGAACTCCCGACCGACATTGACCCCACGATTGGCGCACTTCTGCGAAAATATCGGGCCGTGTTCCAGCCCCCCGATGGCCTCCCACCCCCTCAGTGGAGTGATCATCGTATTCGGCTTCAGCCGGGGACGACCCCAATCAATGTCCGCCCTTATCGGTACCCCCAGTTTCTGAAAAATGAAATCGAGCGTTTGGTCAGGGAGATGCTCGAGCAAGGGTTCATTCGCCCTAGTCGAAGCCCGTTCTCCTCCCCGGTGATTTTGGTCAAGAAAAAGGATGGCTCCTACCGTTTGTGTGTCGATTACCGGGCATTGAATGCCGTTACCGTGCCTGACCATTTTCCTATTCCGACGGCGGATGAGCTATTCGATGAACTCGGTCTTGCGCGGGTTTTCACTAAATTGGACCTTCGCTCGGGGTTACCATCAAATACGGATGAACGATCGTGATATATATAAGACGGCCTTTCGGACCCATGAGGGTCATTACGAATTTCGGGTGATGCCTTTCGGTCTCACAAATGCCCCGTCCACTTTCCAGGCTTGCATGAACCGGTTGTTCGCCGCTTATCTCCGTAAGTTCGTTATTGTGTTCTTTGATGATATGCTGATTTATAGCCCTACTTTGGAAGCTCATGAATAGCATTTAGATGTCGTTTTGGCCCTGTTGCGTGCTAATGATTTTTTTGTGAAGTTGTCCAAATGTTGCTTTGCCACCGATTCTATCGAGTATCTAGGCCATATTATCACTGGTGGGTTTTTAAAAGTGGATGTGAGTAAAATCTCGGCCATGCTGGAATGGCCAGTGCCTAAATCCCTCAAGCAACTTCGCGGTTTTCTCGGACTTACCGGGTACTATCGACGCTTCATACAGCGCTATTCCAACATTGCTGCTCTTCTTACCGATTTGCTCAGGAAGGACGCCTTCGCGTGGAACGCGACGACTGACGCTGCTTTTTCGAACTTGAAAGAGGCCCTGAGTTCGGCGCCTATCTTGCGCTTACCAGACTTTACTGCTACGTTTGTAGTTGATACGGATGTTTCCGCCACGGGTATTGGGGCTGTGTTATTACAACATGATCAGCCAATTGCCTATTTTAGCAAGAAGTTGGGTCCGAGGCGATTGTCTGCCTCGACTTATCATAAGGAACTGTACGCTATTGTGGAATCGGTACAGAAATGGCGACAATATCTATTGGGTCGGGAATTTATTATCAGAACCGATCAGCGGAGTTTGAAAGAGTTGCTTCAGCAAGTGATACAAACACCGGACCAACAATTTTATGTCCGAAAACTCTTGGGTTTTCGTTTTCGCATTGAATATAAACCGGGGTCGACCAACGTGATCGCTGATGCTTTATCTCGTCGTGAGGACAACGTGGTGTCGAACCACCTGCTGAATCTTGTATCGTGTCCGGCGTCGGACATTCTGGCATCTATTCGGCGGGAAAATATGGTCCAGCCTGATTTGATGGCTTTCCACGCGGCGGCTACTGCCGCTACTTTGCAGCCTCCCTTCTATGTGGCGGATGGGATGATTTTTTATAATCATAGAATGTGTATTGGTCGGGAGTCGGATTTGAGAGCCTTGCTGGTGCGTGAGTACCATGACTCCCCGACGGGCGGACATGCCGGGGTTGACCAGACTTTTCAGCGGTTAGCGTCGACGTTCTATTGGCTGACTATGAGAGCTGATGTGCGCCGCCATGTGGCGTCTTGCCTAGTCTGTCAGTCGACAAAGTACGCCACCACACCTCCTGCGGGTTTGCTTCAACCGTTAGCTGTTCCGGACCGCATTTGGGAGGAGGTGAGTATGGATTTTATTACGGGGTTACCACCGTCTCGGGGTTGTACCGTCGTATTGGTGGTGGTTGATCGCCTTTCTAAGTATGCGCATTTTGGGGCTCTCCCAACGGACTTCGATGCGCATCGGACGGCGTTCTTGTTTGTGGAAATGATTGTCAAGTTACATGGCATTCCGACCGCGATTGTCTCGGATCGCGATCCTATATTCACTAGTAAATTTTGGCATGAACTTCATTCGATGAGCGGCACTACTCTTAAACATAGTTCGGCAATCCACCCGCAGACCGATGGTCAAACGGAAGTCATGAATCGTACTTTGGAACAGTATCTTCGTGCTTTCTGTCACGATCGGGCCTCGTGCTGGACAGTTCTATTACCATGGGCTGAGTATTCGTTGAATACGAACTATCATTCGGGTCTTCGGGTGTCTCCCTTCCAGGCCGTTTATGGTTGCCCACCTCCGGATTTAGTTCCATATCGGAAGGGCAGTAGTCACTTGCCGACAGTAGACACATTGCTGGGCGAGAGGGGACGTCGTTCTCCGGCAATTACGGCAGAATTTGGTTGAAGCACAAGGGCGTATGAAGGTTCTGGCTAACAAGAAACGCTCGGATGTTCGTTTTGCCGTGGGGGACTTGGTGTTATTGAAGCTGCAACCTTATCGCCAACACTCGGTGGTTCGCCGGCGTAATCATAAGTTGGCAAAACGGTTCTTTGGTCCTTTTGAGGTGTTGGAGAAGATTGGCCCGGTGGCATACCGATTGCGGTTACCAGAATCTTCGCGGATCCACCCCGTTTTTCACGTCTCTCTCTTACGGAAATTCAAGAGTGGGGGTGTGGGCCGCTCTGGGGGGGTTTTGCCGGCTGATCTGCTTGATGGGAAGGTGCCTTCTCAGCCCGTTAAACTGCATGAACGTTGTAGGGTGTTACGTAATGGGGTTGAGGAAGAACAATGGCTTATGAGTTGGTCCGATGGTGGGTTGGATGATGCGTCTTGGGAACCAGCTGCTGTGCTGCGTCAGTATTTCCCGAGTTTGGACCTTGAGGACAAGGTCAATTCTGATGGCCGGGGGAGTGATACGGCCGGGGATGATGAAGGGCTGCTTGAAGCGAATGAGTCCTTGGATGGAGAAACAGGGGAAGCCAAAACAGAGAGTGGGGAAGCAGGGGATGCTCTTAGGCGCAGCTCAAGGAAGACAAAGAAACCGGCTTGGCAAGATGATTATGTATCACATGGTCAATTCATATTTCCTTATTTAATTCCTGCTTATTCAGTTAGCCTTGTTATTTCATTAATTAGTTTATTTTGAGAGTCCTCGTCTGCTATTAGTCTTATGTGGGATTAGGTTTCTTTTGAGTAGGTTTAGTATTTATTGGTGCGAGTCGAACAATTATAATTAAGCAATAATAATTCAATTCCTTTAAACCTATTTTCTCAAGTCTCTCTCCCTCCCCAAATTCACCGGCCGGTCGGCTCTTCACCGGATTATCCTACGAGCTCGAGACAGCTCTAACCTCTCACTGATAACTATTGTTATCACTTTCTGTATCTGATTCTTGCATTTTCTATTATCAAAATTATGTAATATAATTTTTCGAGTCTCATTGGCGTAGTCGGGGAGTTGCGACAAACAACGTTCCAATTTTATTAGTTGACAGATTAACAACTTTTCATGAAGAACCAGTTTTGCAACCTCGTCACACCAAAAACAACATAGAATTACAACATCATGATTCATGACCACAATCTTCAAACTTCAAGAAGCTCTTATTCGATAAAATTTCAATCTGGATTTGATTTTCAAGAATCTCATATGCGGGAACAGCTCTTGTTCTCCACCAGAAGAGAAGAAGAGCTGAACTTCAGCTGCGAAGAACCCAGGTCAAATTCCAGGTATCTCTCCTCTAATTGATGAACGCCGATGACGATCGACGTCCTCGGTTCCTTTCCGGCGTCCACCAATGCAAGACACGTCGTTTTCTCATCAACCGCAACCATTGCATTCCCACCATCAATCCTCCAGTAAACATCTTTTCCAGGGAGAACCAAATCAATGCTCGGAACTTTAGGCCCTGACGGGGAAATGAAAATCGACTTCGACTCGAAACAGGCCCGGAAAGGCGAAACTGCTGCCACCCTCTTGATCTTCATATCCGATGCCGCTTTCACAAAAGCCCGTGTTAAGGGCCTGTAAATGGATGAGTGCAGCGACGTGTAATTCTGTATGGTGCTGAGTTTAGTGCCTCCAACGCCATTCTTGTCGAAGGAGAAGTATGAACTTTTCACGGAAACGGGAACCCCGTTGATTTTAATCGCTGTTACGCCGATGAAGTACTCGTCGGAAGGATCCCCCTCGGAGTAAATTGGGGCCGTGCTGACGGGATTTATGATCAGGGGAGTGGTTTTAATGGATTTGGATATGTTTGATCTAGTTCCTCCGATTGTTAATTTGCCTAAAGCTGGATCTGAAGGAAGGCAGATGGAGAATTTATCAGGGAGTTTGAAGTTGCCCGCCACCTGTTTGTGGAAAGAGATGTTAGACCTAGCAAGGCCCAACATCCCCTTTGCACCCTTAGCCAACCCCCCAATGTACCCTGTATCCATACATGAAAACAACAATTTCGGTACTGCCGTTTTTCGTGTGGGGTAGAACGTATCTTCACCGTACTCTTCTGCCACGAGAACGTCCTGGAATGGGTTGTAGGCGGAAGAGCTGCACGTGTCGGTGCTGCAGCCGGGGCGTGGTGGGAGGTTGCAGCTCACGCAGCCGCTCCCCTTTGCAACCGCACATTTGCTCGAGCCACACGGGATTGGTGCATACGTGCTTGATGTGTAGTTGTTGCATTCGAACCACAAGAACTGGCCCCCGAGGTTGAGGACTGAGTTTATCTTGGCCCGATTGCTGCCCATTTGGATTGTGGTGAAGAATTGCGAAGTCTTGGGGTCTTTCCGGATGGGGAGAGTAATGCTGCTTTGAGCATTTGCAGCACAAAGGAGAAATGCAAGGAAGAAGAAGACAAGAGATGAGTGGGAAGAAGCCATTGATGCTGTTGGAAGTTTTTGAACTGAGGTGGAGTAGCATGACTCTATCACTATTTATGGACCTTCAAGAATGGGTTTTCCTGCATATTTTAATGAGTGAGAATTTAGTACATGTGAGTATTGTCTGAAATTTCGTGTTTAAAAATGAGTGCGCTGAGATGGATTATTCGTTTCAGGTGTGTACAGATTAGATTACTGTGATTTATGGTACCACTTGTTTTGGGGTATTATGCTATTTTGGACAAGTTGCAGAGGATTTATTTTAAGAAAGTGCAGCTCGGGTGGTGTTGTAGATATAAAACATATGATTTCAGGCGAGGAAACAATAAAGATGGAGTGTGAAAAGAGGAGAAATTAATGGGAAACAGAGGACTTTACAGATCTAAAGACACTTTGGTTCTGCCTCATGCAAAATATTTTTATCTCGTATTGTGTGTACTCCACTATTGAGACTATCCATGCACGTAATATAGTTTAATATTTTGACTCGTTGAAAGTCCCATTACTCGCATAATAAAAATTTATACAAGGGACGAGATTAAAGAAAACGTACATATTATAGTTTTGAAAGGAAAAAAAAATACTTTTAATAAAATAAAAAAAAAGGATGGCTGCCACCCACATGCTTCGGTCCTCGGCTTCGCCTCTATTTCTGTATATTCTTGTGGACAATTATGGAAAGTGGATCGTATTATTAGAGCAATATTTTTTAAATATCTGTTCACTTTTCTCTTTTGAATTTAAAAACTATCGAGTTTTTTAATAGTCATTATGATTGTGTTAGTCCCTCAATTCCAAATACTGTAAGTTATAATTCTTCAGTAATTTTTACTTTCGAGACTTAAATATATAAAAGGTTATTAGTTATTTTCCCATAATAATATTATTTCGTGAATTTGTTTCATTTCAAAGCTAAATTTCTCACTTCATGTCGATATCGCAGAAGATGCAGAAATGAGAAAACTGAAAACATTTAGGGATTTGAAGTCAAAACTCAAAACTAAGACATTATTTTTGTAAGCATCTCATTTAATTTAGAAATGTGACATACGGTTGTAGTGCAGTCAACCGTCAATAATAGTTAGATTTTATTTTTAAATTTTTGACGTAGGGTGCCTCAAATTAATAATTTAATTCATCATGCATTCATGGGGACAACCACTAATCACTAAAAGGATAATGTTTTCCAAATTATTAATTAAAAAAGAAATCCTCATTTTTATTTTATATATTTTGATATGAGTAAAGTTCTTTAATAGTATGCAGGATCAGATATGATATAAAACAGTCTGAGTCTCTAGAATATGGGTCATTGAATTATTCAATTTTAACCTAATTTGTACCAACCATTACAGGGTCATGATCAGCAGCGGGACAAAGGATAAACTACGGGTATTGTCGTGCTGATAATCTCACTGGTTTTAAAATTACTGCTACATATATAGTGTCATTTGTCAAAATCAGGAGTGCTCGACTGCTCGTAATTAACTAAACGACCCTCCTAAATCCGAAGTTCTGGATCCGCAACTATAAAGTGATACTTCTAATTTCAGGGTTCCCGCGCCCGCCACTAATCATAATATTATATCACTATTAAACTTCAAATGACTTCATATTGAAATCAAGGGATTCATAAATTGTGAAAAGCATAGAACGTTTATTTATCTCATTTATAGACTAAAAGACAAGTAATATACAACAAGGGAGACACGAAATTGGACATATGAAAACTACGTACGAACAAAAATCTTGGAAACACAACAGTTCTTAATTAAAGGCGGGAGCAGCTCTTGTTCTGGACCAAAACAGAAGAACTAAACCTTAGCTGTGATGAAACAAGATCAAACTCCAGGTAATTTTCTTCCAGCTGATGCGCCCCGATAACGATAGAAGTTCTCGGATTAGATCCACCGTCGACAATAGCCAGGCACGTTGTCTTCGAATTAATCTCAACCATTGAATTCGCTCCGTTAATCCTCCAGTAAACATCGTTTCCGGGCAAAACCAGATCAATTACAGGCACAGATGGCCCTGATGGCGTCCTGGAAATCGAGGCCGAGATGAAACAGGCCCTGAATGGCAGCACGGCCGCCACGCTTTTGATCTTCATATCAGAAGCTGCCTTCGTGAAAGCCCGTGTCAGAGGCTTGTAGATGGAATTATGCACGGCTGTGTAGTTATTTATGGTGCTAATTTTCGTTCCTCCAACCCCATTTTTATCGATGGAAAAATAAGAGCTTTTGACGGACAGGGTTTCAGTGCCAACCCTAACGGATTTAACATCAATGAAGTACTCATTTGAGGCATCCCCCTCCGTGTAAACCGGAGCCGTGCTAACAGGGTTAACTATTAAGGGCGTAGTGCGAAGTAATTTTGAGATATCTGATATTGTTGTTGCAGATGGTCCTCCAATGGACAATTTTCCGGGCCCTAATGAAGATGGGAAGCAGATGGAGAACTTATTAGGCACGTTGAACTTGTCTGCCACTTGTTTGTGTAGAGAGGTCTCAGTTCGGGCCAGGCCTATTAGCCCGTTTGTGCCGGTGGCGAAACCCTCGATGAATCTTGATTCCATGCAAGAGAAGGTGTACTCTGGCACGGGTCGTTGATTTTCGACATATAATGTGTCCTCAGCGAATCCCTCGCTTACAAAAATGTTCTCGAACGGGTTGTAGGCAGTGGCCCCACATGTGTTATTGGTGCACCCAGGGCGCTCTGGCCCCTCGCACCCGACACACCCAATCCCCTTTGCTATCTCACATTTTCGGGTGTCGCAAAGGATTGGTGTGTAGCTGGAGGAGGTAAAGTTGTCACAACTGAACCATGAGAATTCGGCACCGAGATCAATTATTGGGGTCATCGGGGCTCGGTTGCTGCCGAATTGTAGGGTGGTGTAGAACTGTGTGGTTTTGGGGTCTTTGTGGATCGGGAGGATTAGGCCATTTTGAGCACTTGAGGATGAAATGAGGATGGAGAGGAAGAGGAGAAGAGAATATTTGAAAGAAGCCATTGGCAATTGGAATTGAGGGATGGAAATGTAGGTTTGTGTTGTTTTTAAATGGTGTTGGAGGATGAGTATTTATAGACGTCAAGTAGTGGCAATGTAATAATACTAGGACAGTCAAAGTTAGTGTACATTGGCTGTTCGTTTTAATGCAGTTGTGGCTAGTTGTTTATCATTAATTCATTAGGCACTCGGAGTGCTTTTGACTTTGTCAAATTACATGGTGAAAATTGAAAATACTCGGTAAATTCATTATGGTTGTTTTAGTCTCAAATCACTCAAATTAATGTAAAAAAATAGAAAATATTTTATATTTATGGTGTAATGATCTAAATTTTAGTAAAACTCACAAATCAAATGTACTGCACATGCTCATATGGTTGATGAATTCGATAAATAGGGGTCTAGGTTAGGATGGAAAATTTTCCATTCATTAAAATATGGTTTATGACTAGAATGAAAAAAAAAAACAGGTGACTTTTGGTTTGACTATAAGATAATAGAAGATAAATCATTTGTTTGATTTGGAATCCACCTAATTATTCAAATATGAATTTTAAGAAATTCGAAAGTTATGGCAATAAGACTGCGAAAATGAAAAAAATGTATTTGATTGCTATTTACGAATTTGAAGGTGACCGACATGGCCCCACAGCAACACGTGGCAAATCTTCATTCGGCCAAAGCGAAAACATCGACCCCTAGATCAAACGTTCGACACTTCTTGGTTCAATCACCCCTTCAGGATGTCGGTATCATCAATTCAGCCTTGAGGTTTATCACGCCTTTGATCGACAACAGACTTGCATTTAATGTAGAACATGTCAGTTGGTCCGTGCACTGACGCTCCCATTCGTAGGTTGTCCTTGCTGGTGATGCATTTAATGCACGACATGGTTAGACCTAAGGCGCATTAAATGCATCTGGTACTATATATATTTCTAAACACTCTAACGGATTGCGTTATGTAAATTCTAGACATTTACTCCGGTAGATAAGCATACTTACTACACTCTTGAGCTCGAGCATATACTTGCCCCTGATTGATGTACTGCTTTAGTCTTAGATAGTCAATCCAAGGCCAACCCCCTCATGCCCCAGATTGGTTCGAGGCAGTTCGAATTCACATTTGCTCATCCTTCTTAGCATCCTTTCTGGCCAGACAACTTCCCACCTTTTACAAATTTCTTGAGTTATTGACAAAGTATCCAACACTACCTTAACCATCCGTCTGAGCACGATCAGAAGGTTTACCAACAGATTTTTGGTAATGAGTTTTAAGTTAATAATTATGAGAAGCTGGAATTCTTGAAAACATTTATTGAAAATCAAAATATAAATTATTATAGTATGCTAATTGGCATTATTAATAGAGTAACCGGCTTAAAAGAATCGTTCTCACATTAGGCATTTGCATTACCGAACTTGGAAAAAGGATGAATGGGAAACTGGAAAAAAAAAAAAAAAAAGATAATTGGGAATGTAACAATACTCCAAGTTAATACAAATACCAACTGAAAGGATCAAAAGCAAATTAAAGATGGCGAAACCTTAAAGCTCTCACTTTGACAGGAAAAACATGAACATGTTTGTTGCATATACTTACAAATTTAAACAACAAGGCCCACGCATAATACAACAACAAAGATAACTGGAAAAACATCAATTAGAGGTTTGAACATCTCTTGTTCTGGATCGAAAGAGAAGAGCTGATCAATCGAAGCTGCGATTTCACCACTTCAAACCCCAAGTAATTCTCGTCCAGCTGATGCGCTCCAATCACGATCGACATCCTCAGTTCCGAACCTCCGTTTACGAATCCAAAACCGCGTAGTTTTCTGATCAATCACAAACCTGGAATTCCCACCATGTTTCCAGGCAAAACTAGATCAATTACAGGCCCTGACAGCCTCCTGAAAATAGAATCCGAGATGAAACAAGCCCTGAGTGGAGGCACAGCGGAATGGTTTTCTTGATCAATTGAGATTCCGAAAGTCTGTGTTTTATTTTTTGAAGCATCCCAAATCTGTGTTTTAAAGGCATCCCAATATGGCAAAATTAACGATATTTTAATGTATTATATTATTAGAAATGATGTAATTATTTTGTTTGTGCTTGTAAGTTGAGAATGTTGCATGAATTGTGATTTCGTAGATAACGAACCGCCATGTCTCAATCTATCCAATCCCTATGATTCTCTAATCTATCCAATCCCTATGATTCTCTCTTGATACGGTGTATCTCCGTCCATATCAGATACATCATATTCCCGTATCCGTGCATGACATACCAACATATATGCCATATATAAAAAACCAAGGATGAACAAGAGAATGCCTTGTGATTATGTACAACTAATATTTCAAAAATTAACTGCTTCCTTGTTATAAGTGAGATATTCAGGTCTCAAGTAATTACTATATTTTAATAAGACTTTACAAACCAAAAATTGAAGAGGAATTTGAGTTTCAATTTATGTCAACACATTATGATAGATTTTGATAGTCAACTAAGGACTTGTTCAACATATGATACGATCTTCTTCAAAGCTATAAATCTCGCCTTTCATATCGATAACTAAGTGTTGTTGATAACTCTTCGGTTCCATCTGATACGATTACTTATTCAATTTTGACCTAATTTGTGATATGTGATGATTAGTGGCAAAACAAAGTATAAGTAAGGGGTGTTGATAACTCTTCGATTCCAAATTACTTCTTTATATGTTATATCATTGTCAGATGTCAAAATGTGCTAGGCTGCTTGTAATTAAACACCTTATTATATTAAGAATGATTAAGAGTTGACTCTCCTAAGTTCAAGAACCTGGATCCGCACCCAGATGGTATTGCATATACCATTACTAATTATCTCACAACATATTGAAATCAATGGATTCATAAATTGTGACAAACGGAAAACGTTTATTTTTCTCATTTATTGACAAATACAAATGTAGTATAACAACATAGAATCACGAGATTGAACATATTACGAAAACTACGTGCTAACAAACATCTGGAAAAACAACAGTTCTTAAAGGCGGGAACAGCTCTTGTTCTGGACCAAAAGAGAAGAACTAAATCGAAGTTACGAAGAAACAAGATCAAACTCCAGGTAATTCTCCTCCAGCTGATGCGCCCCAATAACTATCGAAGTTCTCGGATTAGATCCACCGTCCACAATCGCCAGGCACATTGTCTTCGAATCAATCTCAACCATTAAATTTGCACCGTTAATCCTCCAGTAAACGTCCTTTCCAGGCAAAACAAGGTCAATTACAGGCACAGACTGCCCTGATGGCGTCCTGGAAATCGAGGCCGAGCTGAAACAGGCCTTGAACGGCTGCATGGCCGCCACACTTTTGATCTTCATATCAGAAGCCGCCTTCTTCAAAGCCCGTGTCAGAGGCTTGTAGATATGGAATTATGCACGGTTGTGTAGTTATTTACGGTGCTGATTTTCGTTCCTCCAACCCCATTTTTATCGATGAAAAAATACGAGCTTTTGACATACAGGGTTTCAGTATTAACCCTGATGGACTTAATGTCGATGAAATACGATCTTCTGAAAGGTCCCCAATCATGAAAGCTGTACCCGGGTTTATTAAGGGAGTGGTGCGAAGTGATTTTGAGATTTCTGATATTGTGGTTGCAGATGGTCCTCCAATGGACAATTTTCCAGGCTCCAATGAAGACGGGAAGCATATGGAAAACTTATCAGGCAAGTTGAACTTGTTCGCCACTTGTTTGTGTAAAGAGATCTCAGTTCGGGACATCCCAATTAGCCCGTTTGCACCAGTGGCTAAACCCTCCATGTATATTGTGATATGGACGGAGATATGGTGTATCAAGAAAGAAGCTTAGGAGATATTGTAGGAATAGGATAGATCGATTCTGTTTAGTGGTAGATTTATTATTTACATTATTTGTTTCCTTTAAGAGTCCTAGTTTTATTTCCTTGTAGTAGTTTGGTAATTTGAGATTTAGTTGATTTGTTTTCCTTAGGTGTCCCTAGTTTTATTTCCTTGTAGTAGTTTGGTAATTTGAGATTTCGTTGATTTGTTTTCCTTAGGAGTTCTGAGTGTTGTTTTCTTTATATTACGTGATGGTTGTTTTCTTTATATTACGTGAATTGTTTGGTTTAGTGATTAAGCAATAACAATTTCAAATTTCTCAATCTTTAATTCTGAATTCTCTCTTGTCTCTAACTTCTCCCGCCGGTGGATCTTACCGGATTATCTTCCTCCCCTAATCTACAAATTCTCTTCTCCCCTTACAATTTCTCCGGTCGGTCGGTCTTACCGGATTATCCCTCTTTTTCATCCATTTTTCTTACGAGCCCGAGACTACTCTAAAGTCTCTTTGAGATACGTTCGTATCATATTGTTTCCATGCAAGAGAAGGTGTACTCTGGCACGGGCCGTTGATTTTTGACGTATAAAGTGTCCTCACCGAATGCCTCAGCTGCAACAATGTTCTGGAACGGGTTGCAGGCAATGGTGGCACATTTTTTGGAGCACGCGATCTGCTCTGGCTCATTGCATGGGTAGCATGCGGACCCGTTTGCAATCTCACATTTTCGGGTGTCGCAGAGGATCGGTGCGTAGCTGGAGGAGGTAAAATTGTCCCAACTGAACCATGAGAATTGGGCATTTTCAACAAAAAGAAAAAGAAAAAGAAAAGAGAATTGGGCACCGAGATCGATGATTGGGGTAATCGTGGCTCGGTTGCTGCCCAATTGTAGGGTGGTATAGAATTGTGTCGTTTTGGGGTCTTTGTGGATTGGGAGGATTAGGCCATTTTGAGCATTTGAGGATGAAATGAGGATGGAGAGAAAGAGGAGAAGAGAGTATTTGAAAGAAGCCATTGGCAATTGGAAATGAGGAGGGAAATGTAGGGTTGTGTGCAGGGGCGGATCCAGGATTTTTCATCAGTTGGGGCTGAAAATTCCCAAATCTCAATATATTAATATATTAAAAAAATTATAATAACTTGACACTACAATTCATAGATTATAATCGTTTTGGACGATTCGTATTCTCTTCAATTTGCTACGACCATTTTTTCCCAAACTAAAATCTTCACGTACAGATACTAATATGGTCCCTTATTTAAAAAAAAAAACTAAAATTTATTTCGGGATTATAATATCCACTATCGAGAGTGTAGTAATTAATCCTTTTGGTAAATTATAGGTAAGTTAAAATATAAACATTAAATAAAAAAAAACTATTAAGTCTTTTATATTCGAAATTAAGATTCGAATTCATAACATTTTCTTAAAATAATATGTATTGAAAATTAGAATTTTTAGTGATATTAATTTTGATAGGGACAAAATATGCTCGACCCACGTTTGGACACGTGGCGACACGAGAAATTAACTTGTGGCCTTTCTTTGACTGGGGCGGGTTATCAACGAGTGTTCAAATCCCCCGAGCGTCAAAACCCCTAAAGAGCACGTGTCGTCTCTGCTGTGCACACGCGTGGTCGTCCCTGTCGCTCGAAAACGAGCGCACCCCCCAAAACGGAACACAGTCCCAGCTTATCTTGGAAATCCTCTTCGAGCGTTATCATCCCTCAAAGAAGCTTCCACTCCCCCTCGTTACGCAACCTTGGCCTCTATCCCCTAGCGGATTCTCTGGCCTCTAAGGCCCTTGGTTGACACGAGCACGCTCTTAGCCCTCGTTACCAACCTCCTAAAACGGCTCTCTGATACCCCGTACATGCCCGCGCACCTGCTACTGACGCCAATACTAACTTTCACCGGCTTTTGTAGAAGATTCCTCCTAGGTTTCTCTCATAACGCCACGTGTTAGGGCGACATTTGGCCAGGACCATACTGTGCAAATGACTAAAGGGTCCCTGACCCTTAACTATAAATAGATGAGTTCATCCCCTTCAATAGGAGGCAAGCTTCCATACTTGAGCTCTGCAATTTCTTCTTTTCTCTTTCAGTTCCTTAACTGACTTGAGCATCGGAGAGCCAAACTGGGCATCCCCCCCTAGTCTCCCAACTTGGCCTTTTGACTGTTTGTTCTTGGTGTTTGTCCTAGCAGGTAGAACCCCTCTTCCATCCGGCGATCAGTTTCCAGTTTTCCCCACATATATCAAATAGAAAGTGACCGGAGTTTGGCACTTCACGTTCCTAACCCATCATTTTTGGCGCAATGCTCGGAATTTTGCTTGGACTGAGGAGTGTGAGAAAGCATTACAAGACATGAAGGCTTATCTCTCGAGCGCCCCGCTCTTGACAAAACCCCTTGAGGGCGAAAGGTTGTTTATGTACCTCTCCGTTTCCACAGAAGCAACGAGCGCAGTTATAACAACCATACGGGAGCGTAAGCATTTGCCTGTTTATTATTTAAGCAAAACATTACAAGGGGCCGAGAGAAAATATTTGGAAATTGAAAAATTCGCATTCGCCCTCATCAATGCATCACGACGGTTGAGGCCTTATTTCCAGGCACACTCAATAACCGTCCTCACGGATCAGCCATTAAAGAAAGTGTTGCCCAAGCCAGATGTATCTGGAAGACTGATAAAGTGGGCCATTGAGTTGAGCCAATTTGACTTAAGTTTCGAGCCCAGAGCTGCCATGCAAGCGCAGGTTGTAGCGGATTTGCTGGTTGAACGTGTTGGTTTAGAACCTGTTGTTCCACAAAACGACGGTCTATGGGTCCTGCACACGGATGGTTCCTCAACCTCTCAGGGGGGAGGAGCCGGGGTAACCCTTAGAGACCCCAATGGAATTGAGATAGACTTTACGATCAGGTTGGATTTTCAGGTTACCAATAACGAGGCAGAATATGAAGCCCTCGTGCAAGGGTTAAAACTTACTTTTCAAAACGGAGCCTCCAGAATTACCGCCTATGTTGATTCTCAATTGATTGCGAGCAAGATTAAAGGAACTTATGAGGCTCGAGAAACCACCATGGTGCAGTACTTGAGCAAGGCCAGGGAAATCATTGGGAAGTTCAATGAATTCAACTTATTGTAGATCCCACGTGCGGAAAACGAGCGCGCTGACGCTTTATCGAAATTTACATCAGCACTGGAAGGTACCGGCGAGCGCTCTGTCACGTTCCTCAGAGCAGAGGAGCCGTTGATAAAGGAGAGGGTCACCAAGCAAATGGTAGCCATGATCGATCCACACGAGCCATGTTGGCTCGATGACATAGTAAGATTTATCAACGATGGTGTTTGGCCCACTGACAAGGTAGAGGCACGGAAAATCCGAAACAAAGCCCCTCGTTTCTCTTTGGATAAGGAAGGCAGGCTTTTCAAAAAGTCATTCCAGGGTCCACCAATGAGGTGTTTGAGGCCCTCGCAAGCCAAAGAGACCCTTGAGCATGTACATGGAGGGAGTTGTGGTAATCACCCAGGAGGGCGCGTCCTTGCCAAGAAAATACTAAGGAGTGGATTCTATTGGCCTACTATTCTACAGTATGCCCTCGAATTCTCCAAAAGATATCCCAAATGTCAATTCCATTCAAACATCCCTCAGTAGCCAGCAGCCCAGATGGTCCCCATAGACGTCTCGTGGCCCTTTGACCAGTGGGGTATAGACATTGTGGGTCCTTTGCCAATGGCGGTTGGGCAAAAGAAATTCGTCATATTGGCCGTAGATTACTTTACGAAGTGGGCGGAGGCTGAAGCCGTCCCGAAAATCACTTTCAGGGTTGTAAGGGATTTCATCTGGAAAAATACCGTTTGCAGGTACGGGATCCCGAGGGTGCTCATCTCAGACAACAGGTCACAGTTTATTGCAACGGATACCAGAGAATGGTGTTCAGAATTGGGAATTGAGCAGCGCTTCACTTCTGTAGGCCACCCTCAGGCCAATGATCAAGCTGAAGTCACCAACAGGACTATTCTCCAACATTTGAAAACCATGCTTGGAAAGTAAGAAAAGTGAATGGGCTGAAGAGTTACAAGGGGCTATATGGGCTTATCGTACAACCCCCCGAGCGGCAACAGGCGAAACACCGTTTGCCCTCGTTTATGGGTCTGAGGCTATGATTCCCGCGAAAATTGCACACGAATCCGCTCGTGTAGCCTACTTCGAGCCTAAGGACAACGAAGCCAGCAGAAGCTTAGAGTTGGACCTATTGGAGGAAAGAAGGGACAACGCTTGGGCGAAAATGCACAGATATAAAGCAGCTGTGGCGCGACAATACAACAAGCGTGTCAAAGAAAGAACTTTCCAGCTGGGTGACTTGGTCTTAAAGAAGGTGGAAGTCTCCAAGCATGTGGGAAAACTGGACCCCAACTGGGAAGGCCTATTCAAAGTTACACAAATACGGGCCAACAACACATACACGCTCGAATCTCTGGAAGGCGAGTGTCTCCCATGCCCTTGGAATGCGTGCAACCTCAGGGTTTTTTTTTTTTGTTTAAGTTAATTTTTTAAAAAGCCCGTGAAGAGGCACGATGTATTTGCTATTTTCCAGGGGATTATAATAGAAATTACTGTGCCTATTTACTGAATTTGAGTATACAGGTTGGTTGAAAATCCTCTCTTGGGACCCCAAGCCCAGGGTGCCTAAATCCAGTCCCAGATCCGGTCCACATGCATGAGCCTCCTAATAAACCCGTGTAGCCTCTACTACTAGCACCCCGCACTCGAAAATGGGAATTGCGGCACAAGGACTGGCTGAGTGGCAAGGGGGAGCTCAAAGGTCCAATGGCCTGGCCCCTCGAAATCAGCATCCTTGCATGTTTCACAGAAACAAAATTTTCACAAGTCTTGAATGAGGGCAACCTCCCAATAAGACCCTCGTGAATACTCAAGACTTAGTAAAATTTTCCAAGCCATTCAAACAAAATTTTCGCAAGTCTTGAACGAGGGGATTCTCCAAATAAAACCCTCGTGATTACTCAAGACTTAGCTAAACTTTACATATTTTACCTAGCATGTTGCTCAGAATCTTAGCATTATAAGATTTTGTAACAACAAGCGCAGAGTAAAATTCCATAATAAAATAATGCAAGGAATAAAAGGAGACACTATTGTGAAAGGAAATATCTTCATTAGTTAAGCTTCCATTAAGTTACAAAGTGAGGGCACGTGGGCCCTTAGAACTCCTACAAAATTAAAAATGCTAAACGGAAAAGAAAGGGAAATTTCAACGTGAGCGTATGGAGGGAATCATCAAGCAGCAGGAGCAATGTCTTCGTCCAAGACCACTAGAATATTTCGAGCCGCAGGACCTTGCACTGGGGGCCGCCGGCTCTTGCGTTTGAGGGGTTTGTTCATCTTGATTTTGGGCAGCTGGTAGTGGCGCAGGCTTATCGTTTTCTGGCGCTGGAGGAATTCTAGGCTCATTGCCCCCAGCCGGAGGAACCAAAACATTTTTGTTTGCTGGGACGAGAGCGTTGACAATGGGCGCAGCAGGCTCGTTTGATGGGGGATTTTCGGGTGCGGCACTGGCATTATTGTCCCCCTCATTTTGTTCCGCCTCTCCCTCCGAAGGGTGAGCAGCCATGTATTCGTCTTGGATGAGCGTGACCAGGAAGTTGTACTCCGGCTCGAAAATATTTGACTCAGGGTCTTCACGATCCTCATCCTCCTTAACACAACACTCGTTGAACATGAGCCCCATATCCGACATCCCACGAGCGGACGAGTCTGTTACACCCTTGAATATGCCCTGCTCAATCGCCAAGTTAAAAGCTTTTTGAGCTTCATCAAGGCAGTGCAGGGAGGCCGCAAAGTTGAACGCCTTCGAGTGGCAGAACTTGATGAGCGCTTCTTTTTTGGCCTGTTCTATGTGATGGGGGAGCTGGTTCATCATATCTGAATACTTCTTCTCCGAGGCGTCGCGGTCTTCCTTCAGCTTCTGGGTGCTCTCGTTGAGGTTATTGAACTGCGTGCGCCAGCTTCTTCGAGTGGTCTCGGCATTCGTAAAGTCCTCCTGCAGCTTTTTCACCTCTACCTCCAACTTCTTATGCTCCATTTCAAGGGAGATGAACTTGACCTTCTCCACTTGTAGTTCATCCTGGAGTTGGGCGGGGTCGTTCGAGCGCGCCATCTTCTTGTACTTGGCTTTACGGTCAGCATAAACCAAGGCGCGCATTTGGATATTCTTTCGCCCTCGGAAGAACTTGTTGCATGGGTTCAAAAGGGCAGAAATAGGTGACTTACAAGTATAAAAGAATGACATCTTGAAGAATAACATCTTCCAAAGACAAAGATTACAAGTATAAAAGTGACTTACAGAAATAATGGCGTGAATCATATCGCCAGTCACCTTTTCCATAGGCTCGGAGTACAAAGCCTGGTGGTCCCCTGTGAATTGGACCTTCTCAAAAAGGCCGGTGCTGATGACACGCGAGGGCGATCCATGGTTCAAAAGAACAGGGCCTCCTTCTGTAGAGCGCTTGTAGCTCCTGTCCCCTTTGCGCTCGAACCCCCACAAATGCTCTTCCTCGGAGGAGGAAGTGTCTCCATCACCCTTGGCGCCCTCGGCAACCTGCTTGTCCTTGCCGGTTATGGCAAAAGCATCGGGCATTCTTTTCCTTTTTCGGGAAGCTTGATCATTGCTCCCCTGAGCCCCCCTGATCACCACGTCCGTGGAGGCCTTTGTCTGATTGGCAGTGTTGGGGTTGGCTACCCTTGTGTCCGCTGCAACTGGAGGCCGGACCACTGTCCTGTTTTTCATGTTGGGCGCTTGATTATCTCCACGGCCTTGAGAGATCTGAGCGGAGTTTGAGCTAGCCCCTTGGTGACCGCCTCGTCCATCACCCCTTCCGGCCCCTCGGCCTCAGACATTTCGCTGGTTATCTTGGGCGTTTTGACATTGCTGCCGGTTGCGAGCATTGAAGAATTGGGCAGCATTGCGGATTCCTCCTCCAGCCATGATAATGTTTGCTCCTGGGCAGAAAGAAAAAAACAAACAAACAACAAAGGTCAGAAATATTTATGCAGACTCTTTTAGAATACAAGTTACAAATACAAGTAAACAGTTAGCATCCCTATCTAAAAGTTAGTGCCCTAAAATCTAACCGTCTCTCTCCAAATCTCGAGCGAGAGGGTTGTTGAGATAATGAGTGTCGTTGGTAAGCTCACAGAGGAACATGAGTTCCGCGTCATCTATCAACTCCTTGGCTTGAATCAACCAACCCTCGTCCCTCAACGCTCCAGCCAAATCTTTAGCCCAATTCTCAGGGAATGTAGGCTCTAAGCGATTCTTCACAAGGGAGCCCTTCCCGTGCGAAATCCACTCTCGTGCCACCCCGAAATCATCATCCGCTGGGGCTTTGACAAAGATAAACTTCTTCTTCCAATCTAGGCCGTAGGTAGGTGGATGAAGGGGAATTGATCAATTTCAATAAGAAAACTCTCCATACCCCACCACCCCCGCACACTACAACAACACACAACGCCACCATAATTACTTGCACCACCACCACTCTAAATATTAGTTTTTGCTTAATTACCGTGGATGATGAAAGTGTGAGAATGTGAAGGGGTATTTGATTTAAATTTTGGACTAAAAAAGGTTAAGATAGTGATGAAATCCCAACGTAGATCAAGTTTTTTGAATTATTTGAGTCTTTAATGGCGTGTTAGTGCCATGTTAGGTGGACATAGCTGTTTTGACATGTCAGCACTTTACAAATGTGTAGTGATATTTTTTGTGCCATGTAGGATAGTGGGTCGGGTTTCCAGCAAAAATTGATCCAAAATTACCAATTTTTAAAGATACAGAGTGAAGTGTTCTGAAAATGCAAATAATTGCTTTTCTCTTACGGCTTATAGCGATGCAGACTGGACTGTGCGTCCTTCAACTCGCAAATCACTCACTGATTATCGTAGTTTGCTAGGTGATTCACTCATTTCTTATAGAAAATTAAGAAGCAGCCAACAGTCAACAGATCCTCGTGTGAGGCTGAGTATGCGAAGCTTGGGAGCTACAGTGTGTGAACTATGAACTACAATGGGTTTGCAATATTATCTCGTGATTTGTTTTATTTTTTGCAATTGTAAGGCAATAAGATTGTTCAGAGCTAAATTTCTCACTTCATATCGGTGTCATGGAAAATGCGAAAAATCAAAAACGTTTATGGATGTGAAGTCAAAACAAAGACATTATTTATTTATTTATTTATTTATTTTTTACGAACTAAGATATTATTTATGTAAGCATCTCGTTTAAATTGGAAATGTCACGTACGGTTGTAGTGCAGTCAACAGTCAATAATTTTTTTGGTAGATTTTATTTTATTTTAATTTAAATATCCGATGTGGGGGGCCTCAAATTAATAATTTAATTTATCATGCATGCATCGGCGCCTCGAACCATATATCACCCAAAGGATAATGTTTTCCAAAGTGTTAATTTAAAAAAGAAATCCTAATTTTCTTTTTATATCTTTCTTATAAGTGAATGAATCTGTCTTTAATAAATATATATGGTCAGAGATGATAAAAAACAGCCAGAGTTTCTAGAATATATGTCATTGAATTATTCAATTTTGACCTACTTTGTACCGACCATTACAGGGTCATGAACTCATGATCAGCGGCACAACAAGGTATAAGTTAGGGGTGGTGTCTGCGTCGATAACCTCATTGGTTTTAAAATTACTGCTACATAGTATCTGACGTGGCACGTACCCGCTGTCGATCTAAGCCAATCACCTTGTCCCACGTGGATGATCTGGGGTCAAATCTCGCTCGGAGATCACCTTTCGACCATCCTACTCAGGGGCCCATTTACCCCGGGAGAATTACCGCACAGGAGTATCGACCCAAGAGCTCGAACTAGCCGAACCGTTGGGATCGACCCACAATCTCCGATCGACCAGCACATTATTCCACTAGCGTAGTGGCCGACCAAGCATTTAATGCAAGGCCGTAATGGGGCACCTGTCAGCTCCCCACGCCGCCACGTCGATGCGGTAACTTCTCTGTCCTCTCTATATAAATACCACCTCCTCATTTATTGCACGGTAAGTTTTCCCACCTAACACTTTTCACCACTCAATCTTTCGATCATCTTCTTCGACCCTGACTTGAGCGTCGGAGTGCCAACCCGGGTTTCACACCCATCTTTCCCCCGAGTTGGCCTCGGAGCTCACGTTTGTCGACCCTTGCAGCATTCGAGCAGTCAGGCGGCCGTTTCCCCCATCAACAAAATAGAGTGACCGCGTCGGATCTCTCGATCGATCACTAAGCGGAGATTTTGGCACGATCATTTGGCGCCGTCTGTGGGAAGCGCAACAAGAAGCCGTTGAACATGACTACTCGAAACGTTGTAAGCAACCGCCTATTCGACGAAAGCGGTCGGGAGGTCATTCCTCAAATTCCCTTACAGGTCGTTATTCCCATCTCCCTTCCGACACAGCTAGTCTACTCGACGCCCGAGATAGAAAAATACTTGAAAGCTTGTCGCGATGAGGCTGTTGCAGCGACTGCGGAGGGGAGAGAACCTCGTATGCCAGAGTGCCCGGAGGCTCGACCGATAGAGATCATTCAACCCCCGATAAGTCATCCGGGATACATGCGACCAGTTCAGTATCCTCCGCCCGGTACATATTGGGCTGAAATTGGGCAGAATCCACAGCCTCAGCTTCCCCGACAGCAACCGTTGCCTTCTCAAGGAAATATGCACAAGCCAGTTCAGGACAGGTTATCATTTCGACCCGAGGAGGAGGTTGACTCTAGAACTCCAACTGACACCAGAATACATCGGGGTGGCAATCGACGTGAGGCGGGTGAATCACAACAGAAATCTCGATTGTCTCATCCTGGGGGGAGAAATAGTGATCGTAGATTGTCTGGATCCCGGAGGAATCGAAGCCCTACTCAGCGCAACTCACCTCCGCATGAATCGAACGGAGTCTTTAACCGACTCGGACCACACGGTCGGGTTAATCAGATCCGAAGATCGAACAGGGGTCGTATCGTGAGGTCGAACGATCTTCGAAATCAAATACCTCCGCGTTCCGATCGACCGGATAACCGACAGAGGGACGAAAGTCAAGGATCATTCAGCCGATCGTCCCGCCGATCACACTCCGTTAGGCGTGAACGTTCTAGATCACCCCGACGCACACCGTCGGACCCAAGGCATATCCGCCCTTGGAGGTATCGCAGTGAAAGAGAGGCTCAGTCCCCGTTTTGTGACTCGATCATTGAGTCCACTACCGATGAGAAGATCCCCACCGGACTACCCACATATAACGGATCGACTGACCCGGAAAAGCATGTGTCGCGCCTCGAAATGCAGCTCAGCATGTTTGGACACTCGCCTAATATCTGGGCTAAGATCTTTGTTACCACTCTGGATGGCCCCGCCCTTGAATGGTTTTCGAGGCTCCCCCCTCGATCGATAACCTCCTACAAGACGCTCGTCGATCGATTCAAAGCTCAGTTCTCTTCCATGAAGGGGGATAAGCTTCCCCCGACTTACTTGTACACCGTTAAGCAGGCTCCTGGTGAATCGCTACGAGATTTCTTTACTCGTTTCTCGCAAGCTGTGGTCAAAACAGAGGAACCTAGCATCGATCTTTTGAGACCTATTGTTCACAAGGCTCTGGTCAACATCGAAGCTGCTCGGTACATCTTCTTACAGAAACCAAAGAATTTGGCGGACATCCAGGCAGCTGCTTGCGATTGGATGCAACTCGAAGAATTGGAGAGTTCTCAGAGGAGCCCGGTACCCAATCGAAAGGCAGATATCCATCGACCAATTAAACAAGACGCCCGACCCAAACCAGAGGGACCGACTGGGCCTACCCCTCGAAAGCATTACACCCAGCTGACGCGCCCGCTCGACGAGATCTACAATGTTATCGATCCTGCCCTGCTGAAGAAGCCTAAGCCGATGCGGGACACTCCCAAGAATCGAGAGAGCAGCAAATTTTGTAATTTTCACCAGCAGAAGGGCCACAACACTTCTGAATGTAATGCTCTGCGGGATGAGGTCGAACGACTGATCAAAGGAGGCCTCCTCCAGGAGTTCGTGAAAAAAATGGACGACCATGCTCGAAACCGAGATCACCCCGACAGGTCACCTCCCAAACAACGGCTGGCTAAGCCTCCAACAGAAAGAGACCCTCACAACCGGCCATGCCTCGGCAGGATTGACATGATTGCAGGAGGACCTTCGGGTGGAGATTCAAGGTCCGCTCGGAAAAAGACGCGACGGGCCGCTACTCAAGGATTCTGTAGTCCCCGAGAGGTGATGCATATTCGACCAGAAGACGCCTGGGTCAACAAAGATATAGTGTTTAATGAGAATGATGTAATTGATCTGCCGGGACGCTCGAGCGAAACACCTAGTTGTCCTATGGTTGTCACGCTCGACGTCGCCAACTTTGCTGTATCTCGCACGTTAGTAGATAATGGAAGCTCGAGCAATATTATCCTTTATTCGACTCTTGTTCGCATGAATTTGCACGATAAATTGTTGCTAGATCCCATTCGAACCCCTCTCACAGGATTCGGAGGTGCTGAAGTATACACCAAGGGTCGAGTGCGGCTAATCACATCCATGGGCACCTTGCCCCGACGGGCGACACGCGAGATCGAATATCTTGTCGTCGAAATGCCCTCTGCATATAATATTATCTTTGGTCGACCAGGCCTCATCGATTTTCGAGCGGTTATATCCACTTACCATCAAATGATCAAGCTACCCACCCCGGCCGGTGTCGGCGAAGTGAGGTGCGATATACCAACCGCCTGGAGTTGCTACTCTATCTCGTTAGACAAACCCAAGCCTTCTTCAGAAAAGCATGTCCCTCTGTTAATCAATGATCCTATCATCGAGGACGAATTCGTGGACCCCGAGACCATCGACCCCGAGAATTCCCGGAAAATGAGTTCCTCCCATGCGGCGAAAAGAAAGAAGCAGGAAGACAAAAAGCTCGAGCCCACAGAAGAACTCGAAGAAATTCAACTAATCCCGGGGCAAACAGAAAAAATCACTCATATTGGTGCTGGTCGAAAGGGAAAAGAACAGTGCATGCTCATTCAGTTCCTGCGGGACAATCTCGACGTTTTCGCATGGAGTGCTTCTGATCTGGTGGGAGTGGACAGGAAAGTGATTGAACACCACTTGAATGTTGATCCCTCCTACAAGCCAATCAAACAAAAGCTACGCTCTCAAAGTGATTCCCGAAATGCCATCATCGAGGCTGAAGTCAACAAACTCCTCGACGCCCAGTATATCCTGCCAATCCAATACGTCGAATGGCTGTGCAATGTCGTCCTCGTACCCAAACCAGGAGGAAAATGGCGAATGTGTAATGATTTCACTGACCTGAACAAGGCGTGCCCGATGGATCCCTATCCGCTGCCTCGAATCGACCAGCTGGTCGACTCCACGGCCGGATGCGAACGATTAAGCATGATGGACGCCTTTCAAGGATACTACCAAATCTTCATGGCCCTCGAGGATCAGCCCAAAACCGCTTTCATAGTCTTCAATGGCATTTACTGCTTCAAAGTTATGCCGTTCGGACTCAAAAATGCGGGTGCTACATACCAGAGAATGATGAATAAAGTTTTCGAGTCTGAAATCGGGGACACCATCGAAGTATACGTCGACGATATGCTAGTCAAAAGTGAAAAGGCCGCCGATCATCTGGACCACTTAAAAAGAGCTTTCAACCTCCTTCGAAAGTACAACTTAAAACTCAACCCGGCTAAGTGCACCTTTGGGGTCGACGGTGGTAAGTTCCTCGGATATATGGTCAGCCAGAGAGGAATCGAGGCCAACCCCGCAAAGATAAAAGCCATCCAACTCTTGCCGGTCCCTAACTCGATCCGTGATGTACAGAGACTGGTGGGTCGGATTATATCCCTTAACCGCTTCATAGCCCGATCGTCGGAAAAGAACTTGCCGTTTTTCAAAATCTTACGCAACATCAAGGATTTCGAATGGACTCCAGAGTGCAACCAAGCTCTTGAAGACCTAAAAAAATACCTCACCTCCCCACCCCTGCTTGCGAAACCCATCGACGGGGAAACCTTATATCTGTATCTAGCCGTGTCAAACGAGACCATCAGCTCGGTACTTGTCACCATTCGAGATCGGAAACATCTCCCCGTGTATTACGTAAGTAAGGTTCTCCATGGCCCGGAGAAACGCTATCTCGAGATCGAAAAATTTGCTCTTGCAATAGTCCATGCTTCCCGCAAGCTTCGACCCTACTTCCAAGCGCATCCCATCGTAGTCCTCACCGATCAGCCATTAAAGACCATCATGGACAAACCAGAAGTCTCAGGTCGACTCACGAAGTGGACAATCGAACTCGGACAATTCGAGATAACATATCGACCCCGGGTGGCATACCAGGCACAGATCTTAGCAGATTTCTTGGTTGAGAAGGACCCACACTCGACGACAAAGGGTGACCCAACTGTTTGGACCCTTTCGGTCGATGGCTCCTCAACCGCTTCCGGGGGGGGTGCCGGGGTATCCTTAGTCAACACACATGGCCAACAGGTCGAATACGCCATCGCCCTCGAGTATCCTGCGACGAACAATGAGGCTGAGTACGAAGCTCTTTTGGCGGGTTTGGGAATTGCGAAAATGCAGAACATAAAAAAACTTCGAGCCTTAACCGACTCACAACTGGTTGCTAGCCAAGTCAGGGGCGAATACGAGGCTCGAGAGGAGTCTATGATCAAATATCTCGCCTTGGCCAAAAGGGCAATCACCGAATTTGATGAATTCGAGATCTCCCAAATTCCTCGAGAAGAAAACGGTCGAGCCGACGCCCTTTCTAGATTCGCCAGTGGTTCGCTCGGCACCCAAGATCGGACCATCACCTTCATGACCTCATCAATACGGTCGATAGATCGCACCCCATCCGAGGTCAACTCTATCGATGCAACTGAGCCGTGTTGGCTCGATAACATCGTTTTGTATCTCCAAAATGGCATCTTACCTGAGGATTTGACCGAAGCAAGGAGACTCAAGCAACGCGCGCTGAGCTATACGCTGGACCAAGAGGGTCGCCTGTACAAACGTTCATTCATCGGACCGACTAAACGGTGCCTCCGACCCTCCCAGAGTCAAGAAGTTCTAGCCGAAATCCATGAGGGATCTTGTGGGAATCATGCTGGGGGGCGGTCTCTAGCCCTAAAGGTATCTCGATCTGGATTCTTCTGGCCTACCCTGCGCAAGGATGCACTCGAATTTGTGAGGAAATGCGATCGTTGCCAGAGGCATGCCAATTTGACCCATCAGCACCCCGCGCACATGATTCCGATCGAATCATGCTGGCCCTTCGAGCAATGGGGAGTCGACATAATTGGACCCTTTCCAATATCAACTCGACAAAGGCAGTTCATCATTGTGGCGATCGATTATTTCTCTAAATGGGTCGAGGCTTTGGCAGTCGCAAAGATTACTTTCCACTCCTTACAGGACTTCCTCTGGAAGCACATCATCACTAGATTTGGAGTACCTCGAGTCATAGTATGCGATAACGGACCACAGTTCCGGAGTTCAAGATTTAGAGCCTATTGCTCCGACTTTAAGATCGATCAAAGATTCACCTCAGTCGGGCATCCACAGGCCAACGGTCAGGTCGAAGTTACCAATCGAACCATCGTACAGAATCTGTGTACGCGACTCGAAGCAAAGAAGAGCCATTGGGTCGATGAACTTGAAGGCGTCCTTTGGGCGTATCGAACCACCCCTCGGATCCCCACGGGACAGACACCTTTCGCCATGGTATATGGCTCGGAAGCCATGATTCCGGCTGAAGTTATACATCAATCTCCCCGAGTAGCTCACTTCCAGCAGAGTCGGAATGATGTACTAAGAGCTTTCGATCTTGACACGATAAACGAAACCCGAGAAAAGGGAAACATGAAGATGCAGCAGTATCGAGCCACGACTGCTCGGGCATACAATAAAAACCTGCGACCTCTCCACTTCCAAGTCGGAGATTTGGTCCTCAAAAAGGTTGAAGTCACCAAACACGTAGGAAAGCTCGATGCTAAATGGGAAGGACCCTACCGTGTCGTCGAAATAGGTAAAAATTGGGCGTATCACCTCGAGGACCTCGACGGACTACCGCTACCTCGATCATGGAATGCTCACAACTTGAGGAAATATTACTTGTGATTAATCGTTGTAATTTCTTTCGGTCAATTAAACACCATATGTAAATTCTCTGGACGATTAATCGATAAAGCATTCTCTCGCCTTTTAGCAGCCATGTTATTCGATCATATACTTGTGATTATACGATGCCCGTACTAATTTCTTGTATGCTTCGAAAGATTAAAAGCAGCTTGCCTTGACATCTTCTCGATCATTACCTTCGATTAACATAAAAAAGTTAAACACCAAAAAGCTCGAGAAGACACGTATAAAACCCAAAAGAGAACTTGCATAATGTATTTAAAACAGGAAAACCTACATCGATCACAATTCTTTGATCTTAACCTTACAAATTTGGATTTTACAAATGGGAGCAACGAACGCTCGGATTCCTACCTATTTACACATGAATCCCGAGCCAACAACTACTAAAGCCCGACCCCAACAGTCGGAACTTTGAAAACAGGATTCCCCTTGGCCACTGACCCCCGAGTACGAAGATAGGGCTAGTCCATTCTCTCCGACTCAATCCTCGACTGCTCAGGGTCTGGTCCCTTCCTCGATTGGCACGATGGCCCCCTCCCCAAAGTATTCCGGGCACATATCCTTAGGGTCGAAGGAGGCGTCAAGGTCGAGCTCTTCCGTAGCAATGTTGTCTGGCTCCCCCGCCGCTCTGGATCGAGCCAACTTCACGGCAAAGCCAAATTCGTCGTTGTCCCAGTTTGGCTCGGGGGTAGGAGGTCGGGCGACCGGTTCAACTGGACGAGGATCATCTTGATATAGGCCGACCTTCTCTTGGTCATAGTCGAGCGGAAGATACCCAGCCGCTTGCACTTGAGCCAAGCACAAGTTGAAGCCCTCCTCGACGTCTTTGAAGCTCGCGATCGACACGGCCTTCTCGTAAGCCTTAGATTTCATGAATCTATAAACGCCTCGACGCTCGAGGTCGTTCACGGATTCAGCAAGGCCCCTTTTGCATCGATCCAGGGCCAGCTTGGCGCCCTTCCTCTCTCCCTCCATCAGGCCCCGGGCTCGCGCGTCGGCCTCTTCCTGGATCGACCTCGCCACCCGATCCTCCGCCACCTTCAGCTTTTTCTCGACTTCCGAGAGATTCGTTATGGCATCCAAGAGTTCATGGTCGAGTTTCTCCTTGTCCTTGGTGGCCTCGGCCAACTTCTTATCCTTCTCCTCCAGCTCGAGCCTCATCACCTCAACTTGCCGCTCGGCCTTGGCCCTCAACTGCCGGTGGACCCATCCCCTTCGGGCCACTTGAAAGAAGTCCTGGCCCATCTGCAAGACATCCTCGATCGTCAAAAACTTCGACCATACACAGAATAATTTCTACAATGATAATTTCTACAGGCACTCACCGCAAAGTATTTCTGGACCCAAGACGCCTCGATCTCGTCGTCGGAGAGCGCCATCCTCTCTTTATGATCGACCGTTGTCTGGATCGAACTATAAAGTGCTCCGAGTGCCTGGTAGTCTTTCGGGGCAGTTCCGACCCGTCTGGGCTCGCCTCTCTCGTTGACGCTCGCAAGGCCACACGGGAAATGGGGTTCCTCGAGGATCGGGTAGTCGAAGAACAACTTCTTCTCTTCTTCGCTCGATTTCCACGGCACTGCGCTCGAGCATCCTGCGCCGGGCCTTCGCACCCCCGCCAAGATGCTAGCCACGTTTCGGGGCACTATTGCCCCTCGACCCTGATTCAGAGGGGTCGAGTGGGCCCCGACCTGAACCTCTACAATCGGCCCAAGCGCCGGTGGCATGGGGAGTAAAGGGCTCTTCTCTCGACCTACATTCTTGTCGACCCCTGACTTCGCCTGGCCCTTGCTCTTTTGCTTTTTGGCCTGGGGGGCTCCATGGTCCTCGACCCCCGAGGAGGTTCGGCCCCTCTTCTCGGCAGCATCCTTGGTCCTCATCGCAAGAACCTCCGGGAGAGCTTCGACCGTCGCGTCGGTCGCTGCAGCTGTATCTGCTTGAGAAGGAGGGGGCATTTTCTTCTTCTCAGCCGCCTTCTTCAGCTCGGCCATCTCCCTCCTTCTCGCGTTCAAAGCAGCCGACATGATGTATTGCTCTGCACAGAAAAGACACTTAAAACACAAAAAAAAAACCAAAAAAAACCAAACAAGAAGGAGAACAACAACAAACAAAAGGCAGAAATGTCTCGAGGGAATCGTTCGGAGTACCAGGGTCGAAGTGTTTTCTCACTCCCGGCGCGAGCCCCAGCTCGACTAATGATTGCGGAGCCACCATATCCTCCGACTCTACACTTCCCATCTTCCTCAAGGCCGCCATCAAAGTGTTCGGCCAGCCCGGATGCCCCCTCGGAAGGTCCGATCGAGAAACCCAGCTCCATCCCGGATACTTTAGGCCGGGCCAACCCTTTTCACTCTCGATGAAAACAAATCTCTGCTTCCATCCCTTGCCGTTCGACGAAGTGGGCGACCTAATGATCCGATAATTGCTCTTCGATTGCAGTTGGATATACCCCGGGCCAGACTTCGAGGTCTCGGTCGTCAGTCCGGCTTGGAAGATCTCTGAAATGCTATAAACGTTGACCTTCATCCCCAAGCACCTCAACAAAGCCCTCAATCCGTTTACCATGGCGTAAGAATTGGGCATCAACTGCAACGGACTAATCCTAAGGGTGTTGAAGAAATAAACCATCTCCTCGGGAATGGGCACCCTAAACCCATTTTTGACCGCCAAATAGTTGATTGCGATACAGTTGGGCGGCGGGTCGGTCATGCGATCTCCTGACTGGGGCCTTATCACTCGGTAACCCCCGTACTCCGGAGCCCCCCCAAACAACCATTTCTGGACCTCTCCAAGTTTATCCTCGGATATCGAACAGGTAATGGCTCGAGGGTCGTTCTGTAGCCAACCCTCTGGCTCTACATTCTCCACCTCCTCCTCTTCTTCCTCCTCTTGTCGACCTGAGGTCGACGTCACCTCCCCTGGCTCCCGAGGTACTACTACCTCTGTCGTCTCATCCTCGGACACAGGCTCTGAAACCTCTACGACCTCGACGAATTCATCCCTCGCCTGAGGATTTGTCGACCTGGTCTCCATGGTCTCCCCGGAATCCGATGTCGAACTCGACCCAGATGTGTCCGAACTCGAGCTTGTGCTCACGGTCGCCACTCCCTTCCTCCTGGGGCCAGTCTCCGCTCGATTTGTTGACATCCTACAGTGGTTGACACAAAAACCTCGTTTTTTTTATGGTGTGGCTCGGATACGAACAAATCGAGAGAGAGGAAGCCTTCGAAGAGGGAAGTGGTACACCTCTCCCTCGAAGCGATCGAAAACAAAAATAAAAAGCACAGAGAAAGAGAATCGAACAACAGATCGAAAATATTACCTTTTGTTTTCCGAAGATTCGAACGGTCCTCTTATAAAGCAAGCGACCCCGAAATTCGACACGCAAGGGACTCTTTATCGATCGAAAATGGCTCGAAACTCTCTTTAAATCTCTTTCGCAAAAGTAACAAATGGATTTACAGAGGGAACTATTTATAAGGATAAAAATGGGCGGGAATCGAGAAGATGAAACGGCGTAATGATTACAGCGGGTCCCACTCTTGGGATTTGAAACGCCTCTGCCACGTCAGCCCTAGCAGATGACGTTTCGGGGGGCTTATGACGTGGCACGTACCCGCTGTCGATCTAAGCCAATCACCTTGTCCCACGTGGATGATCTGGGGTCAAATCTCGCTCGGAGATCACCTTTCGACCATCCTACTCAGGGGCCCATTTACCCCGGGAGAATTACCGCACAGGAGTATCGACCCAAGAGCTCGAACTAGCCGAACCGTTGGGATCGACCCACAATCTCCGATCGACCAGCACATTATTCCACTAGCGTAGTGGCCGACCAAGCATTTAATGCAAGGCCGTAATGGGGCACCTATCAGCTCCCCACGCCGCCACGTCGATGCGGTAACTTCTCTGTCCTCTCTATATAAATACCACCTCCTCATTTATTGCACGGTAAGTTTTTCCACCTAACACTTTTCACCACTCAATCTTTCGATCATCTTCTTCGATCCTGACTTGAGCGTCGGAGTGCCAACCCGGGTTTCACACCCATCTTTCCCCCGAGTTGGCCTCGGAGCTCACGTTTGTCGACCCTTGCAGCATTCAAGCAGTCAGGCGACCGTTTCCCCCATCAACAAAATAGAGTGACCGCGTCGGATCTCTCGATCGATCACCAAGCGGAGATTTTGGCACGATCAGTATCATTTGTCAAAATCAGGAACTAATCCTTTATTATGTAACGACCTTCCTAAATCCGAAGTTCTGGATCCGCAACTATAAAGTGATCCTTCCAATTTCGGAGTTCCAGCACGGCCCCTAATCATAATGTTGCATCATATGATTAAACTTCTCACTTCATATTGAGATCAACGGGATTCATGAATTGTGGAAAACAGACAACGTTTATTTATCTCATTTATTGACAAATACAAATGTAATACAACAACAGGGAATCACGAGATTGAACGTATTACGAAAACTACTCACGAACAAACATCTTAGAAAGACATCGGTTCTTAAAGGTGGGAACAGCTTTTGTTCTGGACCAAAAGAGAAGAACTAAATCGAAGCTGCGAAGAAACAAGATCAAACTGTAAGTAATTCTCTTGGGAAAAATGCAAAATCAAGATACCAACTCTCCTTAACTAGCATTTTCGGGACACTAAATTTTTCGACGACAAAAAAGTTCACTAACTCTAGAAATCTGTCAATTTTGGGACAATGCTCGCCGGATTCTGCTGACTTAGATAAAATTTACTGACGTGGAAATAAAACATAACACATTGACAATGACATGTCAAATGACTCAAAAAATTTGTCCATGTATTGTACAAGTGACATACCACCTAATACACTTTAAATATTAAAAAAATAAAAAAAATGAATCTAAAAAAAAATATATATATTATTATAAAATTCTTTCATAATATTTCAATGTACATATATATATATTATAATATATTTCCAAAAATAAAGATAAAATAAAACTAAAATAATAAATATATTAAAAATGTAATAGTTATTGATCGAGCCCAAATCTCTGCTTGATGACTGATCGAGAGATCCGACGCGGTCACTCTATTTGTAGGTGGGGAAACGGCCGTCCGACTGCTCGAATTCTGCAAAGGTCGACGAACGTGAGCTCCGAGGCCAACTCGGGGAAGGTGGGTGTGGAACCCGGGTTGGCACTCCGACGCTCAAGTCAGGATCGGTGGATACGATCGAAGAGATTGAGTGATGAAAGGAGTTAGGTGAGAAAACTTACCGTGCAATAAATGAGGAGGGAGTATTTATATGGAGAGGACAGAGAAGTTACCGCTTCGATGTGGCAACGTGGGGAGCTGACAGGTGCCCCATTAAGGCCTTGCATTAAATGCTCGGTCGGCCACTACGCTAGTGGAATGATGCGCTGGTCAGTCGGAGATGATGGATCGATACCCTTGTTAGGTAATTCGCGGGGTAAATGGGCTTCTGACTAGGACGGTCGAAATAAGATCTTCGTTCGAGACTTGACCGCCGATCGTCCGCGTGGGGCAAGGTGATTGGCTTAGGTTGACAACGGGTACGTGCCACGTCATAAGCCCCCCGAAACGTCATCTGCTAGGGCTGACGTGGCAGAGGCGTTTCAAATTTCGAGAGTGGGACCCGCTGTAATTATTACGCCGTTTCACCTTCCCGATTCCCGCTCATTTTTGTCCTTATAAATAGTTCCCTCTGTAAATTCATTTGTTACTTTCGCGACAGAGAATTGAAGAGAGTTCCGAGCTATTTTCGATCGATAAAGAGTTCCCTGTGTGTTGAATTTCGGGGCCGTTTGCTTTACAAAAGGATCGCTCGGATCTTCAGAAAACAAAAGGTAATGTTTCCGATCTTACCGTCGATTTTCTTTCTCTGTGCTTTTTATTTTTCCTTTCGCTAGCCTCGAGGGAGAGGTGTACCACTTCCCTCTTCGAAGGCTTCCTCTCCCTCGATTTGTTTGTATCCGAGTTACACTCTGAAAATGAGGTTTTTGTCCTGTAGGATGTCAACAAATCGAGTGGAGACAGGCCCCGGAGTGGAGGAAGTGGTGATTAGGCCCCAGTCAGGAGATCGGATGACCGACCCACCGCCCAACTGTATTGCAGTCAACTATTTGGCGGTCAAAAATGGGTTTAGGGTGCCCATTCCCGAGGAGATGGTCGGCTTTTTTAATACCCTTAGGATTAGTCCATTGCAGTTGATGCCTAATTCTTACGCCATGGTAAACGGGTTGAGGGCTTTATTGAAATGCCTGGGAATGAAGGTCAATGTCTATTGCATTTCCGAGATCTTCCAGGCCGGTTTGACGACCGAGACCTCGAAATCCGGCCCGGGGTACATCCAGCTGCAATCGAAGAGCAATTATCGGATTATTAGGTCGCCTACCTCGTCGAATGGCAAAGGATGGAAGCAGAGATTTGTTTTCATCGAGAGTGAGAAGGGGTGGCCCGGTCTGAAATATCCGGGATGGAGTTGGGTGGCTCGATCGGACCTTCCGAGGGGGCATCCGGGTTGGCCCAATACCCTGATGGCGGCCTTGAGAAAGATGGGAAGTGTGGAGTCGGAGGACATGGTGGCTCCACAGTCATTAATCGAGCTGGGGCTCGCGCCAGGAGTTAGAAAACATTTCGACCCTGGTATTCCGAACGAATCCCTCGAGATATTTCGACCATATACATGTTTTACTTCCTTTTGTGTTTTGTGTTTCTGTTTCTCTCTTTTTTTTTTAACAAGTCTGTTGGTGCAGAGCAATACATCATGTCGGCTGCACTGAATGCCAGGAGGAAGGAGATGGCCGAGTTGAAGAAGGCGGCCGAGAAAAAGAAGATGCCCCCTCCTTCCCAAGCTGAGACGTCCGCGTCGACCGATGCGACGGTCGAGGCTTTATCGGACGTGCTTGCTCTGCGGACAAAGGATGCCCCCGAGAAGAGGGGTCGGGGCCCTTCCACCGATAAAGACCATGAAGCCCCCCAATCCAAGAAGCAAAAGACCAAGGGCCAGGCCAGGTCTGGGGCCGGGGCCGATAAAAACACGGGTCGAGAGAAGGGCCCACTGCTCCCCATGCCACCGGCGCTAGGGCCAATCGTTGAGGTCCAGGTAGGGGCCTGTTCGACCCCTCCGACCCAAGGTCGAGGGGCGATAGTGCCTCGAAATGTGGCCAGCATTCTGGCGGGGGTGAGAAGGCCTGGCGCGGGACCCTCGAGCGCAGTTCAGTGGAAGTCGAGCGAAGAGGAGAAGAAGCTATTCTTCGACTATCCAATCCTCGAGGAGCCCCACTTCCCCTGCGGCTTGGCAAGCGTTAACGAGAGAGGGGAGCCCAGGCGGGTCGGAACAGCCCCCAAGGATTATCAGGCGCTCGGGGCCCTATATAGCTCGATCCAGACAACGGTCGATCACAAGGAGAGGATGGCGCTCTCTGATGACGAGATCGAGGCGTCTTGGGTCCAGAAGTACTTTGCGGTAAGCTTCGATGGAAATTGTAATTATAGAAACTATTTCTTGTGTATGGTCGGAGTTTTTAATGGTCGATGGTGTTTTGCAGATGGGCCAGGACTTTTTCCAGGTGGCTCGAAGGGGGTGGGTGCATCGGCAGTTGAGGGCGAAGGCTGAACGGCAGGTGGAGGTGATGAGGGTCGAGCTGGAGGAGAAGGATAAAAAGCTGGTCGAGGCCACCAAGGATAAGGAGAAACTCGACCGTGAGCTATTGGAGGCTATAACGAATCTCTCCGAGGTCGAGAAAAAGCTAAAGGTGGCCGAGGACAGGGTGGCCAGGTCGATCCAAGAGGAGGCTGAAGCGCGAAACCGCGGCCTGGTCGAGGGTGAGAGAAAGGGTGCGAAGCTAGCTCTGGAGCGATGCAAGAGGGGTCTAGCTGAATCTGTGAACGACCTCGAGCGTCGAGGCGTTTATAGATTCATGAAGTCCAAGGCCTACGAGAAGGCCGTGTCGATTGCGAGCTTCAAAGACGTCGAAGAGGGCTTCAACTTGTGCCTGGCTCAGGTGCAGGCAGCTAAGTATCTTCCTCTCGACTATGATCAAGATAAGATCGGCGTATTCCAAGACGACCCTCGTCCAGTTGATCCGGTCACCCGACCCCCTACTCCCGAGCCAAATTGGGATACCGACGAATTTGGCTTTGCTGTGAAATTGGCTCGGTCGAGAGCGGCAGGGGAACCGGACAACATAGCCACGGAAGAGCTCGACCTTGACGCTTCCTTCGACCCCAAGGATATGTGCCCGGAGTATTTTGGGGAGAGCGCCATTGTTCCCATCGAGGAAGGGACCGGACCCTGAGTGATCGAGGATTGAGTCGGAGAGAATGGACTAGCCCTATCTTCGTACTCGGAGGACTGGTGAAAGAGAACCCACTTTTCGAAGTTCCGACTGTTGGGGTCGGACTTTTGTAGTTGTTGGCTCGGGATTCATGTGTAAATAGGTAGGAATCCGGGTGTTTGTTGCTCCCGTTGTAAAATCCAAATTTGTAAGGTTAGGATCGAGTAGTTGTGATCGATGTAAGCTTTCTTGTTTTAAATATATTATGCAAGTTCTCTTCTTTTTTGTTTTGTGTTCTCTCGAGCTTTTTGGTGTTTACCTTTTTCATGTTAATCGAAGTTATTGATCGAGAAGATGTTAAGGCAGGTCGCTTTTAATCTCTCGAAGTATACAAGAAATTAGTACGAGCATCGTATAATTACTAAGTATGTGATCGAATAACATGGTTGCTAAAAGGCAAGAGAATGTATTATCGATTAATCGACCGAGGAGTTCACAAAAGGTATTTAATTGACTGAAAGAAATTACAACGATTAATCACAAGTAATATCTCTTTAAGTTGTGAGCATTCCACGATCGAGGGAGAGGTAGTCCATCGAGGTCTTCGAGATGATACGCTCGATTTTTACCTATTTCGACAACACGGTAGGGTCCTTCCCAATTAGCATCGAGCTTCCCTACGTGTTTGGTAACTTCGACCCTTTTGAGGACCAGATCCCCGACTTGAAAGTGGAGAGGCCTCAGGTTTTTATTATAGGCCCGAGCAGTCGTGGCTCGATACTGCTGCATCTTCATGTTTCCTTTTCTTCGAATTTCATCTATGGTGTCAAGATCGAAAGCCCTTAGTTCATCATTCTGACCCTGCTGGAAGTGGGCCACTCGAGGAGACTGATGAATGACCTCGGCCGGAATCATGGCCTCCGAGCCATATACCATGGCGAAGGGGGTTTGTCCCGTTGGGATTCGAGGGGTGGTTCGATATGCCCAGAGGACGCCCTCAAGTTCATCGACCCAATGGCTCTTCTTCGCTTCGAGCCGCGTGCACAGATTCTGTATGATGGTCCGATTGGTAACCTCGACCTGACCGTTGGCTTGAGGATGTCCGACTGACGTGAACCTTTGATCGATCTTAAAGTCGGAGCAATAGGCTCTGAACCTTGAACTCCGGAATTGTGGTCCGTTATCGCATACTATGACTCGGGGCACTCCAAATCTAGTGATGATGTGCTTCCAGAGGAAGTCCTGTAAGGAATAGAAGGTAATCTTTGCTACTGCCAAAGCCTCGACCCATTTAGAAAAGTAATCGATCGCCACAATGACGAACTGCCTTTGTCGGGTTGCTATCGGAAAGGGTCCGACTATGTCGACTCCCCATTGCTCAAAAGGCCAACATGATTCGATCGGAATCATGTGCGAGGGGTGCTGATGGGTCAAATTAGCATGCCTTTGGCACCGATCGCATTTCCTCACGAATTCGAGTGCGTCTTTGCGCAAGTTAGGCCAGAAAAATCCAGATCGAGATACCTTTAGGGCTAGAGATCGCCCCCCAGCATGATTCCCACAGGATCCCTCATGGATTTCGGCTAGAACTTCTCGACCCTGTGATGGTCGGAGACACCGTTTGGTTGGACCGATGAAAGAATGCTTGTACAGCCTACCATCCTGGTCCAGCGTATAGCTCGACGCGCGTTGCTTGAGTCTCCTTGCTTCGGTCACATCCTCGGGCAGGGTGCCGTTTTGGAGGTACAAAACGATGTCGTCGAGCCAACATGGTTCAGCGGCGTCGATGGAGTTGATTTCGGATGGAGGGTGATCTATAGACCGGGTTGATGAGGTCATGAAGGTGATTGTCCGATCTTGGGTGCCGAGCGAACCACTGGCAAATCTGGAAAGGGCGTCAGCTCGAGTGTTTTCCTCTCGAGGGATCTGGGAGATTTCGAACTCATCAAATTCAGCCATTGCTCTTCTGGCTAAGGCGAGATATCTGATCATAGACTCTTCTCGAGCCTCGTATTCGCCCTTAACTTGACTAGCGACCAATTGGGAATCGGTTAAAACTCGAAGTTTTTTTATGTTCTGCATCTTTGCAATTTTCAGACCCGCTAAAAGAGCTTCGTATTCAGCCTCATTGTTTGTTGCAGGATATTCGAGGGCGATGGCGTATTCGACCTGTTGGCCATTTGTGCTAATCATGGATATCCCGGCACCCCCCCCGGAAGTGGTTGAAGAGCCGTCGACCGAAAGGGTCCAAATGGTTGGGTCACCCTTTGATGTGGAGCGTGGGCTCTTTTCGACCAAGAAATCGGCTAAGATCTGTGCTTGGTATGCCACCCGGGGTCGATAGATGACCTCAAATTGTCCGAGCTCGATTGTCCATTTTGTTAGTCGACCTGAGACTTCTGGTTTGTCCATGACGGTCTTCAATGGCTGATCGGTGAGGACTACGATTGGATGCGCTTGGAAGTACGGCCGGAGTTTACGGGAAGCATGGACCACTGCGAGGGCGAACTTTTCGATCTCGAGGTATCGTATCTCCGGGCCATGAAGAACCTTACTTACGTAATACACGGGGAGGTGTTTCCGGTCTCGAATGGTGACCAACACCGAGCTGATGGTTTCATTTGACACAGCTAGATACAGATACAAGGTTTCCCCGTCGATGGGTTTCGCAAGTAGAGGGGGGGAGGTGAGGTATCTTTTGAGGTCTTCAAGAGCTTGGTTGCATTCGGGGGTCCATTCGAAATTCTTGATGTCGCGCAAGATTTTGAAGAAGGGCAAGTTCTTTTCCGCCGATCGGGCTATGAAGCGGTTAAGGGATATGATCCGACCCACCAGTCTCTGTACGTCGCGAATCGAGTTAGGGGCCGGCAAAAATTGTATAGCTTTTATCTTTGCGGGGTTAGCTTCGATCCCTCTCTGGCTGACCATATACCCGAGGAACTTACCACCGTCGACCCCAAAGGTGCACTTGGCAGGGTTGAGTTTTAAGTTGTATTTTCGAAGGAGATCGAAAGCTCTCTTCAAGTGATCCAGATGGTCGGCGGCCTTCTCACTTTTGACCAACATATCGTCGACGTATACCTCGATGGTGTCCCCGATTTCAGATTCGAAGACTTTGTTCATCATTCTCTGGTACGTGGCACCTGCATTTTTGAGCCCGAATGGCATGACTTTGAAGCAGTAAATGCCGTTGAAGACTATGAAAGCGGTTTTGGGCTGATCCTCGAGGGCCATGAAGATTTGGTAATATCCTTGAAAGGCGTCCATCATGCTCAACCGTTCGCATCCGGCCGTGGAGTCGACCAGTTGGTCGATGCGAGGTAACGGATAGGGATCCATTGGGCACGCCTTGTTCAGGTCGGTGAAGTCATTACACATTCGCCATTTTCCTCCTGGTTTTGGTACGAGGACCACATTGCACAGCCATTCGACGTATTGGATCAGTAGGATATATCGGGCTTCCAGGAGTTTGTTGACTTCTGCCTCGATGATGGCATTCCGGGAGTCACTTTGTGAGCGTAGCTTTTGCTTGACTGGTTTATAGGAGGGATCAACATTCAAGTGGTGTTCGATCACTTTCCTGTCTACTCCCACTAGATCAGAAGCACTCCAAGCGAAAACGTCGAGGTTGTCGCGCAGGAACTGAATGAGCATGCACTGTTCTTTTCCTTTCCGACCGGTCCCAATATGAGTGATTTTTTCAGTTTGCCCCGGAATTAGTTGAATTTCTTCGAGTTCTCCAGTGGGCTCGAGCTTTTTGTCTTCTTGCTTCTTTCTTTTTGCCGCATGGGAAGAACTCATCTTCCGTGAATTCTCAGGGTCGATGGCCCCCGGGTCCTCGAACTCGTCCTCGATGAGGGGATCGTCGATCAACAGAGGGACGTGCTTCTCCGAAGAAGGCTTGGGTTTGTCCAACGAGATAGAGTAGCAGCTCCACGCGGTCGGTATGTCACACCTCAGTTCGCCGACTCCGGCCGGAGTGGGTAGCTTGACCATTTGATGATAGGTGGATATGGCTGCTCGGAAATCGATTAGTCCGGGCCGACCAAAGATAATATTATATGCAGAGGGCATGTCGACGACCAGATATTCGATCTCGCGAGTTGCCCGTCGGGGCAGAGTACCCATGGATGTGATCAAACGTACTCGACCTTTGGTGTATACTTCTGCACCTCCGAATCCTGTAAGAGGGGTTCGAATAGGATCGAGGAGCAATTTATCATGTAAATCCATGCGAACAAGAGTCGAATAAAGGATAATATTGCTTGAGCTTCCATTATCGATTAAAGTGCGAGATACAGCAAAGTTGGCGACGTCGAGCGTGACAACCATAGGACAACTAGGTGTTTCGCTCGAGCGTCCCGGTAGGTCTATTACATCATTCTCGTTAAACACTATATCTTTGTTGATCCAGGCGTCCTCTGGCCGAATATTCATCACTTCTCGGGGACTACAGAATCCTTGAGCAGCGGCTCGCCGCGTCTTTTTTCGAGCGGATCTCGAATCTCCACCGGAAGGTCCTCCTGAAATCATGTCAATCCGACCGAGGCACGGCCGGTTGTGAGGGTCTCTCTCCGTTGGGGGCTTAGCCTGCCGTTGTTTGGGAGGTGACCGGTCGGGGTGGTCTCGGTTTCGAGCATGGTCATCCATTTTCTTCACAAATTCCTGGAGGAGGCCTCCTTTGATCAGTCGCTCGACCTCATCCCGCAAAGCATTACACTCAGAGGTGTTGTGGCCCTTCTGCTGGTGGAAATTACAAAACTTGTTGCTCTCTCGATTCTTAGGAGTGTCCCGCATCGGCTTAGGCTTCTTCAGCAAGGCAGGATCGATAACATTGTAGATTTCATCGAGCGGGCGCGTCAACTGGGTGTAATGTTTTCGGGCGGTAGGCCCAGTTGGCGCCTCAGGTTTAAGTCGGGCGTCCTGCTTCAATGGTCGATGAATATCTGTCTTTCGATTAGGCACCGGGCTTCTCTGAGAACTTTCCAACTCTTCGAGCTGCATCCAGTCGCAAGCAGCTGCTTGAATGTCCGCTAAATTCTTTGGCTTCTGAAGGAAGATGTACCGAGCAGCTTCGATGTTGATCAAAGCCTTGTGGACAATGGGCCTTAGAAGGTCGATGCTTGGCTCTTCTGTCTTGACCACCGCCTGCGAGAAGCGAGTGAAGAAATCTCGCAGCGATTCGCCAGGAGCTTGCTTGACAGTGTACAAATATGTCGGCGGAAGCTTATCTCCCTTCATGGAAGAGAATTGAGCCTTGAATCGATCGACGAGTGTTTTGTAGGAAGTTATCGATCGAGGGGGGAGCCTCGAAAACCATTCAAGAGCGGGGCCATCCAAGGTGGTAACAAAGATCTTCGCCCAGATATTAGGAGAGTGTCCGAACATGCTGAGTTGCATTTCGAGGCGTGACACATGCTTCTCTGGGTCAGTCGATCCGTTATATGTGGGTAGCCCGGTAGGGATCTTTTCATCGGTAGTGGATTCAATGATCGAGTCACAAAATGGGGACTGAGCCTCTCGTTCGCTGCGATACCTCCATGGGCGGACATGCCTTGATTCCGATGGTGTATGCCGGGGCGATCTAGAGCGTTCATGCCTGACGGAGTCAGATCGGCGGGGTGATCGACTGTATGACCCTCGGCTTTCGTCCCTCTGTCGGTTATCCGGTCGATCGGAGCGCGGAGGTATATGGTTTCGGAGGTCGTTGGACCTCACGATACGACCCCTGTTCGATCTTCTGATCTGATTAACCCGACCATGCGGTCCAAGCCGGTTGAAGACTCCGCTCGATTCACGCGGGGGTGAGTTATGTTGAGTGGGACTTTGATCTCTCCGGGATCCAGATAATCTACGATCGCCATTTCTCCTACAAGGATGGGATAATCGAGATCTCTGTTGTGATTCATCCTCTTCACGTCGGTAGCCGCCCCGACGTACCCTGGTGTCGGTTGGAGTTCTAGAATCGACCTCCTCCTCGGGTCGAAAGGATAGCCTATCTTGAACCGACTTGCGTATATTACCTTGGGAGGGTAACGGTTGTTGTCGGGGAAGCTGGGGCTGTGCATTTTGCCCAATTCCAGCCCAGTATGTGCCAGGCGGAGGGTATTGAACTGGTTGTATGTATCCCGGATGACTTATCGGGGGTTGAATGATTTCTATCGGTCGAGCTTCCGGGCATTCTGGCATGTGGGGTTCTCTCCCCTCAGCAGCCGCTGCAACAGCCTCATCCCGACAAGCCTTCAAGTACTTTTCTATCTCGGGCGTCGAGTAGACCAGCTGTGTCGGGAGAGAGGTGGGGATAACGACCTGTAAGGGAACTTGAGGGATGACCTCCCTACCATTCTCGTCGAATAAGCGGTTGCTTACAACATTCCGAGTAGTCATGTTTGATGGCTTCTTGCTGCGTGTTCCCACAGACGGCGCCAAATGATCGAGCCCAAATCTCTGCTTGATGACTGATCGAGAGATCCGACGCGGTCACTCTATTTGTAGGTGGGGAAACGGCCGTCCGACTGCTCGAATTCTGCAAAGGTCGACGAACGTGAGCTCCGAGGCCAACTCGGGGAAGGTGGGTGTGGAACCCGGGTTGGCACTCCGACGCTCAAGTCAGGATCGGTGGATACGATCGAAGAGATTGAGTGATGAAAGGAGTTAGGTGAGAAAACTTACCGTGCAATAAATGAGGAGGGAGTATTTATATGGAGAGGACAGAGAAGTTACCGCTTCGATGTGGCAACGTGGGGAGCTGACAGGTGCCCCATTAAGGCCTTGCATTAAATGCTCGGTCGGCCACTACGCTAGTGGAATGATGCGCTGGTCAGTCGGAGATGATGGATCGATACCCTTGTGAGGTAATTCGCGGGGTAAATGGGCTTCTGA
The DNA here is from genome assembly GCA_037501455.1 of Lantana camara. NCBI lineage: Eukaryota > Viridiplantae > Streptophyta > Magnoliopsida > Lamiales > Verbenaceae > Lantana > Lantana camara. The sequence continues at coordinate 124,155,671 of CM074857.1, forward strand.
CTAGGACGGTCGAAATAAGATCTTCGTTCGAGACTTGACCGCCGATCGTCCGCGTGGGGCAAGGTGATTGGCTTAGGTTGACAACGGGTACGTGCCACGTCAGTTATATCTTGTGTGTATATATATATATATATATATGATTAATGATCTGTATTATATATATCAATATTTATTATTTAAATTTTAAATTTTATAAATATTTTTATATTTAAATTTTATTTAAAAAACAATATTTATAAGAAACCCATTGCTTTTGGGGTTTCCGCAGCCAATACCTTCAAGAGGTGATTAATTTTAGTGATTTGCAGTGATTAAACAGCAGCAAGTTATGCGTTTCTGAAAAAAGAATAAGAGGGGCCTCTCTCTCTCTCACAATATTCGTTGAAATTCAACAATGAAAAAATAGGCCCCTCGATCTCTCTCCAAATATCAATCAACTTTTTTCTTGAAATTTTTCCAGATCTGGTTGAAGGGTTCTACCTCTCGCCGAATACAGTCGGTTCTCAAGTTCCGACAGGCGTGCGGCGATTTTTCTGGAGAAGAAAGAAGGCGAAACGGAGCTACTGAAATTTATAAAAATCTTAAATCTAATGAAGAAGGATTTTCTTCCCCCTTTTTTTATTTTTTCCTGAAGAAGAGGCGATCACCAACCACCACCACGAAGCCTTCACCACCCACCACCGCCTTCAACACCAACACCAAACCCACTGCCGCCTTCAGCAACCCTAGATCCGCCGCCACGCACATCAAAACCACTGTTTGCCTTCAACACCCCATTCCCCAAACTCCATTATTTTAGCTTCACCTCAAATGACATCTTTGAGTTTGAATCGAAGGCCCAATCAACATTTAGATCTGATTTCCTTAAAGAGTATTTAGATCTGATTTTTTCTTGAACTTTTTTCAACTTCAAGAATTTAGAGTATGTTAATTTGATTTTTCTTTATTTCTTTTTAAATTTTTTAATTGGTATAAAATTAAATTGACTATAAACCCTTAAAAAATCATTTTGGCCGGAAAATCTCGCCGAATTTTAAAATTGAGTACCAAAGTGAACAAAAAACCAAAGGTTAGGTATCAAATTCTCAAATTTAAAGGTTGTGTACTAAAGTGCAAATCGCCCCAAACGTTGGGATGCAAAAAATGTTTAACCCTATTTTAAAATTAATTTTTCGAATGACATGTTTATGCATTTTTGTTATAAAAACAATTGTATGAATGATTAATTTAAAGAAAGATTAGTTTTTATTTCAAAATATATTTCATACGCAATAATAATAAATTTTACTATTTTTTTATATATAGATATATGTAATATAATATATAAATATACATATATTATATATGCATAGATATATAATATATTTATATATTTTTTTGATGTGATCGTAAATAATAAAGTGATCATTTTTTGGCATTCATTTTGTTTTTTAGTTTTTATTTTTTTATAATATTTAAAGTGTATCAGGGGGTATGCCACTTGTACAATACATGGACAAATTTTTTGAGTCGTTTGACATGTCATTGCCAATGTGTTATTTTTTATTTCCACGTCAGTAAATTTTATCCAAGTCAGCAGAATCCGGCGAGCATTGTCCCACAGATTTTTAGAGTTAGTGGACTTTTTTGTCGCCGGAAAATTTAATGTTCCAAAAACGCTAGTTAGGGAGAGTTGGTATCCAGATTTTGCATTTTTCCCTAATTCTCTTCCAGTTGATGCGCTCCGATAACGATTGAAGTTCTCGGATTAGATCCACCATCCACAATCGCCAGGCACATTGTCTTCGAATCAATCTCAACCATTGAATTTGCTCCGTTAATCCTCCGGTAAACGTCGTTTCCGGGTAAAACCAGGTCAATTACAGGCACAGACGGCCTTGATGGCATCCTGGAAATTGAGGCCGAGCTGAAACAGGCCCTGAATGGCTGCGCGGCCGCCACACTTTTGATCTTCATATCAGAAGCCGCCTTCTTGAAAGCCCGTGTCAGAGGCTTGCAGATGGAATTATGCACGGCTGTGTAGTTATTTACGGTGCTGATTTTCGTTCCTCCAATCCCATTTTTATCGATGGCAAAATACTAGCTTTTGACAGACAGGGTTTCGGTATTAACCCTGATGGACTTAACATCGATGAAATACTCATCTGCCAGGTCCCCAATTGTGTAAGCCGGACCCGGGTTTATTAAGGGTGCGGCGCGAAGTGATTTTAAGATTTCTGTTATTGTGGTTGCAGATGGCCCTCCAATGGACAATTTTCCGAGCCCCGATGAAGATGGGAAGCATATGGAGAACTTATCAGGCAAGTTGAACTTGTTTGTGTAGAGAGGTCTCGGTTCGGGCTAGCCCTATTAGCCCGTTTGCACCAGTGGCTAAACCCTCCATGAATCTTGTTTCCATGCAAGAGAAGGCGTACTCTGGCACGGGCAATTGATTTTTGACGTATAACGTGTCCTCACCATATCCCTCGGGTACAAGAACATTTTGGATTGGGTTGTAGGTGGAGGCCCCACAGGTGTTGTTGGTGCACCCGGGCCGCTCTAGCCCATAGCACCCAACACACCCCACCCCTTTTGCTATCTCACATTTTCGGGTGTCGCAGAGGATCGGCGCATAGCTGGAAGAGGTAAAGTTCTCGCAACTAAACCATGAGGACTGGCCACTGAGATCGATGATTGGGGTCATCGGGGCTCGGTTGCTGCGAATTGTTGGGTGGTGTAGAACTGTGTGGTTTTGGGGTCTTTGTGGATTGGGAGGATTAGTCCATTTTGAGCAGTTGAGGATGAAATGAGGATGGAGAGGAAGAGCAAAAGAGAATATTTGAAAGAAGCCATTGGCAATTGGAATTGAGGAGGGATGGAAATGTAGGTTTGTGTGTTCTGAAGTGGTGTTGGAGGATATGTATTTATGGACCTCAAGCAGTGGCATTGTAGTAATTTATGGTTCAGTCAAAGTTGGTGTTCATTGCGCTGCTGGTTTGTCATGTGCTTTCTTTGTACTGTTTCCACTTTCCAGTAGCTACTTGCCATTTTGTACCAGTTGTTTATCCTCACATCGTGTACTTGTTAACTTTGTCTAATTACAACGTGAAATAGTCATTAGCATCGCCGATCGGTGTTGGTCCATATGTTTAAAGGGTTCATTTTTTAAATAATTATCCAAATTCGGATCTCTTTAACCACATGTGTGTTTAAAAAAAAAAATCATAAACTTCATTAGCAATAAGACCGCGAAAATGAATACATGTATTTGCTATTTACGAAATTGAAGGCTTACTAACAACTTTGTAATGAATTTTTACTACAAATTATGAGAAGCTGGAATTCTTGCCAACTTTTATTGAATATCAAAACATAAATTATTTTAGCATGATCAATGACATTATTGTCAGAGTAATTGAGTTGAGAGATTCGTTTCACGTTGGGCAGCTAGAGTACCGGACTTGGAAAAAGAACGAACGGAACGTAAAATTGAAAAAAGATATACGGAGTATGTAATACTTTGCTCCATATTCATACAATTACCTACCGAAAGAATCAAAAACAAATCAAAGATGGTGAAACAATAAAGCTCTCACTTTTATTTCTGGTTTGACAGGAAAACCAGGAACCTGTTTGTTACATACAGTGTCAAATTCAAACAACATATGGTACATCAACTGGAAAAACATGAATTAAAGACTGGAAAGAGAACAGCTGAACCGAAAAGCTGCGATTTCACCACATCAAACTCCAAGTAATCCTTGTCCAGCGTCCTCGATTCCGAACCTCCATCCACGAATCCAAGACACGTCGTTTTCTGGTCAATCTCAACCATCGAATTCCCTCCATATATTAATCCTCCGGTAAACATCCTTACCGTGCTCTTGAATCTTGATCTTCATGTTTGCCGCCGCCCTCACGAAAGCCCTGGTGATGAATGATGGAGAGAGGTGAAATTTCTTGTCGTGATGATTTTCGTTCCTCCAACGCGGTTTTCATCCAAGGGACGGGCGCCACCACATGCTTCTCCTCGGCTTTGCCTGGACAATTATGGAAAAGTGGATCGTATTATTAGTCTAGCTACATCTTTTTCCTTTGAATTTAAAAACTACCGATCGACTTCTTTAATAGTCATTATGATTGTGTTAATCCCTCTATTCCAAATACCAATTAGAAGTTATAATTTTTCAGTAATAATTACTTTTGAGACTTATATGATTAGAATGTTATTGATTATTTTATCATCATCTTCGCTGCATTTGAGACTTGAATGATTAGAATGTTATTGATTATTTTATCATCATCTTCGCTGTAAGAATCCACCGTCGCCGTACGTCTTTCTCTGTTTTTCATCCACGGACGCCTCTTCCTTCTACCGTTCTAGTCCGGTCACTGGTCAGAGACCTGATAACCCTGTTTCAATCAAATTTTTACCCTGAAAAAGGGGTGGAACGTCATTCTGGCCGATTTCGCACCGTTCCACACCCACTCCAAGGTACTGGCGTTCCAACCCCGTCAAGGTTGAACGGCCACTACGGTTCCGGCCTTATTACGACCTTCCAGTGAACCATAATTGGACACCACCACAATCTCCACGCCATCAGCAACCACTCTCACAACTATCGACCACCTTCACCACAAGTACAAAATACCAACACACACGCTTAGATTCAGATCTGTAACAGGTTTGGCATTGAAACGGGTTTTCTTCCCACTGAGGTGTTGATCAGGGTTAGGGCGCCGGTGGACTTAGGAGGCGGCGACAAACTTGGGAATTTGGGATGGACAGCGGCGGAGGCGACAAAGGTGGTACAGTGCGGCGCGGTGGCACGGCGGTAGCTTGGTCTTGTCGGAGAAGATGGTATCTTCGTTGCAGAAAGGGGAAGGATGAAGAAGGGAAGGGGAGGGGCTGGGCCGTATGGGCGGACTATCTTTTTTAATTTTGTCTAATATCTTTTTTAATTTTATTTTATATATATATATATATTTTAACGAACCTGTTCAGGTGAAAATCCTATAAGACATTTTTTTCTTTTTTAGGTGAAAATCCTATAAGACTTTCCAGTGCTTTTGTTTTGTTTTTTTCCCCAAAAACAAATCCGTTCCCATTAAAGAAAAAGACGAGTAGATGGTTTAATGGTAAACATTTGCACCTCTTTTAATTTTTTTGAAAAAAAAAAAACCAACGAGAGGTCTCGGGTTAGAATCCCATTTGAATGTGTGTGAATTAATTTCTAAGTATTTAAAGGATAAATAATTGGTTATTTAAACTTTCAAGCGCTTTAATTCTATGCTAATAAAACTTCTAATTCTATGCTAATAAGACTTCTATTATATATTTATATGTTATAAGTTTAAAAAAGGGTGTAAAAGTTATATTTTGTTAATATTGAGGACTCTTTTGAAACAAGTCTAAGGATCTAATACACGTAAGTTATTTATTCCCACCAAAAAAAAACGTAAGTTATTTATTCCGATTTCAACTAAGTTTCAACTTCCTCCACAGGTTTTCTTCGCTATAAAAGGAGACTCCCACTAAGTAAATCCTAAGTTCTTTTCAAGCAACTCATTCTCTTTAATATCCGCTCTCTGGATTAGGGTTTCAGCGTTTTCATAAATCCAATTTAGGGTCTTCTTTGCGTTAGGGTTTTCAGAGATGTCGAAGGTGATCGTTCTTCAGAGCTGGGACGGGGAATGTTTTGAGATTGAAGAGGCCGTTGCCGCCCTCTCACAAACTATTAAGCACATGATTGAGGATGACTGTGCCGGGACTATCATCCCTGTGCCCAATGTCACTTCCAAGATTCTGTCAAAGGTGATTGAGTACTGCAAGCGCCATGTTGACGCCACCGCCAAGATTGCTGCAGTCACTGATGATGATTTGAAGGCTTTTGATACCGAGTTTATGAAGGTTGATCATGTCACTCTTTATGACCTAATCTTGGCTGCAAACTACCTGAACATCAAGAGCCTGCTGGATCTCACAACCCAAACCGTTGCCGACATGATCAAAGGAAAGACTCCAGAGGAAATTCGCGAATTGCTTCACATCAAGAACGATTTTACCCCGGAGGAGGAAGAAACGATTCGCAAGGAGAATGCATGGGCATTTGAGTAAACCCTTAGTTAAGCCTTAGTTTATGTTTATATGCTAATAGGTGTGCTATGTTTCTAGTTATAGTATTATAACTTAGAATCATTTGTTTTTCTATAGGAATTTTAAATCATTGGAATCATTTATTCTCATTAGATCATTTGTTGTTACGTAGGAATTTTAAGAAAATTTCGATACGATAAGTTTTTCTTTCAAAAAAAATGTTATTGATTATTTTGCCGCAATATTATTTCGTAAATCTGTTTTATTTCTTGCAATTGTAATGCGATGAGATTGTTCAAAGCATATCGCGGGAAGGAAAATTCTAACTTAGGTCTGACTCGACTTATATTTATCATTTGATATGTTATTTTTTTTAAAAAAAAAGGGCAAATTACACCAAGGTCCCTTGAGGTTTGACATAATTATAAATTAATCCCTCCACTTCTGGAAATTACGGATTAGTCCCTATAAATACTATTTCAATTGAGGTCCCTAGACGCCGTTAGGGCTCCATTAATTTTGACAGGACTACATTGTTGATGTGATTTAGTTAAGGGGTCGTTTTGTAAGAAAATTCATAGTTCAGGGATTTTTTTGTAATGTTTTTCGAAAATTCAAATATCAAAATTAACGGAACCCTAACGACGTCTAGGGACCTCAATTGAAACAGTATTTATAGGGACTAATCCGTAATTTCCAGAAGAGGAGGGATTAGTTTGTAATTATGCCAAACCTCAGGGGATCTTGGTGTAATTTGCTCAAAAAAAAATATACCAATAAAACGACAAATATAAAACGCTCATTTTTCATATGGGATTATTTTACTCTTGACTCTTGTGGAGAATTATGGAAAGTGGATTGCATTATTAGTCTATATTTCTTTAATATCTGTTCACTTTTTTCTTTTGAATTTCAAAACTATCGAGTTCTTTATTATGATTATGTTAGATCAATTCTAAACACTAAAAGTTATAATTCTTTAGTAATTTGTTACATTTCTTGCAATTGTAAAGCGATGAGATTGTCCAAAGCTAAATTTTTCACTTCATATCCCTATCACGGAAGATGCAGAAAACTGAAAACGTTTACTGATGTGAAGTCAAAACAAAGACATAACTTTTGTAAGCATCTAATGGTTAGATTTTATTTTTAAATTTGTGATGTGGGGTCAACCACTTATCACGCAAAGGATAACCGTTTCTAAAGGAGTTATATATATTATACCCTATGTTATGTGAAATGAGAGAAAAAACCCCTATATTACAAAAATTAACACAAAAAACTCTGTGTTTTCAAAATACTTGCATGGCGAACCCTAAAAATTTATGGTATTGGATACGTGTTAAAAGCGCTACTAGAACACTAATTTTCTCTTTTTATTGAAAATGAAATGACTAATTTACCTTTTATATTCTGATATACATAATTTCACCTTTCTCTATATACCCCTTTTTATACATGTTTATAGGGTTTTTCATGCAATTTTTATTTTGAACAGGGTCTCTGTTCATATTAAAAATATTCGACATATATGTACTTGTTTATAGGGTTCTTCATGTAATTTTATTTTATACAGAGTCTTGATGCATATAAAAAAGTATTGAACAATAAAGAGAGATGGGAGATGATTTATATCAAAATATAAATGGTTAAATTAATCATTTTGTATCCAATAAATAGAGAAAATTAGTGTTCTAGTCGTGCTTTTAGCGCGTGTCCAACACTAGAATTTTTTAGGGTTCGCTACGCAAATATTTTGAAAACAACAGGGTTTTTTGTGTTAATTTTTATAACACAGGGTTTCTTTTGTCCATTTCACCTAACACAAGGGTGAAATATGTAAATAACCCGTTTCTAAAGTATCAATTTAAAAAAGAAATCATAGTTTTTGTCAACCATTAGAGGGTCATTGTATTATTCCATTTTGACCTAATCTGTGCTGATTATAGATCAAAGAGGAAATAGTATAAGTTAGAAATGTTGGTAATCTTCTTGAAATTAAAATTACTACTGCATATTATGTAGTAGAGAGATTGGAAGATGCTCGACTGGTTATAATTAATCCCTAATTAAGTAATTATTAAAAGGTGGCTTAAAGTCGAGGGTTTGGCTGCGTCTTAGGGTAATTCCAGACCGAGTTTGATTCGGTCAAATTGATGTGATGAGAAAACAAGTGTTTTACACTTGTTATGTAGTTGAGTTCAACCAAATTGAGTTTGACCAAGAATTTTTTTCGAGCCATGATGATACTGTTGCATGCTTGCATTATTATTAAATTCTCACTTCACGTTACAACCATTCGATTCGTAAACTGTGAAATTCGAAACACAACAGTTCTTAAAGGCGGGAACAGCTCTTGTTCTGTACAAAAAGAGAAGAACTAAACCTTAGCTGTGACGAAACAAGATCAAAATCCAGGTAATTCTCTTGCTCCGATCGAGTCATTAACAGTCTTTTGAACGACCACTACGGTTCCGGCCTTATTACGACCTTCCAGTGAACCATAATTGGACACCACCACAATCTCCACGCCATCAGCAACCACTCTCACAACTATCGACCACCTTCACCACAAGCGAAAAAATACCAACACACACGCTTAGATTCAGATCTGTAACAGTTTTGGCATTGAAACGGGTTTTCTTCCCACAGAGGTGTTGATCAGGGTTAGGGCGCCGGTGGACTTAGGAGGCGGCGACAAACTTGGGAATTTGAGATGGACAGCGGCGGAGGCGACAAAGGTGGTACAGTGTGGCGCGGTGGCACGGCGGTAGCTTGGTCTTGTCGGAGAAGATGGTATCTTCGTTGCAGAAAGGGGAAGGATGGAGAAGGGAAGGGGAGGGGCCTGGGCCGTATGGGCGGACTGTCTTTTTTAATTTTGTCTAATATCTTTTTTAATTTTACTTTATATATATATATATATATATATATATATATATTTTAACGAACCTGTTTAGGTGAAAATCCTATGACATTTTTTTCTTTTTTAGGTGAAAATCCTATAAGACTTTCCAGTGCTTTTGTTTTGTTTTTTTCCCCAAAAACAAATCCGTTCCCATTAACAAAAAAGACGAGTAGATGGTTTAATGGTAAACATTTGCACCTCTTTTAATTTTTTTGAAAAAAAAAAAAAACCAACGGGAGGTCTCGGGTTAGAATCCCATTTGGATGTGTGTGAGTTAATTTTTAAGTATATAAAGGATAAATAATTGGTTATTTAAACTTTCAAGCGCTTTAATTCTATGCTAATAAAACTTCTAATTCTATGCTAATAAGACTTCTATTATATATTTAGATGTTATAAGTTTAAAAAAGGGTGTAAAAGTTATATTTTGTTAATATTGAGGACTCTTTCGAAACAAGTCTAAGGATTTAATACACGTAAGTTATTTATTCCGATTTCAACTAAGTTTCAACTTCCTCCACAGGTTTTCTTCGCTATAAAAGGAGACTCCCACTAAGTAAATCCTAAGTTCTTTTCAAGCAACTCATTCTCTTTAATATCCGCTCTCTGGATTGGGGTTTCAGCGTTTTCATAAATCAAATTTAGGGTCTTCTTTGCGTTAGAGTTTTCAGAGATGTCGAAGGTGATCGTTCTTCAGAGCTGGGACGGGGAATGTTTTGAGATTGAAGAGGCCGTTGCCGCCCTCTCACAAACTATTAAGCACATGATTGAGGATGACTGTGCCGGGACTATCATCCCTGTGCCCAATGTCACTTCCAAGATTCTGTCAAAGGTGATTGAGTACTGCAAGCGCCATGTTGACGCCACCGCCAAGATTGCTGCAGTCACTGATGATGATTTGAAGGCTTTTGATACCGAGTTTATGAAGGTTGATCATGTCACTCTTTATGACCTAATCTTGGCTGCAAACTACCTGAACATCAAGAGCCTGCTGGATCTCACAACCCAAACCGTTGCCGACATGATCAAAGGAAAGACTCCAGAGGAAATTCGCGAATTGCTTCACATCAAGAATGATTTTACCCCGGAGGAGGAAGAAACGATTCGCAAGGAGAATGCATGGGCATTTGAGTAAACCCTTAGTTAAGCCTTAGTTTATGCTTATATGCTAATAGGTGTGCTATGTTTCTAGTTATAGTATTATAACTCAGAATCATTTGTTTTTATATAGGAATTTTAAATCATTGGAATCATTTATTCTCAATAGATCATTTGTTGTTATGTAGGAATTTTAAGAAAATTTCGATACGATAAGTTTTTCTTTCAAAAAAAATGTTAGATTATTTTGCCGCAATATTATTTCGTAAATCTGTTTTATTTCTTGCAATTGTAATGCGATGAGATTGTTCAAAGCATATCGCGGGATGGAAAATTCTAACTTAGGTCTGACTCGACTTATATTTATCATTTGATATGTTATTTTTAAAAAAAATATATATATATCAATAATACGATAAATATAAAACGCTCATTTTTCGTATGGGATTATTTTACTCTTGACTCTTGTGGAGAATTATGGAAAGTGGATTGCATTATTAGTCTATATTTCTTTAATATCTGTTCACTTTTTTCTTTTGAATTTCAAAACTATCGAGTTCTTTATTTTGATTAAGTTAGATCAATTCTAAACACTAAATGTTATAATTCTTTAGTAATTTTTAGTTTTGAGACTTACATAATTAGAATGTAATTAATTATTTTGCGGTAATATTATTTCGTAAATTTGTTATATTTCTTGAAATTGTAAAGCGATGAGATTGTTCAAAGCTAAATTTCTCACTTCATATCCCTATCTATCACCGAAGATGCAGAAAACTGAAAACGTTTACTGATGTGAAGTCAAAACAAAGACATAACTTTTGTAAGCATCTAATGGTTAGATTTTATTTTTAAATTTGTGATGTGGGGTCAACCACTTATCACGCAAAGGTTAACGGTTTCTAAAGGAGTTATATATATTATACCCCTTATGTTATATTACAAAAATTAACACAAAAAACTCTGTGTTTTCAAAATACTTACATGGCGAACCCTAAAAATTTATGGTATTGGATACGTGCTAAAAGCGCTATTAGAACACTAATTTTCTCTTTTTATTGAAAATGAAATGACTAATTTACCTTTTATATTTTGATATACATAATTTCACCTTTCTCTATATACCCCTTTTTATACTTGTTTATAGGGTTTTTCATGCAATTTTTATTTTGAACAGGGTCTCTGTTCATATTAAAAATATTCGATATATATGTACTTGTTTATAGGGTTCTTCATGTAATTTTATTTTGTACAGAGTCTTGATGCATATAAAAAAATATTGAACAATAAAGAGAGATGTGAGATGATTTATATCAAAATATAAAAGGTTAAATTAATCATTTTGTATCCAATAAATAGAGAAAATTAGTGTTCTAATCGTGCTTTTAGCGCGTGTCCAACACTAGAATTTTTAAGGGTTCGCTATACAAATATTTAGAAAACAACAGGGTTTTTTTGTGTTAATTTTTATAACACAGGGTTTCTTTTGTCCATATCACCTAACACAAGGGTGAAATATGTAAATAACCCGTTTCTAAAGTATCAATTAGAAAAAGAAATCATAGTTTTTGTCAACCATTAGAGGGTCATTGTATTATTCAATTTTGACCTAATCTGTGTTGATTATAGATCAATGATGAAATAGTATAAGTTAGAAGTGTTGGTAATCTTCTTGAAATTAAAATTACTACTGCATATTATGTAGTATAGAGATTGGAAGATGCTCGACTGGTTATAATTAATCCCTAATTAAGTAATTATTAAAAGGTAGCTTAAAGTCGAGGGTTTGGCTGCGTCTTAGGGTAATTCCGGCCAGAGTTTGATTCGGTCAAATTGATGTGATGAGAAAACAAGTATTTTACACTTGTTGTGTGGTTGAGTTCAACCAAATTGAGTTTGACCAAGAATTTTTTTCGAGCCATGATGATACTGTTGCATGCTTGCATTATTATTACATTCTCACTTCACGTTACAACCATTCGATTCATAAACTGTGAAATTCGAAACACAACAGTTCTTAAAGGCGAGAACAGCTCTTGTTCTGTACAAAAAAAGAAGAACTAAAAATTAGCTGTGACGAAACAAGATCAAAATCCAGGTAATTCTCTTGTTCCGATCGAGTCATTAATAGTCTTTTGAACGGCCACTGTGGTTCCGGCGGTTATTATGGCGTTCCAGAGAACCATAATTGGACACTACCACAATCTCCACGCGATCAGCAACCACTCTCACAACCACCGACCATCTTCACCACAAGCGAAAAAATACCAACACACACGCTTAGATTCAGATCTGTAACAGGTTTGGCAGTGAAACAGGTTTTCTTCCCACTGAGGTATTGATCAGGGTTAGGGCGCCGGTGGACTTAGGAGGCGGCGACAAACTTTGGAATTTGGGATGGACAGCGGCGGAGGCGACAAAGGTGGTACAGTGTGGCGCGGTGGCACGGCGGTAGCTTGGTCTTGTCGGAGAAGATGGTATCTTCGTTGCAGAAAGGGGAAGGATGGAGAAGGGATCGAAGGGGAGGGGCCTGGGCCGTATGGGCGGACTGTCTTTTTTAATTTTGTCTAATATCTTTTTTAATTTTATTTTATATATATATATATATATTTTAACGAACCTGTTTAGGTGAAAATCCTATAAGACATTTTTTTCTTTTTTAGGTGAAAATCCTATATGACTTTCCAGTGCTTTTGTTTTATTTTTTTCCCCAAAAACAAATCCGTTCCCATTAACAAAAAAGACGAGTACGTAGATGGTTTAATGGTAAACATTTGCACCTCTTTTAATTTTTTTGAAAAAAAAGACACCAAGGGGAGGTCTCGTGTTAGAATCCCATTTGGATGTGTGTGAGTTAATTTCTAAGTATTTAAAGGATAAATAATTGGTTATTTAAACTTTCAAGCGCTTTAATTCTATGCTAATAAAACTTATAATTCTATGCTAATATGACTTCTATTATATATTTATATGTTATAAGTTTAAAAAAGGGTGTAAAAGTTATATTTTGTTAATATTGAGGACTCTTTTGAAACAAGTCTAAGGATCTAATACACGTAAGTTATTTATTCCGACTTCAACTAAGTTTCAACTTCCTCCACAGGTTTTCTAATTGGCTATAAAAGGAGACTCCCACTAAGTAAATCCTAAGTTCTTTTCAAGCAACTCATTCTCTTTAATATCCGCTCTCTGGATTAGGGTTTCAGCGTTTTCATAAATCCAATTTAGGGTCTTCTTTGCGTTAGGGTTTTCAGAGATGTCGAAGGTGATCGTTCTTCAGAGCTGGGACGGGGAATGTTTTGAGATTGAAGAGGCCGTTGCCGCCCTCTCACAAACTATTAAGCACATGATTGAGGATGACTGTGCCGGGACTATCATCCCTGTGCCCAATGTCACTTCCAAGATTCTGTCAAAGGTGATTGAGTACTGCAAGCGCCATGTTGACGCCACCGCCAAGATTGCTGCAGTCACTGATGATGATTTGAAGGCTTTTGATACCGAGTTTATGAAGGTTGATCATGTCACTCTTTATGACCTAATCTTGGCTGCAAACTACCTGAACATCAAGAGCCTGCTGGATCTCACAACCCAAACCGTTGCCGACATGATCAAAGGAAAGACTCCAGAGGAAATTCGCGAATTGCTTCACATCAAGAACGATTTTACCCCGGAGGAGGAAGAAACGATTCGCAAGGAGAATGCATGGGCATTTGAGTAAACCCTTAGTTAAGCCTTAGTTTATGTTTATATGCTAATAGGTGTGCTATGTTTCTAGTTATAGTATTATAACTTAGAATCATTTGTTTTTCTATAGGAATTTTAAATCATTGGAATCATTTATTCTCATTAGATCATTTGTTGTTACGTAGGAATTTTAAGAAAATTTCGAGACGATAGGTTTTCCTTTCAAAAAAAATGTTATTGGTTATTTTGCCGCAATATTATTTCGTAAATCTGTTTTATTTCTTGTAATTGTAATGCGATGAGATTGTTCAAAGCTATATTCCTCGCATCATACCACGGGAAGGAAAATTCTAACTTAGGTCTGATTCGATTTATATTTATCATTTGATATGTTATTTTTTAAAAAAATATACCAATAATATGATAAATATAAAATGGTCATTTTCTCATTACCGATTTGGTTAAACCATAAACTAGAACTAGTAATTTTGGCACACTCGTTGCGTGTGCAAATTATAATTTTGTTTTTATATTTAAACTAATTTTTATATTAATATATATTTTATAAATATTTTTAATATAATTATTGAATTAATACAAAAATAACATAAAAGCATAAAATATCAAACAACACTATCTTTAAAAAAAATTTAAAAGAAAAGAAAAATAATTGAAATAAGGTGAGAGAAAATAAAAGATAAGAAAATGTAAGAGAAGAAAACGGATAAAAGATAAATAAATAGAAAAGAAGAGAGAAAATCATAAGAGAAGAAAACTGATGGATAAAAGATAAGTAAATAAAAAATAAAAAAAAGAAGAACACCAAGAGATCATATTTAAATAGAAAAGAAGAGAGAAAATCATAAGAGAAGAAAACTGATGGATAAAAGATAAGTAAATAAAAAAATAAAAAAAAAAAGGACATCAAGAGAGCATATTTGTCTCTCGCGCTTAATAATATAGTATAGACGAGTGAACTACCAAAAACCGAAAACGTTTGCTGATGTGAAGTCATCTAAGGCATTACTTTTGTAGTTTTGTAAGCATCTCATTAAATTTGGAAATGTGACGTACGGTTGTAGTGCAGTCAACGGTCAATAATGGATAGATTTTATTTTTAAATTCCTGGCCTGAGGTGCCTCAAATTAATAATTTAATTCATCATGCATGAATGGGGTCAACCACTTACACCTCAAAGGATAATGTTTTCTAAGTATTAATTTTAAAAAGAAATCCAAATTTTCATTTTATATATTTCTTATGAATAAAAAATATCTAGTTCTTTAATAGAATCCCGGATCCATATGACGTAAAACTTTTTGAGTCTCTAGAATATGGGTCATTGAATTATTTAATTTTGACCTAATTTGTATCAGGACCTGATCAGCGACGAAACAAAGTATAAAGAGTGTTCGATTGCTCGTAATTAATCCTTTATGATGAAATGACCCTCCTAATTAATTTTGAGGGATCCGGCTCTATAAAGTAATCCTCCTAATTTTGGAGTTCCGGCGCGGCCACTCATCAGAATGTTGCATCATTATTAAACTTCTCATATCATATTAAAATCAAGGGATTCATAAATTGTGAAAAACAGAAATGTTTATATATCTCATTTATTGACGAATACAAATGTAATACAACAACAGGGAATCACGAGATTGAACATATTACGGAAACTACATACGAACAAACATCTTGGAAAATGGAAAGACAACAGTTCTTAAAGGTGGGAACAGCTCTTGTTCTGGGCCAAAAGAGAAGAACTAAATCGAAGCTGCGAAGAAACAAGATCAAATTCCAAGTAATTCGCTTCAAGTTGATGCGCGCCGATAACGATTGAAGTTCTTGGATTAGATCCACCATCTACAATCGCCAGGCACATTGTCTTCGAATCAATCTCAACCATTGAATTTGCTCCGTTGATCCTCCAATAAACATCGTTTCCAGGCAAAACAAGGTCAATTACCGGCACAGACAGCCCTGATGGTGTCCTGGTAATCGAGTTCGAGCTGAAACAGGCCCTGAACGGCTGCACGGTCGCCTCGCTTTTGATCTTCATATCAGAAGCCGCCTTTGTGAAAGCCCGTGTCAGAGGCTTGTAGATGGAATTATGCACAGCCGTGTAGTTATTTATGGTGCTGATTTTCGTTCCTCCAACCCCATCTTTGTCGATGGAAAAATACGAGCTTTTGACGGACAAGGTTTCAGTGCCAACCCTGATGGATTTGACATCAATGAAATACTCGTCTGACGCGTCCCCAACAGTGAAAGCCGGAGCCGTGCTAACAGGGTTTACTATTAAGGGTGTGGCGCGAAGTGATTTCGAGATTTCTGATATTGTGGTTGCAGATTGTCCTCCAATGGACAATTTTCCAGGCTCCAATGAAGATGGGAAGCATATGGAGAACTTATTAGGCAAGTTGAACTTGTTCGACACTTGTTTGTGTAGAGAGGTCTCCGTTCGGGCCAGGCCTATTAGCCCATTTGTGCCGGCAGCCAAACCCTCCATGAATCTTGTTTCCATGCAAGAGAAGGTGTACTCTGGCACGGGCCGTTGATTTTTGACATATAACGTGTCCTCACCGAATCCCTCGCTTACAAGAACGTTCTGGAACGGGTTGTAGGCGGAGGCCCCACAGGTGTTGTTGGTGCACCCGGGGCGCTCTGGCCCATTGCACCCGACACATCCAATCCCCTTTGCTATCTCACATTTCCTGGTGTCGCAGAGGATCGGCGCATAGCTGGAGGAGGTAAAGTTGTCACAACTAAACCATGAGAATTGGCCACCGAGATCGATGATTGGGGTCATCGGGGCTCGGTTGCTGCCGAATTGTACGGCGGTGTAGAATTGTGTGGTTTTGGGGTCTTTGTGGATTGGTAGGATTAGGCCATTTTGAGCACCGGAGGATGAAATGAGGATGGAGAGAAAGAGGAGAAGAAAGTATTTGAAAGAAGCCATTGGCAATTGGAATTGAGGAGGGATGGAAATGTAGGTTTTCGTATTCTTGAATTAGCGTTGGAGGATGAGTATTTATGGACCTCAAGCAGTGGCATTGTAGTAATTTAGGGCCAGTCAAATTTGGTGTTTATTGGCTGCTGGATTTAATGGTATATTGGTATGTGCTTTCTTTGTATTATTGCCAGTAGCGACTTGCCATTTTGTGGCTGGTTGTTTATCATCTCGCGCAAGGGCCAAAAGACAGAGTACTCTTTGACTCTGTCAATTACATCGTGAAAACACTCGTTGAGTTCATATGGGATTATTTTAGTTTTAATCTAGATCCGTCAAACTATCGTAAAAAGTAAAGTCAATGTGCATTTTCTTTTTGATTAATTTAATATTTTCTGTATATTTTATTTTTTGATAACAAAATAGAATCGTATCTCCAAAATTAAACAATTTAGTGCACATTTTTGTCAAAAACTGATTTTGCCGGCCGAAATTTACACGTGATGAACTAAGAGTTCTCCAAGTGTAAAATTAGGTTAGGTTTCCGACGGGGAAAATCAGGTTTCAGTCAAAAAGTACATTAAATTGCATGATTTTTGAGATAAGATCCTATTTTATCATCAAAAAAATAAAATGTATAAAAATTGCTAAATTAATGAAGTTGGTATACCAAATTTACAAGTTCCTTCTTTTTAATATTGTACACCTACTCATGTAATTAATTGAGTTCAATAAGGACATCCAGGTTAAAAAAAAGAATTCCTATCACTCAAAAGGCAATCTCCCACCCCATACGGGAAAATTCTAATCCAGACCTGACTCGGTTGGACCTAACCCATTAAAAGGGTAAGTGTATTACACTTATCATTTTATTGGTCACTCTCATGCGCTCCCACATACTAACCCGACAGGATTGTGAGGGGGTAAATCACAGTAAATCTCAATCTATTCCTTAGAGAAGGGGTCCCATGCCTGGTGCACGCAAGGAATCATCACATTAGATAAAACTTTCACATTAGCACTGTCAAAACTCGAACTTGAGACTTTGACTCAATTAACTCCCCAAAAATCAACTGAACGACTCGTTCGCCTAGAAAAAAGAATTCCTTTCACCAAAGGATGGTTTATGAGACTTTTGGTTTGAATATAAGATGATAGAACATAAATGATTTGTTGGATTTGGAACCCATCTAATTGTTGAAATATGAAGTTTCAAGAATTCGAAATCTATAACAATAAAACCGTGAAAATGAACAAATGTATTTGCTATTTACGAATTTGAAGGTTTACCTACAAGTTTTTATGGCAATGAATTTTAACTACAAATTATGTGAAGCTGGAAATCTTGCCGATTTTCATTGAAAATCAAAATAGAAATTATTATAATATGGTGATTGCCCTTATTAATGGAGTAATTGAGTTGGGAGGTCGTCCCACACTGCAAGGATCAAAAGCAAATCAGAGATGGTGAAACTGAAACCGTCAAGCTCTCATTTTTATTGCTGTTTTGACATTGACAAGGAAAACAGGAACATGTTTGCTACATACACAGGCAAATTCAAACAACATAGTACAACAACTGGAAAAACATGAATTAGAGGCTGGAACATTTCTTGTTCTGGATCGAAAGAGAAGAGCTGAATCGAAGCTGCGATTTCACCAGATCAAACTCCAAGTAGTTCTCGTCCAGCTGATGCACTCCGATCACGATCGACGTCCTCGGTTCCGAACCTCCATCCACGAATCCAAGACACGTCGTTTTCTGATCGATCTCGACCATCGAATTCCCTCCATCAATCCTCCAGTAAACATCCTTTCCAGGCAGAACCAGGTCGATTGACGGCACGGAAGGCCCTGGCAGCGTCCTGGAAATCGAATCCGAGCTGAAACAGGCCCTGAAAGGCGCCACAGCTGCCACGCTCTTGATCTTCATGTTTGCCGCTGCCTTCACAAAAGCCCTGGTGAAGGGTTTGTAGATTGAATTGTGGAGAGAGGTGAAATTCCTTATCGTGCTGATTTTCGTTCCTCCAACGCCGTTTTCATCGATGGAAAAGTATGAATTCTTGACAGAGAGCTCCGTCCCTGCTACCCTGATCCCCTGAACATCAAAGAAATACTCGTCGGACCTCTCCCCCGTCACGAAAATCGGGTACGTGCTGACAGGGTTTATAATCAGGGGTGTGGTTTTCATGAACCTGGAAATATCTGATTCCAGGGCCGCCCCGATTGTTAATTTCCCTGTCCCCGAAAAGCAAATGGAGAATTTATCAGGCAAACCCAACGTGCCCGCCACCTGTTTGTGGAAAGAGATTTCAGTTCTTCCGAGGCCTAACATGCCCGTGGCCCCTCCCCCAAGTCCCTCCAGGAAATCCTTGTCCATACAAGAGAAGGTGAAATCGGGCACCGGGGCGGAGCCGTAGAATGTGTCCTCTGTGAATCCCTGGGAGACGAGCATGTCCATGTACGGGTTGTAAGGCGAGGCCCCACACGTGTCGTTGCTGCAGCCGGGGCGTGGGGGCAGGTTGCAGCCGACACAGCCGAGGCCCTTTGCACGGTCGCATTTGGTGGAGCCGCACGGGATTGGTGCATACGAGCTCGACACATAGTCGTTGCAAGCGAACCACAAGAACGGTCCGCCGAGGTCGATGACCACGTTGATTGTGGCTCGGGTGCTGCCCATTTGGATTGTGGTGTAGAATTGTGTGGTTTTGGTGTCTTTCTTGATGGGGAGAGTAAGGCCATTTTGAGCACTTGTAGTGAAAATGAGAAGGGCAAGGAAGAAGAGAATGAAGGGCGAAGAAGAAGACATTGTGAATGGAAATGGAAGTGGAGTGGTTTTCTTGATGAATTGAGATCGCGAAATCTGTGTTTTATAGGCATCCCAAAATGGCAAAATTAAGGATATTTTATTTGATTTATACTATTAGAAATGTTATAATTAATTTGTTTGTCTTTGTAAGTTGACAATATTACATGAATCGTGATTTCGTAGATAAAGAATTGGCATGACAGCTAATTTATTAGATTAGTCAATGCCAATGGTTTGTGGGGGTTGAATGACAGAAGCAATCAATGAGTGCGAATCAATGGAGGAGTTTTCTATTATATATGGATATGGTTGCTTCATCTCCAATTGAGTATTTTTCTATTATACTTGGATATAGTTTGCTTGATCAGTCATTTATGGAGTCGAGTCGGATATTTATGTTAATATTTTTATTATGAGGTAAATTAATTATAAAAATAAAAATCGATATATTTATATTAATCATATCTTTCGTATTCATAATCTTATTCTTGTATTTGTGTATTACTGACGATCTATCAAACTACATAGCAAAGGGAATGCCTTATGATTATGAACAAAATTTTCGAAAATAATTGAAATAATTTCTGGTTTTTTTTTTTTTTTTTTTTTTTTTGATATATCTCCGACACTTGGAAAGAAGTTTCTGGATTTTAAGTATTTACAGAGCAAGAATTGAAGTGGAATCGTTCTACAAAGTGGAAATGTATAAGATAATAAACGAAAAACGTCTCGGTGCATGCATCTCCCATTTTAATAATACAAAAAAAAATATTTTGATTTTTTTTAATTTTTTATTTAATTTTTTTTATATTATTAAAATGGAGGGTGCATGTATCGGGATCTACACCCATGCAAGCAACAATTTTCCATAATAAACTGATACTTGCATTAAAGTACACAATTTAAACGTATTTTATTTCAATTTTGAGCCTAATTTATTTTACATAATTGCTTTATAAGGTCTGTCGACATCACACGTGGTATAGCTTTAAAATATTAAAATTGAAGATATAATATTAAAATTGAAAACATTATGGTAAATTTTGGATAGTCAACTACGGACTTGTTCAACATATATCTGATACGATCTTCACTCTTCTTTTCAATTTCGTTTATTATTTATTTCAAATACTTTATTAATTCTCCTTCATCCCACTTGGTAAATTAATTAATTTATTCAAACATTTAATTTTGTCATCCTAAGGCCATACATTGCCGTACAAGACTTAAAAAAAAGTGATCAATAATATATTTAATGAAATTGTATTATATAATTCTCGAGAAGAAAAGGTGTGATTGGATCTATTTCTAAAATGAAAAACATCGTTGCCCTTCTATCTGTTATTTTACTAGTTAAAAACTTGAAATTATGAGTCAACAAGGTTTTATTTGACAAAAGTAACTTATTATTTATTATTTATTTAGTTTGTTTTTAACGATTTTTCATTTATAATATAATATTTTTATCATGGGAAAACAAGGATAATAAATTTCAGTTTGTTTTCTTTTTTAAGATATTTATTTTAATTTAAATGATATAAGATTATGTTTACTTAATGTCTCTCTTTAAGAGAAATTATTAATTCATTTTATTTTCACCTTGACAACACTATTTTGGATTAATTAAAATGAGTAATTCTTGCTTCAACATATGAATATATAGTATCTACCTGA
Organism: Lantana camara; assembly: GCA_037501455.1. NCBI lineage: Eukaryota > Viridiplantae > Streptophyta > Magnoliopsida > Lamiales > Verbenaceae > Lantana > Lantana camara. The sequence continues at coordinate 124,176,870 of CM074857.1, forward strand.
TAAAATAGTACTCAATATGTTTAAATAAATAGATACAATACATCTGAATCATTATACACAGAATATGGTAAAATATTACTCAATTTGTTTTTCACTTCTCCCTTCTCATCATCCCTAACTAGCATAAACCCCGTGCTTTGCACGGAGTATTTAACAGTATATAAAATATTATACATAAATTTTTAATTATATATACTAAAAATCGTTACGTTGTTAATTTTTAAAGCTATAAATAATGAATTATTAAAATCATTAAATCAAATACACATGCTTAAATAGAACCAAAGTTATAGCTAATGAATTCTTTCATTTCTGATCATAGATGTTGCCTTTATCTGATTTTTTTCAATATAAAGGAAAAAAATACAATTTTACAGAAATTAATGTAAAAGAATAATGATTAGAAACAAACAATTGGCTAAAGAAAAATGTTTCTAGTTAGATTAAAGCGAGTGTTACAACTCACAAACAATAATTAAATTTAAATTAATTGCTACAAATAATTTTCTGTAGATAATATAAGAGTGTGAATTAATTAACATAGAGATAATGTTGGATTTAGTCAAGTTCTAAAAATAAGTTAAAGAGGAAGTGGAGAAATGAAAATAAAAAATAAGACAAACTATGTGATATGAAATATTTTATATAGGTGCTCCGTAAATATTGTAAAAAATGATAATAAAATTTAAAGCTAGAAAAATAGAAATAAAAATTAGATTAGGAAAAAATAATAGAATTAAAAAAATATTATATAAATAAAATAAAAAAAATAAGTGGAATAAGTGATAAAATAATAAATCTATAATGTTAGATATTCGAGAAAGTTTCGTACAAAGAGGTAATATACATAAAATAAATTTTATTTTAGTGATAATAGAATTCTCAATGATCAAACAAAGGACATATTTTATTTGATAGATATTAAATAGCTAATCATCATAAAGTGTCATGAAAAATGAAATTAAACAAAACTACGAAAGGGGTGGGTGAAACTCAAAAATTAAAAAATTAAAAACAAACATAACTAACTAAATCATCGAGAATTTAAAAGAATTATAAAAAATGCGAAAATTGGAGGCAATAAAATTGATAATATCCAAATCTTTTAGAGTAATTTTGGCATAAATCCAGACTAAGTAAACTAAATATTGGGTGGGGGGAAACTCTGAGAGATCAAAAAATAAATCTAAATTAAGAAAAACTAATTTAATTATAAAGTTGTATAAGCAATAGCAAATAAGGATAAAGTGTTAAGGAATTAAGCACAAAACTAAAGTTTAAATTCACAAAGCATCAACATCAATAATTATATGCTTGAAAGTTACAGTATTGTAATATAAGAAGAACAAAAAAAAAAAAAAAGAGAATAGATTGAAAGAAACTGATGTCAATGATTATATACTTTAAAGTTACAATGTAATACAAATCGGAAAAAAATATAAGTAGATTGACAGCAAGTGATGTCAAAAAAAAAATTTCAGAAAAATTATTTACAGACTTATCAATACAATTTTATACAAAACAAATGTGTAACTTGAAAGAAAATGTTCAGTGATTTATACCTCAGTATAAAGGAATTTCAAGACTTGATCTCCTTCCACATTTGTCTGCCCAATGATTATTCCAACATGACCATGAAAAAAATAGAATAAATTATTAATATAATAAACACAAAGTCATCGATGCAATGAATATATATTTGAAAATCACAATATAATATAAGAAGAAAAAGATGAGAGTAAATCAAAAACAAATGCCAACGAAAATATATTAAAGCCACAATATAATATAAGAAGAAGAAAAAAATGAGATTAGATAGCCAATAACCGCATCGAAAGAAAAAAATGAGTGTGTGTAACATAAAACTTGTGAAGTATTTATATAGAACAAACAATTAATAAAAAGAAACCCTAAAAAAATAAGAAAAAATAACTAAATTGAATAATTTTTTAAATCAAGAAGATAATTAATAAGATTCATGTGCATTTAATGAAAAACAAAGCTTAAAAGAGAAAATTAAGGAAAACTAATTAAATTGAATTATTTTTTAAATTAAAGAGATATTAAATGATTTCGTAAATTAAGGACATAGTTAATAAGATTTATGTGTATTTAAAAATGCAATCATTGTAATTAGCATTAAACAACTTACCATTAAATTATTTTATCAATTAAAATAATTCAAAATTCTAGAAAATTAGTATTTGGTCAAAATTGATATAATTGGGTCAAAATACACCCTTTCTATATATTATAGTATAGATGTGGCTTCACTCCGATCTGCCCTTTCATAAAAAGATTTTAGATATATATTGAAAACGTGTATTTATTAATGAGATTCAATAGCCTCAATTCCTCAAATGTGGATAATCTCAAGGTTCTCAATTTGATATTTTTATTTTGGACTAAAGTGATCTTTGTCACGCTGATAATAACTAAATTTTTAAATATTATGGTAAAAAAAACAAATTGAAATGGGTAATAAGGTAACAATACATAAAGGAAACAAGACAAAAAAAGAGTTCAGTACTTGCAAAAATAATTGGTTCAAGATTAAAATATTATAATATACAAATTACATTATTTATCATCCATAAATACTTTTAAAAATATTATTTTATGTTATGGTTTCAAATATCGTATCCGACACTCAAAATTAAAAAAAAAAAATAGAAAAATCTATGTTAATATAGTCCTATTGTGTCTATATGGGGTATCCGTACCAGTATATAGTACATAATTAAGTATTTAATTTCCAATTTACAGAGTGAAGCCTTCGAGGGTCCTCCCAATTAACCACCAAAACGCAACACTGCAACTCTCCTCTCTCTCTATCTCTCTCTCCCACATACACGCAGGCACTAATCAAGAAAGGATTAACAGGGACTAAATTTGCATCAACACCGTTCCTCCATTGATTTTACTTCGGTTCCAAGGTATGTGATCGGCGATTGGGTTTTATCTTTCCCGCTGCACTTTCTTCTTTCTTCACTAATTCACTGCCGCAGTGATTGGAACAATCAAAAGATTGAAACTTTGATAAAACCCTTCCTTCCGGTTTATTAAATTGGGTTTTTCTGTAATTTCGATTTTTCTGGGTGCAATCTTGATTAACTCCAGGAAAAATATTGATGGGATTTTTATAATTTCACTTGTCGCTTAATTCTTTCCTGGGGAAGTAAAGAATTGCCGGAATTGCATGCTTATTCACACAATCGATTTCTTGGTAATAATCGAGAGAAATGAATATAAATAATTTGCTGCTCAAAGTTCCTGGCTTTAATCTTTATTACCCTTTTTTCTGTGGGTTTTTGTGGATTTATTACATTTTATCCATAGTGGATTGTCACTCCTTATACTTCCCTGTGTTGTCTTTGAATTAGATGAAGTTATAATTTAAGCTTTCTGTAATTCTTTAGTGACATTTGTTATGCATATGTTTGTGGTTTATGCATTGTAGCTTCACTACAGTCTTGAAAGAAAGAAGGAAAAGAGTGATTGAAGTTTCTTCATTAACAATGGGAAGTGATCTGTATAAGGAGCGTATAGCAGCTCTATTAAGAGTTATGCAAGCTGCGAAAATTGTCAAAGAAGACAACATTCCATGCCGTATCGAAGTGGTATTCATTGTATTCAAGAATGGGATGTGCTTAATGATATATTTCACAAATGGCAACTAATCTAATCCGGGTTTCTTGTACGTGTTCAGGGTCTTTACCTGGGCTCTCTTGGAGCTGCCAATAATCGAACTGCTTTGAAAAGCTTAAACATCACACATGTTTTGACTGTCGCGAATTCTCTCGCTCCTGCTCATCCTAATGATTTTGTATACAAAGTTATTCGAGGTAGGATATTCAAACTTTATCTTTCGGTTTTTCTTTGCCATTGGTCTTAACTGTAATGCCCCCGAGATTGGATTAGCAAAAAGTATTGTATTTGCAGAGGAGAATGAATTTTAACTATGATGCTTGTGAATTGAAACAGTTCTTGATAGAGAAACAGAAAAGATATCCGAGTACTTTGATGAGTGCTTCTCGTTTATCGAAGAAGCTAGGATGACGGGGGGAGGTGTTTTGGTTCACTGCTTTGCTGGAAGATCAAGAAGGTGTGTGTTCATTTTTGATAGGGATAATTACAGTAGCATACCCTGGGGTTTGGTCTAATCACAGAAACTTCCCCTGGTGTTTTGAGAAATTACAAAAACCTCCCTTCGCATACCTAAGATTTGGCCTAAACCATGTCACTACGTAAAGATCTCAAATCAAATATTGGCTAGTAAATTCTAATCACAAAATAGGGTATTCATAAAACAATTGGAGATGTCGTCAAAATTCGTCGTTTAGGTCAAACCTGAGGGTATGTCAGTGTAATTATCCCATATTTACACTTATATTGTTATTCTCTCCTTATTGTGCTTGTTTTGAATTTTGAGTTATTGATGTAATTTGCAGTGTAGCTATAGTTGTTGCGTATCTGATGTTTAAGAACGGTATGAGCCTACCCGAAGCTTTGCAATACGTGAAGTCGAAAAGACCAGTAGCATCTCCAAACTCTGGCTTTATTGTACAACTTCAAGAATACGAGAGCTCTCTTCGAGGTAGTATACACAATTTTCTTTTTACTTCTTTGTGTCTCTCTAAAGTAATGCAATTAATAAATAATCTGCTATGATGCAGCAAACGAGACCGGAAGAGACCATGAACAACTTGAGAAGAGTGGCAATTGAAGGAGACAATAGTATTGATGCTTAGTACATAAGCATTCTTTGCACATAATTTGGGAGGATGTGAAAACGTTGCAACTGTAATCTTGCATCCACATTTATGCTTGAAAGCCCTTTTCTTCTTTCTCTCTTTTCCCTCCAGGAAAAACAGTACTTGCGATAAGATATATCGAGGTGTGGTGGACTAATATTTTACGAACATTTCGTTGCTTATATCAAGGTGTGGTGGACTAATATTTACGAACATTTCGTTGTTTCTACCTTTTCTACCTGACGAGCCACGAGGGGATGGTGTTTAAATGAGGGGATGGTGTTTAAATGAAAATTATACGAAAAGAGTTTAAGCTTGAAAAATAATTTGATGAATTGTTTTATATGAATATTTCCCAACGTTTTTTAGTATATTTCGCTATGATTTATCAATTTGCCTTTTGACATAATGTAGACGAATAGCTCCACCTGGGCCAAAATTATGTAGTAACACAACACAGAAAACACAAATCTTTGAAAGCAATCCCATGAAAAGTACTAACATTATGCATAAGCTCCAAGCAAGCTAACATAGAAGCTACACTAGATGTTGTGATCTTCAATGATCAGAGCATGAAACCAAAAGCTGAATATCCATCGGCATAGACACAGCTGTCTCATCAGGTTTTTATGCGGATGACAAAAGAACCTGTTTGCGACATGGAAATGAAGAAAGGAATTAAGGAAGAACAGAACAGACGATAGTCAAGAAAACAGTTCTACTGTTGGTTTACAAAGGAAAATATTGGGGGTGAGTGGGGGGATGGCCTAGTTACAGTATAATAATGGCATTTGCAAATGGAATTGTCACAATTAAAGATCAATCTTTAAAGAATTGAAACTTGTGATACTTCTAATATCATACAGTCCCTAAGCCTACAACACCCTTCATCATAATTTGCACTGTTTAAGTTCCTCCATCTAGCACAACTCTCCCACCATAATTCGACTTCAAATCAGAAAGGAAGAAAACCGTAAACCACGACTCTAAATAATTGACCTCTTAACCACACTACAAACTCTAATCATCGCGTTATCAAAACTATATGGATTTAAGGCGTTTAGATGTACATCAATAATGAAAATATACAATCAAAACTCAGAACAGGGCCTAAAAACCTCAATCTCTCAATCAAATCAGCATAGATATTAGCTAAATCAAATCGATTATGCAACACTACTTTGTAACATCAATCTGTTGGGGCTAAGGTTTTTTATGGAAGTACTCTGAAATTTTGATGGCACTGAGGTAGAAAGTGTAGAACGAAATTGTTGTGATTAAGATTAACAATAGATATTTTTGTTACTGCATGAACATTTCATTCTATTACTTTTTCTTTGTTTATGTTATATATTCAAATAAACCAGATTCTGGAATGTAAAAGGGTAACAAGCTTACAAGCTGGGAGGTTGGATATATCTGCAGAAACTGCACATGGTATTCCCAAGTTTGAGAGCGCTCCACGTAGAATTCCACAAGGAAAGTAAAGATGTAGGCCAGTAGCTTGAGCTGCTTTATTTTCTGCCATTGCTGAAGGGTCTTGAATAGAACCAGATGTTTCCGTGGATGGATCAATTGACATATGTGCTAGCCATCTGAACCGATTATCTTGCAATACAAAAGTTCCCTGTAGTGAAAACAGAAGTGAAGTCATAAGCACTTATAATTAAATCAATTAGTGACTCTGTCGAAATTCTCATTCATACTCTATGATTCGTCTTCAAGTTATCTATCTGCTTCTTGAAGAGTTCCGACCAGAAGTCCTTGCAAATAAACTTGATAGCTTCCAAGTGATCAGTGAACCTCGGCCGGTCCATTGTGTATCTGACAGAAAACCACTGAAATCAGACCGTTTAATCCTCAGAAACAAAAAGCTGAAGAAACATTCTACATGCTGATAAAACATTATTTCCAGAGCAATTTCTTATCTTTTCTGTTAATTCTTAGTGAATTTGACAAAACATTAGCACAAAAGCTAATAGTGGAAAATCACCAACTCAAAGAAAATATGTATCTCGATTGAAGGCAAACGAGGACCTCAAACTCAAGAGACAATTAGTTAATATCGTATTCAGCTCTTCTTTTGAAATCAAAAGTAGGTTGACGCAGGCAAACCTTAGAGGTTGTCTAAGATGTTGATAGGCGAATGTGAACAGCATGATGGACAGTCCTGGGGTTCAAATGAAGCTTTACCCGTTCACACTTCACATAATGTGGAAAAGTTTCGATTTTGTAGTTAATGGTGGTTATGAGCAAATATTAGTACCCAAAGTATTGAATTTGCAGAGAAGAGAGAATAGAAGCCAGGCATTGTACCAACACATCCTACAATCACACAAAGGATTTGGCCAAAGAAGCTCAAAAGTTCCTTCGAAACTCAATATACTTTCATGAGAGAATCGACCTTACCAAGCCAGCATTGAATCAATCATGTACATATTCTTAACCCTAAGTGAGGTATCTGGTAACAAATTCTTTCTACATGTACTGATTCAACCCCTCAATCCCTACCGAATCTGAATGCTTTCTTCTTCTCCCATCATCAATTAATCATTTGATAACACAAACCTCACAAGCCATCATCAAAATTGAACGTACATATGCAAGAACCAACCTTTCTGCTAGTTGGTGGCCGACCTGGAAGCCAATGGCCTCAATTCTTGGAGCGGCGAGTTCGGGCTTGTTCGCATAGAAACCCCTGCAATACGACGCCACTATCTCCGCCATCAAACTCTCGACGCAGCTTTCTGATACTTCTCTCACCATTATCAGATGTAATATCCTCTCCTATCTTCTTCTCTGTGGATCGGAATTCGGATCTGCAATGAATAAAAGTGAAAATGGGCCCTTTTTGCAACCCAACAAATATCATAAACAACCAAGATTAAAATCAATCTCTTGTAGATCAGACAAAGAACATACCTCCCAAAACGCCCAAAATCTCGCAAAACACCCTGGTTCGGAAAATCCGAACTAATTTGAAGACGAAATCAACTTTCTGGATACCAGAACACGAGGAAACTCTGGATTAGCTGGTGATTGGGGAGAATCAGTGAAAAACGAGGAGGTTTTAACTGGATTTAGAAGATCTGAGATTGAAGATTCAACACGAATTAGCTGAACGAGCCACTGGAAATGACTCAAATGAGAGATCAGTCGGATTTCATTTTCATTCATAGACACGAATAATATTGAAATTAAAATACAAAAACTATATAAGAATTTATATTAATAATAATACATGTAAGATCGGTTATTTATATTTTAGTGATGTTTTTTATGTTATATTTATTGTTTCTTCTATTAATATTTAATACATTTACTTTTCATATTTTAAGAAATGCCTTTTCTATGATATGTTTCGTAAATTGGTATATTTATTAGTTTTGTTTATTTTGTATCATGTATAAGATGTATAAAGCTTTTTTATTTTTTGAAGTTATTTTGTGTGTTGAGAATAAAATGGCCAAGAGGGGATGGCACGAGTCGTTTTTTTTCGAAATTCGTATTCGAATCTCATTTGGATTGTGTTAAAAAATAAAAGGATTATATACATTATTGTATATATCTTATTTGTATTGTATTTTCTTATGGTATTAATTAGTAATACAGATTGTTATTTTTTAAACTTTAATCTTATGCTTTATATTATATTTGTATATTAAAGGAAAAATAAAAGAAGTAAAATGCTGTATAGTATATGATAATATCAAAGTCTAGAATATAGTGATTGTTGGAGAGTTGGATGTGGTTAGATTCACAGATGGATAGTCAATTATACATACACATACAGTCATAACTCATAATTATTAATTTAATTATATTGATTTAATTTAATATTTTGCATTTGAGATTATATTAATTTAATTTAATATTTCGTATTCGAGTTTTTTAGAACACAATTATTATTAGTTGTCCGAGTCGTCTGCTTTTGAGACTGCACAAGCTAAAAAAGACTCGTCCCAGATACCTGCACAGGGTATACAAAAACAAATTTTACTTACTTATTCGAATACTTCTTCTGTTTTTTTCATTTAATTTTCTTGCATTATATCATGTAGGATAAGTTGTTAGCGGAAATTCTTGGTGCAGTAGTCTTAGCTTAGCGGGGCAACGATTCAGTTTTAAAGACGACATATATAGAGACAAGCGTGGATGTTTCAGCAATGGGCGTCGAATCCGAAGATGGAAAGATAATTGTTGATCAGAATGATACGGGGAAGTCAGGTTAAAGTGCTGGAAAATGTTGAGAAGAGAAGCAATCTGCTATAATTGGAAGCTTTGAAGAGCAAAGGAGAATATATGGTATGGAGTTCACCCCCTAATGACCTAAGTGAAGACCAAAAGTATGGCCTGAAAAAAGGAAATACGTAGCTTTGTTTTTCTATCTTTCGCAACTTATTTTATACGTTTTCGTCGTAATCAGCCAAGAAAGCGTAGAATACTATACGACTAAGGAAATTTTGTACAGCTTTCTAAAAGGCAATGAAACAATTAGACTAGTGTCTGGTAAATGGCCATTTTCACGAATCTTTCTCTTGTTGCCGGATATCTTTTGCAGTTGGAGGACGTATCATCAAACACAGAACAGATAGAGGAATTTCATAAGCATCCCTTCAAACCAATATGCAGAAATGAACATGTAACGTAGCTTCATACATCTTAAGTTACCTTCCTTCTGTAACCATGTTATCCATAATCTACTGATAAAATTTGTCAGTTATTATCAATATGGAGGGGGTATTTGTAATTTCAGATTTTTAAACATTTCTTTCTGTGATGCAGGACTCTGTTTTTCTGGCGGGGAAATTTTTGCAGAAATATTAATGGGAGGATCTAGGGAAATTCTAGCCCAAGCCGGGCTTGGCCGAGCCCACGAATCATAGTCAGCCACGTGGAAAATCAATAATTAAATAAAATAATTAACAAACTCAACTTAAACTCTAACCCTAGTTAATCAAAATTTAGTTCTTTCCTTTTTATCCGTATCCCTATTCTCAAAAATCCAATCTGCTCCTTTATTTTCTCTCTCAAATCTGCTCCTTTCTTCTCTCTCAAATTCGATATTCTCTCATAGATTTCTTAAATATGCTTCTTTGCTTCCTCTCTCAATTTCTTGTTTTCTCATCTACGGTTGGTTGGGTTTTTGTTGATTTTCAATCTTATGCTGCCGGAGAATTGTTACTGTCTTTTTACCGGTGAATTATTCGAGCGTTATTTTCAGCTTGGGAAATTTTGGGATTTAATCGATTTGCCATGATATGCCGGAAAAGTTCAGTTCACATTCGCATACACAAATTTCCAAAAGGGCCATTGAAAGACAACAAGTTCTTGTAGAAGTAGAACCCCTTCAAAGATGTGTTACTAGGTTCTCGCTGATGACGGATGTCGTTGGGTAGTTGGGCCTTTTCCAGATTGTGTTGCGATTCAGTTTTCTGGTAGAACCAATGTTATTTGTGTTGTCTGTATTAGTTCAGAATTTATGAAAGAATTATCGTATTTTAATAGACAACTTTATATTTTACCGTTGCAATATTTAAGTTAAATTTCTCATTAATTGAATTTGTGGGTGATGAATGGTCTGATTTTCTTTTGATCTGTCTTTTGGGGCGTAAATATTGTATTGATCACAACCACAATGATTGGATAAATGCAAGGTTAGAAGTAAAAGGTGAAGAGAGTTGGCATACATAAACCAATTTTCAAATAATAATAAGTTTTGACCATATAATTCTACATTATATGAAAGCTAAATGTGACTTACAATGAGACATAATTAATAAAGAACATATGAAACTCAGAGAACATGATGAGAGAAGCATGTTTAAGAAATTTGTAACATCCCGATCTCTCGGATTTCCAGGTACGCCTTAACGAGAGGGTTTTATGTGCTTTAAATTATTTAATTACGTATTTGAATGTTATTTTAATGCTTATATGATTATTTGAATTAATATGAAATTAATCGCTTATAATTATGAACTTTGAATTTTAAACGTTTAAGTTTGCATGCTCATAATTTGCTCGTTATGTGCCGGAATTCAATTCCGATTTTTGTGAAATTTTGGTATGTGTGATATATGTGAGTTATGAATGTGTTTGCATGCTCGTTTTAAGTTTTCGGGTTCGTTTGTCGAGGTTTTAAACCTTTGGTATTTGACGAGGGACATGAGGGCCTAACTAGTTTTAGCGCGCCTCGTGTTCCGGAGGCCATATCTTGAGCTAGGGAATTCAGATTCGAATTCCGGAAGATGCGTTGGACTCGTAGCGAAGAGATGAAACCAAGGAATCTGATTTGATATTTTTCTAAGCCCATTTGAACCTCCGTTTTTCGCCCGGAACGAACAGCTTGTGCTAAAGCCACCATCTTTGACTAGTCTTGTACTTGTGGGCCCATTTTAACCATGCTTAAGCTTTAACCCTTGGTTTATTTGATCTTTAATCACTCCTCTCTCTTCCCTACCTCTCCATTTCGGACCACACACCCAAGAGAGGAGGAAAAGCTGCTGATCGATGGAGAAAAGAAGAAGAAGAAAGAAGCCTCTCCCATGTCTTGTGATTTTTGAAGCCAATCTTCTCCATACTTCTTCATATCTTAAAGGTAAGTATATTTATGTATTCTCTTCTCTTCTATGCTTCATTTGATCCTTCAAATTCATGAAATGCATCAGATTTAATAAGGATTTGGGGGCTTGCATGAATAGTTAGGGTTAGAGGTCATTTGTTGCTTCCTTGCCTTAGCTTGAGTTTGTGGCTGATTTGGTGCTTCCTTGTTGATTATATGATCTTCTTTGCTTCCATTCTTGATATATACTTCATGCTATATGTGTTAGGGTTGATTCCCCATTGATAACATGATTGAAACCTTGAGTTTTTGGCCATGAAACTTGAAAACCGAACTGCTGCAAATCTGCTCTTTTTCACCCAGTTGCTGTCACGTTTTTGAGACCAAATGTTGGAATTTTTGCCTCCAATTTCGTGTGTTAATGCTTGGTTATGTGTTACACATGTTGCTTTATGAATATGCTCGGTTTTGCCTTGAAAACCTGGGTTTATATGATGAGTTTTGAGCTTGAAAACTGCTGCAAAAAAATCTGCTCGCCCGTATTAACTGCTGTCAGGAATTTTGGTTTGGTTTGATGACCTCTTGTGCTTATTTTCGTGTGAAATTGCATGGACATGAATTATATGTGTTTTTCTACATGTTAGCTAAGTTTCCTTAAGCTTTTATGCCCCTTTTCAGCTGTACATATGAGTTAGAATATGACTTGTTTTCATGCCTTTCTTGCATCAGTTTTGTGTGGCTGTTTTGGGGTGCTAAAGCTGATCATGTGAACTTATTATGCTCCATTTTGGATACTTAACTGATATTACATGATGTTTGGATGATTTGCTCTTAAGATCCTTTGATGAAATTATGAGTTTTTGAGCCCCAAACCTAGGTTAGAAAACTGCTCCCCTGTTTTGGAACTGCTGTGTGGATTTGTGCTTTGGTTCTTGAGTTAATGGCTTCCAATTCGTGTGAATTTGCATGGAGATGTTCTATACTAATTTCTTTACATGTTAGCCCTGCTCTTTCAAGTTTTTAGATCCATTTTAAGCTCCTAAACCGCAACATGAAGCCTGTTTGTATGCTATGGGCGGACTAAACTGCTGCTGTTGCATTTTGTGATCATTTGATGGTTCTAATGTGCTCCAATTCGTGTCAATTTGCATATACATGGAGTATATTAGTTGCTTAACATGTTAGCATTCACTCCCCAAACTATTAACTCCTAACTCAGCCCCTAAGTTGGTGATCATGGCATGAATGCATGGTTTGCTCTTCTTTGTCCGATTTTGTTGCATGCTTTAAAGGATCTTTGTTGTTGTATTCTTTGAGATTGACGCATGATATTTGCTCCTAAGACATCCTTTATGGGTTATATGAACTTATTTTAAGTGTTAGATAAGAATCCATGCTTCCACCATTTTTGAATCTTGAAGGTTTTTGAAGAATCTATTCTTGTTAATGCATCTCTTCCTTGTTCTCACTTTAGGGTCGGTTTGGGCATGATTTAGGACATGAATACCTGAATCTTTGTTGCATAAACCTTGTATTATGAGTTGGTTTGATGTTTATTTGGTTAGCTTTGAGTTTTGAAGGAGTTTGGAGCTTAAAATTTCGAGTTTTTGGCCCCTGACTCAAATCCACGGGGGTGGATTTATCCTTTGGAAAAAGTCCGCCGGGGTGGATTTGGGTCAGGCCCTCTTGGTATGCTTTCTGGACTAAATCCATGGGGGTGGATTTTTCCTTTGGAAAAATCCATGGGGGTGGATTTGGGACAGCAACTCTTTTTGCTCTGAACTTCGTTTTCTTGCTTCTTTTCGCTTGTTTCTTGATTCTCCCACCCTTAATTTGATCCCCATGCATTGGCAACATGTTATATTATGTGTTAAGCTTTATGTTATGAATTTTTGCCTCATTTTGCATGCTCGTTTCCAAGTTATGGTCTTATATGTTCTACGTGCTACCCTACGTGCATACTTGAATTGATGCTCTATTTATTCATCTCGCATGATCTCTTCTTGCTACTTTTATAATATATATGCATAGATAACATGTTTTAATAAGTGTTACCTTGTATTATATGAAGTTGTGATCGAATTTAGTTGCTCGTTTTGATTTATGCTCTCTTGTGCTCTTAAGTGACTTAAGTACTTTTCGATGTGCATGAATGAGTTAGAACTTTGTCTAATTGCTTAATATGCTAATCTCTTATTTCTTTTATAACTTGAGTGATATGCTAACGTGCTAATTTATGTGTTAACTTGAAAATATTGAAGTTATAGGACCATTTAATATGAGAAACGAGAAATATGAACTCGTATGCATTACTTGTCAATTTGTTAAGCTTCATAAGCATCACTCGCATTCATATGCAATTGCCGAGCGTCAATATGGTTCATTTTGAGTCTAAGTTTGCCTCTTGCTCTTTGTTTTGATCTTAGGATTGTTCCGTTGTTGAGGAGGAGGTCCTTTGGTTTTGCTTTCCGTCCGTTTTGTTCGGTTTGGTCGACAAGGTGAGGTTTTTCTTTCCTTTTAGTTATGATGACCTAAAACCCTATGTGTTTTGAAGCCCGCATGCGAGTTATGTATACTATATGATAAATATGTGTATGATATGTATTTTGAGGGCTCGTCCCATTTTGTATAAGACTTTGAAAAGGTTTTATATGTATATAGCTCTATTTCAATATTCTTTCGGAAAGCTTTGAATATGTGTGAGTGTGTAGCGAGCTTTGAGCTTTGAAAGATAAGCTTATGAAAATTATGAAATTTATGAAAATTATGATTTTTGAATTATGATTGGGCCCCGGAGAGTGGTATGGCATCTCGGGTCGACCGTGGGGTCGCCGAGCTCCCCCATCAACACTTTCCATTTGAGAGTCTCACCCGACCTTAGGAGGTTGAGGGAGGGCGTTTCTCTTGAGCCGGCCGGAGCCACCGCCGAAGGTTTCAAGGACGTGATTAAGCCTTGTCTCGTGTGAATTATGACCGATAGCTAGGGCTTGCTACCCTTCTATCACCCGAAGTAGGTTGGATTACGAATTATGTTTTGATTATGATTTATGTCTTTGAATATGAATGGAGTTTGGAAGGAGAACTCGTACTCGCCGAGTTAGTGTGATTATGTATAAATCTATGAAACGGGAATGGACTTTTAAATACTTAAAATTGGTTGTTTTGGCACTTGGCCTTTAACCCCCTTTTTCCTATATTTTTATTATCACGGGAAATGATTTAGCTTGCAAAAACCATCCCCGGTTCATGGATTCCTTTTAATTGCTAAGTGCTTTGCTCTATACGTATATATGGGTGTGTGTGTTAGCCCCTCACCAGTCTTTAGGACTGACCCTCGTTTTTGTTCCTCTTTTTCCCCGTTTTGTTTAAGTTGCAGGTTTTTGGGAGGTTCGAGCTAGGCGGTTGTCTTTGAGTCGTCGGTTAAGGATAGCTCGAGTCACATGCATCGTATTTCATTTATTTTACACACTTTGTTAATTCTATATTATGTATAAATCTATGAAACGGGAATGGACTTTTAAATACTTAAAATTGGTTGTTTTGGCACTTGGCCTTTAACCCCCTTTTTCCTATATTTTTATTATCACGGGAAATGATTTAGCTTGCAAAAACCATCCCCGGTTCATGGATTCCTTTTAATTGCTAAGTGCTTTGCTCTATACGTATATATGGGTGTGTGTGTTAGCCCCTCACCAGTCTTTAGGACTGACCCTCGTTTTTGTTCCTCTTTTTCCCCGTTTTGTTTAAGTTGCAGGTTTTTGGGAGGTTCGAGCTAGGCGGTTGTCTTTGAGTCGTCGGTTAAGGATAGCTCGAGTCACATGCATCGTATTTCATTTATTTTACACACTTTGTTAATTCTATATTATGTATAAATTATTTACTTAGACTCTGGCCTGGGATAAGATTCCTATACTTGTTTTGTAATTAAATTTGTATAAGTTGAATATGATAACTACAATATGATAATTTCTAGCATGCTATGATTTATATTTAATCGCTTCCGTATTTTACGTTTGATGCGCGCTCTGATTTGAGGGTCTAGACTGCCTAGCTAGGTTGGAATTTTGTTTGTCACCCGTTCGCCATGGCTTGGGGCGTGAGCGGAGTTCCCATTCCGTTACACGTGTCGGGCTATGGTGCGGGGGATGTGGCACTCTTTCGCTCCGGGGTGCTACAAAATCTATAAAAAAATATCGAATTTGAGAGAGAGAAGTATGAAGAGAGAAGCATACTTAAGAGAACTATGAGAGAATATTGAATTTGAGTGAGAGAAGAAAGGAACAGATTTGAGAGAGATTGAATTTTTGAGAATAGGGATACGGATAAAAAGGAAAGAACTAAATTTTGATTAACTAGGGTTAGAGTTTAAGTTGAGTTTGTTAATTATTTTATTTAATTATTGATTTTTCACATGGCGGGCTATGATTCGTAGGCTCGGTCAAACCCGACTTGGGCTAGAATTTCCCGAGGATATAATACAGTTCTTCAGACAACCTATGCGGACAGAACATACATATAATCCACATCCACTCGCATGTCCTTCATTTTTTAAATGAGTATAAATCAACGTATTTTAGTAATTTTTATAAATTATTAATTGTTCCTTAATTATCGTGTAATATAATAAGAATATGTATACATACCATATATACTATATAGCTATGATGCACGGACACGAATACGGCGATACGGATATGACACGATACGGACACGGCGACATGGATTTTTTGAAAAATTTAGGACACGATACGGCTCCGACACGGCTATATTATATATAAATAAATAAATTATATATATATATATATATATATTTATATAAAATAAAATATTATAAAAGTATTTAATATTACAAACTTAAATAACATATATTATTTTCAAATTCAACATTAAAATCATTAAAAATAAAATTATTACATTTTTTATATAATAATATTATGAAAAAACTGAATTTAAATTAATATTAAACATTTTTTAGTAAATTTATATAATTATTTTTTTAAAAAATATATATATCCTCAAATATTCAGGAAATATAAATTAAAAATTAATTTTTTTTTGAATTTTTCGTGTCGCCGTGTCGAACACTTCTTAAGCCGTGTCTGTGACGCCCTGTCTCTTCGGCATTCCAGGTACGGCGTCACGAGAGGGTTTAATTCAGTATTTTGTGAACTATGTGATTTTAGCATGCTTACGTGTCAACGTGATATTAATTTTAATTACGTGTGCTTTAGAATAATTAAATTGTACTTGGACTCAATTGTCCAATAATTGCAATTTAGGGACCTAATTAATTAGGATGTTTGAGCCTTCGTGGCTATTTGAGCTCGGGAATTCGAATTCGAATTCCGACCCTATCGTTGAGTTCGTTTCGATGATTCGGATTCAACGAATTAACCATTTATTTTCCAAAGTCATTTGGTAGCCCTATCGTTTTAAATCCGATCCGTTTGGACCGGACACCGTTTGAACCTACCCGTTTTAACCGACCCATTTGCCCGGCCCTAAAAAGGGCCAAGCCTTTCCTTCTCTCCCACTTTGATCGATCAGCAGCAAGGAAGAGAGGAAAAGAGAAGCATTTTCACCATTTTTGGCCAAGAAGCCTTGAGCTCGGGTTTGGGAGATCCAACCGTCCGATCAACGACCTAAGGTAAGATTTGTGACCCTTTCGTTACATGCGTTACTTTAATATCTCTTTCGCGCCTCGGATTTGTGCCTACGTGTTTGTTGGGGAGACGATGAATAGTAACCGGGGTGTGAGTTTTGTGTGTTCTAGGCCGTTTTACGGGTTCTAATGTGGAAATATGTGTTCCATATGTTATATGTGATTTATTGTGTTAGTTTTGCATGATTTTATTGTTGGTTGGGGTTGTGTTTGTGTGTTGGTGGTGTTTCCCGTCGCCATTGCTGTTTCTGCTCTGTTTTAGCGAGCAGGATGGTCCGGAACGGCCGTTTCCGTTTTGGCCTTGGGGCCGGAACGGCCCTTCCCATCCGCGTATGGGAACGGCCGTTCCCGTTTTGCTCTTGGGGTGGGAACGGCCCTTCCCGGGCTGGCGGCGGTGCCGAGTGTGGGAACGACCGTTCCCAGTTTGTACTGGGAACGGGAACGGCCGTTCCCATGGCCGGTCCTTAGCGCTACTGGATCAAATCCGCGGGGGTGGATTTTTCCTCTTGGAAAAATCCGCGAGGGTGGATTTGAGGCAGTAGGTTTGGAAAAATCCATGAGGGTGGATTTTTCCTTTGGAAAAATCCATGGGGGTGGATTTTGCCATTTCTTCTCTTTGCTTTGATTATGCAATTGTATGATTTTAAATGCTTTTCTTTTGCATGTTAATTGTTATGACTTGATTTTTATTGCATATTAAAGCGTGAATAATTATGTTATGCTATAGTTGCAATTATGTGACATTTTATATATGAACATGAATCATGACTTTATGCCAATCATGAACATAAGCCGTGCGTCTATTTGGTTCATTCTAGGGTCTAAGTCCTGTTTTTGTATTCAGTTTGTTCAGGTACACCCGGGGTGGTGTTTTGTTGGCCGTGTTGATTCCGGGGTGGATCGTTTGTTGTGTCTTCGGCCTCTTCGGTGTCAGGTGAGGATAGGATATAGTTACACCTTATTGCAATGTGCTCGGTTTTGATTGCATGTGATTTATAAAGCCTTATATGTATATAAATAAGTGTGAAATATGTATTTGTTGAATATGTCTCGGGTTTGCAAGTATGTTAAGCAATGTACGAGCCTATGTATGCTTGATTTGGAATGATTTGTTATGATTTGCCACGTGAAGCTATGCTTCTGACCGTATACTTCTCATGAGCCATGTTTGGCAAGGACCGAGTGGATTGAAACGGAAAGTGGTTTGTCTACGTATATATGTATAAGTTATGTCTGTCTGTCTCTGTTGTAGCGGGTTATGATATGATATGTGTTTGTTGGGCCCTGGAGCTATGGGTAAGGAACCCTCGGGACGGCATAGGGCCGTCGAGGTTAAGCCTGTGCATAGTCTCCATATGTCTGCAGAGGATCACCCCTGAACTCACCAGGAGGTTTGGTGAGGGAAGGAATCCTGAGGGTTTGAGTACTCGCAAGGCGCTCCCCTCGTTTGTCTGGATGGTTTGGGCGTATACACCCTTCCATCACCCGGAGTTGAGGATGATATGATATGATTTGATATGTATGTAAGTTTTCTGTTTTGATTCTGTTATGATATGTTATGAGGAGATTGGGGGAGTCGGAGCTCGTACCCGCCGAGTTCTATATGATATGATATGTATGTTCTGTTAAGGTTTATGAAACGGGGATAGATTCTAATTTAAATAAAAAGGGAGTTTTATAAGATAAGTTAAGTTTTAAATATGTTAAGACCTAATAGGTTTGGCTAAGTTGTTCGGTAAGTTAAATTGGTTTGTTTGATTTGCGAAGTAAGCCCCTTTATATATATGTATCACGGGAAATGATTTAGTGTGCAAAAACTATCCCCGCGTTCATGAACATTATGAGTTTGATATGTGCTTTGCTCTTATATATATAGTGTGAGTGCGTTAACCCCTCACTCAGTCGAGTTAAGACTGACCCCTCCCCTTTTACCTTTAGTTCGCAGGTTTTGCTTGGAGTTCGTGCTAGGCGGAGTGTGTCTGTGCTTTTGGAGTCGGTTCTGAGTCTTTGTCCAGTAGGTGGTCTTGCATTCATATTTCTTTAACTCAGCTTATGTATAAGATATGGTTGATTTTAATATGTAGAATTTATTTATGTATTGATATGTATATTTCGGGATTAGGTATTTATGCTAGTTGAACCCGTCAACTGTTTATGAATGTCTGTTATTGTGTGGCTTGTTTCGCTTCCGCATTCTCGTTATGGTTTGAGTTTTCCTTTCAGGGTCTAAGTTCCGCCTAGCTTAGGTGTGAGTTTGTCAGTCTCCCGTTCGCCACTGTTTGGTTCATGTACGGACTTCCCATTTCGTATGTGGATCGGACTTTGGTGCGGGGGATGTGGTGACCCACCGTGCGGGTGCTACATCCTTAAGTGGTATCAGAGCCCCAGGTTGAAAAACCGGGGTTCAGTGTCAGGTCGTGTCTGTCTAAGTCGAACGGCATAGGACAACTTGATTATGTATGCATTTGCATTTTGATTTGATAAGCTATGTATGTGAAATTTCAATACTTTGTTGAATCTATATTACGTGCTGCATTGCATTTCTTTGATGCTCTACTTGATTTACTACGTGACATGAGCACTTACTAATGAACATGCATATACCTATATTGTAGTTGTAGAGAATTTCAGGGTACTTCCTATCAATAACACTGCGGTCAACCTTCTCATCAAAATCAGGGATATTAAGGACAATCTTTTACCGAGTACTAGTAATGGATCCGATGGCATTGATGTACCAAGAATTCTTATCGTTCAAGCCTCCCCAATTTCGAGAGGGAAATGATGTAAAGGCCGAAGATTGGACTTCAGAACTTGAGGGTATTTTTGAAATATGGCCACGAAACTCTCGAGATATGGCTCGCCTTGCTACATTTCTCTTGCAAGGACAAGCAAGACAGTGGTGGAAAAGGGTTGCTCAACAACTAGAGGCTACGAATGAAGAGTTGACTTGGGAAGTATTTATTCGGGAATTCAGAAAGAGGTTTGCACCAGCTATTCTACATGAGCGAAGACTTGAAGAATTCCTCAATCTGAAACAAGGAGATAGATCCGTTGTGGAATACATAGAAGAATTTGAAAGGCTGGGCATATATGTGCCTCATATTATGGGTAACGACCAGATGAAGGCCAAATACTTTATGGAAGGTCTTCGGGATGAATTCAAGGAAGCCCTAATTGCAAAGGATACGACCACGTGGGATAAAGCTACAAAGAAAGCACTAAGAGTCGAAACTTGGATCCTGACAAAGGACAAGGAAGAAGAGGTATCGGGGTCTAAGGTCGAGTCGGGTTTATGCTCAAACTTGCAAGTGGAAGGAGAATCTCACCAACATGGAACTCAGGCCAAAAGAATTCGGGGAAAGAAACACAAGACCAGGAATACTTCAAGGTTGGGGAAAATGCCCCAGTTATGTGCTTATTGTGGAGGTACCACTCATACCTATGAAGCATGTTGGGACAGATTGAAGAAGTGCTACATTTGCGGGTCAGCAGAGCACAAGATTTCCGAGTGTGATCGACCGAGAGCTAACAAGCAAAAGGCACGGGATCAACGACTTCAAATTGGAAACCAACAGAAACCCGAAAGTTGAGGTAATTGCATTCATGGCACGAGCATTCATCCTCCATTTTAAATATTGCAATTATTTGTTCTTGTGCCATAATTGTTAGTTGTCATTAATTGTTATTCGTTATTAATTGTTGTTAAGCGTTGATGCTATTATGTGTCTAAGTGATGATTAAGTGATGCATCTCATTCGCACTTTGACTCAACATGCATATCTAGTGTTTTATTTTAGGATATTTCTTCATTCAAGTTACCAAGTTGTGTTTAATGGGAATTGGAAGAGATGGGTTGGATAGGGAACAAAATTAAGGATTTCTTTTGGAGCTCGGGTTGAGTTTATGGAGACGTGGAAAATATGACGAAAAAGAATGATTTGAGAGGTCCCGGTAGCCAGTTGAAGAATTTAGGAATTGGGGTATATTTTGAAGAGAATTAAAGATTCGAGGTAGCTTATTTCACCAAGCACAAGGCAGGATTTGTTTTGGAATTCGGATTCGAGAATAATGAAGGAAGTTAATTCTTGAAAATAATTAGAAGAAGACATCAAGATTCTCTACCGATGGAAATTAAACAAGAATAACAAGAGTAGAACAAGAGATCAAGTTGGGATTTGGGGATCAATTACAATCCACTACAACCTTGGGGAAATGGTAACCGCTTTCCATTTAACAGTAAAGAAATTGATGCCACATTCGAAAGATTTTATTGGGAAGGAAACTAATTTTAGAACAAGAGTTTGTCTCAGTATTTGGCAACAATATGAGTAATTAAAATCCCGGGAGCACGGTGATCAATTGGTTTTCAGTTAACCATGCCTTGAAGAGAAGAATTTGCTAGAAAATTCTAATCGAGCCTTTATTCAACTTCAAGAGAAAGAAATTAAAATATAGTAGAAGGTATTGGTTCGGGAGAGCCTACGGAACATATTACTACGGGAATTGGGTTATGGGGTTCCCTAAATCACTGAGTGGAATGGATCACACAAGAAATTACCTCAGGATTTCCAAAGAAAATCAATAGCATTAATCAAGGGACGACGCACTTCCTTATATATTCAAAGAGAAGGATGCTAAGGTAATGAGTTCGGCACCACATTTGAAGAACACTTATTGGGAAGGAACTAAGATTTTGAAGCAAGGCAATTATTGGAAAATTCCACAATACACAAATGGAAGAAGAATTCGGGCCATGAGATTTGGAATAAATTATGGAGCACATCAGATCTGTGGGGGAATTAATGATTAATCAGTTTAAGGAATTCATATATATTGGAGAAACAAGGATAGTTAAGAGTGAAGGATTAAATTCGAAGAACTGTCAAGGATAATTGTCAACCGTGGGATGAGGATTGACTTGATATTTGAAGTGTAAGAGATACCGGGGAATTTCAAGATATAGTCATGAGCAAGGAGATTTGGGGCAGAGTTATTTGAGCTAAACCACAACTGTGGGATTAAGATCCGGGTGGTATTCGAAGCTCGAGACACGTTGGGAATTTCAGAGCATAACCTGAAACCAAGAAATTCTGGCGTCGATCAATTCATCATAAAGATAAGATTCCAATGCTTCGGTGAACGGTACATTAAACATACATACCACGTGCATCACCCATCTTTTGTTTTGCTTTGCTTTGGGTGTGTGAGTTGTGAGTTGTTGGTTACCCTCTGGGGTGACTTGAGTGTGCGAGTGTTGTTGTTTTACGGTAAGTTGAGGGTCGTGCTTTGCAACGGTCTACTCCACAAGTTCCCGGAGTTCACGTTTGAGGTGATCAACGTTCGAATGTCAACTTCGAACCACAGGTTGAAGGCCCTGTTTGGGTTAGTGAGCGAGTGGTTGAGTTCTTTAACAACACCACTCGTGGTCCCGAATTGTGGGTTGGTTTGGATTGATTCAAGCGGTGGGAGTTGAATCACTTGTGAGCCTCCTATCGTGCGAGAAGTCTGAACTACTCCTAGTCGGGATCGAGATCGTGTGAAGCTTGAAGCAATGATCGAACCCCCTTCGTGCTTGGAAGACCTTTCTCGGGCTAACCCTTGTCGGAGTGTCGCGAGCCCCGAACTTGGGTGAATGCGGGAGAGTTGCTCGTCGTTTTGTTACGAGCGGTGGAACCTGGGGGCCAGGTTCTCTTAAGGGGGGGAGATTGTGACGCCCTGTCTCTTCGGCATTCCAGGTACGGCGTCACGAGAGGGTTTAATTCAGTATTTTGTGAACTATGTGATTTTAGCATGCTTACGTGTCAACGTGATATTAATTTTAATTACGTGTGCTTTAGAATAATTAAATTGTACTTGGACTCAATTGTCCAATAATTGCAATTTAGGGACCTAATTAATTAGGATGTTTGAGCCTTCGTGGCTATTTGAGCTCGGGAATTCGAATTCGAATTCCGACCCTATCGTTGAGTTCGTTTCGATGATTCGGATTCAACGAATTAACCATTTATTTTCCAAAGTCATTTGGTAGCCCTATCGTTTTAAATCCGATCCGTTTGGACCGGACACCGTTTGAACCTACCCGTTTTAACCGACCCATTTGCCCGGCCCTAAAAAGGGCCAAGCCTTTCCTTCTCTCCCACTTTGATCGATCAGCAGCAAGGAAGAGAGGAAAAGAGAAGCATTTTCACCATTTTTGGCCAAGAAGCCTTGAGCTCGGGTTTGGGAGATCCAACCGTCCGATCAACGACCTAAGGTAAGATTTGTGACCCTTTCGTTACATGCGTTACTTTAATATCTCTTTCGCGCCTCGGATTTGTGCCTACGTGTTTGTTGGGGAGACGATGAATAGTAACCGGGGTGTGAGTTTTGTGTGTTCTAGGCCGTTTTACGGGTTCTAATGTGGAAATATGTGTTCCATATGTTATATGTGATTTATTGTGTTAGTTTTGCATGATTTTATTGTTGGTTGGGGTTGTGTTTGTGTGTTGGTGGTGTTTCCCGTCGCCATTGCTGTTTCTGCTCTGTTTTAGCGAGCAGGATGGTCCGGAACGGCCGTTTCCGTTTTGGCCTTGGGGCCGGAACGGCCCTTCCCATCCGCGTATGGGAACGGCCGTTCCCGTTTTGCTCTTGGGGTGGGAACGGCCCTTCCCGGGCTGGCGGCGGTGCCGAGTGTGGGAACGACCGTTCCCAGTTTGTACTGGGAACGGGAACGGCCGTTCCCATGGCCGGTCCTTAGCGCTACTGGATCAAATCCGCGGGGGTGGATTTTTCCTCTTGGAAAAATCCGCGAGGGTGGATTTGAGGCAGTAGGTTTGGAAAAATCCATGAGGGTGGATTTTTCCTTTGGAAAAATCCATGGGGGTGGATTTTGCCATTTCTTCTCTTTGCTTTGATTATGCAATTGTATGATTTTAAATGCTTTTCTTTTGCATGTTAATTGTTATGACTTGATTTTTATTGCATATTAAAGCGTGAATAATTATGTTATGCTATAGTTGCAATTATGTGACATTTTATATATGAACATGAATCATGACTTTATGCCAATCATGAACATAAGCCGTGCGTCTATTTGGTTCATTCTAGGGTCTAAGTCCTGTTTTTGTATTCAGTTTGTTCAGGTACACCCGGGGTGGTGTTTTGTTGGCCGTGTTGATTCCGGGGTGGATCGTTTGTTGTGTCTTCGGCCTCTTCGGTGTCAGGTGAGGATAGGATATAGTTACACCTTATTGCAATGTGCTCGGTTTTGATTGCATGTGATTTATAAAGCCTTATATGTATATAAATAAGTGTGAAATATGTATTTGTTGAATATGTCTCGGGTTTGCAAGTATGTTAAGCAATGTACGAGCCTATGTATGCTTGATTTGGAATGATTTGTTATGATTTGCCACGTGAAGCTATGCTTCTGACCGTATACTTCTCATGAGCCATGTTTGGCAAGGACCGAGTGGATTGAAACGGAAAGTGGTTTGTCTACGTATATATGTATAAGTTATGTCTGTCTGTCTCTGTTGTAGCGGGTTATGATATGATATGTGTTTGTTGGGCCCTGGAGCTATGGGTAAGGAACCCTCGGGACGGCATAGGGCCGTCGAGGTTAAGCCTGTGCATAGTCTCCATATGTCTGCAGAGGATCACCCCTGAACTCACCAGGAGGTTTGGTGAGGGAAGGAATCCTGAGGGTTTGAGTACTCGCAAGGCGCTCCCCTCGTTTGTCTGGATGGTTTGGGCGTATACACCCTTCCATCACCCGGAGTTGAGGATGATATGATATGATTTGATATGTATGTAAGTTTTCTGTTTTGATTCTGTTATGATATGTTATGAGGAGATTGGGGGAGTCGGAGCTCGTACCCGCCGAGTTCTATATGATATGATATGTATGTTCTGTTAAGGTTTATGAAACGGGGATAGATTCTAATTTAAATAAAAAGGGAGTTTTATAAGATAAGTTAAGTTTTAAATATGTTAAGACCTAATAGGTTTGGCTAAGTTGTTCGGTAAGTTAAATTGGTTTGTTTGATTTGCGAAGTAAGCCCCTTTATATATATGTATCACGGGAAATGATTTAGTGTGCAAAAACTATCCCCGCGTTCATGAACATTATGAGTTTGATATGTGCTTTGCTCTTATATATATAGTGTGAGTGCGTTAACCCCTCACTCAGTCGAGTTAAGACTGACCCCTCCCCTTTTACCTTTAGTTCGCAGGTTTTGCTTGGAGTTCGTGCTAGGCGGAGTGTGTCTGTGCTTTTGGAGTCGGTTCTGAGTCTTTGTCCAGTAGGTGGTCTTGCATTCATATTTCTTTAACTCAGCTTATGTATAAGATATGGTTGATTTTAATATGTAGAATTTATTTATGTATTGATATGTATATTTCGGGATTAGGTATTTATGCTAGTTGAACCCGTCAACTGTTTATGAATGTCTGTTATTGTGTGGCTTGTTTCGCTTCCGCATTCTCGTTATGGTTTGAGTTTTCCTTTCAGGGTCTAAGTTCCGCCTAGCTTAGGTGTGAGTTTGTCAGTCTCCCGTTCGCCACTGTTTGGTTCATGTACGGACTTCCCATTTCGTATGTGGATCGGACTTTGGTGCGGGGGATGTGGTGACCCACCGTGCGGGTGCTACAGTGTCCGAGCCGTGTCGGATGTTTCTTAAGCCGTGTCCCCAGCGTGTCGGATTTTTTTTTATTTTTGGATATATTTTGCCGTGTCGGACACGTGTCGGTGCCGTGTCCGTGTCCGACACGTGTCCGACACTTCACGGGGTAAATTTTCGGAGTGTCCGTGCATCATAGCTATATAATAAAAAGAATATTGTTTTAAATGTAAATTTTAAATAATCAAAATAAAAAATTATTTATATTTTTTTTTTATCTTTTTAACTATATTTAAAAAAGTATACAATATATATTTATATATAAATTTGTGAAAAACACGTTTACGTGACTTTGACGCGGATAATAAAGTTGTCCATGGTGGCTATATATGCCGCATACTCAATTTTAATATGATACACAACTCACGCATGTGATTTTTCTGACGTACACACCATATTTCCAGCGAGATTTACTTTCAAATCGCAATTTTTTTATATTTACGTGATTATTTTGCCGCCGGAAAATTAAGAGTTCCAAAAATGCAAATTGAGCATAGTTGATATCCCATTTTCACCATTATATATATTTATACTATTATATTAAGCGAGAAGAGTATGTTTGGTGTCTTGAACTCTTCTCTTCTTTTCTATCACCGTTTTCTCTTTGAAACTCTTTATTTATTTATTTATTTTATTAGTGCACGTATTGATGGGGTCTAATCTAATGTGGCAAACTTCAACACTTTAGAATTTGTTTATGTGAGGAAACGGAGATGGTAAATTCAGGCGAAGGTCGCCGGAAACGGTGGATTCAACCTGCTAGGAACAAACACAACAAGGTCAGAAGGCCAAGCTGAGGGAATGGGGGGTGATACCCAGTTTGGCTCTCCGACGCTCAAGTCAGACTCAAATAGTGAGTGAAGGAGATGGAGCAAAAACAGAGCTCAAATATGGAAGCTTGCTTACGGAGTATGATGATCTTTGGGTATTTATAGTTGAGGGTCAAGACCCTTTTGGTAATTGCCAACGTGTGGTCCTGCATTGATGTTGCCCTAGACACATGGCGTAATGAGGAGTCTCTGAAAGGGATCTCCTGCAAAAGCTTGTGAAAAGGTTGGTGGCGGCAAAAGTGGCAGGTGCGCGGGCATGTACTGTGTATCAGAGAGCCTTTTGAGGGTGTTACCGAGGGCTAGGCACGCTCGGGTTTGGATAAGGGCTTTATAGGCTCGCTTGGTCCGATGGGATGCTTGGGCCAAAAGCATGAGCATGAGGAGTGTAGCTTTACCCCTGTGATGTCAGGGAGCTTCTCTCGAAGGCCAATTTGGGGGCACTCCCGATGGTGGAGCGATGTCCGAATCTGAAGTCTTGTTCCTTCGCTCGGGAAGACCAAGGCCCCTTGGGAAGTTGGGGACGATCATTTACTCGAGGGGAATACCCAATGGCGAGGGATGGTTTGAAGTGTTCTTAATGCGTCATGCTGTGATGTGGGGATGGGGCCACATGCCACGAACGTATTTTAGCCTCATCACGTATTATCTCTAAACTTTCTTTTTCACATCTCGATAATCTTTTTTTACTAATATAATATTATCAAATTTATTTATCATAATTTAGAAAATATTTAATTTTTATTAATAAAAATTTTAATTTTAATATATTTTAACTATAATATTTTGTTTTTTGGTATACACATCGTGTGTAATTACTGGTATATATATGTGTGTGTGGCATGAATGAGGAGCAGCCATTCTTCATGACAATATAAGAGAGATCATATAGGCAGACACTTACCCTTTATTTTTTCTCACGCGGAGAATGTCAATGTAATTGTTCCAACTTCATAAACGTGATATACATATACATGTATGTACATACACGCACACACAAGAAAGAGAGAGGATGTAAAAAGAGTAAAGGGTAGTAAAACTATATAAATTAACCTCACGGGAGTGCAGCACATTGCATTAAATGAGAAACCCTAGTTGCCAACATTTAGAGAGTATCACACCTACAAAACGTAGACTGCTGCAATTGCTCTTCTATAAATAAAACCATGTACATGAAATGAAAATCAAACAAAACGAGTAAAGAACTTAATCAGATCAACCTAAGCCTTTGCATCCTTCTGAGTTCTTGGGGCGAACATGTCGCACATAGCCGTGGAGAGGAACAGGAGACGACAGATGAATGAACACCTCAAGGTTTTACGTTCCTTGACGCCGTGTTTCTACATTAAACGGGTATATAATCAAACCCCCCCTCCCTCCCTCCTTCGTAATCTTGATGTTCTGCTCGGAAAATTGAATCATATATATACGCGCGTGTATCAGATACGTATACATAACAAATTAGGCAAATTAGGGTTTCTATCTTTTCATTTCGTATGTTTGATTGTTGAAGGGGGATCAAGCGTCGATTATAGGTGGAGTGATTGAGTTCATCAAGGAGCTGCACCAAGTTCTGCAGTCCCTGGAGGCGAAGAAGCGGAGGAAGAGTCTAAGCCCTAGCCCCGGACCTAGTCCGAGGCAAATTCAGCTGAGTCCTCAGAGCCCGTTTGGAATCCATGATAATAATTTCAAAGAACTCGGAGCGTGCTGCAATTCTCCGGTGGCGGATGTCGAAGCCAAGATTTCGGGACCGAATGTTCTGCTGAGGACTATATCGAGGCGCATTCCGGGGCAGATTGTGAGGATTATCAATGTGTTGGAGAAGCTTTCTTTCGAGGTTCTTCACTTGAACATCAGCAGCATGGAAGATACTGTTCTATACTCATTTGTCATCAAGGTATATGCAAATAAAATACACACACACATATATAGAAAGGAAATGCCTCAAGAATGACAAAATTCCTATCTGTAATGTGTTAGCATGCATGATTAAACTTTAAAGGGGAAAAAATGCAAGGCTAATTATCAGAACAAGTTGCTGTTATAGATGATCAAGTGGGCGTAGAACTTTCAAAATGATCAGACAATCTTGATCATTTTCTAATATTAAGATACAGATTCTTCAAAGAATTCTAGCACGGCCGCGCTCAAGCGTGCACACATATCGATCGACTGCATTCCTCTAGCTAAAGCAATATTGATTGATGATTGAAAATGATTAAATGTTGCAGATAGGGTTGGAGTGCCAAGTGAGTGTGGAGGAGCTAGCCCTTGAAGTTCAGCAAAGTTTCTGCAGTGAAGTAGCTCGTGTGAAGGGACATGAACAACTTAATTAGCTAAGATAGGTGATTGTGCCACTTTTATAATGCATGCAAAACCAGTTTGATGTTATTTCTTTTCATATATCTGCTTAGTACTCTTATTGTACTATGTATATGTGAAATACAACTTAACTTATATGGAATAAAAGCTAGTTTCAGTTGATGAGCAAATTATTTATGACTTGAATCCTTCTTTTCTTGATAGAATAGATGTTAAGACTTTACTCTCAGTTTGAATCGAGTTGGACAATTAAGATGTAAAACTTCCTATATTTCAATAATAGTTATGTACCTGAATTGATCACTTAAACACATTACTTTAGTTAAATTAGTATACTATCGAACTACTAAATTAAGTGCTTAAGACGTCATTTGGGTAAAGCTCTTGATCAAGCATGCATGCCATGATGCAACTAACTAAAATTACTACCTTACGTACCCACGAGGCCAATTTAGCTTTTCCTAACTAAATTATATATATCAAGTTATCTTGTGTGAGAAAATACCTCCTTTCAGTGATAGGATATTAATGTTACCGTAATTAATTTATTGTCATTAATTAGTTAATGATAATCTTTTTGTACTAATTTACTTGGAAATCCATTTATTTTTCAATTCCTCACCAAAAAAAAAAAAAAAAATGTGTCGAATAAAATATCAACCACATGTACTTACATTATATACAATTATATGAAATTTAAGGTAAAGTCACAATTATTTCATGATTTGAGCGGCGAGTAATTCTATTTCCAGTCTGGCTCATCCAAGCCGGTATAACAAGTGGACGAGTGTATTACACTTACCGTGCGGTTGGTGAAAAATTTAGGAAAAGTGACAAATTAAATGCAAGTGTAATACATTTACCATTATGATTGGTTGATTTCTGTCGAACCGGGGTTGTGCTAGAATTTTCCGTAAATACTCTATAATTTTTCATAAAACTTCCACAAATACCCAATTAACATAAACGTACAGAGCCAGCCAGCTTTATAACCCAGTTACCATTGGGCTTTTAACGCCAGATCTTCACTAAAAGTTCCAAAATTTGGGCCAACATATATCAGTGGCCCATTACTGTATCTTCTCTTCAAATGGGCCTTCTAACATGAAGAAGTCCATTTACCGATCATGGACAAATACAATAATATTAATTTCCAATACAATAAAAAATTCCCATCTCACAAAGAGAGAGATAAGGTTTGAGTAATGGCCCACAAAATATTAAATAAGAAGAAAAATAGCATATGAATGCAAATCTCTTCACTTAGGATATTGCACATCAACATGATTGCTCTGTCACATGAATTAGTGAGGTATTGTATCTACTATTCCCTTGTCAAGTCATGCATATCCATCACATGCTATGCTTTTCCAAAACTTTTTTTTTTTTTTTTTCTTGAGATTCATCCTCATTGTCAATGTCATGCACCCTATATAAATATGTCCAAAGATTTTAAATCCCACTTGAGATCCACATTTTCCTTTTCAATATGAGTATTCAAATCATAATAATTCTAAACCCCATTATGAGTTTGATTCTGTCGATCACCGATAAAAATTATGTATCTAGGGCACTAATCAAGGACATTTGATCAAATTAACTACCATACAATTATTAGGTTGCCATTTTGGGCCGTATCACGGAGATGCTGAACAAATCCAAGGGAAAAGTAAAATGGAAAACAATCGAACTCTATATGAATTTAAAAAGTGATAATATCACGATCAGATAATAGTGAGTTTTCCATATCACAATCGTAAACATAAATGATCAATTACTAAAACTACTATAGACAGGGGCGGATCCAGGATTTCTTGGCAGACGGGGCTGAAAATTCTTGGACCTCTACGATATACTCTAACCATATATGCTTTTCAAACCACCTAACAAGAAAACCGGTTCTCTTTTGCAAATTTAGTTTTTGAAAAAATATAATCTTTTGGTTTGTAAGGTTCTTAAATATATATCCCCTTTGAATGCGATTTCTAAAGTGGACATCATAATTTTCAATAGGTTTTCGTAACTCCGGATCACTCATTATATCTTCAAGATTAAATTCTACACTATATTCTTTCTTGGTTGGTAATCGAACTCTTTCATCTTTTGCTAAAATACCTATGCATAAATATTACTATACGATGCCAATTTAAAAAAATAATTCATCAATTAGCATTTTCAATAAATATATAAAATTTGAACATTTTATACATATACAAAGCTTAAACATTTAATAAGAATTAGTAATTCTCACACACTCGTTGTGTATGCCCCCCCTTGGCCTAAGCTGGCTCCGCCCCTGACTATAGACGGTGAGGGCTGGTGGGGGTGTCCATCTGTCCGGCCTCCTCAATTTTTCCGCCAGTTGTAATCTTTTAATTTATTTATTTATATACATACAATTTTGAAAAAATTTATAGTTGGGAAGTAGGATTTGGTGAGTGTCCTCATCAAAACCTAATCTTGTTAGGCTATGACTACAATGGAAATGGAGGAATAGAAGAAGTGATATATTGCAATTACTTTAGTGAAGAGATGTCACATCTTAAGGTAGCTTAGTATATTTTCTTGAAATCCTTTCCAAGAATGTCACTAAAAACAGTGTTATCGTAACTATCATTGACAACTTATTATATAAACTTCCCCCTTTTATTTTTGATAATTTTTATGAGAACATGGTACACATAGGACTATAACTATTATTAAATAACTAAAAGTAACAATTACTACATGTTAATTAAATCCTAACTGTCATGGTCTTGAATTGAAGTTAATTAAAATTAATATATGTCTCTTACATTTATGTCCTAATTAGTTCAAGTATATAGGAATAAGGAATTTAAATACCATAAATCCTTAAATTTTAAATAGTAAATCCACTAAAAAAATCAGTAAAAAGAAATCTCATTTCCACTAAGCTCAAAGATTTTTGGGCCCTAAAGTGAGACATAAACACCACAAACCAATAGAAATTTTCTATTTTTTTCTTTTAATTTTATGAGTAAAAATGGTTAAAGAAGAAAGGACAAAAAGAGCATTGACTTTTACCATCAAGAATAACACATTACACACACAAACTCTGAACATGGCCACCTTCTTCCCCACTAGAAACCTGCCATTGCTGTTTCAATCTAATAGCTTGTCGATCCGGGATAACGTTATTTTAATCAAATCTCTCGTATTCGAACATCTAAAATTACTATCACTGTTTTAAAAGGTGTCACATTTAAATCGTTCAACCAAACTCATCGAGAATTAATTTGTGTTCGAGCATTTGTTTTACTTAACAAAAATCTTTTCATTTAATATTCCGATCAAAATATAAAAACACTATATTTTAGGGTGTAGAACCACAATTTCCAAACTTATGTTTTAATTATAAAGTGAAATGAGTATTTTATTTAAAAAGATTTATACATGCAGTAACCTAGAGATAAAAACATGGAATATGTACACTGTACAGTAACCTAAGTAGTAGCTCACGGGTGTCGAATGAAGTTAGAATTTTAAAGACGTATGCTCTGAGGGAAACTCATGTTTTTGGAATTTTTAGTGATACTTGTTCTGGATTTTTTGTCCATTTAAAGATATGGGATTCATCTAGTATTGGTATAATATTTGCCCACGACTATAGTTATCCAAATTTTGAATTAAAATGTTTTAATTTGAAGCAATATTTACAATTATTTAAGTCTACTATTTCAAACTGCACATAAGTAAAATACAAAAACGAGTATGTGTAAATGAAACTCACCACGCATGCACCGAAAACACAAACATTGTGTATGTAAATATAGTTTCTAATGCTCTTCCAGAGACCGAGCGAGTAAGGTGATGGAAATATTTATCTGTTAGTAAATTGTATGATAACTGACCGTCGATAAATTTTTATGTGTTCTGTCGATATTCTGTTGGTAGTTCGTTGAAACGAAATACCAACACAGATTTTATATCAATTTTTTTGTTGATTTTGTGTTGTTTCTTATAGTGGACTTATATATTACTTCTATTAAAAGTTTGAGACCGGTTTTCTAAAATTAAATATTTTTATATTTTTTATACTGTGAAAATACAAATTATAAAAGTGGATTGTATGACCCCATACAATATACATGGAATGGTACAAATACCTAAATTATTTCAAGAAGATCAACATATAAACTGTAACACCACATTTTCAAAGGGAAACTATTCTAAAATTAGGTTAAAAATCGTCTCATTTTCTACCAAAAACTGAAAACCCCACAAAGTAATATTTCTTAAAAAACAAACTTATAAATAAACTGAACAAATTAATATTCTACAAATTCTAGCTCTAATCCAATTCGATCGAACCCAATCAATTATAATAATAAACATACTCTTATTATTTGATTAATTATTATTTTTAAATTTTTCATCAATTATATAACAAATATTATTAATATACTAATTTGATTGCACCAAATTCGAATAAAATTACAATTTAACAACACAAATCCACATTTTACAAATAAGTCACAATTTTCGACAAAAATCAATAAATAAACAATTAAAAAACATAATGATGGGGGTAAGTTGGGGTGGGTCCCACATCTGAACCTACTGAAACGGTTTCCCGTCTCTTTAGAGGGAAAAGAACGAATACAATGCACTCTTTGTATAACAGGCTACCGGACAATCCTTGCCGTTAATCACCTCTATACTGTTTCCCAACTTCAATTCCCCTTTTTGCCCCTAAGAATGCGTCTATATTGCCATTGGAGTCCGCACCGAACGGCTTATCGGCTCGGCTCATTTAGCTGGCTAGTTTTACCATTTTAAATTTAATATTTCATTATTTTTCTTTTGTGTTTGAAAACATGGTAAAGATTAAAGAGAGGCTATGTAAAGATGAAAAAGAATAGGAAAAGAGAGGGGGAGATGTTGAATTTTGTGTGGGAGGATTGAGTGAAACTTAAACATAGAATCTCAATTTTTTAAAATTTTTTATTTTTACTATTTTGTGGGTAATTTCTCAAAAATATAAATTTAGAAATTATATCTATTACAACAAGAAATAGGGAAACAAAAAAAGTTTTGTGCTATTATTTATCGTGGGCATTCTTGTATGAACAATATCAATGATTTTGGAATCATAAATATTTGTATTCATTTTATTTGATTGGTATATATGAGGAGGGGGACTCGATAATAAGCCTACGACTTTTATTGATTCCTTTAAAAAAGAAAAAGAAAGAAAGAAATAGGGAGACAATCTAACTAAAAGATTTTTCTAGTTCCTTTCATATTTTTGGCAAAGGAATTTAATTTAGTGTAATTTTGTAAAAAAATAAATAAATAAATAAACCTATCTATATTTGTTTTTACAAATAATATTTTTAAAAAATATTTTTTCCTAGGTAAAGTAATGTGGGGTGTTTAATTACTTTTAGTTGAAGAAATATATAAATAGCTAAAATGGAGAAATGAAAATTAATTAAAACCCAAAAAAGATCAGGGCGGTAAAGGTAATAAAGAATGTTGAAAGGGGCGTTGTGTAAATTCTAAAAATTGAGTTGGATGTTATTATTGGTAAGGGGAAACTTGGACAGTGCAGAAAGAGCATTTGTTTTGTCCAATATTTAGGGTGTCAAAAGTCAAGCTCTGCAACAAATGAAAATTCATTTCAGATGTTAACACAAAAGTATAATCACTGACGCTTTAATTCACTCTGTAACACATCTCTCTCTCCCTCTCTCTTTATATATATATTTATTTATTTACTTATTTATTTTTTATTATGAAAAATAGCTTATTAAGTCCAGGAAACAAGCATATAATTTAGTGGTAAGAATTTGTATTTATAAATAAATAGGTTCTGAATTCGAGTTTCGTTAAAGTGTGAGTGTATATTAAAAAAAAAAAGGAAAAAAATCAAAAAAATTAGTTAACAATGATTAACATAAAGCAAAAAACTAGTGTCAAAGTGTAATAAAAATTAAATTCTTTTTGAAAATTGTAGAAAATTAGTGGCAATAGTTGAAAGTGATAATGGTGGGATGAATAAATGAGAAAGTGATACCTTAAAACCTAGTCGTGTAGCATATTAATGTGAGAACTAATTGTATGAATCCCATGCCCATAATTCCCACCCTATTTAATTATAAACCAACAAGTATGGCAACCACTGCTGGTGTGGTGCGCCTACTGCACTAGTATATATATATATATATATATATATATTCAGTTATGATGGACGAAAATGACATGATATGAATATAACGATATAATTTAATTTTTTAAAATTTTCATGTGGTGTGTATCGAATACGATATCAAATACGAGTATCAGACATGACATAACAAAAATAATATTTTAAAAGTGATTACAACAATTACTCCCCTTAATGAGTTTTTGAAATTTCAGAGAACGAAGCCACTGATCATAAATTTTAAATCCATTAAATTTTGTTCCATAAAACGCTAAACAATTTAAATAGAAATTAAATTTTAAAAAAGATTTTTTTTTAAAAAAAATTAACATTATTTCATAATTAAAATTTAAAAAAGATTATTTTTTGAAAAAAATTAACATTATTTCATAATTAAAATTTAAAAAAGATTATTTTTTGAAAAAAATTAAAGCAGAAGAAATTAAAGATAAAAGATAGAAATACTTTTTTTTTTTAATGTAATTTTATTTCTAGTATTTAAAATGTTTTTTTTTTCTTTTTTATTTTGTCATGTGAGCTTGTTTAACATATATATAAAGGGCAAATTACATCCAACTACCCTGAGGTTTGTCCTAATTACGAATCAATCCCTCTTTTTTCATTTATTATATATCAACCCATAAAAACACTGTTTCAATTATAAATCAGTCCCTCTTTAGGGGTTAAAATGTAATTGAAATAGTATTTTTAGGGGTTAATATATAATAAACGAAAAAAAAGGGATTGATTTGTAATTAGGACAAACCTCAGGATAGTTGGATGTAATTTTCCCGATATATAAATGTGGAAGCTGGTCATGTGATATTCCGGTAATAAGACATTGGAATTAGAGCTTTGAATGAATAATTCCCCTCGAAATGAACCCCACTTTTTTGACTTCTATCATTCGGAATCAATATATATATTTAATTATATTAAATTAATTGTTTATTTAAATCGAGAATTGTACTGTCTATTTTATTTTATTTTGTACATGGGGTTAGTAGGGTAGGGGGAGGGTATAATTATGCAAATTGTGTGTACAAATTAGTCCTATAACACTTGTCCCAAGGGATTAATTTTGGAGACTGTCCACTTCTTCACATGCATTTTGTACCATCTTCAATTTAAGGATATCATAATCACTGTCCTTCCCACACTTATTTTAAGTTTTGGATTGGATATTATGTTAATTTTTATTCGTTTTGTTTAAAAGTTTGGGTAATATGCGATAAATTCATAATTGGGCATCATATTTTTACTTAACTTTTCATTTTGATAAAATGTCGTATAATTTTCACATAATGTAATTCTTAAAATACCTCTCAAAATATATTGTATAATTTTTACAAAATGTAGTACTAAAACGTTCTAATATAGTATTTATATCCTATTATATTGTATAATTTTATGAGGAGTAAAATAAAAATATTTCAAACTGATGGGAAGTTATTTCAAACTGCCCCTTAAAAGTTAACTTTAGCAATAAGTTTGTATTAAAATTTCTAATAATATTATTGTTATTTGTATGTTATAGGAATCACTTGAACTCATAATAAATAGATAAAGTGAATATAGGTTGGGATACGAGACAAAAAGATAGTTTAATGATAAGCATTTACATCTATAAACAAATAAGTTACGAGTTCGAAAATGGTTGGAAAATCAACAACTATTCTCTTAAAAAAGAATAGGATATATGGTACCAATAATTTTCTTTTATATCATATTTCAAACAAGTTGAGATATTACATATTCGTGAAATAATATGAATATATGTTTATAGAGCTTACATCTTCTGAGTTGTCAATAATTCAACTACGAAATCAGTCGTTATAGTTGACTATACTTTGGAACCCTTAATCTAACCCTAAAAACTGAAAACAAATTAGGGTTATGAGATACCATACTAAAATGTATATATATATATATATTATTAATTTATTAATATTTTTTAAAAAAAATGGGAAAATCTTTGAATAGTACCAAAAAGTTGAAAAAATTCCTTTTAGGTCCCCAGTTTTGAAAAAGTTCCCATTCAATCCCCAATTGAAAAACAAAATTCCTTTTAGGTCCCCACAAATAGTACATGTTCGTACATTGTCTTTAGGAATTGCGTACAATTTTTAGGGAATTGCGTATAAAAATCCCGGAATCTCGTATATTTTTAGGGAATTGCGTATAAAAATCCCGGAATCTCGTATATACGAGATTCCGGGATTTAGATACGCAATTCCCTAAAAATTGTACGCAATTCCTGAATTATTATACAACCTTGGGGAGTGAAAAGAAATTTTGTTTTTCAATTGGGGAGTGAACAGGAACTTTTTCAAAATGGGGGAGTGAAAAGGAAATTCAGTTTACACTTGGGGATTTTTGAGGAATTGTCCGAAAAATGAATCAAATAAAATAATTACAAAAAGAAAGTAGGAAAAAGTAGTAGAATTACAATGTGAAGTGGAAAGAATCCCAACAATACGACGTTGTTTTATCCTCCTACAGGCTACAATTACATGGTTGACCAAACTATCCAACGTTATTGAGCATTGATCCTTTAAAATGTCAGTAAAATAGCATTGGTATATTCAATTACAGACATGGATGTCCAATTAACGTTTACAATATAACTTTGTATTTCAGAAGAATATTGGACATTTCACACGACACTCACTTCCTTTTTTTTATTTTTCCTTTTATTTTTTCCATTCAAAAGAATTTAAAAGATTAAATTCATATATATATATATATATATATATATGTGCACGGGGTATGGTATACCGCAACCCTAATCTGTTTTCAGTTTTTTGGATTAGATTAAGGGATCCGCAGTCGACTACAATGATTGATTTCGTAGTCAAATTATAGGTCAATTGAAAAAATTATAAGGTTAGATTAAGGGTTTTATTGTCCACTACAACGACCGATTTCGTAATCGAATTATAGGCAACTCAAAAAATAGATAATTGACCAAAAAATTTAAGTTGTTTCATACTAGTTTAAAGTTGGTATTCCAACCCTTAATATTTAATTAAAAATTAGCAAATCCCTATTCCCTACCCACTAACTACACTATTGGTTTAACTCTATTTTACCATGACTATACTATGATATTCGTGTTTATATTCCGTTATACATACAATCTTAAAATACCATCGAGTGAATTAGAATTATGATATTATACTTTCTTTCTTCTTTTTTTTTTTCTCAGCAAAAACTAGAAATATGCTAAAAAATTTTGTTAGTGCCTATATGTTATGGTATTTTTTTTTTCTTGTAGAAATATAAAATATTATTATTATTTTTTAATACAAAAAAGCTTTGGTGTTATCAAATATTTGTTTTATCCATCACTAACTATTTTTTTACTTTAAAGTTTAATATTGGCCATTATCATCCGAAAAGAGAGATCTTTTTGGGGAAAGAAAAAAGTTAAATACTAATTAATTTGGTTAATTATAAATTATTGGTGGACTAAGAAATAACTAATACTTCTTTTCATAAGAAAATGACAATTAGATGATCCATCTACCTCCCGAATCCGATAACGATTGAACTAAGCTAGGCCAATAATGAAGGCCATTCATAATTTAACTTTAACGTAATCTATATAATTATTATGGTGTAATGTAACAGTTTGATACTATATTAATTTAATTAAAAATTTTGAATTTGAATTCTTAATAACACAGTTATTATTAGTGTGAAGAATTTTACATTTTAAGTGGTGCACCTCAATAACTTTAATTTTCTTATGAAATAACTCATAAACTAGAATCACAAACAAAAACACATATCATCCTTACGAGATTCTTGATTCTAACTTCCTTCTAATTAACTTATATATATATATAACATTTCTAAAATACTAAAAATATATTTGAATCACAAATTTCTTTAATATCAGAATTCGCAAACACTCTCCCAATTAATGTGGTAGACAATGGATGCATGCATGTGCCAGGACCGTCTCACCAAATAATAATATATTTTTTAGATAATATTTTTTTTTTAAGTTCGAATTATAGAGTTTATTACAATCTGCAAATATATATATATATATGTATAGGATTTATAAATCACTATCCAACATTTGTATTTGTGACACCACACTTTAAACTCAATTTTCAATGGTTTTGATTTAAAAACAGTTGACGTTATGCACTATAAATAAGTCACGCGTTTTGGTTTTTAGACAAAACAATTAAAAAAGAAGTTTAAATAGTAGTACATCATAAATACAAAAATTAGATGACAGTTTACTAGTCGAAATAGTTTGTTTTGCTGATTTAAAAAACATAATAATTTGGATATTAAAAAATATTTATCCCTATATTTTTTTTGTTAGAAAAAGTATTATCATGGACAATATTATTTAATTGTTAAGGAAATTATTATGAAGATAAGAAGTTAAGCAAAATCTTATCTTTTTGCAATGTGGAAGACATTATTATTTGTAAAAAAGAAGATTGATAGGGCCACTAATAAATGATAAAATAAGTTAGAGCAATAATAAGTGTTTGTCTACCTAAGCCACTCGTTTTCATTAATTAGTATAATTAATAATAATAATAATAATTTAATTTTATCCACTGCTCTACTTTCTAGCCAATTAGCTTCATCAGAATCTAATTGAAGATACCATGCTGCCTTTGTTGCATAGTCAAATCGCCACATTTAATTTTATACCAGTGTATATGTTTTTTTTTAGGTGTAACTTCTGACTTATTGTTGTGCAATTACTCAATTTATTTAATTTATTATTATTAAAAATATTTGCATTTAGATAATGCCAGATCTGTTCAGTAATATTTATCGTTCTTTTTTCTGAGAAAAAAAAAAGTATATATTTTTGAGGAAAAAAAAGTATATTTGTTGATTCAATAATGAATTATGCGCATCTAATCTATTTGGAAATATTTAAACCTTATGCTATTTTTCTTCTTATTTCTAACTTTCTTATGTGTTGTAACTACATTGTGTAGTATCACATATTGGGTGTACCATGAGCAAAGCCAGTTCACTTTTCATATTCAAATACCTCTAATAATATGGTTTTCTTGTGGCATGTCTTATGGAATATATATGACCTATATCGTATCGAACATTTCTCATTTGAAAAATTCCAAAAAGAGTCCGTATAATCATAATTGTACCGTATTCATATTCATGCATCACGGTAACTTCTTTGCCAATTGCATAAAGAAGCTGACCTCCATGTAATGTTTTAATAAAACATCCATCAAGTCCTATTAGTGGTTTGCAGCCATCAAGAAATCCTTGTTTCAATATTGCAGCCAAACTGAAGTACATTCTGTCAAACATAGGAGGACTTGAATCTTCAATTTGTCTCACAAAACAGTACTTCCAGGGTTCTTGATTCTTACTATTTCACAGTAATCCCACAGCAACCCAAATTCAACTTCATTCTCTCATCTAAGCATGTCCATGGCTATCTTCTTTGCTCTTTGTGCAAAGAAGGTGTTATCTCCACGCCAACAACCCTTTGCACAATGTTCCGAAGTGTAGTAATCTTCACATCATACCAAGCTCTCACCATCACTTGGTTCAGTCTCAGACTCATACCAACTCCCATCATCACTGTGATCAGGGATTCTTCTGGATCACTTGCATATTTGCAACAATAAATGTCAGATCTTCAATGTATAGCACAGATCATTTCAATGTATACATGTGTCATTTCATGTTTTAGAGTGATCTTTACATGCATACATATGTTAGGAATAGTACCCTTAAAGTAGATGTTTGCTTTACTATTTCCTTGTAAAATCACAAACAGTCTTTGAATAATAAACGAGATGATTTTGTTCATAGGCAATCACTTCTTTATGTGCTTATTTATGTCTGTTTGGATTTGACTTTGTTTTGCATGTACTGAACTCCCCTAATCCGATGAGGCCGTTAAGAATTTTGTCGTTACGGGAACGACACATGAAATAAGTTCTTAACTCCATAGACGAGGATTAGAAACTTCTCCAAGTCAATGAGTCCGACAGACAGTAGGAGTGTCGACCTTGACTCTGCCGAGACTTGCTGATGTGATTATGTCCTTTTGAAGGATCACTCATTTTCATGGAGTGATAAGTGCATACGTTGATGCATTCATAATTTATAAGGGTGATTGTTACAAGAACTTCATCACTGAGATGTCCCGCTTGAGAACATTCCTAAATGGGAAATGAAGTTTCCAGAAACTTCCAGATTAGGAAATATCTCACAGATCAATGACGTGATACATTAATCCTTAGACTTGAGATTCTGTAATGTCTCATATGAGCTAACTCTGTAATCTTTGATATAGGCTCAAAAGGGTGTCGCCATATAGACACCTGAACCATGGCCTATGTTGGGATTACATATGTGGCACATGAAGAATTAGTAGAATCGATAAAGGACCTACACTTGTTAAGAACAAGAATGATCTCTTACTGATTAAGTTGTTCGTAGTCCATTAAACATTAAACCCTCGGCCAAGGTGGATAAAAGATCAAGACATCTAGAAAATGGGGTTTTCTAGGATTGAGATCGAAATGGATATGAAACGAACTTAACTTTAAAGGTCAAGAATATTTGGGCTCTGGGAATATTCTCATGCCTTAGTTCTTGATTGAGAGATGGAGTTGTAGGAGGATCGTATTTCACAGATTGTCATTGACTGAAAGGTTCTTCGATTTATTTTGTTATTCGGCTAGGGGTCACACACCCATTGCTAGATTACGGTAGTGTGATATGTGAAGTAATTAATTAATTAGGGAATTAATTAATTACTATCATTGCTAATCGAATAATGAACCTAAAGGGTCACACACAAATGTCAGAATACGAGGGTTATGGTAGGATGTTAATATGATTAACGAAGGATCAAAATAGTTGATCGAAACGAGGCATAAAACGTGACTGCTGCACGGCCAACGTGGCAGCCACGTGTCACGCGGCCAACGTGGCTTCACGCGTGGCCTTGTGCGTGTGATTTATTTCACACGCGAATTCTTTTCTAGAATTAATTAGTTAAATTGTAATTAATTAATTTTAGTCTTTTAATTAATTTTGAATTAATTGTTAAGACTATTCTCAAAGAAACTTAACCCAATAAATAATTAATTGGGAATTCATTTATTTATTGAATATTGACTTTTAACTTTAGGAAAGTTGAAAAGTCCAACTTCCTATTGTAGGAGAGAAAAGGTTATTCTCGCATGACTTAGAGAACAAGTTGGGAACTTATTTTTCCAATTAAATTAATAATTAAATTAGTTAATTCGTGAGCAAAAAAACAAAATCCACTAGGTTTTATGGAACCCTAGGGGACGAACCAACCTAGTATAAATACTAGGGATGGTGCTTCTATTATTCTTTAGATCAACACTCACGAAATGTTAAGTTTTTTAGAAAATCCAAAAGAAAAGTTTTCAAAGTAAATCCTAGCCTTACACAAGCCATAGAACCAGCATTCTCACTCGCTTGATCGTGTTCTAGGACTAGTGTGGATACACTTTGGAGGGCTTCTAATTTGGAGTCTAATTCGAAGGTCGTTCGAGGGATTTCGCTTGAAGGGTGTTCGTTAGGCGGTAACGACATCACTAGAAAGCTTCTACCTTTGTAAGTTTCTAAAACACCCTATGATATGATACGAAAATTGCAAGACAACGATTAAACTTTTGAAAAAATTTAAACTTCCGTTGCTCAACTCTTTCGTGTTTTCCAACAACATATCAATCATGGCTCATGTTCCATCTGTCATTTCAAAACTTAAAACAAATGATCACACATTCTGCATATATTCATAAACACCGGCATATATTCCATCTATCATTCTACATATAACATTATCAAGTTCAATTTCTACATTCTGCATATATTCATAAACACCTGCATATATTCTATCTATCATTCTGCATATATTCCATCTATCATCATGCATATAACATTATCAAGTTCAGGGACGGAGCCAATGTAGGGGGGGGAGGGGGGCACTACAAGAAATCCTGCAAATTCCGACGGAAAAAGTGAATTCCGACGGAATTCCGAGGGAATTCCGACGGAACACATGCCGTAGGAAAACCCTCCCTAGGAATTCAAAACCGACGGAATTCCGAGGGACAAAAATCAGAAAAAAAAAAATTAAATTAAAAAAATTCCGACGGAACACCGAGGGAAATCCCGTCGGAATAGTCGTATTTTTTAAAAAATAAAATATTTCTCCCGATGGAATTCCCCTCGGAATCCCGTCGGAATTTGCTTTAAAAAAAAATTAATTAATTATTTCCGACGGAATTTCCCTAGGAATTCCGTCGGAATTTACTGGAAAAATAAAAACTTCATGAGCCACTGGGGATTCGAACACCCAACCTCACGGTAGGAAGACATTATGGAAACCAAGGAAAACTAGTTGAGCTAGATCAATTCATTGGTTTAGTTTGATACAAATATTTATATATCATTTGAAATAATAAAATCACAAATTTTGTAGACTATATTTAAAATTGAGTTCTAAGAAAATATTAATTATAACTACAAATATTATAATACGTCATAAGAATTCAATTTAAGCATAGATAAAACCAACGGAATTCCGACGGAAATCCCGTCGGAATTATTTAATATTATTTTTAATTTTTATTTTTAAAAATTCCGACGGAATGCCCGTCGGAATTATTTAATTTATATTTTTATAGTTTATATTTAAAAAAACCGACGGAATTCCCATCGGAATTCCGTCGGAATTATTTAATATTATTTTTAAATTTTATTTTTTAAAATATCCGACGGAATTTCGACGGGAATCCCATCGGAATTATTTAATTTTAATTTTTATATTTTATATTTAACAAACCGACGGGAATTCCGTCGGAATCTCGTCGGAATTATTTAATATTATTTGTTAATTTTATTTTTTAAAAAATCCGATGGAATTCCGACGGAATTTCCGTTGGATTTATTTAATTTTTATTTAAAAAAAAAAACAAATCCCTTCGGAATTCCCTCGGGAATTCCGACGGCCTGTTTCCCTCGGAATTTTCCGTCGGAATTTGCAGAATTTCTTGTAGTGGGGGGGCGCTTGAGCCCCCACACTACCCTCACCCCCATATAATATAAAAATAAAAAAAATAAAAAAAAATCATATTCTCCACCAAAGCCCGCCCCACCTCCCATTGCATAAAAATGATAAAAATTCAGATGATTTCCTCAACTCCGACAATGATAAAAATGATTACGATTGGTAATTACAATTTTTTTTCCGTTACATAATCTTCAGCATCTTTCGAATTGGCAGCAAATGTTTCAAATTTTGGCATGCCATGCATCTAGGCGGTGAATGTTTTTAATTATAGGTGAAAAAAATTGCAAATATTAATTGTTAAAAGATGTGTGGGATGCACTTATTATACCATGATGCCTGTCAATATGTAATCCAATGTGTAGACGCTTAATAGAATGTTGGAACTACAGATAGTTGATTAGTTTGGTATAATTGATGAAAAAACTCCTAAATCTCCGTAAGTTCTCCTGCTGATAACTGTTGTAGTCTAAACTGAATTTTTTGGCTCTCATAAAATTAAAGGGTAATTGTATTTTAGTTCTCTCTATTACGTAAAGTTGTTCTTGAAAGATAGCCCACTTTCTGAACTAGAATGGAAAAAGATAATGACACAATCCAGGAATTTTATGAGTGCCAAAAAATTCGCTTTTTAATATGTTGAGATCCAAGAATTTTCAGTCCCGGCTGTCGAAAAATCCTAGCTCCGCCCCTGATAAAGTTCAATTTCCACATTTTGCATATATTCATGAACACATTTAAATTGAAATCTGCCTATAACACAAATCGTAACAATATCAGAGTGCAATTTTGCTTTTCAATTTTATAACCACTGACATAAGATATAAGATATAACCTGGTATGTTCTTCATTCTGTTTTTTCCCTTCCTCTGAGCTTTCATATTCTGTCTGAATTCTTCTGCCATTTCAGGGTA
Organism: Lantana camara; assembly: GCA_037501455.1. Classification (NCBI taxonomy): domain Eukaryota; kingdom Viridiplantae; phylum Streptophyta; class Magnoliopsida; order Lamiales; family Verbenaceae; genus Lantana; species Lantana camara. The sequence continues at coordinate 124,221,822 of CM074857.1, forward strand.
AGGCCCTACTTCAGGTTCATTGAAATCCTCTGGCACATCTTCATTCCCATCATTATTACCAACCTTAATATCATCCTCAGCATTACCTTCGTGTCCAGATTCATTGCCAACCTCAACATCACCATCATGTTCATGGTCAGCTTGATATTGTTCTTCACTGCCAACATTCACATCATCCTCACTATCACCTTCATGCCCATCTTTACCATCTAACTTAGGCTCAATATGATCTTCAAAAACAAAATAGATATGATTAAATGGTGCATAAAAGAACATCAAAATTGAACAACAAGTTTTTTATATGGAAACTGTATATAAAACTAGTATCTATACATGTGTTAATGTTTTGGTCTTCTTTTGCAGTTCCATTTGAATCTTCAGGATCAAATTCAATGCAAAATCAACAAAGGGATCCTCAACCTCAGGAGTTGTTTGAGTAGCTTAAGGTCTTGATGAAAAAGGATCTGTGGAATGAATCTCTTTTTGTGCAGGTATCCCACCCTCTTGTGTGACTCCTTCTTCAGGCATTTGTTCTTCTTGAATATCAACTTCTTCAACCATCTGTTCAAACTCAGGCTCCTTATCATCTCTAGGGAAAAGTATTGGTTGTCCTTGGTCTGCTGTTATCACCATCATTGTAATATCACTTCCATCGGTGTCCAGAGCACAAATAGGTGTTGGCCCTTTTATAGAATATATAGTTACCTCGCTTTGCTCACTGTGTTCATGTTGCATGTGCACAAATGACCATTCACTGTCAAGCAGCCTCAAGCCGTTATTTAGGTTATGACCAGGCTCCAAATTGTAAAATTCTACCGCCATCCTACAACCACCACACATACGATAGTAGTCTCTTAGCTTCCTATCAGAGAAATAATCTAGGCTTGTGGGGTTACTTACAAATCTTCTTCCGCCCACATACCTCCTGTCACAGTTTGGTATCTCTAGAAAATAACCCCCAATCCACAAATTTATACGATGCTGCATTCTGTAAATAAAAGAACAAAACCAAACAGTAAATTAGTTTACAAATGCACATTCCAGACATAAACCACTTCACCATACAATCTGAGCTTCAACTCTCGAAATCATAGGTCCAAATTCAGAATCAAGAGATGTTCCGTCATGTAAAAATAAGAAAAACAGAGCAAGAAGATGTTTTCTTTAACATTTTAAAAAAATGGTTACAAACCCTAGGTTCAGACTGAAATCGCACTTGCATGTTCAAAATCTCAACACACAAGAAGGGATACTTTGAGATTTTCGCATACCATTTGCACAATGAAAAAAAACCAAGCATCTCAACCTAAGCATTTATCAAAAACATACCTTAATGTCCACTAATAACCAGCGAAAATGGCAAACCCACACATGAAATGGTACTAAGACGCTTTATTTAATAGATTCTCCAACAAATTTCGCAATGACAAAAGATTTCGACTGCCCTGATTGAGTACGATTTGCACAAGGGCTCTTCTTCGCCCAATTTTCCCTCCAACAGAGCTTGAGGAAAGTAAATGCACTTTTGAAATGAATTGCATTGAATGTGTTTGTGATATAGTGTAAGGGTATTTTAGGGTTTTCAATTTTTTATGTTGACCAGATGGGACTAGCGGACGGTAAGCATATTTTAAAAAACACAAAAAAACACAGAGTTTTTTAGAGTACTTTTTTTTTTCATGATTTTTTATGACACTTTTGATTAACACAGGGTTTTACATGTTGTTAGCTCGACAAAAAAGTATATTTGTTGATTCAATAATAAATGATGTGCATCTAATCTATTTGGAAATATTTGTGTTATTTTTCTTCTTATTTCTAACTTTCTTATGTGTAATAACTACATATGTGTAGTATCACATATTGGGTGTACCATGAGCAAAGCCAGTTCACTTTTCATGTTCAAATACCTCTAATAATATGGTTTTCTTGTGTCATGTATTATAGAATATATATGACCTATATCGTATCGAACATTTCTCATTTGAAAATTTCCAAAAAAAGTCCGTATAATCATAATTGTACCGAATTTATATCCATACATCACGGTAATTCACTAATTTTATGAGTTGGTCCGAGTGAACCTCAATTCAAGTTTTCTTCAGGAATCGCCTTTTAGTTTGAATATATTCATTTATGAGCTCGTAAACTGATTTGTGAATTTTAAACTTTTATTATGTTTATTTATTAAATTATTTCGTAGAATAATCTTTGGGTTAAAATGTACTAATATAAAATTAATATTACATTTGAAGTTAATTTTAATAGTAAAATCATAATATATGTTATATTTATCTTCGCAAACAAATTCCAGTTTGAATAGGTTCGACAAGTTCAAGTTCGAACTAAACTCAAGAATTTTTAGAAGAACTTGAACTTGAAGCTGTGTTTTTTAAAAATTCCGACTCAAATTCGACTCATGTACCCATACGAGGACCCGAAATACTATCGAAGTTGCATAATCCGCAAGTTACTTTATAAAATAACTTAAACGAGTTCATAAGCTTTTATTGAGAAAAAGTGATTATTTAATAAATAAGTTAAACTAAGCATTTAGATAAAACTATACATATTATTATAAGACACACATTTCCTGAGAAAACTGCGGATAGAATGATTCCATTCTTGTAGAAGATGGTTACATAATCACTTTTTATGAGGGATAATTAATGAGCATGGTAATTAGCATATCTCAAGAAGCACGTGAATCGACACTACAATAACTGAAAAGCTCTTCAAATAAAACAGCTTTTGCTTCTGCTTTTCCCTTCAATTTTAATCAGTTTCTTGGGACAATGCGGAAGAATCACCCTGTAGCTGGAGCACAACTGACCTACATCTCCTCGTTTGAAAAAAGTTGCAAAAAAGAATATTTATTTAGAGCTAGCATTTAAATCTTGTAATCATTACATAATGTAAGAGTTATATACACCAAATTCCTTTGTGTGATTTAAAATGAACGTAAAAACTCTCATGATATAACAAATGTTATAAAAAAATTTGTAGTTTTTAAATTTTGCATAAAAAATTTTATGATCGATAATTATGTTATCTTTTTAGAAAGCTATTGTTTTTGTATTTATATACATCCTTTTTAGTTTCTATAATTTTAATTTTATCCCAATATTTATAGAAAATTTCAAATTTGGTGCTAAAATAGTTTATTTTTATATGTGAATTTTTGTCTATTAATTTGTCTTTAATATATTTTTACTACCAATTTTTAGTTTATGTTTTTACTTTTATCTTTTGCTTCCCGATAAGAATTTTTTTAGTACTTATATTTTTTATTTATTTTTTTATATATCATTTTCAATATTTTCTTTTATATTTTTTTGAAAATTTTTATTTATAAATATTTTTTTGTCTGATTTTTATTTTTATTTTCATAAAAAAGGGTAATGTGCGTGACTCAAACAACGCGTGAGGATTTATAATTTATAAGATTTTTTATGCTAATTTTTAAAAGATAAAATTTATCTTGCGTTTTTTATATTTCATAGGGGTTTCCTATCAATTATCCCCATAATGTAATAATATTTACATTTATGAAACTCAATACAGACCAAACAACATTTCATCAGAAATAATAAATATATATTTTAAATTTTACAATAACCGACCCACGTCATCATAAAAAATGACAAGTATATTTTTTATTTCAAATTATTTTCCACTCATAAATCCATCAATAATTTTTTAGACAAATATGTTAGGAATAGGGGTTCCTGCTCCTTTCGTAAACCCTCAAATACGGGTGATCTTCGACGGGTTTCCAACCAATACGCCCTGAAAATTGAAGAGTTTTTCTTTGTGCATCGCTAACACTTCCTTTCGAAATATTATTCGTACCGTAAAACGAAAATCGACGCAATAAAACTTAATTTAAAATATAAAAAACATATATGAATGCATTAGGGTTTTCCCGATTCCATGAATCCGCACTGTTTTGGTCTTATTTGCTAGGTAGCCTGTTTATGTCCTACAGAAGCTGGTGACACAAATTATAGGGGAGCAAACACCAAATGAACCTGTCCCCATTATTTCTTACCAAATTGTAACTTTATTGACAAATAACTTTACCAAATATCTTCAATTTAAAAGAAGAAAAAAATTAATTAGATGGGGCCAATACGGCTTATTCCCTCCACATTTGGTGAATTGTCCTTAACGAAAAATCCTATAAATTATCTGCACAAATTATATATATATGTCACTCACAAGAATGCAGAAAAGTTGACGTATTTCTAGTTTCTACCAACTAATTGACAAAAATCAATCGTGATGTTGCCTGTACAGGATGGCCCAAGATCATGTTTGAATTTGATGGGGCAACAAATTGAGTTAGGACATTTTTCTTGATTTAATTAGGGTTTGAAAACTGCCCTATGTTTCCCATCATTTGGAATCTTTGCAAAATATTACATCCGTCCCGTGAATACGAGCTCTATTATTTTTACATTGATTAAGAAACTAAGGTTAATATATAGACGAAGAGAAATTTGACATTTTTTCCTATCAAGTGGTGTAATTTAACGATATTATCTTAATTAGAAATTTTGTATTCGAGTCATTTGGAATGCAGATACCATGATGAATTACGATTGTTTCTCTTTTACCTAATTTTAATCGTTTATTAATATATGTAATGTACATATATAAATAAAATAGGAGATATATAAAATTAAATATATTTTAGTCCTCGAAAATTGGAATAGAAAAAAAAACGTAACTTTAAAATTATTATTCTAGTCATTACATATTTTGTTAATTTGAAATATTTATTGTAGGAATAAAAAATATATATTTATATTTATATTTATAGTGCAATTCTTTAGCAGACAACATGGACTAAAAATGTCAACAAAGACTAGGGAAAAAACTGCAAAAAGTTCCCTCTTCCAGTCAACAAGATTGATTTACTTTTCCTTTACTAGATATTCGAAATGAACAAATGGACCCCATTTTGTTAAGAGAGAGAAACTCTTCATATATAATTAGGAAATTAAAATTTCGATTAAAAAAATTATTACTAAAAAAAATTCATTATTTTAGAGAATAATAAAGAGTAAAAATCAGTCAAATTTAAATACGAAAATACATAATTATTAAAACGAATCAAGGTAAAACATTAAATAAAACACGAGTTTTATAAGGTAATACATAATTTAAATTTAAGGACTAATTATTCCTAGCATCTTATCATTTGTTTAATTATATCACGAGTTTTTTTTTCTTGTTCATTAAATAAAACATCGAAAGTTAGTGTATCAAGAAACAAAGAGTGTTGCGGCTGGAGATCTCATTCATGAGGTAGGTAATAGGTGGTTCTTCGGTTATAATTCTTGGAGTTCACGGTTTGCGGAATTCTAATTCTAGCGGGGAATTCCCGAAAACTCCCCAAATGATAAGTCCAATTCCTTTTAACTCCCCATTTTAAAAAATGATGTATTAAAACTCAAGAATCGCGTATCTAAAACCCCAAATGATGTATTTGAAATACAAGGAAAAAATCATGTATCTAAATCCCAGAATCATGTATCTAAATCCCATAATTACGTATCTAAATCCCAGAATCGCGTATCTAAAACCCCAAATGATGTATTTGAAAATGGGGAGCTAAAAGGAAATTTTCAAACCCATGGGGAGTTTTCAAAAATTGCCCCTAATTCTAGAGTATGATGTTTTGAAAATATTATTTTCGATTATATTTGATTTAGAAACAATGATTTCGATCCCTTATCGATTCCTCCTCCTTAATCAAATCGCTGCTTATATATCGGCGGCTCATTCTTCAACAAGCACGTGGTTAGAGCCTTGCGCTCCTCGCACTACTTGGGAACTTACGATTTCATGTTCTATTTCACTCCCCAATGAGGTTCTTTTCACCCTTCCCTCACGCTATCGGTCACCTAGGATGGATGTAACGCCCCAATTTCCGGAAGTTCAGGTAAGCACTCCACGAGCGGGTCTTCGGGAGTTGGGAGGTTAAAATTACCTGTTTGTTCATTTAATTACAAGTTTCATCATATTACTTGCCATATGTTCCCATACATTTATATGAAATATCATTTATATGAATTATATGAAATAAGTGAAATAAGTGCCATATTTGTATTATATGATCCTTAATTGTTCCCTTATGTGAAATTGTGTAATGAGTGTATATCATGACTTGAAGTTAATTGCATCATTTGTTATAAATTATACTTATGTGCATCAATTTAAATAAGCAAGGGACTTTTATGCAAATAAGGGTGAATCACATATTTCCATACAAGACTTAGGATATATCATGATTTCCACATTATTCCATTCATTTCTTCTATATTCCAAGAACAAAAATCCCACACACACACACCTAGTGGATTACGGTTTTTACACCAAGAAGAGAAGGAGATTTCATTTCAATTTCAAGCTAGATTCTTGAAGGATTCTTGAAGATAGAAGCATCATTAACCTCATATCATCATCTCATCCACCATCTCTTTGATTCAACGTAGAACTTGATGGTTTTGTAAAATTCTTGAATATGTGATCAAGCATGAATTTAGGGATTTGTTGAGGAATTCTTGCATGATTGGAGTAGAGGATATGATGATGATGAATTAGAGTGAAAATTGCATGAAAATCTTGAGATTAGTGAAGGTTGGAAGCATGTGTATAAGATGGGGTTTTCATGAGAAATTCTTGATGTTGGGATGTTTATTTCTTGGTTGAATTGATGAATATTGGAAGTATGATGCATATATGAGGTGTTTGAAGCATAAGTTATGGTTGGAGTTTGGTATATTTTGGTTTGGGGTTGGTTTTGCATGGAAACCCCTGTTTCTCCCCTGTTTTTTCGGTCACGCACAGTTGACACGGGGGTGTCAACTTTGCTTTGGGCTGGCGACACGGGGGTGCATGTTGGTTTGATTTTCTGTACCGTGACACGGGGGTGTCACGGTTTGCCTTATATTGACGACACGGGCGTGTCACTTTCCTGCATTTTGCCCAACTTCGAACCAACGCCATTTTCACCTCGGTTTGAATTAGAAAGCGTGCCATATAGCGTTGGAAAGGTCTATGTGTCTACTTTCATTTCCAACAAGCAAAACTCAATTCCCACTTCTAGAATTTAAGATATTACAGTTTTCCCACAACATGTGCATTTTCCCAAAATTGTCAAGTGTTCCTAAACTTCACCAAAATCTTTCCTATTGCATTTCTTTCACTTTCTTGGTTCCCATATGTGAATTATATGACTTTTATGCCCTATTTGATCATTATTATCTTAAATTGCTAAATTGAACATGTCATGATCATTATTGATTGAAATTGTATAAGTAACATTATTGGAACATGTCGTTCGTCTTCGTTGGTTCATAAGGGTAGAGTCTTATGTACACTTGTCCCTTTGTTACACAGATCACGGTCCGGGAGACGAGGAACACGCTCCATAAGGTGTATCCTTTCTTCTTGTGTTGGTAAAGGTGAGGTTATTTCTAATTATATTGAACCCTACAACCCTATGTGGCTTTGGACCAAAACAAATAATTATATCTATAGTTTTCCAAAAAAATTGAATTATTCCTTTATGTTTTGATTGGTATTGTACCGAGTTATTGAATTGATATTGAATTGGATTGATTGATTGTTTTGGCGAGTAAAACATGTTCACAGAGGGCCCGAGGGTAGTGTATTGAGCCAACCGGGAAGGCAAGGGCCGACGGGCAACTCTTGCACTATCCTCACCAAATTGCGGGATGACCCCTGAATCCACTAGGAGATTAGTGGAGGAAGGAGTTCCGGGTATAGGGAATCATGAACCCTATACTCAATGAGATTGGATGGCGGGGCCTTGCAATCCCCCATCACCCGGAGGAAGAAGGATGGATTGATTGAAACTGTCTATTTGTGCACTGAATTGATTGCCTGATCACTTAATTGATAAAATGGAATTAATGTACACTGTCGGAGATTGGTTGGAGATTTGCCCTCACTCGCCGGGCCACTGATTATTGAATTGTATTGAAATAACTGAATTGAAAATGGAATGATTGTAACCTCGGGCGAGCCTTGTTTATTTATTAAACTAATATTGTTTATGAAAATCTTACCCGAGTTTACAATTTGCATGGTATTTGCGCTTTTAAATTATAACCCCTCACTCAGTCTTTCATAGACTGACACCTCACAATTTTCAGGTCATGAAGATCGAGTGCTAGGCGGGATTTGAGTCCATTTTACGCTTTTGGGAGTCTAGCGTTGGTCTTTTGTATTTTGGTACATGTTATGAGCACTTGGAACTTTTGGTGAACTTGACTAATATCTATATATCATGACCTATGTTTGATAACTGACGGATAGTGATGTAAATATGTAATGGAGTGAATGTATAACTTTATGCTTCCGGTTTTATTTTGGATTGTTGTATTATATGAGGGTATCCCGCCTAGCTAGGGTAGTGTTTTATTGTCTCCCGTTCGCTATAGGCTTGATTCATGTATGGGTGCCCGTTCCATATGTGGATTGAACTATAGTGCGGGGGATGTAGTGCCCTTGCGTTAAGGGTGTTACAATGGAAATATTTAGCCTTGTAACGTTGCCCTTGCTGATTCATACGGGATTCCACATGTCTCATATGCTACTTGAGTTAAAGAGTAATCTTTTTTTTTTTTTGAAACGAAAACAAGGCAAGCTACTGATGGGATGCGGGCCCAGAACAGTAGCAGTCCGGGACCACATTTTAAAATTTTTATTATAATACAAGTATTAAAATATTTCTAAAACATTTTAATACAACGCGGAAGACTTAGTCGGATCTACTCAAGTATATACATGCAATTGATAATAAATTTTAAATCACTTAAGCAGATAAATATCTAACATGCAATTAACACTTAAGAGCACATAATTTATCATGCTTAAAATAAAATAACTGTAAAATATTACCGTACTGCAAACATGGCTATCTAACGGCATTTTTCCAGCTCCTTGCCCACTCGTGAGACCGGCAGAGCTTCCCTGCAATATCCCCAGGGACACCCTCGGAGTGTGGGCTCCGAAAGTATTTCTCTAAATACTTAGAGAAAATAAACTTTAAACTAAAAACCCTTTTCAGGGTTTATTCTCCCGAAATTAGGCGTTTTATACAAACACCTAATTAAAATTAATTCCGAAATAAATCGGAATTAACTAGGAGAAAAATGGGACTTGGTCTCAAAGCCAAAACTTGGCCAAAACCATCCCAAAAATGTTATGAATGAAATGGGGTGGGTATCAGCCTATTTATAGGCAAATATATGAGGGCAAAACGGTCATTTTGGATACAAAAGCAAGGGTAAAATGGTCATTTCACACCTCCACTTGCGTAGCCAACTTGGACACAAAAACCGAGGTGACCACGTCGTAGCCCTTGCCACCACGAGTCCAACGCCGCCGAGAACGCGCCAATCCACCTCCGGACGCGCCCTCACGCGCCGCCACAAGGCGGCGCGTGTCTTTCACTCTCGGCTAGGGCTTAGGGCTGACGTGGCCTCTTCTGAAGCAGCCACGTGTCCGGGTCGGTCCGGCCCGGAACCGGACCCGGTCCGACCCTATCCGAAACCCGGCCCGTTGACCCGACACCCTGACCCGTTTGACCGACCCGGTCCGATCAAATCTGGGCCGTTGTTTCCGCGCTGACGTGGCGCGATCTGGGACGTCCACGTGTCTCACACGTGGCGTGCCACGTGGCTGCCCAGTCAGCGCCACCTGGGCCCACTTGCTGACGTGGTATGCCACGTCAGCTGCCACGTCATCATCGTTTTTTTTTTGTTTTTGATGAAAATTTTATTTTCTCCAAAATAAAATTTCGGGCATTTCCAACTCTTTGGAACTTGATTTATTTTCTTAAAATAAATTCCTTTGCTATTTTCAAACATTTTGAAAATTCATTTCTCTTTCTCCTTTTATTATTTTCTCTTCGGGTTTTTGATTGGGGCTTGCAGGGGGACCTGCAGGACTAATTAATTTTAGCTCCAAACGGATTAATATATTATCATCTCATGACAATAATTAATTACCGTTTAACAATATTTAATTCCACTAAATAAATATTGTTGCACTCTAAAATTAATTAAATTATTCACGAATTTCTCGATCTAGAATAATTTCGCGTTTTACTCCTCCGTGTAGATATCCATGAAAAATAAATTGCAACTACTATCATTTATTTTTCATCTCTTATTTGAAATTTATTGATTCGCCTTAAGTTCAAATTATCTGTATGTGAAACACATTCATCATATAACTTCGGTGACGTATCACGCGAAGTGCTTTGGCCAAAGTCTTAATTCGAACTTTTACAAATCTATTTCAAGGATATCTCTTACCTTCCAGCAAGGCCACAGATTCCTCGATCAATATAACTCTTTAGCGCATTTCATATAATCACCGAACATACAAAGTATTTTGGCCACCCGTTACCGAGACCTCACTTCGAGTATGTTACAGTGACTAACACTACATGCCTAAAGCCGAAATATTATCAGGATTAAGAGTACAATGCTTCCTGAGATTTTTTTCATTTTAGATAGCAGTATAAAATGAATAATCTCAGTGGTCCAGTTCGATGTTTCCAATCCTATTGAAAATCATCAACGTGTTATAATTGGAATCACCATTCCCTATGACGAAAGACTAATCATCTTATATAACCACGTTATAGTCTTGATAAGAACATATTCTTATCTTACCGACTAGAACTTTAATGACACGTGATTTCGGTATTCAAAGTCTTTTCCTATGAAACACATTTCATATGAGAATACCACCACACGTCATTAATTGTTAATATGTGAAATACTCACAACTTGTGTAAATTCAATTTAATTAATTCAACAAATTGAATTTTCAGGGCACTATTCCCAACAATCTCCCACTTGCCCTAAATTCAATTTGGCTATACATCTAAGTCTTATTCCTTCCACATGAGTGTCAAAACTCGTTTTGTACTCTTTTGCGCCAATACTTTAGTGAAGAAATCTTTTAGATGTTTCTCTGAGCCAACAACTAGGAAATCATGAAACCAATATATCTAACTGGCTGCTTCTCAAGCTACCATGTATTTGACTTCCATGTCGGTGTAAGCAATACAAGTCTGCTTAACATTCTCCAATTAAGGGTTGCTCTTTCTAGAGTATACTCGTATTCTAATGTCAAACATCTAGAATACAAATCAGATTGTAAGTCTGAATCTCTATACTCTATTGAAATGAGCTCACCACTGTGGTAGATAAACATATAATCTCAAGTCCTTCTCAAGTACTCCAATATATGCTTTTACTACTACCCAGTATCAAATTCTAGGGTTTGACTAATATTTGCTGACTTAAACCTATTTATATAATAGACATCTGGCCCTGTACATAATATGACATACATAAAGCTTCCGCTGCGGAACTCTAATCATGTTTTCTATCTCTTCAGTTGTCTTAGGACACTGATCTCGAGATAGATAAATTCCACATTTAAAAGGTAATGAACCTTTCTTGGAATTTGTCATATTATACCTTACCAGCATCTTATCAATAAATGCTTCTTGTGATAAACCAACCTCCTTATTCCTATGATCACGAAAAAAATCTAATCCTTGGAATAATATTGGTATCACATAGGCCTTTTCTTGTCAAAATGATTTGACATCTGAATCTTGACTACTAACCAAATTCTTGCATCATTCCCAATGAGCAGAATATTAGTTACGTACATAGTGAAAATGTTACAACATTTTCTTGATGTCATTTGTACACACATGGTTCATCAGCCAATTGCACAAATTCAAAGAATTTAAATTGCCTCTTTAATTATGATGCTCCATAATCTAGACGCTTGCTTAAGATCATAAATCGATCTATTAAGCTAGCATTATATGCACCTGATTTCTGGCTGTGAAGCCTTCAGGTTGTACCATGTATCTCTTCTTCTTGAAATTGCCCATTCAAGAACATAGTCTTTACATCCATTTATCTAATCTCATAATCGATAATGAGATAAAATGGAGAGGACAATGGACTTAAGCACTATTATAGGCGAGAAGATCTCATAAATGATTTCTTCTTTCTGGGTAAAATCCCTTGCCATAAGCTTTTTGCTTTAAAGTCTCTACTTTTGTCCATTTCTCTTTTTATCGTCTTGTAGAACCCAATTGCATCTAATGGGTTTAATGCCTTCAGGCGCCTCTACAAGTTCAAGACTTTGTTAGAATATAGAGATTCTAACTTAGATTCCATGGATATTGACCAAACGGTCAGCGTCTATATCTTCTACAGATTCATTACACGTGACAGGATCAGATACGTTAGATTCAGCCTCTTGGGTTAATCTTAGGTATCTTGTCAGGTGTCCTGACAATCCTCCCACTATAATGATGCTCTCGTGTACACGTCTCTACATCACATGTTGTATTTGGTACATCACATGTATCCAATATATTTTCAGTCATCACGGGTTTATGAAATCAGTATCTAATACTGTTATTTCTTTTAACACTACTTTGCTTCTACCCTTTGTGGTTATCTATGTAATTATCTTTGAAATATTCACAAACATCTTTTGTGATTTCTCAAATTACAAAATATACCACCTCTTGTTCTTCTTAGGATAACCTTAGAACAAGTAAACCTCTGTTCTTTATTCTAACTTGTCAAGATCCATCCTTAACTCGTGGACCAGGCTATCTTAAATCCGAAGATAAAAGATACAGGGTTTTCACCCTAGCTACAGATCCATCAGTGTTTTAGGAACTGACTTAGATAGAACTAGGTTTGTCGTTTTGTGTGCAAGACCTCAAAACGAAATTCATAGGGTAGCATGACTCTTCATGAATCTTACCATCATTATCAGAGTTCTATTTCTCCTTTCTGCAATACATCTTTGCTAAGACGTATCTCATATATATAGTTGAGATCCAATCTCATTTGAGAAATTCTGTTTAACTCTGAACTTAGATACTTATCACTACTTCGATCTAATCGTAGTGCCTTGATATGTTTTCTAATTTGATTCTTTGACTTCAGTCTTATATTCTTTGAACTCTTCAACAATTATAGACTTAAGTCTCATCAAATAAAAATATATGTATCTAGAGTAATCATTCAAACGAATGATGAAATATCCAAAACTTCCTCTTGCTTGAATAATCATAGGACCACATATCCGTATGAACTGACACAAGCAACTTCATGGCTTAAATACCTTTTGTCTCAAAAAGGTTTCTTGGTCATTTTAACCTTCTAAATAGGATTCGCAGATTGATACTATTTTCAAGTCAATAGGACTCAACAATCAATCTTTGGATCCTATTCAGATTCAATTGACCAATAGATAGGTGCCACGTAGAAGTTTTTCCTCTTAGATGGTAAGTTAAGCTTCTTAATGTTAAACTTGAATTAGGGTTTTCATTGAGGTATAAAAGACCATCTTTTATTGTGCCAAATCAAATAAACCTTTTATTTTGCTTAATGGTAACCCTTTGTTTAAAACAAACAGTTAAACTATTAGTTATCAAATAACTTACAGAAATTAAATTTCTGTATATATATGGCACGTATAATATTAAAACCCTTTTGCCAAAATACGACTTTATAGTCTTTACTGCTGATACAATTATACTTGTATTATCCCCGAGCAGTAGTTATGTGTTAGCCGTTTTTCAACCTTTCTGGTTGGTTTGAATCTTCGCAACAACTTGCAAATATGATTAGTTGATCTCAAGTTCACACACCAGGAGTCCGGTGAATTTTCAACTAAACATATTTTCAACGAGTAAGATATCTTCATATCTTATCTAAACGGCGTAACAAACAGGCAGACTAAGTATTTTGGATAATTTCCTTTTCCAATACCCGTTACCACCGAAATAGAAACACTTTTCCATTGTCGGATTTGACTTTCTATTTCTGAACCTTCGATTGGGAACTTTTCCTTTTCTTTCTTCCACTTACTGGGTTTCTAGCCCGTGGATATTGATGTCTGATTAAAGAGAACTTTCCCCTTAGTCTATATCACCCTTTCTGCCACATTGAGGTCGTTCATTGGTTTTTAAAAAAATTTATTTAAAATAATCTTGAATGTTCAAACGACTTAGGCAGAGAGTATAGGATCGTATCCTATCTGTTAAGATTGTCTCTTTAAGCACAGAGGCTTTCAATCTCATTCAGATTAGCTATCATATTCATAATATGATTATGAAACAGTGATCCTTCAAACATCTTTAACTGACAACCGTTTTCATGGCTCGTACCTACGTACGACTCTGTCTTCAACACATGTTCTTATCTGTAGACATCTCATGTGTTTGATGCTCAAGAACATTTAAAACAGATGTCAGGATATAAGACTAGTCAGATCATCACACTTGATCTATTTAGAATAAACGTCTTTCTAATCCTGACTGGTTGTAGTTTCCGAAATTTTCGGATAAGGTTCAGTGAGTACGTAAACTTTCGTGTCTCAACACGATGTCAAGATTCATTTCCTAATCAGCATAGTTGAACCCTTACTAGCCTATTTCCTTATAGACATACAGTTTGGAGTGGGCTAAGAGAGATCGTAATTATAAAACTGAAATAAATAAATAAATGCAAGTTATGATTATGTATTTCACTTTCTTCTGCGTCCAACCAATAAATGAAATCCACGTAAGCATTTTGGTTTACGCAATGGTGACTTAACTAACTGCAGTTGACTCCCCGGAGGCGAGGTCGAAAACCGCTTAGAAAAGCAAGAACTATTCTTAATTAACATGTCAACTAGGTAACTCTTACCAAACAATGTCAATCCACCACGTCAACCCTTGGCCTCTAAATAAATGTAACAGAGCTCCGAAGGGAGGTTAATACATTACTTAGTCAAGTGTGCACCATTACCTAGAAGTCCGTACGAGTAGGTCAATATACTCCACGGAGGCGTGGTCGAGCTGACTTTCGTCGTATTTCATTATATCCGTAGAAGTCTAATCTTGTATACCGCGAATATATACCCGCCGAAGGGAGTAGTATACATCCACTATACTATAGACGGGTAATGGAGGCCGTGAGAATCCAACTCTTTTCATCTCGCTCCCACTTGAATTTTTAAAAGGTGTGGATTATCTCTTGATTATTTAATAATCACTTTTGGCGTCTTATTATTGGAAGTAATTAATCTAATTAATACCCTCCCACTAGGATTACTAAATCATATTTAAAATCCCAATAATAATATTTTAAGGCAATTTAATAACTATTTATTAATTAGGCCGAAAAATATTAGTTCAATTATGCATCCCGTCTAATCTATATTAAACAATATTATTTAATCACATTAAATAAAATATGCATAATTGTAAATATAATATCTCATGTTATCATGATCATGCCATAAAATAATTAAGCATGCTTTTATATAATTATCACATAATTATCATGCTTAAAATTTTAAATGACACAGAATAAATATGCCATAAATTAAATCAATTAAGCATGCTAGTATAATTATCACATAATTATTATGCTTAAAATAAATGGCATAAAGTAAACATGTTATAAATGAATTATCTCATAATTTAAATCATGTTTACTGATTCGGTAATTCACCAGGAAGATTATTGAAATCGATTCCCAAAAAAAAAAATTACCATTCCAGGTAAATTCCCAGAAACACTGGAGGGGTCACAAACGGTCCCACTTAAAAACCAGTCTTCTTTGACAGAATTTACGTGCACAGTATCAGATTTAAAATTATGCATCACATGCATCATATCAATGCATGTATATATCTAGAGTATGGCTCTGATACCAGTTGATGGGATGCGGGCCCAGAACAGTAGCAGTCCGGGACCACATTTTAAAATTTTTATTATAATACAAGTATTAAAATATTTCTAAAACATTTTAATACAACGCGGAAGACTTAGCCGGATCTACTCAAGTATATACATGCAATTGATAATAAATTTTAAATCACTTAAGCAGATAAATATCTAACATGCAATTAACACTTAAGAGCACATAATTTATCATGCTTAAAATAAAATAACTGTAAAATATTACCGTACTGCAAACATGGCTATCTAACGGCATTTTTCCAGCTCCTTGCCCACTCGTGAGACCGGCAGAGCTTCCCTGCAATATCCCCAGGGACACCCTCGGAGTGTGGGCTCCGAAAGTATTTCTCTAAATACTTAGAGAAAATAAACTTTAAACTAAAAACCCTTTTCAGGGTTTATTCTCCCGAAATTAGGCGTTTTATACAAACACCTAATTAAAATTAATTCCGAAATAAATCGGAATTAACTAGGAGAAAAATGGGACTTGGTCTCAAAGCCAAAACTTGGCCAAAACCATCCCAAAAATGTTATGAATGAAATGGGGTGGGTATCAGCCTATTTATAGGCAAATATATGAGGGCAAAACGGTCATTTTGGATACAAAAGCAAGGGTAAAATGGTCATTTCACACCTCCACTTGCGTAGCCAACTTGGACACAAAAACCGAGGTCACCACGTCGTAGCCCTTGCCACCACGAGTCCAACGCCGCCGAGAACGCGCCAATCCACCTCCGGAGACGCCCTCACGCGCCGCCACAAGGCGGCGCGTGTCTTTCACTCTTGGCTAGGGCTTAGGGCTGACGTGGCCTCTTCTGAAGCGGCCACGTGTCCGGGTCGGTACGGCCCGGAACCGGACCCGGTCCGACCCTATCCGAAACCCGGCCCGTTGACCCGACACCCTGACCCGTTTGACCGACCCGGTCCGATCAAATATGGGCCGTTGTTTCCGCGCTGACGTGGCGCGATCTGGGACGTCCACGTGTCTCACACGTGGCGTGCCACGTGGCTGCCCAGTCAGCGCCACCTGGGCCCACTTGCTGACGTGGTATGCCACGTCAGCTGCCACGTCATCATCGTTTTTTTTTTGTTTTTGATGAAAATTTTATTTTCTCCAAAATAAAATTTCGGGCATTTCCAACTCTTTGGAACTTGATTTATTTTCTTAAAATAAATTCCTTTGCTATTTTCAAACATTTTGAAAATTCATTTCTCTTTCTCCTTTTATTATTTTCTCTTCGGGTTTTTGATTGGGGCTTGCAGGGGGACCTGCAGGACTAATTAATTTTAGCTCCAAACGGATTAATATATTATCATCTCATGACAATAATTAATTACCGTTTAACAATATTTAATTCCACTAAATAAATATTGTTGCACTCTAAAATTAATTAAATTATTCACGAATTTCTCGATCTAGAATAATTTCGCGTTTTACTCCTCCGTGTAGATATCCATGAAAAATAAATTGCAACTACTATCATTTATTTTTCATCTCTTATTTGAAATTTATTGATTCGCCTTAAGTTCAAATTATCTGTATGTGAAACACATTCATCATATAACTTCGGTGACGTATCACGCGAAGTGCTTTGGCCAAAGTCTTAATTCGAACTTTTACAAATCTATTTCAAGGATATCTCTTACCTTCCAGCAAGGCCACAGATTCCTCGATCAATATAACTCTTTAGCGCATTTCATATAATCACCGAACATACAAAGTATTTTGGCCACCCGTTACCGAGACCTCACTTCGAGTATGTTACAGTGACTAACACTACATGCCTAAAGCCGAAATATTATCAGGATTAAGAGTACAATGCTTCATGAGATTTTTTTCATTTTAGATAGCAGTATAAAATGAATAATCTCAGTGGTCCAGTTCGATGTTTCCAATCCTATTGAAAATCATCAACGTGTTATAATTGGAATCACCATTCCCTATGACGAAAGACTAATCATCTTATATAACCACGTTATAGTCTTGATAAGAACATATTCTTATCTTACCGACTAGAACTTTAATGACACGTGATTTCGGTATTCAAAGTCTTTTCCTATGAAACACATTTCATATGAGAATACCACCACACGTCATTAATTGTTAATATGTGAAATACTCACAACTTGTGTAAATTCAATTTAATTAATTCAACAAATTGAATTTTCAGGGCACTATTCCCAACAGCTACATCAACCAACAGAAGAAAGATCTCTAACAAAAGCTGAAACAGCAAAACTAGGGATACTAAAGTTCCCTTCCTGGAGCAAACCCGCCTTCCTCGCGAGGATGTGTGCGACAGAGTTGGCGCATCTAGGCACAAAAGCGAAGCGAGTAATAGGAGTATCAGAAAGGGTAATCTAGTGATTACTAAACTTGCAACATTCCAACTGCTTCAACTACTTCAGTTTCATTGAGGAATTAGAATTGTGCACACTTGCATCGCGAGCATGTCAGAGTGGAGGTCTAGGCGTACACGAGGCATGAGGTTTGGGAGTCTATTCTTTCAATTATCACCTAGAGAAATTTTGAAACCATGTCTTAAAATAAAAATCGTTTTAATTGTTAGTCCGTAACCATCAATCTTCTACAAGTAAAAGAAATGTAAGCAGAACACTGGGGGGAATGAATACTCCCAAACTACATCTAATTTCCAAAACTAAGCACCAATAACACAAATAGGAATTTCAACATATTTGCAAACAAAATCATTTATTGTAATTAAGCCCCGAAAAAAGGGAATAGAAATGTACCCCCACAACCATAAAAGGATATCACTATTTAAGAAAACAAACACAGTTGGCATTGGATCTGGAGCAGGAGAGTGCATTTAATGACTCTTGAAAAGAAAATAATAATAATTAGGTCTTCTATTATTAGGGGAGGGTTGTTTTCAATAACACATTGTTTTGTCCTCTTCAATTCAAGACTCTTGATAGGGATGGCCTTCATTCCCTTAAGTCCAAATAATTAATACAAATTCAATTCACATTAATTGCAATTTATTCTTCTTTAATGCGCTTTGAAAGCCATCACTCCATACATTAGAGTGTGTTCCCTATAGGAAACAAACTCCTCCACCAATAGAGAAATTTCAACATAAAGTTTAGGTAGCATTTGAATAAACTAAACAATTTTGTGATTTTGAATCTCTATTTTCTACAAATTTTGGTGTATTTTGAAAGATTAACAAAACTTTCATTTATTTTAGGGGCCAGTATTAGGGAATTCCCCGTCAAATTCTCCGATAGCATAGCAACGGCTAATCGATGAACCTTCTGTCGATAATTATTTTTTCAATATTTGTCAGGGTTTTCTATCAGTAATTCCAATGAGAAAACAACATAATTAGTTTGTCGATTTTCAACAAATTGTCCACAAAAAAAATTAATTAGAAAATCAACTTTACGATACTTTCTATCATTGAAACTTTGTTTAGAACATTGCCTATGACTCAATTTCTTCTTTTTTTTTATTTTAAAATACTCAACTATTCTTTCTGAATTTTTTTTTTATTTTTTTTCAAACATTCATTGCTTTTATTTGTGGCCAAAAGTCTTAAAAGGTGGAGATCATAAACTTGGAAAATAAGGAAGAGTGCATGCTTATTATTTTAATGATGTTTGCTAATATTATATTGTTTAATCACATGTGCTACATGGACTATGAAAGTAACATAACAATAGGTCATGCATCAATTAGGTAATTCTGAATTGACTTAAATTCATTGCTTCTAATTGCATGCACATATATGATCAAGTTTACGTCAAATAATGAGGTATACAGAATTATACTATAGTTAATTAGACTTTCCCTTAAACGTTACTATTGTCCCTTTATGGAATTTTGACCTCTTCCTTCCAACCATATCCCTTGCTATAAGTCACCTTGTATTAGGGTAAATTAAAATAGACCTAGGTAAAAATAGGTTAAAAGAGTTGATCAATTGTTTATTTTGATTGTCAAGTAAAATCAAGATCAAACTGAGTTTTTTTCTAAGGCAATAATTCGACTTCGAATCGCTGTAATAAAAAAAGTTTTTGTCTAAGCCTGACTGTATTTTCTTTTTCTCGTGTATTATTACTTTTTTAAACTATTTGAACAAACAGTCAAGAAATATGTTCAAGCCTGAGTGATTATACTAATCATAAAGTTCAACAAGATCTTAAAATGCATACGAACACTGTTCGACAAACTAACTCAATTTTTTAAATGAATCAATAGTTAAATCGAACAAGTCATCATTCAAATCCGATCCTAAAAGCTTAATCGATTGAATACCTACTTGAAACTTATTCTGGTTATCAATCGAGATCAAAGAAGTTTAGGCGAGCTAATCTCATGTTATCCCCCAACCCCCTCTTTCTAGTGAATCGTTATCTTTAAGACTTTACTAATTGATCTTGCTTCGAGTTGAATCTCAATTTTCTAGAAGTTGAATTTGAATCCAACTCACTGAACTAGCAGAGTCCAAACGGGGGTTTTAACCGTCGATGCACGATAAAACAAACTTAATTCTCAATCCTTAAGCGAAAATTAATAATTATACATAAAAAAAGTTTAATAAATTAGGAGAATTCAATGTGAATTGTAAAAGTGACTAAGGAGGGAGGGATAATTCTAACCCGAGTCTGATTCGATCAAATCGATGTAATGAAAGGACGAGTGTTTTACACGTGACGTGGTTGAGGGATAATGTGCGGGGAAACCGGAACAATCAGAGATAGGACGATCGCAATCGAGTGCTCCACCACCTTCCCAACGTACAACTCATTTAAAGCTGTGAGTGGTACTTTTTGGTGAGGAAACATGTTCGCTGGGTCCCACCAGCCCTCACTGCTCCGATTAGACAGCTGAAAGTGGGTCCCGCGTCTGTCAGCGCAAAAAGGAAACGGTGGACTCTCCCGCACTGGAAAAATCCTTTTGATGCCATTTCAACTGATAAGACTCGACTTAGACTAATATATATCGTACCACAGATTCGTGTCAAAGTGTCAACGCCGTTAGATTTTTTGGATATATATCTTTGGCTGTTACCTTGTCCTCGTCGAATACTTTCGGAATAGATACAACGATATAAATTCGACACGATATAATATTAATATAATGATAGGATTTTTTTTTAATATTTTTCTTGAGAAGTATTCGATACTTAAATACGAGATGATACAATATTGATATAATGGTACAATTTTTTTTTTAATATATTTCGTGAGGAGTGTTCGATACTTATTTTTAATTAAAAGAAAAGATTAATTTTAGACATTTCTTATCATTTAGTTCTTAGTGCGATTTAGTTCTTATCATTTAGTTCTTAGTGCGATTTGCTCTCTAATTTTTGAATTAGTGTAATTGTCTTTCTAATTTTTGAAAAATGTCGAATTTATTTCCTTTTAGCATAATAGATTTCAGATGTGTCCATATTATATGTCAAATCAAAACTCTCGATTCAAGGAACACAACGCTTGACCTCAAAACCAAAATAAAACAACTGAAGGAGGAGAAGTCACCTATTAAAGACAATACAGGGTGGGGGAGTTTTGCAGCGACTTCTAGCGGCTAATAGAATGAAATGGAGTATGAGTTTTGTTCGCCTTGTAGAAAGGAATAGATGACATTGGTCTTGATATTTAGATCGTCTTAAACGAATGAGGAATCGATTAAGTTTAATGTTTCACATTAAGACAAAAAAATAGAGGGTGTATGCAATTTTAAAAAATGATTATTATGTTATATTTATTTTTTAAAAATTTAGTTATAAATTATTAGGGAACTAGCATGAACCCCGTGTGATGCACGGAAATTATTTTGATATTATTTTTTATTGACATTTTCGATAGAAAAAAATGTTTTTAAATAATTTTTTTTCAGTTCAATAAGAGAGAAAGTAAAACATTTGCATGTTTTATATTTTATTTAAAAATTAAATCACACAATTAAGGTAAGAAGTATAAGGGATACTTTCACTCATGTTGATAGTTATTTAGGATATTTACCTATTTGATGCTATATATTCAATCTAAGGATATTAAAGATAAGAAAAGAAAAACGACATAAACAAAAATTTAAAAAAAGTAACGGAGAATTCACGAAAACTCCCCAATGCCTCTAAGGATATGTCCCTCTCTCGCATCTACACTTTCGTCGTCGAAGGTCAGTGAAGGATCACTCATTTAGGAGTGAAATGACATGGATCCCTTTAAGAAGAATCAGCAGCTAATGAATCCGTCGTTGAAGGCCTAAGTGCTGCTAATGTCGATCTTGGCTTGGGCTTCTATTTACCCGAATGTGAAATCACGACTGCGCTTCTAAAGAAGAAGACGAAATAGGACCTTAGTGCCTTCCCCGAAAGGCTTGAATAAAGAACTATCTATTGGTGCTCTCGGGAAAGGAGATTAGGGCTGGGCCGGTCACCAAGCAAGGATAACCCTTAGGTTATTCGAAAAAGACGTTTTACGCAGGTCGGAAAACTCTATAAGCGTGTAAGCAAGGCAGGTTCACCTCGTTTCTGATCTAAGACCGCACAACAATCACCGGTTATTCTTTTGACGTGATTGATATTCAAAAAGTCCGACTGGGCTTCGCTCATATCTCTCGGTCTCTTTCTTTCACCTCAGGAGAACCAGTTGATCTCTTTCCTTTTTCCGATCGCTTTCCTTCATCAGAAGTGGTTGACAAGGAGAGAACTCGATTTCATCGATATGGTGAATTCAATTCCGCGAGGCATTGCTCTAATCTTTCTTTTGCTTCTGCATTGCCATAGGAAGGAGATCACTCAGTGACATGTCAAAAGATATGAACGACCATCAGATTGAAATAGGGGAATTGAGACTGAAAGATATCCATGTCAGTTAAAGATGTCTCTTTTTTGAGTGATAGGAACAAAGCTTCGGGCAAGCAGCTTAGCCAAAACAGTAGCGTTGGAGTTCTTCCACGGCATGCTCAGAGAAAGACTTCCTCCATGGCATAGCTCAGTCATTCAATCATGGTAGGATTGGTCAGACAGGATTCTTTCTTCTCCTAAGTGCAGGTCTAGTTCCTCTTTTAGGTATCTGACCATTTTTGCTTCCTTATCCGCAAGGAGCTTTTCTACGGATATAATTTCTTTTTTGTGAAAAGCTACGTATATAAATGCATTCAAGAAGATAAAAATCATAAAATAAAAATAAAACAATGTAAAATACTTTGATTGATAAATATCAAAATGCAATGAAAATGATAAATGTAAAGATCGGAGAAGAACTAAAAAAATCTTAAAATTGCAATATACGTGTCTAAGAATATAAACCCTATCAAGATGGAAACTTAAAGATAAGACATGAAAACCGAGATGAATAAAGATTTTAAAAAGTAATAAGGTTAAAAGACATAATAATATCATTTTTCGTGTAAATTATACGAAATATTAGAATCGAAAGAATGCTATGTATATAATTTCTTTTTCTGGTGAAAAACTACACATATAATTCAAGAATGCTACGTATATAATTTCTTTTTCTGGTGAAAAACTACACATATAAATGCATTCAAGAAAATAAAAATTATAAAATAAAAATAAAACGATGTAAAATACTTTGATTGATAAATTCAAAATGTAATGAAAATGATAAATGTAAAGGTCGAAGAAGAACTAAAAAAATCTTATTTTCGTAAAAAAATAATATACAATATAAAGATAGGTCAATCACATTTTTTTTTATCTAATTAAAAACTTCAAAAAAACCACAAAATTTCTCGTCATCAAAATGTACAATAAAAAGTTAAACATTGTTATCAAATATATAATAGTATAGATATCAAATACATGCATATAATATTAACCTTACTTAATTAGTAGAAATATCAAAATTAATTCCATTCGGTCAAACTTGCCAAGATTAATTATTTTCCTTAGTTACTACTTTTTTTTTTTTTACTTATTTTCATAAAAAAATAATATACAAAATAAAGATAAACCAATCACATTTTTTCTATCTAATTAAAAACTTCAAAAAAACCACAAAATTTCACGTCATCAAAATATACAATAAAAAGTCAAACATCGTTATCAAATATATAATAGTATAGATTGGGCAATGTCTAAAGACTAAATCCATGTAAAATTTACAAATATTGAATTTCTATTTAATATCTGATTTAATTCATGGTATTTTTCTTGTAAATATTGATTTCATTACTATATATAATATTGTTTGTGTAACATTTAATTATTATTATTTTTTAAATTAAAGTATAATATTGTTTTCATATGTTTCAAACAGATATGGTATAGGCCGTATCCCACCCTCAGCTATGGAATTTGCAGCCACTTGAAGCACATTGGATGCCATCCATATCGTACCTTATAGCATTTTAGTTATGCATTAATTGTTAATGTTTAATTGTACCAAAAAATTGTTAATGTTTAACAGATACATACTCAAAAATCAACAATTCAATTAAGCAAAGGGCCCTACTCCCATAACTCATAACTTATTCATATGATAGATATAAAAAACTAATTTCTAAAGTAAAATTTTAGAAAATTTTAGCCCAAACACCGTTGGATCGGGTACCAGTACTATAGACAAGTGCAGTAAATTTAGTATTTGATTGATTATTTTTTTAAAATTAATTTGCATTGATTTCATAACAAGTATAAAATACCTTGTACGATTTGGTTGAACTAATTTCCAACTAAAATTATCCGAAAATCATAATTTGAGGTAAAAACTTTACTGATACTTAGGTTCTTTTCTATGTGCTTTTGAAGAAATTCAATAACAAATATCGAATTTCATCTTTAAAAGTATTAAACTACGATTTACAACGCTTTCAAAAATGTTATTTTAATATATTATGTCATATCAGGTGTCTCTTACCTGATCAATCTAAAAAGAAATGTATCATTTTTATTTCGTGCCAAGTAAATTCATATAAACCTTGTCTTCCAAGACGTTGGAACCATATTACAAATTGCCTTTGAATTTCCATTCATAATTTCCATTTGAAATATTTTTATTTTTATATATGTATTTTAAAATATTTTTATTTTTCTCCCTAATTACAAATTTTCCCTTTTTCAATTTTTGAATATTATAATTTTCGTCTTTCTTATAATCTTATGTTAAATTTTGATTCCGTCTCTACATGTAAGTTGCAGGAAATAATTACTTCTTCGGAGTTCACGAATCTTGACCAGTTATATCTCGATCCAATAATAATAATACATTTGAACGGTGACAACCCGAAAACAAAAACGAAATAATTAAAAGGTTTTCAAAACTCCACAAATTGTCAAAATATAGTACTACAAAGAAAAGTGACTAATGTTGCAACATTTGAAGAAAATAGGGGTTGGATTGGCCCCCCACCCCCGATGAGGCCCCCTTTTGCAAGGAAAAATTTACAGCATTGTTATGGGGCAGTGAAAATAGTGTGTAAATGGTAACAAGTACACATCACATGCACAGATTTAGCATTACACCACAAATCAATAATAGTGAATGGACCCATTGTATTTTTCATCCGTTTTATGAAAAATTGTACCCCACATCAACATCCCACATTGCTCACCATAATTTCAACCACGCTCCCATAATACAATACTCATCTTTCTTGGAAGATAACTCAATAATGCCAATTGCCAAGCCCACCACTACACTTATATATATATAATATAAGGGATAATAGTAAATAAATAAAGAGGGTAGTTCCAGACACTCCCTCAACAGGTAAAGGAGAAATCACCTATTAAAGACACTGCACGACAGAAAGAAATTTGCGACAATATGTGAGACATCGCACGACAGACAGAACTTTGTAACAGACTTAAATAGGAACAGTGTGTGGCGGCTTCTGACGGCCAATAGGGTTAAATAGTGTCAAGAACAGTGTGTGGCGGCTTCTGATAGCCAATAGGGTTAAATAGGGTCTTGACACTTAGATCGCAATGGCGGAGAACTTTGTAACAGACTTAAATAGAAAACAGTGTGTGGCGGCTTTTGACGGCCAATAGGGTTAAATAGGGTCGTGACACTTAGATCGCAATGACGGAGGAGAAATTGACGATCAAGTTTGTTAAAAAAGTTAATTGTGATATTTTTCAAAAATTAAAGAGACAATCACATTAATTCAAATATTAGGGGTATAAACGCAGTAAGAACCAAAAGATGGGTATCCGAAATTAACCCATAAATAAATGAGAAAATCTTTATAAAGTTGATAAATATAATTCATATAAGAAGATGGTTGTGAAAATTTTGACTTTATATAGCAGATAAATAATATCAAGATTTTGATGATGTATACCCTTTTTACTTTTTAGAGATATTTTAAAAGATTTTCTTTTATAATAGTGTGATATCTTGCAACAAGAACTTATTCATTTTGGCAAGAAAAATCATTATATAAGAGTTTACATGGGAGAAGTGGTCCTAATCTTTCTTTTATAATAGTGTGATGTATGTGCAAATTATGCATATTACACAAACACCCCACTCAAGAGGGTAATTGTTTGCTCAAACTTTCATGTATTCACAAGAATTAGAGATTGCAATTCATATGAAGAAAATGAGATGATACACTAAAAGTGAGAATTGGGAGATAAATGGGCAGAGAGATGGGCTTTTTTTCTTCTTCTTAAAATCCCATTCTCTTATGATTTTATTTCTGTTTTTCAACATATAAACATTATATAAACATTCCCATGATCAGCAAAACCAACCGCCCACCCCCAACCCCCTCCACATACATCTCATTGTCTAAAAGCTTGTAATATATTATCATCTATCAGAATACTTCATTCCCTATGATGGAACACTAACCTAAACTTAGGCTTCAAATGTAAGAGAAACTAAATTGAAAATCAAAGTAAAAACCATTTCAAGGTATATCATGGGCACCACCAGCAGCACAGCACTACTCTCTTGTTCACTTCAAGAATCAGCAGATATGTATTCCACCCTCACATCACAACACAGCTCGATGTATTTTCATCGCTGAACATCGAGTACTGGTCGGTCCGTTCGCCGGGTGGAGCAGGGTAGGGGTAGGGGTAGTGTGGGTAGGGCGGCATGTAGTTGACAGCAGGCGGGGGGCGGGCGTACATCATTGGCTGAAACCTCTCGTTCCCGTTTGCTCGCTGCTGGTTCATCATCATTGCAGCTAGTTGTTGTTGATGGTAAGGGTTTCCGCCCATGTGTTCGGGCCCCATGCTGGGAAAGTGGCCGCCGCCACCACCGGCAGCACCACCGCCACCACCGCCGTTCATGGATGGGAGGCCTTGAACAGCTGCAAGATTGTGGCTCATTGGTAAATTACCCATATTGCCCCCCATTGGCATGTGGCCCATTGGGCCCACACTACCACCACCACCACCATTCATGGCCATCATGTTTAGCATGCCATGAGGCCCATCATTCATTCCACCCCCTTTCTTGGCCCCATTCGCCATAAAATTGTTGATATTTCCGGCCCCACCACCACCACCATTCTTGTTCTGACCGCCGTTTTGAGGCTGCGAACCACCACCGTTTTTGCCACCTTTTCCACCACCTTGATTTTGGTTTGCACCAGCATTATTCCCATTTCCAGCTTTCTTGCCACCATTAGCACTGCCACCACTGCTGCCGCCTCCACCGCCGCCAAGATTCATGTGAACGGGCACATTTCCACTGCTGCCGCCGCCCCCTTTCTTAGCATTAGCACCATTATTACCACCATTAGGAGCACCGCCCTTCAAGAACTGTGGGGGAATATGCTGACCATTCATCATGTTACCACCCATCATCATGTTCGGCATTTGAGGGCCATTGCCCATCATGGGCTTCGGTTTAGGCAGAGGAACATCATCCAAATCATCATCAAGATCATCATCGTCGTAGTCATAGTCGTCTTCATCGTCATCATCATAGTCATCATAGTCATCATCACTCAATCCCTCATCCTCAGGCATGTTGAACTTGACACCTTTCTGATTCTGGTCAATCTTATTGCCGTTGTTGAGAGGCGGCATTTTCCCGTCCTTCATAAACTGCGGTGGCAATTTCAGATCCTGAAACCCTTTCATCTGTTGAAGCTGCTGAAGCTGCTGCTGAAGCTGCTGCTGCTGCTGCTGAAGCTGTGGGTTTTGACCACCCTGAGGAACACCACCTTTCGGTTGGTGGTTTCCGCCACCACCACCGCTGCCGCCACCACCACCACCGTTGCCGCCCTTCTGGGGTTGGCCCTTGTTGTTTCCACCTTTTCCATTGTCAATTTGCAGATTCTTGAACTGGCCATTGAGCTGATTCGGGTTTTTGTTGTTGTTGTTAGGCTTAGGGGCACCCCAAATCTCAGCAAATTTACCATTCTTTGTAAGCTTCTTAATGAGGGTGTCTGGGTGAACATTGCCTGAAACCGTCACCTTCCCAAGCTCTGAATCTATTTTGGTGGTGTAAACACCTACCAGAAAATAAAGATTGAAACTTTAAGCCAATTTCCCAAAAATCAGGCCAAGAAAACCATAAATTGAGAAAAGGGGACATAATTCATGAATAAAGATGATTCAAATTGTACCATCAATCTTCTGCAATATTTTCTTCACTTTGTGCTTACAGCCATCACAGTGAATGTTGACCTTCAGAACGCAGGTCTGGAGATAACAAACACAGCCAGAGAAGATAAAAACAGAGTAAAGTTCACAACTTTATCACATACTCAAGAAACCATAAACACAAAAAACCGAAGCTAATTGCGAGAGAGAAAAATCAAACCTTTGCTCTTAATGAAAAACACTTACCTAATTGAAGTTAACTGGAGAGAAACAAAGAAAAGAGATGCAAGAAAGAGGCAGAGGAGTAATGAATGCCATTAAAAAAAACGTTTTGAGTTCAGAACAAGCAAAAGCCCATAAAGCCAAAATGCACACACAACACACACTCACTCCCTCACAACACACACATTTTCAGAGTTCAGACACATGAAAAGAATGAGAGAGAGAGGGAGAGAGACAGAGAGAGATACCTGGATCTTCAAGAACTCTTCTTTACTCATCTTCAGCCACTCAAACCGCAAGTTATAGCAAACTACAATGAGAGTGAAATCAAAAGGGATAGATCTGAACAAGATAAACACTCACACAGCCTCTCAGAAACACACACAGAGAGAAGCAAAAGAGAAAGAAATGCTTAGAGTCGGTTGTTGGACAAACATTAAAACTCCTCCCGAGTGTTCTGCTTTCCTCTATTTCAGAGTTAAGAGAGAGAGAAGAAGCAATGTATGTGTGTGCGAGTGCGAGAGAGAGAGAGAGAGAGATTACTAAACAAACAAAATGCAGACTGGCACAGAAGAAGGGGGTAACAAAGGGGGTGGTGGGGGTTGTCACACTCTCACTTCCTTGGTTTTGGGGCTTTATTTATGGGGTATTTTTCATTACTCATACATTTTCTGCCATTGTTATTAAATTTAGTGTCTTCTCAAACTCCATAAACAGAGAAGGGATAATTACACCCCAAGCCCAAATATAATATATTTCCTGTTGAGACTTCAGAATTGAGATATGGCTTCTTGGGCTGTGTGGCTTGGCTTTATATAGGGTTTGGCTTGGCTTAACTCCCCCATGGTTGACTTCACTCAACTCTTAACTATGGTAAGTCTGAATAACAACAACAAAATCTGATAATATTTCTGCATTTATTACCAGCAGATGTGAAGAAGGAGAGTTCCTTGTCAGATTTTCCCCCCTCTAAAAATTGGTTGATGTAATAAATTCCACTCATTTATTGTCAATATTATTACATGTTTCCTCACTACAGATTACTGCAATTGGACATCATATTTCTTGAAGTCAAAACTAGCCATTAATCTTGTGAAACTAGATTGATTCAATCCTATAATCCAGCTTTTTTATTTCAGTAATATGATATGTACAATCACCATAATGCCATAATCCCTTCAAGATTTGAAGTTTTTTCCAAGATTAATGAGGGATTTCATGGTTGTGGGGTTTTTTTGTAATTTTAGTATGATGGGATTACAAATTGTGTGAACTTGTAATCTCAAAAGGGGTTTAATGAAATTTTCTATTGGGGGGTTTGTGGAATCTCATGGGATTTTGACATATTAATAGTGATTATTTTGTCATAATTTTGGTTAGAAGCTTTTTGAAGCAACTTAATTGTATTTGACCTTGGAGTATTTTGTGCAATTTGATTTATGATTAAGGGTTTTACATTAAGACAAAATATAATTCAAATGACTAAGATTTTGCAAATTTTTCGGTTATTTTTGGTCAAAGAAGGGAGTATAAGATTACTTCATTTGGATTTTTCTTGAATTCTACATGGTTATCCAAGCCTTAAACAATTATGTCATTATCCTGTCATAATGGTGCAATATATGTTTCTTTTTATTTTTCTTTTTTTTAATAGGAAATAAATTGAAATTATCAGGTATAGTAGTCTTAAAACACATATTTTTTCATTATTTATCTTTTATGATGCACGAACACGAATGTAACAATACAAATACGGCTATAAAATTCTTTTTTTTAGAAATTTTCAAGTGAAAAGTGTCCAACATAACATGGCGAAATGATAGTTTTAAAAGTATCCGTGCATTAGAATTTGCCTCACAAAGAAATGGATTAATAATCGTAAATAGATTAATAGTTTGTTAAATAGGAGATTTTTTCTTTCTAAAATAAGCATATATATAGAGTTATATTATAAACAAGAAAATGATCAAATTTTATTTTTTTATGAAAAAAAAAAAACGAATTTAAATAATTTAAGATATTAAATATTTCACTTGTAAGAAGTCAAATAGAACTTTACTTGTCCATTCCACAGCCAAAGATCTTTCCCTTGCCCTAACTTGCTTTGTCATGATCAATCCTCGGTTTTGAATATTGATTTCCTGCGCACAAACACAGAAATATTAGATTTCAGCACCTAAATTTTAGGGTTCATAAATCACTTTAAGGCAAATAAATTATCGGGCCAAAAAGTTTAGGTAAACAATGCCTTAATTGTATATATAGAATAGAAACAAATAAAAATAAAACATTTTGCATTTTAAAAGGAATATAAATTGTATTTTGCTTTACCTAAAAGTTTTGTACGCTACGAGGACGATCCTTCGCCGGCCTTCCTTTAAATGGTTAGAGAACGGTGACCGTGAAAAAAGAGCTACATTATACGGGTTTATATAGCGACATAAACGGACTAAAATTACAAAAATCTCGCATATTTATTATTAATATTTAATGAAAACCGGTACGTTGTAATCGAATTAATGAAATACATAAAAACGACGAAATCATAACACGTAACATAAGTATTATAAATGTGAATTTCCGTGCAAGCAAATGAGTAAATTCTTATCATATATATATAGTTTTAATTTTCATCAAAAAAAATATATAATTTTAATAAATTTTTTAATAAATAATTGAAAAATACACTTTGAAGATAAATTCGTAAATATTTTCTTCAATTTGTGTAACTATGTATTCTTGCTAATTATATCTAGCCATTTCTTTATTTTATTATAAAGTTTCAATTTCAATAACTATAATTAAAATTTTTGAAAAGCACTATAACATATTTAACGTGTGAATGAATAGAGTTAAATAAACAAAAATGTTAATTATTAATTCATGCTTGGAGTATGAAAATAAATTGGAAGATGTAGTACGTACTAGGAATTAAAGCATAAAGAATAAAGAATAAAGAATACAACCATACAACGTTAGAGTTACGTTGCACGTGCACCTATTAAGCGTGTATCAATGCTTGAATACATCAAGTACAACCTCAACTATGTCCTATAAATATTAATTCTATTGTAATCAAAAGGTGGAATCGTCCACCTCAAACGTCTCCACATTCTGACCTGATAGAATTATGAGAGGGGTAATTATTCTTTAGAGAAACGGTTTCGTGTCTGGTGCGCAGAAGAAATCATCACATTGAATAAAATCCTCACATTATTGTTGTCAGGACTCAAACCTGAGACCTTACATTCAATTACTTTCTTGAAAACCAGTTAAGTTATCCGTGCGGGTTTGATTCTATTTATTTGTCGAGTTACGTTCGTGTTAAATATCGTATCCATATTTCTTATATAATAAATTTAAAAAAATATTCATATTAACATATCTAATGGATATTTATACATGTATATACAAAATGGGAATTAGAAAATGTTCGATTGCCGCTTAACTATGGAGTTCTTGGTGGTCCAGCACCTCATGTATAATTAGTATTTAAACGTGACTTCAAAAGTTAGGCAAAGTAGCTAGTAGTAAGAGTTATACACTGTCTATAGATTAGGGTAACTAATCTAATTTTGCTAATTGAGGATAATTAATATATTCATGAACGACATTGTTTAATTGCTAATCACCTCGCATAGAGTCGATTAAGATTAACATGATGTATGAAAATAAGTGAAGATCCAAAGTTAAATAAGTGTTTTTCGTGCTTATTTGATATCTTTGATACACAGAGCTTCGAAAATATAATTTTATTGTGTTACATGTATCAAATTTTTATATCGGATATCATATTAAAAAACTTTCACATAAAAAAATCCAAGGAAAGAAATGTATATTATCGCATCTATATCATGTCATGTTAAAATCTATGTATTTATGTTCACATGTCACAACTTGATATCGACCCCTTTAAGTCTACTGCCATAAGAGAAAAGGTATAGCTTACAGGTAAAATGATGCTATTGATTCTAATTTAAATGTAAATATTATTTCAAAGTATGGTAATTTTGGAGTAAAGTGAGCCACCATATTATTATTATTATTTTGCTATTGAAATACCAAAATATGTTCCAAAACATCGGTCGATAAAGGTTGATTCATGTGATTGTGAGTTTATTTTTTAGAGTAATAATTCGAGTTCGAATCCCAATTGAAAGTGTGTGTTAAAAAAAAAAGTGTGTGTTATTCCTTGTATTTTTGTTATTGTTCCTCTTGATGTTCAATAATATTCCCCTCTGAGGGTTTGAGTTTAAAAAAAAAAAAAAAAATCCTAAGCATCGAAATATGTGTTAATAACGGGGTTGTAGGTTCAAACTTCGTGAATATGGTTATTATTTTAATTTTATATGAACTTATTTCCGTCGAGTAAATAGTAGTTTCTGATAATTATTTAGTTAATAGGGGATTGGTCCAAGTGGTTTTCTGCAGGACAATGACCCAAGTTTGAATCTCAATTGGTGTGTGTTAAAAAAAAAAAAAAAAGTTTCTGATAATTATTTAAAACACTAGGTAAAATGCTAAATTAATCCGGTAAGTTGTTTTTTTTTTTTTTTTTTAGTTCAGTTGGAATCTTATTTTGTAATTAGGTCCTATAATTTTTAACATTATGTAATGTTGGTTCGATTTTTGCTGGAGAATCAATTTCTCGCCCGAATTATCTAATATCTATATGGCAATCACGTCAGCAACATGAATTAAGAAAAATGCTGACTCAAAAAATGTAAAATTGGTCCTATAAGTTTTCCATTTTTGACAAATTTAATCATGTTCTTATTATAATTTACAATTAGAGCACATAACTTTTAAAATTTTACAACGTATGTTTGGTTTTCAACGAAAAATTAATTTATTCATGTAAACATTTTCGATAATAAATTAATTATCTAGCGAAAATCCAACATACATTACAAAATTTTGAAAGTTATAGGTTTTAATTTCAAATGATAATACATATAGGACTAAATTTGTCAAATGAAAACTAACAAGGCCAACTTTTATTATTATTATTTTTTAGTTAGCAATTTTTCCAATTTATTGAGTCAACATTTTCTCCCAATTTATATTGGTGATGTGGCTGCCAGCCTGCCATATAGACATTTTCGACGATAAATTAATTTTGCGACAAAAATCAAACCAACATTACAAAAAATTTTAAGTTGTAGGCTTTAATTGCAAAACAAAATTCCAATAATGAGATGAAATTACCAAAATGGATAAATTACAAGACCAAATTTATATTTTTATCAAAACATTATCACCTCAAGTAATAAGCCGATCAACCTAAATAGACTTATTTTTCTTGCCAATTTTCGTGAAAAATTTACACTATTGCCGGTTGATATATCATGACCTATGATGCACGGATACGGACACGGCGACACGGACACGACACTACACGGATACATCGACACGGATTTTTTTTTGAATTTTTCACGTGGGGAGTGTCGGACACGGTGTCCGACACGACACGACACGACAAAATGATATTTTTAGAAGTATCCGTGCATCATAGATCATGACAATCGAAATTATAGATCTATACTATAGTTCTCATGGTATGAAGTACAGAATAAATAAATAATTACAATTATTGGTAATTTGGAGCCCCAAACTCTTTTGAAATAAATGAGTCCGGACGACATCTATGATGTTTTGGATATGAATACAACATAAGATGTATAGATATGATGATATTATTTATTTTTTTAATTTTTTTAATAAATATATCTAATATAATACAATATGATAAAATAATATTTTTATAAATATACCTTTATTAAAGGCGAAATTGGTGATAAAACTATACTAAAAAGTTTATAAAAAAGTCAATTATATTTGGCGGAACTTGTGAAAACATCACCCACGGCAAATGATGATTTATACACGAGAAATAACTTTTCATGATTGTCCTAAAAAAAAACATGTAAACCCATGTTGCTTACTTACCAAAATATTGTTAGGATGTTGATTTGACATAAAGGGCATATATTTGAATCAAAATTAAAAGTATTTTTACTGATCATTAAGGGAAAACAAGTCGACTTAAGCCATCACATTCTAAATTATAAGTTAATTAGCTGAGTTTTCTATTTCTTTTATTATGACTTTGAAGTCGATCAGTCAGATAATTAAAATGTAAAATGCAATTTTCTTTTTTAATACTTACATAGTCAAGACTCATACACGAACTCTTCAATTAAATTAGCATAATGTCTCAATCAATATTAAATTCTGTTGATTGTAATGAGCAATTGTAGATGTGTGAATCTTGCCATAAATTGATTTTTTTTTTTAATGAAATCTAAAAAGTGAAATGAGTATTACAAAAGTTTAACTTATGGGATCAAAATTTATACCGTCCCTAATTTATATATTAATACTATATTCACCCTCATTTTGTATATCATTTCTCCTTCTTTTATGATTTGACTTTAACACTTAAGTCCGTTCTTATTTATAGATTTTAATTTCTTATCGTTCTGTGTTTCTTAATCGGTTAGATTTTTGTAATTCATTCTTATCGTTACCTAATTATTGATGTTGGACACTACAGGAGAGTCGTAAGCATTATGCATTCCGTTGTTCATCAATTCATGTGCTCATAGGTGAACTGATCATTGTTCCCTCATTTCTAACGGGGCCTTTAAGTGTGTCCCCAACATATATATATATATATATATATATAGAATCATGATACAATCTAAATAAAATTCAAATGTTGTAACTAAACATAATTGTGCATGGGATCAATCATGGTAGCCAATCTTTGTACCAGAATTGTTGACTTGCATTTGAAAAATTCATGCACCTGAGTCGTTTTGGAGTGATCCTTTTCTTTTGACTGAATTCACCACTTTTTTCCGGATTATTCTGATAAAGTTTATTTACCTCTTATGCCTATTGCCAAAAGCATTTCAATTCACCCCTTTTTGCATCACATTACACCTATATTTCACCTAACTAAAACCCCCCAAAATTGCACCTACATTTTACCTCAAATCATACCTGCTTTTTTGCATTCCAATGGGCACACCTTATGATTATATCAACTATTTTCCTTTCTTCTTCCCTTTTCATTTCCAAACGGGACGTAATTAATCAGATTAGTTCGTGAATTCCCTTCAGTCCCACATTAATAATCAACTCGAATATTTGGATAGAGGGTGCAAGAACATTCAAATTTGTGTTTTGATGACATTTGCAGTACTAGAATCAAATACGAGACATCTAGTTTCATTTGATACAATACCAGGGCACTTATACATGTAATAATTGACCTAATGAATACAAGGGACAATAGTTAGAGGGCAAATTAAAGAAGTAATTAGAAATGTTGGTAGAGTTATTTCCTCTAAGTTTGCACCCTTTCTTTATGTAAGTTAATGAGTATTGTCGTTCTTAAAAGGCTAAACCATGATGAAACCCTTGTGCTTTTGTCCTTACACTTTGTGTATTCTTGGTTTGAAATTAAGGTACTCTTTTGTGGGCATGAGGGACACTTTTGGCCATAAAGGAAATGTGAAAATACCTGCAAAAGAAACTCCAAACAACTTGTCATTCCCACTATAATAATTCACTCCCACTTTTGGATATTATTTATCTAATTTTTTCATGGATTTTCTGGCTAATTTGATGGGCTTTTTTTCTTACCTTTGCTTATTATTCACTCAAAAGATTTTAATCTCACCCCTTAAGGTTTTATATCTGCACTTTTGCCCCTTTTTTGTAACATAGAATGTGGATTTTTTAAGGTTTATTATTGATTCGTTTTAATCTTTAATGCATAGACACTTTTAAAAATATCATTTGGTCGTGTGGTGTCGAACACTCGTGTTGGAATCTGAATCCGATACTCTTCACGTGAATTTTTTTTAAGAAAAATCCATATTGTTATTGTACATATCATCTTATCCGTATTTGTGCATTAAATTTTAATTGAGGGGCCATGATCATTGAAAGGGATGTGAAATTTCAGTTTTTTGATTGGTAATTATATTTGACTTATGGGGGTGATTAGGGTTTTCGAGATTATGGATTTTGTTATTAATTAAACATATGAAGTGAAGGAAATCATTTCTCGTGACTCATTGGCTTTAATAATTCATGTTTGCATCTTGAACTTGACAGTGTTAAAAATCATGCCTTTTTTCTTGACTTTGAAGAAAAGGGAGGAAGAATATTCGGCACACTGTAACAGACAGATTTAATCGTTCAATTATACATCGATATCATTTTCAATTTATTGTATTAAATATCAGTTTTTGAGTACGTCTGCCCAGAAATTGTACTCTTTCACTGTTGTTTGAAAAAAAAATCGTCGCGAAAGTTGATTTTATAAAATTAAAATTAATTTTATAAGACTAAATTTTGTTATCTTCCCATGCAAACATTAGTAAGAATATTTTACTTTGACATTTCTGCATTGTAAAATGAGCGAGGGTCATGGTAGGCATAATTGTGCATATCCACGGGCGTACGGATGTGTTTGTACCAAGAAATATCTCATCACTCAAGATAATAATAATAATAATAATAATAATAATAATAATAATAATAATAATAATGCAGTTTATTCCCCTTTCCAAACATATTAAAGCAGAATATTTAAGGATCATAACTTATATATTTTCAAATTACATGCTTGGTTTGATATTTTTCTTCACAGTAATCGATACTTGTTTCATTCAAAATCATTTAAACTCGACCTTATCACAATCGAATTAGATATTTTCTTGGCCGTAAACTATACCTATTTCATACAGAAACACTCAAACTCGACCTTATAAGAACCAAATTTGATATTTTTCTTGGCCGTAAATCGTACTTGTTTCATTCAGAAGCACTCGAACTTGAGACCTCTGATCGGATTTAAAATTCCAACGGCAAAATTTGAGAGTTTGGATTCACATCCTTGAGTTTTCACTTTAGATCGGGAATGAATGTTGTGCTTGAAAATAATGAAGTTGTTTTGCTAATTATGTGCAAGTATTACATGTGAAGCCACATGACTGAGATGGTTGATTGATAGGGAGATGAGAACTATACATTGATGGGATCTCTCTTCAAAAATATCCAAACCTTTGTCCCTTGCATTTCCTACTAGAACTTCCCAAATCATCTTCTTTAAGTTTTTAATCCTAGAATTTACTATTTTTTCAGGAAAAATAACAATTTACTTAAAACTTTACAATGACCAAATCTCATGGATAATTTCTTGTGCTTTTTTAAAAAAAAAATTTCCTCTACAATTATTGTCGAACTCAATCCAAGAATCATACGGGCATGGGTCACCGGTTACTGGGACAGAGCCAAGATTTGTGTTGACAGGAGCCGAACAGAAGGGAATTAGTTTTGAGGGGCGACGAAGGCAACTCCCGTGGCTGTTAGCCATACTAAGGCCCGTATTTTACACTAACCAGCATACCGAATATATTGTTACATAGTCGAGTCACATCATAAACCAACACACCATGTATGGACTTCGATGATTGCCTAAATTATGCGTATGCAATGTTTCATCATCAACCCTGGAACAAAAAATTAAAGCTGAAGATAAATGTACCTGCGCAGGGCAGGAGAGGAAGGAGGGGGTAGGGGGGAGACATTTGGCATCTAAATGTCAGCATTTTACTTTATGATATATCATCGTATTGCTGTCGAAAAATTATTTTAGAAACTCGAATCTAGCCCGTACTTCATGTGGGGTGGGAGTGCGTGGGGGGCGTCCCAGATCATGTGTTTCTCAGAAGTCTGAAGTAAAAAAGATTCAAGAAAGATGAAGAACTGAAAGCAATGTGCAACACATGTAAATGAATGGTCCCCTGGAAGTGACCATGCAGGGAAGCAAGAAAACAAAGTTTGATAATGTTTCTGAAACACATTTTGTATTTTGTGTTCACAACAAACCTGCTCTTCAATCTCTACCCAAATTTCCCTACACATGCCAGGTTTTTATCTCCCATTGCTAACTTCTATAGCAAATACACTTTTCCAGCACATCTTCTTTTGGCCGTTAGGACAGCTAATAATAGAATAATACCGACAAAATTATCCCAACAAAACAAAAAAGAGCACAGTGCAATGATATCAAGCATCAAATGGTTTCATATAGATGTACAGTTCAAAAAATGAAGCCGTGAATGTGGGGTGGGGTGAAGGGGTCATATTCAAGCAAAGAAAGAAGTGTTCTGAAGGTGTAAGCAATCTATATCAATGACTATATAGTGTACACATGTGACTAACAATACGGAAACCTCACTGGAAAGATTCAAGATATCTATAGTCTAATCCAGGATTCTACTGCAGAGAAGAAACACGAACCACAAATATTGACAGTTGAATTAATTTGAAAATATCACAATCTGAAACCGAATAGTCGACAAACTAATGTGATATGATCATTTATGAAGGAATTACCGAGAGAGGATACTGATCCATACTTTCAACTTTGATCTCCAAGAGTGATTCGATAATTTCTCTGCAGATTGGGCATTTGTTTGATTGAAGCCTCAGTGCCTTTGCACAGGTGCTGCACATACACTGGAAAACACGGTATGTTGTATTAAAATAAGGACTCATAATTAATAAGGGTACTGAAAAGTAAACTTAAGCATTACAGTGTAAGAAAAGTAGAGGGAAATGGATTCTTTCTTAATATGGAATTTTCCGCAAAAATACATTTATAAGCTATAAAAAGGAAGATTACATATCACTTCTATAACCATGTTTATGAGTTATGTGTAATAACTAATAGTATTGATACAGCCACAAACATGTACTTTTCCATCGCGATTATGTGTACTCCTATATATTTCTATCAATACGTCCGATGCATTTCTTGCAAAATTCCTCTATTATTTTACAAATAGTTGTTCTATACAAAAATAGACATATTATATCTCTTTATCATATTTACTTTCATATTGGCATAAACTAACATTTTTTATTCCCATATCCAAGTATTCCCAGCAGTAGCTCACTCACTCCCAAATAAAAGAAAATCGTCAGCAAACTATTTCGTGAAATCACAACGGAAACATTTCA
This sequence comes from Lantana camara, assembly GCA_037501455.1. Classification (NCBI taxonomy): domain Eukaryota; kingdom Viridiplantae; phylum Streptophyta; class Magnoliopsida; order Lamiales; family Verbenaceae; genus Lantana; species Lantana camara. The sequence continues at coordinate 124,261,437 of CM074857.1, forward strand.
AAAAGAATTCACAAAGTATATGTATTTCTATCAAGCAATGCTTTTAACATATTTCTTGCCTGTGCTTGAGCTCAAATTTATAGAGTCATCAAGCTTCTTTTATATTTTCAAAGTCTCATCTCAAACTATGCTCTGTTATCTAAATATATTTTTAAAAAAGTTGAAAAAACAAATAATTTATGATCTTTTCCTTACCATATGTCTGCAAGGAAGCACAGCAATATCCTTCGGTTCGGTCATGCAAATCACACACTCTTTCCCAGATTTTCCTAATCCATAAATCTCCCGCAATTCATAGCAAACATCATCAGACCACAGTAACTGCCTGATTACTTTAGCAGTAAACTGCCCCTCAGGAATTTTTACCACAACAACCTGAGTTATCTGCATCTGTGACAACGTGTGTGGCAAAAGATAGCTTCTATCATGAACCATGTACGGGGACGGACAGGTGTCAGCAGATATTACAATTGGAAACATATCATGTCTGGATAAAGGGCTGGAAATAGTATCCAATGCAAAAAACCGTAAGTCGATGCCTGTTCCTGAGGGCTGTCTAAATTCTTGATGAAGTCCTTTTCTGAAAGGGACTTTTATGGGAACATAGGTGTCGGGAAATAATGGAGCAACTCTGCAGTTGGCTTCTTCCTTGGCAAAGTAACAAATTGTGATGCTGTTGATTAGAAAGCAATGGAGATTAGAGAAGCCCAATTCAAAAACTGAAAAAATCGGTCACTTACATGAAATATGTGCCAAATTTATCAGAAGAGGGTAAAGAGCATCGAATGCGGACTGTATACATGAGAAAATGATTGTTGAGAATTGAGATGCATATAAATGCTCTTCAACTTCTTGTAGTCAATGGAGGATAAAACAGGGTAGACAAATGCAAGAAATAGTATCAGACAAGCTCTAAAATGCAATAAAATTTTTGGAAATTGACGCCTAACCCCAGCACAAGGTTGAGATTCCACCATTACAAGCTCTAGTATCGAGTTTGATCGAGTTTGTGTGAGATCTAATTCATATTCACAGATAGTTTCTTACTAAGAAATTGTAAAGTTGTTAACTTTAAATCCTATTATTTTACCACCCCCCACAAACAAACAAAAAAAGAAAGGAAGTTCAGAGTTCAGACAGACAGCGATGGAAGACAGTAACAAACAAAAAAAGAAAGGAAGTTCAGAGTTCAGACAGACAGCGATGGAAGACAGTTAAGGGGCACAATCATTACAACTAACTCAGAAACCATGATCTCCAGTTTAAAAGGATTCAATTTGAATATTCAAGAAACAAAGCTACATCCTTTCATTCAAAAAAAAGGGGGCAGTCGCGAATAACTCCCATCAGTTTGGAATATTTTTACTTAACTCCCCATAAATTTATACTACATTATAGGATATAAATACTGCATTAGAACGTTTTTGTACTACATTATGTGAAAATCAAACAACATATTTTGAGAGTTAGAATATATTTATAACACTTTTTAATACAACATATTAATAAATTTATACTACGTAATAGGATATAAATACTGCATTATCTCATATTTGTACTACATTATGTGAAATTTATACGTGGGGATTAAGTAAAAATATGATGCCCAATGAGGGATTTATCCCACATTACCCCTCAAAAAATGTCATGTCAAAAGCGATATAGTCAATGATTGTAGATGATAATTAAGGTAAACAAGAAAACATCACTGCTGGAATCATAAAACAACAAAAAGAAGGAAATAAACAAGCAAACGAGAAATAAGAAAAAAATAAAGCACAATTCATGTGCTCGACTAAGGTATCAAGTTCACAAGCATGAACTTTTAATAGGAACGTAAACGAGTAAGCCATGAATGGCACTGATTTACAGCCGATTGCACGAGTAGAAATGTAATAACTTTAGATCAATTTATGAAATAAAACAAAACCTTGATCACACCTACTCTTCCAAGTATTCTCAAATACGAAGTTTCAACATATACAGCAGTACAATAGCAAAGATGGGTTGCTTCGGACACCATTGCCAATCAGACCACTATTCACAATGCCACATGTTGCTCGAAAGGTCTCTCAGCAAAGTATAACAAGCATAGTAGATACATTTACGGCTCCTTTTCTTCTAATATTTTTCCGGTAATAAAAGTGAATCCTAAGAAAGGTTTCTTTAAGGCCTCTACCAATCATATCTACCAAGAGGCAGTTGTCCATCTAAACCGACCATATTCAAACAGCATAATTTCAGTTTTCTTGATTACCAAATGTGAAATTTCCCAGAAAACATTGTCAAATTGCCTCAAAATCTGTTGAACACAATTCAATCTACAGTGTAAGCGATCGAACAGTTTGTACCAACATCAAGTAAACTAATTAGCAACCATCAAAAACAACTACAGCCCAAGTAAATTACAACACATACGAGCCCATCAAAGTAAACCAAACAGCCCTAATCAACAATCACACAAACCACGCATACCGCACCCAAAATTCTCACCTTCCATCAACCAAAGCATCAAAGACAAAGGAAACCAAGTAATGATCCGGGTTCATCTCATCCCTCTCAAGCCTCAACGAATCCTTATGCACATTGACATCACTGTTCACAACTCTCGCCCGCTTCTGCTCCCCACAGGGCGACCCCGCCACCACCCGCGGCGCCGGCATCGCCTGCTGCAGCTCAAATTGGCCAAAATAAGGCTGACCCACAAGAGGGTTGGCGTGATTACACACAGTGTAGGCACTGGAAGTGTAGTAGGGGTAATACACAGAGGAAGAAGACGAAGACGAAGACGAAGAAGAAGAAGAGTGCGCAGCGTAAGGAGAAGGGTGCATAGTGTAAGAGGGGTAGTAGTCGAGGGGGTGGAGGGGAGCGGGGTAGGGGTGGGTGGGGGTTCTTCTTCTGGTGGTGGTGCTGAAAGAAACCCCCATTGTTGGTGTTGTTGAGGTGTGTGGGAATTGGGGAAAGGAGAAGAAGGTGGAAATGGAATTGGTTCAGAAACAAATGCAAGTCCAATTTCATGTTTTTCTTTCATTCTTTCTTGGAGAAAAATTATCCCTTTTTCTTTTGGGGACTGAATTTATGAGATTACATTACATTTATATATAAAGAATCTTATTTATGTAATTACAGGTGTCATCTGCACACACTCCACATTCCTCATTTAGGTCTTCTTTGGTTTCCGTTTTTCTTTCGGGTCCTTCGGAAAGTTATCATGTACGGATATTTTGAAAAATATTATTTTGTCATATTGTGTTGTCCCAGATATTTATACACATCCCTCGTTTAGGTCTTTTTTGGTTTCTGTTTATCGTTCCGGTCGTCGGAAAAGTTATGGTGCACGAATATTTTGAAAAATATTATTTTGTCATATTGTGTTGTACCGTATATTTATATTATATATTGTATCCGATGTTTCTCACATAAAAAAATCTTTAAAGAAAAATTTATATCCTTGTTTCCGTATTACGTCGTATTGTATCTATATCGTTGTATCTATATCTATACATCATAATCGAAAATACATCTCGAACTTTGAGACAACTTACCAACTCTAGTAGATTAACATTCCTAAAAATATTTTTATGTTTAATTATATCGTATCTGATATTTGTGTTGAATATCATGTCGAACACTCGTATCCAATATCGTGTTGGATATTTCTTACAAGAAAATTTTCGGAAAAAAATCGTATTGTCGTATCCGTATTATATTGTGTTTATTTTATCATGTTTGTATCTACGTATAATAATGATTTATCAGTGTAATACAATTTATCTAGTTCTTTTTTTTTTATTATTATTTTTTATTAGTGTTGTCTGATAAATATTTCGACAGTCCAAACAGATGACCAATATAAAATAGTTTATGTAGTTCTTTGCATTAGAATGAGCATTGTATTTTAAAATTAGTTTTGAGCAACTTGATGAGGTGGATTAAGATAATTTGATTACGATTTTACATTATTTGATGATGGTAATGCAAGAAAATTAGCATTATTATTATGTTAGTCCAATACTAGAATTGGATTCTAAGTTTGAGTAATATATTACAGTGATCCAAACGATCCAAAAATCTGATTACTGGTCTTGAATTTTATTATTAATAATAATGGTAATGGGTCATTATTCCCCTTTTTGAAGGTTATAAAATTTTCAATTACTAATTAGGTTAATCATATTCTTGTTAATCGCATTAAAAAAAAAAAAAAGAGCAACTCTAATGTAGATTATGGTCAGTCAAACACGTTTTATAAATTATAATTGTTAAGTAATCGACATGAATTTTAGTAAGAGTGATCAACCAAATAATAAATATAATATATTTTACACATAGTTAGTTTCGCCAAATAGTCTTCATTAGAAATTTTCATATGGCTTTTCTTTTGGATGGAATGTTGAAACAAAATTTTTGTTTCACTTTTGTCACATTTATTTAATTTTTAAAGAGACTGACCAAATGATTAATGGATTCTAATAGCAATTATTTTAGAGTTATAACTCATGAATAATTAAAATAATTAAATCAAGAATTTAGGATAGAGCATTGTACACAAGGTTCGTGCAACATCCTTTTTTGTACACACTTATTTACTCCCTCTTTTTTTATAGCTAGACTAGATTAGGTCGTCTGAAATTATATATAGTTAGGTCAATTTTGAAAATTATTGCATGTTAATTATATGGAAACCAACACCGATATAATAATATAGACCGTATACAATGTGTATATGACAATATAATTTTTTTTGTCACGTAATAAGTGTCAGACGTAATATTTTAATTTAAATATCTGACAAATATGACACGAAAAGATGAAGTATCCGTAAATCTAAACATGATACTAATATTATTTTTGTTTTTTTAATTTTTCTCTTTAAGTTATGGCGAAAAGCCATTGATTCTTCTTCATTAGTTGTAATGCACCGAAGTATTAATTAATTTTGGTTTGGCCACAAAATTAAAGTAGAAAATAGTGGTCGTTGGGAAGCATGATGTTGTAAAAGAAGCAAGCAAAGCAATAATCCATAAAAAGCCGTGTTTAATTTAATTAATTTCTTATCCATAACGGAAGAGATTATGATGGTCTATTTTTATTTATTGGTAATATTAATTTAATCTAATGTTATTTATTTATTATATCATAAGTACATAAGTACCGTGTACCTTACCATTGAATAAAACAGTACTTAATAGGTACCTTACCATTGAATAAAACAGTACTTAATAGGCATGAATTTACTACGAATTTATGTGAACGAATTCATGAGAAAAATATGATTAACAATGAATTATCACGTAAAAAACGGGGAAAAAATGGAAAAATATGACAAATTACGTAAAAATTGTCGCCGATTATATGTATTTCGTAATTAAACCTAGCAATGTCAATGGATCAGATTTTAATTCGAATTCGGTCCAAATTTGATTCGAATTTTAGTATATCCGTTCGATAAAAATGTCTGATGGATTATATCCGATTATAAATATTCATTATCCGAAATAAATAGATCGAATATGAAATTAAGGAATCTGAATCTAATTTTATATATAATATTTAATTAAATAAATTACTTACTAGTACATAATATTAAGAAAATTAATTAAAATTAAAATTTTCACATATTTATCGTTTTAAACAATAATAAAGTTTGAATTGTTTACTCTAAAATGATATATTTTCTTTTATTAATAAGCTTAGATTAATCTATTTTGAATAAATATAAACAAAATCATAAAACAATCCATTAAATAGCAATTATTTATTAGATATTATGTAATTACATTTATTTTTTTACATTAAATTTGTTATTTTAAAAATTAGATTATATTGTTAATAGGATCTTTTATAGGATTGGAATCCGGTTATTGGGTTTTCTTATCGGATTGGAGTCCGGAATCTCCTAATTCGGTCGAATCCGACCCGTTGGCAGCCCTAATTAATCCTTGTGTTATGTCCGTAAATTATGTTACTACAATTTCATCGATGACAAATTAAAATAATGTGTAAGTAATCACTATTTAGATTTAAAAATAGTCGAGGAACAAGTAACAATCTTCTTTAAAAAAATACAATTAAATTCTGAAATGTGTGCTAAAATTAGGGGTGTAAACGGATAATAAATGGAGCGGATGCGCAGTATCCGAATCCGAATCCGAATCCGTTTAACATATCCGTATCCGAATTCGATGGATATTATCTGAATATCGGATTATCCGTATCCGTGAGGATATCCGATTAGTGAGTTATCCGATATCCGAATTCGAATCCGTTTATTTGTTTTACATATATTTTTTAATAAAAAATAATAGATTGAAATTTCATAACACAATTAAATATTAATATAACTAACTATAAATATATTAAATCTATACACATTAACTCATAAGTATAATATATAATTTATAATTTATGTTTACAATAATTAATGGAGTTTATTATTACAAATAATATGATATACGTTTACTGTTTTTTTTTTTATTTATAATTCTCAAATAATTATATAATGTGTAAATTAATATATGTTTCATCAAGCTATAAAAAATATATAGATATATATTTTATCAGATACAGATTACGGATATATCTAACGGATGTATAAACGGATCGGATGTTAAACGGATCGGATGTGTCATTACCATATCCTTATCCGTTTATAATTCGGATGTTTATAATCGGATACGGATAATATCCTCTTTGAACGGATACGGATAATATCCTCTTTAAACTAATTCGGATACGAACGGATATCGGATTTTCGGATATCCATTTACATCCCTAGCTAAAATATGCATTCTACGGCACTTCATTGGTGGACTGATTTAATAAAAAAGTGATTGTTTGGATATGCCGGCAATTTTGGATGATATCTCAATTACCGTAGCAAAGCTCCGTAGAATTAAAGAGGATCTTTATAATGCTTGGGATAAAGAGACTCAAGAAATCATGATGGAAATAAATTATTATTTTTAAAATACATGCACACCTAAATAGGATTTGAACCTGGGATTTACTTTAAAAAATGAACCTATTAACCACTTTGATCAACCCTTATTGGCTCATGAAGGAAATAAATTTTAAAACGATGACAATCCTCTTAAATAGTCTTATTTGACTTAAATCTTTTTTTAGAAACTTGCTTACACTTTGAGAAATGAGAATGCGTGTGCAAATGCTCTGACACACAGATTCATGAGATGCAAGATATGACGTTATTTGACAAGCCTAACAGGAATGTTACGATCCTTTTAGTGCTTAAAAATGAATCAAAAATTGGAGTTTTTTATGTGTGATTTTGTGCAACCATAGGGAAATTGGAGACTGCACAACCCATTTCTTTACCTGGTCCAAGACCACCTTCTCCATTTCACAAGCAAAGTGATCCTTTGAAGCTCAACAAAAGCCCCACTAATATTCCACTTGTCTATTCATAATCGCTTTTGGCTCTTAGTTTAAGGAATCAGAACTTGGAAAGAAATTCTTGAAACATCCTTAATTATATGTACTGAATGTAGATTTCTTTTTAATATTAATGTCAAAAGCTGTCCTTTTTTTTTTTTTTTTTCCGAGTTTGGATGCCGCAAAGACTCGATATGAGCACAGTATTTGATCACAAATCACTGATATTCTCTCACAAACCATGCTAATTTGCTAACATAAATCCTTCCTTACAATTCATCCAATCACAAAATATACATGGAATTTTCCGTAAACAACACAGAAACAAACTAAAAGAAACACGACATACATAAACCAAAGGAAAGGGAACGAAAACATGCAGCTAAATTCTCAGCAGAAATCAGGCCTGGATTTCTTGCGAACCGAGATAGACCCCCTCTGATGATCCCTGTAAACCCTAATCTCAGAGCAATCCCTCAGGTCTTCAAGGCTAATGTACTGTTGCTTAACCATCCTGGAAAAGTCACAACCAGTGTCATGTATCCATACATAAGGGTGGCACGTTTCGTCATAGTAATAAAGCCAGTTCCTGATTCCACCACCACTTTTTCCAGGCATGTAAGCCCTGTAAATGTTCTTTCCCTTCAATCTTTTCGACGATCCAGGCTTCAATGTATGAACTTTCTTCAGGATTGATCCCACTCTCACTTGCAGCTCAATCGGCTTATCACTCAAATTCCAGATTCTTGTTCCAGGCCCCGATACCTGAGTATGATCCCGGCAACCGTTGAAGCATTTCGCAATGGAAATGAGGCTTAAACCCCTCATATTGGAATCTTCATGAATTCTTGAGAAAGCCCTTTGTTTTTGATGATATGAGTTCATGTGTTAAAGGTTGTGAGCGTTGTTAAATAGGAAGGTATGTTTTGGATGGTAGGGACCTCAGGAGCTTCCATTCTGTTGCAAATTATGTAGAAATTTTCGGCTTTGGATTTTATGTTTCCATTAGGTGTTTCATCTTCTGTTTTACTCACCCACACATGTTAAATATATTGGTCGGTGGTTGAGATTAGGACTGAGAAATTCTGTCGTCCATCAATACATGGACATACATGAGTGCGTAAGTGAAACAGAAGACGAAACACAAAATTGAAACAGGAGATCTAAACTCGAAATTTCCAAGCTAGCAACTTTTTCTTGATATGTTGTTTTGTGCATTTTAGAATGGTAAAGAAATGGGTGTTGGTGCCCACCATTAACGCATGCACTCAAAGCTTGTTAATGGGGCTGCATATGATTTTGCTTCATGTTTCATCATTGTTGGTACTTGCCTTTTGTGTTTTTAATTTTCTTCCAAGTTTGAAACGAAAAATTATCTTCTTTCTTTGGGGTTAATTGCAATTAATCCACCCCCTTTAATCAGTGAAATAGGCAAAATATACCCCTAAACAATGAAAAGATAGCAATTCGCTCCTCATAATTTTATACCGCATATAACACCTCGCTAGAAAACCATTTCACTTTACTCTGTATTTTCTTCCACAAACTATGAAAATGCTAGTTTCTCAACTAGTCCTAATAGAACTCATGACCTATCTATTCACATGTGCAGATACTTACCATAAAGTCATCTATTTGTCTCTTAACTTTTCTGTTGCTAGGGGTGTTTTGTGCTTACTTTTCCGATCACATGGAGTAAACTGTAATTATCCTTTTTCTGGTGGTCCAGACCCACCATACATTTGGTGGGAGTGGGAGTCAGCTACAAACTGTTGGTCAAGTTGCAAATGTCTGTATAGCAAAACAGAAAAATGAGTGGAAACTTTCTGTGGAGGCATAAAGTTTCTCAACCTAAGAGCTGGAAAAAGAAGAGAGGAACTATTTCTCCCACCTCTCTTCTTTTGCATTATGAGTTATGACCGTTCCCTCATCCCACATCGAATAAATACCTCATCAATACCTCATGAGCTTTGTGTCGAATGGTGTTTAGTTTTCTACCCCTCAGGTTGTTTCTCGATTGCCCGGGCATGGGCTATTCTGTCATTAAAGGAAAGTTGTCATTTTACTTTCGTAAAAGAAACATACTGAAAAGAGTTGTGTCGAAAGCAAAAGTTTAGAATTGATTTCCTCTTCTCCTCGGGCCGTTTTCCTGCTAAAATCTGGTGTCCAAACAAGAAACCGAACAATAGCACTTGCATCAACCACTCAAATTATAAAGAAGTAAAATTTGTGTGCTTTATTGAATGTCTGTCAAGACTCTACTTTCTTGGTAGTATATTCGAGCTGTACATATGAATATCATTTCAGAATATAAGCCAAAGTGTGATGAGCAGCAGCGGCAGCAGAATTACAGAGAATTTACAAAACAAGAATGTAAGGTATACTACTTTTCATGATTGTCTTGAAGGTTGTCGATCTTGATTATAAGAGGATTGTGGAGATCTACAGCAGAATCGCCGGAAATGGGCAATGATAGTGACATGGTATCATCACCTATGTCCTCGTTTTCAGCTAATGCTTTGTCTAAAGCAGATTTTGCAACTCTTGTGACACAAATAATTAGAACAGCTGCAAGAAGTAAACACGAATATTTACTAAGTCGGCACACAATCAGACCGCAGATATGGAGAAAGTAAATAGTAAACGTATATGTTTTAACGTGATCATTAGTTGGTAAAGAACAGGGCGAAACTTACCAGACACCACTAGACCGAGGAATAGAAATGCCTGCAACAAAGTAAACAGCGGCGTTTTCAACAAATGTTCATAATGTACATTCATATATGTTAAAATCAGACAAAGCAAACAAGCTCGTCTGCATTCCATCAGCAGCAAAAGTTTGCTTGCTCGATTTTCATGGCTCATACATAGGGAGTGTTTACAAACTCTAAAAGAAATTACAAACTCTAAATGAAATAGCTGGTTATCTATACTCTAAATTTATCTTAAGACTTTAAACACAGTTTAATGAAATTATAATGACGTTCCAACCAAAAGCACGCAAGCTCATCAAACAGAATAAAACAAAGAGGAAAAAGAAAAAAGAGAACTTACCCAGCGGGTTTTGGAGAATTCATGCCAACCATGAGTTACATCAGAAAGATCATGCAGTGTTGTCCCAATATAGACCAAGGTAAAAGTAATCGGCTGCAAGAACATCAAACGTCTCGATTAAATACAAAAGGTAAAGAAACTTATAATGACAAGAAAACTCCAACCCTATTTAATGCAATGAGTATAGAAACACATAACCAGCATCGAATAGAAAACATACCATCATACCCAACCATGAAGCTAGCATGTATTGACCTATAGGTACCGGGGTGACAGATAAGAGGTAATTCAACATGTTGAAGGGAAGTAACGGGACGAGCCGGAGCAACAACACAATCTGTTCAATGTCAAATGAAAAGTTAAATCAGATCTATCGAGAAAACGTATCTAATTGATTACTATCTCAATATGTCCAAGAATAAGATGGATTGAGAACAAGCCCAAACCTTAAATCCCGATCTTTGAATAGCTATTGCAACTGCACGGAACTTGGGATAGTCTTTTAATTTTGAAATAACAAATGACCTCCCAATCTGTTTAAAAGAGAAGAGGAAATATCAATAAATATATTAAGAATTGGAAGAATAGAACGAACCAGAAAAGGAAAAAAAACAGGAAGACAAATTGACGTTCTAATATTAATACAGTAAAATAACCTACAGTTCGTCCAAGAAGAAATGCAGCTCCAGCACCTATTGTTGCACCAATAGAATCAGCAATAAAGCCCACAGGTAAGCCGAAGAGATACCCACCACCCAACTGAAAAAATATATTACGATAAATTAAATTTCAATTAAAATAAGTTAGTGAAAGATGAAACATCATGAAAGATGTTGATCTTACTGTCAGGATTGAAGCTGGAACAGCCAACACCGTTAAAGGAATGTATGCAACAGCTCTGCAAAGGTCATAATCCATGAGTGACTCAGAAACCATTTTTAGATTGTTCACGTTTTGGAGTGTTCTTTAAACAACTCAGAGGGTGCTTGGCTGACTTAATAAGCTCTTCTAAATAGCTTATAAGTTATCATGGAGATTATGAGCACTCATAAAGTGTTTGACGATTTTTTTACGAAAAGAGCTTGTAAGATGCTAAAACAAGATCAAAGAGTTAAGAGCTTATACGCTCCTTTAATATAAGTTGTGAAATGCGGACTTATTCTAACATCTTACCAAATTCCCCTTCTTGAAGATATTTATCCAAACACTTTGAGGTCATATTTTCAAAATATGATCTAACATCTTATAAGATGTGAGAGCTTATAAGCTCCCTATAAAAGAGTTCAGCTAAAATCCTCTTGATAAGTTGTAGAGTGCAGAAATACAGAATGAACTTTATTGATTTCTATAACAAACTATTTCATAGTAGTGAATTGATGCATTTACTATTTCATAGTAGTGAATTGATGCATTTGAAGACCAAAAACTTAAAAATAAATTCATAGAATAAGATAGCGAAAGGTTGCTTTTCAGTAGTAAATAATATGGATACATGCCTCCATCTTCAAAGACGATAATATGAAAATCTTAGCTAACGTGAGATCTTAGAATGCACTTACAGCACTACAGGACCCCAAGGACCAAGATCTTGCTCTATCCATACTAAGAAATCCTTCAGTATCTGCAGAATAGAAATATCAACATTACAATGAAACCTTTCATACATTTGAAGCACACGTGATTGCAAAGTTTCCGATTACCAACTAATATAATTGTCAGGACAAACAACAACCATCATTAGTTCAATATATTGACATCATGAGATTGTCTAAAATTACTTAGTTATTTATGCAATGTGAATCTCGAGGATTTCCACGTTTCCGATTGCCTACTCAACTCCTTTTTCAGTTTCAATACAGTTTTTCAAGAAAGCATTTGTTTCTTGCTCTATTAAAGCTTCAAAATACTAAATTACTAATGAACCATTAATTGAAACCCCAAGCTGATCAAAGATCATATCAGCAAATCCCAAAATCAATTAGCGAAAACGCACAAACAGTGCCAATTAGGAAAAGCAAAAACAACTGCCCAATCAATGAAGAACAAATCCAAATGACAAAATACAGAATCAGTACAAGAAAAAACCTAATTCAGCAAAATCAAGCAAAGCAAAAGAAACCCAAAACCTAACCTTTTCAATAGGGAGAGTGAAGCAAGCAATCACGATGGCCCCAATCAGCACTACAAGCAAGGAAATCTTCAACAGAGAAACCCAACTGAATTTAAAAGCCATTACCACAGAATGTGGGGAGAAAAACAAGATCTTCTTGCGCCAAGGCCTGCACTCTTCGTCTTCTGGGTCCTCCGGAAAAGCTTGCTTCGACGACAAGCGAGGCCTCAAATTCACTCCTAAATTTGCCAGATTGAATCGGGAAAACGTAAAAACGAAGATTTTAACAATCCCCAACCACCTACAGAAAAACCCTTTTCAAAAATTATCTAAAATATTCAAGATTTAGCCCATCCGACAGAAAGATCAAAGTGATTCCAACACAATGATCCTTGTTTGCTTCCCCCAAATGAAAAAAATATATAAAAAGCTTCTCTTTTTCTCTGTTTCTCAGTGCGATCTGGAAAATAATTTCCGCAATTGTTATGAATTTCGCGTTTCGTTTCAGTTTTCTTATCTCTGACTTTTGCTGTAAAAAATTTTCTGCTTGGATTGTGATCGTTCTTAGCTACTAAGATACGAGTTTACGATTCCCATGGAGGAAAGGTAAACTAAGCCCTAATTGCTTCTGTCACGTGATATTTAATTTCTCAATTCATTTTTCTTTTTCTTTTCTTGAAAGTAATACTTTTAAATGGGGTAATTTATATCCAAGTACCTGTGTTATACGAAATTATCACTAAAAACCCTATCAAAAAAAAAAATATAAAAAAAAGGGATTGTCTTTGATATCTCCCCAAGGTTTGTTAAAATGCTCATTCACTCCCTCATTTTTAGCTCATCCCTACTAACTCCTCAAATGAAAGTTTGAATTTTTATTTGCTCCCTAATGACCTTAATTTAGTGATTAACCCTTAATAACTTAATTGAGTGATTAACCATTAATAATATTACCCACCTTTATCACTATTATTGTATATTTCAAGATCAACCATCGGAAAAAAATGAAAAGGGGATCGGTGCAGCGCTGAGGAAGAAAGTGTTCTACCGTCGGCACCGATTTGAAGACGTTCCCGGTGGGTTTCCGGCGACGACTCCATCTTGCCTAGCGTACCACCCTCTCCCGCAATTTCTCTGCACATTTAGAAGATGCCATCTCTCTCGCCGTTCCCGTCGATGCACTTTACTGTAATTGGCTCCGACGACCTTCGCCGACGAAATGTAGGACTGATTATTGACTCCCCTCTTTGCTAATCTCAGACAATTTCTGAATTAATTGTTGCCTCTGAGTTAATTCTTTCCTTTCACCATTTTTTAGCTCAGTTTGCTGAATTAATTGTTGCATCTGTTTCGGCATTAGACATGGGTAGCCCACATGAAGTTGGTGAATGTAACACACCTGTGCGGCTTCTTGGTGGTATTCGTTATAATCACAAAATGCAGGTAATCTCAATTAGGGTCGACTTTAATTTGACGACTTTGAAGACAATTGTATGTGGTTGTTGGCCTGAGGTAAACATGAATGAATTAAGATTGACCTACACTGCGCCTCATGCTAAGGATCATGAAGTTAGGTTATTGAGTGATGAAACATGATTGATCTACATAAAACGTTCAATTTGACATATGTTGATATTAAGGCCACTGATAGGGATGATGAAACCGAGCATATGGGATCGACTGAGTTCAGGTACTTTGTGTTTTGCTACAATGATGAAACTGACATGTTGTATTTTGCTACAATGATGAAACTGACCCGTTGTATTTCGCCTCATTGTTTTGTTCGGCAGCCTTGTTAGGTACCGAGGAGAAGATGCGAGAACGTCACTTACACCCCAATCTGAGGCTATGGCTTCTAATTCCCGAGATTCGTGGAGTATGTGCATAACCGGGGTAGGCCAAGGTTTCAGCGATGCGGGTGAGTTTCGGACAAAACTGAAAAATTACTCTGTGGCTATCCATCGTTCATTCAAGTATGTTAAAAACGATAGTTCGAAGATCATAGCGGTGTGTCTCGATAGGAATTGTAAATGGCGTATCTATGCATCCTATGGAAAGAAAGACTTAAAATTTGCAATAAGAAAATGTTGCTTGCAGCACACGTGTCGAGAGGGTATTCTGATGTCGAAGGGTCATCCTAGAGCTGATGCTAACTGGATTGCGAACCTTGTGAAAGATAAGGTTAGAACTTGTCCCAAGTATTCTCCTAAAGAAATGAAAGACGATTTAGAAAGGGATTATGGTGTTGAAATCCCTTACAAACGGGTGTGGAAGGGTAAAGAAATAGCTATGTATGATATCCATGGGTATGATGGTGCATCGTATGATCGAGTGAGATGGTATTGTGATGCCGTAAAACAAACAAATCCGGGGAGTTTTGCTGATTATGAGGTGGATAATAGCAAAAAATTCACGAGGCTGTTTCTTTGCTTTCATGCATGTCTGGTTGGTTTTCTTAGAGGTTGCCGGAAGTTGATTTTTCTGGATGGAACTCACATCAAGAATAACTTCAAAGGCTGTCTCTTGTCTGCCGTATCGAAGGACGACAATGATGGTTTTTTCACCCTCGCATATGCGGTTGTAAGCGCTGAAAACGATGCCAATTGGGAATAGTTTTGTAGGAAATTGCATGAAGCATTAGCGAGTCAGACACGAGGCATAATCAGTTTTAGATCGTATACATTTTTCTCGGACAGACATTCTGGGCTACGGAAGGCCATCCCAATAGTTTTTCCTGGCAGCCACCATGCGTATTGTCTACGACATTTGGTTGATAATTTCCGGACGCAGGTAAGAAACATCATACTTATTTGATTTACTTATTTGTTAACATGAAGTATTTAATTCAGAACATGAACTTATGTTTGTTGTGTTGACTTGTTTTTTAATTAAGAAACATGAACTTTTCCAGAAATTATACGAGATATGGCCAATTAGATGCGGCATTTGGCCATTTATGTACGAACAGATTCATAAGTTTATACGAGATTGTTTACGAGAAATCTCAAACTTTATGTAGTATTTATTGTGTCCTATGTAATCCTTTTTTTTTTTTTTTGCAGATTCTCAGATTCTATCCTTACAAGAACAAAAAACATTGGGAATCTATGTTTCAAAAAGCCGCGTACACTACCTCGTTCAATGACTACCAGAAATATGTGGCTGAGATTGTGAAAGCTATGCCTCGTGCAGAAGACTTCATCCTGCAATCGGAGCCACAGAATTGGGCGAACTCTCTCTTTTCAGGCGAACGATTTGGTGTCATAAATAACAACGTTGCGGAGTCTTGGAACGCCTGGGTGACTAATGCAAGGGTTCTACCTATGTTAGGTATGGTTGATCAGATACGCGTACAAATAATGACCATGATGAAGGATAGGCGCGATCTTGGAGAAACATACAACATTGAACTTCTATGTCCTGAACCAGAAGAGATACTGAGGCAGAATTATATTGAGGGTCGCAAAATGACCTTAAAGCGTGCAAGCCCGTTTCTGTTTGAAGTTACCGAGGGTAAGTCAACTTATGCCGTGGATTTGGAAACAAGAACATGTACTTGTAAGCAGTGGCAGATATTCAGAATAGCTTGTAGGCATGCTTGTGCTTGTATTGAGGACAAAGGATTTTCGTTATATGAATTCTGCGACGAAGCGTATTCTGTCGCAACATTTAGAGAAGCGTACAGGTTGCCTATCTACCCCATACCAACAGGTGGAGAGATGGTTTTGGTTGAAAACGAACATGATCAATTTGTTTATCCACCCGAAGTGAGAGTTCAACCCGGACGTAGGAGACAAAAAAGAATACCATCTCAGGTTGTCAAAAGAGCAATTACATGTTCACGGTGCAAGCGAAAGGGTCACAATCGCCGTGGTTGCAAAGAGACCCTTGATTCTTAGTTTGTTGAAATTCATTCGTAGTTTTTCTTTCAGTTGTGGAGACTTGTGTTTGATGTATTGACTTCTGTTTGTTGTGGTGACTTGTGTTTGTTGTATTGACTTGTTTTTTAATAAGTTTGTACGCGGAACTTTTCCAGAAATTGTACGAGATATGACCAATTGGATGCGGCATTCGGCCATTTATGTACGAACATATTGATAAGTGTGTACGAGATTGTTTTCCAGAAATTATACAAGATATGGCAAATTAGATGCATGTACCAACATATTGATAAGTGTATCTCATATAATTTCCAGAAATTATACGAGGTATGGCCGATTAGATGCGGCATTGGGCCATTTATGTACCAACATATTCACAAGTGTATACGAGGAACTTTTCCAGAAATTATACGAGATATGGCCCATTAGATGCGGCATTCGGCCATTTATGTACCAACATATTGATAAGTGTGTACAAGATTGTTTTCCACAAATTATACGAGATATGGCCAATTAGATGCGGCATTTGGCCATTTATTTACGCACATGTTCATAAGTTTATACGCGAAATTTTTCCAGAAATTATACGAGATATGGCCGATTAGATGCGTATTCGGCCATTTATGTACCAACATATTGATAAGTGTGTACGAGATTGTTTTCCACAAATTATACGAGATATGGCTAATTAGATGCGGCATTCGGCCATTTATTTACGCACATGTTCATAAGTTTATACGTGGAACTTTTCCAGAAATTATACGAGATATGGCCGATTAGATGCGGTATTGGGCCATTTATGTACGCACATGTTCACAAGTGTATACGAGGAACTTTTCCAGAAATTATACGAGATATGGCCGATTAGATGCGGCATTCGGCCATTTATGTACCAACATATTGATAAGTGTGTACGAGATTGTTTTCCACAAATTATACGAGATATGGCCAATTAGATGCGGCATTCGGCCATTTATTTACGCACATGTTCATAAGTTTATACGCGAAATTTTTCCAGAAATTATACGAGATATGGCCGATTAGATGCGGCATTCGGCCATTTATGTACCAACATATTGATAAGTGTGTACGAGATTGTTTTCCACAAATTATACGAGATATGGCTAATTAGATACGGCATTCGGCATTTATTTACGCACATGTTCATAAGTTTATACGCGGAACTTTTCCAGAAATTATACGAGATATGGCCGATTAGATGCGGTATTGGGCCATTTATGTACGCACATGCACAAGTGTATACGAGGAACTTTTCCAGAAATTATACGAGATATGGCCGATTAGATGCGGCATTCGGCCATTTATGTACCAACATATTGATAAGTGTGTACGAGATTGTTTTCCACAAATTATACGAGATATGCCCAATTAGATGCGGCATTCGGCCATTTATTTACGCACATGTTCATAAGTTTATACGCGAAATTTTTCCATAAATTATACGAGATATGGCCGATTAGATGCGGCATTCGGCCATTTATGTACCAACATATTGATAAGTGTGTACGAGATTGTTTTCCACAAATTATACGAGATATGGCCAATTAGATGCGGCATTCGACCATTTATTTACGCACATGTTCATAAGTTTATACGCGGCACTTTTCCAAAAATTATACGAGATATGGCCGATTAGATGCGGCATTGGGCCATTTATGTACGCACATGTTCACAAGTGTATACGAGATTGTTTTCCAGAAATTATACGAGATATGGCCGATTAGATGCGGCATTCGACCATTTATGTACGAACATATTCACAAGTGTATACGAGATGTAGAAAGATGTGTCATCGCAACAAAGGATACGTACAATTACTGAATTAGTACGAATGGTATGCCGTGTGATACTATAATGCATTAATATGTGTTGTACGTACTACATGAGACTCTTTAATTGAAGCGTTTGGGACATCGCACCAAGTGATACATACTAGAGTAACATATATGTGGTGGTGCCATGTAGCAACTGAGACACAAATGCTATTATGGGATCTTATATTACATGCAATGTAATTATGTCACCTTGTTCTACCAAAAAATGACCACTTATACGACTAAAAGTTGTGTAATTCAGGCTTGCGGGGGGTTGATACAAGTTTATACGCGGCACTTTTCCAGAAATTATACGAGATATGGTCGATTAGATGCGGCATTGGGCCATTTATGTACGCACATGTTCACAAGTGTATACGAGATTGTTTTCCAGAAATTATACGAGATATGGCCGATTAGATGCGGCATTGGGCCATTTATGTACCAACATATTCACAAGTGTATACGAGGAACTTTTCCAGAAATTATACGAGATATGGCCGATTAGATGCGGCATTGGGCCATTTATGTACGCACATGTTCACAAGTGTATACGAGATTGTTTTCCAGAAATTATACGAGATATGGCCGATTAGATGCGGCATTGGGCCATTTATGTACCAACATATTCACAAGTGTATACGAGGAACTTTTCCAGAAATTATACGAGATATGGCCGATTAGATGCGGCATTGGGCCATTTATGTACGCACATGTTCACAAGTGTATACGAGATTGTTTTCCAGAAATTATACGAGATATGGCCGATTAGATGCGGCATTGGGCCATTTATGTACCAACATATTCACAAGTGTATACGAGATGAAGAAAAATGTGTCATCGTAGCAAAGGATACGTATAATTACTGAATTAGTACGAATGGGACGCCTTGTGATACTATAATGCATTAATATGTGCATCAGGCTACAAAATGTTCAAGGGCCAACACTAAAAAATTACGTCACGGCACAACAACATAACGGAAAAACCAACAAAAAAAAAAAAACAGAAATTATCCAGAAATTAAGCAAATGTTTCCTACACAAATCAACATAGCATCTTTGTTTCACTCAATATCGTAGCAGCCAGATGAGCCCGGTAATACGGCATCTTCACATTCGGCATCTCCCTCCAAAACGTAGGATCATCCCTAGAAAAGCATTCGGCAAATAGGCAGAAAAAGGCACCGCAATCAAGGCTGTCGGGATCTTGCTGGGGACAGACCTGACCTTGAACTTCATCACTTGGGATCTCATAATTGTGCACATTAAACAGGTATATTCGGATGAACTTTGCCCATGTTTTCGCCTGCCCAGTTGCCACCGCAGATAACATTGAGTTTAAACGTGTGAATACCTTCCTTTCAGTGTCCAGGACCACCATATGCCAATGAAATTTCGTATTTATCGGGAAGATGATGTAACGGTGTCCTGACAACACATCGAGATACAAACGGTCAAGATACATACGCACACTCCCCATGACACCGACTTGGAAGAATGCATCAAGCTCGCCCATATCCACACGATGCAATCTCTTCTTTGAACCCTTAATGAACTTTTGGCCGTGCAGGCCCTTCAATATCTCGGTTGTCGCGTGAGCTGACATCACCCAAATTTTTGTCGAATTATTCCTGTTGTTCAGCATCTGAGCATAGCACTCAAATACCTTTTGCATCATCTCGCATCCCCAAAGTAGTCTGTAAATGTCAGAATTATGGACTTCCTCTTCAACCCCTCTGTAAACAACAACCACATCCTCCCTACCCGACTCACCCCGGATGAATCCATCGATCAATTCGCGTTCTTCTGTAGTAAGATCCTCCCGTCCAGGGTAGTCTAACCTCCCAACATATTCAATGCAGTCATCCATAAGGGTTTTCACCTTCACAACACAAGAATGTAAATTTACAGATTGTAATATTATCATATAACTAACTGACATTGATTATAATTAACTGAAAATCTGATATATTACCTTCTTCTTGGTCTTCGGGACCGTGGACGACGGAGGTGTAACGAAGTCGGGGGATTTTCTTTTCTTTTTCCTATCAGCCCTCTCTCTGACATCAGTAACAATGGAGCTAGTGACAATGGAGCTAGTGATAAGGGAGCTAACAGTATCATCAACTCTCTTCATTCTCCGCTCAGCACGTGAATTGTTCGAATCGGAACCACTGGCATAAATGGACCCACAGTCATGATCCTCGTCAGCCTTCACTACTTTATCCTCAATTAATATCGGCTCCGCAACATACTCTCTAGTCTCCAAAACACCTTCATCTTTGGTTTCTTTCACCTCCACATCATTCTCCACCTCTTTCTCTTGCAAATCAGTTAATATAACAGTCGCATCTACCTGCTCCTCATTCTTCTCACTTTCCTCGACCTTTTTACTTTCCTTCTCTTCTGCAACCTCCCCATTGTTCTCAACATCTTGTTCAGAATCCACCCCCACCATCTCATTAACTGTAGCATTTTCAGGACTTTTATTATCCTGTTCCTCTTCAACATTTTCACCTATCAGCCCATCACTCTCACTCTCAATGTCACTCCCCCGTTCACCCTCCGCCCCGACAGTCAGGTTATCCTCACCGTCTTCAGCAAGCCCCTCTCCATCTTCGTTGTCATTCTCCTCTGCCGAAATCTCCTCAGTTTCAGAATCTCCACCCTCTACATCCTCAACACCCTTCTTTAACAATTTTCCCAACAACTTTAACTCTCTTCGTTGATTCGCAACAATTTCCCTCAGCAAAGATATAGTCCCCGATTCAATATTAGTGTTTGATGTGGGAGGTTGGAACAGTTGCAACTCCCTCGGCTGAGTTGCAACAATGTCCACAAGCTGCAGATGATAACCAAAAAAATTTGTTATTAATAATAGACTCAAAATAGTAAAGTTAAAATGTTAAATGAGTTACCTCAATCCTCTGAATGTCATTCAGTGCAACCTGGCCTCTTTCAAAGTTGCTGGGCAAATTGGATTCTTGTGCTTGCCATCTAAAAAATCTCGGAAATACCCTCAGCGCGGTAGGACAGCTACGCGTAGGAAAATGTTCGTAAAACCAAGCCTATTTCATATTCATAAAACATATTCAGTATTCAATTATTTAACAGAACTATACTTATAATAGAAAATAACATATACTATAGATCTTAATACCATGAAACCAGCCACGAAACCATTGACGTAGGCTGTATTATTGTTCAGATAATGACTCATTGCTCCCACCAAAAACTTATAAACAGCCACACCCCAGGCATACTCTCCAATGCAAGACAGGTCATCCACATAGCAAAAGAGTCATCTAGGAATAGTACCTGAGCTCTGAGGAAACAACAATGTCGAGAATACAAATAGTACATACAGCCGGCAAAGATCTTCCACATCATCCTTGTCTGTACTCTGGACCAGCTCTTTCATCATTTCTGCAACTACTTCTTTCTTACACTTCGATGGATCGTTACCAAAAAATTCTTCAAGTGTCGATGATGGCAGCTTCAGGTGTAAATCAACGCTCAAACCATAATGCCGCAGCCCATTAACTATACAGAATTCGGTATCGGTGAATGGAACATCGATATCTTGCCCCACAACCACAAAACAGGTTTGCACGTCGAATCTGGATATCAAGAGCTTCAGTCTGGAATGGGATGCATATGCAAACGGCATGTCCAACAAACATCCAAATGGTAATCTAGAAATGGCTTCATGGTGTACGGGCCTCATTAAAACCCGAAGATTTTCCATTTCTTTGCAGAATGCCACGGGGGAACAACGGGTTTGGAAACGGTCCATTGCTGCCAAATATAACAAAACACAGTTCATATCAATGTAGGACATTCAATTTCAAACAAACAACTAATAAGCAATTGCATTCATGGGAGAAGGAACCTTCACAGAATTCAGGGCATTTCAAATAATTCATCTAAAGGACAATTCCATGTACAAAATTGGTATAACAATATGCCTAAATTCTGGAATATCATATGAAGCACAATGTGAGGACGAAAAACTAAGGCTTTTATATTCAACCAACATACATCCATTTTTTCAGCATTTCTGTTCGATCAAGGCCCAAATACCCCAGGACATTCAAATTATATGAAAACCCAACCTTCTTCCTGAACCAAAATTACCTAATACTTAACCTAATGCGCTCAATTTCGTATTGGAGAAAACTGAAGAAAACGCCCAAAATTTTGGCGGAAATTACCTCAGTTTTCATGGTCCTCGCCCTCGTCTTCGCTTCAAAACTTTCTTTCTGATATTTCAGACCTCAATGCCGGCGAGTGGCGACCCTACTGCGGCAAAATTGCATCCGACAAAAAACCTCCTTCAACTGCTGAGTCCGGCCACAAACCTCCTGCAACAAACCCTACCCCGGCCACCAACGTCGACTACTTCGCTCCAATGTCACTTACTGTCCGATCGCCGCGAAATGCAGAGTGTGCCGCCGGTTATTGGGAATCGCCGGTTATTTGGAGCTTGGGGGGTTTTCATTTAATTAATGAATTAAAGTGTTTAGGAGGGAAATTAATAGGGTTGAAGGGCATCTTTGTAAATTCAGCCAAAATAGGGAGTGAAGGGAGATTTTTAAAGTATGTTGGGGAGTTAGTGGGGAGAGAATACAAATGGGGGAGTTGAAGGAAATTGGACCAATATTTGGGGGAGTTATTGAGGATTATCCGTAAAAAAAAACCCTATATTTT
Source organism: Lantana camara (assembly GCA_037501455.1). Taxonomy (NCBI): domain Eukaryota; kingdom Viridiplantae; phylum Streptophyta; class Magnoliopsida; order Lamiales; family Verbenaceae; genus Lantana; species Lantana camara. The sequence continues at coordinate 124,284,424 of CM074857.1, forward strand.
TAAAAATATGTATAAAAAACCCTACGATTAGAACGTGCACTACACGCGCGTTGACTGCAAGTATGATTGAGTTTTTTATCACTTTCTCACTTAAAATGACTATTTTGCCCATGTATTAATTTAAATTAAAAAAAAAAAAAGAAAACGAAAGAAGGGGGAAGACTTCGTCTTCTTCCCCCTATACACCGCGCTTTTCTGGAGAAGAAATCCGGTAATGGTGGGGGTGGACAAGAGATCCAGCGGCAGCGACGGTGGTTGGGCGATGGAGGTGGAGAGGCGGCGGCGGCGGCGGCGTTGGGCCATGGACGGCGGGGATCTGAGGCTGTGGGAGACGGTGGAGGACGAGATCGACAGGCAACGGCGGCGGAGATGTAGGACTGTGTGAGGTGGTGGAGATGGAGAGAAGAGAGGCGGCGGCGGCGGCTTTGAGCGACGGAGATCGAGAGGAGATGGCGGCAATGGCGTTGGACGGCGGAGATCTGGGCTGTGTGAGGCGGTGGAGATGCAGAGAAGAGCGGCGGTGGCGACGTTGGGCGGCGGAGATCGGCGGCGGGAGGCGAGAACGCGGCGGAGGCGGTTTGGGCATTTGAGGAAGACGATGAATGTATTATATATGTATATACAGATGTGTGTATCTGTGTTATATATATATAAATTATCATGCATAAAAAAAATAAAAAAAAAATATATAAATTATTATTATAGTGTATTATTATATACATATATATAATTATTTCTTAATTTATTAATATTTTTAGTAAATATGATATTATAATTTAAAAATGTAATTTGCATATTATAAATTTTTAATTTGAATTTTTTAATATTTTTTTTGAAAAATTAACTATAAATATATTTTAAATGTTTTTTATAGATTCATTATATATATTATGCTATAATGTTTATATATATTATATATTTATAACACTATTTAATAGATATAATAATATAATTTAAAATTTAAAAATTTATTGTATATAATATATATATTAAATAATATGTAAGTGTATATGTATTGTATATATATTTTATTAATATGCATAATATGTATTATGTATATTATATATATAGATGCAATAAATTTGTTAATTTATTAATATGCTTATGTATATATTAAATAAGATTTTATAAATTTATTGTATAATATATATATATATAGATGTATTATGTATATTATATATATATATATATATATATATATATATATATATATATATATAATATATATATATACAATAAATTGTTAATTTATTGATATATTGTACAAGGGTATAATGGACTTTTCAACTTTTTTTGTTGACCAAATAGAGGTAGGGGGCGGTGAGTTTATTTAATAAAACTCAGGGTTTTCTGTATCAGTTTTTTTTTCATAGGGTTTTCTATGATGATTTCGAATAACACAGGGTTTTTGGGGTTGTTAGCTCCTTTTAAATGTTGCATTTTATTCAGGGCGTCTAAAATGAGTTCAGTTTGTACTGACCTCACATGAGGCCGCCTTTGTACGATTGTACTTTATTATTAATTTAATTAATTTATATATATTTTTTAGAAAATATAGTAACGTATCCATAGAATCATCCATATTCTCTTTCATATTTTATTTGTAAAAGTTACTTATAATTTTAATGAATATCTTCAACAAATTAATAAAATTTTCAAATTTAAAATTTATTTTGTTCAAATCATGAGTATAAGCTATAATATGACATCCATTTTGCTTATATTTTATTGTCTTTTATATTTTTTAAAAATATTTTTATTTTTATTTTTAAAATATACAACTAGACCAATCTAAAATATATTAAAAGAAACCTTTTTCTGCTTAAACTAAAAAATTATCTTCTAAATATCAATACAAATTCTACTAATTATAAAATTAAGAGCATAATAGAAATTTATTATAAAATTTAGCGGTTTTCACGTCAAAATATGAATGCCCAAAATATTCTTATAATTAATCTATACTCTATTATTAAAAAATCTAAATTGTAATCTCTTGGATCTGGCCTACTTATTTTCTTATTAATACTTGTCTATATTTGTTTAATTACTAAAGCTACAAAATTATATTTTAAATTTATAAAAAAATTAAGATTCATTTGAAATTTAGTATTTAATTACATGATAGTAAATTCAAAAAATTAGCATGCATATAAGAGAATTATAATGATTATATATTGATTGAAAAATAAATATGTTAAATTAAATTTGATAGTTAAAAATATATTTTTTTAATAAGTTGTAGTGGATAAAATAACAGAATTATAATGATTATTGATTAAAAAATAAATATATTAAATTAAATTTGATAGTTAAAGAAAAAGCAGGAGTTTCAAGATAATTTTTGATTTAAAAATATATATTTTTAAAATAAATTAAGTAATTTGATAGGTAGAGAAAAAGTAGGAGAAATTTGATAGTTAGAGGAAAAGTAGGAGATTTAATGTGATTTCTGAGTTAAAAGAATATATTTTTAAAATAAATTAAATTAGTACAAACCAGTACAAACCTTACCTTACGTGAGGTCAGTACAAAACCTACCTCATAATAGACAACCCCTTTTATTTATGGGGGAGTTTGTTTAGTTTGGAATATTTTTACTTTATTTCTCATAAAATTATACAATATAATAGAAGTATTAGAAGATTTTAGTACTACATTTTGTAAAAAATATACAACATATTTTTTGAGATGTATTTTAAGTAGTACATTATGTGAAAATTATACGACATTTTGCCAAAATAGGGAGTTAAGTAAAAATATGATGTCCAATTAAAGGATTTATTCCGCATTATCCGTTAATTTATTATGATTTAATTAATTATTTTTGGAGTAGATGATTTAATTAATTTGATACACATATATTTGTAGGGTATGCATGGGGAGGAGGAGGACTAATACTAAGAGTTGCTTGTGGGCATTCCCTGGGAACCGTTAAAAGAAAATAAATTTGTGTAAGTATATCTGTAAATAAAGGGAGCGTGAATCTCCCCGTTAGGTTATCATCGACTACAATAATTAATTTTTTGCCTATTGATTACGGTGACTAATTATCTCGATATAGTTGGCTTGACTAGTTAGGTTATCATATCGATTATAATGACTAATCCTCTCGTTAACTTGTAAACATAGTTAGCTTGGCTAGTTAAATCATGATTAATCTCTTCGCTCACTTGTAGGTACAATTAACCATGAGATTTAAAGCTACTTTATTCCTAAAGTCAGAATTCGAACTCTTGACATTTAGTTAAGAATCCATGAGTCTCTTTCACTCAACTATATCCTTATTGTTCATTAATCACACTTTTACTCCTTATAATTTATTGATAAATTATAAAAATCGCACTTTATTAAGAGATGTGTGAAATACAAGAGTTAAAGTAGATTTTAGTAGTTTGCAATATTTTGAAGGAGAATTGGCAGTCTTAACTCTAGTTCTTTAAGACAAACATGTCTTGCAAGGTGGGAGAAGAGGACCTTCAAAGACAAGCAAAATGGTACAAATTGCTAAATAAGAAGAACTCTTCCCAAAGCATTTCTGATAATGGCAAGGAGAGATTGCTAATGACAAACTGTCTATCCTTTTTTTTTTTTTTTTTTCAGTACTTTTACAGATAGCATTGTTTCATTAAATATTTAGATTTAACTTTTCTCGTAGAAACTCAACATGATACCAATATTTTGCATTGGTGAACCCTTGATATAGTGAAAAGGAAACTTAATTTTTTTAATAATAGTTTTATGATCTCTTATTATTTCTTCAATTAGTTTTTATCTGCTGTTACTTTAACTTTCCACCGATACACGTGACCTGTATAAAAAAATGAGTGGAGATGTTGTGCCGGATACAGTGCATGAACATAGAATAAAGAATTTCACAAATGTGTGGAAAGTTTCCTACAATAGCAAGAACCCTAGTGCTTTATTGTGTAATTTACAATATCAATTAGAATTAAAAAGAACAAGGGAAGTCAACATAGCAACTAAAACCCTCAATACTACAAGAAAGAACATGGCTATACATGTTGTGCATAACAGCACCAGACTTCAAAATCTTGCCCCTTCATTCTAGGTCAGCCCTTTGTCTCAAACAAAACTGCATCACTGCCACCATGATCCATCCAAGAAGCTGTCATTCGACTTCGTCACGCTCATCTGACACACAGCGCGTTCATCAACACGTGGCACAACATCAGGTCGACAAAATATTGATGCCCGATACCTCCATCCCTCCACTTGGCCTTCTTTGGGGCCCGACCGTAGTGGACGCCATCGCTGCACCGGTTGTCATAGTGCCACGGATATGTCATGTCGAAGTCATCGATGACGCTATCGATCAACCCGTACTGCCTCCACTTATCCAACACCACGCCATTGAAAGTCTCCATCTTGTGCGGATTGAAAGCCAATTTCCTAGCATGGCCGGCTGTCGCCACGGTGGTCCTATATATAATTCGAGGTGGAACCACCCCTCTCCTCTTCACTCCTTCCACCACCTCCGCCCAAAATGCAGCCGCGTAGTCTGCCCCTCCGATAAAAGCCCTAATCCCCCGCCAATGGATCCCATCATGCAACCCCGAATTCATGACCACAGTATCCGGCACGACATCTCCCGAGAAATAACCCTTCAACAATTCCCGATACTCTAAATTAATCAATGAATGCAAGCCCTCGTAGTTGCCCGTGTGATTTGGATGACCGTTGAAAACACTAGTGAACCTCACAACTTGAGATGAATTTCTCGGATTCGTGATGTTCATGTCGAATATCCTAGTAACAACAAGGACATCATGAAAATCCAAAACAAAGTTAAGGATGTTACGAACAGTATCACAATGATTTGAATCGCCCCACCAGAAAATCCAACGGCCGCTCAAACAATTCCACGCTTCTTGGCTCGAGTACATTTTGAACGAGCAATGAGTTGAATACACCCACCCGTTGCTCTCTAGCAACCCCATCGGCCCGTCACACCATGGATGCTCACAAGGAAAACTCGGTTCTTGACACCTATATCTACCATCATTACCAATCGGGCAGCTATCATTCCTAGCATGACGAGTCCACCGGCCGGACCAAACATCCCTACTGTAATCAACCTTCTCACACTGTCTTATTTCCTGCAACCGGGAAACAGACCTGTGGAATCTGATCCGAATCACACGAAGAACCTTGTCGACCACGAATCTCTCAGTCGAAAACTTCAAACCTTCGTAACTCCTAAACAACAGGACGATAGTCAAATTGTAGTCCCCTGCAAAATCAGGATGGACCTGAAGTGTGAAAGTGTAATTTCCATTTCCTAAATCCTTAACCGGAGGCCGAGCCTTCCACCTCTCGCCGGAAAGATCAGTTTCGAAATAATCGCCTCCCAAACAACGGGGCACCCCCGAATCATCAACTGCCTGAAAAACAAACTCATGAGCATCACCTGCAGACAATTCGATTTCATTCTTGCCATCCAAATCAAGAAGTCTGATATCTGCAGTACTTGAACTGTTGCAGAGCTCATCAGCAGGAGTTAGCCATCTAGCAATAAGATTGGACGAGTAATTTGCCTCAAAAGCAGATGAAATCCAGGGGACTATTATAGGGGTTGAAGGGTTTAACAATGCTTTTGAGGAAGTAGTATTCAAATGGGGTTGCAATGTAAGATTGGTAAAGTTTGAATCTTTACGGGATTCTGGTAAAATCTCGGAGTGATTGAGGTTTTGGTCGACAAAACAATTGTGAAAGGTGTCGAGATTTAGCCCATCAGTCCCCCAAATAATCAGAACTCCAAGAAATGCCCCAGTCATGAGAATCTTGAACCACCAATTACCAATGGGGTTTGCCCTCAAAACCCATGCCAAATTCTCAGCTTTCTTAGGCATCTGAGAAGAAGAAATTCAACAATTATCAACACAATAGGATATTGGTAAGATGTTAAGCACATAATATTCTATTGAAGAAATTGAACAACAATGCAGATAAAAGTTACCTCTTTTCTTCAATCTGTGAGAAAATTTCTCTCTCTCTGTGTAAGGGGAAGAGATGAAGATATACAGCAGAACATGTATGTCTCTGCTATTTGTAGGGAGAGAGAGAGAGAGAGAGAGAGCAATGATTGATGAAACAATGGCTATGGAAGGTGAGTGAAAAAAAAAGAAAGGTTTTAACAGAGTTTTCTAAATGGAGATGATTACGTGAGAGCAAGATTTGCAGTACATATCTTGATCTTAACTAGAGGGAGAGAGAACAGAATAGAAATTACAAAAAGGTCCACAAGAACAGTTCCACACCGACACGATTCTGCACAAAGGACTGCAACAAAGCCCTTCCAAATCTTGAATATGATTTGGTGCCGCATATTTCGATGACAACGTTATTAAATTATCTGACGAGACATTTGCTTCTCTAAAAAGTCTATAAAAAACAGAATTGCGAAAAATAACATAATATCCGTACAAGATTGATGACATTGATGCACGTCTGGGACATGACGAGCACCACTTCCAAGGAAGATTAAACAACAACAGAGAGAAGAGAGAATCAGAGAATCTGGAATCTATTTTCACATGAAAAGGTGGTTTATAGTTTATTTTCACATGAAAAGATTGTCGTACTAGCCCAGACGTGGCGACATGATTCCCAAAGAAAATTGTAATCTTTGACTTTGAGGTGTCAAGCGTATGATTGATAAAACTGCTTATTCTATGCTATTGTTTGCGCACCCAAGCGCTCTACATACTGCCCCGGTAGGATTATCAGGGAGTAATCTACGATAAATCTTAGTCTCGTCCTCAAAGAAGAGGACATCACATTAGATGAAACTCTTACACTTAGTGCTAATCTCTTCCCCAAAGAAAAGGTCATCACATTGGATAAAAGTCTTACACTTGGTGCGCATAAGGACTCTTACACTTGGTGCCGCTGCCACGCATCAAATGATGATTAAATGGAATTGATATTATGGAGTACACGGACATGACTCGGACATAAATCTTAAACATGATACAGTGTCGCACATTTGTAATTACTTACATGAAAGTAATATCTTTTCAAATTTCAATCCATCTCTGGATCAGATTATCATAGACATAACATGCACTGTCAAAGTTCAGAGAATGTGGCCCATGTTTATCAGACTAATAACAAATTTGAACTCTAAATATTCTCTGAAAAACAGAGCAGAAATCCAACTTAAAGAAACCACAAATTTAGCATGATATCTGCACATGCATTTGCGGAGCAATGCATACTGGAAGCTTCGAACTCCATGTGAGAGTCACTCAGATCGCAACTCAGAAAAAGAACTCCATAATTGAAAGAGCTCAACGAAGGAGCGACATGTGAGACAAATATATTAAGCTATATTCCCTCCTAAATGCACGGACACTTCAAAAAATTCAAGTAATTAATCTTTCTTGGCGCAGTTTTTAGTTACATTTGGAGCTCTTACGATATCGATAAATTACAGAACCTAAAGTTTCTTTTAGTTACATTATGGATTTGTTTTTGGGCATATCCCAAAAGGCCTCATACTAAGGAGTTAGCTGAACACTTATATATTGAACAAATATTCTCCAATCTTCCGATGTGGGATAGGTTTGCTACCCAACAATTGTTACATGCGGATGATCATCCCAAGTTTGGACGTTTCTGTAATAATAAATCCAAGGTGAGATGTGTGGCTAAAATGCACTCCAGGGGTCGTCCCATCCTTTAGGTCCGTCTCGTTTGACAACTTCGATAATAGTTTGTACAGCTTCTTGAACTCTGTTACTTAGAGAATGGTTTCCGTGTTCGATTTCAACCTTTTCTGCTCCACCCATCGCCGCGCATAATCTGGATATATTCATGAAAGGGAGAAAGAAATTAGTACAGTTTAATAGTATTGTGTTTTTGGTCGCAAGAAACATTAGAATCAAGGTTTTAGGGACAAACTGATAGTTTAGTGGTAATCTTCTACACCTCGGAACAAAACTGATTGATTTTGCATTCGAGACTTAAAGGGGAGATTGAGGAACTTTTTATTTTTATTTTGGGTCCTAAAGAAGGAATGTTTCGATTCGTACCTGGCTACGAGCTCTTTCTTGTCCACGTATTCAGGTACATATTCATCGGCCATTGAAAACATGACCTGAAAAGGAAGAAAAGAAAAAGAATGGATCTATAAGTCCTTTGAAATGAGTATGAAAAGGCAGAATTAAACTCCATACATACCAAGGTAGGCATCTTAGCCATGTGTCCAAGTCTCTTTTTCAACTGGATTTCATTCAAATCCGAACTAAACATGTCATCGTGTCCGTTGTATGCGAAAAGCGAAAAGTATCTGCACGGAGCTAGCGAAAAATAAGATGAAAATACAACATTTAAATGCACCCCCCTAGTTAAAATCAGTAATGTAAGATAACCTTTAATTGAAATGAAATATACTTATTCTCATTTAACTGTAAGTTTTAAACATGCTCACCTAGAGGCAGTGATTGGAGACTCTGGATTAGCTTCCCTCGGCATTAAATCTAATCCACGACCTTCACTTACCATCTTCGAGGCCAAATCAATCATCAAAGCTGTTCCTGGGAACGTGGCTCTGTATTCCCGGTAACTAACCGGAGCCTAAATGTAAACATCAAATGTGTGAAATTAGAAACATTTCAAGTATTTGTTCGAAAAATACAATTGCACACTTCCCGCCGTGGTACAAACTAAGAAAATTAATCGAGCAATTTGAACAACATCATTCATAATGTGAGATGAGTTACAAGGGAGGTATGTGTAATTTCAGTAATATGACGGAAAATATATTTACCTGCAAAATGGAGGCGCGAACTGCTCTCGAACATACTGCATTGGTACCCAAGTAATATACAATATTCTGCATATAGATTAGGGGAAAAAAGTTAGCTATATTCTTTTTCTTCCTGAATCAAAAGCGTAATTAAACTAAGCCACCTGGCAGCCTGCACTGTGTCCGAGTAGTACTACCCCTTCCGATTCTTCCTTATTAATCAAGTAACTTATCAATTGATCAATCTCTGTCGCGTCCTTAAACAAAACAAATGTCGTAAATAAAAACCTTAGGACTAAAAGAACCAGAAAAAAATTATTACCAAACTCGGCGAAAGTAAAAATTTACTTCTTCCAAGCTTGAGATGCCATATCCAGCGTTGGAAGATGAAAACAGAAACTGAACTAGTGACCAACGCTCTTTGTCCAAGGCGATTGCCAAAGGCTCCAAGTATCTGGGAACATAGAAAGTTCCACTTTAGGACGAAGTCTGTACAATAGTTATACAAAGTCACAGATACGACGTTATGCCCCATATAAACTCAATATTCGAATGAACGGGAGAAATACACTGGCATAAATTGAGGTTTAGACTAATTACAAAAACCCCCCATGAGGTTTGAGAAATTACAAGAACTTCCCCCGACATACTTTAAGATTTGGCATAACGCATGTATTATATATAGTCATGAATAGAAAATCAAATATAGATGAGTAAGTGACAACTGGAAGTAGGGTATTCTCAAAAAAATAGGAGGAAATCGTCAAAACTCATCATTTACGTGTAGTGTAAATTCTTCAACAAGGTATTTTTTGTAATTTCTCAAACATCAGGGTAAGTTTGTGTAATTCAGTCAAATTTCAGGGTATGTCTGTGTAATCAAACCCCCACCTCCGGTGCACCCCCTCGGCCGCTTTCCTTCCTCCCACCCCAAAAAGGAAAACAGAGTTGAAAGAATTACTCAGTGGCCAAAAAGCCTTCCGATAGCCCACCAACGAAAACAACTTGTCGTTTATGATCACCTGTCTTAAACGCTACCTGAGAAGTAATCGTACATGTAACTCAACTTACAGCAGAAAACCAAATTCCAATATGAAGTGGGAAATTAGCACTTCTGAAGTGTATACATTACTTAAATATAAACAGGCATATAAATGCTATTTCAATAATCAAAATGTTCCATGTATAACTCAACTCGAATGCTAGATGATGAGGTGAGACCGTGAGAATTTCCAAACATTTATTAACTAGCACATGAATTTTAGTTTTTATTCGATGTGGGACATGTTAACACCAACAAAAACCGGACAACAATCCACTTCCACAACTCACCTGGATTGGTTTGGGACCATACTTAAACATCACCCCACGAAACTGATGCTTATTGTTAACAGGTCCACTGCCACCACCGGCATAGTCCCAGCCGGTGGAGCGGCTGAGAAACGAACCGCTGCGCACGATGCCGGAAAACCAAGAACCGGCTGATGACGACGAAGCAGATGCGGGAGATGGCGTGGAGAAACTCCTATCAGAATTTTCCATTCTCATTCAAAGAGTTCCCACTTTCATTGGAGCATTCTATTTTCTGTGTTCTTATTTCTTAATTTTTTGGAATTATTGGGAGCTTCAGTGTTCTGTTATTTTCAGTTTTCTGTTACCCCTTTCCATTTAGGGAGATTTGAGGTGGACCAGATTTGTCTCGTTGTCCACTCACATCATATATCTCAATACTTTCTCTCAATAAAATATCTAAATATTATGAGTAAATGTATATTTATATTGAGAAAAACTATTTTTATTTTTTAACTTAACATATTTATTGAATTGTTTTGAAAGTGTGTTTCATTATTTCGTTTATTATTATTATTTTTTTTTGTTTTCCACTCTATTTTAAGTCATTGACTGACTAATTTTATTTCTAAATCTAGTCATGATCGGATCTGGTTAGCTGTTATGCCTTGAGATCCTAATTTGACCAGTCAAAAATTTGTATTAAGTGGAAACTCCTTACTGTCTACCGTTCACAAAATAACACACGTGAGTTTAGAGCCAAATTGGGGGGTTTTGTCCAGTTTTGATATTTCGACACTCAAGTTAGGTACTTGCTCAAATGAAAGAGGAAAATATAAACGGCTGAGTGAGTAGTAATTGCTTACCAAATACATAAATGTTGGGAATATTTATAGGATATGAATATCTGTGTGACACTTGTCCGCACATTAACGTTACATTAAATACGTTCGTATGATAATTAGTGGATAGGAAGTATTGCCACGTAGGCAGTATCAGATTTGGTTCCGCAAGTACCTTGTACTTGCTGAGGCATCGAACCATGAAGGTCGCCTAGAAGCTGACGGCCGATCTCGCCATTCGATCAAGGTGAGAAGTGGTCAAAATGACCTTGCAGTCGAGATTCTCTAGCTTCATGAGGTTCAAGAAGTACGCTGGTCGAGAGGAAGGATCAACCACTTTGATGGGCATGACGGCGGTCTCCTGAAGTGGTGACGTGTCAATGTGCAAGGGCAAAGTTGGCCATGTGTGCTGGTGACCTAGCAGTCGCGTGGCAACACGTGGCATAATAAGATTATGCTGAATCAAAATCAATTAAAAAATTAGTTCTGTTTCAAACCTTTTAAACAATAATTTTCTCTTTTGTGTAACAATACAATAACATAATAAAATGAGGAGTTACTTCTGCTGCTTCGGTTTTGCCTTTTATTTTCTATTTCACTTAGATATCCATATTTTGTGTATCAGTATACTCTGAAATTAGGCAAGAGAAATCACGAGGAAAAAAAAAAAAATCAAAATAATTCTTAACAGCCCATCAATACACTTGACGTATATGGATGAATGAAATAGGAGAAGAAACATATACGTGACGCACGAAATTCGACGCTTATTTCTTCTACCGTACAAAAAGACATCATTAACGATTGTTACACCATAATATGAATGTCGGAAAAGATATATGTATAAAGTTTTGGAATTAAACCAAGGTTAATTAAACCAAGGTTTCTTAATTTATTAGGTTGGGTTTTGAATCTGTTTGGGACATCCGATAAAATTGGGACGATAATGAGAAGATTAGGCTGGGTTTTGTAAGTATTTGGGCCGTTTGAAAGAACATTCTGTTCTGTTACTTAGTTATGGTGTTTTATTGGAACCATAATTCCAAGAAGTCAAGAACCATTGTGCTCAAAAGGTTAAACCCAAGCCCACCAATTTTTGCTCCAAATATAAAACCCAATATTTTAAATTTTCATCAAGGTGCTTTTATTATCATCATCATATCAACAAAACTGACCAAAGCCATCAACAATGATTTCATTTTTTCTCTAAAGTTAAAATGAAAAGCTACGTCAAAGTTATTTAGTTTAATGATTTGATGTTATGCTAACTTATTATGAGTTTTATATTCAAATATTTGAATACACATAAATCACTGATGAAGAGAGTTTAAGAAGAGATATAACTTGATGGTTTTCGGACACGATCTAACTCAAGTACCCTAAATTTTAACTTGATGTCTTACCAATCCTAAATATATACTCAACCTGTATACACCTTAGCTTTGAGTTACGATCCACAAATATGCTCTTAACTTTGAGTTACGATCAACAGATACAAATATTGATATATATACGATCCGATCGGATTACTTTTTATAATTTATCACGTATTAGATATTTGATACAATGTTCGATCTATATGAACATTTGATATAATACGAGAAAATAATATTTTGAAAATCTCTTTTTAACATATCTGATTTTAAGTTGGCGGAGAGCCAAGGTTTGTGGATGCCCGTATGGAAATGAAAATTTCAAAATATTACACATTCGTCCAGAACTCAACCTTCATTAATTAATTAATGGAGGGGAGTATTAATTATTATTATTAATCGATCGAATGTAGTCAAATCATATCACTAGAAAAATGATTATCAAGTGAAAAGATAGCATGCTTAGTTTTGGATCTTTAAATGAGTGGGTGGGGTCGATTCTTGGAATCATTACAAAGGTGGAGCCAAACTACCAAATGACCTTTCAAATTAATTAATAAACATCTATAAATGACTCTTAATTATAAACTAATGAAATGCACACAAAATTACAACCAAAAAAGTATATAAATTAATTAACTTTTTTCATGTACAATATATTATCTCGCCAATGGTTCGCACGGGGGCTTGTTTGTTCAAATCTTGCAAATTGGCTTAAAAGAAATCTAATCAATTAATTTATTAAGAAAACATTGACTTTTTTTTTTTCCTGGCTTTCAAGATTTTAGGTTGAGGGATGATGCCTCCGATCCAGGAGATGAGATGTATTCGAACTTAGCGAACAATTTCAAAAAACTTGCATTATACCTCATTCTATAGAAATTGAGATGGGAAGGAATTGAACCTACGATTTTATTAAGATCAAATTCTATCATACGATCTACTTGACCAACCTTGTAAAATTAGGAAACATTGACTAATTGATGGTGATTATACTACTTAATAAGTTGTTCTTAGTGTGGAGATATTGATTTCAATTTATATTCTCATCAAAGGTAAAAAAGCCATACAACTTAGGATGAAAAAGTCCAATTGAAGTGACTAATAATCTTTTTGTTTTCCGCATATTGAAGAAAAATTAATCACTTTGGTGCGTATCTATCTCATATTCTTTGTAATCTTGAAACCATGACCCATGTTGCTTAATATATTTTAGTAAAGTAAAATACAAATATACACACACCTTCGTTCTATTGTAACTTAGTATATTTTTACACAACGCATTCCAAATTTCGTACTAAAAAATTTAACATATATGCATGAAATAATCAGAATTTGTCGAATTGTTATCGATTCATAATGCAGCTTCTACTAGCGAAAACAAATATTTTTATCTCTCGTTTTATGCATTGCTTTGTTCTAACCAGGCAATGTCACTATTTTGTGAGCTTGACCATCACCAGTTGAGGATATTTTCGATTGAATCGATTCCAATTGTTCGCAATAAAATTTGACAAATATATGTGTAATAATCAGAATTTATCGAACTAGCACACTCGTGACATAGCTTCTGCTTGAGAGGCGGATGATTTTATCCTTCTGTTGATTCATTTGTTCCCTTATTTCGAGTTATATCTATCTTTTTTCAGTTTGACCATGGTCAATTGAAAAAAATTAAAAATTTCAAAAACTCCTATAATTTTACATTTCGTTGTATATATTATTAATTTATTATGCTAAACATCTCCAACAAAAATCGGTGATAGATATAATTATATTATTTCCACAAAAAAAATTAAAATGTAATGCAAACTATAGTACATGTGGCTTTTGCTAGGGAAATTTAGTGGTGGGCACCTCAATTATATAATCTAATGTTAGATTGAGTTGGAAGTGGTTCTTCCATTTTATTTTGTTTCGAAAGTGATTTCTCTACACATAAAGATTATAATGATCACAACTTGGGTTGTACTAGGTAGATTAATTTTGTTTTGACTACCCATTTAACATTAATTAATTAATTTTATAAATCTTTGGACATAAAAATATATAACATGTTGGTACTTGAGATATTGTTAAAATTTCATCTCCTAATGATTGTCACAAATAAAGTAGGGTTTAATTTGGAGAACCTTTTTCGGGTAAATTTTAGTGAAACTATGAGTTGTGGCCCATGGACTATTTTTTGTACATGCCTAAATTGCAAAGTGGATTTGTCATCACTTTTGTTTTTGTCTTTGATATAGATATATATATATATAATCGAGTGGCTTATTATGTGAAATATCTAAAATGAAGCTGAACATTGAAATATGAAATATTTTGATGAGAACTGAATGAAATAAATAAATTAGCATTAAAAATTATGAACTCTGCAATTTGTATTTCATGCGCTTGAATTACATCTCAAAGTGAGTTTTTCAAATATATTTGCTTTCTAAGACAAGAAGATAATTTAGTGGTAAGTATCTATATTTGTATCGACGCTATATTAGCTAGCTTAATCAAAAGTCTTGAATTTAAGTTCTTGAAAGCGCAACTTACCATTGATAGGAAGAGTTTTACATTTAAATGGTCCAACTCAATGTATGTATAACACTGTGATGATGATATCTCCGTATACAAATTTAATTAATAATAAAATTTTAATTTATATTTCATATAAGTGAAATACATAAAAGAATAGTAGAATGCCAATGAACTTATATCAAATGTATCATGTATGACTCATTAAATATGTTTAATTTCTTGTAATATGCCTCTAACAACCAAGTTTGGCTTCCAGAGATTTTTAGGAAATCAAAATCTCCCTTTTGAACTATATTTTATTTTCTCGCATATAGTTACCTGATTTCTACTAAAACTTAATGAAAGTTTTAGAGATACATAATATTTGAAATGACTATATATTAGGATGGTCCCCCATCTCTCGTAGCACAATAGACCGGGTAAAAATAAACTCTGAATAGAATACTCTCTCTCATGGATAGGATGAAATTATATCGAATTTGATAAGGAATCAGGTTATATAACCTTTGTGGGATGTGAGAATTAACCCTAATTCTCACTCTATTTATACGATCTTTCGAGATATGACGATTAATTATGTAATTTGATCTCTATGTTAATATCTCTTAAGCACTGGTTTACCATATTAATACCTTGAGAATCTCTTTTTATTATTTATCTCTTTATTTCATCTGCGCTAAATGCATCAACTAGTAATCTAATTAAAGATCTTATATTTGAACCCCAGAGATTCACATACATCTTAGTGGTCCGATCGTCTCGAATTTATAATCAGATATAGAAAAAGAAAATCAGTGTCTCCCCTCAGCCGAAAGAGCTTATAATCTCTTAGCTAGCTAGCTCCTATCATTCATAGATACCTAAAAGAACTTATATTAATAGTTAATATTAATTATTGAAGTAGGACTAATAAATTCAAAGTTCTTTGAATCTTGAAAACGTCTTCCCAACTTTTGACCTCTAAGTTATGTCAAGCTATATGTGCATGATAAGAAGAATCTATTCCAACTTTAAGAACTTAATTTATTATTATTAGTTAAACTTAGGTGTGAAAGGCATAATTACAAAGGGGGGCGCAACACCCTAATATATATACTGAGTGAACTCCTTTTCCGTACAACACATGCACGTGAGTCATCATATGCATTCATGGAGTCTTGCAAGTGATGATCAAAGCTCCATCATTTATCGTATTATTAATATTAAGGAGGTTATGACTACAGAACAGTTTAAGGCGAAATACATTAGGGTAAATAACGAACGAGATATAGAGATATCTTTTACAATATATATGTAAATAAGTTTCTCAACCTAAAAGAGAACAAACTTCAAATTTTGAAATATGTAAATACATATAGTCTTTATATAATTTAGTGATACAAGAGAAGAAAGAAATATGGAGGAGGGCGTGCAGGTAACAATTATGGTAACCAATCTAGAATAAATCAAAGAAAACATGCATAATAAAATTAGGAGAAACCCTAAGACTCTGTAAATTTGGTCCTTAGATATATGAAAGATCCAAATATATAACTGATTTGATCTTTCTTGATTAACTCTGACTTGCTACGTTAAGATCATATGAAAGATCTAAAAAATTGATCTGATCTCTCTTGATTAACCCTGACTTATTACGTTAAGATTTTGAGGAAAGATGAGTTAGTCTCTTCTACGGAATTATGAGTTAATCTCTTATTTTATTAGTGTGTTTTGAGCCCAACGCAACACATATCGCCATTATATAATTTAGTTTATCCAATTCATTTATTTACTAAGTCATTGTCAATATTGTAGTGGTGGTGATTAATCTTTTCATAGAGCTTAGGGTAATGTTTATAGCATCCCTAGCTAGCTATAAATCATGCCCATCAATTCCTTAATTACTTTTTAAGGACATAGAGAATTTACTAAAAAGTTAGGAAATTAATTTTAATCCTCTTATCTTTCAGGATTAATTAATATTATTAGTTACTTGGCAACCTTTTATTGTTTTGTGATTCAATTTCAGCTTTCTAATGATCATGACAGCAAAATTCTTTGTGATAACTCAACTTATAAAATTATAAGATAGTCAAAGCCACTAAACCAAAATTAGAGCGACTCAACTGTATACATTAGGGCACTAATTACTTAAAGTAATAAAGTTGAGGATTAGGGTTATTATTATTATATTTATAAGTATAATTATGGTGGGATGCCTAGATTAACATTGTAATAATAATAATATAATTATGGTATCAAAACAACTGTTATGTACTGGAAATTATTCTCGCCGCTGCTTTTTTTAAAACAACTTGCCCACATAGTGCTTATAGTTAATGGCAAGATAATGACAAACTAATTGAACAAATTAATTAATAATTAACAAAGTTGGGAGAGCTAAACAAAGCATACACAGCCATGGAATTTATTTAGGGGTGGGGTTCTCTTTTTTAGGAGCCACAATCATCTTTATTTAGTTGACTAATCTTCGGTAATTACTCAACATACCAAAAAATGCTAGTTATATGAGTTAAAGATGGATGAACACGAATACAATACAATACAAACACTTACAAAAAATAATTGAATTTCAAGGGTTACATCCTTCGGAAATTCGTTAGAAACCCATCAGAAAGAGGGCTCTATACAGGCGGAAATATTTATTTTTTATTCTTTTTAATTCCAGTGGTACTACTCGGTTGTTTGTCGAAAATTCAAACAACCGAGGGGAAGCATCATGCTGAAAAATTCCGTTGTATTTTGGTAATTTTCTTGTGTGGAACATGACATGCACCATTCTTTTTTAAAATTTATTGGGTGATTTATATTTAACATGATATTCGACACGACAAAGATATATATTTAGAAGCGTTCATATAATTAAGTTAATTGTGATTTTGGCTTTTTTTTTTTCCCGGTTATGGACAAATGTTAAATACTAAATTATGTATAGTAGTTTTTTATTGTGGAATTGTATAGTATTAGGTTTTTTTTTTTTTTTTTTCTCTCAGCAACAAAATCGAGCAAACACTGGTTGTCATAAATGTCTTTATAGTCACCCAAGAGTGGTTAAGAATTGAAACGTGTTAGAAATGTATGCTAGATAAATGAAATATACAATTTGAAAGTTTGAAAATGGAAGTAATTAAATTGATATTTATCATATTTTATATCAAATATATATAAGAAAAATCAATAATTTTCTTTATAACAGAATTAAATGAGGAAATAAAAAAATAGAGGACAAGAATCATAGTTCTTCACAGCGTGACCTTTTGTCGCAGCTACTTCCAGCTAGACTACTAGGTCTTGTTGTCTCTTTTTTTATAAAATATAACGCTATATCCTTAAGTATGATAAGTTAAATTATGAGCAAGACCTAATTTATTCCATTTATAAATATCTTATGTGTGCAAACCTATTGTATATAAATGGCATGAATCTGATTTCTTTCCCATTATATTTCTACAAATTAACAATCCAAAATTAATTAATTAATGATATTGCTAAAGGGTTAATCTAAGGTATTATTATTTAATTTTACATTATTATCGATGGAATCCTCCCTATTTAGGACACGTGGCTAGCTGAATAGTAGATGTGTGGCCAGTAAGGGTGATACGTATTCGTATCCCAAGAGACTTTAGAGCAGTCCCGGGCTCGTAAGAAAAGGGGATGAGAGAGAGGGATAATCCGGTAAAGACCGATCGGCCGGAGAAAGTTTAAAGGAAAAGAGATTGTAGAATAAGAGGGAGGAAGATAATCAGGTAAAGACCGGCCGACCGGAGAAAGTTTAGAGGAGAAGAGAGTTTGAGATAGATTAAGAATTCTGAAATTATTATTGCTTGAATGTAAAACAAACCTAGTCTAACAATATAAAAGAAGATGTATCCTAAAAACCTAGGATTTTCAAAGGAAACAAATCAACGTAGTACAAAGTTACCAAACTACGAAATATTGAATAATATATTATCAATCCTATCCAAACTAAATATTGAATTCTATCCAATCCCTAATCTCTCTTGATATTCTGCATTTCCACCTTGATATCTCTCATGATATTCTGCATCTCCATCCATATCACTCCCTTGCCAATCAAAAATCACCTTGTCCTCAAGGTGTAACTCGGGAACAACTCGACGAACCTGTTGTTGAAATTCCTTGAAACGGCTCTCGCTTTGACGTTGGAATTCCTGAAAATTTGTTGTACTCGTTTGTTGAAATTCCTTAAAACTTATCACGCTGACAAACTCTGACATCTTGCAAGAACAATGAAAGCACCAATGATACGTATTCGTATCCCAAGAGACTTTAGAGCAGTCTCGGGCTCGTAAGAAAAGGGGTTGAGAGAGAGAGAGATAATCCGGTAAAGACCGACCGGCCGGAGAAAGTTTAGAGGAGAAGAGATTGTAGATAAGAGGGAGGAAGATAATCCGGTAAAGACCGACCGACCGGAGAAAATTTAGAGGAGAAGAGAGTTTGAGATAGATTAAGAATTCTGAAATTATTATTGCTTGAACGTAAAACAAACCTAGTCTAACAATATAAAGGAAGAGGTATCCTAAAAACCTAGGATTCTCAAAGGAAACAAATCAACGTAGTACAAAGTTACCAAACTATGAAATATTGAATGATATAATATCAATCATATCCAAACTAAATATTGAATTCTATCCAATCCCTAATTTCTCTTGATATCTCTCTTGATATTCTGCATTTCCACCTTGATATCTCTCATGATATTCTGCATCTCCATCCATATCAAAGGGTACATGGCCAGCGCTAGGCGAACACTACAAAAAAAAGCCCGAAAACCGACGGACATTTTTCGACGGGATTTTCGGAAAACCCGTCGGTTTTCCATTGAAAAAGTCGATTTCCGATGGAAAACCGACGGGATGGCGCCCGTTGGAAAATATATCGTCGGAATTGGGTCCCGACGGGTCCGTTCCGTTGGTTTTCCGTTGGAAATATATTTCCGACGGAAAATTATTTTTTCCAACAAAATAATTTCCAACGGAAAGCCAATGGGCCATTTCCGTCGGAAAACCAACGGGAAAAAAAAAAATTATTTTTAAGTTAACCGATGGATTTCTAACGGAATTTTCAATTGGAAATAGAATAAAAATAAATAAATTAAAAAATAAATAAATTCATTTGTGAGACCCGAGCCACCCCGGAAACGAGCCACACCAACACCTCGGACGAGCCACGAGCCGAGCTTGAGCCAACCCAATTCGAGAATTAATTCTCGCGATAATTGCCCACGCAAGGATTCGAACTCAGGTCTCCAAGGAAGAATGGTGATTCCCTTACTAACTTGGATAACTTACTTCTTATTAATATTATGTCTTTAAATATATTTATACACTTAGTTTAATTAACTATTTAAATACTTTTTGTTATTAATTTAAAATATAAAATTTTAAATATATGATTATTTGAATTAAATATAATCATATTTATTGAAAATTTTTAAAAATACTTATTCGAATGAAAATAAAACTTATTAGAATTAAGAGTTCTCCAATCTATAGAAAATATATAGAGTATCATAATAAGAACTCTTTCTAAAATTAATATATTAATTATAAGTTACATTATAAGATATTTGTACATTTAAAAATAAAATTAGTAATATAAAAACAATTTTTATATCGTTTCACTTAAATTATTAATTCAAAATTATAAATAAAATTATTTTTCTGTATAAATATAAAATCATTGCTAATAACTATTACATAATGATTAATTATATTATAAACCCACAAGTTTTTTTGTATATATATATATATATATAAGTTTTTTTTTATAAAGATACATAATTAATAATTTTTTTTGTAGTTTTCATATTTTAAACTTAGTTCAAATATTATTAACACTATATACTTATTATCAAGTATTAAATTTATTAAAAAATATATATGTTGGAAAAACAGGAATCAGAAAACAGCGGAAATTTAAAAATTTTACAACAAAAGGATCGAAACTCGCAATCGTGAATCTGAATTCGTAGAGATTAGAAACTTACTTTTCAATAATCTTTCTTGAAGCGTTTCAAGCCACCCAAGAACGCTCTTCTCACGGCTTGATCCCCTCTCCTTAGTAAAACTCGAATCTTCAAAACTTCTAACTTAAAGCTCTCTAGAGATAGTCTACCAACTTGACTACAATCTAACTAGTAAGGATGCTAGTTCTCTAGTTAGTGTTCAACATATGAACCAAAAGAATGTCTATCACTCTCTAAGGGGAGCTCGATATATAGGAAGGAGAGGGGCGGCCGAACCTAGTCCTATTGGACTAAGGATTTGGTCCCTCTCTCTTATTACTTGATCATCAAGTAATTCCCAACTTTGACTTTGAATTCTAATTCAAATCAACTTTTAAGAGAGCTAAAATATCCCCTTTTTGGATAATATTATACTTTATTATTTATTAATAAATAAATAACTTATTTATCTAATTAATTCGTAATTAATTAAATAGATTATTTTTCTCCAAAATAAGACTTTCTTTTTAATTCAAAAATTAAACCAAAGTCTATTAAATAATTAACACATTAGTTATTTAATCACATATACATATATATGCACGTGTGACACACGTGTCCCCAAGGACACGTGTCACTCACGTGACCCACACGTGTGATTGACACGTGTGGAACCCTCTCGGCATGATCAACTCTTTTAATCATTTCAAAACCTCAACTCATGTAACCAAGTTGTTGTGTGTGACCCTCTAGGTTCTCAATTCAATTAGCAGTGACCCTAATTAATTAATTCACTAATTAATTAATCAGTCCACAGATTAAACGACCATAGTCTAGCAACAGGTGTTTAACCCCTAGCTGAATTGGAATGTCTCGATTCGACAGAACCTTCAAGTCATCGATTCATGTGAGATACAATCCTCCTACTTACTATCTCTCAACCAAGATCTAGGGTAAGAGAATAATCAGAACCCTAATAATCTGGTCTTAAAGCTAAGTGCATTTTATATCCATTTGATCTCAATCCAAGAAACCCTTTTCTTGATTTCTTGATCTACTACCTTGGCCAAGGACTCCATATGGCATATGAATGACTTACACAATAAGAGATCACCTTGCAAATGCAAGTGTAGGTCCTTTCTTGATTCTCATTCACTTTCATGAGTCACTTGTGCAGCCCCAGCATAAGCCTTGAATCAGTTGTCTAAGGCGACACCCTTTAAAGCTTATACCTAAGACTACAGAGTTAACTCACAAAATGACATGGAACCTCAAGTCTAAGGATCAATTAATCACATCAATGACTCGTGAGATATTTCCTAATCTGGAAGTTTCCATTTCCTGAAATAGAAACTTCCTTTCCCATTTAGGAATCTTCTCACACGAGGCACCTCAGTGAATTTACTTATAGAAGTAAGCACCCTCATGTATCACGCACGTATCAACTATACACTTTGCACCTCCATGAAACAAGGTGGTCCTTCTTAAGGGCGTGATTGTTAGTATGTAATTAGTGCTTAATTTGCCCTAATCTTCTCCCTACATTTGACTGAATATGTGCTTAATTAAGCTTAATTATGGCTTTGTAGGTTTATTGGAGCTAAAATGGATCATCAATACACATCTGGACTAAAAGAATCGCCAAGTGCAGAAAATGAACTGAGCCATGACCTTAAGCCATGATCATCCCTTAAGCTAAGGGCACCGCAGCAGACACCAAGTCAACAGTGGCAGCTGACTTTCTATTTTTGGCGAATTGAACCAACTTGCATTAGCTTTATTCAGTTTTGTGCGTCTCAAGGCATGCAATTATCATACTTAGACTTTCAACAGGAATCTTTGCCTTAAAGAGTGTGCCCAACTTGCAAAACTTGGAGATATAAGCTAGATTTAGAGGCAAAACAACACAATTCAGCTTTGGGGGCCTGAAGAGGAGTTACGCAGCAGCTGGGGTTACTGGAACACAACAAGAACAGGGGGTCTACTCCCCTGTTTCGATCAGAGAAAGAATTCCTCCTTCTTTCCCTCTTTTACTTGAATTTCATAGATAGTTTATGCAGTAGTTTAACATATGTTTTGTAGACAAGCTTAGCTAGTTTAAATTCAGTTCTTTACAGTTTGTTAGCTCTATATTTTCTGTAAATATGAACAACAGCTGAACCTCTATTTCTAGTTAAGTTATTTCTAAGATTCATGCTATGGTTTGTGAGATCTAATTGTTTTCCATGCTTTCGATCCTTGGTATGTTGTATGCATCTGATTTTATTGATATAGGTATATTGGTAGATGATTAATTTGGCCAATTTATTGTCTTGAAACTTACCTTGCAAACCGCATAAACTGAATTGATCCGTAATTGTCAATTTAAGAATGCTAAGGGTTAACTATCATCGGGGCTTACCTCCATGTTTGCTTGCGTATGATAGGGTGCATGCACAATAGTTTAAACATTCCAAGCTTCTTGAGTTTGTTGGCTAGGGTCGGTGTCCTTTTCGTACTTAAGACTGCCATTAAATTAAATCTTGAGATCGTATCTACGAGGTTGTTTATTGGTTTGGGAGTTGGTTAACGATCGTATCTTGACCACCAAATAAGTTAGAAAGGACGAGGTTGTCAGAGCTTGTTGACGCTATAGTCGGTCTATCAATGGATTTTAAGCTTATTTGTGCATCGATGATCAGATTGCAAACATGAATCGAGAGAATAACTTGACTAGAGTTCTATTTCCTAATCACTTTAAGTTTATGTTCTTTAGTTAGTATTTAATTTCAGCTTGTTATTTTATTTCCTGCACCTTTAGTTTATTGCATTAACCTCCCCCCTCTATTTTTGTTGCTTGTTTGCTTGGCTATCGAAGATTAATAGAACCAACCAATCTCTGTGGGATCGACCCTTTACCACTATACACAATTTATTGTGTTTGGTAGTTTAGGAATATTATTTGGTGGATTCGGCACCCACCAGTGATCCCACAAGCAAGCCTTAGAGGAGTCAGGTTGACACTCCCACTGTCTGTAGGACTCATCGGCTTGGAGTATTTTACTAATCATGACTTATGTGATATAGGGCTCGTTTCATGAACCATTTCACCTAAATGGTAGAGTCCTAAAGTCATCAGGATTAGGGGAGTTCTCATACATGCATAGCTAAAGTGAACGCATACCAAACAAGAGCATATAAAGAAGTGTTGCCTTAAATCGTTATTTTATTCAAAGATTGTCTATGATTACAATAAGGAAAAGCACAAAGCGGATATACAATCGGCTTTCTATGGCACTATTCCTAACAATCTCCCACTTGCCCGTCAAAGCCATTCTAAAGCTACTCTAAGTCCCATCTTTTGAAGATGACCTTGGAAAGCTTCTCGACTAAGGGGTTTAGTAAGTGGATTTGCCACGTTCTCTACTGATGCGACCCTTTCAATTTGCACATCTCATCTTTTGATAATATCACGGATTAGGTGATACTTCCTCATAATGTGCTTGGTCCGTTGGTGAGATCTTGGTTCTCTTGCTTGAGCAACCGCCCCAGTGTTGTCACAAAACACAGTAATGGGGTCTTTCATGCTAGGAACAACATTCAACTCTTGGCTGAAGTTTCTAATCCAAACACCTTCCTTAGCTGCATCATTAGCAGCTAAGTATTCGGTCTCAGTGGTTGAATCTGCAGTGGTCGTTTGCTTGGAACTCTTCCAACTCACTGCTCCGCCGTTCAGGCAGAAAATGTATCCTGACATTGACTTAAAATCATCTAAGTCAGATGCAAAGCTTGCATCGCAGTATCCTTCGACAGTAAGATCTTTCTGACCTCCGTAAACTAGGAATAAATCTTTAGTACTTTTCAAGTACTTAGCATACATTATGCTACCTATTGATGATGCATAAGGTGTATGAGTCATTCTTTCCTTCTCAAGGTTAGTCTTAGGACACATCTTCTTAGAAAGACATGTTCCTACACTCATAGGAAGATTCTTATCCTTTGCTGACTCCATATTGAATCTCTTCAATACTTTGTCAATGTACATCGACTGTGATAGTCCTATTAACCTTCTAGATCTATCTCGATAGATTTTAATTCCAAGGATATAGGACGCATCACCAAGATCTTTCATCTCGAATTTGTTCGATAACCATAACTTAGTTACTTTCATGTCATCTTTTGAATTTCCAATAAGAAGGATGTCATCAACATAAAGTACTAAGAATTGCACTGAGGTCTCCAATTTATTTCTATACACACATGATTCATTCGAAATTTGAATGAAGTCAAACGCTTTGACTGATTCATCAAATCGAATGTTCCAATTCCTAGAAGCCTGTTTCAATACATAGATTGATCTTTGGAGTTTGCAAACCTTTTGCTCACTCCCACTGAATGTGAAACCTATGGGTTGCTCCATATAAATGTCTTTATCAATGTCACCATTGAGAAAGGCAGTTTTCACATCCATTTGCCATATCTCATAGTCATAATATGCAGCAATGACAAGCATGATCCGAATAGACTTTTGCATTGCAACTGGTGAAAAAGTTTCATCAAAGTCTACGCCGGGTCTTTGAGTGAATCCTTTTGCAACCAGTCTTGCTTTGTAGGCTGCAATGCTTCCATCAACTCCAAGCTTTCTCTTAAAGATCCATTTGCAACCAATGGGTTTGACCCTATCAGGCAAATCTACCAAGGTCCAAACTTGGTTGGAGTTCATGGAATCCATTTCGGATTTCATGGCTTCTATCCACTGTTTAGAGTCAGAATCTGAAAGTGCCTCCTCATATGTTAAAGGATCATTATCCTTTTGAGAGATCTCATGGAAGAATCTATACCATCTCTCCGGCTGTCTAGGAGTACATTCAGAACACCTTAGAGGAGGATTTACGTGCGTATCGAAATTCGTGATTGGTTGTAGTTGATCAGAAGAGGACGTTTCTTCAATGGGTGGCATGGGGTCACTTTGTACTTTCTCTAATTCTATGATCTTCCCTTTCTTTTCTTTAAGGAACGGTTCCTCAAGAAAAGTAGCATTTCTGGAAACAAACACTTTTTGCTCAGATTGATCATAGAAGTAGTATCCTATAGATTCCTTAGGATAACCTACAAAGTTGCATAAGTTAGACCGAGATTCTAACTTATCTCCCACTGTCCTCTTCACGTAAGCAGGATAACCCCAAATTCTTAAGTAAGAATAACTAGGGATTTTACCATGCCACATTTCATAGGACGTTTTAGGGACTGACTTAGAGGGAACTAGATTCAAAATCTTTGCTACGCTTTCTAGGGCATAACCCCAGAAAGAATGTGGTAAGTCAGTGAAGCTCATCATGGAACGAACCATATCGAGTAGGGTTCGATTCCTTCTCTCAGAAACTCCATTGAGTTGAGGAGTTCCTGGAGGAGTCCACTGAGAGATAATCTCATTATCTTTGAGATGATTAAGGAACTCTTCACTAAGATACTCGCCTCCTCGATCAAATCGAAGTGCTTTGATCTTGTGACCAGTTTGGTTCTCAACCTCCTTTTGAAATTCTAGGAATTTCTCAAAAGCTTCAGATTTATACTTCATTAAGTATATATAACCATACCGACTAAAGTCATCGGTAAAGGTTATGAAATACTGATGATTGTTTCTTGCGCTTACACTAAGCGGTCCACAGACAAATACACGGGGCATACCCCGGCCTCAAAACTGTAATATGGAAAGCCACATAATAAATCACATAACAGTACGCACATAAGTGAGGCTCCAACCTCAATTGAAAAACGCAACTATAGGGCTCCAACCCCAATTTAAACCATCCATGTGCATAAATTAAAACCATACATAAGTCTAAACCCATGATCACCTAACATGCTTCTTGCGAGAATTTAAATTTAGCCAATAAATTAAAATTCCCGTTTCACGTCCTAATAACTTAAAACATGACTTGATGCGAGTCTTATTCATAAAAGTTCTCAATAAATCCCAAATTATTAAAACAAAAAAAATTCCAATTAATTTTTGAAAATTAACAATTTTATCGAAGATGTAGTTGCCCAAAATTATAAACCGTTTCTATTTCCCAAAAATCCCAATTTTAAGTTTTATTCAAAATTAAAATAAATATTAATAAAACAGTTTTTAATAATAAAAATTAAATTAAAATCGGGACTAGATTGCACGAAATCGGCCACTTGCGGGCGTTGATGGGCGGTCGCGTCGGAAGGCCTCCCGCGCGGTTGCGGGAGGGACTGGGCGAGGATGCCCATGCGCGCGCCTCGCGGCGGGCGGTGGCGCGCGAAGCCCGCGCATGCGACGCCTTCGCTTGCGGGGTTTCGCGTGTTCGTAATTCAGGCTTTTCGTTTCGTGTTTTCGTTCAAAAGCAAAACCAATCCAAGAAATCCAAAAACAATTTATACAGTTTCAAATCCAAAACAATTTTTGCAAAACGTTTTTTTTTTTTCAGACACTTTCAGGGAAAAATACAGTTTCTTAATTCAGGCTTTCTAAAACAGTTACAAATACTCAATTGCATCAAGCCTAGGAATTTCTACCAAATTCAGAATAATTGAGACGAATCAGAAACACGATTAACGAACCTAGCTTTGATACCACTTGTTGTAAAAACAGGAATCAGAAAGCAGCGGAAATTTAAAAATTTTCCAACAAAAGGATCAAAACTCTCAATCGTGAATCCAAATTCGTAGAGATTAGAAACTTCCTTTTCAATAATCTTTCTTGAAGCGTTTCAAGCCACCCAAGAACGCTCTTCTCGCGGCTTGATCCCCTCTCCTTGGTAAAGCTCGAATCTTCAAAACTTCTAACTTGAAGCTCTCTAGAGATAGTCCACCAACTTGACTACAATCTAACTAGTAAGGATGCTAGTTCTCTAGTTAGTGTTTAGGCTTAACCTAGGATTTATTTTATCTTGGAGAAAGGATGGTGTTCAACATATGAACCAAAAGAATGTCTATCACTCTCTAAGGGGAGCTCGAGCTCCCCTATATATAGGAAGGAGAGGGGCGGCCGAACCTAGTCCTATTGGACTAAGGATTTGGTCCCTCTCTCTTATTACTTGATCATCAAGTAATTCCCAACTTTGACTTTGAATTCTAATTCAAATCAACTTTTAAGAGAGCTAAAATATCCCCTTTTTGGATAATATTATACTTTATTATTTATTAATAAATAAATAACTTATTTATCTAATTAATTCGTAATTAATTAAATAGATTATTTTTCTCCAAAATAAGACTTTCTTTTTAATTCAAAAATTAAACCAAAGTCTATTAAATGATTAACACATTAATTATTTAATCACATATACATATATATATGCACGTGTGACACACGTGTCCCCAAGGACACGTGTCACTCACGTGACCCACACGTGTGATTGACACGTGTGGAACCCTCTCGGCATGATCAACTCTTTTAATCATTTCAAAACCTCAACTCATGTAACCAAGTTGTTGTGTGTGACCCTCTAGGTTCTCAATTCAATTAGCAGTGACCCTAATTAATTAATTCACTAATTAATTAATCAGTCCACAGATTAAACGACCATAGTCTAGCAACAGGTGTTTAACCCCTAGCTGAATTGGAATGTCTCGATTCGACAGAACCTTTAAGTCATCGATTCATGTGAGATACAATCCTCCTACTTACTATCTCTCAACCAAGATCTAGGTTAAGAGAATAATCAGAACCCTAATAATCTGGTCTTAAAGCTAAGTGCATTTTATATTCATTTGATCTCAATCCAAGAAACCCTTTTCTTGATTTCTTGATCTACTGCCTTGGCCAAGGACTCCATATGGCATATGAATGACTTACACAATAAGAGATCACCTTGCAAATGCAAGTGTAGGTCCTTTCTTGATTCTCATTCACTTTCATGAGTCACTTGCGCAGCGCCAGCATAAGCCTTGAATCAGTTGTCTAAGGCGACACCCTTTAAAGCTTATACCTAAGACTACAGAGTTAACTCACAAAGTGACATGGAACCTCAAGTCTAAGGATCAATTAATCACATCAATGACTCGTGAGATATTTCCTAATCTGGAAGTTTTCATTTCCTGAAATAGAAACTTCCTTTCCCATTTAGGAATCTTCTCACACGGGGCACCTCAGTGAACTTACTGTTAGGAATAGTGCCCTAAAAGCCGATTGTATATCTGCTTTGTACTTTTTCTTATTGTAATCACAGACAATCTTTGAATGAAATAACGAATTGAGGCAACACTTCTTTATATGTTCTTGTTTGGTATGCGTTTACTTTATATGTGCATGTATGAGAACTCCCCTAATCCTGATGACTTTAGGACTCTACCATTTAGGTGAAATGGTTCATGAAACGAGCCCTATTTCACATAAGTCATGATTAGTAAAATACTCCAAGCCGATGAGTCCTACCGACAGTGGGAGTGTCAACCTGACTCCTCCAAGGCTTGCTTGTGGGATCACGCCCTTAAGAAGGACCACCTTGTTTCATGGAGGTGCAAAGTGTATAATTGATACGTGCGTGATACATGAGGGTGCTTACTTCAATAAGTAACTTCACGGAGGTGCCCCGTGTGAGAACATTCCTAAATGAGAAAGGAAGTTTCTATTTCAGGAAATGGAAACTTCCAGATTAGGAAATATCTCACGAGTCATTGATGTGATTAATTGATCCTTAGACTTGAGGTTCCATGTCACTTTATGAGTTAACTCTGTAGTCTTAGGTATAAGCTTTAAAGGGTGTCGCCTTAGACAACTGATTCAAGGCTTATGCTGGGGCTAGTGACTCATGAAAGTGAATGAGAATCAAGAAAGGACCTACATTTGCATCTGCAAGGTGATCTCTTATTGTGTAAGTTATTCGGATGCCATATGGAGTCCTTGGCCAAGGCAGTAGATCAAGACATCAAGAAAAGGGTTTCTTGGATTGAGATCAAATAGATATGAAATGCACTTTGCTTTAAGACCGGATTATTAGGGTTCTGATTATTCCCTTGCCCTATATCTTGGTTGAGAGATAGTAAGTAGGAGGATTGTATCTCACATGAATTAATGACTTAAAGGTTCTGTCGAATCCGAACATTCCAATGCAACTAGGGGTTAAACACCTGTTACTAGACTATGGTCGTTTAATCTGTGAACTGATTAATTAATTAGTGAATTAATTAATTAGGGCCACTGCTAATTGAATTGAGAACCTAGAGGGTCACACACAACAACTTGGTTACATGAGTTAAGGCTTTAAAATGATTAAACGAGTTAATCAGGCCAAGAGGGTTCCACACGTGTGGCTCACGTGAGTGGCACGTGTCCTTGTGATACGTGTCTCACACGTGTGTAAATATATGTGTATATTTATTTATGTGTTAAATAATTAATGTGGTTAATTATTTAATAGACTTTGGTTTAATTTTGAATTAAAAAGAAAGTCTTATTTTGGAGAAAAATTAATCTAGTTAATTAATTATGAATTAATTAATTAGATAAAAATAAGTTATTTATTTATTTAATAAATAAAGTATAAAATTATCCAAAAAGAGTTTGGATATTTTTAGCTCTCTTAAAAGTTGATTTGAATTAGAATTCAAAGTCAAAGTCAAAATTACTTGATGATCAAGTAATTAGAGAGAGGGACCAAATCCTTGCCCCATAAGGACTAGGGTTCGGCGTCCCCTCCCTTTCCTATATATAGGGGAGCTCATGCTCCCCTTAGAGAGTGATTGAATTCTTTTGGTTTATGTGTTGAACACCATCCTTTCTCCAAGATAAATTAAACCCTAGGTTAAGCCTAAACACTAACCAGAGAACTAACATCCTTACTAGTTAGATTGTAGTCAAGTTGGTGGACTATCTCTAGAGAGCTTCAAGTTAGAAGTTTTGAAGATTCGAGCTTTACCAAGGAGAGGGGATCAAGCCGCGAGAAGAGCGTTCTTGGGTGGCTTGAAACGCTTCAAGAAAGATTATTGAAAAGTAAGTTTCTAATCTCTACAAATTTGGATACACGATTGTGAGTCCAAGATCCTTTTGTTGGAAAATTATTTAAATTTCCGCTGCCTTCTGATTCCAGTTTTCCAACACTTACTTATAGAAGTAAGCACCCTCATGTATCACACACGTATCAACTATACACTTTGCACCTCCATGAAACAAGGTTGTCCTTCTTAAGGGCGTGATCCCACAAGCAAGCCTTAGAGGAGTCAGTTTGACACTCCCACTGTCTGTAGGACTCATCGGCTTGGAGTATTTTGCTAATCATGACTTATATGATATAGGGTTCGTTTCATGAACCATTTCACCTAAATGGTAGAGTCCTAAAGTCATCAGTATTAGGGGAGTTCTCATACATGCACAGCTAAAGTAAACGCATACCAAACAAGAGCATATAAAGAAGTGTTGCCTTAAATCGTTATTTTATTCAAAGATTGTCTGTGATTACAATAAGGAAAAGCACAAAGCAGATATACAATCGGCTTTCTAGGGCACTATTCCTAACAATATATATATTAAATTTATTAAAAATATTTATTATGTAAATTACGATTGATAACTAATAGAATAGAATATTAATACTATATATATATATATATATATATATATATATATATATATATGTCTTTTTTTTGTGTGGAAACACTATATATATGTATGTATGTATATAAGTGAGTGTTTATAATGCATGGATACAAATATGATACAACATATATTAGTTTTTAAATTTAACAAGTGAAAGACGTTTGTCAAGATGTCCAACCTTAATATGATACAACACTATACGATACAATAATATTTAGAATTGTTTGAGCATCATAAGAGTGGTAATTTAAAATTAGAAACTTTTTGTTTATATATGTGAGAGTGTCTAATAGAAAATTAAATTCCAATTGGGATCTCCTCACTATATTTAAAGTTAAAAGATTGATGTTCTAAATATTTTTATTTTAATTAATAATTAATAATTTGTATATTATATACTTTAGTGTCTATTAATAATTAATAATTTGTATATTATATAATTTTTAAATATATAAATAAGTTGAAGGATCTACGGATTAACGTTATTAAAAGCTAAATTTGAAGTTGAAAAAGATCAAACCATCAAAAGGGCGATCTTCTCGTTACGTAATTGATACTTTCACTATTAATTAACTTATATAATTGATAACTTAGTTTTTCTTAATTAGAAATAATCGTTTATTAAAAAAACTTAAATTTTAATACGAAGATGACTTAAAACTATAATATATGTGTTGGTCTATGATGCACGGACACTTCTAAAAATATCATTTTGTCGTGTCGTGTCGTGTCGTGTCATGCCGTGTCGTGTCGGACACTCGTGTCGGACACCGTGTCCGACACTCCTTACGTGGGAAATTCAAGAAAAAATCAGTGTCGCCGTATCCGTGTCGTGTCGTGTTCGTATCGCCGTGTTCGTGTCCGTGTCCGTGTATCATAGGTGTTGGTTTATTAAAAGATATTTGAATCGAGATTTCTAATTAAATTTGATTGAAAAATTCCAACGGAAAACCAACGGAATTTTTATTTAATTGAAATTCCAACGGAAAACCGACGGGAAAATCTCATCGGTTTTTTTAAAATTGAGGAATAAAAATAACCAACAGGAAAATCCCATCGTTTGTTTTTTTAATTGAGGAATAAAAAAACTGACGGGTTATTCCCATCGATTTTTTTGGCGTAATTTTTTTAGAATTGCGCCAAAATTTCAGACCGAAACCGAATGGAGTTCCATTGGAATTTTTGGCGCAATTTTTTTAAAAGTTCCGCCAAATTTTCCGACAGAATTCGGTTGTTTTTTTGTAGTGGAATAATGCGAGGGTAGTAGCACAGGAGCTCACTGTGCAACGAGCTCACTGAAGGGAGTAACGAGACATCTCCTAGGATTTGGAGAGACTAGTAATAATGTGATGGACAAGAAAAGGTAACCTAGGAAATATGGAAGAGTTCAGAAGAGAATTGACCATGAGAAATAAAATCTTAGTAAGAAATGAGAGAGTAAGATAAGAGAGAGAAGTTTGATTCACGAGTATGGAGTATTTTTTGTGATATTTGCACAGTAGATTAGTGACCTTATTCACTTGAGCATATGGAGTGTAACAAAATGTTATCACACTAAAAAAAAGTCAAATTATGATGGTCACATCCATCAGAAACTTACCGGGATGGTTGATTTTCTATAGATTTTCGACAACCAATAATTCGTCACTGATATATTTTTCTGATCATCAATTCGTCTCATAAAATTATGAAACGAAATTTTGACGAATTTCATAATAAATAAATAGAAAAACATACGTGCGAATCTTACCATCTACAACGAATTACAATCAATGACAAATTATGAAAAACTATCAATATTATTTTCTTATAACTTAGATTCTAAGTTTTCCACTTAAAACAACGTAACACCATATCAATGACAAATTCTGAAAAACTATCAATACTATTTTCTTATAACTTAGATTCTAAGTTTTCCACTTAAAACAACGTGACACCATATAACTAAGGGAAAATTGTAAATTTGGGACAATAACCAACCCCATTTTGCATTTTTGGACTTTAACTTGGTATTTCTGATTTTAGGGATATGTTAAACTTTAGAAAAGACATAGTTTGGTTGGGAGAATTCTTTTGTTATTCACTTTAGAAAACTGTACAAACGTATTACATTGAACCAGACTAAATATTCACAAGGCTATACTAATAAGGAAGGTCAACTATACCAAATATACAAAAGATCCCTAATTCCCAGCTTTCCTAACAACTTACTCTCTAAATTTTACAATTTTGGCCAAATCTCAGCCGGATCCTTAATTTCACACTGGAAAACCGCACGTGACCCCACGTGATCGCCTGAAATCGGTTGAAATCCCGCGTGGCAAAATAGCCTGGGCCACATAAGCAAATAAATGCATTGTCACATGGGATTTGAACTGATTTCAGGCGATCACGTGCGGTCACGTGCGGTTTTTCGGTGCAGTTTTCCAGTGCGAAATTAGGGATCCGATTGAGATTTGATGCACTCTTTTGCTTATGTGGCCCAGGTTATTTGCTATACGCGATTTCAACCGATTTCAGGCGATCACGTGGGGTCACGTGCGGTTTTCAGGTGCGGAATTAAGGATCCGGCTGAGATTTAGCCAAAATTGCAAAGTTTTGAGAGTATGTATCCCTAAAATCAGAAATGTCAAGTTAAAGTCCAAAAATGTAAAATGGGGTTGGTTATTGTCCCAAAATTGCAATTTTCCCTATAACTAACCTATTGCACCAAATGATAAAAAAAAAACATAATAAAACAAAAGGGCAAAACCCTAAACCTTTATTCATAATTTTCTAGGTTGCAACTTACAAATATAAAAAGAATGGTGTAGTGTACAAAAATTGAGAGAAAACTTAATGTACCGATATTTCTAAAAATATCATTTTGTTTTGTTATGTCGTGTCGAATATTCCGGTCGGATACCGTATTCGTCATTTCTCACATGAAAAATTCATAAAAAAATATATATTACCGTATCGTATTGTATTCGTCCGTCTGTATCCGTGTAACGTAGTGAGGAAATTAAGAAACTAAATAGTAAAAAGGGGTGTGGGAAGTGGGGACACAAGAGAATAACAAGCAAACAAGTGACACGTGTAAAGCATTGACCCTGACGGTATGAGAATATGCATTCTCACCATTCCTTCATATATAAATACCCGCCACTACCTTTGCATTTCACACCCAAATCTAAGTTACTTAACAACCAAATATTATCACTATCAATCCAGAGACTCATTTCTCCATACACCAGAAATAAGAAGCTCATTAATCTGTACTGTTGCAAAGAAGAAAGAACCGCGACAAGAAAACATCTCGTTTCGTCTTGAGTTTTTATCTTCCGTTTGCTGCATCTTTCGATACCTAAAGGTAGGTAATATAAGGTTTCCGCGAAATTTTTGGTTTTCTACTTTCCTTTTTGGTAAATAGTCTAAGAGTCCAAAACAATTTATTCTCTGTTTTTATTCTTTTCCTTTCACGAATTTCAATATTATAAACCATCTTTTTCTCCTTTCTTTTCCAATGGAACAGTGAACTCCGAAAGGAAGTGAATATCAAAAGAACGAAGTATGAGAATCTCATTCTCCGCGTGCAAGCCAACACTTACGCAGCCCCTCGTGAACTTTCCAGGTGGGCTGATCAACATGGACCAGTTGATCATTCCCCGACAGCGCCGCAAGGACAAGGTGGTTTTCGTGGTCGGCGCCACCGGCACCGGCAAGTCCCGCCTCTCCATTGACCTCGCCGCACGTTTTGATGCCGAGATCATCAACTCCGACAAAATGCAAGTCTACAAGGGTCTCGACATCGTCACCAACAAAGTGACCGAGGCCGAATGCTGCGGAATCCCGCACCACCTCCTCGGCTTTGTGGAACCTAACCAGGACTTCTCTGCCGAGGACTTCATTGATCACGCCACAGCAGCGGCGGACGAGATCACCAACCGGGGCCGTCTTCCCATCATCGCCGGAGGCTCGAACTCCTACATAAAAGCCCTGGTGAATGATGGAATGGACTTCAGGTCAAAGTACGAGTGCTGCTTTCTCTGGGTGGATGTGTCGATGCCTGTCCTGCATTCCTTCGTGTCAGACAGGGTTGACCAAATGGTCGCTTCCGGGCTCGTAGCTGAAGCAAGGGAATTCTTTGAGCCCGACGGAGACTATAGTCGGGGTATCCGACGAGCCATCGGGGTGCCGGAGATGGATGAGTTCTTCAGGAGTACCGACTACGATGCATCCGAAAGGGCAAGGATTCTTGCATCCGCCATCGATCAAGTCAAGGAGAACACACGGACTCTCGCCTCCCGCCAGAGGAAAAAGATACTCCGGCTCGAGGAGCAGCTCGAGCTACGGATGCATCGCCTGAATGCAACAGAGGCATTCCTGAATCGCTGTAGCGAGTCGAACGAGTCTTGGGAGAGGCAAGTGGCGGGCCCCAGCATTAGGATCGTGGATCGCTTCATGCGCGAAGAGCGCATGGACTTCGTCACGGCAATCACCGCTCCACCGCCAATGGCCGCAGCCATCCTCGGTCCCACCAACGCAAGCACCGCCGTCGCCGCCGCCACCCGCTAGTTTGAACACCCCTCGAGCCACTAAAACCATACTCAATCATTACATCATCGAACTCAAAATTAAAGTCCATTTCAAACTAGGAACATTAATAACTATATTATTATGTTCTTCCTGTTTTCTTTCACCTCACACCACAGCAAAATTCGATGTGCATAAAGAACACTGTTTGGTCCAGGTCTAGGACTCTAGGTCGAGGTGAATCTTTTTTCAGTGACACGTGGCGCATTGCGGTGACTTCCACGTGGCAAGCACCCGAATCTACCTTTTTTTTTTTTTTTTTTTTTTTTTCCTTCTGGTTTTTTTGGTCGCTGTCATTGTCAGACAGTTATGTACCTAAACTTGGTCGGCTGTACCATTTTATTTCCTTTCTGTTGCTGCGCTGCTGGTGGTGGGCCTGGTTGCCGTGGCGGTGGCGCGGTGGCGGTGCTACATAAGTATTTGCAGACGTCTGTATTTTTGGCTTATTTAGCGCGCTGCATTTGCCCAGGAGAGCCAAAGAATCACACACACAAGAAAAAGGTTGCACTTTTCCTTGTGAAAAAAAGTATATATTACGAATAAAGAGTAATTTTCATATGGGAGGGAGTGGAATTTTCATATTTTTATTTGTAATTTTTACTGTTTTTCTGGGTATTTTCTGTTTTTGTATCATGAATAATAATGAGCTGTATTATTCGCGGATTTGACAACTCCATGGTATATATATATATATATATATATATTCATATGTATGACAGTATGAGTCTTGAATATATAATTGTTGAGTGGTGGTGTGAATAATTTCTATCTCTTGAGGGTTACAATTCTCTTCATCGTAATGTGTTTCCCTCGAAAGGTTGAGCATCATATTCTTCAAAGAATAATTTAGTTTTACCCTAGCTAATCAAGAAAATACTAGCATGAATCTGGCTCGGTCAAATCAATATAATGAGAGAGCGAGTGATAAGTAAAAATCTTAAAGAGAGCAACCGATAAAACAATGTGTGATACAATTGTCATACGGTTAGTTAGAGTTCAAACGAGTCGGATTTGAGTTAGAATATAAAGAAAAATAAATAAATAAAGCAAGTTGCCCAAACTTTATAGTTTTTCATTGCTAGATTCTTTTATCAAGAACAACTTTTTCATCAAACTACCTATCAGATTTGCCCATTTTCATGGCACTGGAGATTTTTTGAATGCTTTTGATCCAAATTCCAAAGGGAATAGGTTGGCATGGGGGGGAATGTATCTCCCAATTTTCGTGGACAGTTTTGGACTTAATTCAGTGACAAAAATGTCTCTTCAAATGACTGTTCTTTTCTTCTTTTGGCACTTTGAAAGGAAATTCGACTTTTGGAAATTCGACGCCAAAAGTTGCTTGGATACGTTAAATATTATTAGTTTGAGATTCTCATAAACTGAATGTGCACAAAGGCATGATGAACACGAAGCATACACGGTTTATACATATGGAGGGTATTTGTCATGTTTCATTCTATTAATGTATATAATGGGACATTAGTGAAAGATTGATCACATTACAATTTTTTTTTTTTTGAAAAGACAATTCTCTAGTGCCCAACATGCAAAATTCTAATCTAAACCTGGCTCGACCAAACTCAACCGATTAAAAGGAAAAATATATTATACTTGTCATTTGATTTGTCACTATTTTCTACCAACTACACGATAAGTGTAAAACATTTCCCCCTCGTTTTACCGATTTGATTGAGTTAGACTTGATTTAGAATTACTCACATGACATAAGTGTAGGAGTCAGCATTAGTTTGAACCTATGATGCACGGATACCAACACGGCATGATATGAATGCGGCGACAAATATTTTTTCGAATTTTTCCACGTAAGAAGTATTCAACACGGCACGAAGAAATCATATTTTTAAAAATGTCCCTTCGTCAAGGTTTGAACCAATAAGAGCTGGTGGATCTTTAAAAAGAAAACACAGGTTAATTAGTTTGAGTTTAGGAGAAGAATATCTTGATATTAATATTGAAAAGAGAATAGAATACTTTATAATTCATTATAGTACAATTTATGCTAAATATCTTTAACTGTTTTATAATTAATACTTTCAAAATTAGTAACATAACCTACCTGATAATTATTTGAGTTTTTGTAATAAATTTTGTGGTAAGTTTATTAAGTGCAGTTAATTAAGATTCTTGAATAATGAGTTATACAACCTCATATAAATATCCCATCCCCCATCAAAGGACTCCAAGGTACTAACTACTGAGTACGGACAAAGGGTCTAACAGCAAAAATGAATATGCCCTAGCTACTACAAACACAAGCACTTAATCCCGAGGGTAAACTTATAATTTTGGTTCTATATTCCATTTCCATTGGTCGTTTGAGACTAGACGGATCACTTAAAGTGTAAAGTTCTGCCTATCATGATAGCTGCGTTCTCAGGAATTCGAGCTCGAGACGTCTTGTTAAGCTAATATAACGTTGAACCACTAAGTTACACCACTTATGCCCATGCAAGAATAACAAATTATGATGCCCATGCATCGATTCAGACACGACAATTAAGACATATAATATGATATCCGTGTGATAGATGTTCGATAAGACACGATAAAATTATGTTTTTGGAAATCTACTTTTGTATATCGCAATTAATTACTCACCTGATGGATGATATATATTTTTGTTTGTGGTACCTAGTTAATTAAAATTATTCTTTACAGTATTCCTAGTGAAAATAACGTGGGAATCATCAAAGTTATAAGCGCGACAAAGAGCACAAAACAGTTGTTATTGCTAGGGACCCATAAGTGTGTCCACGGAAATTAAAATGCTCCTTTCTGCATCCTTACATGATTCCAACAGAATATTAATTTATATATGCTTAAATAAATAAATACACCATACCTATATCATTTAAACTACCAAATTGCAATATATTAATTTAATCAACCTAAAAAGTCTAATATTTATACAAAATTATCATTTCAAAAAACCCAATTAATTTCTTTTCACAAGATTCATTAAACAATTTAAAATATAATAGTTTTATTAAATATATGTTTGGTAAAATTAAATTTTAAAGAGTTTTTTTTTTTTCCCCTTCAAAAATTGAATTTGATTTAAAAATTGAGAGTTGTTATACCCACTCACAAAAAGGGCATAAGATAAAAAGACATAATTTGTTCTTATAGAAATACTCTGCTTTCACCAAGTAGTTCACAAATTAGTGGTCAAAATCAGCTTTTTGTAAAAGTGGCTTAATCCCATGCCACTGCAATATCCCTGATTGGAAAACCCCACAATCATTTCTAACCTTTCATCAGAATCGTGGATTCTCATTCTCATATTTATCTACAATTTAAAATAATTTAATGAAGATTTTAAAATTTCATAAAATTTTATATATATGAATTTTAACATTTTATAATCTCGTGAAAATAATTAAACTCATAATATAAACTCACTCCTTCACTAAAGGGAACAAAATTTCATCGAGGGAAAAGGTAGTGCTGAAATTATTGTGAAATATATATTAGCAAATTATAAGTTATAACTAATTAAAACTAAAAATATTGGGTAGATGATGGAGAAATTAAATAGGTCAGAAACATGTCCCGCGGTTAATCAATTTCATCGCTACCGCTCAGTTTATTGTCGGTGGAGATCTTATAATATAAGGATATAACGATATGAACACGATATAAAACAAAAATATGGCATCGCAAATTTTTTTTAAATTGGTTTCTGACATACAAATGTTCAATAAAAATTCACACAATAAAATGATATTTTTAAGAATATGTAAATAAAAAGTGAAGAAGGAGGATGGCATCTTGTAGGAAAGTATATATACCTAAAAATTAATTTTGAGAGGGTAGTTACATATTCTTTATAAATTGTATATTATCATAATATGATATGACACCACAGCTAGCTAAAATTGTACAAAGAACATCACTTTGAACATACATCACATCGTCAATTATTACACCAAATAATCAACATAATACGTTTTCATTCTCCCACGTCCACATGCTCTCTTATGTAAAATAACTTCCAAAAATCAATATATATGGAAATTTACAAATTACAATTAAAAATTTTGTGGATAATTACAACAAAATTTCCTGAATTTGACGTAGTATATCCAAACATAAAATTAAAAAAAAAACACTTTTAAACCTTTTTTTTTTTTTACTTAAGAATTTTAAAAATGTTGGAAAAAAATTAATTAAAAGATCGTGGTATTAATTATCCCGAAAGGATTATCTCCTTTTGCAATATTAGAATGGGGCATTTCAATTGTAATTTGTTGCTCGATAGTTGGATTATGACTCACTTTCTGTATATTTGATTTTCTCGGTGCTATATATAAGAAAGGTCTCGAATAATAACTTCACAATCTCTCTAATGGGTTTTTTTTTTTTTTTAATTTAAAAAAGGATCGATATTTCGTTTTAGCTTCTAGCTTATATATGGTTGTTTTTGTAAATAGATAAAAATTTGTGTACACTTTTAAAAGTGTGTTTTATGTCACATTATTAAAGTCATCTACGCTTATTCCAAAAAATGATAATTAAAGTTGATAGGCATCATGAATTAACGTCAATTTCCCAAATGCCGCTATTAATATCGAACAAAAATGTCGTTTTAGTGGCAAAGACAACATAAGGATCAAAGCAATTTCCATTACATTATTAATCATTAACAACTTTATCGCACGAGGACAGTCAAATTGTATGGATGTGCCATGCACGATCTCGTACATGATTGTCCCGATTACCTCATATCCTATGTACATTGTACCTCCACTAGTCAACATATATGCAAATTCAAACAAATTTGACATAACTTTTCCGTATTTTGTAGCTTTTTATCCTAAAGTTAGAATGTTAACAGGAAAAAAACAAATGAACAAGAAGCCAAAATGAGGGGCGACAGCCCCCAGTACGCTCCTTCATCCTTGAGCCGGGCTCCACCACCGTGTCACGTTAAAAAACCCTAATTAGGTCAAGTGAATTGATTAATATGCAGTCATATATAGTTTTTTTCACGTTAATAATAGAGTCAGAATTTTAACAGAAAGAAATGAATGGACAAGAAGCTAAAATGAGGGGGCGGCAACCCCATACGCTCCTCCATTCCTGAACCGGGCCCCGCCATCGCGTCATGTTAAAAAACCCTAATTAGGTCAAGTGAATTTGATTAATATATAGTCATATATACATAATTTTTCTTAAGTCAACAACAAAATCAGAATTTTAATAGAAAAGAACGAATGAACAAGAAGCCAAAATGAGGGGGCCGCAACCCCCATATGCTCCTCCATCCCTGAGCCTGATTCCGCTACCGTTTCACTTTAAAAAAACCCTAATTAGGTTAAGCGGATTTGATTAATATATAGTCATATAACATAGAAAAGAAAACTTTTTGTGATATATAGCTCGATTAACTAGATCAAGAATTGATTAAAAGAAATTGTTAATTCTTCGTACGAAATATATTAATGATTATGATTAGTTAGATTAAAAAAGGATGCTAATAAGATTCTAAGTTTGAAGACGTGGACGATAGGCATGATGGATGCTATACTAATAAAACATTTCTACCTTCCATGGTTGATACTAAAGGTTCATATTTTAGAGGTCACTGCTTTTGGTCTTGTCACTATAGTGCTCTAAGGTATCATCATTCATCACAATATGCAAAATCGACTTCTTAATTGATTAAAACATGCCACGATCATAAATAATATTGTACTATTATGCCTAACCAAATGCCGTCACATGTATTTTTCCAGAGATTTTTTTCTTTGAAATTTAATAATAAGTGTAATACAAACCACATAATCAGTTAAATTTGTTGAACAGTCGAGCTTGTTGAGTTCTCGTGGGAGTGTAAAATACGTATCGAAACTAGTATGTTTGTTAAGTCTTTCGTATATATATCTAGCGATGTATTTATGTGTCTCGTATATTATTTATTTATAAATAGTGGTAAAGTAATTACGTATATATTCTTGTGTACTTAGATTGGTTCACTTTCTACCTTTTTAGGAGAAATACATAGACGAACAAATACCCTACTAAAACTGATTGCTTGTGTTCCAAATGCCACAAAATGTCCCAATCGAAATGAATGCTAAATTCTAAATCTTATTATAGAGAATCTTTGTGTTTTTTTTTCTTTTGGTGCCTTTTGTGCATATCATTGTACATTTTTGGAGAAATTCTTATGCCAAATTCATTGATTTGGTGCTTGGTTTAGCGTATATTGAAACGTCTTGACGCAACCTATGATGGATGAATACAAATACGGTGATATGGACTCGACATAATAGGAATATGGTGACACGGATTTTTTCTTGAATTTTCCACTGAGGAGCATTGGACACGATATCTGACACAACGCAATACGACATGATAAAATAATATTTTAAAAGATATTTGTGCATGGTCATAGATATTCCATAAAAATCACTAATTAATGTAACTTAATAGTTCGACACAATAATAAATTAATAATATATATAGGTCTCATATTCGAGTTTTTGTATAAACTACTTTTATTAGAATTTTAAGTCAGAAGCGAACCCGCGACAAATATTGAAAAAAACAAAGTATTCTTTCACGATTTCGTCCTTTATTAATTGATGATGGTTATGGTGCACACCTAGTTAAAAAGACAAATATATATTATTGAAGGGCATGGTCCAGGACTCCAGGTCAAATATGTTTGTTTTTGAATTTGTAGGTAAATTGAACCGATTGATGTGCAATTGTTAACGTATTTGAATTTTGATTTTGTTTGAGTAAAGGGACAAATTTCAAAATTGTGCCATATTGAATATTGGTTGAGACGAGGTGCACGGGCTAAGATGAGTGGAGGTTAACATTATCGAATCTCAAACGGTTGGACCGGAATCGATACAAAAGAAAATTAAGATGAAGTAAGGATATATTTCAATGCCGCCACTTTATTATTCAAGTTAATTTTGAATTCTATACATTACGAAAATGAAACGAAGTCGATTCAAGTTTCAAATATTGATTGATATTAAACTTGCAACCTCATCTCAATTACAAATCCAATTGATTTAACTAGTTGAATAATCGGTTTCACTGATGTAACGTTAATTATATAAATATTTTAGTTAAGCATGAAAAAAAGAAAAAATGACACAAAAATAAAGATAAATGTTATATAATCAATGAGATGTGGTTGTGCTTCTGTCTTTAAAAAATCTCTGACCAACTTTCTTGTATTTTGAATTATCTATAAATTGAGAAAAGAATTGATTATCATAATCGACAATTATGACCCGTTAAAACAAAAAAACGACCCTTAAATTAAATCTCCTTGATAATGAACCTTAGTCCAATGAAAACATTGCATGGGCTATTTTTATTTTTGGATTTGAGGCCCAAACAAAACTATAGAGTATAGCCTATCATATGGGCCAAATAGATATATTTATTTTTAGGGCTGTCAATGGGTCGGATATTAATTTGAATTCGTTCTGAATTTTAACATATTCGTCCGATAAAAATGTCCGATGGATCATATCCGATTATAAATATTCATTATCCGAAATAAACGGATAGAATATGAAATTAAGGAATCCGATCCATTAAGAATCCAAATCCGATTTTATATATAATATTTAATTAAATAAATTATTTACTAGTACATAATATTAAGTAAAATAATTAAGACTAAAATTTTCACATATTTATTACTTTAAATAATAATAAAAATTGAATAATTTACACTAAAATATATAATTTTTTTAATGAGTTTCAATCAACATATTTTAATAAGTAAAATAAAACCGCCAAATAATCCATTAAATAATAATTATTTATTGAATATTATGTAATTACATTTATTTTTTTATATTGCATTTGTTATTTCAAAAGCTA
Source organism: Lantana camara (assembly GCA_037501455.1). Classification (NCBI taxonomy): domain Eukaryota; kingdom Viridiplantae; phylum Streptophyta; class Magnoliopsida; order Lamiales; family Verbenaceae; genus Lantana; species Lantana camara. The sequence continues at coordinate 124,328,207 of CM074857.1, forward strand.
TATTTTATTGGTAATTGAGTCGGATATTTTATTGGATCTGATCCAATCCGATTATACATGAATTAAAAAAATATTTCTTATTAGATTCGAATTCGATTGTCTGATTTTCTTATCGAATTCGCATTCGAAACCTCCTGATTCGATCCGAATCAAACCCGTTGACAGTCCTATTTATTTTAGGCACATATAATAGTGAGAGAACACAAATTAAAAAGACTTAATATAATATTTATTTTTTAATATTATTTTATCTTTTTTATTCATATTTTGAAATCTATATTTTAATATTATTTATATTTCATTACACGAGCATCACGTGTACAGAAAATTACTAGTTATTATTATTTATTTGAGTTCAAGTCTGAAGAAAACGCCCAGTGTAACAGTGTTACCCTCTCCCTATCAATGGTGATAGGTTCTCATAGATTCAAATAAAAAATATTTGGTTAAACTAGCATTACGTCCAATTGCTAAACTATACCAGTAAATATTATTGGAATGTAGTTATGGAATATAAGGAACTAGCATATGCCCCGTGCGATGCACGGTATTGATAATAATATAACTTATAATATTATTTATGAATCTTGTAAACTAAAATAATTTAAAATAAATAACTTAATCATATACAATGAAAAATATTATATATAATACATATTTTTTATAACTAATAAATAAATTGCCGCTAAGTATTTATTTATTATAATTTTATTTAAGTATTAAGTAGAGACGTTGTAAAAGAAAAATACTTTCAGAAAGAATATATAATTATCATCCAGTTCTGAACAACAACAACAACAACCACAACAATAATAATAATAATAATAATAATAATAATAATAATAATAATAATAATAATAATAATATAAAATAAAGTGTTGAAATTGTATAAATATCACATCCTTTTTAAACATAAAATATGATAATTTACAAAAATAAAAACTACTCTTACCTTAAGAGATTAAGCCCAGAATTGCGAAATCTTTTTAGACCCGGCAAGAATTTCAAACTTTGTTGATCTTGTCAACGAATCGAATTGGAACTTGATATTCTAAAATAAATTAATTCAAAAAAAAAAGATTAAATTAATACAATTAAACTTTGAATTAATTTTCTAAAAAAAAAAATCGTACCTTATGAGATTGAGCCAAAAATCTTGAAACTCTTTTAAACTCTTTGGGATTTTAAACTTTGACAGCCTCATTAAGAAATCAAACTAAAATCTCAAATATGATAATTTATAAAAACAAAAACAACTCGTACCGTAAAATATTGAGTAAAAAATTAATGTAACCGATGGACATTTTGCTAGTTTGCTCTCATGTATCGTAACATATAAATCTAAAATAACGTATTTAAAAAAATTTCTAACATTATACCAATTTATAACATTAATAAATATAATTAGTGTGAAAATATACACATATTAACTTATATAGTTAAAATTGTATTTCTAATAAATATTTATTAACAATATAAATTAAGTAGTTAAAATTTTATATTTATAACAAATGAACAATCTCATACGTTATTTATATTTTTAAGTTGTTCGGTAAGCTTTCTATACAGTACCTTGCATCATTGAAACACATACAGATGTTGGTGCCCCGAGATCATTGTTGTTTTCCAATGGAAACGTACTGGGTACAAAAACTTCATCTTCTAACTCCGAAAATTCATATTTTTGACCCCCTAATTGGTAGTACGTAATTTTATGATAGATATATATAAGTGCTTTAATTTAAAATAAAAAATAAATTGTGGCAAATTAACATAAGATACATACTCTGTAAGTTAGAGCCATGCTCCTCAGGTCGATTCATATGTGCCCGAGCTATATTTGTACAACCATGCACATAAATAGATGTATCGGATTCTTGAACTACAATATTCCGATCAACACCTAATATGTAACGCCCCGTTTTCAATTGTGCATTACGTGATATTATGTGAATTACATTACTAAGTGTTTTGTGAAATTATTATAATTTTCATAACATTATATGTATTATACCTTCATGTATTTATATGAATTTTCATTAACGTGAAATTTATGTGAATTAATTGCTAAGTGATTAAATGCTTTTATATGGACTCACTTGATCACTTATTTAATTTATGGACCTAATTGCATTAAATGAATTGGGAGTTAGTTAGCTACTTGTTTAGAGATAATATTAGATTGCATTAATTTAAATAATTGAAGGACTTAAATGCAAAAGGTGGTGAGTCATGCTCATTCTTGGGAGAATCAAGCTTATATCACATATTTCTCCTACATTTCATTCATTCATCATATTTCAACAAGTCCACACCTATACACACACTCAATATCGGTTCTTTACACCAAGGAAGGGGAAGAGCATTTCACCTCATATTTCAAGCTTTAATTCAAGGAAGATATTTGCATAAGTGGAAGCATCATCTTCATCTCATCGATTCATCCATTTCTTCTTCCATCTTGAGGTATAGGGAGAATTTGATTGAATCTCTTGATGTGTGATTGAGTAGGGTTTGGTGATATTGATAAGAATTCCTTGGTTATATATGACTAGAAGCATGATCTTGATCATTTAGCTTGCCAACTTGCATGAATTCTTGAAGAAATGGGAAGTTGATTTCATGAAATACTTTGGGGTTTTGAGTGATAATTCTTGATGATTTGAGCAAGCTTGGATGGATTACTTGATGCCTAATTGATGTTTTTTGAGTTATATACATGATATATGATGGGTTAGAGTTATTTTTTGGCCTTGGTATGATGTTTAGAGGCTTGGGAGCCATCTCCCGCGAACCCCCCTGTTTTTCCCCTGTTTTTCGCCCAGAAATTGCTTCAACACGGCCGTGTCCAACCCTAGTTCTTTTCCAACACGGCCGTGTTGGGGCCTCGAGTTGGAATTTTTTTATTCCGACACGACCGTGTCAGATTTCAGGCCAATATTGACACGGCCGTGTCGATTTCGTTTGAACTCCGATTGGCCTAATTTTTAAACCGTTGGAAACCTCTTGAAGTATAGAACAACCTCCAATTGGAATCAACTCAAGATCTCTTCTCATTTTTGAGATATAATTAATTCTTTTAGGTGTCGCTCTCTTCCCGACAAACTGCACTCGCTTAACTTCGGACTTATGCCATTTTCTCCTCACTTTGAACTAAAATATGAGTCATATATCCTCGGAAAGGTCTTCGTGTCTAGTTTCATAAAAAATAAACAAAATTCAAATCCAAATTCTAGAACTCAAGATATTCTATTTTTCCTACAGCGTGTGCGCTTCCGGAAATTGTCGAGTTTTGCCAAACTTCACCAAAACCTTTCTTCTTGTATTCCTTTCACTCTCTTGGCTCCCATATGTGAATTATATGAAGTATATGCTTTAGTAATTGATAAATATGATCCTATATGATGCTTCTTGGTACTTAATTGCTCAAACGTTATGGTGTGACTCCATGCCCTATATGAATTGAACTTGAAATGATTGAATGCTTTAAATATGTGACTCCTTGAGATTTATTTCATCTTTTAAGAGTTAATTGGTTCTCATATATGATTAAGTGCCACTTAATTGTTAATATGTTTGGTTATTAAAGTGTTGGGATGGTTATTTATTTACACGAGCATTGCCGTGCGTCATACTTGGTCTCATTATTGAGTCTTATCTCACGCGTTCCCGTTATTTCCTTTCTTGTCCAGTTTTTCTCCAGGGCGGAGATCATTGATCGTTGTGCACTTTCTTGTATCTTTGTCTTGTTCCGTCGCTCGTCAGGTGAGGTTTAATTCTAGAAACTTAGAACCTTTACAACCCTATGTGTGTTTTCGGCCAAAAAGTACATATATTTTTATAGTTTTCAAATCTTATTGATTTACAAGGGATTTCATGAATTTGAACGGATTGATTGATTGATTGATTGAATATTTTGGCGAGTAACTATTGTTCACGTTGGGCCCCGAGGGTAGTGTATTGAGCTAACCGGGGAAGCAAGGGCTGACGGGTAACTCCTGCACTACCCTCACCATTGTGGGATCACCTCTGAATCCACCAGGAGGTTTGGTGGAGGAAGAAATCCCGTGCGTGGGAGTCATGTTCCCGACGTACACCATGATTGGATGGTTGGGTCTTGCAAGCCCACCATCACCCGGAGGAAGAAGGATTGATTGATTGAAATTGCTAATTGTGCACGAAATTATTTGTGTGATCACCTAATCCACTAATAAATTGAAGCATTGTACACAGTCGGTGAAAGGTTGGAGATTTGCCCTCACTCGCCGGGCCACAAATTGATTGTATTGAAGTGATTGAATTGATAAATTGGATTAGCTGTAACCTCGGGCGATATTATCTCTTCTCTTCTAAATTTATCGTGTTGCTATTTTCCAACATTATTACCCGAGATTATAACTTGCATGTATGTGCGCAAATATTTATTTATACCCCTCGCTCAGTCCGTGTTGGACTGACACCTCAACCCTTCAGCTTTTGCAGGTTCGTGCTAGGCGGGAATTAGAGTCTAGCCTATCTTTTATTCGGGTCTAGCACTTCACTTTCATATTTGGTTCATGTATTAATACTTTTTATATTTTGTATTATGCCTTATCTAATGTTGGAGGTGATATTGTATTTTATGAAATGTTGGTATCTATTAATAAATATGTAAATATGGTACCTATAAGTATTGAATGTTATTGCTTCCGCTTTTATTGATCCAATTGTTTATTGGTATTAATTGAGGGTACCCGCCTAACTTTTGAGTTTTTTATTGTCTCCCGTTCGCTGTAGTTCCGGTTCATGTATGAATTGCCCGTTTCATATGTGGATTGAGACTATAGTGCGGGGGATGTGGCGCCTAGCGTTCCGGGTGCTACATAATATACATAAAAAAATCATTAAACCAACAAAATAAAATATTGAAATTAAAATAAAAATTATATATAAAAGAAGAAATATTACGATTTGTAGTTTCTACACATCCTCTTGCATCAAGTTGACTTTTATCTCTAATAATTCTATACTCATTGATAAATGTGATCTATGAATATAATAGTATACATTTGCAAAATAAGTGAACATATATAACTAAATAATATGATCAATGCGTAAAAAATTAAATTATACCGAATAAAATAGGAACAAAACAGAGTCCTTGTGAATTGAATTGTTCATGACCACCACCACCAGCTTGTACTTCCCCTATATTTTATAAGTATAAATATTATGATGTATGGCAAAAGAAGTAATCACAATTCAATAAAATATATATCAAAATTCAATAAATATACACCAATATATATGTAAAATATTAATGAGGAGCATATCATTCGAAATAATCTAACCATCACGCATTAAATCATTTGTGTGAGATGATGACCCTCGTCTTGAACACGCGTTCTTGAACGTGTCGATGTTCCTCGGGCTATTCGCCTGCCTCTTGATGGTGGGCTTTAGATATTACAATCGCATACTTCGTTTGGAGAGTTATTATGAAGTTCGGATAAAAATTGATATTCTGTCTGTAATCGTGCCAAACGTTCGGCACTAAACCTTCATTTACTCCTCTATGTCGTTTAATATATAAATCTTTCTTTCTATTCAATAGTGAAAGCTTGTAACTGATTTGATTGTTATTCTTTTTATCTCTCCTCAAAATAAAATAGATAGTTGAATTTATTTGACCTAAATTAGATATTACAAAAATATCACTCTTCGTAACTATTTGCATCGCATAAGCATAAAAGAAAGCGGCCATGTGATTTCTAATGTAATTATAATTACAACATTTTCTAATGGTACTAAATTTGTTTGGAATTCTATTTAGTTCTCCTACTAGTTCATAATTTGATAAATTATTTTTAATTTAAAATTAATACAATTCTAGCCTAGAGTTCTATCCTACAAACCTTAATCACGACATCAACCTCATAAACATAAAAGAAAGCGGTTATTATAACCTTAATCATAGCATCAACATTTTCCCATCAACATGACATCGACATTTTCGCATTAACATGGCATCGACAACAGGAAATAATCAAGTATTGTCTAAGCATTATTTTTTCATTTTAAAATTTTCATCAATAATATATTTTAATAATATCAATACAAAATCGGATTGCATCTTGATATTTTAAAATGAATTAATTCAAAATTAGTCAAAATATTCTAAAACTAATGAATTTAGAATATAAGATTAAACCTATACAATTAAACAAAAATAAAAACAAAAATAATTCGTACCTTATGAAATTGATCCGGAAATCTTGAAAGTTCTTTAAACCTCGTTAACCTCATCAAGATTTTCAAACTTTATCAGTTCTGCCAAGGAATTAAATTGCCACTTGATATCCTAAGGAAAATAATTAATTCAAAATATAAGATTCAAATAATATAATTAAACTTTAAATTAATTCGTTTGTTGAATACCATATTTTTAAATTTTCAAATATGATAATTTATAAAAATAAAAATAATTCGTACTTTAAGAGATTGAGTCAGAAATCACAAAATTTTGTGAACTCCCTCAGCCTCATCGGGGATTTCAAACTTGAAAAGTCTCACCAAGAGCTCGAATTATAGTTTAACATTCTATAAGTTTTGTTATAGGGATTTTTTATTTTTATTTTTTATGGATATCTTTTTAACCTAACTAATAATAGTAATAAAGATCTCTCAAATTATAGAATGGATGCCCTACTGGATATATAAAAGTTCTCAACTTAAACTTTATTAACGTAAGTTTCGTTAATTATAATAATAATATTAAATACTAACCCAATTATGGGGTGGGTGTCAATTTTTTTTTTTTGGTCTGCCAAAGAGACTAGCATGGCTAACTGCTGTTTTTCCTATTCAAGTCCTTGATCGCCCAGGGCTCCTCTGCCCATATCTTCCTGTCTTCCGGCAAGTCATGCCCCAACTTCGCAAGTATATCCGCATCAGGGTTATTGGTTCTGTAGACGTGCTGCAAGGAACACTCCCACGGATGGTTGATATATTTCCGGTAGTCCTCAACAATTGCCCCGTACGGGTGCCAATCCATGTTCCCCTGTTTGATGAGCTTCGTTACTATCTCGGAGTCACACTCGACCTGGATCTTGCTGAAACGGCGATCCCAGGCCATTTTCAATCCCTCTCTAAGCCCCAGGAGTTCCGCCAGGGTGATGGGAATGTCTCCCAACTTCAAGGAAAAACCACAAATCCATCTCCCGTTCTCGTCCCTGATCAAACCCCCTGCCGCTGCTGATTTGTCCCGCTCAAACCGGCTGCCGTCTGTGTTAAGCTTAAACCACCCATTCGGTGGTTTTGTCCATCCCGCTGATGGCCTCTTCCTTTCTGTCGTGCTTCTGTGGCTCCGCATAAGCTCAATATCGGCTGCCAACATGATCGTATTCCTTATCGTCGCATATGCGGGTTCTTTATTACGCCTATATTCCCACGTATTGAGCGCCTTCCATATATTCCAAAGGGCCGCAATTCAGATGTTGCGCCAGCTGCAACCTGTCAGATTTGAGGTTCTATAATTAGCCTTCATGATGTTATGAATCCCTTCTCCCCCAACCATACTCTGGAAATTGGAAAGATCCTCGGTGTGAACTAAACTTTCCCATATCTTCTCCGCATACTGGCATCGGAAAAGGACATGAATGATGTCTTCCCGAACATTCCCGCAGCGGCTGCAACCAGCATCCTCCCTCATTCTTCTATCAAATCTGAGTGTATTGGTCAGCAAGCTTTCATGCTGGATTAACCAACAAAAGGTCTTCAGTTTTGTGGGGACTTGTTGCTGCCATATCCAACGCCAATCGCCCATAACGGGGCCATTATGTTCTCTTAGCAGATTATAGGCGGACTTACACCTGAAGTTGCCATTACTGGTACCTCCCCATATCAATCTGTCTGGCACTTCTCTTCCCCAGGGAATCGGCAGTGCCCGGGATCTCCTTCTCTACTTGTTCTGGCAACCTGGTGTGAATCTCACTAAGATCCCAGTTCCCTTCCTCATTAATAACCTCTACCACTGTCAAGTCCTGATCCCTCGGATCCACCTCCCCCTCAACTTTATCAATCAACTTCCTCCAATCCAGAAGGAGATATTAGTACCAGACCCGAGTCTCCATTTGAGATTGTCTTTCAGCAAGTTAACACTCGTTACGATCCCTTTCCAAGTCCGGGACGAACTCGCCTTTACCACATGCTGCCGAATATCTCCCCCTTTGAGATATTTGGCTTCGAACACTTTGCACCAGATTGTGTCTCCCCTAGTAGCCACTTTCCAACCCGCTTTTGCCAACATAGCCACATTCGTTTTTCTTACCTCCCAAAGGCCCAGCCCTCCTAACTGCTTCGTGTTTATGACTTTGTCCCAACCGACGAGATGCGTCTTCCTCTTTGCGGCGTCCGATGACCAAAGAAAACTTTGGTTGATTTGATCAAGCCGATCGCAAACGTATCTTGGCATCCAATTTGTGTGCATGTGATAAACCGGTACGGAGGTCATGACCAATTGGATGAGGGTCATACGCCACGCGAGACTCAAAGACTGCGCTTTCCAGTTAGTGAGCTTTTGTTCTATGCGTTCGATGATATGAGAGAACATCGCTCGCTTATGTCGACCTTGTCCCACTTTAACCCCGAGGTATTTGCCCAAATCATCAGTTTCTTCAATTCCCACTGAGTTTACTACCTCCCGCCGAATTTCTGGTGGGACTTTGCTACTTAACAGCACCTTAGACTTGTGCAGACTCACCTTAAGCCGGGGAAGCCTTACAGAAGTTGTCAAGCACCCCCTGTATCGCATTGGTACTCCTAGCATGTACTCTTGCTGCAATGATTATATCATCCGCAAACAGCAAGTGGGATAACTTCGGCCCCCCCTCGACAAACTTGAAATAGGCTCCCAGCCCCCATTTCTGATCGACTCCTAGTTGAGATAGGATAATCGTTCCATACAGAGAACGAATAAATAGGGCGACAATGGGTCTCCCTATCGAATGCCACAGGTAGGTGTAACTCTCGCCGTTGGGTCCCCATTCCATAGGATTCTAGGCTGAACACACATCACCGCGCTCATGATGAGATTAATCGCCCTAGTTGGAAACTCAAAGAATTCAAGCGTTTCTCTTAAAAAACCCCAATTCACTTTGTCGTAGGCCTTTTCATAGTCTATTTTAAAAATCATACCCCCATGTTTGTTGTTCGAGGTGTGCAGCGTGTGTAAGAGTTCCTGAAGCACAAGTATGTTATCATGTGTGTTTCTTCCCGGGATGAAACTGCTTTGATATGGGCTAATGAGGTCAGATAGGAAAGGCTTAATTCGCATCACCAAAGTCTTCGTCACCAACTTTAGTAAGACGTTACACATCGCTATTGGACGGAATTCACTAACATCTTTTGGATTCTTAACTTTGGGGATGAGGCAGATGTACGCGTCTCCCATCTCTTCACGGACCTTCCCATTAGTGAAGCATTCAAGCACCAGATTCGTTATGGAACCACTCACCACCTGCCAGTATCTCTGATAGAAAAAGGCTTGAAGCCCGTCAGGTCCCGGGGCCTTATACGGGTTCATCGTATGAAGGACCCGATGAATCTCTTTCCCCGTAGGTGGGAAATTTAGTGCTTCCAAATTCTCTGCCGACAAGACCCTCTAGAGTTGGCTACGCGGTAGCTGTTGGATGTCAGTAGCCCGTTGTGTCGTAAAGAGCTTCGTATAAAAGCTGTGAACATGCTCATGTAATTTCATGGGATCGGAGGTCCACTCACCATTTATCATGAGGGTATCGATCCTATTTCTCTTCCGTCGACAGACCGTCGAGATATGGAAAAATTTCGTGTTTTTGTCCCTCATAGTTAACCAATTGATCCTTGATTTCTGGAACCAAAGTGTTTCTTCTTGCTGCAGTGTAAGATTATATTCATCGATAAGCTCCCGTTCCAGAGCCCGCAAGTGTTCATGTAGATGGGGCCCCCGGATCCTTTGTATGCCCTCGATCCTCGCCTTCTGCTTCTTTTTTCTCCTGAAAATATTACCGAACACTTCTCGATTCCATTGTTTTAAAACAGGCGGCAATTTCTTAATAATTTCCATCACTTCACCCCCCGCTGACCATTCATTTTCCACAATACGTTTACAATCCGGGTGTGAATCCCATGCTATCTCGAACCCGAACAGGCTTGTTGAACATAACATGTTCGGTCCCCAGAGTATTGATCAGAATGGGGCTATGGTCAGAGTGCATACGAGGCAAAACTCTTACGGAACAATTCGGAAAGCTGAGGGTCCACTTCATGTTAGCAACCGCTCTGTCAAGTCGCTCGCGCACGATCTGCCCACCCGTAACAATCCCCACCCAGGTGAATTCCGGCCCTGTCTAACCAAGGTCCATGAGACCACACCTGTCGAGGTTATTTTTGAACTTAGTGCAGCGATTCCAGCATGCTTCCCTTCCTCTGCTCTTTTCACTCAGGAGGAGGAAGTCATTGAAATCACCCGTTGCCATCCAAGGGAGGTTGTGCGAATTTCCGAAAGCCTCCATCTCTTCCCATAATTCCTCTCTGAATCTCGCAGCCGGGCTGGCGTATACCCCAGAACATATCCATCCGTTTCCGTTTTGAGACCGGATTAAAGTATGTACAACCTGAGAAGAAGCTCCCAAGATGTCTAATTCCACGTTCTCTTTATTCCAAAGAACCGATATTCCTCCTTCACGCCCATTGGTTGGGGCTCGGTGAACATCTGTGAATCCCAACTGACCCGAAATCTCTTCCGCGCGGTCGGCTGAGACTTTAGTCTCCAACAAAAACAAAATGTCTGGACGGTGGTTTTTAATCATATCTCTGAGGTGTCTTCGAAAACCCTAATTTCCCGTACCCATGCAATTCCAAGAAATAACTTTCATATTGACAGATTAAGAAATATTGAGTACTTCTTCCCGGGCCTTACCAGACCACGCTATCATGCACCACGACATCCTGGTCATCTTCAACCATCTCGGTAATTTAACCATCACCTCCCTCTGTAGATGCGTTACCCCGTTCTCCCGGGTCTGGTTCTAACGTAAAATTGTGCTCTTTAAACCTGTTCTCCATATTAGTAGTTCGGATGATACCTCCTCCTTCATTCTCTTCCATGGGTTGGTGGCTTATATCCTCCATGTTACTTCTGTTGTTCCAGCGCTCTATCGGTATTCTCCGGCCGCCCATATGGTTGTTTTCCCCTCTACTTTTGCTGCTCCCGCCTGGGCTACTATCTTGTTTAGTATCTTTAATTTGTTGTGTTGGGGTGGGGGTCTGGACTTGAGTGTTGGTCCTATCCTTGAGTGCCTGATGGGCTGCATGTGTTTTCCGTGAGGTTGATCGTTGGGCTTGAGTCACTGGCTCCTTCCCTGGCCCACTCGCTTTTGTATTGTTACCCATTCCAGCCCTAAACAAGGGATTTATCTGTGTATTCCTTAGGATCTCAGGCGCGATTTTGGCACGCTCCCTAGTTTCCAAATTCTCCTATCCTTCTGTCGTGGATTTTCCCTGATTTTCCGCCTAAGTTTCCATATCGGCGAAGATACCGAATCGGTTGTTCGGTGTCTGATTGGCGTGATGAGTGGAGGTTGTTCTGCCCGCTCCACCACCCGGTCTTCCTCCTCTTCTCTTTTTGGCCACCATCCAGCTACCGTACACCGGTCCTGCTGATTTCTCCGGTGGTGCCGTTGGTGGTGGCACCATGCTTTCAGAATTACCCGTCGGAGCAGAGTTCTCCTTTTTCTCCAGACAGTTAGTAACTCGATGGCCTACCCGGCCACATTGGAAACATATTGCCGGCAGATTTTCGTACATTATTGGACATAGCATACCATCGACTTCCACAGCGCTTCTTAGAGGTTTGTCCATGTCCACCAGCACGCAGGCTCGGGCAAACTTCATTTTCGCTCCCCAATACGTGTTTTTGTCCATCTTTATTGGTGTGCCAACTACCGATGCAACGTAGTACATCATTTCCTCCTTGTAAAATTCCACCGATACCTCTGGGATACGGATCCAAGTGATGGCCGTGGTGATTCGATCCTTCGATGCCTGAAACTTCGGCATCCATTTACGGACAACCAAGTAGTGCCCCGATATAACCCATAGCCCCTCCGTGAGGATGAAGGAGGCTTTCTCTTTATCTATTAGTTTCAGAACAAAGCAATGTTGGAAAACACGAATCAGAAAGCAGCGGAAATTTAAAAAAAATTTCCAACAAAAGGATCTAGGACTCGCAATCGTGTAACCAAATTCGTAGGGATTAGAAACTTACTTTCTTAATTGTCTTTCTTGAAGCGTTTCAAGCCACCCAAGAACACTCTTCTCGCGGCTTGATCCCCTCTCCTTGGTAAAGCTCGAATATTCAAACTTCTAACTTGAAGCTCTCTAGAGATAGTCCACCAACTTGATCACAATCTAACTAGTAAGGATGCTAGTTCTCTAATTAGTGTTTAGGCTTAACCTAGGGTTTCGTTTATCTTGGAGAAAGGATGATGTTCAACACATGAACCAAAAGAATTGTCCATTAGCTCTAAGGGGAGCTCGAGCTCCCCTATTTATAATAAAGGGAGGACCGAAAATCCTAGTCCTTATGGGCTAAGGTTTTGGTCTCTCTCTCTCCTATTACTTGATCATCAAGTAATTTTGACTTTGACTTTGAATTCAAATTCAAATCAACTTTCAAGAGAGCTAAAATATCCAAACTATTTTTTGGATAATTTTATACTTTATTTATTTAAAATAAATAACTTATTTTATCTAATTAATTAATTCATAATTAATTAACTAGATTATTTTCTCCAAAATTAGACTTTCTTTTTAATTCAAAATTAAACCAAAGTCTATTAAATAATTAACAAATTAATTATTTAATATATAATTAAATAATCACGTGTGGCACACGTGTCCCAATGAAACGTGTCCAGTCACGTGACCCACACGTGTGGAACCCTCTAGGCCCGATTAACTCGTTTAATCATTTTCAAGCCTCAACTCATGTAACCAAGTTGTTGTGTGTGACCCTCTAGGTTCTCAATTCAATTAGCAGTGACCCTAATTAATTAATCAGTCCACAGATTAAACGACCATAGTCTAGCAACAGGTGTTTAACCCCTAGCTGAATTGGAATGTTCGGATTCGACAGAACCTTTAAGTCATTGATTCACGTGAGATACAATCCTCCTACTTACTATCTCTCAACCAAGATCTAGGGTAAGGGAATAATCAGAACCCTAATAATCCGGTCTTAAAGCTAAGTGCATTTCATATCCATTTGATCTCAATCCAAGAATTTTCTTGATGTCTTGATCTACTGCCTTGGCCAAGGACTCCATATGGCATATGAATGACTTATACAATAAGAGATCACCTTGCAAATGCAAGTGTAGGTCCTTTCTTGATTCTCATTCACTTTCATGAATCACTTGTGCAGCCCCAGCATAAGCCTTGAATCAGTTGTCTAAGGCGTCACCCTTTAAAGCTTATACCTAAGACTACAGAGTTAACTCATAAAGTGACAAAGAACCTCAAGTCTTAAGGATCAATTAATCACATCAATGACTCGTGAGATATTTCCTAATCTGGAAGTTTCCATTTCCTGAAATAGAAACTTCCTTTCCCATTTAGGAATGTTCTCACACGGGGCACCTCAGTGAACTTACTTATTAAAGTAAGCACCCTCATGTATCACGCACGTATCAACTATACACTTTGCACCTCCATGAAACAAGGTGGTCCTTCTTAAAGGCGTGATCCCACAAGCAAGCCTTAGAGGAGTCAGATTGACACTCCCACTGTCTGTAGGACTCATCGGCTTGGAGTATTTTACTAATCATGACTTATGTGATATAGGGCTCGTTTCATGAACCATTTCACCTAAATGGTAGAGTCCTAAAGTCATCAGGATTAGGGGAGTTCTCATACATGCACAGCTAAAGTAAACGCATACCAAACAAGAGCATATAAAGAAGTGTTGCCTCAATACGTTATTTCATTCAAAGATTGTCTATGATTACAATAAGGAAAAGCACAAAGCGGATATACAATCGGCTTTCTAGGGCACTATTCCTAACAAGCAACCGTGCCCTAACTCGACAAGATCAAAGTCCCCGTTCAGCTTCCAAAGTTTCTCAATTCTCATCGAAAGGAGATTAACGTTCACACTTCTTCCGAGGATCCGGAGGATCAGAGTGTCCTTCTACGCCGCCCGTAATTCCTCCCAATAGTCATCAGCGATCCCAATTCTAGGGTACGGGTGCTCCTCCGTTGGTTCCAGCAATCTGATCTTGTCCAAGTTTTCCAACACATCCTCCTAGAATCTGATATCCTCTTTCTGACCCATTAGAGATTCTAGATATGAACCCTTTGGACTTTCCGCCTGATATGGTTGGTCATTGTACTCCATAGCTTCCTCCGTCGCTGTTTGAGGTTGTTCCCGATTCAAGTATTTAAATTTCTTAGTGCTTCTTCTCATGTGGTCGAATTCTTCGCTAGAGAGAGACGGAAAATTTTCTTTCTCCATGTTCTCATTAAAATAATATGTCCAAATAGAGGTGTCAAACGGGCCGGGCCGGGCCGGCCCACGAAACCGATGAACCAGCCCGGTTAGAACCGGCCCAGGCCCAGCCCATGATTACTATGAGGTATATAAATAAAAGAGAAATATTAATGAAGTATATAAAGTATTCAAGTACTGAATGAAATTTATTCAAGTATATAAAATAAATGAAGTATTAATATTTTTATTGTTTAGATATATAATGTATACTTAACAATAAAAGAGAAACAATCTCAAAATTTATAAATATAATAAAACATTATTAATATAAAAAAAAAAATCGATGCTCATTTCTTCAATTGTGGGATAATGTGGTGGTTTTCCTTCTTATTTACAAATACTAACTTTGAGTTTCAACCAAAATATAAACTATACCAAAAAAAAAAAAAAAAAAAAAAATAAACCCATTTATTGAGCCCATCAAATTCAATAGATGCAACCAAAAAATAATAATAATAAACCCAGCCCGTCAGGCCCAGCCCATTATTAGTGGGTTGTTGGGCCGAGCTAGGCCATTATAAATTATCTTCAACCCAGGCCCGGCCCAGCCCACTTCATGATGGTCCCGGGCCAACCCAGCCCGCTACAGTAACGGGTTTAGGCGGGCTTGGGCCGGGCCAGCCCAGCCCAGCCCATTTGACATCTTTATGTCCAAATAGTGGATGTCAATTAAGTCTCCTTAATTATGGGTGCTAAACACATATAAAATTTATATATTCCTTTCTTAAAAATATATATCTAATTTTTAAAAAAAGAATCCTTACATGGAAAGTATATTATGAATGGTGCCAAAGATAATTATTTTCTTTAATTATTATTTATTTTCATAATAAAATATTATACAAAATAAAGATCAACCTATCATATTTTTTTATCTAATTTAAAATCTAAAAAAAACAACAAAATTATACATTATCAAAAATAAACAAAAAAATCAAACATGGTTTTTAAATATATAATAGTATAGATTAGAATAATTATATCACCGAGCATCACAGCTAACCTATTCGACTTTATGACAATTTAACCAAACGTAGTATTGTCTAATATTTGGATACTCATAAATGTCAATTTGCATAGATTTTGTCATGCTGAGGTCTAATCTAACAAACGCCCGCAAACACATCCTTACCACAAAATCAACTCAAATTTCCAAAATAACAATACAAAATAATCTAACTTTCTAAATTACAAAATTATTTAGGGAAGAAAAAAATGAAAATTAATTTTTTTTATAAAGAAAAAACTGTCACTCTCTTAGACCGTACACACACAGAGCGAGAGTTCAACCATAGAGGATTTTGGTGACGAGAAGACGATCATGCACCCGATCAACGCCGCGGCGGTGGTGACCATGGCCGCCGGAAACGCCGCCGCACTGAGACAGGAGGTTGAATTTGGGGAGTTTTTGTGGTTCATGTACGCCGGAATATCGTGCGTGTTGGTCCTGTTCGCGGGTATAATGTCGGGTTTGACATTGGGCCTCATGTCTCTGGGACTCGTCGACCTCGAGATCCTCCAGCGTAGTGGCACGCCCACTGAGAAGAAACAGGCTGGTTCGGTTCACTTCTCATGGATGATTTGATTTGATCTTTGTTGTTGTGGTTGTGTTCTGGCTTGGGTTGCTGGTGGGGTGATGTTGTTTGGCTTTAATCGGTTGATTTTGTGTTTATGTGTTTGAGATTATGACTGTGTGGAGTTTGGATTGTGAATTGGATTAGTAGAAGTGGTGGGTTTAGGTTGAATTTATGAAAGGAGGAGTCTTTTTTTAGTTTCGGTTGGAAATTTGAAGTGTGATTGTCGATGTGAAATGGCTTTGTTGATCAATGTCCTCGTTGCTGGTGTTGTAGTTGCATTAGTATTTGTAGTGCTGGAAATAGATTGTTTGTGAAACTAATCTGCTAAAAATTTTAATGAGTTGAAGGTCTAAATCTGTTCTTTAATGGAACTTATAGTTTGTGATGAAATTTTGAAACTTTCTTTGTTTTGCATTTGTCTACTTTTGCTGTTACTGAGAGCATCATGGATACTTTTGGGTTAGATTTCTGCCGTTAAAAGGGCAAAAACTGAAAATTTGAAAGTTTGTAGTGAGTACTTTCAGCTTCATTAGTATTGGCCTTGCTGTTGATGAGATACTAAAACTAGCACTCAAAAACTCCAGATGGAAGTTGCATTATAATTATCAAAATGTATGTCAACGTGCAATTCCGATAGAAGCATAATCTGTTATGGTATGGTGCTGAAAGTCGACGATCATTGTAAATGCCACGTGAATGTAGTTCAAGTTGGATGTCTTCTGAAAATTTTCCCAGATTTTTACTAGTTCTCCAGAGGACTGTGCTCTCCTTTCCCCTCTGATTTGTTGGTACTTTTGTTGTTTTTAGCTGCAATACTTCCAGTGGTTCAGAAGCAGCACCAGCTTCTTGTGACGTTGCTTTTATGTAATGCTGCTGCAATGGAGGTGAGAAATCTTTTACTATAGTATGCTATTATTTCAAAAGACATTCCGAATGTGATTTCAAATTCAAGCTCGTGAGGTCTACAACAACGCCTTATGTTTAACCAGCCTTTTATTTTTTTTCCCGCATTTTGCAGGCACTTCCTTTATATCTGGATAAGATTTTCAATCAATATGTTGCCATTATACTGTCTGTAACTTTTGTTTTAGCCTTCGGGGAGGTATTTATTTAATGTTTTGGCTGAAGTATTATTGGTTGATTTCAATCCTGTGGTATGTTTTCTTATGATTTTATGCTGCCAGGTTATTCCTCAAGCCATATGCACTAGATACGGACTTTCTGTAGGTGCAAATTTCGTTTGGCTTGTCCGTATTTTGATGATCATATCGTACCCAATTTGTTATCCTATTGGAAAGGTAATTTGCACATCAACAAAACGAACTGTTTTGCTTGTACTCTGAATTCCATTGGCTAGAGTTGTTTAGTAAAGATGTTATGTGAAAACAAGAGACATGCATAAAGCAAAGCGAACCTATTATGATGATATACCATCCATGGAATGGCAATTTTGCTAAAAAGGAACAAAAACTTGGGTTTTACACATTAAAACATTGCTACATTTTATTTTCTTGCAGGAAGTAAATTGCCCTATAATACCAAAGCAGCTTGGTTCCATAAATTCTAGGGACAATTACACTAACATGCCCTGAGGTTTTTCTTACTTACATGAAGCTCCCCTGAGGTTTGAGAAATTACAAAAACTTCCCCTGTCTAAGATTTTGCAATACATCTGGCTTGATAAATTTTGATGATTTTATCATTAATTTTTAATGAATACAGTATTTTGCCCTTCACATTACTATCAGTATCGACTTCAAATTTACTACTATAATAATAGCATGTGTTAGGCTAAATCATAGAGTATGTCAGGGGAAGTTTTTGTAATTATTGTGACTTGACCAAACCTCGGGGTACGTCCGTGTAATTATAACTAAATTCTATGTGCAACCAAATTTTGAACTGTCCATTCATCTACTTCCATCCATTAAAAAATCGTCTTCCATTTATGAAATTAAGAAGTTGTGAAATAGTTGAGTTATGTCATGGTTTCAGATATTGGATTGTGTACTGGGACACAATGAGGCGTTGTTTAGACGAGCTCAGATCAAGGCTCTTGTCTCTATCCACAGCCAGGAGGTAATGCTAATCATAACAGTGACTCACCGTTGTTGTTTTCCTTTCCATGATTGTTGGCGCGCTTCACATTTTTATATTGGCTGTTAATAATTTTGTTCTAAACTGAATTCTTTAGCATTATTTAAATGCCATTTTTCTTTTGTTGTGACCGTTGGGATTTTCTTGAACATTATGAGGCTGTTATTTTGTTTGTAGGCTGGCAAAGGTGGTGAACTCACACATGATGAGACAACAATTATTAGTGGAGCACTAGATTTGACCGAGAAGGTATGCTTGAAAACCCTGATTCTCTGTTCTTTTCGTCGGTTTAAATTTTAGTAGTATTAAATGTCATCATCCTTTCACATACTTCTCCAAACAGACTGCTGAGGAGGCCATGACACCAATTGAGTCGACATTTTCCTTGGATGTTAATTCAAAGTTAGACTGGTAAGAATTGGTCAGCAGGTGAATAACTGGAACTTCAATATGAAATTGCCATTAATCAACTGAAATAATTAGTATTTGCTCATAAAATCCATTTCTGATACAGTGCTCTGAGATGCTTTGACATTCTTACATAAGTAAAGAATATGTTACATGGAACTTATACCATGACAAGAAGCATATTTTAAAATTTCTACTCTACTCTATATCTCACATTCAGTTTCCATTCCCAGGGAAGCTATGGGTAAGATTCTGGCTCGTGGTCACAGTCGAGTGCCTGTCTATTTAGGGAACCCAAAGAATATCATTGGACTCTTACTTGTAAGCTTTTGATATTGTACATTTTCAAGTCTCTACTTATAAAAATAGGGATAATTTCACCAAACATACCCTGAGGTTATCTTGATTACACAAACTTCCCTTGTCAAAGAATTTACATTACATTTGGATTGATGAGTTTTGATGAAAGAATCTCTAAATTTTTTGTGAATGTCCCATTTCCCCCTTGGCACTTACTGCTCAATGTTTGATTTTAAATTGGTGGCTATAATAGCATGTGTTAGGCCAAACCTTAGGGATGTCCGGGGAAGTTTGTGTAAGTAAGCCAAACCTGAGTGTACGCCAATGTAATTCTCCCAATAAAACATAACTTTTATAATAATTTGACCATTAGGTAAAGAGTCTTCTAACTGTGAGAGCAGAAACAGAGACCCCAGTTAGTGCTGTTTCTATTCGAAGAATTCCACGGTACGGCATTTCATTCTTTGAGATTATTAAAAATCATACTTTTTATTGAAGTATGTACACATAAGCATATTTTTCCCCAGTGTTCCCTCAGATATGCCCCTATATGACATACTCAACGAGTTTCAAAAAGGCAGCAGTCATATGGCAGCTGTGGTGAATCCCAAAGGGATAAACAAGAAAATTCCTCCTATTGTGGTGCAGAATGAGGACCATCACGTGAAAAATGGACAATCAGACCTCACAACTCCATTGCTATCAAATAAAGAACAGAAAGTCGAGACTGTTGTTGTAGACATCGAAAGGATCTCAAGGGAATCCTCAAGAAATAATAGCCAACATTATAATGAGGGAGTTGTTGAAGGATTAACCCATTCATTGGAAGACTCTGAAGATGGAGAAGTTATCGGTATTATTACCTTGGAAGATGTATTTGAAGAACTTTTGCAGGTAAGTGTCTTAGCACTAGATTAGCTTATTCACCCCTGTATTAACCTTTCTTTTCTTTTTCCTCTTTTGATGAGGATTTTTAACTTTTTCTTGTCAATGCAGGAGGAAATTGTCGATGAGACAGATGAGTTTGTTGATGTACATAAAAGGTAGTTGAGAGTTTGAGCTTTTTTCTTTTCTTTAACAATGTGTTTGGTGATTAAAAATGAAAATTTTGCAACACTCTTTTGTGTTGCAGGATTCGTGTGGCAGCAGCTGCAGCTGCTTCATCAGTTGCTCGAGCCCCATCAAGTCGAAGGGTACCCAGTACGAAAGGAGCTGTGAGTATTTAGATGGCTGGATCTTCAAAGTTGCATATAATTGGATAGTCCAGAACATTTTGCTCTGCCATTGTTTAATGAACACAACAACATTTGAAGTATACTTATTCATATATTTGCCCTTTGATTACTGCTCAAAATACTTAAACATATTCCTCAAATTCACTCAGGGAAGCCAAACTAAACCAGGACTATCCAGTCTTCCCTCCAAGAAACCTGCAGAGAATGATCCCAAGAAATGAGAGTAAAACCTCTGTTTTCATGCTGGACATCACACTCTCCCCGATAGCTATTGCAATTATGGTGAAGGATGGAAAACTATTTATAATGCACTGGTATGGTGTTGATTTACATAGCACGCTGCATTCTTTATAAGTTCGGCCAAAATTTTGCAATATAATAAAGTAGAATCAGAGGCTGCAAATAGCACTACGGTGTTGAATGCTTGAGGTTTTGGCTTATCGCTTGCACTGCTCTCTCTGATGAGCTTCCCAAATTGCTTTCTAGCTTTTAGTTAGGCATTTGCAGAGTAAATAGGGCTACCAGAATTTTATTACTAGAAGTTTGTATGAGACCAATTTGTAAAAGGGAAAAAAACGAAAGAAAGTAAGACAGAAAGGAAACGAAAAAGCTTGTTCGAGCTCGTTTTGTTAGTTAAGAAGCCAAATGTACATTCTTGATTTTGTTTATCTATCTCAAATCTAACTTTTGGTATTTAACAAACTATGTTTCATTGCTCTCTCTACCTCTGCTTATGTATTTGTCGATTTAATCTGCATCATAAAGCTGTTTCATTTATACATCATTTGTATTTGGAAACAGCTAACTCTATTCAATTCCAGCCTGATGACGATCAAAATAACAAATAAGTTCATACTGAATTGCTTCAAGAATTAGCTGCTAACTCTCACACTTCATTGCCAAGAGTATGTAAAACATAAACAGAAACAAAATTATAGGCTTTGCCTGAGATTCATAGGTACTCCAGAACATGAGACACTACTATATTATGCATCTTAGTTAATAATGTACATAATCATGCATCATGCATGTATCTCCTGCAGTTGTAGTTTTGCTCAGATTTTTCACTCTGCCCACTTATTTGTAGCTGTGAATTATCACCTTCGTTTCTCCCGAATTCCAGACCTCTCTGGCATTGCATTCTACTGCACCTCTCATCATACATGTAACTAACTATCCATCACTATACGGCTAGAGATTGATCCTATACATTGAAACACATCACATCCTTCTTCCTCCTCTCAATCGTCGAAGCCTAAGCCTTCGAGCTTCGATCTTATGAGAATGATCGAACACCTCCATACAATGTAAAGCCTTGTCCGATGCTCTTGAATGCAGCGGGAACACTTCTGCCACGACCGGAGTAACTTGTGCGGTCGAGTCAAACCCATGATCATCTAAACCCTTTTCTTCTTGATTCCAGTAATGATCAAAAAAGGGTTGGCTTTTGGTGGCTGTGATATGATCTATTGATTCTGATTCTTGTTTTGAATTGATGAATGTGAGATGAATGTGGAATGTAGTAGTTGTTGGTGAAGAGAAGGGGAGTTGTATATATAGAGAGGGATGTGATAATGTTGGAAGGATTTTTTGTGGTGGTAGACAGATGGTGGTGTGTGATTTGAGCGGGATAGTGATGCCAAGTTGTGAAAGGGTCCCATTGTTTGGAAAAAGATGAATATGCAAGTTTGTCACCCTGCCAAACTCCATGGAAAGGGACTCATCTCAATCTCACAAACTTTATTCTTATTTGTTTGTCTCAGTCTGCACTGCACTGGGAAATGGGATTTGCCATTTCCCTGATTTTCAGGGTGGATTTGGATGCTAGTGTGTCTCTGTGTGACTCTTTGTGTGTGTGTCTGAGAGAGATGGCAACAATAAGATCAGGCTTAATAATTTCCTTTGATTTCCTTTCATTTCTAATGGGTAGTTGATTTAGGGAGGATTACACTTACCACCCCTTAGATTAGGCGAAGCTAAAATTAGTCCCTCTTTTACAATGCACGGACACGGCATAACAGGATAAGGATACGGTGACATGAATTTTTTTTGGAACTTAAGACGTGAGAAGTTTCCGACACGATACGGCACGGCAAAATGATATTTTTTTAAAGTATCCGTGCATTATAATCCCTCTTACATGATAAATAACGGTGTAGTCCCTAACATTCGGAACAAATGTGTAAAACTTTACCCCTTTCCAAACCATGAATGGGCATCTGTGATGTATGAATACAGATATGATACGATATGAATACGACAACATGAATTGTTTCTTGAACTTTTTACGTAAGGAGTGTCGGAAATTGTACGACATGACAAAGTGATTTTTTTAAAAGTGTTTTGTGCATTAGAGATGCATATATTTAAGAACTTTTACATATTTATTGTAAATACATGGACTATACCATAATTTTCCCCCTACTCATATATTTTCTCCATATATTTTCTCTCACCATTCTTCCCTACTCATATATTTTCTCCATTTCTCTTCGCATCATACATGGGAGTCCTATGTTTTAATTCGATTCTGCAACAAGTACTTGAATTTCCTGTTCTTCTTACCACAACTATAGCAAGAAAAATGTTTTAAAAAATATATTAACCTAATATTGTAGGGACACTTTGTACCCTCATAATAACACAGGCATCACGTGGATTAACCCTATCTAAAAGACTAAAAGTCTAAAACCATATTCTAAAACACTTTTCCCCTTAGTTCAATCCGCCGGCCATCGGTTCTATCCCCGATCAGGCGATCACGAAGAGACAAAGTTAGAATTTTCGATTTGAACTCCACCCTTGCAGAACATAGAAGAAAAGTATGGATACGGACATGACAACATAATAAGATACGAATACAATAACACAAATTTTTTCAAAAATTTTCGTATAATAAGTGTTCGACAAAACATGATACGATAAATAATGTTAGAAGTAGAGGTCTCCATCAGCACAGGGTTTTCCACTATTCCTAGAGCTAGCATTGGATCTAGTTTAATTAATAATTCATCATCCTTCAAACCCCACCTTCATTATCTTTATGTGGACACAGTCATATTTCAATTTCCATTTGTTTGAAGATTGACATAAATAGGCCCTCATTAACTTTCTTGGGACCCCATTAGTATCTTCATCCTGTTCAAAAGGACCCCTCAACTCAGTTCTACAATCTGTTGCAAAGGGCCATATTTATGTGATCACATAATTACATGAACATATCTAGCCTTGACTAAACCCTAAGTCATTGATAATCATGCATGCTGCAGAAATATTATTATTTTTATTTTTATTTTATGTGCATGGCCCAAAATTTTTGAATTTTTTTAATTATATGTAAATTTAAAAAAATTTATTATTTCACCCCCCATAATTTATAAATTTGCCCCCTTCCCCCCAATTACAACTCACCAATCGTAATAATTAGGATTTATTTTTAGATTAATTTGAGTTTTAGTATTAATTTAATTTAATTATGATTCTTTTTCTCAATCTAAATGCAGTTTTTATGCTTTCCAATAGAAGTCTTTTGATATTCTTTTCTTCTTTCACATATTAAAAAATCTCCAATTAATCTTTTTCTCTCTCTTTACCGTTTTCTTCCTCTTTTATTTTTCTATTCTTCTCTTTTTTCTTCAACTCAACTTAAAACTCTTTTATTTTTCTAATTTTCAAAATCTACCTTTGTTGGGGAAAAAAAGTTGATCGTGGTCCCAAGTTATTCAATAAAACCAAACGATAATATTAACTTATATTTACTTTTAAATTTTCTTTTATAGTTTTACTATGAATAAATTATTTAGATAAAGTTATTGAAAGTGCCAAAAAATAAGTTAAGGGACCCGTTCCCTCTTTGGCACACAAACATTACGCTCCCCTCTAGCGCTCAAGCATAGCGTCTCCTTTTGGAGCTCAAGTCTCGTGTTCCCCTGTTTTGCGCTCAAGCACTCCCCGCTCATTCCAAAAGCGCGTTCCCTCTTATGCGAGTTCATGATAGTGCTAAAATATTTCTAAGTGTTGAGCTCCACCCTTTCGAGGTCCGTAACCTTCGCGCTCCACCTTCGCACTCAACCTTAGCGCTCAACCTACGCGCTCAACCTTAGCGCTCCACCTTTGATACCACCTCCTAAGTGAGATGCCACCTTCGAGATACCACCTCCTAAGCGAGATGCCACCTCCTAAGCGAGATGCCACCTCCTAAGCGAGGTACCACCTTCGAGATACCACCTCCTAAGCAAGATGCCACCTTCGAGATACTACCTCCTAAGCGAGGTACCACCTTCGAGGTCCCCCCGAGGTGGAGCTCAAGCATGTTTAGTACTTGGAATGCGGTGGTTACCCACGTAGACACATCTCTCAATTGTTCAACGCATGATCCCGCGATATTCGCGCCCACTAAGCCTGCTCAGGCACGACTCTGACTTCAAACCTAAGGTATAAATACTCTTTCTTCTCAGAACTAAGGTAAGCACACTTTTACACTCCGAAACTCTGCCCAAATTTTTGGTCACCACTCACCTAAAGCAAACTTACTGTCTTGAGCGTCGGAGTGCCAGCGCGGGAAACACCTCTCGCCTGGTATTCTTACGTTTTATTGATCTTAGCAGGTCGAAGTGTAGCACCCGAAGCGCAAAGATGCCACATCCCCGCACTATAGCTCAATTCACATATGAGATGGACGACCCATATATGTACTAAACTATAGCGAACGGGAGACAATAAAAAAAAAGGAACCACTAGCTAGGCGGGACTAACCCTCAGTTAGATACAACCATGCATAAATAATAAAATGGAAGCATAAGTTACATTCACTTCATCAACAAAAATCTTTCCCAACATTTACATAAATCCAATTCCTCAAAGATATCAAAATAAGTCAGACTTAATACATAGATACCAAGAGTAGTAACAATCTATATATGCATCAATAAGGTACATGTGACGGTACTAGACCCAACTGAATAAAAGGCACAACTCGGTAATCCATTAAACCATGCTCAAATCATCAAGGAATCATTAATCAAAAACCCATATAAAATCATGAACTCCAACTTCCATATTATTCAAGAAATCATGCAAGCTTTCAAGATTAATGATCCCAAACATGCTTCTAATCACTTATACACAAGAAATCATCAATAACCAATAAACCCTAATCATATATATATTCAAGAGACTCAATTAAATAACCCATCTATACCTTAAAATAATAGAAAGAAGGGAAGAAATGATGGTATGATGATGATGATGCTTCCAAGCATGAAATTCCTCCAACAATCTAGCTTGAAGTGATGAAATCTCTTCCTTCCCTTCTCTTGGTGTGAAAACCGTGATATAGTGTGTGTCTATGTGTGGGATTTTTAATGAAAATGATGAATGAATGAAAGGGATGAAGATATATGCAAAAGTCTTCCACTAACACATGTGACTCATCACGTTTTGCACTTAAGTCCCTTAATTAATGAATTAATGCAAATAAGTTCCATTCCATGGAATATGATCATCAAAGTCCCTAATTATGAAATGCAATTAAGTCCATATATTTATGAAATGAGCAAGTAAAGTTATATAGAAGAATTTAATCACTTATCAATTAATTCACGTACTTACCACGTTAGTGCCAATTCGTACAAATACATAAACGTATATAATGCATATAATATCATGAAAGTTATAAATAATAATTAAATAATTCTCAAGTTAGGGAAAAAGATCAAGTAAAGACAATTAATCAAATAAGACATGTTCGGCAATTAATTCACATAAATTCTCACGTTAACAATAATTTCATGGAAACAATTAATAATATAATATCACATAATATCATGTAATGTATAAGTGAAAACGGGGCGTTACAATTCTTCCCCCCTTAAAAAGGACCTGGTCCCCAGGTCCACTGCCGGGTTTCAAAAATGATGTACAAGCCAAAAGAGAACCCCGTCTCTTAAACACGAAATGAAAGAACCCCGTCTTTCAACAAGAAATGAGAGAACCCCGTCTCTCAACAAGAAATGAGAGAAACCCGTCTCTCAACAAGTAATGAGAGAGCCCCGTCTCTCAAACACACACGAAAGCAATTTAAGGGAACAAATTGTAAAAACATTCATATAAATGTCACATAGGCAAGTAGAATCATATTAATCACATAAGTATCGCTCATAAACAACCAATTTGCAACTAACAAGAAATTAAATGCAACAACATTAAGATCTATGATGCACGTGATATGCATGGTTAAGTGTACCGTTCACCGTTGACTATACTATGCATATAATTGATACCTTCTTCTACCACGGCTGGATCCACATTTATATTTTGCGCCTCTCTCTCAAAAGCATATACTTGAGCCCGAACAAGCGGTCTCTCACCCCCCGGTAGACTTCCCTCGTCGTTTTGGGCATGTGTCTACATGATGCTCATCGCTCCCACAATACAGACATAAATCCAACCGCCTTCTACAACCCTCATAAGTATGGTTGTCATGTCCACAATAATCGCAAAGAAGCTTTCCCGAAGATGTTGTTGAAGCCGGGGTACGTGAAGCTCCCGAACCCGATCCAAGTGACCGATTCTTTTTCTTTTGTGATCTTTCTTGAGACGTTGGTGTATGATGATGAATAGGTTGCTTTCTTTTATTGGAATTTTGTCCTAATTTCGAACTTGAAGCCGGTCCGAGTTGAGGATTAGACCTCCTTATATTCAAAGGGGTGGCGCATCTAACCTTCTCTTGAGAATCACATGGAATTAGTTCCCACACTCTTTTAATTTTCTTGAGCCGTGACTCGGCTTGAATATCATTTCCTTCAGGGAACTTTGAGGTTTGTTGGTTCTGAAACTCCTTAAATGTTATCGAAATTTGGCCCGGCTGTGGTGATGAAGCTAGTGGCATTGAGGAAACATATTCTCTTATCTTCTGATCAACCGAACAAACTAAAGAATCGAAAAACTCCTGAGGTTGAACCAGAGGGGGTAAATGCGGGGAAACCCTAGGCACTCGTGCTTGATGAGGGTGACCTTGAGACATCCTGTAATCAAGACACTAGATATGCATGTTGAATTAATATGCCAATGCAAGTAACACACTTGGAAATAATAGAATCAACATATTGAAACAACTAAGCTCAATCGGGAAAACACATATAAGTAAAGAAATTTAAAATTTTAAAATAGCGTATGATGCACGTGCTTATGGATGCATTGAACCTGTCACCGTAGTTACATTTCATGTTTGTTGGATTATAAACTTGTCTTACATCTGTTAATCATTTCTTATTACCCACGGTCTTCTAATTCTTTAAAATTTTCTGATATCAACATGGACATTTTCATGACTTGAGATTACAATTTCTTGAACCCGAAGTCTTCTAGGCTCACGGAATTAGCATCTTGCCCTGTCCTTAATAATCACTCCCCAATTATTGCCCGAGTCTTCTTCATAGTCGTCATTTTAATCAAAACTTCCTTGGTTTCCTCTTTAGGAGTTCGAATAATTAATGAACTCCCTTTCCAATTGTTTTTACTTGATCACCTGAAATCCACCCAGAATTCTTCACCTTTCTTTATTGTTCCTATTTGTTGCGTCAACTCCATATTCCCTACTTCGCGCTCTCAACACGACCATTCAACTTGATTCTGGAAAATGAACTCAATCCACCCGATTATAGAATCTCTAGCATCCTAACTTCCCATAACGGATTACTCGATTCCCCTAGCTCAAGCAGAATTACCGGAGTTGTTTTCTTCTCTTGCTTGGATTTCGCTTCCAACCAACCATGTTTCTTAACTTGGCCACCCTTCCAAGTCTTGAATAATTAGTTTCCCTCGATTCTTCCTTCACCTCATCCTTGAATAAAATAGACTTCCTCGCCCGGTTGATGCACCCTTTGTGGTAATATGAATTCCCATAGTTGATTCTTTCATTCCGGATCTTATCCTTTAAATCATAACCCGATGGAAGAAGTTAATACCCATCGGATCCGCTTATGAAATCCCTGCCCCATTTTCTAACCCTTCCAAGCTCAAGAAGTAGCACTTGTAATATAATGAGGTTGTCGTAAAGGTTGGCCGTGGTTGGATATCATTTCTACAACCTGTATTCACAACTTCCTTTGAAAATAAATGCATGTGGGTAAGACA
The DNA here is from genome assembly GCA_037501455.1 of Lantana camara. Taxonomy (NCBI): domain Eukaryota; kingdom Viridiplantae; phylum Streptophyta; class Magnoliopsida; order Lamiales; family Verbenaceae; genus Lantana; species Lantana camara. The sequence goes on from CM074857.1 coordinate 124,356,526, forward strand.
TGCTCATGTCACAAAATTGTCACATAATTGATGTCAAGAATTTAATATAAAATGCAACAGGTAATTCATCAATGTTTAAAATAAAACACGTTGAGCAAATAATTTCAAATAATTTAAGATCAATTAATTGGCAATTAACAACATAATTCAACACAATGCTCAAATTATTCAATAACTCAAGAATTTCAAAAGATCCAAGTAATCAAATAATTTCAAACAAGATGCAAGACCCTCAAATTAGCAATTAATTCCTCTGCCGTTCGACCTAGACTCACGTGACACGACACTAGAACCACGGTTTTGAAACCGGGCTTTGATACCACCTAAGATATAGCACCCGAAGCGCAAAGAGCCACATCCCCGCACTATAGCTCAATTCACATATGAGATGGACGACCCATACATGAACTAAACTATAGCGAACGGGAGACAATAAAAAAAGGAACCACTAGTTAGGCGGGACTAACCCTCAGTTAGATACAACCATGCATAAATAATAAAACGGAAGCATAAGTTACATTCACTTCATCAACAAAAATCTTTCCCAACATCTACATAAATCCAATTCCTCAAAGATATCAAAATAAGTCAGACTTAATACATAGATACCAAGAGTAGTAACAATCTATATATGCATCAATAAGGTACATGTGACGGTACTAGACCCAACTGAATAAAAGACACAACTCGGACTCCCGCCTAGCACACGACCGTGAGTACCTGAAAATGTGAGGTGTCAGTCTATGAAAGACTGAGTGAGGGGTTATAATTTAAAAGCGCAAATACCATGCAAATTGTAATCTCAGGTAAGATTTTTCATTAAATGATGTTAATTCTAAAATAATATAGTGCTCGCCCGAGATTACAACAATTCCATTTTCAATTCAATTATTTCAATACAATTCGATACAATCAATCAGTAGCCCGGCGAGTGAGGGCAAATCTCCAACCTTTCTCCGACAGTGTACAATAATTTAATTTTATCAATTGGGTGATCAAGCAATCAATTCGGTGCACAATTAGACAGTTTCAATCAATCCATCCTTCTTTCTCCGGGTGATGGTGGGATTGCAAGGCCCCACCACCCAATCAATCTGGGCATAGGGTTCATGAGTCCCTACGCCCGACGGGCTCCTTCCTCCACCAAACCTCCTGGTGGATTCAGGGGTGACCCCAACAATAAGTGAGGATAGTGCAAGAGTTACCCGTCAGCCCTTGCTTCCCCGGTTGGCTCAATACACTACCCTCGGGCCCAAAGTGAACATGCTTTACTCGCCAAAACAATCAATCAATCAATCACGATAAGTTCAATATGTCACGATAAACCATTTGCAATCGATAAAGGTTTGAGAAAGTTATATAGATATTTATATACATTTTGGCCGAAAGATCACATAGGGTTGTAAGGGTTCTATATATATCTAGAAATTAAACCTCACCTGTGCCGACAATACAACAAGGATATAATTATGAAGCTTGTTCCTTGTCAACAGGAAGACAATCTGTGTAAAAAGGGACAAGTGTTTGTGAGACACGACTCTATTGAACCAATTACGACGAACGACAAAGTCATGATCAATAGGTCATGCAATAGAAATTTAAGGAATGTCAAATAAACCAAGTATATAACACATATAAGTCACATACGGGAGCCAAGGAAGTGAAAGGAAAGCAATAAGAAGGGTTTTGGTGAAGTTTGGCCAAAACCGACAATTTTAGGAAATGTACATGCTGAGGGAAAACTGGAATATCTTGAGATATAGAAGTTGGAATTGAGTTTTTCTTGTTGGGAATGAAACTAGACAAGTAGACCTTTAAAATGGTATATGTCTCGTTTTCTAGTTCAAAGCGAGGAGAAAATGGCATAAGCTTGAAATTAGGCGAGTGCAGTTTATCGGGAAAGCAGCGACACCAAAAAGAATTGATAATATCTCACAAATGGGAAAATATATTTAGGTGATTCAAATTGGAGGTTGTTTTAGACTTCAAGATCTTTCCAACGGTTCAAAAATCAGGTCATTTGGAGTTCGGATGAGGGAGTACCCGGCCGGGTAAAATTCAAGGGAAAAGTTCCCCAACCGGGTAAAGCTGTCCAGAAGCTTTTCGGCATAAAACTACCCGCCCGAGTACTTTTTATGCACAAAAAGTACCCGCCTGGGTTCCAAGGCTGGAAAAAGGGGCAAAACAGGGGTAGCTTCGGGGAAGGAAGAAAAGGGATGAAAACCCAAAGCAAACTCAACCAAAATGCTCCAAACAATTATATATCATGCATATAACTCATATATATCAATTAGGAATCAAGTAATCCATTAAACCATGCTCAAATCATCAAGGAATCATCAATCAAAAACCCATATAAAATCATGAACTCCAACTTCCATATTATTCAAGAAATCATGCAAGCTTTCAAGATTAATGATCCTAAGCATGCTTCTAATCACTTATACACAAGAAATCATCAATAACCAATAAACCCTGATCATATATATATTCAAGAGATTCAATTAAATAATCCATCTATACCTTAAAATAATAGAAAGAAGGGAAGAAATGATGGTATGATGATGATGATGCTTCCAAGCATGAAATTCCTCCAACAATCTAGCTTGAAGTGATGAAATCTCTTCCTTCCCTTCCCTTGGTGTGAAAACCGTGATATAGTGTGTGTATATGTGTGGGATTTTTAATGAAAATGATGAATGAATGAAAGGGATGAAGATATATGCAAAAGTCTTCCACTAACACACGTGACTCATCACGTTTTGCACTTAAGTCCCTTAATTAATGAATTAATGCAAATAAGTTCCAATCCATGGAATATGATGATCAAAGTCCCTAATTATGAAATGCAAGTAAGTCCATATATTTATAAAATGAGCAAGTAAAGTCATATAGAAGAATTTAATCACTTATCAATTAATTCACGTACTTACCACGTTAGTGCCAATTCGTACAAATACATAAACGTATATAATGCATATAATATCATGAAAGTTATAAATAATAATTAAATAATTCTCAAGTTAGGGAAAAAGATCAAGTAAAGACAATTAATCAAATAAGACATGTTCGACAATTAATTCACATAAATTTTCACGTTAACAATAATTTCATGGAAACAATTAGTAATATAATATCACATAATATCATGTAATGTATAAGTGAAAACGGGGCGTTACACGAAGAACCCACTTTTGGCTAATTTGTTGGAAGTTTGGAGGCGATTCTGATCAATTCCCGACGGAACTAATTTTCAGCATCATCAGTTATAATTAATTTGTTAATTGTAAATTAGTTCAGTATTTTGAGAAAAGATTGTATCTATGAAAATAGGTTAAAGATAAGTAAATAATTGTGTTTAATTTTGGATAATTTAGTATCGGTATGACAATAGAATAAAGATAATTCAATTATAGGGTAAAAATAATTATGTTTAATTGTAAATAATATATTGTGTTTAATTTTAGATAATAATGTTGATATGAGTTCTGTGTATTGAAAAAATATCGTTTCTTATTTAGAAAACTGTGCTATTTTTCTTTTATTATGGATAATTATTTAGTTAAAAGATTGTATCTAAATAGTAATTTTAGTTTGTGTTTTATTATGAAATAAATGTGTTAATCTTAGTATTTCTTTTATTACAAATAAATTATTTAGTTAAGAGATTGTATCTTAAATAATCATTTTAGTTTTCTTTTATAATGGATAACATTTTTGTTAACTGTATCTTTATTAGAATATGTCAAATAATAGATAGAATATTATAGTTTTTTTTTTTTTTTTTTGAAAGGAAATATTATAGTTATAATATGTAAAAATTTGAGATACTTTTTAATGCATTTTTAATCAAATTAAAGTTTTAAGTTAAACATGTTTTATTTATATATATCGAATAAAATAATAGTTTTATTTTTAATAAATTAATATTTATTTTTAAAAAATATTAATATATTTTAAATTTTCGTCCCCCTACCTGAAATCTTGGCACCATCCCCGTGCATGGATGTTATTATAATATTTTTCAACACTTCTACATTCTGACATATAGGTTGTACATTAAATATACATTTCATGTCAAATAATTAATATTCTAAAAACAGTTGCCTTTCTTGTCCTATTATATACAGTGATGGACTTCTACTCAAATAGGACACATGGTCAGTCACACATAAGGTAAAATGAGGATAGCTCGCATCTGACGAACTGTGCATAGGAGGTCGCTTGGTAAGTTTGTTCCTTAGGACTCCAAATAAGAGAATACTTGGGTAGTTACAGATATTGGAGATATCATGACGGAAAGGTAAAGAAGTCTGACGGATAAAAATGGAAGAAGGAGAAGCGAACGAAAGGAGTCTTACGGATAAGGATGGAATGAGGAGAATTGACAATATAAAAAGAGGGGTTTAGGTCAATACAAGGCATAACACAAAATACAAGAGAAAATAGGAAAATAGATTCGGCAAGTACTCATCACATATATACATATATATATATATATATATATATATATATAAAATAAATTTTACCGATAATTACAATGTAACCTATTTATGAAAAAGATCCCCATAGTTGAACCCGAAGGTGTTTTTCGTAATTTCTCAATTATAATTTCGTTCTTTTGTAATAGAAACAAACATGAGAGGGGGGTATCCGTAATTATCGCTAAGGCTTAATTAGTTTGTCAAGATCAAAGTCTCACTTTCACAACCCAAAAGGGTGTCCTATCAATGCCATGCAAAAGGGTGGCAGAGGGGTTTTCACAGACAAAAGATAATCTTATCTCAAGTTGTTATAAAGCAAAAGAAATCAAAGATAAGATCATGAAAACATCCATAATATGATCAAAGTGGACCAAGAACACCATTCCATCAAGCATAAAAGCTCAAAAATCTCTCATGTGCTGTGATAACTAATCAGTCTTCTGGCCCTAAGCATGTAGTTGCAGTCCAATAACAACACCACAGGTGTCTAATTATTGTCCAATTACATTTGCCCCCACCCCCATTGAACTCAAGAAAAGATTGAGGGACAAAATCCAAGAACTGTGGGGTTTGGAGTTGCTGCTGCATTAGTGTTTGCTACTTACAATTTGCATTGTGGGAAGTACATGCATTAATAATGGACCAAAGAGAAAAAAGTAGTATTATCTTGCTAATACAAGATGTGACTAACTGAAACACCTCCATCACAATATTCCCCTTTTCAAGTATAGCAATAGTTAGAGAAAAGTAGACATCAAAGAGAGTGGGGTTTGCTTACTGTTGAGGATATTTGCCTCCTGTTGTACTTGTTTGGGCTTATCTTGATTTGTGTTATGTAAGAAGAGAGAAATTGCTAGGGAACATGGTAAAATAAAGTATGATTCTAGTACGAGCCTCGCTCGATCAAATCAGTACAATTAGAGGGGTGTTCTATACTTGTTGTATGAGTGGTGTAAAGTTCTTAAAAAAAGTGACGAATCTAACACAAATGTGGCATATTTGCCCGTATAATTGCTTGGAATTCGGCCGAACAGTCAACAAAATAAGATTTTAACGGGTTGAATTACAAGTGATTGGTTGTATTGTCCCTTCGAGGACATCCGATAAAATTAGAACGATAGAGAAAAGATCAGCATGACCCTGCGCAAGGATGGCACGCATAAATCGAGAAATGATTGGTTGTATTTGGGCTGGAATTCTTTTCTTTTTAGGCCCATTACAGTTTTATATTGGGCTCATTCCCAACTTAATCTTAGTGGGCATGGCCCATATCTGAAATTGGGCTCATTCATTTTCGAAGCCCAATGTGAGGGGAACCTTTTTCTGGCAATAGAAAAATTGGATCTGGCATTAGTCATTTCTCCCTGTGTTCTTCTATTCTAGAGGTTACACGACTTTCCTGGTTTCTTTGTCCGAATGCAACTTAATTATCAAAATTTCAAGATTATGATTTATGACAACAGACGAAATCAAGGTAAATATCCAGATTCGAATATCCAGTGCAAGAAAGGGAGCAATCAAGGTTCAGGAATAATTGATCAACTCATCACCTAGAGAGAAGGAAACAGAGAGAGAGAGAGAGAGAGAGAGAGAGAGAGTGAAACGATGTCGTGTTTGGCATCTTGCTGTGCGTCTATGACGTGTGGGCTCTGCACATCGGTGGCGTCGGGCATCACGCAGCGTTCTGCGAGAATTGCTTACTGCGGCTTGTTTGGGGTGTCTTTGATTGTTTCTTGGATCCTCAGAGAAGTTGGGGCACCCCTCCTCAAGAAATTGTCTTGTGAGTTGATAAAAATCGGTTCTTTTGGGCGTTGATGATGCGTTTTTAGCTTTTTGAATGATATTTATGGGCTTGGGGATGTAAATGATTTGTGGGGTTTTGATGTTTTGGGATTTGGTGAAGTGGGTTTGTATTATTATTTACCTGATTCTTTGTTCTGATTATTATTGTTTGTGACTTTGTTTATGCTGGGTGTGGCTCTTTTAGTGTGTGTGATTGGGAGCTGAAATTAAAGCAGGGAAATGACTGGTTCTTGTTTGAAATTGAGCAAATTTTGAATCTTGTATTGTGTGTTCTTGGTGTTTGAGAGGAAAATAAAGATATTCAGGTTTATCCTAATTAGATTATAGCTTAAAAGTAGGATTGATATGTCCCTTTTTGTTGTCCTGCGGTGTAATCGCGAGGTGTCCGTTAAATTAACTTCATAAATGTTGGTACTGTTAATTTCAGATGATGATATATTTGAACTCAAATTTGCTTCATATTCATGAATTGATTGTTAGATTTAAGGATTGTCTCCACTTTTGGATTCACTACAGGGATAAATACTTCGGACAGCCTCTCAGATGAATGGTTCCAAATGCAAGCGGTTCTTCGAGTCAGCATGGGCAATTTCTTGTTCTTTGCAATACTAGCCCTCGTAATGATTGGTGTGAAGGATCAAAACGACAAGCGCGATTCTTGGCACCATGGGGGATGGGTTTTCAAGATGATCATTTGGGCTTTAATCATAATCCTCATGTTTTTCATGCCCAATGTCATTTTCAACATATATGGTTTGTTAGTCTTGAGCCTGTAGTTTGAAACATTTTTGGTATTTAATTATCTGCAACATACTTAAATTGTACTTCATTGTGTATGTAGGGATACTTTCGAAGTTCGGTGCTGGGATATTCTTGTTAGTCCAAGTTGTGATGCTGTTGGATGCCACACATTCTTGGAACGACTCATGGGTTGCTAAAGACGAGCAGAAGTGGTAGGTTTCAAAGTAATAATAATTTTTTAATTGTGTATGTTAAGTTCTTGATCATCTTTCTTTTTCTATTTTCAGGTATGTTGCATTACTTGCTGTGTCGGTAGCATGCTATCTTGCAACTTTTGCATTTACCGGAATTCTATTCATTTGGTTCAATCCCTCCGGCCATGATTGTGGTGTCAATATATTTTTCCTTGTGATGACCTTAATTCTTGCTGTTGCTTTTGCTGTCATCGCATTACATCCCAAGGTGAAAAAAATACTATACAATTTACTTTATTTATAAGGATAATTACACTGACCTAACCCGGAGATTTGGCCTTACAGAAAGTTCCCTTGACATTTTGAGAGGTTACAAAAACTTCCCCTGACAAGGAATTTATGTTACAACTGGATCGATGAATTTAGATGAAGCTATCTCTATTCTTATGAATATCCTATTTTTCCTTTGGCAATTACTTTTCAGTATTTGATTTTAAATTCATGACTATAATAGCATGCATTAGCCAAAGCTTAGGGTTCGTCAGTGGAAGTTTTTGTAATTTGTCAAATTTCAGGGGAAGTTTGTGTATTTATATGTAGTCAGGCAAAACGTGGAGTATATTAGAGTGTAATTATTCGTTTAAGAAAGAGTTTTTGTCAAAGTGCCTATCATTATGTATTGATTTTCTAATAAGATGATTTGAACAGGTTAATGGCAGCCTATTGCCTGCTTCTGTGATATCGGTTTACTGTGCTTATGTTTGTTACACCGGTCTGTCCAGTGAACCACGAGACTATGTCTGCAATGGTCTTCACAACAAGTCAAAAGCTGTAACTTTAAGCACACTTATTCTTGGAATGCTCACAACCGTTCTATCTGTTCTATATTCCGCTCTTCGTGCTGGTTCTTCAACCACTTTCTTGTCCCCTCCATCTTCCCCTAGAGCAGGTACCATAAATTAGCTCATCTATTTTCTTTTCAAAGTGTTTCATGTGAGGCACTGTAAATGAGAGTATTATCATTTAAACTAGCGATAATTACACTGGCATACCCTTAGGCATCGCCTAATAGTACAAACTTCCCCTTCCCCGTCCCCGTCTGTTTAAGAAATTACAGAAACTCATATATTCAAAAAATTTACATTGCACTGGCGTATGAATATTCTATTTTGCCCTCAATACTTTCCGGTCAATATTTAACTTCATGACTATACAAACATCCTTTAGGCCAAACCTAGGTCATGTTGATGGATGTTTTTGTTATTTCTCAAACCTCAGGGGAAGTAGGTAAAACCTCAATGCATGCCAGTGTAGTTATCCTTCAAAATTATCATGGGCCCCTTTACAAGAATGAAAGACAAGATAAACACCCATATTTTCAGTTGATAATGAGAAGAATCATGTGACAGGTGACAAGAAACCTCTTCTCGACTCGGAGGAGCTGGAATCCGGTAAAGGCAAAACTGAATCAGAAACACGACCGGTTAGCTACTCGTACACATTTTTCCATCTTATATTCGCTCTCGCCAGCATGTATTCGGCCATGCTTCTTACAGGATGGACCAGCAATTCTGAGAGCCCCGACCTCATAGACGTTGGCTGGACTTCGGTTTGGGTTCGTATATGCGTCGAATGGGTCACAGCCGCATTATACGTTTGGTCCCTCGTCGCTCCTCTGATCTTGCCCGACCGCGAATTCTACTGAAGTTACTCTAGTTGTTTGTGTGCAAGCTATATGGGGTATTTAAGCCAATACATAAAGTAGAATGTATAGTCCAATGTATGTAATATAGGCTCACATGGTTTGGTGTACTGTGTGTTGCTTGCTTATGGTTGCAAACTGGGAAATATTGAATTTGAAGCATTTGTGTACTTTTCTTGGTGAAGTTATGATATTGTAAATTGATACCGCATTTATGTGTTATTTGCTTCCTTGGCACCAAAGATTGCTTCTTTTTAAGCTTAGATCAAGATTGGTGATCATTATAGCTCGATTCGAGTTTGTGTTATGCTTACCGTGTGATTAATGTCGTAATTCGAAAAAAGGGATCCATGGTATAATAAATGTTGATATACAATTTGATTTAGATTAAAAGAATTTCAATAGTTTCCAAATAAAAAAAGACGATCTTTAAATAAAAAAATACCAAAAAGAAGAAAAAATGGAGGAAGAAGAAGAATTTAGAACAATGAATGCACACAGATTTTGAACATTATACAAAGTAAGCGCACCGATAGTAATGTACGCACTCCCCCACCGCCGCCCAAACACCCTGCTAACGTGCGCACCACCGCCTGAAGTACGCCGCAGTCCTCCCCCCCACCGCCGCCCCACTCCATCTCCGCCGCCGCTTTGACTAACATGCGCCATCACCTCCTCCCCACCATAACCATGGCCCCTTCTTCCTCCCCCAAGAAACCCCCAACCCCCAAAACCCCCAACCCCAACAACCGCCCCGCCGCCGTCTGCCGCCACTCCACCTCCGCCACGCTCGACATTCTCATCTTCATCCTCGTCGTTTGCTCCGGCGCATTCTTGATCATCTCCTACTTCTCTTACCTCTTCCAAACTCTCTCTCTAATCCTGCCCCCATTTTCCACCATCATTTCCCATTTTCACTACCATTACCGGCAATCCCAGTTGATCTTTCTCGCCTTATTCGTATTCTCGTTTGTGGGTTTTGTTGTTTCCTTCGAGATCTGCTGCGGGCACAGATCAAGGAGGTGCGGGAGGAAAGGGTGTAAAGGGTTGAAAAAGGCGATGGAGTTTGATCTGCAGCTGCAAGGGGAGGACTTGTTGAGGATTGGTAATGAGAGTAAAGCTGTGAGGGATGTTAATGAGTTGCCATGGAAAGGTGGGAGTGAGGATAACCAGGATTTTGAGTGCTTGCGTGAGGAGTTGAGGAAGATGGCCCCGCCTAATGGTCGTGCCGTGCTGCTATTTCGCAGCAAATGTGGGTGCCCAGTTGCGAAACTCGAAGGATGGGGACCGAGAAGGGGGCGGCGCCACAAGAAGTGAGTTTGGAAATTCTTGATTTGGTTCTTGATTGTTGGAATGATGCACTTTAACTGGCTTGTGGTGCTTTGCTTGAGTATGATATGATCGTTTGAGTTTAAATGTTGATGGTTTTGATTAGTGTTGTGATCATTAGCAGTTTCTTGTTTATGATGCAATCTTGTTTCTGTTGTTGCTTAGGCTTTTGACAATTTGACTATGTGAAATGAAATGCATTGCAGTTGTTTTTAGTTTCTACCTGAGGTTATTTTTAGTTGAGTGTGATTGAGCAAACTATGCCGATAATATACTCTTCTATCAGATCGTTGCCTGTTTGTTAACTTTGACGTTTACTGAACGATAAGATGTGTGATCCTAAATGGCTGAACGTGGAGAAAGTGTTTCTTGATATAGGAGCATTCCTAGTTATCCAAGATTAGTTCTTGTTAGATAGATTTATAGTAGAGCTTTTGCGGTCCCCAACTTCAAAGGAACAAAGGTTTTCTTGTAAACTGAGAACATCTAGTTGTGACTTGATTTCTGGTTCTATTTCGTCTGAATCTACTTCTAATTACTCAGCAAATAGACACTTGTTTGAAGTTCACTTAGCAGTCGTAGTGGTTTGCCCTTAGGAGATGAAAAACTTCGGTTTTAGATATCCTGTCCCTTGCCTCAAAATTTCAATAATCAACTAGACATCACTTTTGTGGCAAAAAAAGCCGAATTTGGCCTGAATCCGGAGTCTCCCATTCTAACCGTTCGAATCCTACCCACAATATCTTGAAATTTTAATGTTTAATCAAATCAAATCACTCTAACTTTGTAATTTCTGGATCAATCATTACTCGAGGACAATTGTAAGAATCAGGGCAGTCCGTGCTTCTACTCTTATTGCTGGTTCTTGTCTGTAAATGTGCTTATATGTATGTTACTCTATATTCTTTTCATTGTATTGCAACAACATGCCTGGTTTAATGTCCGTGACATATATTTTGCTCATCGGATATCATCTTCAGGAGTCTGACTCTTACCGGAGGAGGAGGACCTAATCGCTGACACATGGATCTTGTTGCCTGGAGTCTACGGTTTCTTCTTTAGCCATTGGTTTCGCGTTTGATAAAAGTTCATTGTATTGGAAAAGATCATTGTATTAGATATTTTTTCCACTTTTTTCCCCCCCGTCTTTTCTCCTTTCAATGTTGCTAGTTGATGAATCACGCAGAATGCCTTTGTAAAGAATCTTGAAAACTTAACACACATTATTGGGGGAGTTGTTCTGTTTCTGTATACCATAGCAAGTGACAATAAAATGATGAATTGGATTTCTCAAATTTATGTTGGTGTATGTTTGTGTTCAATGGGTTGCAGAAGGACGTGCCATGAATTGAATCATTATATGCATATGATAAGTGTCTTTGTATGACCTTAGCTGTCCGCAGCGACGGAGCCACGTATAAATCAGGGATGATGGTTACTTTCTAATTTCTAAATTACCTCTGCATATATAATTTGAGCTGTGGAGGTTAGGGAGTACTTGATTGTTCGTGACTTTTCTTGTTTTAAAATTATCTCTATATATTTTGAGCATCAAGATGTGATCCCTCGATTTTAAAATTGGGTACATTCAAATATCATGGAGTAGTTTATAGGGTTAGTTGGATGATGTTAATGTATTAGGCATATGATTTATACATGTTACCAAATTGTCTTTGGTCAAGCTATCAAATTGAGTCAAATGATCACAACTTCTAGCTTTTTTGTCTAGTAGGGTTTATAGAAACCGTTAATGTTGTTAGCTTCAATTATTATTACTGGAGTTAATTTTCTTTTTTACCCCAATGTTTGGAGTGTCTTGCACTTTAGTACTTAACCTTTGAATTTTTATACTTTAGTTCCCAACATTTGAATATTGTTGCACTTAGTGCCCAATATTAGACTTGTTATTTTCTTATTGGTCGGTTTGATACACGTGTCATTTTCTTATTGGTCGGGGGTACTTAAGTGCAATAAAATTCAAAGGCTGGGTATTAAAGATTTAAAATGCAAAAAATATCGAAAGATTGAAGTACAAAAGAGACTAACCCTTACTATTATTATTATTATTATTATTTATGATGCACGGATACGAATACGATAATATGGATATGATATGACATGGCATGGATATCGGGCCATACGGCTATACAGATTTTTTTCTTAAAATTTTCATATAAGAAGTATTGGATAAAGTGTTTGATACGGGCGTCGGACACGACACGATATAATAAAATAATATTTTTTAAAAATATTGATGCATTAGAAATTATTATTATTATTTTGCTATTTCCTTTTTTGATGTAATTATATATGTATCAACCATTTCAAGTTTCAACTCTCTGTCTGCTGACGTCATCTAATGGACATTGCTCTGCGACACAAGATCTCACCTTTGTACTTCTCTTCACTCTCAAATTACGTCCATTCCAAATGGCTCCACACCACTTCCCCTTCAGTGTTTCAAACCCTCCTCAAGAACAATCGCAGGAAACCCAATTCTTTGGAGTTTTCATTGGTCTCTGCTCTCAAATCCATCTCGGCATCCCCTTCGTTAGTCCCTCATGGGCAGCAGCTTCATTGCCTTATACTAAAATGTGGGCTCGAGTCCCATGTGTTCATACAGAACAGTTTGATCAGCATGTACTCGAAAAGTGGGCTGCTCCCGTGTGCGAAATTAGTTTTTGTTAGCTCCCAGAATTTGGATTTTATCTCGTGCAACATAATGCTTGGCGGGTATGTGAAAGATGGCCATCTGAATGATGCCCGGGACCTGTTTGTGAAAATGCAGCAGAGAAATCATGTGTCGTACACTACTATGATCATGGGCTTGGCTCAGAATGAGTGCTATGCGGATGCGATTGAGCTTTTCAGGGAAATGAGGTTGTCGGGGTTGGTACCTGGAGAAGTGACAATGGCTAGTGTTATTGCGGCCTATGCACGTGTTTATGGGGATAGAAGTAGTGCAAAGTCTTTGCATGGTTTGGTGCTGAAACTTGGTCTTGATATGCCTGTCCTAGTTTCGACTAACTTGGTTCTCCTTTACTGCACGGGTTCATGCCTTCATGATGCCCGAGTCGTGTTTGACAGTATGGTTGAGAAGAATGTGGTTTCGTGGAATGTGATGCTGAATGGTTACGTGAAGGCAGGGTTGGTTGATTTAGGCAGAGAGCTTTTCGAGTATATTCCTGTGAAGGATGTGGTTTCTTGGGGTACGATAATTGATGGATATGTACAATGCGGAAGGTTGGAAGAAGCTTTATCACTCTATACTGAAATGAGGCACACTGGCGCGGCTCCTAATGAAGTGATGATTGTCGACATAATTTCTGCTTGTGCACAGGCAACAAAATTTGTTGAGGGTCAACAATTTCATGTTTTAGCACTGAAGATGGGATTTAATCGTTATGATTTCGTGCAGGCAACATTAGTTCATTTCTATGGAGCGTGTCGAGAAGTTGAACTTGCTCGTTTGCAATTTGAAGAAGGGAATAAGCATCATGTAGCATGCTGGAATGCTCTTATATCAGGACTAATGAGAAATGGACTCGTACATGATGCTATGCATTTCTTCAGCAAGATGCCAGAACAGGATGTTTTCTCTTGGAGCACGATGATTTCTGGTTACACACATAATGGGCAGTTTAAATTGGCTATCGAACTTTTCCATGAAATGGTAGCTAATAGAATCAGGCCGAATGAAATTACAATGGTCAGTGTTCTTTCCGCCATTTCTAGTCTTGGCATATTGAAGGAAGGAAAATGGGCTCACGAGTACATTGATAATAACTCAATACCAATCAACGACAATCTGACTGCAGCTATCATCGATATGTATGCTAAATGTGGGAGCATCGATTCGGCTTTAGAGTTTTTTAACCAAATACGTGAATATACCAAGAATGTTTCGCCTTGGAATGCAATTATATGTGGCTTAGCCATGCACGGCCATGCAAAAGCATCCTTAAAAATCTTCTCAGATTTGCAGAATCGAAATATAAGTTTGAATTCAATTACATTCATTGGAGTCTTGTGCGCTTGTTGCCATGCAGGGTTGGTGGAAGAAGGGGAAAAGCATTTTAAAGACATGAAAACGGTTTACGGGTTGGAACCAAACATAAAGCATTATGGATGTATGGTGGATCTGTTAGGCAGAGCTGGGAGATTAAAAGAAGCAGAAAAAATTGTAAACAACATGCCTATGAAGGCAGATGTTGTGATTTGGGGTACACTTCTGGCAGCATGTAAAATGCATGGGGATACAGATACAGGAGCGAAAGCTGCTGAAAATTTGGCTAAGGTTGAACCTTCACATGGCCCTAGCAAAGTTCTGCTATCCAATCTTTATGCAGATGTAGGAAGGTGGGATGATGCGTTTTCTGTTAGAAAAGCAATGCATATGGGTAAACTCTCCAGATCACCTGGTTATAGTGGTGTGATATAACAACTGTTCTCTTGGAGGGTTCTGTAATTCCAAAAACATAGAGGGGAGGTCACTGTAATTTAGATTTAGCTCTTTCTTTTTCTTGATTCTTGTAATTATGACTTTTCCTTAATTATTGGATCAGGATTTCACAGGTCAATGAAATTCATTTTGGGTTCGTACAGTCTGATAGAGTCAAGTTACATGAGAATCTTAAACTTTCCAAGAATTTATCAGAAACAAATAGATTCCAAACCTTCCACTTCTGCCCAAACTTCTCTACTCAAAAATCAGTATCTACATATCTCCTGTACAAAGTTGATCTACAAAATTTTCCAAGTCAGAAAGGAAAAAAAATGGGTCAAAACTCAGTTTCTATGATCAGTTCAGCAGCTGAACCCATTGCATCGATTCCGCCAACTCCGAGCAAAGCAAGAGCAAGCTCCTCCTCGTTCCACCCTCGCAAGCCTTTGCACAGTCTCCTCAACAGCTCTTCATTCAACTCACGAATCCAAGTCGGTGCACATTTAACCATCAAGCTCAAGAAACCAGAAACGTATGCACGCCAGGTGGCACGATGACAGCCAAGGGAAATTTTTCCATCCAAAGCACTAGCTAAAAACTCCATGTGGCATCCGAGAATCTTGGGACGCCGTTTTGAAGCCGTGGATGAGGATGAAGAATCCACACCCCAAATAAATGCTCCACAAAGTGCTGCTAAATAGGCAAGCACATATCCTCTTAGCATTGGTAACATTCCATTTCTGTCCCCTTCTTGCTCAGAACGGTGAATGGACATAAACCAAGATGGGAGAGTTTCTTTGATTAATGACTGAACCAGCCCGAGCCCACCGGTTAAGAACATTATACAAGCTCCAAGAGAAGCTGCTAGTTTGACCTTGGTCAAACTAGCAGCAATTGATGTTTGTCCGTATTTCATCCCATTTCTTGATTTTGTCACCCTTTTTCCTGACCCTTTATAGACTATGTCTTCCACAGTTTGCATGAGAAGTGAAACTATCTCCTCTCTCAAGAACATGATATCTCTAATGGAGCGGTAAACTCGTAAATATAGTATCCCTGGCGCAACGGGAGCTATCCCGCCTGAGAAGTGGGAACCAAATCCGTGACCGAGAAGTGCTCCTATGCCACCATTGCTTGAAATGCTGCAGCTGCTGTTTAAACCAAGGGTGGCACTGAAACAGCTTCTGAGAAGCTGTACAACTGCATCATTGCTGTGTAGGAAAACAGTTCTGGAAGCAGAAAACACAAGGAAATCACTCCATTTTTTCGCCTTTTGGGTCCATAGAGAAGCCACTATTGGCATGCATGGCCACGGGCAGCCTGCAGCAAGGGACTCTAGAGCGGGGCCCGCTAGATCAAGAAAACGTTGAGAGGCTTTATCAAGCTTGTAGGTTATGGTCAGACTCACAAATGCTGCCAAGGGTAATGGAAGTGCAGCTGGAGAACTTCCTCCTACAAGAAATTGTTGCACGAAATTACAAATAGTTATAATAATAATAAAACATTAGAATGCATTCTTGTATGTAATCGAGTTGTGAATTCGATTCTCAATCCAAAAAAAATAATAATAAATCATTCCACTAATTTGGAACCTGCAGCAAGACTGGGAACATCCACGCCAGTTGCAGCTAATATTTTCTTGATCTGTTCCTCAACATTGGAGAGATTGGCAGCTGGACTTGGCCAATCTGTTCCATTCATGAAAACTGATTTCCATACCCCGCGAGTCACTTCAGCTGAGAAATAACTTACAATGGTTGCCAAAGTTGCTGGAAGATAATCAGCCAAATCTTTCAGCCCTGTATCACAAGACCACCAAAAATTTAAAGTGAAGCACAACTAGAATTTGTTCATGTTTAACACAAATCAAAATTTAACTAATATATTAACCTTTGTCTTTTCTCATATTTCATCTATATAGTTGTCGTGAATAGAATAGCAAGATAATAGTTGTAAATAGCTAATCTCTTAGAGACTTGCTTCAAACTGGCTCGTATGAAATTACTAGTTACGTATTCATACAAAGGTGATTTGAGGTCAGATGCAGTGAAGTTTTGCACGGTTACAAAAAAATCCTCTTGTTTTGAAGGGCATAATGTAGTTTCCAATACAAGAGGGTCTATTTGTAATTATGAAAAACTTCACAAGTGTACCTATAATTTGCTCAAAGAGACATGTTCCATGCCCTTAAGTCAAGAACTACATGACACCTCTGTGATCTAGAAAAATATTTATACATCTCAAATATCTCCTGCAGAGAGTCAAACTAACCTGTGCAGAGTTCACGAGGCGAAAGTCTTCCATGGGCACAAGCTGTCAGAGCAGCATCAGCCACAAATGGGACAGCTTCAAGAATATCCCAAGCAGGCAACTTAGGCCTTAGATGAGCATCTTCACTTCCAGAAGAACTACTACTTCCAGATGTAACAGTAGTCACAGACTGATTCCCTCGGTTTATTTTTCTAACCATCATGTTAAGCAAAGCATCAACAGTATGATGAACCGGGGTCCCATTCACAAGGCCAGTAAGAGGGGAAGCTATACAAGACAAATGCTGCCTATACCAAACTTTAAGCTTTGGAAACGAGTCGACAAACATGGGTTTTGGAGATGAGGAACTTGCTACTTGTGCAAGGCGCCTACGGTTTGGATCCTTGAGTAAGCTTCCGGAAGATACTAAGTAGGAATTACGAACCAATAGGAGGTATTCTGGAGTGAGCTGGGATCCTACTGGTGGAACATCTCCAACACCATATTCAATTGGAGGGTGATTAAATCTCCATAGCTTCAAAAGAAGAGCAAATGCGTTTGAAAATACTGCATGGGCTGAAATTTCTTCTCCTGTTGTCATGGTCCATGAAGTATTGGGTATGCATGAACCAAATACTTCACATATTGTCATCAGTGAACCAGCAAGCTCCGGAACCTGTCCAACGAGATACTTACAATCTTAGAACTTACAATGGAGGTACCATCATTTATCAAGAACAGGGAATTTTTCACAATTTTTCAGAAACACGAGGAGGGTTTTTGTATTCATTCTCTATTTATGAAGTATCTTGTCGATATTTTTATTTAATGTTTATGGAGAAATGTATTCCGAAAAACAGGCATACCAAACCATGAAGCCAACTCAAAAAAATAAATAAATAAATAAATCCTTGTGCTTTTAAGAAAACATGCACGTTGATCCCTTTTTAAGGAAGTTTTTTGCACTAACTTTCAGAAACACATAGGGATTTTGTATTTGTTCTTGTTTATGTAGTATCTTGTTGATTTTTGCGTTTAATGTTTGCAGGAGAAATATACACCCAAAAACAGACATACCAAACCATGAAGGGAGAAAATCTGAACACAGTCAACTGGTGATATCCCAACAAGGAGAACGTTCAGCACAGGAGCATAGCTTATCAAATGGCTTTCATTCCCAGAACAGTCAACGGGGACAGGCGGCGACAGCAACCTAGTTATAAAATAAACAGCGTGTTCCTGCAAAGTCAAGAATTCTACCAGTTGGTAACACAAAGTGTTTGGAGAAAACCAAGGAGAGGTGTAAAACGTGGTCCTACCTGAATATTCCATCCACGGATCAAGGAGGCCCCACAAAGAATAGTTGCAGCAGCTATCCTCTCATCATCAGATCCTTTGACTGCAATCTCAAAGACTTTCTCGACCTCTGCGAAGCTTCCATTCAATCCATGAGCTCGAATTCAGTTGCTAATCTTGGAAAAATCATTAAAAATGCTTAAGGTAATTTGAAAAGCAGGCTAATGATTATGAACCTATGGAGCCCGGGAAGGCCTGTGTAGCATTTTTAAGATGTTTATTTAGTTTGCTCATCCTAAATGCGTAGCATATGCATACCTCGAAGCAGGAGTGGAAACTAATGCATTGATCATCACTGGTGTGAGAGATGCCCCTTTCATAAATGAAGACCAACCAGGAACTTGATTTGGAACATTATGAGGTAATTGGTTTATTCGACCGTTTACATAACCTGGCCAGAAATAAGCAGATGTATCCAAAAGATTCCTGGCTATGCATGACTCAACAACTAAATGGTGTAAGGTGCCAGCTGCCAAAAAAAAAAAGATAAAAAATGAAAAAATTTTGAAGAAGAAAGTAATTGAAACCGAATTTTAAAAGGGATAACTACAATGCCATATTCATAGATTCGGCCTAATTACACAAACTTCCCCTTAGGTTTGGTAAATTAGAAAAACTTCCCTTGGCATAGGTATAGTCATGAATTTGAAGTCAAATATTGATCGGCAATTTTCGGTCAAGAGCAAATATGCTATTCATAAAAATTAGAGATGATGTCATCAAATCTTCTATCCAGGTGTAATGTAAATTCTTTGATGTGGGAAGTTCTTGTAATTAGGCCAAACCTGAGGGTATGTCAATGTAATTATCCCATTTTAAAAGCAAATATATATATTACTTACAGCAGTTAATTGGCATATCCATTGTGCTGATGCATTCAAAGTAAGCAGTACCAACATTGACACCAGAAAAGAACAACATTGCTTTAGTAGCTGCCTGATTAGCAGCAGGAATGACTGATTGAGGTGGAGCTAGCAAACTTTGATAGTCATGCAGATTACGGAGACTATATATCAAATCCATACGCCGTTTCCCCAAAGCATGGTTTTGGCTTGAAAAACCATAACCAGCCTCATCTTTGGAAACACTTTCCTCTTCTTCAACAAGATCAGCAACCACCAGAGTTGTTATTGACAATAACATGCTCAGACGGGTGTCCAATCGAGGCACAGGCCCCTCAATAGGATCTCTCTCCTAATAAATTAAAGATTGAAATTAGAAAAGAAAAAAAACCCATAAATAAAAAATAAAAAAAGAATTACTCAGAAGCTTATTCTCTCACCCTCTGAACAAGGCGAAGAGCAGCCATCCAAAGTCCTAGGAAGATTTCATGCCAGGGGGTGGCATTAATTGCTTGAAGGGACTTAACTAAACCTGTAAAGATGAATCCTTAAGCTTTTGAAGTAATTCTTACGGATTATTAAACCGACATAAACTGAGGGTGTGCCTAATTACAGAAACTTCCCATGTCAAAGAATTTACATTGCATTTGGATCAATAAATTTTGATGATATCATCACTATTTTTTTTTTTTTTATGAATACTCTATTTTGCCTTTGACACTTATTGGTAAATGTTCGAATTTAAATTCATGAGACTTAATAACATGCTTTAGCCAAATCTCCGGGTATGCCAAATTTCAAGTGAAGTTTGTGTAATTAGGTAACTCTCAAGGTATGCCAGTTTAATTATCCCTAAGGCCTCAAAAAGAAAAGAAAATCATTTTTTACCAGTAATAATTTCCACAGCACTTGTTGCATTGACTTGTGAACCATCCATTGCATCTTCAAGAAGCATATCCAGAGGAAGCCAAAGAGTAGAGCGACTTGTCCCGAGACAGAGACCTCCAGAATTAACTAATGGTCGCGACTGAAGTACATCATTAAAATGTTGAAAATTAATTTTGGGGTTATCAGATATTAACTGCACAAGAATCTCCGGCATAACGTATTTCGAATTTCTCAAAGCAGTTGCATTTTCAACTAGCAGTTGCATTCTCTGGATAAAGCTTTCCCAGTGTGTGCACCTGGAAAAGAAATCAAGGAAATGACACAAGGGCCTCAAAATTTAAAAGAAAATACAATAAAATTCAAAAAAGGGTTGTAATCCAGACATGTTTTGGCGTGCCAAGTAAAGAATCTTGGAAGTTACACTGTTTTGCAAGAACTGTCCAATTAATTCAACAGCCGTAACTGTATTGATAATTTGCAATCTCTCTCTGTATTCTTTCCCCTTTTCTTCGTACGTGTTATGAACATCTATCTCCATATCTTGAGGTTTTACGGGCCATGGAGGCTCGCTTTCTGTAAGCTGAAGCAACCCTTCATCATCTAATGCAGCATCAACCAACTGCCAAACAATGGAGAAGACAAACAGAACCAACTGTGAACCGGCTTCATTGGCTTGCAGGCCAAATGTCTGAGATAAATGAAGAACTTTGTCTAAGGAATTCATGGTCCTGCACAAAGACAATCAGTTAACCAACAAATGTGACATGAAACTCAGATCAGATTATGAGTTTGCACGAAGAATAAGTACTCACTTGTGATGGTTTGGTAGATTTGTGTACTCTTTGAGAGAGAAAGCATGCCGCTTAACGAGTTCCATGTAAAGCCTAAATGCCGCGGGACAAGAACGCCGATATGGTATCACCCTATTTGAAAAAGGCAAAGCAAAAATGAGGAAGAAACTTGAATCACAACCCAAAAACCAAAGCAAATTTGATACTTGAAGTCTTGAACACAGGAACACAGTTAAAGGAGCATAAAACAAGAAATGATCCTGATTTACCATTCTATACTGATAAACACAACAACTACGTCAAAAAGAAAATGCAAAATGCAGTAATCACTAGAATTGAAGAAACCCATGAACGAATATAACTAAAGATTGAAACTTTGAGCCAATCCCGTGTGATCAGATTTAAACAAATCCAAGAACATATAAAAATAAAGCTAAACAGAAAACAAAGATTGGAAATTTCATGTTGTATAATAATAAAAAGGAGGACCTTGTTGAGAGGATGCCAAGAACAAGCAAAGGAGGCACAATCTTGAGAGTTAATGCCTTCTCCAAGAACTTCCAAGCAACAGGTACATTATTCTCCCAGCAAATGTGGGAGACCAAATGGTTTGCTAGTTCAATACAAGGTAGAGTTATTCCAACAGAGCTCAAATTCGACGAAATTTGGATCGACCACAACAATGGGTCGCTGCCCTTCTCCTGGGCTTCCTTAGTTTGCCCCAAAACACTGTCCCATATGCTACTCTTCAACTGGGCTGCCACCTCCACCTCCATTGTTGCAACCTCACCAGAAACTCATCATCATCATGAAAGAAAGAGAGAGAGAGAGAGAGAGATGGTTTTAGTATTTGGTTAGGCCAAGATTCCCAGTTGAAATTTGATTCAAGAATCAAGAACTCAGTGTGTGTGTGCGTTTTATTGGTCCATCCATTCACTTGGGAAGGTTGGTATATGGCACTAACAACAAAAGAAAAGTTTATGTTCCAATGCAGTTGCTCTATAAAAAATCAAAATGTAGATGTCAAACCCAAAAGAGTGGGGCTTAATACTCAGTGTTTGGGGGGGAATTTATCAGAAAATTTTCACAAAAGAATTGTTTTTTTATTGTTCAAGAAAGTGGGGAGATAATGGGGACAGTGAGGACTGAGGAGTGAGAGAGAGACAGACAAAGCAGAGGCAACATTGTTGGAACAACACATGGTGGATCATTTATTCTTGTCATTTTTAGTAAACCTGATTAGTGAACTAATCACAGAAACAGAGGATTGTGGGCTTCATGTGTTGTGGCATCATTTGTTGTTAATCACTCATTGTTGCCACTGTAGTTGATTGGGTGACATGCATTTTCAGACAAAGTCAAAGGATTTTGAGCTTTGTTTTTAATGTTAAACTTACATTTGGAACTCGTAATTAGGGAGGATTAGGTATTTAGGTTTATGTTAGGATCAAGACTTAAACAGCGAGCTAACTAGAATCATTGGGTTATGAACTTTTTAAGCATAAATATTGTTATGGATTTCTCTAAGTTTGATTTGCAGTTGTATAATTTCTGAATATTTTAATGAACTAAGCGTCAACTAGTGCTTTAAAGTCTTTTTTCAAGAATAAGAAGAAAAGGGTTAGTTTGGTTCTTTTGATAAATACCCTAAATAATTTGCTTGCAATTTTTTATGAAATTAAAAAAGAAAGCAAACCCTGGTTCTTCTTTGGTATAAGCCAGAACATTGTCGTCGGTTGTAATGACTAGTTTCATTATTATATTATTTGTTGACAGCTGATTAAGTATATGAATATCTATGCGTATATGATCAAATTCTAATATATACTTGAAGAGTTATGCACTATGCTAAATAATAAGAAATTGTGACAAGAATTGATAATATGAATATATTGAATAATGTACTTTGGTTGGGTAACAAATGTAAATGAAGACATGTTACATGATCCAAAGTCACAAAATATCAAAGTACTTATTTGGGCACTTTGTGTTTGTGATTCACCAATTCCCATGGCCCACTAATTATACCTTAACCCTCTTGTTTCATTGGATAATCAAGCCATCATCATTAACATAACACAACCAATTTCAAGATTAATTAGAACATGGATTAGATATGGTTTAGATTAACCAAACCCCACTTAATTTTCTTATCACCAATCCAAAGTATTTATGTGTACATATCGTTATAGTTGTGTGTGTGATTTGATTTCAAGAAATATTATTATAAAAATCTTTATAGTGGTTAAGGGTAGGTAGGGATAAAGACAGGGGTGACATCCCCATCAAAAGCTGGCCCTTGTGATGATATATATTGCTTTAGGTGTGGTACAAAAAAGTTTGCACTTTCTTTCTTTCTATATTGAAATAAATAAAAATGTAAAGTATTTCAAGAATAAATTGTATGGATTGTCAACTTTTGTTATATATACATAGCTTAGACATGATGTGGCTTTGGTTGGTGAAGTCTAGAGACTTGGTCATGGCCATGCCTATTGATAGTTAAGTCCACCAAAGTGGATATAATTATGGGTTCATTTTCGTCCAAACCCTAATCATGACAATTCTTTTTTTTTTTTGTTGGGTACTTCTTTCTTTTATTTTTGGACCAAAATGAGTGATTTTTTTGGAAGGAGAAACAATTAATCTTGTTGGTGGTTGGGGATCGAGCTTTAGGTTAAAGGGAAAAAAAAAGATAAATTAAAAATCAATCGAAGAAGTTTTCAACGACGATGATCGGATACTCGTATCTATATAAAAAGTTTATAATAAAAATAATAATCTTGTTAAACCTCGATGATGATGGGATTATCTGGGATGAAACATTTGTTGTCAGTATAAAAAGCTTGGCTCATTAATGTTGTGTTGCAACGGGATTATGTCACGTCGATTAATGGTGCGATATATTAAGTCTTTGTATCTTGTAGTTATCCTAATGATTATTTGTTACTTCTTCAATTTTATCTCATAAATAAAATTTTCATGTAAGAATGCTAAAAATATTTCTTTGAGACTTACGGTGAGAAAATTAAAGTCATTTTCTTAACTAGGGTACAAAATTAATGATTGTTGGAGAACAAAATTAATCGTGGTAGACATAACTATCACCAAGTAAAATTAGGTGATAGTTTAATGTTTTGGTTATCTACTAGAAACGTTTGCAAAATTACACTTAACTACCCCATGAAAAGGTCCAAAGTTGGTGAGACTTGAGTGGGTGGGGCCGTGGGGAGAGAAGCATGCTACTTCTTCATCAGAATTGACATCTTATCTCGTTTGTCTAGCTTTCAATTTATCTTGAATAATATAAGCTAAATGGGAGATTATTATTATTATTATTATTATTATTATTAGGACTGATTCCAAACACCCCTATCCTCTAGTACTCCGCAGTTCGTTTTGCGGCTCATTTTGAGGAATATTTCGTCAGTCTGTTTTGAATAAAATTTTGAAGTGATTTCTAAAGGCAAATTTATATAGATTAAATGTCAAATGAATTAATATTATACATCAATTCGAAACTCTCGACGTAAGGACCACAATGATGGTTTCAAAGTTAAAATTCGACAACTAACGAAGGAGGAATCACCAATCAAAAATGTTGAACAACCGACGAATCTTTACAAATGAATTCCAACGGCTTTCGGTAGCCAATTGGATTAAATGGGCTATGAACTGTAACATTGGAGAAATCGACTGTTAAAGTTAATTTTGAACATAATAATGTCAAAGGTATTAAATGTTATATTTTACAAAGATTATGGAATCAATCCCACTAATTCAAAAGTTAGAAAACAAAGCACACTTAACCCTAAAAGATAGAGAAATGTTTGAAATTAGTCTTATTATTATTATTATTATTATTAGGGATAAATATTTTTTGGCATCCGAACTATGTCCCGTTTTTGCAATTTACTATCCAAACAAATTTTCATTGCAAACCACCATCCAACCTTTGCATTTGTGACAAAACGCCATCTAGACAATTTTTTTTGGTAGTTTTGGGAAAAAAAAAATTGACATGTGCCATTTTCCTAAAACATACATGTCGGACCAAACCACCTTAAGATGGCGTTTTGTCACAAATGTAAAGGTTGGATGACGGTTTGCAATAAAAAATTGTTTGGATGGTAAATTGTAAAAACGGACATAGTTCGGATGCCAAAAAATCTTTTTTCTTTATTATTATTATTATTATTATTATTAAAAGTGGCTTTAGTTGGGAGCAAACCAACTTAATCAACGCTGCGAAGGCAAGCAACCATAATTTGTAGTCTTTTGTTTTGGAATCTATCCTATAAATAGAATACATCACAACAACAAAGGAAGTGAACGATCTTGCGGGACAAACTCTCAATTAAAATTTCGTACTCTTAAACCAAGAATTTCTCATCAAAAACTCATTATTTGTTCCATAATTCTGGTACTCATGCAAGTTAACTAATAAGATTGGGATATCGATAGGCCATATAAATCCCACATGAAATGTTTATTCATTTGATTTGAGTCGAACACTCGAGAAAATGTGTTTTAAAGATACTTATTTGTTATTTTGATATAAGTTGTTCTGATAGTTTATTCTCTTTTGATTTATTAATTAATGTAAGAAATATTTTTCCAAAATGAGAAAAGGTTAGTGCATTGTTCTTGGGTTGGACAAGGACCAATTACCAACAAAGTAGGCATCAATTGGACATAATGATCTAAAACTTTGGACCCTTTTGTAATAGCTAAATTGTAACAGAAATCAGACCAAAAAGTGGGCATGTGGAGATGAATATGCCAATCATGATTGACAAGTTGGTGCAATATCAATATACATGTAATGACTTGATCATTCATCAAGATCAAGTACACAAACAAAAGAGATAACCTTTAATTCTCTTTAAGAGTCTGGCGTTGGAGTGAGTATTGATATGAGTATGACTCTTTGAATTGCACCAGTTAAAAGAACATGTCGAGAATTATCTCGATATAGACTCTGAGACATGTCAAGTATTATCCCGATATAAATTTTGAGATGTTCAAGTTAAATGATGTTTATTGAGGGGAGTAAAAGATTGACAATTGGATTAGTAAATTTGGAACTATTTTTTTTCCTAAAATGATTAATGGGGGTATTTTGTATTTATAATGATAGTTAAATAGTTTTTGTAGACAGTCGTTTGTCATAATCCTAAAGCTTAGAGTCTAGTCAAGTTATTGATGAGATTATTTGGACTTGGATTGACTTATTGTTTGGGTCCTGAGGTTGCACTTATCTTTATTTGGCCCAATATAAATGGGTAAAATCCGCATTAGATATATAATTACGAGTTGAATTCGTATTTGATTTGAATCAACCATTTGTTAATAAACTCGTTGCATCTAATTGAGGGGTTTCAGTCGCATCTAATTTGGGCTTTATCACTCAAAAGTCAAATCTTCAGTTATATGGGTAAAATTAGGGGTGTAAACGGATAATAAACGGAGCGGGATGTGCAGTATCCGAATCCGAATCCGTTATCCGACGGATAATGAAAATGCTATCCGTATCCGAATTCGACGGATATTATCCGAATATCGGATTATCCGTATCCGTGAGGATATCCGATTAGTGAGTTATCCGATATCCGAATTCGAATCCGTTTATCTGTTTTACATATATTTTTTAATAAAAAATAATAGATTGAAATTTCGTAACAACATTAAATATTAATACAACTAACTATAAATCTATTAAATCTATACACATTAACTCATAAGTATAATATATAATATATGTTTACAATAATTAATGGAGTTTATTATTACAATTTACAAATAATATGATATACATTTACTGTTTTTTTTTTTTTTTTTTAAATTCTCAAATAATTATATAATGTGTAAATTAATATATGTTTAATCAAGTTATAAAAAATATATAGATATATATGTTATCGAATACGGATTACGGATAACGGATATATATCTAACGGATGTATAAACGGATCGAATGTGTCATTACCATATCCTTATCCGTTTATAATTCGGATGTCTATAATCGGATACGTATAATATCCTCTTTGAACAGATACGGATAATATCCTCTTAAACGAATTCGGATGCGAACGGATATCGGATTTTCGGATATCCATTTACAGCCCTAGGTAAAATTATTATAGGACTAAAATCTCTAAACCCTAAGCCCAATAAGTTAAGTACGGGACCAGCCCATATTTCATGGACTTTGTTTATGGGGAATAAATAAAATACTTGTCGAGTCTAATTTAATTTTACGTGAAACCCAATCAATTACACTATCATTGGACTAGGTCCAATATTGATTGTAGGTCCAAATTAAAGGCCATGTTATTTAAATTTTAAAGGATGCAAGAAAGAAATCATCGAATTTCGTTAAACCTCGTGTAATTTAGAAGTTCGATGAATATAAAATTTTGTATTTGAGTATATAAGTACATAGCTATTAGTCATTACTGATAAGTAGAGTTTGGTATTATTATTTTAATTTTAATCTTCTCTTTTTCACTGCCATATATTGAATTTAAAAAATCCCTTTCAAACAATTTTAAATCTGCTCAAATGCTGCCAAAAGTTGGGAAAAGAAACGCTTCACATAAAATAAAATTTAAACAAAAAAAAACCCCTTAAATTCTTGGCTATGTAAGCAGTGGCAGAGGTATGAGTCAGATGAGTGAGATAGAGATAGGAGAAATGTTATATAAAAAACTATATTGTAGAAGCCTCGAAGGAATTTAATTGTGATGGATGATATGTGGAGTCGTGAGGCATTACACAAAGTGAAACATTTCTTTCCAAATGAGTGCAATGGAAGTAGAATAATAGTAACTACTAGACTAACAAATTTGGCTTCCAATATAACCACCAACTATTGTGACGTTGAGATAAATTTCTTAAACGAAGATAAAAGTTAGAGTCTATTTTGTAAAAATGTGTTTTGAAAAGTCAAAATATCATGACTAAAATTTAAAAATAGACATAACTAAAAGACCAAAAATGAGACTTCTGTTAGATTTATTAACGGGCTTAATTATTTTTGCACAATTATAATGTCAACCGGTTGAATTTTAATCCCGAATCGATGTATATTTCAACATTTGTGGTCGATAAATAGTGTAAATTGAAATATATAGATCCAATATGAAATTTATAATCATATGATTTGTCCAATTTAGTAGCGGTTGAACTTACGAGATCCAATCAAGATTTCTTGGATAAAAACAGGGAGCACCTGAAAATCAAAGATCTTGAATGTTAATCCATAGCAATTAAATGTCGCCTCATCTCGTCCACATAATTAAGGGACGATTGACCAAGACACTATTTTGGATAATAGTCGAAAATTCATTCTCAGCAAGAAGTACAGCTTCACTCAATCGTCAATACTCTACCTTCACATAGTTTGCTTCTGAAACTTCAAAAATATCAGAGAAATGGCAGCTTATGCAGCTCTAGCTTCTCTTTTGAATCTTTTAGATCAGCTCCAACGCCATCCTCAACCTCCAATTACCCTCCACACCAATCAGGTCCAAACCCTCACTCAAAAAATTGCTTTCTTGCTGGACTTTCTTGAAGTTTATAATTCCCATTATTCAAAACCAGAAATGGAACATTTGAGGAATCACATTGCGGATGTAGCTCATGCAGCTGAGGATGTAATCGAAACCCATATTGTCAACCGGATTCATGCTCGATCCGACGAAGAGAACAGGGTCTCGAAGCCAACGGCTGATGCATCTACAATATGCGATGAGGAAAATATCAGCTCCGTCGATCTACATGAGGTGATACGAGATATGAGTATTGTTGAGAAAGAGGTGTTGGAGATTAAAGACACCCTGGGAACTCAAGATCCACGAAGATTTATTACAACGGATGTTGTTGCTTCGAAATCTACTTCAACAGAGCACAACATCATGGTGGGTTTTGATGATGTCTTGGAAGAAATGCTGCATAAGCTCACCGGACAACCGGATTCCCATCGCCAAATCATCCCGGTTTCTGGGATGGGCGGCTTAGGTAAGACGACACTTGCTAGAAATGCTTATATCAATCCTCTTACAGAGTACTACTTTGATGTCCGTGCTTGGGTTACAATTTCTCAACAGTATAATGTACCAGACATTCTTTTAGGAGTTCTCGGTGAAAAGAACCAAGGGAATGGGGGAAGTATGAGTGAGGCAGAGATAGGGGAAAGGTTACATAAAAGGCTATGCGGTAGAAGGTATTTGATCGTGATGGATGATATGTGGAGTCATGAGGCATGGGATAGTGTAAAACGCTTCTTTCCAAACGAGTGCAATGGAAGTAGAATAATTGTAACAACTAGACTAACAAATTTGGCTTCCGATTTAACCACCAACTGTTGTGGCGTTGAGATGGATTTCTTAGATGAGGATAAAAGTTGGAGTTTATTTTGCAAAACCGTGTTTGGAGAAGAAGACGGCTGCCCATCGGAATTGGAGCACATCGGAAAGGAGATTTCGAAAAATTGCAAAGGACTCCCTTTGTCGATTATTGTGCTCGGAGGACTCCTAGCAAAGTCAGAACGAACACACGGGTATTGGGAATATATTGCTGAGAATCTAAATTCAGTTGTGAATTTAGAAGAAGATGAACGGTGCTTCAAGATATTACACACTAGTTATGATGAGTTGCCCGCTCGTTTAAAGCCGTGTTTTCTCTATATGGGGAGCTTTCCTGAAGATCGTGAAATCCTGATATCTGAACTCATAGGAATATGGGTTGCGGAGGGTTTTTTAAAGCCAATTAGTGGAAAAGGTTTGGAAGAGAGCGCGAAGGAGTACTTGATGGACCTTGCTGCTAGGAATCTCATTATGGTTAAAGATGAAGAGTTCTTTTGGAAAGAAAAATTCTGTAATATCCATGATCTCTTGAGAGACCTGTGCTTAAGAGAAGCTCGGAAAGAAAAGTTCATTTGTGTGGCTAATCAACACGGTGAATGCATAAACACCCAACGCCGTATCGCAGTTCATCAAGACACATCCAAAAAGAAATGTCTTGATAGTTTGAAAGGTGGATCGACTGCTCGTTCTTTGATATGCTATTCTCCAGATGTCGTCATACCATTAGATGGACTCAGATTGTTGAGGGTATTTAGAAGGAGGAAGCATATGTTTCCTGAACGTACTAAAAATTGGGAAGATATTTTCAGGCTAGTTAACATGCGGTATCTTTCTACCTCGTATCGTTTTAATTCTCTCGTAGGACTTTCACATACCATATTTACTTCATCCCTTTCCCAGCTCTGGAATTTACAAACATTATACCTTAAAGGTGGAGAGTATGGTGGTGTTGCATCACCTGAAATTTGGAAGATGCCTCTGATTAGGGACATCCAGATCTACGGTCTCAGACTCCCGGATCCTCCAAGTAGCCACACGGACGGGCGAGATGACTTTGTTTTGCATGAGCTACATACGCTTACAAAAGTAAGAAATTTGAAGCTTGGTGAGGAGGTAATAAAGAGAATCCCCAACGTCAGCAAGTTGGCACTAAGATTCGACCATGAATTATGTCACGAGTTTCACTACAATTTTGATCGTCTGTGCAAACTGGAGGACTTATCTATCGAGTTTGATAGCTTCAAGACTCCAAGTCGGACTGAGTTGATGCAAAACCTCACGTTCCCGCATTCGCTCAAGAAGTTGGCTCTACAAGGAACTAAGCTTCATTGGGAAGACATCAGCAAGAAAATAGGTTCATTACCTCGTCTCCAAATGCTCATCCTGCGTTTCTATTCCTTCATAGGGCCGGAATGGAAAACCGTAGAAGGGCAGTTTTACAGCCTAAAATACCTTGAAATTCATAACTGTGATGATCTAAAATGTTGGAGCACAGAGAGCACCCATTTTCCATGTCTAGAGACCCTTAATCTGACTAATTTGTTTAATTTGGAGGAGATCCCTTCGTGCATTGGAGATATACCAACTCTGAAATCAATTACAGTGTCATATTGTTCTGATTCGGCTGTGGTATCTGCTAAAACAATACTAGACGAACAAGAGGAACTTGGGAATGAAAGCCTCAGAGTGAGAGTTTGGTTGGGCAGTGAGAAGAATGATAAAAGTCTGGAGGAATTGGCAACCCCCAGCTTTCAAATTGAAACATTTCGGTAAGAAATTGATTTATGTTGATTATTATTATTTGAAACTTGGTTAAACTCCAAAGCAACTATCACTCACCTACCACAGCTTAACCCCGTCTCGTTCCATTTCCACTGGGTACAGGTGATTATCTCCCTCGCTTACGCACACATTGTTTATATGCAACATAAGTGTAGTTTAATTTGTAATTCTATACGACAGTCTGCAAGGTGTTTGATAATATTCCTCAGTGAGAGCTTTCTCGGAGAAACATGGCCAATGAAGCTACCCTTTCTTTTAATTAGTTTGAAATTCCATTTGGTTAGCGAATGCGTCTGATATATTTTTGCTTTGATCCTTTGATATCACAAGTTGTGGTACAATCCAAAGTTGTCAATCATACACCACTATTTTATAAACTTATATGAGTTCTATTTCATGCTCCTGGTTGACCTATTTCCCGTCATTTGAAATGACGGGAGTTCGTCTGGTTTCTTAGCAATATACATAATGCATAAAGAAAGCTTATCTTTTCATTTGTATCCCTGTTTTCTCCTTGTGGGAGGATATTACGATCATTGAATAGAATAAAGAAGTCGTTTTGATATGTCCCTGCTTTTCCTTTCAGGTGGTTCTAAATAGTAATAATGGGTGAGAAGAAGAAGAAGGCAGGTGCTATGTTGGTAAGGCTTGTTTCTGCAGCTGTGACTGGTTTCTTCTATGTTGTCAAGAAGACTAAGAGGCTCGACAGCGACAACATAAAGCTCGAATTTCAGAAGTATGATCCTCGTGTCACCCGTCATGTTTTGTTCAACGAGGCCAAGGTCAAAGGATTGCAACTCCAAATCGTGGCTTGGAATGCGTTTGTTTCCTTTGAATTTGTTTCATATTTGCTTCTATTGCATCCGAATTTTAAATCCAGTTAATGTTTGACGTGCTTCATGTATTGCATATTTTATGAAATTCTTGCAAATTTGTATGACAGACACCCTTTCTTGTTTATTGTGATCTTTGCTGGCTTTTTAGTTTATTTGATCATTATTGTTTAAATGTAGGGTATAAATTATTTATATATTCCAAAAATGTATATTTCTTTCCCAGTTCATTTTCGTCCCTCTTAACGTATTTGTATCTTCTTCTTAGCTGCCTTAGACATGAATGTACTTCATTCCATTCCAGCAGTGAGTTTCTACCAAAATTTTGTTGGACTCAAACTCAACATGGTCCTTATAGATTTATTAACTGGCTTAATTATTTTGCACAATTATTATTAGAAGAGGAGGGGAATGCCGTATGCTTTGCTGATGAAGCTGTGGGCTGAATTACCTTTTTTGTTTTTTTTTTGTTTTTGGTTTCACATTATAACCACATGATATTAAAAATGCAGTCATTTTCGTTTCAATCTCATCAGAGGAAATGTGAAAAAACTGATTTGACAAATCCAGCCGAGCCGATCTCGAGTTACAAATCGGCTAGTTCGAGGATCTTAAACCCCAGCTCGAGCTGAATATGCCAATCATGATTGACAAGTTAGTGCATTATCTCAATATATATATGTAATGCCTTGATGATGATCCTCAAGTACACTAACAAAGGAGATAACTAACTAACCTCTTCACAACTTACGAGTTTGGTGATCGATTGGGCATTAGCATGAGACATGAGTTTTTGAATTGTACCAAGAATGTCCTCTAATTCACTTAAAAAGATCGTAATCCTTCTATTAATGTATTTGAATACACGTTAGAAGGACACCCCGAGAACTAACTGATGCTTGATTCAAATGTCATATCAAAGTAAAGTTAAAAACAATCAGTTGAATTTAATAAGTTTGGAATAGTTCTCTCCCCTCAAATAGTTGTTGGGGTATTTATAGTGATGATTAAGTAGCTTTTATAAACGGTTGAATGCCAACAGGGGTTAGTCCAAGTAGTTAATGGTTCATTCTCAAAAGTAAGGTCCCGAGTTCGAATTCCAATTGAATATGAGTGTATTTGAAAAAAAAAAAAAAAAAAGAAAAAAAAAAAAGAAAAAACTCTTTGGAATCTGTCAAGTAATTGATGAAACTATTTGGGTTTGACTTGTTGTTTGGGCCAACTACTTGTACTGGGTGGGTAATACTCACATCAGATATATAATTACAAATTACAATTTACGAGTGTAAGTTTGAGTTCAAATTAGAGTTTGATGCAACAATCATTAATAAACTCTTTGCATCTGATTGAGGGGCTTCAGTTTCATCTAATTTGGTTTTTGTCACTCAAATCTTTAGTTATATGGGTAACTTTTGCCTATAAAATGTGATTGTGATCCCTTTTCTATATAGAGGAAGTAAATATGAGTATTCAGTCATAGAAATATTGGGCTTCAAATTATTACAGGTCTATATCTCTAAACGACTAAACCCTTAAGCCCAATGACTTAAATGCAGGCCCAGCCCATAGTTTATGGACTTTGTTTATTGCGAATAAAATACTTACCGAGTCTCATTTAATTTTAAGTGAAACATAACCAGTCACACTATCATGTAATTAGGCCCAGTTTGGTTACACGGTTTAAAAAGCCCATGTTATCTAATTTCGTTAAACCCGAATCATATAATTTTATGGGAAAATGCCATCCGAACTTTGAGCTTTTTTACGATTTACATCCCAATAAATTTTTGTTACAAACCAACATCCAATCTTTGCATTTGTAACATACAACCATCTATTATTATTATTATTATTATTATTATTATTATTATTATTATTATTATTTTTTATTATTATTTTTTTTTGTGGTAGTTTTGGTTAAAAAACATGACACGTGACATATTTATAAAACGTACACGTCAGTTGTATTTTCAGCAAAACCACTAAAAACAAGATTAGACGGTGGTATGTTACAAATGCAAAGATCGGATGGCTGTTTGTGACGAAAATTTGTTGGGATGATAAATTACAAAAAGAGACAAAATTAGGATGATAAAAAATCTTTTTTCCTAATTTTATTTAGCAATTCGATACTATATCAACTTAATATGAAATCTTGTATCGAAGTATATGAGATAGCTATTTCTGATCAAGAGAGTTTGGTATTATTTTAGTTTTAACCTCCTCTTTTTTTTACTGCAATAGATTGAATTAAAAACATCCCTTTCAAACGATTTAACTCGGGAAAAAAGAAACACTTGACTTGACATTAAAAAAAAACATATTCTTGGTGATGTAAGCAGTGACATAGGCTCAGTGGAATGAATACAATATGCTTAAATGAAGCCCCCCAAAACTCCCAATTCTTTCATCTAAAATTAAACAAAACAGCACAAATGTCAGGTCCTCACAGCACTGATAATCCCCCAAATCTGAGCTCAAATTGTGGCTCAGGAAACATTCAACAAATTGGAGGCCTCAATACTTATGTCACTGGTCATCAGGATTCAAAGCTTGCTATTCTTCTTCTTGCTGATGCTTATGGTAATTAACACAAATTACTGTAATAATACATGCTTGATTAACTACATGATCCTCCTAAAGCTGAAGTAATGTTTTGAAAATAACATGTATTTGCAGGGTATGAAGCTCCATTGGTGAGGTACATTTAATTTTCTTGATATAAATTTAACCATTTTTTTAAAATTGTTATTACTTCTTGTGGGTTGTTCTTTATCTGGGGTCGCCGTGTAATAAATAAATCTTGTCGTTTCTTCTTTTTGTGTATATATATATATATATATGTTGTAGGAGGCTTGCAGACAAGATTGCAGGTTTAGGGTTGTTGGTGGTGGTTCCTGATTTCTACTATGGCGACCCTATTGCCCCTGGAAAGTCTCGCGAAGGATGGTTAGCAGCTCATAGCCCGGTACCGTAAATGTTACAAGATTAATCAAAACTTACGGCACTAATTTTGCATCTTTTAAGTCAGCATTTTTCTCGATTCATGTTACTGATATGGTTGCCATGTAGATATTTTCGGCGACAAATTAATTTTCCGCTTGCAAAAATTTGAAAATTATACGTAAAACAGAATTCCGACAGAATTAAATTGTCAAAATGAAAAACTTATGGCGATTTTACGTTTTTGTCTTAGTGGCAATATGTGACATTCAACCCCTCGTGTTATGGTTAGTTTGTATAACAAATCTTATGACAAACATTACTATATGCTCCATGCATGAAATCTTCTTAACTTGTGTTAAAAAATATATTAGGACAAAGGGTGTGAGGATGCTAAGAAAGTAATTGATGCCTTGACAAGTAAAGGAGTCTCCAAAGTAGGAGCGGCAGGCTTTTGCTGGGGAGGTACAACAACTTTCCACTCTCACTCTATTATAGTTACTTCGGTTTTCTATTCAATCTTTTTCAAGTTCGGGTATTGCAGAGACCCTAATATGAAGACGACTCTTTCAACTCAGTTGATCCACCCATAAGGCGAGAGCTTGAACTCTCGACCTTAGAAATCTACCATCTCATCCCACCATATATATACGACTAAGCTTCAAAATTTTTTAACTTAAAGAAAAATTTGTGCACTTATTTTACCATTTAGTTATTTCTCATTCAATTGTAGGGATGTTGGTGGTGAGATTAGCAAAATATGATTGTATATACAGGCTGGAGTAGTGTTGCATCCAGGCCCTATTACAGTTGAAGAAATAAATGGTGATTTTCCTTTTCCTTTTTTTAAGCATTTTTTTATTTTTAAGAATTTTAAAAATAGTAGTCTTTATTAAATTATGATGGGGTCAAAATACGATCGTCCCGCGTTAAGACACGTGGCATCACTGGGATGATGACATTTGTCTCCCCAAGGCTACACCATCTGCACACGAGCGCTAAGTTAGCCATCCCCAAGGATGCACCTATTAGCGCACGAACGCTGAACCCAACAAGCGCAAGTCTTCTTCAGGAGTTAAGCCACTCGAGCGCTATCACTCCCACGAGCGTCCCGCATAACAAGCGGTTGGTACACTCACGAGCCAGGGGAGCCCTTTTCGAGCGTCACACCCCCTCAGAGTGGCCCTCCCTCAGGCTCGTTCCTTCAATTGGAGCCTTCATTCCTCTCAGCGAATGCCTTGGCCTCCAATACTCTAGGTTGTCACGAGCGCGCTCTCAAGCCCTCGTTACCAACCACCCACATGGCTCTCTGACACAACGTACATGCCCGCGCACCTGCCACTGTTGCCAGCACTAACTTTTAGCCGCTTTTGCAGAAGATTCCTCCTAGGTTTCTCTCTCACAGCGCCACGTGTTAGGGCAACATTCGGCCAGGACCACTTGAGGCAAATTACCAAAGGGTCTTTGACCCTCAACTATAAATATCCCAAGTCATCTTCTACACTGTAAGCATTCTTCAAGCTTTCTTCTCCACTGCAACTGTGACTGAGTTTACCTCCCTTACTGCATTGAACTGACTTGAGCGTCGGAGAGCCAAACTGGGTATCACCCCCAGTTCCCCCAGCTTGGCCTTCTGACCTTGTGCGTGCTTGTCCCAACAGGTAGAACCCACCTTCACGTTTCCGGCGGAGCTCCGGTGGTTTCCTCCACAAATACAAATAGAGAGTGATCGGATTCGGACTCATCCATTCCGGAACCCATCATTTTTGGCGCCGTCTGTGGGAAACCCATCTTCCTTCTATTTCCTTTCTTTTTGTTGGTAGAGAAACAAGCACAGTCGTATTCTTAGCAGCCATGGTAGCAACGAGATCTGGAGCTGTGGGAGGAGGAGATAACCCCTCCCATGATGTAGATATTGTTATTCCCCCCGCCGCTGCTGGTGGAGCGCCGCCACCTTCCGCCGCCGCTGGTGGAACACCTCCCGCCGCAGGAGTGACTCCACAGGATGAGTCTTCTGTACCTCCTCCAGCTCCGCCAGTACTGCCCATCTCCACCGCCACTGGAGGAGTTTCTCTTCCTGTTCCTCCGCCACTAGCCCAGAATCCCTGGGTCCATCCCCAAATGAACCTTGGGGTACAGAGCTACATGATGCCTCCGCCTGGCTATACTCTTACTCCGGCTATAATGACGCCGCCGGTCCAACCATACCATGCCGGACAACTCCAACTCCCCGTGGTGGTCCCCAGGGAGATTGAAGGAGTGGAGTTACCTCCACTGACCACCCAGCAACTGAGGGCTCTCTACGCCCAATGTGAGGTTCAGGCGGCTCAGGGGGCATGGGAAAGATTCCATTCCATGTACTTCCCCTCTGGGCAGGCCACTCAGGTTGCGGCCCCTTTAGGCGGACAGCAAAACTTCCCCCTCAGAGAAGCCCAGGCTGTCCTGAGGGCACAACCACCACCACTACCAGTAAGAGAAATGCCCCCGCCACACGACGGCAATGAGCGTGCCTCCGTGGGCAGGGACAAGGAGCCCACGGAGAGGGTGAACGAAAACGAAGGAGACTCTCATGTCTCCAGGAGGGGCTCACGAGCCCACAAGGACAAGCAAGTAGAAGTAAATCCTGACGTCCTCGCGGCTGTGCAAGACCAGCTGCAGGGCCTCAAGGATATGGTGGGACAGCTCTCACGAGGGCGCTCAACTCAGATCTCCCATACTCGGGATGAACGGGTTGACGCCAGGAGCACCCGCACCAAGGATCCTCCACCGAGGGTCCCCCGTCGGAAGGAGCCGGAGGAAAACTTCGGCACGTACGAATATCACCCGCTGGCGAGAGGCTCACCCCTCGTCGAAGAAGTTTTGATGGCCCAAGCCGGCATGGCCAAAGTCCCCACATCCATCAACAGATATGACGGGACAACCGATCCAGCGGAGCACTTGGATCATTTTGTGCATCTCATGCACCTTTACGAGCATTCTAGCCATTACTGGGCAAAAGTGTTTGTCACTTCCTTGGTAGGGATGGCTCAAGAGTGGTATAAGCGTCTGCCACCGCGCTCGATCCACTCATATGAAGAACTGGCCGATGCCTTCCTTAACCACTTCAACTCCTTGAAGGCACCAGTTACCGCACCCACCGCGCTCTACAACGTGGTGCAGGGCAAAAACGAATCACTGCGCTCGTTCTTCGCCCGCTTCAATAAGGAGATCTTGCAGGTGGAAAGGCCCTCGATGGATTTCTTGATCCCAGTTCTCTTCCAGGCTGTAGATCACAAGCAGTATGTGAGCAAAAAATTTGCTGATGCCATCGTGGAGAGGAGGCCTGGGACCCTCATGGGCCTGAGAGAGATAGCCGAGCCATTTTTCGCGCTCGAAGATATGTATGGGACGAATGGTCCCCGACATCATAGCCCGGCCAGGAACGAGCGACCTCATCACGAGCGGGGGCGGGATATGGCAGTAAAGAAAGAGCGCCCTCAAGAGCGCAGAAAATCGCCACCACCTCCTCGTAGATTCGAGCGCATTCCGCTCACCCGGCCAAATTCTGAAGTCTACAATCTCTCCGATAAGAAGCTCTTTAAGAGACCTATCAAAATGAGAGAAACAGACTCACTCAGGCGCTCGAACAAGTACTGCGCCTTCCACAAGCAAAGAGGGCACGACACGGACGAGTGCCGACAGCTGGAAGCTGAAATCCAAAGGCTCGTCGCAGGGGGCCATTTGAAAGAGTTTGTCCGGGTGCTCGAGCGCTACGATGAACAATGCAACGAGCGCTCCGGGAGGAGAAGAAGGAGTCCTTCCCGGTCAAAGAGCCCAAGGGGTAGGGGACCCCCTGAAAGCAGCAGCCGCAGGGGCAATAAAGGCAAAGCCCCTGAGCAAGAAAACGAGCCCTTCGCAGTCATAAATATGATTGCAGGAGGTTCATCAGGAGGGGATTCAAACGCCTCCCGACGGAGACACGTTCGAAGCTACAACCAACGCCCAGCAGTGCCCAAGCCTATCTACGCTATTCAGGGGTCAAGCGCTCCAAAATCAAGAGAAAATGATGTAATAGGCTTTGATGATAGGGATCTTGAACATATTGTAACGCCTCATGGGGAAGATGTAACCTCAGATTGCCCCATGGTGGTTAGTTTAGATGTTCATAACCATGTTGTAAAAAGGGTATTGGTGGATAGTGGAAGCTCGGTTAATGTTTTGCCTTACTCTACTTTCTTAAAAATGAAGGTTGATCTCCCGCTCGAACCTCTTAAAACGGCCCTCATCGGCTTTGGAGGCTCAGAAGTTGTCCCACGAGGACAAATACGACTGGCTACTTCATTCGGGCGAGCCCCTCAGCGCAAAACGCTCCTAGTAACGTACGCGGTGGTGGAGATTGACATCCCTTATAACATCATAATTGGGCGCCCTGCCCTCGTTGATTTCAAAGCCATCATCTCCACCTACCACCAGAAGATTAAATTCCCTACTCCCGAGGGCGTGGGAGAAGTGCTGTGCAATGTGCGAGAGGCTTGGGAATGTTACATGCTGTCCCTCAGAAAGCCTAAAGCGGAGAAAACCTTCCAGTTTGGTTCCACTAAAAAGTCCGTAGATTTCCCCAACTTGGATGAGGATAGCCCAGCACGAAAAAGGGCAAAATTGAACAAAAAGAAGAATAAGAAGAAGAGAGTAGACAACGAGGAGAATCCCCTCGTGAGTGTTCCCCCAGGGCTCGTTGGCGGATCATCCTCAGAAGGAGACGAGCCGGAAGAGAGTGAACCAGCCTCTGGCGATCGGTTGATAGGAAAGAAGAGGGCGCTCGAACTTCCTCGCCCTGAGGTAAGAATCGAACCCTCGGAAAAATTCCTCACCATTGAGCTGGAGCCGGGAAACAAAGACAAGACTACACAGATCGGCTCAAACCTCTCAGGGCCCTCCCAGATCATGATGATCGATTTTCTAAGGGAGAACAAAGATGTATTCGCATGGAAAGCCTCTGATCTCACAGGAATTGACCCGAGCGTCATCGTCCATAGACTTAATGTGGACCCATCTTTTAAGCCTATCAAGCAGAAAAAACGGGACGCACATGGCTTTCGAAAGAAAGTCATTGAAGAGGAAGTCAATAAGCTCTTGGAGGCTCAGTATATCGAGCCCATCTTGTACCCGGAGTGGTTGTGCAATGTCGTCTTGGTACCCAAGAGCGCGAATAAGTGGCGCATGTGCAATGATTTCACTGATCTCAACAAAGCCTGCCCAAAGGATCCTTACCCGTTGCCTCGAATTGATCAATTGGTGGATTCGACCGCTGGTTGCGAGCTCATGAGCATGATGGATGCTTTCCAGGGATATTACCAGATCTTTATGGCCCCGGAAGACCGCCCCAAAACTTCGTTCGTCGTCCATATGGGGGTATATTGCTTCCTAGTCATGCCCTTTGGGCTTAAGAACGCCGGAGCTACGTATCAGCGGCTCGTTAGCAGAATGTTTGAAGGAGAAATTGGAAAGTCCATGGAGGTCTATGTGGATGATATGATTGTTAAAAGCGAGCGCCAGGATTCTCACTTGGAAGACCTGGAGCGCACCTTTTCGATCCTGCGTCAGTATGGGATGAAGTTGAACCCTTCAAAATGCACCTTTGGGGTACAAGGGGGAAAGTTCCTAGGATACATGGTCAGCCAGAGGGGAATTGAGGCCAATCCAGAGAAGATCAAGGCCATCTTGGAAATTCCTTCCCCTCGAAATTTGCGAGAAGTACAGGTCCTGGTAGGCAAGATCATCTCGTTAAACAGATTTATTTCGCGCTCGGCGGACAGGAACCTTCCCTTCTTCAAAATTTTGAGGAACGCACGTAACTTTGCTTGGACTGAGGAATGTGAGAGAGCGCTGCAGGATATGAAGGCTTACTTATCGAGCGCACCACTGCTGACTAAGCCTGTCGAAGGTGAGAGGTTATTCATGTATCTTTCTGTTTCTCCTGAAGCCACGAGCGCGGTTCTGATAGCTGTGCGGGAACGGAAACACTTACCCGTTTATTACTTAAGCAAAACATTACAAGGGGCGGAAAAGAAATATTTAGAGATTGAGAAATTTGCGTTCGCGCTTATCAACGCATCCAGAAGGCTCAGGCCTTATTTTCAAGC
Organism: Lantana camara; assembly: GCA_037501455.1. Taxonomy (NCBI): domain Eukaryota; kingdom Viridiplantae; phylum Streptophyta; class Magnoliopsida; order Lamiales; family Verbenaceae; genus Lantana; species Lantana camara. The sequence goes on from CM074857.1 coordinate 124,397,399, forward strand.
ACACTCCATCACAGTTCTCACGGACCAGCCCTTGAAGCAAGTATTGTCTAAACCCGACGTGTCCGGTAGATTAATCAAGTGGGCCATCGAATTGAGCCAGTTTGACCTATGTTTCGAACCCCGGACCGCGTTACAGGCTCAGGTTGTGGCGGATCTGTTGGTTGAACGCTTTGGCTTCGAGCCCACCATTGCAGAGAATGAAGGATTATGGGTACTGCACACGGATGGTTCCTCAACCTCTCAGGGGGGAGGAGTAGGAGTGGCCCTCAGAAACCCCGACGGGATTGAATTGGACTTTGCGATCAAGCTGGACTTCCAAGTCACTAATAATGAGGCAGAGTATGAAGCCCTCGTGCAAGGGTTGAATATTGCTTTTCAGAATGGAGCTTCCAGAATCACTGCTTATGTGGATTCACAATTAATAGCGAGCCAGATTGAAGGAACTTATGAGGCTCGAGAAACCACCATGATACAGTACTTAAAGAAAGCCAAAGAAATCATTGGGAAGTTCAAGGAATTTAATCTACTCCAAGTGCCACGAGGGGAGAACGAGCGTGCGGACGCTCTGTCAAAATTTGCATCGGCTTTGGAGGGCACTTCCGAACGTTCTGTTACGTTTCTTAGAACGGAAGAACCTTTGATCAAGGAGAGGGTTACCCCCGAGATAATCGCCATGATTGATCCCAACGAGCCCTGCTGGCTCGATGACGTCATCATTTTCCTCAGGGATGGAATTCTTCCTACTGACAAGGTGGAAGCCAGGAAAATCCGAAATAAGGCCCCTCGTTTCGCTTTGGATCCCGAGGGGAGGTTGTTCAAAAGATCATTTCAAGGACCCCCAATGAGATGCCTAAGGCCCTCACAAGCAAAGGAGACGCTCGAGCACATACACAGTGGAAGTTGTGGGAATCATTCCGGAGGGCGCATTTTGGCGAAGAAGGTTCTGAGAAGTGGGTTTTATTGGCCAACGGTTCTCCAAGATGCCATTGAATTTTCAAGGAGGTGCCCCAAATGTCAATTTCATTCAAATCTCCCTCAGTTGCCAGCCGCACAGATGGTCCCGATAGACGTCTCTTGGCCTTTTGACCAGTGGGGAATAGATATTGTGGGCCCCTTGCCCTTGGCTGTGGGGCAGAAGAAATTTGTTATTTTGGCCGTCGATTACTTCACTAAATGGGCCGAGGCCGAAGGCGTTGCGAAAATCACTTTCAAGGTTGTAAGGGACTTCATTTGGAAGAACATCATTTGCAGGTATGGTATACCGAGGGTGCTCATTTCTGATAACGGGTCTCAGTTCATCGCGGCCGACACACGAGAGTGGTGCTCTGAGTTGGGGATCGAACAGCGATTTACCTCGGTAGGACATCCCCAAGCCAATGGACAAGCGGAAGTTACCAACAGGGTTATCTTGCAGCATTTGAAAACCATGCTTGAAAGCAAGAAAGGCGAGTGGGCTGAGGAGCTGCAGGGAGCACTTTGGGCTTATCGCACAACCCCACGAGCGGCGACGGGAGAAACACCATACGCGCTCGTTTACGGGTCAGAAGCGATGATACCAGCGGAGATAGTAAATGAGTCCGCTCGTGTCGGCTATTTCGAGCCGCAGCTCAACGGTGACAACAGGAGCTTGGAGTTGGACTTGTTGGATGAAAGAAGAGAACGAGCGTGGGCCAAGATCCACCATTATAAAGCCACTGTGGCCCAACAGTACAACAAGCGTGTGAAGGAAAGAACTTTCCAGCTGGGAGACTTGGTCTTGAAGAAAGTGGAAGTATCCAAACATGTGGGCAAATTGGACCCCAATTGGGAAGGCCCATTCAAGGTCATACAACTCAGAGCTAACAACACTTACACCCTGGAGACACTTCAAGGCGAACGCTTGCCACGCCCTTGGAACGCATGTAACCTCCGGCGGTTTTATGTTTAAAAAGCTCTTTGCAAACTCTGATGTAACAACCCACTTTGACGGGTTCTATGTACTTTCAATCACAAGTAAAAGGTAACATAATCTTTTTAATTTCATTAATATATCTGTGTTCCTCTGGTGGCTTGAAGGGATAAGTCCCACGTCCCTCGACTACGCGAGCGTGGCTGGCAACCCATTCCAATTTGAATGCTGTTTTCTCTTATGGGTTACGCTGGCCAGCACTCTAATCTGCATGGGGGGACGCCCTCATAAGGATAGACTGGTTACGCTCATAACCAATCAGGCGAACTGAAAGAAGACTACGAAGAAAATCCTAGTAGGCCTTGGCTGTTTCTTAAAACGCCTTGCGCTCGAAAATGGGATCATCCATGAGGGCAAAATCCTAGTAGGCCTGGGCTGTTACTTAAAACGCCCTGCGCTCGAAAGCAGGATTTCTTGCAGAACCAAAAATACTACAAGAGCCAGAGCGCTCGAATAATGGCCTCAGAATCAAGAAGGCATTGCACCAGTCTTGAACGAGGGCAACCGCTCAGTAAGACCCTCGCACACACTCAAGGCTTAGACAAGTTCTTCCCAAAGAAAAGCTCATACAAGTCTTGAGCGTAGGGGCAATCTCACAGTAAGACCCTCACGACCGCTCAAGACTTAAACAATTTTCAAGATAAATTTACAAAGGGAAAATTTATACAAGTCTTGAGCGGGGGGGGGCAATCTCACCATAAGACCCTCACAAGCGCTCAAGACTTAAACAAATTTTCAAAGTTTTGTGTCAAGGACAAAATTTATACAAGTCTTGAGCGGGGGGGCAATCTCACCATAAGACCCTCACAAGCGCTCAAGACTTAGGCAAATTTTTCATCACAGAAGCAAAACATCATCACAAGGAATAAAGCATTCACAGGAGTATACCACACAGTCTTATTATGTAATTCATAAAGGAAATGAAGAACAAAGGCATGGAAAACAGAATCTTTATTCATTAATGAAGGGAACCATTACAAAGCTAAAGGAAATAGCAGGAAATAGCAGAAAAACTGAGAATTACAGAAAATTGATAGAGGAAGGATTTTAAGCAGCTGGGGCGACATCTTCATCCACAATCGCCAGAATTGGGCCCTGAACTGGGCCATGGACGGGACCTTCAGGCTCTTGTGGGTCGTTGGGGGCATTGGCAGGAGCAGGCTCGCGTCCAACGGGCCCGCGGACTCGGGGTGTGACAAATGGTATCAGAGCCGCTCGTCAGCCGCAGGAGCTAAGTGCTATACGGGGCAAAGTGCTACGCACATGGGAGCCACCTCTTGAGTCTGCGGGGCAAAGTGCTACATGTGTGGGAGCCACCTCTTGAGCCCGTAGGAGCCACCTCTAGAGTCCCAACGCAGACGAGTCGGTCATGGGCTATATGTCATGCCGCGACGAGGACGTCGCGATTCTGAAGGAGGGGTGATTGTGATACCCCTGTCCCACATCGGGAAAATATGAGAGTTAAGTTCAGTTTATAAGTTAAAGAGTCCAAGTATAACCAATGGATATCCCTTTTGGGCAGTGGTTTAGGCCCAATTTCAGGTTATACTCGGTGGGCTTGGAGACTTGCGCTCGCGTCCAACGGGCCCGCGGACCTGGGGCGTGACAAAGACCCTCACAAGCGCTCAAGACTTAGGCAAATTTTTCATCACAGAAGCAAAACATCATCACAAGGAATAAAGCATTCACAGGAGTATACCACACAGTCTTATTATGTAATTCATAAAGGAAATGAAGAACAAAGGCATGGAAAACAGAATCTTTATTCATTAATGAAGGGAACCATTACAAAGCTAAAGGAAATAGCAGGAAATAGCAGAAAAACTGAGAATTACAGAAAATTGATAGAGGAAGGATTTTAAGCAGCTGGGGCGACATCTTCATCCACAATCGCCAGAATTGGGCCCTGAACTGGGCCATGGACGGGACCTTCAGGCTCTTGTGGGTCGTTGGGGGCATTGGCAGGAGCAGGCTCGTTGGCATTTGGAGCGTTGGCATTTTCAGCGATTTGAAGGGGGGCATCCTCTATGACCGGCGCTTGGGGCTCGTCTTCATGGACCTCAGATGGACCCGCACCCCTTTCCCTGTGGGCATCAGCGTACTCATCCTGGAGCAGTTTTACCAGGAAGTCGTACTCCATTTCCGCTATGCTGTCTGCGGGGTCGTTTGGATCCTCATCTTCCTCTTCACAGCGCTCATTAAACATGAGCCCCGTGCCTTCAGCACCCTTCATCGCCGGATCTGTCAGACCTTTGTGGATGCCCTGATCCACCGCCAGGTTGAAAGCATTTTGAGCCTCGTCCAAGCAGTGTAACGAGGCCGCAAAGTTGAAAGCTTTAGAATGACAGAACTTGATCAATGCCTCCTTGTTTGCACGCTCTAAGCTCCGAGGCCATTCATTGACAGTATCGTTGAATTTGCGCTCGGCCTCCATCGCCCTTGCTCTCAAGCTTTCCCTCTCCGCCTCAGCCTTCTTGACTCGCTCGTTAGCTTCGGCCAGCTGGTTGCCCAAGTTGATTCGAGCGCCGTCCACAGCCACAAAGTCTTCCTTCAGCTTTGATAGCTCCTCTTCATTTTTGTTGTACAAACCCTTGAGGGTTTCGTACTTGGCTATCTCGGCGTCCAACTCCCCTTGGATGTGGGCCGGGTCATTTGAGCGAGCCAGTTTCTTGTATTTGGCTTTGCGCTCGGCGTATATGGAGGCTCGCATCTGCACATTTTGGAGCCGGGGAAGAACTTGCTGCGTAAACGAGAGGAAAAGTGTTAGCAAAAGAATAGTGATTTACAGAAAAGAAAAGAAAAGTGCAAGGATTGGAGACTTACGGAAATCAGGGCGTGGGCTGCATCGAGCGTCACCCTTTCCACAGACTCATTATAAAGGTGCCTGTGATCCGCGGAGAATTGGGCCCGGCTGTACAGATCATGAGAAAGACTGAGTGCGACCGAGCCCGGCCTCAGCAAAACCGGTCCGCCGTCGGGGGCGCCAGCAAAGTCTCTGTCCCCTCGGCGAGGGAAGTCCCACATGTGTTCTTCCTCTGAAGAGGAAGTGTCCCCCTCGCCTCGGGGGCCCTCGACCACCCGTTTGCCCTTTCCTCTGATCGCGACGGAGTCAGGCATTCTCTTCCTCTTGCGGGAAGGTCTATTCGCGCTCGAGCTCGGAGGAGCCTCTGTAATCGCCAGAGTGGTTTCTGGCCTTATTGGTTCTGAAGGAAGGGGGGGCTGAACATCGCTTGTTCTCTCCGCAGAAGACCGCCCCCTGGAGTCCCTGCTTGTCACTCTACGCTCCCCTCGTCCACGAGGGGGCTGCGCCTCAGGATTTGCGCTTGAGCTGGCGCCACGAGCGTCGCGACGAATGCGAGGCCGCTGCTGGTCACGTTGTTGATCCCCCTGTGAGGCTTGGTTCCTCTGGGCATTTGCAAAACGAGCCGCCTGTCTGATTCCGCCTGCCATTTCGAGTATCGAGACTCCTGCAAAAATGAAAAATTTTGAGAAGTTAGAGATCTTCAAATCATATACTCAAATTGCAAATTACAAATACAAGAAAAGAAGTTAGTATTTGTCCCTATCTAAAGTCAGTGCCCTAAGAATCTAACCGTCTCTCTCTACGTCACGAGCCGGAGGGTTGTTAAAGAAATGAGGGTCGTTGGTAAGACCACACAGGAACATGAGTTCTGCATCGTCTATCCAATCCTTTGCTTGAATAAGATGGCCCTCGTCCCTCAGTGCGGCTGCTAGATTTTTGGCCCAGTCTTTGGGGAGTAGGGGTTGCAGCCGGCTCTTGGCAAACGAACTCCAATGAGTGATCACCCCAAAGCCCTCTTCTGTTGGGGCCTTAACAAAGATGAATTTTTCCTTCCAGTTGGGGCCATAAGTGGTCGAGGGCGAGTTAATCAACTTCATGTGGGCTTTCGCTTGGACGTAGTAGAAACCGGCCTCAGGGGATGAGCGGGAGGAACTTACCACCTGGAACAGGGCGTTGAAATTCCGTGAGTACGGCTCGTAGCCCATGGTCCTCATTAGAATTATGAAACAGGTCAGAAGGGCCAAGCCGTTGGGCACTATTTGGGATGGGCAGAGGCCCAAATCATTCAGCAGATAGGCCATCGAAATTGAGATGGGAAACCTCAAACCCCCTGAGCAGACCGAGTCTATGTACACTGCCATTTCTCCAGGAGGTGGATTATTGGCGCGCTCGTGGCTTTCTGGAATTCTCCACGAGTAGCGCTCGTCCCAGAAAATGGGGGCCATCATCGTCTTCACATCTCCCACGGTGGCAGTGCTGGGAGTTTCATCAGGCGTGCGCTCAGTAGCCTGATAACCTGAGCCCTCCCCCTCGTTGGGCCTTTTGGATTTCTGGGTCTTCTTACTCTTGCCCTTGTCACGGGCCCTTTCCGAAGGCCCGGTCACGGTTTCCGCCACTGGAAGCGGATTTGCAACCCGGGCCCTTTCTGCAAGCCCGGTTACGGCTTCCGCCACTGGAAGCGGATTTGCAACGGCAACGGTTACTCTATGGCGGTGGGGATGCGTGGCACTCTGAGTTATGGGGAGAGTGACCCCTTGTCTCTCTGCCTCCATCACCAAATCCATCTCTTCAAAGAGAGGATCCACACCGCCTGGGTTTCTGTCTTCTATGGCCATTACCGCCGCCCCCAACTCTTCATCTCTGGGGGAATTGTGGGAAGAAGAACTATCGGTGGCCATCTCTTGGATTTCACGGGCAAATTCTTCAACATGTTGGTCGGCCATGGCAGAAACTGGGGATTTGGAGGTTTTTCTGGAAGAGTGTTTAAGGTTCAGAAATGCGGGAATCTGAGGGATTACAAAGTCCTAAGGTCCAAGTCTACGGTTAGCAAAGTTAGCAAGTTACAATGGAGATTTACCTTGGAAGCTTTAGAGAAAGCTGGAGAAGAGTTTGAAGACGCTGGAGATGCGAGAGAAATTTTCTTGCAAAGGATGCTTGAGAGTTTTGAATGCGTAAAGAATGTGAAGATTTCTGAATCCCATATTTATAGGGATAGGAATTGGTACCGTTTTGGCAATTAATTCAAAATGGCAATCATTTCCCGCCTAGGAAACCGCCCACTTTATGGAATCGGCGCATGCTTCCCTATGCTCACGCGCCCCACGCGCATCCGCATTTAATGCTTTGATGCTTGGCATGCTTCCGAATAGTACCAACATTTAATGCGGAAGTGATACGATCGGACAGTTGAAGATACTGCATTAATGGCGCATTCAGAGGAAAAATTGCTCAACACGCCAAGTCCTATACGAGCGTACGTGCAAGAGATTGAACGTGTCAGAATTCTGCAATCCTTATCACTAAGAACTACAGAATTGGGGGGCAAAATGATGGGGTCAAAATACGATCGTCCCGCGTTAAGACACGTGGCATCACTGGGATGATGACATTTGTCTCCCCAAGGCTACACCATCTGCACACGAGCGCTAAGTTAGCCATCCCCAAGGATGCACCTATTAGCGCACGAACGCTGAACCCAACAAGCGCAAGTCTTCTTCAGGAGTTAAGCCACTCGAGCGCTATCACTCCCACGAGCGTCCCGCATAACAAGCGGTTGGTACACTCACGAGCCAGGGGAGCCCTTTTCGAGCGTCACACCCCCTCAGAGTGGCCCTCCCTCAGGCTCGTTCCTTCAATTGGAGCCTTCATTCCTCTCAGCGAATGCCTTGGCCTCCAATACTCTAGGTTGTCACGAGCGCGCTCTCAAGCCCTCGTTACCAACCACCCACATGGCTCTCTGACACAACGTACATGCCCGCGCACCTGCCACTGTTGCCAGCACTAACTTTTAGCCGCTTTTGCAGAAGATTCCTCCTAGGTTTCTCTCTCACAGCGCCACGTGTTAGGGCAACATTCGGCCAGGACCACTTGAGGCAAATTACCAAAGGGTCCTTGACCCTCAACTATAAATATCCCAAGTCATCTTCTACACTGTAAGCATTCTTCAAGCTTTCTTCTCCACTGCAACTGTGACTGAGTTTACCTCCCTTACTGCATTGAACTGACTTGAGCGTCGGAGAGCCAAACTGGGTATCACCCCCAGTTCCCCCAGCTTGGCCTTCTGACCTTGTGCGTGCTTGTCCCAACAGGTAGAACCCACCTTCACGTTTCCGGCGGAGCTCCGGTGGTTTCCTCCACAAATACAAATAGAGAGTGATCGGATTCGGACTCATCCATTCCGGAACCCATCAAATTAATTATTCAAATAATATTTGATCTTTCAATGTATGATTTTATCAGAATTATATGTTCTAGAGGTGAAGATCCCGGTCGCTATCTTGGGGGCGGAACTCGACGACCATGCGCCACCAGAGCTCTTGAAGCCATTTAGAAATATTTTATCAGATAAGAAGGTAAGGAAAACAGGTTATTATCACTTTCAGTACCAATATCCGATTGAAGTTTAATTTCAATATCGAATATTTTATGTATTTCCAAGTTGATACGGACAACTTTAGTTTATATAGTTTTGATATGTTTTGGAATATATTATATCGTGACAATCCTCTTTATACGGTACATAATAGTAAATAGGTAACAATTAATTTTAATAAATTTAAAAATAAAGTCTTCGAACTCTGTTCTACGATTAGAGACTGAGTCAAATGGGGAGCTGAGGTGGTTCCCTCCCCGTCCCCGGAATTTTAAATTTTTATTATTATTATTATATACATATTTTGGAATATTTATATTTTCATCTATTATTTATATTATTTATTTTTTTTCAGGTCGATAGCTTTGTGAAAATATTTCCTGGCGTGGGGCATGGATGGGCAGTAAGATACAACGAAGAGGATGAGTTTGCTGTTAATTGGCTTACCAAATATGTCAATTAATTAAAGAAATTTGGGAAATAGTACAAATAAAACAGAAATATAATAAGCCCATGTTATTTAACGGAGGCAAGAAACAACTTATCTATTTATTTATTTATTTATTTCCTTTTTTTGGAAAAACCAGTGAAACTGTAGATTTTTTTAAGGAGACACCACTTCATATATAAAATCACTGAACACCCAAATATACATGCAATGTGCCATGATCTACAAGTCGAATAAAACATGAAAGCAAAAAATGTCTACTCCTGACTATAAGAAGTGAAGAGCATACAACCATGCATTAATATTAGACTCCTATTAGACATTAAATCTAGCGGACCATTCATTGGTCTCAAAAGGCGCCCAGACGTCCAGGCCTGTAAGATAATCACCTGTGAGGCATCAATCTTGCAACAAATGGTCGCAACCACGTCAATGGCATCCTAGGGGTCGTTCTGAGCCCGACAACAAGTGACTCTATCATGTTCAGTTCGATATTTGACTGTATGTTGTATGTACCAATCGGTCAATTACAAAGTAACTAGCTAGCCGCCTATACTATAGTGACCGTGTTTGCGCAAGCTCGCCAAATCCATTTGATTTTATACAATGTCATCTATCAGCACCAAAACTAAAGAGACCCATCTAATTTTGGTATACCCAAATTATGTCCGTTTTAATCTTTCCTGATTGTAAGTTTTCTTGTTATGATAGCATTTTATGATCTTGACATTTTGAAAAGTGAGTTCTTGATTTTTGTTCAATTTAATGCATCCACGGCTTCTGGGACTGCTGTGAGTGGAAGTGCTCCGAAGACCGGTTCCAGGCTTTCGACATGTGCTTCGTTCTTTCTTGATTGTAAGTTTTCTTGTTAGGATCTTGTGATTTCTTGTTTGAGGACAATCACGGTGTTAACTTTATGTAATTTCTTCTGTAAGGGCTGCTACAGCCTACATGGCAGATGATGATTTAGCTGCTGTAGGAGAATGTTGTAATTTTCTTGAGGATTTGGATTTGCGAAGGATTGACTGACATGGTTCAACTCGGCTGCCAAAGGATGCACTCAATTGAAAGTTTTGAACTACAGTGTCTAAATATTACAGATGAGGCTTTGCAAGCTGTTGGTTCCAACAAAATTCTGAAACTTTAAATGTATACTGCCTTGGCATAACCTCACTACATTAACGTGCCCAATGGCGGCAAAAGTCTGGAAACTTTGTGTTGATCAAGGAACATGGACGACTTTCGGACAATTAAGAAATGGTGACTGGATGGAAAAGCTACTACAATTGAATTGCAATCATAAGCTGGAGGCAAGCTGGCCATGGTGGGTTGTTGTTTTATCTACTGTATGGAACGTGTGGAAAGCTAGGAATAAAAAAGAATATCAACAGGTTAATGAACCAAGGAATGTGACTTTCAATAATATACTCAAGTTTGCTACTGATCTAATGCAAACTACTGGGAGAAAGACGAGACACCAGGAGAGTCTTAGAGAGGGCTTGACTTGGCAGGCTCCGGAATTCGGTTGGGTTAAATTAAACTCGGAAGTTTCTTCGAACACACGCAACAAGCGGCTGCTGGAGGTCTCATCAGAAATTCGGAGGGCGAATGGGTTGTGGGATACGCTATGAAGCTTGGGAGTGTGTCAATTAATGTGGCAGAATTGTTGGGACTTCGCAAGGGTTTGGAGATCGCGTGGGAAAGACGTTTTCCCAAGATCGAAGTGGAAGTGGATTCAAAGGTCGTGTTGAATTGGATTATGAGTAATGATATAGAAGACCATCCGTGGAGAAATATCATTGTTGACTGTCAAAGGCTACTCCGAATGCCATGGGAAACGAAGATTCATCACATTTATAGAGAGAAGAATAGCAGTGCCGACTCACTTGCGAAGATGGGTCATAGTATTAGTGTTGATCATGTAATGTGGACTTCTCCACCGATCACACCTACTTGAGGTGTCGCTTCTCTTGTTTCGCCCTTTTCTGGGCTTCTGTCCGACCAAAAAAAAAAAAAAAAAACTCACTACATTAAGGTCATTTAACAATAAATTGATACGTTGAATATTCATTAAAATATTGGGCTTAGAATTAGTTGTATTTTCCTCCACCATTTGAATTGATTGTGGATAATTGATTGGACTTAATGGTTTCTTGTAGGAATTTATATTTTACAAGAACGGAAGAACAATTGGAGGAATATGTGTTTGAAGAAGTCCAAGTGATTGAAAAAGGGCCCACTACGTTCCAATTTCAAGGCCACGGAAGTGCTCTATTCTTATCACCTAATTAAGTGGCCCATTTCTCTTGGATTAAATGTTTATGGCCCATGCAACAATGAGGATTAATTCACAAGTTAATGGGGGCAACACGTTCACAAGAGTCCATGACCTCCACCTTTGTCTTTGGACATTAAATCACAACAGAAAGTGGCGCACGTTCTTTGGGCATTACTTTGGAGAATTAAAAACCCACTTAATGACAAGAGTGTGGCAGCCAACGTGGGAGAAAGATGGGTGTTACTTCGAGGGATTAAGTCTCCAATTCATGGCAGATCATGGGGTAACGACGTGGGGAATATGGAGCAAAAAGGTTGATACTCCTTGGCACTACATAAAGCACGCAGCCGGGAAGAGAATTGAGGCATCACACTAGTTTATTCTTCTTTTCTTTGTTTTGTTGAAACTATGTTGCTATTTTATTTTCATGCTTTGAATTTCGTTATGAATTTCTAGTTCGCTTATAGTTGGGATTTTCCAAGCATGCTTTAGGTTTTGTGAGATAATTTTCTTTGGTTGATTAATTCAAGTTATCTGTTTTATTTCCGATTTCATGCCATTGGGTTTTGCCTTATTCTTTGATTTTGGCGCCGAATCTTAGAGTTAGCAATTCACATACAGCTAGTTAATTCGTTTGGTGGAGTCTAGCCGGGCAATTAACAAAGTAGCAATCAACACTAGGTTGTTAAGTTCGGCTGGTTTTGTGTTGTGGGATATTACGGTCTAATTAGGCGAAGTAGGAGTTTCTACTTAGTCGGTTAGGGCTAGTGTTTCTTTAGTACGCAAAGCAATTATCCGGTTGAATCTTAGAAGGAGTTTCTGATAGGGTTATCGGTTAATTAGGGGACGACTATTAGGAGTTTCTTCTAATCGTTCTAAAAAGTAAGAAGAAACGAGGGAGCCTAAGGTAACTGGTAACTATAACTAGCCTAACATGGAATTAATCACCCAATCAATGATCATAGTCTGATGCATGCGTAGGAAAATCCCAGCTATTTGTCATCTACTAAATTAGTCTAAGTGTTTACTGTGCTTAATTATTTTATTTACTTACTTTGTTAATCTCGTTTTATTTAATTCATTATTAGTGTAATCATAATCTCAAAACCCCCCTTATTTTAATCGCTTTATTTCATTTCCTTGGCATATTAAGAGGTACAATCTCACCCAATCTTTGAGGATCGATACCCTTTTACCACTATTTACAAGTTATTTATATTCGGTACTTGGGATTTATTATTGGTGGTCTCGACACCCATCATAAATCTTGGAAGAAAATTTATTGATTTATTTCTACCACCATGATGCTCTGGAACTATGCCATGGTTATCTTATTGTATGGTTTTTGTCTTTAATTGTTGTCATTCATCTTACTGTTGATGTATTTTCGTATGGATTGGTCAATTCGGCGGTGGATAGCTCAACGGCATGTCTATACCTGGTGAATTTTATTGAATTGTTAACAACCAATTCCACTTTAAGAGGATTAGTCTTAATCCTTATTGTTGTTTTTTTCTAGAATCTTACTCAGTTGATGAATATTGTTGATCTCATTCTACTTTGCTGCTTTATGGTGTATGTAATATGCAAGCTGATAGATTTTCTAAAATCCAATCAGAGATCGTTTCTTGGAAATTTTGTTTTTCAATATTTGCATGTTATGTGAGCTATTATTATACCATGTGGCTTTTCTGTTGCTTTTCCTCTTTATTCTTGACTTCGAAAGGAGGATCGGTCAGAAAACTAGACTGGTGAGTGGTGATGATTACTCGGTTCTAGTGTTGCTAATTTCTTTTCTACATATTTCTCAGGAGCCTGTATTCAATTGGGAAAGGATGCAAAAAGTTGAAAAATCTTACGCCAAGTGGCTGTTACTTTCTGAGTAACAAAGGTGTAGATTCTCTGGTTGTCGGTTGCCCAGAGCTTTTGCATATTGAAGTAAATGGCTGCCACAATATTGGAACTGATGGACCGATGAAGTCTATTTGGAAAATTTTGCGGGTAAGTGTTTGGTCGTCTGCCTTGTGCTTGACTGCATTTTTGCATATGAACTTTTCTCGTCTCTGTTATATTATTTACGTCCTGTCACTGATAAGGGCAGCGTCGATCAGGAACCCTCTTGAATCATCGACTGCTAGTTTATGTAATTATGTCCTTCTCCATAGGCTCAGATTGGCTTTCATCTCGATTTGCAGTGACTATATACCCTTGATTTTTAACCGTCCTTCTGATCTTTGGTTTTAAACTGAACGTACCTGCCGCCAGCTTTCACAGTTATCCTGATCTTTGGTTTATGTACCAGCAGCTGGTTTTCTGAATTAGTCTTGCTGTACTGTCAGTGGATAGAAAGTGATGAACTAAATGAAATTGGTAGAGGAAGCAAGTTCGTGCAAGCTCTTCACTTGGTGGATTGCTCGGGTATTGGCGATGACTCCATATGTAGTATAGCTAGGGGTGTCAAATATGAACCCGACCCGTCAACCCGATACGACCCACCCGTCCAAATTTCAGGTTAGGGTTAAGCCATTTCGGGTTCGGGTCAAATCGGGTCGGACCCGAAATTGACCCGAAGAAGAGAGAGAAAATTGGGTCGGGTTTCGGGTTGACCCAGGGTTGACCCGAAAAATCTAATGCTATAAATTGTGAAAACCCTAATCCCTCTTGTCATTTCTGTTTCTTGCGCCGTTTGTGGATGCTCTCACCACCACTCTCCACAGAGCGGACCATCTCCATCAGCCAGACCACCGCGTCGCGTCAGCCCATCACTCCAGCGCCACCATCGTCTAGCCCCGATAAGCCCACGGCCTACCATCAACCAGCGCCGCTCACCGTCTCGCCGCTGTGGTTCCTTCTCCTCTCGATTCAAGTAAGTAATTTCCGAGAAACCTTGTTCTTGTTTTATTATTTGACAATTTTTGTTGAAATCTTGTTCTAATTTTAGCTGAAATCTTGTTCCGCTTTGTTTATTCTATTCTGTGTAATAAAGTAATAGTGCAATTTTTAGGGTTTTTTACCGAATCGTTTGTTGATAATTTAGTATGCTGTCCTTTAAGCGATTTATTTGAGTTTCTGAAATTGGTACAAAATATGCCTGAAATCTTTGTTGAATGTTTGAAAAATGTGTAAAGAAGTTATTCTCATGAAATGAATGTTTTTTCTAGGAGACTATAGGTTCGTATTATGTAAGTAGAAACAATGGAGCCGTATAGGTTCTGTTGAGCTAATATCATTCTAAAATGGTGGAGCCGATAGGTTCTGTTGAGCTAATATCATTCTAAAATGGTGGAGCCGTATCATTGGGGCATCCTCTCGGCTGCAGTGGAGCTCGTATCTTGGTCACCCTTCTGGGGGTATGTTTCCTTCCACCATCAGTCCAAATTTAGCTCAAGTTGATGTTTGCAAACATGTCGAAATTTGTTTTTTCTTAGGTATTGAGGCAGAAGAACGGAAAGATTGGTGTAGCCGGTGTTTGAAATGGAGATGGAGGTGTTTCAGCCCTTGTCTTAGAGCTCGCGCATGCTATGATTGTTCGTTTAACATGTGTATATTGGCATGAGTGCAAAGACAGCAATTTGACAAGGTTTGCCTTATATTTAGATAATGCCTCATAATCTGGAACCATTTATGTTCAATATGCTTCCTTTTAGCTAATCGAACAGTTCTAATTGGCTTGAAATATTGACCAGTATCCTCAGTAACTCTGGTGATGGATGATTATTGAATATCCATAGTGAAATTTAAGAAAATTTGGAATCTTCACATGTAAATGATATCCTGTGCAGCCCTGACTTGAACTTGATCTAAATTAGACTTAAATTTGATTGTTGATTATGCCTTTTGAAGTGTCAGGGTTATTTTATTTTATTTTTTTTGATTATTTCAAGCATGGTTTCGTCTATTTGAAGCATATTTAGCTTGAAAGTGCTTTCCCTGTGCACTGATCACATGTTTGCCAGGATCTAAAGGATTAGCAAAGAGCTTAGGAGATACATGGCCATTTTCAAACAAGACATCCAATCAAGAAAAGAAACCGTCTAAGGTAAATCTATTTCAGGAATGCTTGAAATCAGAGATAAATCTGAACATTAGATGGATGATTACATTGTTAGTTTTCTGGTCTATTAATTGGTGTCATGCTATGATTGTTCTTTTAACATTTATATATTGGCATGAGTGCAAAGACAGTAATTTGACAAGGTTTGCCTTATATTTAGACAATGCCTCATAATCTAGAACCATGTATGCTCAATATGCATCATAGATTTGCAAAACAGATTATTACAACTTCTTATATTTCTTAAAAAATAGATTATTAAAATTCTTATATTTCTTAAAAAACGGATTGTTACACGTTATATTTGCATTATTTTTCTTATTTCTTATATTTGTATTGCATTCCATCTTAAAAAACAGATTATTACACTTTCTTATATTACAACTTAAAAAACTCAAAAAACAGATTATTACCACTTAAAGTACAGATTTTGCACATTCTTATACCACTTAAATAACAGATTGTTACACATTCTTATATATCATAAAAAATAGATTGTTGCACATTATATTTACAATTATAAAAAAACAGATTCCTTATTTGCAATTATAAAAAAACAGATTCCTTATTTCTAATTTTTTATTTCATCATTTTCAGATGGATCAAAGATCGTATTGACATTGATTTAGATGGCGAAGATGTTGATCAAGATCGAAGTATTTTTTTTATTATGTTTGCTTTGTACAGTTAATGAACTGTGTTGGATTTTAATTTTAGTAATGTTTATGCAGTAATGTCTGATGGGGATTTGTTATTTTTGGGGTGCGTGGGCCTCTTGCATTTTCCATTTCCCTTGGGCCAATTTTCTGTATTTTTATTTCATGGGCTCTATTTTTTATTTTTTTTTATATTGTGGGCTGTCTGTTGTAATTACTTCGAGTCGGGTCGGGTCATCGGGTGGGTCGGGTTATCGGGTGACCTGAAAAAAACCAGGTCAACCCGAACCCAACCCGAACCTGATAGGTTCAGGTTAGGGTTGGGGGTTTCGGGTTCATTTCAGATTCGGGTTGGGTTCGGGTTGAGCCTTTTCGTGTAATACCCTTGTCCCAACCCGACCCGACCGGACCCGACCCACCCGAATTGACAGCCCTAAGTATAGCTAGCGGGTATAAGAACTTAAGGAAGCTTCATATTCTTATATAGCTTGTTTTTTGCTGTACTCATGACAGGTTTATTCCAGCATCTCGCCGATTGTCCATATTGTTGATGTCGGATCTGCTACAAAAGAGAGTCATGCAAATGTTAAGGTCTGTGTTTCAGCCCTTATGTATTTACCTCATAAAGAAACTATGTGTAACAAGATGATATACCCACCAACCCAAAATCTCAACAGTGCGTGAAAGTGAGTGCGCTAAAGCTGACAAAAGCAGGAGAAAAAGAATACTAGAAAGATCAGAGAAAGAGAGAGAGAGAGAGAGAGAAGAGTGGGGAGAAAGTAATTCATTTCATAGCAAGCTGCCAACCACAACGTACAACCAAGAATATATATAAGTCTCTTGGCCATAATAACCAATCAAAAGAGAGTTTACTGCCTTAATTAAATACTAATCAAAATTGCTATGAAAGGCAAAATATTCCATTCACGCTTTTATTAGTAAATTCCGCGACTTCCCGAAACGGCACCGTTTACTCAACTTTGCTTCCCAAAAAACATAACATCTCTGTCAGCTTCCCTTTTGCTCTGTTTCCAGCCACATTCACAGCAACATCTGGATTGATTCCCCGTACAGCCAACCCCTCTTTCATAACACTATGCAAATCTCCGATTAAAACATTCTAAAGGTTTAACATTTTTTTTTTTGGTCAGATTGAAGTTTTAACATTGATTCTTGAAAAAATATGTGCTGAATTCTGTCAGATTCTACTTAGTTAACTGATTTAGATTAGTATAGTATTCGTAAATGGGAAGTGTATAACAGAAGAAGAAAATTATGGATTATTTTCTTTTCTTTCATTCAGGAAATTTTCATCCAACACGGACGATTATATTATGATTTATGAGGATTATTCATTTGGGATCTTCTCTGTTAAGTTTTCAACTGATCATGGACGGGAAATTGTGGCTGCTAGCAGCGACGAATCGATATATGTTTATGATCTTGAATCCAGAAGGCTAAGCCTCAAAATCCCAGCTCATCTGGTGACAACTCTTCACTCAGAATCCAGAAACATTTTGATCTCTTTATGTCTAGTTCTTGAATCGCAGCTCTTTGAATTTGATTTGCATATTTTTTCTGTCTGATGTCAATGCCGTATGCTTTGCTGATGAAAGTGGCGACATCTCATATATTCTGGCAGCTACGATCACCTCTGCAAGGTATTATTTTTTAGTTTTTTGTTCATGTCCTTTTCCTCTTTTGTTCGGGACCATTACACTGGCATACTAAGCTAAACAGTATTATTCTAATTGATTTTTAAATATTCTGAATTTTCTCAATTAGTTTACTTAGTGACACTAAAAGGGAGGTAAGAGTAAGAACTTAAACAATGCTCTTGTGTTTTAGTGACTGCATGAATCTCATGTCCACATTTTTAAATTATGTGACTTTATGTTAAAGTTTCCACCGTGTGTGACGGAATAAATTATGGATGTTGGCTGCGATGCACGGGGTACTTTTAGTAATATTTTTGTTGGGTCATATCGGATATTCATATTTAACATTATGTCGGACACTTAGAAATATTTTTAAAAAAGCGTGTCGTGCCTATCTCTATCCCCGTATCTGTATACATACGTTAATAGCTATTGGGGATGTATACATCTGGAGTTCTAACACCCGTTTTGTAGAAGAATTTTCTTAATTTATGTCCCCAAATGTACGTGGCCGTGTGTCACGGGCGGACTCTTTTACTTGTGCAGCGGAACAATTTTTCGCCCGGTGAGGCTCCCTCAGGTTCTCCAAAACCTTCGGTCCGCCTTCCATCCTCGAGTCTTTATGATGACCCTTGCTCTTCTTAGCATCATTCGCGCACTAGCGATAGCTTCTGAACGCTTACTCGTACCGCACTTCGTGTTCGGTACTCGCCCATTCATGTTCTACAAGCTAGCATGCTTACCATACGTCTCACAATCTCGGGTCCCAACAATGCATCTCTTGATGGCACGGGAGCATACGTGCTCCGTCTTGGCATGAAGGGTCGCTAGCGCGCCCAACACGCAATCCTCGTGCTCGTCGCTCGCTTGGGACGCTCCGGTCTTAGGTGCGCCTCGGCGCCCTTCGCTTGCTTCTCGCCCAAGTAGGGCAATACGTAAGTCCAAGGCTCATTCAACTTGCCATCAACCCACAATTGTCCCGCACGAAGCTTAGGACTTGCCTTCAAGCTCGTAGGCAACTTGCCGTCATGCCCACTATGCGTTGTTGCCCAACAATCGCATATCTTAAGCCTACGGACCCCCGTGTCGTGCGTGAACCCTTCGCACTTATCCACGAGTTAGTTCACGGGACTTTGGAGAACTTGTCCCGATCACTCAATTGGCCTTGAGGTGTTTCTCAGGTCTAGCAACAAAGGGACAGCCCGCCGGGCTTAGCAGGAGCTCATGCATAACCTCTGTGGCCTAACTGATGCCCAACGCGGATCCCACCGTCCCACGCCGCTCGTTTGGTTCCCAAACCGCCCGAGAACACTAAGTTCCTCTTCTAGGTTCCTAGTGCTGGCCCATGCTAGCAGCCCTTGCCGGCATGGTGCTCGCTTAGTGCCATCACAGCACGGGGAGGGCTGGCCGATGCTCACCAATGCATACCCCCCTTATAGTACTCTTAAAAAAAATTTCCTTTGTCCCGCCACTAGACACTCGTGCTAGCCGAGCAGCGCAGATTTTCCATAAATCCCGCATCCGACCTCCAAACCGCCCGCCGTTTTCGCTCAAACGAAGCCCTTGACTTCAATAATCATCCCATACACTTAGAGCCCCATCCGAGACTCCATCGTTCGGGAATTGCTCTCGCAATATGCTGAATTTTCGAAACTACCCCTCAATGACAGCACATTGTTGTCAAGGCTTGTTCATTGCTCAAACGGTGTCCAAATGACTTGAAACTTCATAGAGAGCATCCCAACACATGAAGGAAGCTCCCCATAAAATATCTTTAGGAAATTCCATCGTTTGATCCGCCTGCTCAGAGTACTCTTGCCAACCCCGCGCTGCCGACCGCCTCCCGCTCGCTCCACAACTCCAAAGCCCTAACGGACTCGGAATGACCCCAAACTTGGTGGAGACTGACGGGTCTGGAAATGAATGATCCAAATCCGATCACTTTACAATTTATATTTGTGGAGGAAACCACCGGAGCTTCGTCGGAAAAGAGGAAGTGAGTTCAACCTGTTGGGACAAGCACAAGAAAGTCAGAAGGCCAAGCTGGGGGAACTGGGGGTGATACCCAGTTTGGCTCTCCGACGCTCAAGTCAGTTCAGTGTATCAAGAAAATGTAAATTCAGTCACAGTTGCAGTGCTGAAGAAAGCTTAAAGAAAATGCTTACAGTGTAGAAGATGACTTGGGTTATTTATAGTTGAGGGTCAAGGGCCCTTTGGTCATTTGCCTCATGTGGTCCTGACCGAATGTTGCCCTAACACGTGGCGCTGTGAGAGAGAAACCTAGGAGGAATCTTCTGCAAAAGCGGCCCAAAAGTTAGTGCTAGCAACAGTGGCAGGTGCGCGGGCATGTACGTTGTGTCAGAGAGCCATGTGGGTGGTTGGTAACGAGGGCTTGAGAGCGCGCTCGTGACAACCTTGAGTCTTGGAGGCCAAGATATCCGCTGAGGGGAATGTTGGCTCCAATTCAAATGACGAACCGAAGGAGATGCCGCTCTGAGGGAGTGTGACGCTCGAAGAGGGCTCACTTGGCACGTAGGCGTACTCATTGTTTTGTGTGTAGGACGCTCGTTGGAGTGATAGCGCTCGTTGGGCTTAACTCCTAAAGAAGACTTGCGCTCGTTGGTTCCGGCGCTCGTGTACGTATGGTACAGCCTTGGGGGACAGATGTCATTATTTCGTGATGCCACGTGTCTTGACGTGGGACGATCGTATATTTTGACCCCATCATTTTGCCCCCCAATTCTGTAGTCCTTATTGATAAGGACTGTAGAATTCTGACACGCTCTATCTCTTGTTCATAGCGCTCGTGAAAAGCTTGGCGTGTTGAGCAATTTTCCTCTGAATGCGCCATTAATGCGGTCTTTTCGACTGACCCATAGTATCACTTCAGCATTAAACGTAGGTACTATTCTGAAGCCCTTGAAACGTCAGAGCATTAAATGCGGGGGCGCGTGGGGCGCGTGAGCATTGGGAAGCATGCGCCGGTTCCATAAAGTGGGCAGTTTCCTAGGCGGGAAATGATTACCATTTTGAATTTATTGCCAAAAACGGTACCAACTTCCATCCCTATAAATACGGGATACTGAAATCTTCATACTCTTTACGCATCCAGAATTCTCAAGCATCCTTTGCAAAGAAAAGTCTTTCGCATTCCAGTTCTTCAACCTCTTCTCCAGTTTTCTCTAAAGCTTCCAAGGTAAATCTTCATTTGTAACTTGCTAACTTTGCTAACCGTAGACTTCGGACTTTAAGATTTCACAACCTTCTCCGATTCTCGCCTTCCTGAACCCTAACCCCCTTCCAAGAAAAACTTTCAAAACCTCTGTTACTGCCATGGCCGACCAACACATTGAAGAATTTGCCCGTGAAATCCAAGAGATGGCCACGGAGAGTTCTTCTTCCCACAATTCCCCCAGAGATGAAGAGTTGGGGGCGGTAGTAACAGCTGTGGAGGATAGAAATCCAGGAGGAACGGATCCTCTCTTCGAGGAGATGGATCTGGTGATGGAGGCGGAAAGACAAGGAGTCACCCTCCCTATAACTCAGAGTGCCACACATCCCCACCGCCATAGAGTAACCGTTGCCGTTGCAAATCCGCTTCCAATGGCGGAAGCCGTAACCGGGCTTGCAGAAAGGGCCCGTGTTGCAAATCCGCTTCCAGTGGCGGAAGCCGTGATCGGGCCTTCGGAAAGGGCCCGTGACAAGGGCAAGAGTAAGAAAACCCATAAATCCAAAGGACCAAACGAGGGGGAGGGCTCCGGTTATCAGGCTACCGAGCGTACGCCTGATGAAACTCCCAGCACTGTCACTGTGGGAGATATAAAGACAATGATGGCCCCCATTTATTGGGACGAGCGGTACACTTGGAGGATCCCACAAGCCCACGAACGTGCAAACAACCCGCCTCCCGGAGAAATGGCTGTATACGTGGACACCGTGAGGTCAGGAGGTTTGAGGTTCCCCATCCCAGTCTCAATGGCTCATATGCTGAATGACTTGGGCTTGTGTCCATCCCAAATAGTGCCCAACGGCTTGGCTCTCCTGACCTGCTTTATTATTTTGATGAGGAGTATGGGTTACGAGCCCTACTTGCGGAACTTCCACGCCCTTTTCCAAGTGGTCAGCTCCTCCCGCTCTTCTCCTGAGGCGGGCTTTTATTACGTCCAAGCGAAGGCCCACATGAAGCTGATCAATTCGCCCTCGAGCACTTATGGCATTGATTGGAAAGAAAAATTCATCTTTGTCAAGGCTCCAGCAGGAGAGGGCTTCGGGGTGATCACGGAATGGGGCTCGTATTCAAAGAGCCGTTTGCCACCCACACTTCCTCGAGACTGGGCTAGAAACCTGGCAACAACCCTAAGGGACGAGGGTCACCTTATACAAGCAAAGGACTGGATAGACGATGCGGAACTCATGTTCTTGTGTGGTCTTACCAACGACCCTCATTTCCTTGACCACCCTCCGGCTCGTGACCTAGAGAGAGACGGTTAGATCCTTAGGGCACTAACCTTAGATAGGAATGAATACTAACTGCTTTCCTTGTACTTGTAATTTGCGATTTGAGTATATGATTTGAAGATTTCTAACTTCTCAAAATTTTCATTTTTGCAGGAGCCTCTATACTCGAAATGGCAGGCGGGATCAGACAGGCGGCTCGTTTTGCAAATGCCCAGAGGAATCAAGCTACCCAGGGGAACCAACAACGGGAACAACAGCGACCCCGGAACCGCAGCAATCGAGGGGACGCTCGTGGTGGCGCGAGTTCAAGCGCCGACCCTGAGGTGCAGCCCCCTCGGGGGCGAGGGGAGCGCAGGTTGACCCCCAGCGATCCAAGGAGGCGGTCTTCTGCCGAACGAGCGGGAGATGCTCAACTCCCCGCCCCCGTGGAACAACCAAGGCCAGTGACCACTCTGGCTATCACTGAGGCTCCTCCGAGCTCGAGCGCAAATAGACCTTCCCGCAAGAGGAAGAGAATGCCTGATTCCGTCACGATCAAAGGAAAAGGCAAGCAGGTGGTTGAGGGCCCCAGAGGCGAGGGGGACACTTCCTCTTCAGAGGAAGAACACATGTGGGAATTCTCCCGCCGAGGGGACAGAGAATTTCCTGGCGCTCCAGATGGCGGGCCGGTTTTGTTGAGGCCGGGCTCGGTCGCCGAGACTATCTCCCAGGATTTGTACAGCCGGGCTCAATTCACAGCAGACCACAGGCGTCTCTACAGTGAGTCTGTAGAGCAAGTGGCGTTCGATGCGGCCCAGGCTCTGATTTCTGTAAGTCTTTATCCTTTGCATTCTTCTTATCTGTAAATCACCATTTTTCCTAACACTTTTCCCCTCGTTTACGCAGCAAGTTCTTCCCCGGCTCCGGAATGTGCAAAAGCGAGCTTCCGTCTACGCCGAGCGCAAGGCCAAGTACAAGAAGATGGCCCGCTCGAATGACCCGGCTCAAATACAAGGGGAGCTGAATGCTGAAATTGCTAAGTACGAAACCCTCAAGGGTTTGTACGAAGTGTCGGAGGAAGAACTGTCAAAGCTGAAGGAGGACTTCCTGGCGGTTGACAGCACTCGTATCCGTTTGGGCAACGACCTGGTCCAAGCCAACGAGCGCTACAAGAAGGCTGAGGCTGAGAGGGACAGCTGGAGAACAAGGGCTCTGGAAGCCGAGCGCAAATTTGCCGATACCATGAATGAATGGCCTCGGAGCATGGAGCGTGCAAACAAGGAGGCTTTGATCAAATTTTGCCACTCCAAAGCTTTCAACTTCGCGGCCTCGTTACACTGCTTGGACGAGGCTCAAAATGCCTTCAACCTGGCGGTGGATCAGGGCATCCACAAAGGGTTGACGGATCCAGCGATGAAGGGAGCGGAGGGTACAGGGCTCATGTTTAACGAGCGCTGTGAAGAGGTGGCTGAGGACCCCAACGACCCCGCGGATGCCATAGCGGAGATGGAGTATGACTTCCTGGTGAAACTGATCCAGGATGAGTACACTGATGCCCATAGGGGAAGGGGTGCGGGTCCATCTGATGTCCATGAAGACGAGCCCCAAGCGCCGGCCATAGAGGATGCCCCCGTTCAAATCGCTGAAAATGCCAACGCTCCAAATGCCAATGAGCCTGCTCCTGCCAATGCCCCCAACGATCCGCAAGAGCCTGAGGGTCCCATTCACGGCCCAGTTCAGGGCCCAATTCAGGGTCCAGTTCTGGTGATTGTTGATGAAGATGTCGCCCCAGCTGCTTAAAATCCTTCCTTTATCAATTTTCCTGTAATTCTCAGTTTTTCTGTTATCTCTTGTTTTTTGAATTTCATGGGCTTTTGAGCCCTTTAGCTTTGTAATAGTTCCCTCCTTGTTTAATGAATAAAGTGCCCCTTTTTCGATGACTTTGTGGTTCTCCTTGTCCATTTACGAATCATATAGTAGGACTGCGTAGCATACTCCTATGAATGCTTTACTCCTTGTGATGATGTTTTGCTTCTGTGATGAAAAATTTGTACAAGTCTTGAGCGATCGTGGGGGTCTTATGATGAGATTGCCCCTACGCTCAAGTCTTGTGTAAATTTTGTTTTTGCTCTTGAATTTGAAAATTTGCCCAAGTCTTGAGCGCTTGTGAGGGTCTTATGGTGAGATTGCCTCCACGCTCAAGACTTGTATAAATTTTGTCCTAGACACAAAACCTTGAAAATTTGTTTAAGTCTTGAGCGCTTGTGAGGGTCTTATGGTGAGATTGCCGCCACGCTCAAGACCTGTATAAATTTTCCCTTTGTAAATTTATCTTAAAAGTTTGTCTAAGTCTTGAGCGGTCGTGAGGGTCTTACTGTGGGATTGCCCCTACGCTCAAGACTTGAGCAATTCCTTTGTGATTCTGAGGCCATCATTCGAGCGCTCTGGCTCTTATCATTTTCTTAGTTCTGCAGGAAACCCCATTTTCGAACGCAAGACGTTTTAAGAAACAGCCAAGGCCTACTAGGATCCGTTCTTGTAGGAGATCCTGCTTTCGAGCGCAAGGCGTTGTAAGAAACAGCCAAGGCCTACTAGGATCAGTTCTTGTAGGAGATCCCGTTTTCGAGCGCTAGGCGTTGCAAGGAACAGCCAAGGCCTACTAGGATTTTCTTCACGATCTTCTTTCAACTTACCTAATTGGCTTTTAGCGTAACCAGTCTATCCTTATGAGGGCGTCCCCCCATGCAGAATAGAGTGCTGGCCAGCGTAACCCATACTAGATAACAGCATACACAATGGAATGAGTTGCCAACCACGCTCGCAATGACGAGGTACGTGGGACTTATTCATTCATGCAACCAAAGAAACCAGAATATTAAAGAAATTAAAAAGATTATGCTACCTCTCACTTTGATTTGAAGTACATAGAACCCGTCAAAGTGGGTTGTTACATCAGAGTTTGCAAAGAGCTTTTAAACATAAAACCGCCGGAGGTTACATGCGTTCCAAGGGCGAGGCAAGCGCTCGCCTTGAAGTGTCTCCAGGGTGTAAGTGTTATTAGCTCTAAGTTGTATGACCTTGAAGGGGCCTTCCCAATTGGGGTCCAACTTGCCCACGTGTTTGGATACTTCCACTTTCTTCAAAACCAAGTCTCCCAGCTGGAAAGTTCTTTCCTTCACACGCTTATTGTACTGTTGGGCTACAGAGGCTTTATAGTGGTGGATCTTAGCCCACGCTCGGTCTCTCCTTTCATCCAGCAAGTCCAACTCCAAGCTCCTGTTGCCATCGTTGAGCTGAGGTTCGAAATAGCCGACACGAGCAGATTCATTTACTATCTCCGCAGGTATCATTGCCTCTGATCCATAAACGAGCGCGTACGGGGTTTCTCCAGTGGCTGCTCGTGGGGTGGTGCGATAAGCCCAAAGCGCTCCTTGCAGCTCCTCAGCCCATTCACCTTTCTTACTTTCAAGCATGGTTTTCAGATGTTGCAAAATGATCCTGTTGGTAACTTCTGCTTGTCCGTTAGATTGTGGATGTCCTACAGAGGTAAATCGCTGTTCTATCCCCAACTCAGAACACCACTCTCGTGTGTCAGCTGCTATGAACTGGGATCCATTGTCAGATATGAGCACCCTCGGTATTCCGTACCTGCAGATGATGTTCTTCCAAATAAAGTCCCTTACAACCTTGAAAGTGATTTTTGCAACGGCTTCAGCCTCGGCCCACTTAGTGAAGTAGTCGACGGCTAAAATGACAAACTTCCTTTGTCCTGCAGCCATGGGCAAGGGGCCCACAATGTCTATTCCCCACTGGTCAAACGGCCAAGAGACATCTATTGGGATCATTCGTGCGGCTGGCAATTGAGGGAGATTTGAATGAAATTGGCATTTGGGACATTTCCTTGAAAATTCAATGGCATCCTGGAGAACTGTAGGCCAATAAAACCCACTTCTCAGAATCTTTTTTGCCAAGATACGCCCTCCGGAATGATTCCCGCAACTCCCATTGTGTATGAGCTCGAGCGTCTCCTTGGCTTGTGAGGGCCTTAGGCATTTCATTGGGGGTCCTTGAAATGATTTCTTGAACAATCTCCCTTCGGAATCTAGAGCGAAACGAGGGGCCTTATTTCTGACTTTTCTGGCCTCCACCTTGTCGGTGGGAGTAATTCCATCCCTCAGGAAAATGATGATGTCGTCGAGCCAACAGGGCTCGTTTGGATCAATCATGACGATCATTTCGGTGGCGACCTTTCCCTTGATCAAAGGCTCCTCCGTTCTAAGGAACGTAACAGAACGCTCGGAAGCGCCTTCTGAAGCTGAAGCGAACTTTGAAAGAGCGTCCGCACGCTCGTTTTCTCCTCGCGGCACTTGAAGTAGGTGAAATTCTTTGAACTTCCCAATGATTTCTCTGGCTTTCTTTAGGTACTGTATCATGGTGGCTTCTCGAGCCTCATATGTTCCTTCAATCTGGCTCGCTATTAACTGTGAATCCACGTAAGCAGTGATTCTGGAGGCTCCATTCTGAAAAGCTATGTTTAACCCTTGCACGAGGGCTTCATATTCCGCTTCATTATTAGTGACTTGGAAGTCCAGCTTGATCGCAAAATCCAGCTCAATCCCATCGGGGTTTCTGAGGGCCACTCCTATTCCTCCCCCTTGAGAGGTTGAGGAACCATCTGTGTGCAGTACCCATAACCCCTCATTCTCCACAGCGGTGGGCTCGAAACCAAAACGCTCAACCAACAAATCCGCTATAACCTGAGCTTGTATCGCAGTCCTGGGCTCGAAGCATAAGTCAAACTGGCTCAATTCGATGGCCCACTTGATTAATCTGCCAGATACGTCTGGCTTGGACAACACTTGCTTCAAGGGTTGGTCGGTGAGAACCGTTATGGAGTGCGCTTGAAAGTAAGGCCTTAGCCTTCTTGAGGCGTTTATAAGAGCGAACGCAAATTTCTCAATCTCCAAATACTTCCTTTCAGCTCCTTGCAAGGTTTTGCTCAGATAATAGATAGGCAAATGTTTCCGCTCACGTACGGCGACCAGAACCGCGCTCGTGGCCTCAGGAGAAACAGAGAGATACACGAATAACCTCTCACCTTCGACAGGCTTAGTCAGCAGTGGTGCGCTCGATAAGTAAACCTTCATATCCTGCAGCGCTCTCTCACACTCCTCAGTCCAGGCAAAGTTACGTGCGTTCCTCAAAATTTTGAAGAAGGGAAGGTTCCTGTCCGCCGAGCGCGAAATAAATCTGTTTAACGAGATGATCTTGCCCACCAGGACCTGTACTTCCCGCAAATTCCGAGGGGAGGGAATTTCCAAAATAGCCTTGATCTTCTCCGGATTAGCCTCAATTCCCCTCTGACTGACCATGTATCCCAAGAATTTTCCCCCTTGCACTCCAAAGGTGCACTTCGAGGGGTTCAGTTTCATTCCATATTGTCGCAGGATAGAAAAGGTGCGCTTGAGATCTTCCAAATGGGAATCCTGGCGCTCGCTTTTGACAATCATGTCATCCACGTAGACCTCCATGGACTTACCAATTTCTTCTTCAAACATCCTGTTAACGAGCCGCTGATAGGTAGCTCCCGCGTTCTTAAGTCCAAAGGGCATGACTAGGAAGCAATACACCCCCAAATGGACGACGAACGAGGTCTTGGGGCGATCTTCTGGAGCCATAAAGATCTGGTAATATCCTTGGAAAGCATCCATCATGCTCATGAGCTCGCAACCAGCGGTCGAATCCACCAATTGATCAATTCGAGGCAAAGGGTAAGGATCCTTTGGGCAGGCTTTGTTGAGATCAGTGAAATCATTGCACATGCGCCACTTATTCGCACTCTTGGGCACCAAGACGACATTGCATAACCACTCCGGGTACAAGATGGGCTCGATATACTGAGCCTCCAAGAGCTTATTGACTTCCTCTTCAATGGCTTTCTTTCGAAAGCCATGTACGTCCCGTTTTTTCTGCTTGATAGGCTTAAAAGACGGGTCCACATTAAGTCTGTGGACGATGACGCTTGGGTCAATTCCTGTGAGATCAGAGGCTCTCCATGCGAATACATCTTTGTTCTCCCTTAGAAAATCAATCATCATGATCTGAGAGGGCCCTGAGAGGTTCGAGCCTATCTGTGTAGTCTTATCCTTGTTCCCAGGTTCCAGTTCAATGGTGAGGAATTTTTCCGAGGGCTCGATTCTCACCTCAGGTCGAGGAAGTTCGAGCGCCCTCTTCTTTCCCGTAAAACGATCGCCAGAGGCTGGTTCACCCTCTCCCGGCTCGTCTCCTTCCGAGGACGATCCGCCAACGGTCCCGGGAGGAACATTTTCGGGGGGATTCTCCCCGTTGTCTCCCCTCTTCTTCTTGTTCTTCTTCTTGTTCAACTTCGCCCGTTTCCGTGCTGGGCTATCCTCATCTAAATTGGGAAAATCCACCGACTTCTTGGTGGAGCCGACATGGAAGGTTTTCTCCGCTTTAGGCTTTCTGAGGGATAGCATGTAACATTCCCAAGCCTCTCGTACATTGCAGAGCACTTCTCCGACGCCCTCGGAAGTAGGAAACTTAATCTTCTGGTGGTATGTGGAGATGATGGCCTTGAAATCTACAAGGGCAGGGCGCCCAATTATGATGTTATATGGAATGTCTATCTCCACCACCGCGTACGTCACTAGGAGTGTTTTCCGTTGAGGGGCTCGGCCGAATGACGTAGCCAGGCGTATTTGTCCTCGTGGGACAACTTCTGAGCCTCCAAAGCCGATGAGGGCTGTTTTAAGAGGATCGAGCGGGAGATCAACCTTCATTTTTAAGAAAGTAGAGTAAGGCAAAACATTAACTGAGCTTCCACTATCCACCAATACCCTTTTTACAACATGGTTATGAACATCTAGACTAACCACCATGGGACAATCTGAGGTTACACCCTCCCCATGGGGCGTTACAATATGTTCTAGATCCCTATCATCAAAGCCTATTACATCATTTTCACTTGATTTTGGAGCGCTTGATCTCTGGATAGCGTAGATAGGCTTAGGCATTGCTGGGCGTTGGTTGTAGCTCCGAACGTGCCTCCTTCGAGAGGCGTTTGAATCCCCTCCTGATGAACCTCCTGCAATCATATTTATGACTGCGAAGGGCTCGTTTTCTTGCTCAGGGGCCTTGCCTTTGTTGCCTCGGCGGCTGCTGCTTTCCGGGGGTCCTCTACCCCTGGGACTCTTTGACCGGGAGGGACTCCTTCTTCTCCTTCCAGAGCGCTCATTGCATTGTTCATCGTAACGCTCGAGCACCCTGACAAACTCCTTCAGGTGGCCCCCTGCAACGAGCCTCTGGATTTCAGCCTCCAACTGCCGGCACTCATCCGTGTCGTGCCCTCTCTGCTTGTGGAAGGCGCAATATTTGTTCGAGCGCCTAAGTGAGTCTGTTTCTCTCATTTTGATGGGTCTCTTGAAGAGCTTTTTATCGGAGAGATTGTAGACTTCTGAATTTGGCCGTGTGAGCGGAATGCGCTCGAATCGACGAGGGGGTGGTGGCGACCTCCTGCGCTCTTGAGGGCGCTCCTTCTTGATTGCCACATCTCGCCCCCGCTCGTGATGAGGTCGCTCGTTCCGGGCCGGGCTGTGATGTCGGGGACCACTCGTCCCATACATATCCTCGAGCGCGAAGAACGGCTCGGCTATTTCTCTCAGGCCCATGAGGGTCCCAGGCCTTCTCTCCACGATGGCATCAGCGAATTTTTTGCTTACGTACTGCTTGTGATCCACAGCTTGGAAGAGCACTGGGATCAAGAAATCCATCGAGGGCCTTTCCACCTGCAAGATCTCTTTATTGAAACGGGCAAAGAACGAGCGCAGCGATTCGCTCTTGCCTTGCACCACGTTGTAAAGGGCTGTGGGTGCGGTGACTGGAGCCTTTAAAGAGTTGAAGTGGTTGAGGAAGGCATCGGCTAGTTCTTCATACGAGTGGATCGAGCGCGGTGGCAGGCGTTTATACCACTCTTGAGCCATCCCTACCAAGGAAGTGACAAACACTTTCGCCCAGTAATGGCTGGAATGCTCGTAAAGGTGCATGAGATGCACAAAATGATCCAAGTGCTCCGCTGGGTCGGTCGTCCCGTCGTATCTGTTGATGGATGTGGGGACTTTGGCCATGCCGGCTTGGGCCATCAGAACTTCTTCGACGAGGGGTGAACCTCTCGCCAGCGGGTGATATTCGTACGTGCCGAAGTTTTCCTCCGGCTCCTTCCGACGGGGGACCCTCGGTGGAGGATCTTTGGTGCGGGTGCTCCTGGCGTCAACCCGTTCATCCCGAGTATGGGAGATCTGAGTTGAGCGCCCTCGTGAGAGCTGTCCCACCATATCCTTGAGGCCCTGCAGCTGGTCTTGCACAGCCGCGAGGACGTCAGGATTTACTTCTACTTGCTTGTCCTTGTGGGCTCGTGAGCCCCTCCTGGAGACATGAGAGTCTCCTTCGTTTTCGTTCACCCGCTCCGTGGGCTCTTTGTTCCTGCCCACGGAGGCACGCTCGTTGCCCTCGTGCGGCGGGGGCATTTCTCTTACTGGTGGTGGTGGTGGTTGGGCCCTCAGGACAGCCTGGGCTTCTCTGAGGGGAAAGTTTTGCTGTCCGCCTAAAGGGGCCGCAACTTGAGTGGCTTGCCCAGAGGGGAAGTACATGGAATGGAATCTTTCCCATGCCCCCTGAGCCGCCTGAACCTCACATTGGGCGTAAAGAGCCCTCAGTTGTTGGGTGGTCAGTGAAGGTAACTCCACTCCTTCAATCTCTCTGGGGACCACCACGGGGAGTTGGAGTTGTCCGGCATGATATGGCTGGACCGGCGGCATCATCATAGCCGGAGTAAAGGGGTAACCAGGCGGAGGCATCATATAACCTTGCATGCCAAGGTTCATCTGGGGATGGACCCAGGAACTCTGTGCAAGCGGCGGTGGAGCTGAGAGGGAAACTCCTCCCGCGGTGGTGGGAACGGGCAGCACTGGCGGTGCAGGCGGTGGTGCAGGAGACTCTGCTTGTGGAGTCACTCCTGCGGCAGGAGGCGCTCCGCCGGCGGCAGCGGAGGGTGATGGTGCTCCACCAGTAGCAATAGGTGGGATAACGATATTTGCGTCATGGGAGGTGTTGTCTCCTCCACCCACAGCTCCAGATCTCGTGGCAACCATGACTGTAAAAAATGAGGAGGTGCTTGCTTTTCAACCAACAAAAGAAAGGAAGAAGATGAGAGAATGGTTTCCCACAGACGGCGCCAAAAATGACGGGTCTGGAAATGAATGATCCAAATCCGATCACTTTACAATTTATATTTGTGGAGGAAACCACCGGAGCTTCGTCGGAAAAGAGGAAGTGAGTTCAACCTGTTGGGACAAGCACAAGAAAGTCAGAAGGCCAAGCTGGGGGAACTGGGGGTGATACCCAGTTTGGCTCTCCGACGCTCAAGTCAGTTCAGTGTATCAAGAAAATGTAAATTCAGTCACAGTTGCAGTGCTGAAGAAAGCTTAAAGAAAATGCTTACAGTGTAGAAGATGACTTGGGTTATTTATAGTTGAGGGTCAAGGGCCCTTTGGTCATTTGCCTCATGTGGTCCTGACCGAATGTTGCCCTAACACGTGGCGCTGTGAGAGAGAAACCTAGGAGGAATCTTCTGCAAAAGCGGCCCAAAAGTTAGTGCTAGCAACAGTGGCAGGTGCGCGGGCATGTACGTTGTGTCAGAGAGCCATGTGGGTGGTTGGTAACGAGGGCTTGAGAGCGCGCTCGTGACAACCTTGAGTCTTGGAGGCCAAGATATCCGCTGAGGGGAATGTTGGCTCCAATTCAAATGACGAACCGAAGGAGATGCCGCTCTGAGGGAGTGTGACGCTCGAAGAGGGCTCACTTGGCACGTAGGCGTACTCATTGTTTTGTGTGTAGGACGCTCGTTGGAGTGATAGCGCTCGTTGGGCTTAACTCCTAAAGAAGACTTGCGCTCGTTGGTTCCGGCGCTCGTGTACGTATGGTACAGCCTTGGGGGACAGATGTCATTATTTCGTGATGCCACGTGTCTTGACGTGGGACGATCGTATATTTTGACCCCATCAAAATTCCTAGAAAATATATTATATTTTAAAAAATTCTGTTGGCATATTTGATTGAAAAGTTGGTGGTGAAAATTCTAAATTTTCTCCCCAGTTACGTTCTAAAATAATTGTTGGTGAAAGATTGAATTACATATGGAAATAATGAAAATGAAGCTATTGATATTAACGGTAAAGTTATATCATTTCACAAAAACAAAAGCAGTTTATTAAAGGTCAAATCACACATACTTGAATTTTGAAGTTTTAGGTATTAATTTTTAATGATTTTCTTCACAACATGTAGGTCTTCTGCCTTGGTATTGGGCAGTAGCTGCATTTACTAGAATATTTGCATCAATTGAAATGAAAACTAAGTTAAATGATTTTGTGTCTTTTTCCCGGTGGAGGGAATTGATGTTGATGATCTTCGAGCTAATACACTTTATCTTCATTTGAAAATATTATATTTTTGTAAATGTAATGAGATCATTTTATTTATTGACACTCTATTTCTTTCAAATCGATTACTAAGCAACATAAATTCAAATAACCATGTTAATCAAACAATAATCCTCAACAAAACCATTAAGTGATGTAGTTTAATGGTTTAACATTATACTAGTTTAATTAGATGTCTCGAGTTCAAAATTTTGAAATTAATAATTTTACATTTAAGTGATTCGACCTTCCTTCAGATTAAACTCGAAACATCTTATTAAACTAGTATATTATTGAACTGTTAAACTAAATCACATCGTGATTTTGTTCAGGATTATTGTTTGGTTAACATGGTCATTTGAATTTATGTTGGTTAGAAAGAAATCGAGTTTCAATAAATTAAAGAGATTATAATTAATAATTCTCTCCTAATTGAAAATAATTTAGTTTACTCCCCCAAATTAAAAAAAAAATCTATGCTAACTACCCAGTTCAAATTTATAATTTAATTTCACTTTGCACTCACCTAAATTGACTGTAATACCCTTATTTTTTTTTTCTTTTCATACTTCAATTTTAAACCTGAATATTTTAACTTTTACAAATAATACTATATTTTTAAATTTGAATACTATAATGTTTATGAACAATACTTTTATAATTTAGGTATTTTAACTTTTATGAATAATACTCTCAATTATAAATTTAGTTACTTTAACTTTTATGAATAATACTCTAATTTAAAACATAAGTACTTTTACGAACAATATATTTTTTTTTCCCTTCCTTCTTGTACTTCAATTTTAAACCTGAGAACTTTAACTTTTACAAACAATACTCTACATTTGAATTTGGATACTCTATTTTATAATTTGGATACTCTGTCTTATAATTAGAAAACTTTATAACATTCTATATTTAATTTGCATACTCTGGTTTATAATTTCATACTCTATTGTTTTTAATTAGTACTTCAAAATATAAATCAACAACTAATTTTTATCCCACCATCCACCTAAACAAAATAAAAAAATTAATTTTTACATATAAAGTATGAAAATTATATTTTGAAGTATCAACGTACAAAATAAAAGTATAAAAATAGTGTATATGAGGTATTATGTTAACAGAATTGTTTGTGTGGGAGGGAAGAGTGATGTGCTATGTCATTTCATGTTTCTTCAATGCTATTTTGGTAATTTAGTAAAAAAATGAGAAGTAACTCGAATTGCAAATTTAAATTGGAGAATTAGTACGGATATTTTTTTCATGGGGAAATGATATCAAATTTATCCGGTACTTTGGAGAGTTTTATCACATACAAAATAATATATTACTTTCGAGTGAAATATTGTTTTAATAAGAGGTAGCAAAACGACCTCACTGAAACGCGATATAATCAATGCACTGAAGCGCCAGAGGAAAGCGCGAGACTGCAGCTGGGCCGCTAACAACGATTTTAACCTAAGCCTAATTATACTGTCATTGGACGATCGGTTAAGGCCGCGTTTGGACTGCGAGAAATTGTACTGCGAGAGAAGCAGAGGAAAAGCTGAAAAGATGAAGTTCCTGGATTGGTACTTGAAGATCGCTGTTGTTTCGGCCATGATTGGCGGTTCCATGGAGCTTTTCATGATCAAAACTGGCTTCTGTGTGAGAACCCTCCTTCTCAAACTCTATTTTCCTGCACAATCACTCTTTTTTGCGTTTCCAATTATGTATTCTTTGTTGATTCTGTTTATAATTCAAGAATGCTGGAAGCCCGTGTCAGAAATTATTGGGACCAACTAATTGGATGCCCTTAGTTTGTTCTTGTTTGGGGAAAAGTTGGTAATTTTATTATCTTGGTGCTGTTCGTTTGCAATTTCGAGCTTGAAATTACGATTTGTGAAGGGTTAGTTCATGAAATAGAGCTTCTTAATGTTTTTAAATGCGACCCGGGGCCCCAAGAAAGGATCTTGAATTTGAAGAGATTGAAATGGTTTGTTATAAAAGCTTTTGTGTGACTGGTTTAAGTTATGCCCTTGGAATTGTGTGTTGGGATTAAGAGACTAGTGATTGTATGGTTAGGTAGCTATAACTGCACATATAGCAAATCAGTTTAGTGAATTTTCTGCAGAAATACATTCAGTTGTTGCACGCCTTCGATGGCTATTCCCGTTTCGATATTGATAACTACATTTAAGGTGTTTTGTTATTTGTTGTACAGATTGATCCTCTGTTTATGTTTACTGGAAATCTGCATGATCATCACTACTCTTGTTTCTTTGTGATGATTGGCCAATAGGAGTGATTGAGTTATCTCCCATGATGGATATCAGTTTTGTTTAGTTTTTAGTGTTGCTTTGCTGCCTATTCGGTTGAAATTTTGAATTTCCAGATCGTCTATTGAAGTAACGCTTCTTGTAGCTGCTCCAGGTTGATGCAAATCTATAATTGTATTCTTTTTTGTTCTCTTTTTGAACATGAGCAGATGATAAAGTAACAGTGCTAGAGTCGGAGAAGAGAGCTTGGGAGAATTCTCCTGAAGCACATGCCATTAGGGATGCACTCAATCCTTGGAGGGACCATGATAAGCAAGCAAGAAAAAGCTCTTAGCTACATCTCAAAAGGTTTTGTCCGCCAAAACTCGTGTTCTTATAATAACCGAATATTGTATCTTGGATTTCAGTGGGAGAATTTTAAAGTCGCTGAGGAAATTGAAAATAATTCTTGTTGTAGAAGTCGACTATGTGTTGGAAATCAAAGTGGGAAGTAGGAAAGTAGAAGTTGGACTGTTCGAAAAAAAGATACTGTAAAGCGTGTCTAGTAACCAACAATTTCAAACTTTTTACCAAATTATCCAAAAGCTATCAAGTACCGAGCGACAATGCCTTCTGCCTCTGCTTTTATAAGCAGAAGCTGTTGTAACAAACACTCTAGATGCTTAAAGAGAAGTTAAGCACTAAGCACTTTGTTAGCATTTGCTGTATCCCTAATATCTGATAATCTCTTGCCTGAATCATCTTATGTGTGTTTTGCAGAAACGAGTAAATTGTCGGAGAAAAATCATCGAAGTTGGCTTTGAAGATTGGAATTCATTGCTGGTCTTGATGGATCTCCAGAACTACTTCTGCTTGCACGTATCGATGTAATGACGTCATATTCGTTATACTCTTTTGTGTTCTTGTTCGATGAAGGCGACAGCGTAATTCATTTTTCGAAAGATAAAATTATTTATTTCCACAGTTTCTTGGCCAATGTACTTGCCTTTTTCATCTAGTTTTCATTCTTCTAGTAATTTTGTTGTATTGGTATGATGTTGGGGATCTGTTCGTGCACCGAATGGCTCATTCTCACACCACATTTTCTATTAACAAGAGCCCCATTCTCTCGTAGCACGCCACAAATAATTTTGAAAAGTAGTATCATGTCGGAAACTTTTGTCAGATACTTGTCACGTGATAAATTTGAAATAAGAACCGGTGTCCGTGCAGGATAGATGTTTCCTACTAGAATTCCTGCAAATAAACTCTTCTAGGACACATTTTTGGCTCAACTTTTTAGCTTAATTTTAACAGATTTGTATTTATTCATTTTCAAGAATAATTTTTTCTAATTCTTAATTATTAACCAGAGGGGCAAAGTAGTTGAAATTTAATAAACAAAACTGAGAATTAAAAAATTGATTGTGAAGGATTGTGCTTATTATCAAAATTCTGGTTTCTTAGAAGTCAGCATTAAACATTGTTCTGAAATTGCAGCGATCATGCAAGAGACTGCATTTTTTCTCTAATTTTTTTCACTTATGAAGAATAACCGTAATTCAGAAATATAATTAATCATGGTTCTGCCTATCTCCATGGAATCATGTCCACAGAAACCACTAAGATCCAGATTTTAAATTATTACAATTCAGAACAAATAATAAAAATAATTTATTTATTTTTAAAAATTGTTTATAAGAAGTGAAATCCCTGTAAACTACAAATAAGAATTAATTTTAGCGCATAATCTTGATACACGAATAATTTTAAAAATATTATTTTATTGGATGTAACATGTTGGTAGATACTTGTATTGACAATTAACTAAAGCAAGAGGTGACGAAGTTGACTTTGAGAAATAAACATCCAATGTGGTAAATTTAAGGAAATTCTATTTTGGTGTATTCATATTGTATCGTGTTCATATCCGAATTTGAGTATTCATATCAATGCATTATAGCATATAATTGAGGTTAGTGAAATTTCTTGTTTAATTATGCCTCTGACTTTTCTGATCATAAACAGAAATCATTATTAAACCATGGATCAAGGTCAATTCATGCATCAAAATTATTTCAACTAATAATTATCATTATTAAACTAGATAAACAGAACCTAACAGATTCAACAAATGCCTATAAAATGCCCTTCTCAAGCAGAAACAAATTCATACAAAAACAACAAAATTAAAACATAAAATCTCTGAGAAAATGAAGCTAAGCTTAAACACAGTTTTCTTTTCCCTTTTAGCCCTTCAATTCCTTGGAATTTGCAATGCAGGCACACTAAAGATGAAGTATTACCACAAGACCTGCCCCTCAGCAGAAGCCATTGTGAGAAACGTGGTGTGGAGTAAAGTTGAAGCCGATCCCACATTGCCTGCTAAATTGTTGAGGCTTCACTACCATGACTGCTTTGTTAGGGTAAGGAAATCTTGGCAATTCCCATTTAATTTCTCATTTCTACAATATCTTAATGAAGTCGACAAAATGACGACGACAAGGGCTGGTGGATACAGTCGCTCGCTTCAAATAGAATGATATATAAATATTGTATTTTCGTTACGTGTGACGAAATTTAAATTTTGTCACTGTACGTAGCTAAAATTTCTGAATGCATCTGCATGTAGGGGCGGAGGTAAGGGGGCATGCGGGGGCCCTAGGGATGTAAACGAGCCGAGCCTTGGCATTTTTTCTTGGGCTCGAGCTTCATGGGAATATGTTTTTTTATTTAAAAATAATTATTTTTAATATTTATATATAAAAATAAGTATATATATATATATATATATATATATATATAATATTATATATTATTTAAGTATTTTTATATCTAAAAATTAATATTTATTTATTTTTAATTAAAAATAGTGGCTCGCGAGCCACGAGTCTAAAACAAAATGGCTTGGGTTCGAGCTCGGCCCGGCTCGTGAAAGCTCGCGAGCCGACTCGATTTTTTACATCCATATGGGGAAATTTTTGTATGAGCCGGGTGTAGGGCATTGTTCCCTACACCCGGCTCTAATACACAATAAAAAATATATATATATATACACCCGGCTCATACAAGAATTTTCCATCCCTATGCGGGGCCGTTACCCACCCAACTTACTTCGGAGTTCGGACCCTATTATATATACTAAAAGCCACAACTTTATGTTTGTGCTCTAACAAAATTCTGGCATCGTCCCTGATGGTATATAAGTAAGTCTATTGTGTGTAACGATTTTCTTGTATTAGGGTTGTGACGCGTCGATTCTTCTAGACTCGAAGAACAATAGCACGGTGGAAAAAATTGCTCCTCCAAACCGATCCATTTTGGGGTATGATGTCATCGACGACGTAAAGGAAAAACTAGAAGAAGAATGTGCCGGCATTGTTTCTTGTGCTGATGTACTAGCTTTAGCAGCTAGAGATGCAGTTTCATACCAAGTAAGAGCCACATATGTTGATCAAACATCGTTGAACTATGTATACACAATCCTATTCAAACTAATTCATCAAGAAATTAATTTGCATAAAATTTGTCTTGTTTGTGACAGTACCAACGACCATTATGGCAAGTTTTCACAGGGAGGAAAGATGGGAAAGTGTCGTTAGCCTCTGAAGCTACAGCTGGATTGCCATCAGCCTCAGCAAATTTCACTACATTGTTGAGGAACTTCGATGATAATGGCTTAGATCTCACAGATCTTGTGGCTTTATCAGGTGAAATGATTAAACTAGAATGTGTTTGATCTCTAGTAATTTGCATAATAGTCTAACAATATATGATTTGTTTAATTAATTTGACCATTTACCTTGTTGTTTACTAAATTAACTTTATACTAATCACATGACAAGTGTAAGATATTGTCCACCTTAATTATTGCACTGATTTACCTGAACTAGATTCGGGTTAGAATTATTGTTTCTTCTGTTGATTTGTCGTGAAATAACATTTAACTGACTGTTTCACATGCACCCTTATACAAAATACAATTTTACAAAATACAAAATTTATGACAAATTTAGTTATTATCACCATTATATTATCTCAAAGATGATTTAGGGCATATGCTCTTTTAAAATTTTGTAATCCCTTTATTTTTCTTTCATAACTCATTATTTTTGCGTATAAAATTGGTGAAATTGATAATTTTGGACATGTCAAATAGTATATTGGTCCTTTTTTAATATTTCAAAATAAAATTCTGACTCTATTATTGTTTATAATACGTTAAATTTTGACAATATTCAGGAGCACACACTATCGGTATATCACATTGTGCATTAGTTGCACGGCGATTGTACAACTTTACAGGAAAGGGCGATGCAGACCCTTCCTTGAATCTCGAATACGCAAAGCAATTGAGGACTACCTGCCCCCAACCGGTGAATTCGTCAACCCCCGTGGAAATGGACCCCGGAAGCTCTCTTTCATTCGATAGCCAATACTTTAAGGCTTTGAACCAAAAGAAGGGCCTTTTTGTATCAGATGCAGCTTTGTTAACAAATGCTCAAGCAGCTAAGATTGCATGGATTTTTGAGAATCGTCGCGTTTTTTTCGAGCATTTCGCAAGGTCTATGGTGAATATGGGCAACATTAAAGTGCTTACCAAGGGCCAAGGAGAGGTGAGGAAGAATTGTAGATTTGTTAATGTTTCTTGAGAGGTGTATGGAGATGTATACTCTAGTAGTTCGGTGTTGATGCTGGAGATGGGGTCTCAGAGACGAAATGGGTGTTTTTGTAATATTTCGATTGGTTTTCAGAACTTTGTGAAGTACTTCTTTAGTTATTGACAAATTGTGTCATGTAAGAGAATAGTTGACAAATCAATTGGATAAGAATAAAGGAATTGTTAACTGTTATTGGATACATATCTAAATATTGTGAAGATATGTATTCATATTCTATAAGATTATATCAAAAAAAATATTGTATCATATGATTGGTAAATTCCTATGATGGGCAGACATGGATCCGGCTACACGACCCCGACATGATATGGATAAGGTTGACACAATTATTTTTTGAAATTTTCAACCTAAAGTATTCAACACAAGTATCCAACACGACACCACATAACAAAATGATATTTTTAGAAGTAGGGACGCCTTAGAGTAAATTCATTCAATTTTTTTTTCTATTTATTTGGGGTCGAGCGTGATCCAATAATTAAGATGTAAAACTCTCCACATTAATGATAGTTAAATTTTCAAAAGTTTAAAAACAAGATAGACCTCTTATTAAATTAATATAATATCAAAACAATAATTTACCGTTGTTGTTGGTTAAATAATTCATTAATGAATCCTTTTGTTAAATATAATTTTTGATACTTAATGAGTTTATAATAAATAAGCACACCTCAGTAACATTTGGACATATATCACTATCACATATGATTGTCGTCTCAAGCCCGAAATTTATAATTTGTATTCCCATATCAAGATTACGAACTAATTATTTATGGCCGATGGGTAAAGAGTAGACATATTTACCTAGAAAGAGTTTATTTTTATATTCACCCAATTAATTAATGTTTGGAATGTGTCAACGAAAAAGACGCGTACATTTCAGTTATCAATATATATTTGACCAATGGGAAAACTATTTGAATAATGATTAATTACAAGACTTTGAGAATGAAATCAATCATTCTTCATGCAAAAAATAAATATTTAATAGCCAATGTCGTAAAATACAATCGTAAATTGAGGGAATTTCATTTTGCCAATTGGTTGAAATTGAGCACCGACGCCAACCTTGCTACAGTCGGACGAATGGTAAAATAAACTAAACAATACCACAAGTTGCACATGCATACACACAAATGTAGTAATTTGATATAACTTTACGGTTGGATATTATATTATTATATTATTTTAAAAGGAGATCGTGTGTGTGACTTTGGGAACATAACTGTCACTAGTAAAAAAGATTTGAAACTACCATGGTTATCCAACCTTAATACTAATGGGATGTATATAATATAACCAAAAAATAAAAATAAAAACAAAGTTAAGGAAGCATATTATGTATTTTTATATGGTTAGCATATTATATTTCAATTATTTATTTTTTTCTTTTTTCTTTTAACACACATCCCCAAATGGGATTCGAATTTGGGTTATTATCGTGGAAAAAATTACCTGAACCAATCCCTATTAACATATTATGTTTCAATGGTAAAGTGATGTAATTTAGTGATTCGGTGCTATGTTAGATTAATTAAGAATCTCATATTTGGCGTTATGCTAGCTTAATTAAAAATCTCATATTCGAGTCCTTGAAAATGCAGTTACCATTAGTAGGGAAAGTTTTACGGCTTGGAATCTCCAATTTTAAGTTCGTGTGTTTATCTCTTGTTTTACTCACATATCCGCGCCAAGTGCATTAATAGACTGTGGAGATTAGGAGAGAGAAATAATTATGATATGGAAAAAGATATAAAATATCTCTCTTCTAATCCCAGTCGTGTATTACACAGAGAGAAATAATTATGATATGAAAAAAGATATAAAATATCTCTCTTCTAATCTCAGTCGTGTATTACACTTGACGCGTGTACGTGAGTAAAATAGGAGGTGAAACACAAATTTAAAACAGAAGATCTCAAATCAAGTTTTACACCTAAATGATTCGATCCAATTCGAACTTAAATAAATGAGGTATAAAATAAGAATACATTATGTTTTCCCATATCGTTGATGCATATTATGTAAATGATTATTTTGTATAAATATGCCGCGAATATTTTCACGATATGTATCTCGGGTATCGTGATGTACTGAGTGGAAGACTACGCGTAACATATATTTAACTCAATGAGTTTGACCAAATCAAATTCACATTGTAATTCTTATTAGAAACATAAATATACAATATTATATGTTAATATATTCAAATGAAGTTTCTGCCCTTTTACTTGTGTTCTCCACATGATCACGAATATGCATGAGCATCATCACTTTGCTTTATATATATATATATATATAATGCATGTATAATAGGGATAATTTGATACGAATTACCGTATCACAAGAGACTTTATATCACAAGAGACTTTAGAGCAGTCTTAGGCTCGTTAGAAAAATAGGGGAGAAGAGAAGGATAATCCGGGTCCTAAATAGGGGAGAAGAGAAGATAATACGGAGGATCGTCCGGCCGGGGGAAATTGAGGGGGGGAGAGAGAGATTTCAGAGATAAGAAATTGAGAATTGAAAAGTTTGTTTATTTCTTGAATGTTGTAAACGTAACGAACTAACAAACAATATATAAAGGTAAATATATCCTAGACCTAGTAAGACTCTCAAAATAAAGTGTTGAAATAAATAACGTAATACAACTAGAAATATTAAATAATATAATATAAATCCTAAATAGTAAAGCTTATCCAATTCCTATTCTCTCGTGATATCTCACGTGATATTTTGCATCTCCATCTTCATATCTCTCTTGATACACCATATCTCCATCCATATAACTCTCCCGCCCTTCACAAACCACCTTGTCCTCAAGGAGTAACTCAAGAACAACCCGTCGAACAGTGCCCACCGGTTCCCAAGAGGCGACAGCAAGAGACCCACCAAGATTTGTTTCGGAAATCACAAAAGTTGGGTCTTACGAAGTTGACTGCACCGAAATTGCCTCTGAAATTGACTCTTTTAAAATTGGTTGTTCGAAACTTGGTTGGGAAACGACAATTGATACGGGATCTTGAGTGACCGATTTTTCCACAGTCATGGTTGTCCGAATTTTCTTTACACTGATCGACAACCATTGTAGGACCGACCGGGTTATTAGCAAACGTGGCAGCAGTTTCCCCAACCGTAGGCGCAATCTCCGTTTCAGGCTTTGCACGCGGCTGTTCTGTCTTAGCCACAAAGGGACGAAAATTTTGCACGGTCTGTCTCATGGCCTGTATCGAGGTCATTATGATTTCAATCTGGTTCAGAGCTTCCTTCAAATGCGTGTCGATTCGCTGCAAACTGGACACACTAACCGTTTCAGCCATCCTTATAAAATACCCCTATAAAATTATTATTAATCCTTAGAAGTTTAATCCAATTACAAAAAAGATACTCATAATTTGAAACATTACAAAAAAATACCCCTATAAAATTACAAATAATACACTGTCTGGAGTGTTTTCAGTAATTTCTCGATCACTTACGGGTTCTTTCTCGCAATTGGGTTAAAGCAACTTAATAAGCTTATACACAAACATAAGCTTTCTTGTAATTCGACCAAAGAGGGATTTTGATCGAGGAGATGAGTTATGATGAACGGATATAGACACGACGATACGAACACGATATGGATACGGCGATACAATTTTTTTTTTTTTGAGTTTTCCACATGAGGCGTGTTGAAGACAGTGTTCGACACAACACAACGCGATAAAATAATATTTTTAGAAGTGTTTGTGCATGAGACGAGATTTTGCAAAATAGATAAAAGTTGCAACTATATATATTAACATGGACATAAATTTGACGAGTGTATGTACTCTTCGTTTCCTTGAGTTTTAAGTGACCAAAATATGCCATATCTTCCTATATCACTCTCTGAATAATTCAATTAATAGACTGCACAATCCAATCTTGGAAACATTACAAGCAAAAAGCTAAGAGTTGAAAAATTGGCCAATAATTCTATTTTATTAGTAACTTAGAATAATAACAAGCCCAATTCTGGTCTAAAAATAGCCTTGAAACAGTTATACACCCTTGTAATTCATAGGAAGATAAACATCGAAAAGGACAAGACCCACGAGCCACGGCTAGGGATGTTAACAAGTTGACATTTTTTTAATTGAATTATTAGCCAAGATTCCCTTTCTTGATCTCTCTTGCTTTGCCTATAAAAAGGGACCCATTGTTATCACCTTTGTGTGCCTCAAATTGAAACATCACTAATTGTTCAATACTTTGGTTACTAACTTTGTGACAATATTACTACTTTGCTTCTCCAATTTCGTGCCTTTTTTGGGGACAAAATGAGGGTTTTGCTAGGGACTATTCTCTTCTCGGTTCTCCTCGTTGTGGTGGCTGGAGGCGGTAAGGCTCCGGCACCCACTAAACGTGCAGGTTTGGTACCGGACTTTTACAAGAGAAATCGCTGCCCACAAGCCGAGAAGCTTGTGAGGCAAGTTACGTGGGAGAAAGCTCGTAACGACTCCACCTTGGGCGCGAAACTACTTCGTGTGCATTACCATGATTGTTTCGTTAAGGTATGTGTATGATTCGAAAATTTTAAATACTATTTTCATGCAACAATACTACATTTTCACGAACAATATAAGCTTGTAAGATTCATATCATGTTGCGGGTGCATTTTACTCAAATGACAAGGGGAAAACATGGTCAAGATAGTCATCACTGAGCTAGATTTCTATTCATAAGTACTTGTCAATATAATGCCGTTTGTACTTATAATATTATTTATTGATTTTTATTATACTAAAGTATATTGGTTCATGATATAACCGATTTATTTGAATAAACTTTAGGGTTGTGATGCATCGATACTCTTGGACACTGTGGGCACTAATCAATCTGAGAAAGATGCAAGGCCAAACCTCTCATTGGGTGGTTTTGAAGTTATTGATGAAATCAAAACTCGGGTTGAAGAGAAATGCCCCGGAGTCGTTTCCTGTGCCGATATTCTTGCATTGGCCGCCCGCGATGCTGTTTCTTTCCCGGTAAATTTTACAAAATTACACCTGCCGTGTGATTAATTAGTTCAGTGCAATTTTGTTCTATCCCAAAAACGAATATATATATATATATATAAGAATACACTTATCATGTGATTATCGAGTACAATCGTGACCTTATGATGAGTACATACATTTTGAGTTTCCGGTACCTTAGTTAAAGATTCCCTTATCCTTCTTGGCAGTTTAAGAAGCCGATGTGGGACGTGTTAACGGGCCGGAAAGACGGACGGGTTTCGCGTATATCCGACGTCAACGGCAACCTACCTTCACCATTCTCAGATTTCCGAACACTTATGAATATCTTCTCAAATAAAAACCTAGATATCAATGATCTTGTTGCATTATCAGGTAACTAGATAAGTTGAAATACCTCACTAATCTTGGTTCTATGTTTCCACAAAACCCTAACAATTTACACCACAAAATGAATAATGCAGGAGCACACACCATCGGAGTTGCCCACTGCGGCGCCTTCTCCCGGCGGCTCCACAACTTCACCGGCGCAGGCGACGCCGACCCATC
This sequence comes from Lantana camara, assembly GCA_037501455.1. NCBI lineage: Eukaryota > Viridiplantae > Streptophyta > Magnoliopsida > Lamiales > Verbenaceae > Lantana > Lantana camara. The sequence goes on from CM074857.1 coordinate 124,442,243, forward strand.
CCTCGACCCCGACTACGTCGCATTCTTGAAAACACAATGCCCCAATCCGGCCAACGCCTCCACCGTCGTCGGCATGGACCCGAACAGCACTCTCTCCTTCGACAGCCACTACTTCACTGCCTTGAACCACAAACAAGGCCTTTTCCAATCCGACGCCGCCCTCCTGACCAACGCCACCTCCGCCACCATCGCGAAACAGTTCGAGTCGCCGCAAAAGTTTTTCCGGCAATTCGCGAAATCCATGGTGAAGATGGGAGCGATTGAGGTGCTGGTTGGAGATGCAGGGGAGATCAGAAAGAATTGTCGTGTGGTTAATTAACTAATCCAGTCACATGATTATATGTATACCAAAGTTGCTACAAAAATAAGATATAATTCATAGTATGATTTAGGTTATTAGCCACTTTGGTCTGTTCTTCATTTTTAATGTATTGTCTTTCTATTGTATTCTATAAATTTATACAAATTAAGTATGATTGTTATATAATAATCAAGTATATTTGTGTTAACATATAATTGTTTATGGCCTCGTTTTTTATTTCATGTTAATCATAGTGAAACTTGCATGGGCGCAATTTTTTGTATTTTATTTTCTATATATTCTCTCATTTTTTTTAATCACCTTTCTTAATAAGATCATTTCTCTCATTTTCTATCGAGCACGGGGAGTTACTGTAATATTGAAATTTTGTCAAAATTGTTTTTACAATAAAAATAAAATTATGGGGACCTTAATTAGTGTTATTTATAATACATAGAGGATTAATTTGTAATTACATCAAATTTGAAGAATAGTATATATATTCTTTGTTCATATTTAATTTGTAATACTAGTAACCTCGGCACACTGTTCTCGCGAGCATAAATAACTTTAATATAATTATGTACAGAAAATATATATAGCAAGTTATGTATTTTATTGACTATTAAAAAATAAATCTCCTTATTAACATACGATTGATATATATATATATATATATATATATATATATATATATATATATTTTAAAGGTTATGCTCCAAACAATCTTATGTGTTAATGGACAAATGTTCGGAAGTTACGAAAAAACGATGTTATATATGCAGTGCATTTAAATATTTAGTGAGTGATCAATCATATAATAGATGAAATACTCTCAACATAAAAATATAGATTATGATTATACGAATTTGACCGAATCAGTTCCGAAATAGACTCCAATCCCATGAATTTGAAGTTTATGCCCTTTTACGTGTGTTCCCCACATTCCATGATCACTTTGCTTTATCCTTTTTTCTTGGATCTTCTCCTCATTAATTCATTTATACAATATTATAATCTTATGGATCAAAGAAAAAAAAAATGTATGCAAGTAACAGAAACGTTTTATCATAGTCAAACAATTACGGATCTTCTGCGATCTATGTAACTATATATATAAGTCAATTATTGCATATCATTGATGTATATGTAATTTTTTAATCTTCTTTTTCTAATGGGATCCAAGAGGGTTAATATTTGTGACTATTAATGTTGAGATATGTATGCATCAACTAAGAGACTGATTAAGTAACCAACAAATGTATTAATTGATCATATTACAAAATGAAATCATATTACAAATATGTATGACCAAGGTTGTAGGAATCAATTTATGCTTTATCTCTATATATTAAGTTGTTTACGAAACAACTTTAAATTTTATAATTAGTTGTCTCGAATTATAAGATGCCTACTAGAATTACATTGCAAGCAAAAAGCTAGGAGTTGAATAACCAACCAATAAGTCTAATTTATAAGTAACTTAGGATGACAAGCCTAATTATATTATTGCTCTAAAACTAGCATTTCAATAAGTTATACACCATTGCTTCATGGGAAAATAAACATAAAATAAGGAGATATGTTATGTATATACATTAGCAAGTTGACATTTTTTGATTCAATTATTAACCCCTAGTACTTCTACCTTTGTGCCACTCAAATTGCACATTTAATTGTTGAATGCTTGGTTGGTTACTAATTTGTGACAATTATCATTACTATTTCCAACTCTAATTTGTTCCCATCTTTTTAAGTTTTAATTAGATTGAGCATTTATGTGATACCACCAAAGATCTTATCAATAAATTTGAACTTTCAACCAAAAATAATGCCCAGACAAAACTTTCAATTCGTCAGAAAATGAGTTTGGCTGCTAATTTCGATTGATGTTTTACTCTTAGAAAAGAGGCGTTGCCTCAATTGGTTGAAAAATCCCCTTTCTATTTCTCCTGTCCGATATTTATAATAGTTGGTCTATTCTTAAGTTAAGTGTAACCCTAATATAAGGGTGTGAAACTGTGAATTATTTGAGCTTTTAAAGTGATCAATTGATACAAGTTTGGACGTTGGGTTTGGATTAAGGTTAAATATTAATAATTCATGCTCAATTAATCTGAAACTGAACTTCTATATTACTCATTGCCCACAAGCCGAACAACTTCCGAGAGAAATTACGTGGGCAAAAGAACGTGTCGACTATGGCTCCACAATTTCACCGGCATAGGCGACGCTGACCCAACGCTCAACCCCAACTAAATTGCATTTTTAAATACAAAGTGTCCAATTCTAGTTCAACTCGCCATTATTATCGACATTTATAATCAGTTAAGTTTGATCGAGTTTAAATCTTATTAACGTAATTATTGATCTAATAAGGAAGTCCACTAATTACCTATCCATATTTAAATATTATTTTCCAAAAGGATGATCAATGTTGCTAACCGTACCGATATCAAAAGCACTACTTGCTATGTAAAGCCCCAATCGGGAAATCAGAAACATTTCCATTCACACTTCACTCCTAATTCAATTTCTAGGGTTTTTCCATGGCGAATAGCAAAAGGATTGAAGCCATCGACGACCAATTGCAGCTTCCCGAAGCTATTATGCAGCGCATACAATCTTTCCTTGGCGGGAGAGAAGCTGCTTCGACGGCTTTGCTCTCGAAATCATGGTACAATTCTTGGTTGACTCGCCCAGCTCTCGATTTCGACGAACGCTATTTCGAGAATCAGAATTTGGATGACCGGTTCTTGAATTTCGTGAAGACCAGCATGGAAAGGTACAATCAATTGAACTTGAATATTGAGAGTTTCAAGCTCTGGATGAATGTCAGCGATATCGATTCATCTTCGTTTGCTACTGAATTGATTGTAAAAGCTGTGAAAATGGGTGCTAGTGTTATTAATCTCGAGTTTAATCCGCCGATTTTGGAGTACCTTTTGCCGAAAGAATTGTTTGGTGCCGAGTCTTTGGTTGGATTATCTGTAGTTGGGTGTAAGATATTGGGTGGGGAGGTTAATTGTTCGAGACTTCGATCACTTAATCTAAGTAGGGTTTTTGTTGAAAATGACATGATTAGCGAAATAATGTCGAAATGCCCCTTGATTGAGAATTTGTTCTTTGCTGATTGTGAGGGTTTGGGAAAAGTTGATGTGACCAAATTGTCTAAGCTCAAGAAGTTTAGTGCTATAAGACATTTGGTTAATCCGGTTGTGTTCAAGGTCCCCTTGATCGAGTTTGAAGAGGAAAGTGTTGGATCAGTTGTTGAGAACCCAATCAATGTGGGTGCATTTAGTAAATTGAATTGCTTGTTGTTGGAAAGAGTGAGGATCGATAGTATGTTGTTCCACGATTTCTCTAGTAAGTTTCCTTGTGTTGAGGATTTGACAGTTCGTTATTGCAAAGGGTGTGTGAAATTTGACATTTCGAGTCAGTGCCTTAAGTACATAAGTTTGGCCCATACGAAGCTCCTGAAAATCCAACTTGATGTCCCAAATATCCATAGATTTAAATTTTCAGGGTCGATCATCCCTTACCTGTCTTTTCATACAGCTTCAGGAGAATGGGAGTCTGATATTGCCCTTATTTGCTGGAGCTATCTTAATGTCTCATGGTTCGTTAAGCTGAAAAAGTTCCTGACAAGATTGAGTTCATCCAAGATTAATCTTGGTATTGATTTGCATAGAGAAAAGGGCATCATTTTCTTGTCAGAGATTGAAGATTCCCCTAAGCCAGTAGTGGAGAATTTGATATTAAAGGTTCATTCTCCATCATTGGTTTGCTCCGAGTTATTGGATGGTATATTTTGGAGTTTTCGACCTAAGATCATAAAACAATGTTTGATACCCGCACCGTACATAGAAAACACTGAAATCATGCAGCCACAGCACTGGAAAGCAAGCAATGCATTGCTGCAGCTGTTATGCCTGAAGCTCATGGACTTAGAAAAAAATCCCAATCATGGAAATTCCACCGAGGTCAAGAAAGTGAGTGCCGTATTCTTTGAAGACAGAGTTAAGGAATGGCTGCCTCTACAGTGGAAAACTTTGTTGGACACCTTTGAAACTCCAGAAAAAGAAGTACAAATCCGCTTCCATTTGAGTTGGGGCCTACCTGAAGATGCTGGACCTTCATGTGGTCAGACTACCTAGCTTGTTCGTTTCTTGGATTCTTTTCTTTCTGGTTCACTGCTGCATAAAGCCAATACTATTGTTTATCGGTTAGCGTGCATCTATCGTGTGCACAATTTCCTTCATCTTGTTACATTTTTTAGTGCTTTTTGTGGAACGCTGGAGGGAGCAATTGAACTTGCAGAAACCAATGGCAAATTTGTATGTTCACTGTATTGGGTTGAGTTAAATAGCTTGTAGTTAAAGGGTCCATATAGTTATTGTAGTTGAATGGATCTGGTCTTTTGTATTTTCCTGAATCAGGATTGTATATAGAAGAAATATGTTTTTTTTTTATTTTTTTTTATGTTCACTGTATTGGGTTGAGTTAAATAGCCTGTAGTTAAAGGGTCCATATAGTTATTGTAGTTGAATGGATCTGGTCTTTTGTATTTTCCTGAATCAGGATCGTATATAGAAGAAATATGTTTTTTTTTTTTTTGTTTGTTTGTTTGTAATATGCATGTATATCCTTTTCTAATGGTTTTTATACATGTCCTAGTTGAGAAATATTGGTAAAAAAACCCTGGGAATTTATGGGTTGCAAAAAATACCATGAAAAATTACAAGCAACATCATGTTCAAAGTGTTTTTTTTGTAATTTTTCAAGAATGAAGCTTTTCTTTCCTAGTTGGATTAAACATGATCAAGGATTATTCTTAATTATCTCTAAGATATATCTCTCAACCCTGTATATTTTGATGAAAAGTAAATGTTCAGAGGAAAATGATTTCAAGAATGGAGCATTCTTCTCCAAGTAATTGCAGAAAATCTTGAATCTCACTCAAATTTTTATCAGTTATATATAACCAACAAGGGAGGCCGTCAATCCTTCCAGTTAGTAGATCTGCAATTTGAGATTATACAGGAAAAAAAAAAAAGAAAAATAAAAGTACAGAGCTCAAATCTATAAGACTAGAGTTTACAGTTGCTAACAAAAGCCTAGTTTTTCAGACTATATATATCATTTGTACAATTCTTACATCTAGGACATAACCTCCAGAGCCTCCCTAGATCTCCCAAGCATATTAAAAACTGTAGCGGCAATATGAGAAGGCGTCAAGCCAGCTTCCATAAGCTGATCGACCGGGGCTCCGTGGTCGATATATCGATCAGGAAGTACCAACGGCCTCCACTGCACATATTATCTCAGTTTAGCCAAAGTATTTTCCCCTTTTTGTAAATATTTTTAACAACAAAAGAAAATTCTATAATTCAAGATTTGTACCTTCAGATTGCCATCAAGAAGTCCATCAAGGGCCATAAACTGGACTACATGAGATCCAAAACCACCGATTGAGCCTTCTTCGATGGTGATCAAGATTTCGTGAGATTTGGCCAAGCTGCGTATAAGAGCATGATCCAACGGCTTGCAGAAGCGAGCATCAGCAACCGTTACATGTAGGCCGTGGGGTTCTATCAATGCAGCTGCAGCCAAACAGCTCTGAACTGCTGATCCGTAACCTAAGAGAGCCACTCTCTCCCCTTCAATCAATATACGCCCCTTTCCAACCTGAGAAAGTACCAAGATTCGACACTTATTCGGTGGCGTACAACCACAGATTTTTATGCATGGGATGAAATAGGATCTTCCGTAATAAATAATGTGAAAATTTATCATCATGCGACATAATTTTGATATTTTATAAATTTATCATCATGGGTTATACCCTGCCCCCTAACTCATTGTCTATCACACTACCAGAGTGCACGAGGGTCTAGTAGGACCAAGAACTTTAATATCAGGGATGAGATTGGAGTTTCACAAATGCAACTGGCAAATTCAATTCTTTACGGGCTTGAAATTTAACTTCCAACAAAAGAAATGCATAGAAAATACCTCGAGGGGAGTCCCTTTGTTTCCTGGTGGCAATGCTAGGCCTATACCATTGCCTCTCGGATACCGGAAACAGCTCGGCCTATCATCTATAGCAGCAGCAGTTGCAACCATGTGAAATAGTTCAACCTCATCTGAAGGAGCCATCACAACCATATTGGGAAGACATGCCATGAAAGCAACATCAAAAGCACCACAATGAGTGGGCCCGTCTGCTCCAACTAAGCCGGCTCTATCCATGGCAAACCTCACCGGCAGCTTCTGCAAATCCACATCGTGCACTACCTGGAAACGGACCAAGATTAATTTAGAGGATGAAATTATGAAATATGGAGGATTCCATCACTTGTGGTGAGTAAGATTTTAATTTTAAGTATACGTAAGTGTAATGCCCCAAATGAGAAGGATTTGGCTGCGTTTGCACAATTGTATGCATGTGCGGAATGGACATAACGACCTCCTTCAAGTCTATATATAATGCAGTACTATATATGTGGGGAAATTTACATCCAACACCGCAAAGGTTTGGTGCAATTACAAATTAGTCCTTTTGTTTCACACCAGAATGCTATGAGGTTTCATTTTTTATATAAAACAAATGGGATACGTGGAAAGACCGAGATATCCCTTGTGGGCAAAATCTAGACTACATAAAAGCTGGAAATGGATATTGGCTTGCCTGATCATAGCCCCTTTGCAAGAAAGAGGAATAGATTGCGCAAAAAGGTTTGATGCCTTCACAAGCCAAACCAGCAGCAAAGGTAACAGCATGTTGTTCTGCTATCCCAACATCGAAGCACCTATTAGGGAAACGGCGTTGGAAGAGATTCAAACCGGTCCCACCTCCCATTGCAGCATGGATTGCAACAATATCCTTGTCTGCTTCGGCTTCTGAAATCAGAGCCTCTGCAAAGTAGGTGGTGTAAGACTGTGTAGGAGCACTCGATTTTAACTGCTTTCCAGTTGCTGGATCAAATTTGGTCACCCCTGAAATGATCAACCTAATAATCAATCCCACTTTCATTATATAACTCCAATGATTCAAGCTATTTATTACATTTACATCCCTTAGAGATTCATATATATTATAATCTTAGAGGGCATACATGTAATTGACCCGCTGTGTTTTATTTTGTTTTCTTTTGGGGATTTTGAAATTTTGACTTTGAGAACAATACATATTAATAAAGTACCATGGTATTTATCTGCAGCCTTTTCAGCATATGGATATCCCCTGCCTTTCTCAGTCACGACATGGATCAAAACCGGACCAGTTATTTTAGTATTCTTAACTTCTTTAAGAATTGCTGTAAGATCATCAAGGTTGTGACCATCAACCGGACCAATGTAATAAAGTCCTAGCTCTTCAAAGAGTGAAGATCCAGAACCACTAATCAGCCCACGAGCATATTCATCTACTTTTGCTGCAAGCTCGTGCATAGGCCCTCCAATTTGCCTTGTAACTCCCTGAAACAACATTTCAACACTGTAAATCAAAGATGCCCAACAAATTCTATAGAATATATATATATACACAATTATTTTCTCGACTTTAAATGTTAACCTTGGCAACTTCTCTGAGTTCTCTTAGTTCCCTGCTGGACTGCAGCCTGCTCAAAGCACTACTCAGGGCTCCGACGGGAGGGATCGGGCCATCTAAATTGGCAGTGGGTAAAGAAACTTGCTTATTGTCGTTGAGAATAACAATCATATCAGAATCCAAGTAACCAGCATTGTTCATTGCTTCATATGCCTGGCCAGCCGTCATAGCTCCGTCACCTATCACAGCCACAACATTGTTCTTTCTTCCTTTTAGATCCCTTCCCACAGCCATTCCTGCTCAACCAATAAATTCAAGGTTCAAAACACAGAAACAAATAATAAACTTTACGGGCAAGTACACTGGCATACCCTAAGGTTTAGCATAATAGCACATTTTTTTCCCTGAGTTTGAGAAATTATAAAACTTCCCCTGAGATACCATAAGCTTCGATCTAACACATGCTATTAAAGGCATGAATTTAAAGTCAAATAATGACTCGTAAGTACCAAAGGAAAAAATTAAACGATCTAGATGTAACTTAAATTCCGTGACATGGGAAGTTTTCATAATTTCTCAAACCTTAGGGGAAGTTTGTGTAATTAGGCCAAACTTTAGGGTATGTCGGTGTAATTACCCCTACTTTATAAAGTATAAATGCCCTCGAGCGCAAACGTCATAGCATTTTTTAAATAGTATAGGAGTTTCCCCTTATAACATTATGGGCATCTTCCTAAGAAGGAAACTCAAGATTGTACCTAGTCCAGCAGAGATGGTTGTTGAACTGTGACCAGCACCAAAGCAATCATAATCACTCTCAGACCGCTTAGTAAAACCGGAAAGACCGCCTGTTTGTCTTAAAGTCGGCATCTTGTCTCTCCTTCCAGTCAAAATTTTATGTGGATAAGCCTGATGAATAAACAACCAACCGATGAATATAGCAATCGAATCCTCATAATATACTATAAAATCAGCTATTACATAAACCAGTGACGGAGCCGGTGGGCCCCGCCCACGACCTACATAGCACGATCGTTCATGTGGTCGCAAAAGGCTGTCGCCACCGACCCTAACCACCCACCTCAAGATAAAGATGCCTTAGCCCTTAAGTATTTTTAAAGATCCAATCTTAAATATTTTTCTATAGATATTTTTTAACTTTTTAAAGCTTCATCTCCTGATATAGAAGAAAAGAGCCATCACCTGGTGGCCAACATCCCAAAGTATTTTATCTTGAGGAGCATTAAAAACATAGTGAAGAGCAACAGTTAGCTCGATAACGCCGAGGCTCGAACCAAGATGACCCCCGGTCTTCGAGACATTGAAAATAACATCAGATCGCAGTTCATCAGCAAGTTGTTTCAGTTCCTACTTGAAACAATCAGCATTTTAGGATCAGTAAATCAAGATACAATTTTACCAATACCCAAATGTTTCTTCAAGTTTCCGAATACGCGTCGCACCTTTGTAGATAGATTTTTCATGTGAATTGGATAGTTGATAGTGTCCAAAAGAGGCGTTGGAGGCTTCTGTGAGAAATACTCTCCTCTTTCTGATAATGAAGCACACACTCCAGTCGGTCTTTTCTTTACCTTCAAATTTTACCAATACATTACAAAACAAACATTTCAATCAGTTGGTCCAATCCTAAACCTACTGCTGAGGATAAGTGCAACTCAGGCTTTTTCAGCATACATCCAAACCAAAAATAATACAAACAAAGTTACAAAAGTATGCCGGCATTTACCAATCAAAGAATCAAGAAAGCAAGAATTCAGAATCATTAAATAAATAATATGTGCAAAACGATAATCTAGTAAACTCAGAGCATTTTCAAACAAGATTAGCCACATGGTTACCCTCGAAACTACCGAAAAGTGAAAGATACTGATCATGCCTCCATGTTTTCAAATAATTAACAGATTTCGAACCTGATTACTTTTGCAGAAAACGTGAGGATGCAGATCCAATCCGTGTAGCCACTGAGAGCTTAAAGTGGTTTGTTTTTGAACCTCAGCAGCCACTGCTCCTTTGCTCAAATTCCCAGGAAAGGCAAATGTGCAGAGAGCCATCTCTCTCCCCTCTCTCTCTCTCTTTAAAAAAAAAAAACACAAATTGAAGATCCACAGATTTTCCAAAAGGTATCCTTCTTTCCTCAAAAAGATTTCAACTTTACTCTGTGTGCATGTAGAAATGGTGCTTGATTTTCCTCTCTCTCTCCCTCTCTCTCTGTATAAGTTTGAAATGGGCTCTGTATAAGTGAACTCTCAAGACAAAAAGGCCGAGTAAAATGTGAAAACGATGAGAAACAAGAAGATTATAAAGAGTTGGAATAAATGCAAGGATTCTTAGTGGTATGGTTTCTCTCTTAAAAGTGAAAAAAATGCTTTCTTTATAGAGCAATTACAGTGGACAGCCACTATTGGTATCTCTCTGTAAGAGTAATATATACAGTGTCGAGAGAGAGAGAGAGAGAGGCCCGGTATGGGATTGACGCTATGTAAGAGAGAGACAGTGGAGAGACGCGCTGTGATTGGACCACGTCAGCGGAAATCACAAACGGATAGCTGTCTGATAATGTATCTATCTTCTCCATTGGTGAAGGAAAAGAGAAGAGAACAAGAATTGGGATTTAGGGTGTCAATTTCTAATTACAAAACAATTTTATGCTCACAATTACAATGGTTAAAGTGAAAATAAGAAGGGAATAATTCTAGTGAAATGTAGAAGGAAATGTTGTATTTCCAATGCTTTGTTTTATCTTAAATATGAGAAAAATAATATCGACGTATCACGAGAAAAATCCAACCGACTTCTTAAGTATGATGGATTATAGGAAAAGATAAGACGGAAAGATCATCATTTATACTATTATATAAAAATCGAAGTGTAACTAACTTGAGAAAGATCATTATCTATATTATTATATAAAAATCTTGAGGTCATTATCTATACTATTATATAAAAATCTTGAGGTATAACCGACTGTGAAAAAGATTATAATCTATATTATTATATAAAATTTGTGGGGTATAAGTGATTGATTATTGGGGAAATTTTTTAAAATTCCCCATGGGTTTGAAAACTTCCTTTTAGCTCCGCATTTTCAAATACATCATTTGGGTTTTAGATACGCAGTTCTGAGATTTAGATACGCGATTCTGGGATTTAGATACGTGATTTTTTCCTTGTATTTCAAATACATCATTTGGGGTTTTAGATACGCGATTCTTAAGTTTTAATACATCATTTTTTAAATGGGGAGTTAAAAGGAATTAGACTTATCATTTGGGGAGTTTTCGGGAATTCCCCGTTGATTATTATCTATACTATTATATAAAATTCCTAAGTATGACCGACTCGGGGAAAAGATAAGATTATCTAAAAACTTTATGGTTGGACTCTTTATTTTTTTGACCCTTAGACTCTTGAATTTTTTTTATATCAAAATAATTGTTTAATCTCTTGAGAGGTATTTTATCTCTTTTAACTTTTTCTTTTTTCCTTTCACACCACTTTAATTTTTTTTATTAATTTTTTTTATATTTTTAAATTTTTATTTTAATTATTATTTTGAGTAATATGACATTATCAAATTTATTTATTATAATCTTATAATTATATTAAAAATCATTGTAACATATATATTTATATAAATTTTTTAATTTTAACTTATTTAAATAATAATATAGAGCACACATCAAGTGTGCGGAATTGTTAGTAATTGATAAATAAAAAAAACACTGATAAGATATTATTTATAGTTTGTCAGGTTTTCTTTTGTAGCAGTTGTTTAATTTTTAAAATAATTTTTGTAATTTTTCAATTATGAGAATTTTTTTTTCCTAATTGAATAAACTTAAAGATATTCATAATTAATATCCAGAGAGAGAAAGAGACTAAATATAGTGTTCATTTATTGTATTTTTCCTCCTATGCTTTTTGGTATTTTATACTTTTGGCAGATTTTTTAAATATCTTTTATCCGACATGAGAGTTCAACTACATTGCATTGCTAGAATCCATGTTGTATATTTGAAAGAGCTTGATCTCCTTGCTTCTCTCATGTACACGGCGAGCCCCTTTTCTCCTCAACCCACAGAGACAGAATGTAGGATTGGTGCCAACATTTCATCACGGAAAAAGAACTCACTAAGCCGGGATCACTAACTAATACTAATCTAATGGAATAGAAAAGACACGAGAAGAATTTAATATCTGATTTACTAAATAACATCATTTACTATTAATGTACAATGTATTAATCATGCTATAATAATATTATAAAACATTAATTAAAAAGTTATTTCCACATTAATTACATGTGTCCCGTATGGATAATTCAAAATCCAATTTCATATCATTGACTAATAAACTCATTTAGATTTTAATATTACAAATACCCCCATAAAATATCATTTATCATAAATAATAAACAAGGCGTACCACGACATATTCATGCATGGTATATTATTTTCTACGTTTTTTGTTATTATAGTTAATAATGGTTCAATTATACAAGAAAAAGTATATAAAATTATAGCTTATTCTGCTTCTTGTTTGATTAATTATTATACTATATGATAGTTTGTATATCAATAACAGTCATGTTAATTGTGGATGTAATTTAAAATTAAATAGTTGACCTAGAAAAATATAAAGAAAATGAAGAATATGGCCGAGTCGTGCAAAAATATTTGTTGGTTTTTATTATAAAAAAAAAAAAAAAGAAGATTCTCGAATTCAATATTTGATCTTTTACTTATTTTTTTTTTACAATATGTTAAATGATCCTATAGTTATTATCGAGAATCCAACCTTATATATTAAATTGAATTGTCCAAATATAAATAATGCATCAAGATCTAGCAATTTAAAAAAATGTTCCGATCAAAATGCTCAACGGAGCGAAAATAACAATACAAGAGATGGACAAACTTAAAGTAAACATCCCTAGCACACACCAAACTACTCGAAGCAATAGTTGACTAATAACGATGCCTAACCTTTGAGCACTAAAAAAGATCGTTAATTATTCTCATGAATTAACCTAAGTATACATCTTTCCCTTCTCAAAAGTAAATCAGAGTAAATATATGAGAATTATTATTCAATTGATTAATATCATAACCACATTAATATTTCCAAATAACATATATTCATGACGTAATTATATTATAATAGGTGGAGCTATATCCGGAGAAGCGAGGGTGTTCATACACCACCCTTAACCTTTTGTCGTATTTAGATTTTTTTAATTAATTTCACAATATTTAGCTTTCGATTTCTTTCCTCATAATTCTAGCTACGTCCCTGGGTGGTGTTTTGCTTTAAAACCTCTCCAATAATCACTTTTTCCCTAATGTTTGCAATTAAAAATTATTTATTTCCGCGTTTTCGAACTATAAACAATGGCTCAATTGTACAAGAAAACAATATACAAATCTAGCCAAACTCTTTTGATGTTCCATTAATTATCATGATATTCATTTTTAATTACCACTAACCAGCATCATAACCATGGCAAATTAAAAATTAAACTATTTGACCTAAAGTCAACATATAAAATAAAATAAAAAAAGAAGAAGAAAGTAATTGGCTCTCAATTTACATTCGTGGCACGAAATCCGTCACAAGTAGTGGCCATGGCTTGAGAATAGAATTGTGCCAATATAGTACCATTCAACAACACATGAACCAATGGTATTTCGTCAAGTCATCGTTATAAGTGCGATCATGTCATAATCATTGATAAACACTATATATATATATATAGTGCTACCAATTAAATTTGCAAGAGAAGCACTACAGTTTGTTGTTATATATGATACTGTAGAAAGAAAGGGTGTCAATGTAATTCTTGCAAACTTTTATGAGACACTTGTAATACATATTAATGTAAGCAGACTTTAGTATGTTGGCAAGTCATTTGATGGGATTTTTGACCCCAAAAAGAAGAATTTAATGGGTTTTTTTTGTAATATGTATAGGTGTTTTCTGTAATAGAGGCCATGGTTGGAAGGGAAAAACTGTATATTTCGTATATCTCCAAGTACAGAATACATACAGGTAAATATACACACCCAACTAGACTAAAAAAGGAAACAGAATATTTACATCCCTAATTACATCACTAATTACGGGATTACCAAAATCCCCTTAGTCAACACTCCCCCTCAAGTTGTACCGTCGGATCTTCGATGTGCAACTTGCCCAAAACTTCTTCGAAAATCCTACCATTCACGACCTTTGTTAAAATATCAGCGAGTTGGTCCTCTGACCTTACAAACGGCAACTTAATGATCCCTTCTTCAATCTTTTCCTTAATGAAGTGTCTATCAACTTCCACATGCTTCGTGCGATCATGTTGTACTGGGTTCTCAGATATGCTAATCGCTACCCGATTGTCGCACATCAACTTACAGACTTCTTTAGTGGGAAGCCCTATCTCTGCCAATAACTTCCTCTGCCATAAAACCTCAGCCACTCCTCGAGCAATCCCTCTGAACTCTGCCTCAGCACTCGAGAGGGCTACCACTTTCTGTTTCTTACTTCTCCATGTCACTATATTTCCTCCTACAAGGGTAAATTACCCTGAAGTCGACCTTCTGTCCCCTGGGCTTCCTGCCCAATCTGCATCGGTGTAAGCCTCGATCCTGAGATAACCATTATTCTGGAAGACCACCCCTCTTCCCGGACAACCTTTCAAGTATCGACACACCCTGATTGTTGCATCCATATGCTCTTTCTGAGGTTGGTGCATAAACTGACTCAATACTCCGACTGCATAAGCTATATCCGGTCGGGTATGGGACAAGTATATCAGTTTCCCCACCAGATGCTGATATTGTAATTTATTTGTCCCTTCTGCTTCTTCCACAATTCTTAGCCCGTGGTTGACTGCCATCGGAGTGTCTGCTGGTCGGCACTCTAACAGCCCTGTCTCTGCTAAAAGATCAAGCACGAACTTCCTTTGCGAAATATATATACCCTTCTTTGACCTCAGTACCTCTATCCCAAGGAAGTATTTCAATTGTCCCAAAGTCTTTCATTTCGAATTCCTTGAACAGATTCCCTCTCAACCGAACAATTTCCTCTGCGTCATCCCTTGTGATGATCATATTATCTACATAAATAATGAGACAAGTAACTCGTCCATCTCTTCTCTTGACAAAGAGTGTATGATCCGAATTACTCTGATGATACCCATATTTCTTCATTGCTGCTGAGAACCTCCCAAACCATGCCCGGGGAGACTGTTTTAACCCATACAAGGCCTTCTTCAATCTACACACCTCCTTATCCCCAAAATCCTGAGTGAATCCCGGAAGGGGTTCCATTTATACCTCTTCCTGAAGGTCTCCATGCAAGAACGCATTCTTGACATCGAACTGGTGTAGTTCCCAATTTCGGTTGGCCGCGATGGTATCGATCTTTGCTACTGGGGAGAATGTCTCAGAATAATCGATGCCATATGTCTGTGTATACCCTTTTGCTACTAACCGTGCCTTGTACCGCTCAGTGCTTCCATCTGCTCGGTGTTTTACTGTATACACCCATCTGCACCCTACCACTTTTTTTCCTGGGGGCAGTACACACTTCTCCCAAGTACCACTTTTCTCCAGAGCCTCCATTTCTACTTTCATTGCTTGGACCCATTTCCTCTCAGTAAGTGCTTCTTCTACTTTATTCGGGACTTTATCAGAGTATATGGCTGCCGTGTATGCCCGTGCCGGCGTGGCTAAGCAGCTGAAGGCAACGCCGGCTAGCGGGTATCTCAGGGCTCTCCCTATGTGTTCTGGCTCATATCGCTTGGGTGGAACACCCCTGTTAGCTCTGGGTGGCAGCACATATCCCTCTGTCTCCCCCTGCACATTATTCTCTGGTGTCTCGCTTTCCCCTGCACTGTTAGGATCACAAGAAACAACTGAAGACATAACTGGAGTAGAGCTATTCACTGTTTCACTACTAACCTCAGGATTATTCGCAGGGGTGACGGGTTCTGTGGAGTTAGTGAGGGGCTGTACCACGGGAGATGGTGGCTCGGTGGTTCCGCCTACTTGCTCTGTTGTGACTGTGTCTGGCCAAGAGGGGAGTGGTGCATGTGGAGGTACCCCACTCAGTGGATTCTGCGTACTACTCTCCCCCTGACCACTGAGTGGAGAGGTAAAGAAATACTCGGTCTCAAGGAAATTGCAATCCATGGTGGTGTACATGCGCCTAGTGGGAGGATGATAACACCGATACCCTTTATGCTGAACCCCATACCCCAAAAAAACACATTTGATAGAACAGGGATCAAGTTTAGTTCTTTGGGTTTTGGGAACATGGACAAATACTGAGCAACCGAATACCCTAGGTGGAATAGAAAGGACCGAGGGAACACTGACCTGTTTTGCGAACCAGCTAAGGGGTGTTTCGAGGCTAAGGAACTTGGTGGGAAGACGATTTGCCAAATAGACCGAGGTGGCGCCTGCCTCGGGCCACATATACTTTGGACAGTGTGACTCAATAAGAAGAGACCTAGACATCTCAAGAATCTGCCTATTTTTCCGTTCTGCTACCCCGTTTTGCTGAGGCGTATGGGGACAGGATGTTTGATGTATAAGCCCATTAGTCTGAAAGAATTGTTTCATGGTGGTATTCACATACTCCCCCCCATTATCTGACCTAAGGACCTGAATCTGAGAGTTATACTGAGTTTTAACCAACTGATAGAATTCGACAAATTTATCAGGAACTTCTGACTTATTTCTGAGAAAATAAACCCATGTCATTCTTGAGAAATCATCAATAAAAAGAACAAAGTACTTGAAGTCATGGTTCAAACTAGTGTTCGGGGAGGGACCCCATACATCGGAATGGACTAGAGAAAAAACTTTATTAGTATGAGAACTTGACCCTGAATAAGACTGTTTATGACTTTTTGCAAGAATACATGTCTCACAAGACAGATTATTAGTTCCAGAAAACAACTGAGGAAATAACAACTGAAGATAACCTAAGGATGGATGACCCAAACGACGATGCCACAGCCATTGTTGGCGGTTCACTGTCCCGTGAGCAAGCGCTGCAGTCCCGTGTTGAGCCACCTCATCGACGTAGTACAACCCTCCACTTTCAGTACCACACCCAATCACTTTCCCCGACTGAATATCCTGTAACAAGCAGAAACCGGGAAACATTAGCACGACACAATTCAACTCTTTTGTAACGTGACTAATAGGCAACAATTTACAGGACAAGTTCGGAATATAAAGACAATTCTGTAATTTCAAAGTAGGTGATAGAGTCACAGTTCCGGCCCCAAGGACCGGGGAGATGGCCCCCGTTCGCGTTCAGTATTGAGTCCCTCCTTGGTGTGGTAAGATTCACTAAATCAAAACAATCATAGGTCTTAGTGTCCGTGGCACCACAATCGAAAATCCATCGGGAACACTTTCCTCCAGAGGCACTCAAAGATGACCCAAATGTCCTAGAATCTGAGTTAGGACATATTCTGCATTTTTCTTGATTAGGAGGACCACTCTTATCATATTTAGAAACAATAGGGGCTGAATTGAAATAAGAGGAAGTAGATGAGGTGGAGGGGTAAAGCTGACAATTTCCCTCCCCACATTTTATACCTAAACGAGACCCTATTTTCTCCTTGCCTTCCTGCGACGCAACTGCTAGAGCAAATCCCTCATTTTCTTCTTCTCCAGTTTCGGTCTGTGTCTTCTCGCCGGCGGACTCCCCTCCGTCGGCCAACGCCGCAACTCCACGCAAGAGTCTGGTACTTTCTCACTGCCGTCGACTCCACCACCCTTCCGGCCAGCCTATAAGTTCGAAGCACTCTTCTTTTCGGTGGCCGGTACGTCTGCAATGGCCGCACATGATGTTGGACCTGTCACCGTCGCCGCTCCGGTATGATGAAACCGGAGCTTTCTTCACCGATTCTGACCGGGGCTTGGTGGCGAGTCCCTGTCCTGTTCTCCTTTCAGATCGAGAAGGGTTCTGGGCGAGTACACCCGCTCCAATGCCTGAGGCGGCCACCGCCGATGATGTGCTATTCTCGTCGGAAAGCTCCGGTCCCAAGATGCCGTACCGGACTCCTTCCCGCCGGATCGCCGCATATGCCTTCTCTACAGACGGTAACGGTGTTTCTTTGAGGAGTTCCCTTCTATCGGCATCGAATTTATCGTCGATTCCGCTCAAGAACTGGAAGAGACGGGTCTCTGATCTTAACCGATTGAATGTGGAGATATCGCCCTCACACATCATCGGGTTAGGCTGTCGCACTTCAATTTCCCTCCAGATCCGCTGTATATTGCTGTAATACTGCTTTATCGAGCCTGTGCCTTGCTTGAGATTATTGGCCCGGAGGGTGAGATCATAAATCTGTAAACCATCGCCACCCTGACTGTAGGTGGCGTTAAGTCCGTCCCACAACGCCTTGGCTGAGGGGTACTCGGCGTAATATGTGACGAGCTCAGGCTCCATATTCTCGAGAAGCCATGTGCACACTATGAGGTCGTTCTGTTCCCATCTGGAGAAATCTGGGTGATCCGATGATGGAGGTTTGGGGTTCCCTGTGATATGGCTGAGTTTCCCCCTTCCCCCAATTGCTAACTTCATCAGACGTGCCCAAAGGGTGTAATTGAATTGATTAAGTTTGACATTGATTGATAGGTTCTGTGGTATGTGGCTTTGATGATTTTGTGTTTGGGGTTGCAGGTTTTGGAGAAGGTTGGCTAATTGTATGACTATGGAATCGGGCTGGGATTCCTTCAATCCGTCGGAACGGTTGCTGCTGTTGCTGTCTTCGGCCATGGCCGAGAAAAAGTTTTCTGGTAAGTGATGAGCAAGAAAAACCGATGTTTTTACTGTTCGATCGGGTTCCGCTCTGATACCATGTTTTCTGTAATAGAGGCCATGGTTGGAAGGGAAAAACTGTATATTTCGTATATCTCCAAGTACAGAATACATACAGGTAAATATACACACCCAACTAGACTAAAAAAGGAAACATAATATTTACATCCCTAATTACATCACTAATTACGGGATTACCAAAATCCCCTTAGTCAACAATAGGATATAGTGTCAGCCTATTCATCATAGATATAGCTAAGATGAAACGCGTTGAATGCATATTGTTTCTTTTGACTCGTATAACTATGGAAACGTTATCCGCAAACAAAGTGTTGGAACATTATCAATTTATCATTAAATTACATGGTTAAGTGGGTTATGTTATACACTTATGCTGATTTCTCCAACTAATGTAAGATATTACTTCAATATTTAGTACGACTTCGAGGAAAATTTTAGCCCAAACCAGACTCCGCTAAACCTACTAATTAAAAGATCCAATGTATTACACTCGCCCTTCGTTACACCAATTTGACCGAGTTAGGCTCGAACTAGAATCGTCCATACTTCGAAGTTTTTCAACTTTAGCACTTCTCCTCCTAACCTCTACTTTCATTCCTTTATAGGAAAAGATATTGCAGACACCCCCAAATTCAAGCTATAAACACTAAGATCCATGCATAATTTGTTGGGACCGCGCGCGCCTTCACCTTAACTCTGTGTATCTGAACCAAGCCAAGACCAATTCCCCAATCCTTCAAGGGGATATATCTGTAATTTGCCGAACCCTGCAGGGGAGGTTTGCGTAATTTTTTTGAATTAAACGTGTAGGCTCCAATTGAGAATAATCGATCCAAGCATTTGTCATTCAAAGCCACCAAATCAAGCAACATAAAAGATAATATCATAAACAGCACATCACTTTGCAAAGTTAATCCCAACAAAATCCGCCATTTCAGCCTGGGGGTGTAAATGTAATAACTGCAAAACTTCAGGGGGTTGATGCGTAATTGCTGAAACTGAATCATTACCCCAGTCGCGATGACGGTAATTCCAGCACCTCCCATCCAAACTAAGTCAAAAACCAACTCCAATTTCCAGATATACAAGAACATAGCATGAAGATCAACCAAAGCAAAGCCATCCACCAAAGTGCTCAGTTGGCTTCAATACTTGGATCAAAGTCATCAGAGACTTTTCTATGGGGAAGGGAGAACAAATCTCAAATGGAATCATTGATTTGTTCTCTCAGTCTCTCTGTGTGTCTAAGTTTGAAATGGGCTCTGTATATGTGAACTCTGAAGACAGAAAGGCCGAGTAAAATGTGAAAACGATGAGAAACAAGAAGATTATAAAGAGTTGGAATAAATGCAAGGATTCTTAGTGGTATGATTTCTCTCTTAAAAGTGAAAAAATGCTTTCTTGATAGAGCAATTACAGTGGACAGTACTGGTATCTCTCTGTAAGAGTAATATATGTAGTGGCGAGAGAGAGGGAAAGAGAGAGAGAGAGAGGCCCGGTATGGGATTGACGCTATGTAAGAGAGAGACAGTGGAGAGACGCGCTGTGATTGGACCACGTCAGCAGAAATCACAGACGGATAGCTGTCTGATAATGTATCTATCTTCTCCATTGGTGAAGGAAAAGAGAAGAGAACAAGAATTGGGATTTGGGGTGTCAATTTCTAATTACAAAACAATTTTATGCTCACAATTACAATGGTTAAAGTGAAAATAAGAAGGGAATAATTCTAGTGAAATGTAGAAGGAAATGTTGCATTTCCAATGCTTTGTTTTATCTTAAATATAAAAAAGATAATATCGAGTGACCGACTCATAAAGAAAAAACGTTATGGATACTTATTATATAAAAATCTTTATAAGGGATTGTGAGAAAGATTATCATCTATATTATTATATAAAAATCTTGAGATATAATCGACTGCAAGAAAGATAATTATCTATACTATTATATATAAAAAATCAAAAAGATATAACCGACTGTGAGAAAGATCATCATCTATACAATTACATAAAAATCTTGAGGTATAACCGGTTGATTATCATGTATGACCGACTGCAGGAAAAAATAAGATTATCTAAAAACTTTTTGGTTGGACTCTTTATTTAGTTGGGGCATTCGGTTAAAAGGGACCCCCAAGTCTTTTTTTAGTTATGTAACCCCTAGTTTCAAAAGAATTGGTTATATAACCCTTTGCTTGATTAACTCTTAATTAATTACTCAGCTTAATTAAATAGTTGCCACGTCAGGATTTTGCACTCTTTTTGGCCCCAAAATTTATACAAAATTAGAATCTGGCCCCAAATCACAGTCATCCAATTCTCTCAATTTCTCTCTCCTTCCTGTATGTGCGACGAAAACCCTATTTTTTTGATATTTCTTCTCCGATCGAAGTGCTGTCCAGTGTTCGTTTGATTCTTCAAAAACCCTAAGTATCACCCACCTCTCTCTGATTACATGTACAATGGCAAACAATAACGACAACAATCAAAGGTATTGAAAGGTTTCGGTTCGTTTGAATTTTTTCTGAACCCTATTTTTTGAACTGCGTTTTCACTGAATGAGTGAACTGAGTTTTTTCTGAACCCCATCTATCTGGGTTTAATGCATTACATTCCCTAACCTGTTTTGGACGCCAATATAACGCCAATACATAGTGATCGCGCACTCGATTTTATTAATCGTTTGCGCGATTTCTATAAATCGCTCACGCGATTCATTTGAATTTTTTCTCAAACCTATTTATTGAACTTCGTTCTCACTGAATGATTTAACTGAGTTTTTTCCGAACCCCATCTATCTGGGTTTAATACAGTACATTCCATAGCCTAAATTGGACGCAAATATAACGATAATACAACGTGATCGCGTACTCGATTTTATTAATCGCTTCCCCTATTTCTCATAATCGCTCACGCGATTCTTTAATCGCGCACGCGAATTTGATGAATCGCCCACGCGACTTTATCAATCGACCACGCGATCAAATTTTTTGTTTCTCAGTTTTGTACTGCATGCATGGTTAATTTTTTTTTTTTTATTATTTTAAAGGAACGGCGATTGGGTTATGTCAAAATTTGTTATTGGATTTGCACTTGGAGTGTGGGAAGAAGAAACCACGTGTTTGAATTGGGTTGCAGAGAGCAAGCAAACTTCTGCTATTCTTGTGAGCAATCAGACTACATTCCAAATGTTGATAAGTGATATTATAGAACAATCAGGACTTACTTGCTCCCATGATGATGTGCACGTGAAATATTTTCTTACAAGTGCACCTCCAACCTGTTATCCAACTGAAATAAAGACTGATCACGACCTACAAGTTTATTTTGCCGATATCTTTCCTCAAGGTTGGAGGCCCGTTTTGAAGGTTTCCTTGGATAGGAAGGAGAGTGGAACAGAATCCGAACATGTTGGTACAAGCGGGTTTACTTCTCAGGGTGAAGATCAATACCAGCATCAGTATGAAGACTTCAGTCTCCCTGATATCAACGATCAAGAATTCAATCTTCCCGATAACACCCTTGCTATAAACGAAGAAATGGTAGATCGTTGTAATCCTTCTGAAAATGTGATCGAGGAAGAAGTGCCCGATCAATGTATTAATGAGGAAGCCATTATATGTTATGATAATCCAGAGGCCAGGATTGAAAGTCATACATGAGATGATGGCTCAGGTTTTAATGAGGATGAAGAGTTTGTAAACAAAGAAGATGCCATCATGAAGATCAACCTTGTTGCATGTAAGGGAAGCTTCCAATTACGAACGATAAAATCTACAAAGTCCCTTCTTGTTCTGGGATGTTATTCGCAGGATTGCAAGTGGTGGTTTCGGTGTGTTAAATATGTTAATTCTGACAGATTTATCCTCAGAAAGTATAACCGGATGCACACTTGTGGGTTGGAAGAAGCAAGTACCACTCATCAATAGGCTACCGCAAAATTGATTGGGGACTTAGTGAAGCCATTGTTTTTTGACAAGAAAGGTCCCACACCAGGCGAAATTAAAAAGTACGTCGAAGCTCAATTGGGGGCCAAGGTTAGTTACTGGAAATGTTGGATGGGCAGAATACATGCAAAAAATATTGTCAGGGGATCACCTGAGCATGGATATGCAATTATAGATGCATATCGTTATATGCTAACTGTTAAGAATCAAGGAAGCGTCACTGAATTGGATCTTGCCAACGAAAACAGGTTTCTTCATTTTTTTGTTGCATTCGGACCATGCATACGGGGTTTTACGTACATGCGCAAGGTGTTAGCCGTTGATGGTTGTTTCTTAACCGGTAAATACGATGGTACTCTCCTTTTGGCTACTGCACAAGATAGTGAGAACCATACCTATCTGATTGAATGGGCAGTGGTTGATTCCGAAAATAATGCATCATGGGAGTGGTTTATAAATTTAAAAAAGATAGCACCGGATAGTGATGATCTCTGTATAATATCGGATAGACATGTCTCCATTAAAAATGCGGTTGCTAAGATTTATCCTAAGGCTCATCATGGATTTTGTTCGAAGCACTTATCGGAGAACTTGAGACAACGTTTTAAAAAAAGTGCAATCCTTGAGCCATTTTTTAGGGCAGTTAAAGCATACACCGTCGAAGATTTCGTGGAGCACTACAAAGAGATCGAACGTATTCACAAACGTGCTGCAGAGTACTTGAAGGATGAAGTTGGTTTTGAGTTATGGAGCAGGGTACATTCTAAAACAAACAGGTATGATGTTCTGACTAGCAACATCACCGAGTCTGTTAATTCTAGGATTCGATTTGAAAGGGAGTATCCTATCCCTGCTCTGTTTGAGTCTATCATAAGAATATTGGATGATTGGTTCCACACCCGGAGAACGGACATGATCAACTGCAGTACAGTCCTGGTGCCATCCAAAGAGAAACTTCTCCGGAGTAATCTGGAGAAATCCAAAGGATGCCTTGCACAACAGTTCAATGCTTATGAATTTTCTGTTCGTGGAATTGGAGCAGAGGTTATGGTTGACTTGAACAATATGACGTGCACATGTGGTGTCTTCCAGATGGATAAGATCCCCTGCCCCCATGCATTATCGACGTTAAGGGAGCAAAACCCAATAGGGTTTGGACAAAGGATATATTCCCTATGCTCCCAATTTTACACTGTTGAGTACTATATACTTGCATATTCTGAGATAATTTTTCCTACACCTCCAGAGTTACAGTGGGAATTGCCTGAAGATATAGGTATAAAACAAGTACTGCCACTTCCACTGAAGGTGCGTGTTGGAAGAAAAAGGATGACTAGATTCCGGGCACCTTCTGAGGGAAGAAAAAGGTACAATACCTGTTCAAAGTGTGGAGGAAAAGGTCACAAAAAGACTACATGTGATCAGAATGTCATTTAGATAAATAATTGTGTAATAAATTGTATAATACAACTTTATTTTTTAATTAATCGCGCAGACGATTTAATGAATCTCTTACGCGATTTTATGGATCGCGCACTCGACTTAATCAAGCGCGCGAGCGATTCTTCAGCCAAGTGGCATCTTTCTCTTTTTAGTTAATCGCGCACAAGAAAAAGTCGCAAAAAGACTACATGTGATCAGAATGTCATTTAGATAAATAAATTGTATAATACAACTTTGATTTTTAATTAATCGAGCAGACGATTTAATGAATCTCTTACGCGATTTTATGGATCGCGTACTCGACTTAATCAATCGCGCAAGCGATTCTTCAGCCAAGTGGCATATTTCTCTTTTGTTAATCGCGCACAAGAAAAAGTCACAAAAAGACTACATGTTCATGTTATCAGAATGTCATTTTGATAAATAACAGAATGTCATTTAGATAAATAAATTGTATAATACAGCTTTGATTTTTAATTAATCGCGCAGACGATTTAATGAATCTCTTACGCGATTTTATGGATCGCGTACTCGACTTAATCAATCGCGCAAGCGATTCTTCAGCCAAGTGGCATATTTCTCTTTTGTTAATCGCGCACAAGAAAAAGTCACAAAAAGACTACATGTTCATGTTATTAGAATGTCATTTAGATAAATAACAGAATGTCATTTAGATAAATAAATTGTATAATACAGCTTTGATTTTTAATTAATCGCGCAGACGATTTAATGAATCTCTTACGCGATTTTATGGATCGCGTACTCGACTAAATCAATCGCGCGAGCGATTGTTCAGGCAATTGGGCATATTTCTCTTTTTTTAATTAATCGCGCCCAAGATTTACTGAATCGCTAACTCTTCTTAATTAATCGCGCCCAAGATTCAATTAATATATTATAATATAATAAAATTTGGAATTTAATTCGATATATGACACTTTAAAAAACACTCAGCCTGATCCATTAATTTATTTTTAAAATAATCGGGCTCATGATTTAGTGAATCGCTCACAAGATTTAATGAATCGCGCATGCGATTCTTCAGCCAATGGGGTATTAACATTATGGATATTAACAGATCTATCTGTCTGCCTCCTTAATCACAAAATCTGCCGTATTTGATTGAAATGTTCATGAAAATCGTCATTTCCGTAGGACTTGTTGCCAAACAGTAACAATCAATAGATTTCTTTGTCTGGCCTTGCAATAGATCGTTAGACATTGTAGAAGAACTATGCAATGTGCAATACAAGAGATAGTTTTGAGATGCTTCGTGCAACCTTTGCATAACAATGGAAAGAAACCTTGGAAAATGCAATTGAATCTTTATTATAGATTTATTATAAATCTATAATAAAGATTCAATTGCATTTTCCAAGGTTTCTTTCCATTGTTATGCAAAGGTTGCACGAAGCATCTCAAAACTATCTCTTGTATTGCACATCGCATAGTTCATCTACAACGAGTAAACACTACATGGACCAAATAAAGAAATACCTATTGATTCATACTGTATGGCGGAAATCATACAGCAAACATGATAATTTTCAAGAGCAATTCAAACTAATAGGGCAGACTCTTACAGTTCTGCGAAGGATTGTTGTTCCTTTGGATTGGAGAGGGCGGCGGCGGAAATATTCAACGTAAGAGGATGGAAGATAAAAAAGTGAATTAGGGTTTGGCCAAAGGAAACATAACAATTTTATTTTATATTTGAGTAGGAGGGGCAGTGCGTAAATTTGTGAGTTTGCAAAAGAGCCCCTGGATGATGATAATATTACAAAATATTATAGCCGTTATAATATGGCAGTTATACACTGTTTATATCCTAATTATAGCCGTTGGTGGGGATCACTATATAATTCTTCTGATTATCATTAAGGAATTTAAAGATCATGGCAAGCTCAAATAGCTCAGCTTTTACACGCAAAAGTTCTCTTAGATATAGAAAGGAGAAATGCAGGGATTGCGATCAGTGGGCTACAATCAAGGTGGTCGATAGAGCAGATAATTCCAACAGGGGAAGATTATTTTATTGTTGCAATTTGCATGGCTTTTCTCAATGGTGTAATCCAATAGAAGAGCCACAGAACGATGAAGGCGAAGTCTCAAGCAGGAGGACACCACTCATTCCAGAAGGAAGAGAACAAAATATTGTGAACAAGTTGATAATAATCAATTTGTTATTTTTAGCAGTATTTTTATTGATTTGTATCTTGAAATCCATAATGTAACTTGTCTTAATGATTTGTATTTAGAAATTTAGATTGTAATCATTTAAGTTACTAAATCGCTCAACTAATTTAAGGAATCGACCAAGCGAATCTTCAGTTAAATATGATTTTGGCCACAAAATTTATTAAATTGAATTCTTCCCACAAAACGTGTTAAATCGCGTGGGCGACTTCATGAATCGCCCACGCGATTCTTAAGGTAGTTCGCACTTAATATAGGTTTATATTACTTTGCTAGTCCCCCAGCATGTTTCTTTCGCATTTGATATGAGCCCCATAGTGATTCTTATCTGTGTACTACGATGTATTGCAAACCTTAGTCATAATCCCAAACAAATCCTAACATCATCTTTGATACCATATACAAAACATTGTGATTGGTACATTCAAATCAAGCTTCGCTATAACCAATAATAAAATGATCCCATTACAAATTTGACCCAATTCTCATAAGATGATCTTGATTTTGGCCACAAAACGTGTTAAATCGCGTGGGCGACTTCATGAATCGCCCACGCGATTCTTAAGGTAGTTCACACTTAATATAGGTTTATATTACTTTGCTAGTCCCCCAACATGTTTCTTTCGCATTTGATATGAGCCCCATAGCGATTCTTATCTGTGTACTACGATGTATTGCAAACCTTAGTCATAATCCCAAACAAATCCTAACATCATCTTTGATACCATGTACAAAACATTGTGATTGGTACATTCAAATCAAGCTTCGCTATAACCAATAATAAAATGATCCCATTACAAATTTGACCCAATTCTCATAAGATGATCTTGATTTTGGCCACAAAACGTGTTAAATCGCGTGGGCGACTTCATGAATCGCCCACGCGATTCTTAAGGTAGTTCGCCCTTAATTAATCAAATTCTCTAAAATAATAATTAAAAAAAAAACAAAATTAAACCTCTTGTAATATACATGTCCGATAAGGCGGCAAACATTGTGTACATTATATTAAAATTTTTCATTTTTTGTCTGACAGTTATTTATATTTAATATATATATCACCACAAGAGTCAAACCAATCACATCATTAATTAATTTGATAACAGTTATAAGCAAACTTTTAGCGAGAAAGAGGAGAAAGGTAAAAAGGAAAGTGTAAAGGACTGTTCTTATTCTTCTTCATCTTCCTCACAAGCAAAAAAACTAGGGTTTTCATCCATTTTCTCTCTCCTATATTCAGATTATTATCACATTTTTATGATCAACCAAACAAGATGTCATCAGCGGGAGCAAACCAAAGCCCAGTAAGGGAAGGAGAAGGCACTATTGATCCCATGCAGATATCCCAAGAGGCTGAGTACAACGTAATGGTTCTTTGTTTTTTGTTTTCAACTTTCGTTCTGGACTTGGTACTATATTCTCTTGTTTATATACTGCGTTTTTTGGGTTGTTTATATCGAAAGTATCTATTACTCGCTTAATCGATTGATTGAGTCGCGTACACGATCAAAATGGCGCTTTTTATGTATTTCAAATCTTTTATATTGACAAATGGTATTTTTGATCTGATACATCTCAGGAGTTCAGAGATGATGAACACACCGGAGAAGAAGAAGAAACTGCGGAAGGGCGCTGGTACATACGGGAAAATAGGAGTAAGCGAAGGCATTCGAACAATATGGGTATGATTGGGTTATTTGATGAGGCGGAGGATGATGACGATGAGTTACAGGAAGGGTATGAAGAAGAGGTCACCCGGAGCATTGATTTTTCAAAATTCAACATGCGCCCTTTCTGGGAAAGGTACTTCTTCTCTTCAACTGTGAGGATCACAGTCCGGTCATCATGGGAGCGTCTTTCCCCAGTAAAAGAATTCCTTCAGGAGAACGAAATAAAATTCGGAGGAGTATTTAGAAAATATACCGAAGAGCTGCCTTCTGGTTGGAAGCGGTTTTCAGGCAGCCTCCTTCATTATCTTATGATGTACTCCCTACCCACCAAGAAAGAGAATGAGCTGTGGGTCTTGATAGGACAAAAGCCAGTTAGGTTTGGCTTAAGGGAGTTTGCTCTTGTCACTGGGCTTTATTGTGGAGGAGGTAAGATGCCCGATAGAGCTGATGAGTTGAGTGTTATAAATAATGCCGAGGATTTTCTTAAGAGGATCCTCCGAAATAAATGGAAATCAAAAGTGAAGGACACTGATTTGGAAATTTTATTATTCAATAAAAAGATTGCGGTGGAAGACCGTTTGAAGATAGCCCATGTGCTTTTTGTACAAAACATGTTACTGGGTATTGAAAAGGGGAGAGTTGTAAATAGGGATCATCTTTGTTTTGCAAGTGACTTGGATTTTTTTTATTCATATCCTTGGGGACTAGTGTCATTCAAGGCGACAATGGATTCAATAAAAAAAAGGGAAAAGGATATTGCTAAATGGCTGCCTCCTACAGAATCTGACTCTAAACCGAAGACCTATCATGTTTCAGGTTTTTCATAGGCCTTGCTGGTGATTATGATCATCATATTTCCCTTATTCAGCTTAATTGCTTACCCGAATTTATGAATCGCTCACGCGATTTGTTGAATCGCTCAAGCGACTTGTTTAATCGCTCACGCGATTTAATTGAAACAAAATCTATAATACACCTTTTTTTTTTTTCTGTTTGTTCCTTTTAGCCGCGGGCTTACGAAATGTGCCCAACGATAGCAAGTTCTTATGGATGCGGCCTAGTACATGATGATTCCCACATGTCCAAACTACCACTCCCCAGGATGTTCAGATGGATGCACAGTAGAGGGAACCCAATCGATATTGAAGAATTGCGGCAAAAGTTAAATAACCATGGACCTGAGGTTTGAACAAAATTTATATTATTTTCTTTGCCATGGATCACCGAATACCTTTAACATCTATTATTTTTTGATGTAACAGGATCAGGTACGTCCATTTTTGTTGCCCTCCAGCATTGAAAAGAATATGAGTTACATCAGGGACCTTCATGAACAAACAAGTTCAGAAGAAGAGGATGCACCCATTGATTATCTACATCAATGTTTGAAAGGGTGCACCCTTTTGATCATTGGGGATGAATTGCCCCCTCCAGTCCAAGAAGATGATAATCTCATGAATTCTAACATGGATTGGTTCCCCTCACCAGCACATCCAACTACAGAACCACCTGCCGCAGGAATTGATTGGGGTACCGCACCCCCAACTTCCACAGCACCTGACACATCACCATCACCTGCATCAGCTACTGCAGTGCAAATACCTTTTGAAATTCAACAGTTTATCCAGAAAGCGGAAGCTAATTCTGAATCTTTGAATGCAACTGTTGAGAAAATATGGCTGCATTTGGAGAAGGAGAAAGAAGACCAAGCTGAAGCTCATTCTGAATATGTGAAGGCAACTGTTGAGAAGATATGGCAGCATTTAGAGAAGGAAAAAGAACACCAAGCAGGCCGTAGTGTAATGGTGCAGGAGGTTGAAGGGTCTAAACGTCAAAGACCAAAGAGAAATAAAAGAAGGCCCGCATACCTCCTGTCACCTTATACGCTGCAACTTAAGAGGCTTTGCACAGCTACAGCCAGAGCTAGAGTCAAGGCTAAAGAAGCAACCCCTGCCTTAACGGCTCAGCCCCAACTGCCTTGTCCGCAAACCGCAGAAACCATCTCTCAATCTCACAACAGATGGTTATCCAAGAATACGGACAAATCTGGTTCTAGCTACTTGATAAACTGGGTTCTTAGTGCAGGGACGAAAGACAGAATTCATGGACAAAGTATGGATTTCTACGCGGAATTCTTCCTAACCATCCTCAGAAATGGGAAATGGTTGATATCCGAGGTAAACTTCCTAATAGTTTATGTTAGTCAATACATGTATGATCCATAGTTGATATTTATTGTTTTTATTTTGGTTCACTCGTTGCAGCATGTGGAAGAGTGTTTGGCCAATATAAGGCTTAAACAAAAAAGGTTCCCAGATCAATATGCTCAGGAATGTTTGGTCCTCGATGAGACTTTCTTCCAACATCTTAAAACGAATTATTATCTATCAAGGGGTCTCATTACAGAGGAAGATTCAGTTTGTGTTGGTGAAGATGGCAATCTCGTTATTACAAATAAGCCAGATACTGCTGCCAATGCTCCGAGGGGTGCCAAAGCTGGAGTTAGGGTTGGTGCCAAGAGTGCTAAGGGTGCCAAGGGTGTGAGGCCTGTAAATGAACCCAAAGAAAACATCCGGACTGCCTCGCATTCATTTGATGTGATGCGAAGGATCTGGAATGATCCCATCAAATGGAAGGAAGACACTGTTCTGCCGTATCCAACTGGTTCTCTACCATTTTTGCATGGCCGTGCATGGGAAGGAGCTACAAAATTTTATGGCATTGCCAACTCAGGAAATTCCCATTGGGTGGCCGTCGAGATTTTGCCCCAAGAGGGAGTTATCAAAGTTTACGACAGCGGTGGTGGTTCCCTTGACCACCGGAATTACCAAATTGCTTTGAACCATCTGTGTGTTTTCTTTCCCAAATTGTTAGCCCACACAGGAAAGTTCAGGCAATTAGGTAACAGCCTCAAGCACATGTGGAAGCTGCAACTTGCTCGGTGTCCAAAAAATAAACGAAGGTACATTTAAAATTTACTAACTCTAAAATTTTTAATTATATTTTTATTTAATTTCTATTTTTTTTCAGTGGCGATTGTGGAATCTATTCCTTATATTACATTGAGCTTCTCATGCGTGGGGAACCACTAGATATTCTGGATGACGATAATACCTCTTTTTTAATGTTACGTTTAGCATCCGAAATATTTTTTGGAGTTGATAAATATAATATTTAAGTTACACAGTATGTATTCATAATATTTATGTCCAATTCTTTAATAAATCGCACAAGCGATTTAATGAATCGCGCGAGCGATTCTTCATAAAGAGCTAGTTTTTTATTTGTTTTAAATATTTTTTATTTATTTTAAATATTTATTTGATTTGTTTTTGAATGCATGTAGACCTAATTTCTTTCCTATAAAATTTACAATTCCCTAATAAATCGCGCAAGCGACTTAATTAATCGCGCGAGCGATACTTCATCTAATTCTAGTTATTTATTTTATATAAATCGTATTTATTTATTTTCAGTATTTAATTTAATGCATGTAGCCCTAAATTTTTCCATAAATAGTCCAATTACCACTTCATTCAAGCAAAACAACTAGCCGCTTCTCTTTCTCTTTCGGAGTTGAGCTTGGAGATGAAATATCGAGGATTGGGCTTCATGAATGATCTTAATACAATCCTCGATATTTCATCTTCAAGCTCCACTCCTGTTCTGGCTCAAACGCTACTTCAATCAAATACGGCCCATTAAAGATGTGCAGACGACGTAAACAAATCACCGTTTTGGAGCTTGGAGTTCTAGCGTTTAAGGATTGGGGTTCATGAAGCTCCATAAGTACCTTACTGTTGTATTGACAGTTGTACATTGCTCTTCATAAGCCCAATCCTTAGATGCTCGACTTCAAGCCCCACTCCTGTGGTCTGGGTCAACTTCAAATACGTGATGGTGATGCTGATATAGAATTTATTCAGTTAAATCGAAATATTTATTTTTATTATATAATCACACACGCGATTCTCCAAAAAATTCGAAATATTAATTTTTTTAATTTAATATTTCACTTGATTTGATGAATCGCGCACTAGATTCATCAGCTAACTAGAATTTAATCAGATAAATAGAAATATTTATTTTTATTATTTAATCGCTCACGCGATTTAATCAATCGCACACGCGATTCTGTAAAAAAATCGAAATATTAATTTTTCCTAATTTAATCGCTCACTTGATTTGATTAATCGCGCATGAAATTCTTCAGCTGTATCAAATTATTTATGTTTTAATTGAATCGCGCACTTGATTTGATGAATCGCCCACAGGATTCTTCAGCTAAATAGAATTATTTATTTTCTTTATTTAATCGCGCAAGCGATTTAATGAATCGCACTTGCGATTCATTAATTAATCTCGCGCGCGATTCATTCTTGTTCTAAATATTAGATATTATAACTAATTTGATGTATTTTCATTGGATCGCGGACTCGATTTGGTTAATCGCTCACGCGATTTTTCATCAACATCTAGTCCTTTATTTTATTTAAATATTATTTATTTATTTTATTTATTTAATCACGCAAGCGATTTAATTAATCTCGCGCGCGATTCATTCTTGTTCTAAATATTAGATATTATAAATAATTTGTTGTATTTTCATTGGATCGCGGACTCGATTTGGTTAATCGCTCACGCGATTCTTCATCAATGTCTAGTCCTTTATTTTATTTGAAGAAGGGACATAGATGTCCATTGTCTTCTTCCCGAGTCTGACAGATGTTCTCGATGAGATGCTTGAATTTAATGAAAAGCTGCTTGCACTCTTTCCCGGAATTTTGACCGTCACCTTTACAATGCGACCAGGGGTGCGACTGTTGGTTGGTTAAGGCCCAATCACCTTTATTAGTATCTTCAAGTTTGCTCTGTGCTCAGATTTCTGCAAAATTTTCATCACCTGCAAGAAGCCTCCTTGCTTCTCTCTCTCTCTCTCCCGTATCTCAATCCTTGACAAATAAAGTCATGAATAACCCTCCAAGAAATATTCTGGCATGGGTGGAAGAGTACATGGTTGAACGTCTTCGGATATATGCCGGAGAAAACGAAATCGATCGGCTAGAAGTCTTCGACACAGTGCTAGCTAATGTGTCGCTTGATTTGACTCAGCGATTCAAAACCAGATTCTGGGCACGAGATGTTGTAGCAGCAGTGAAAGGACTGCGGATAAAATTTTACGAATTCCGTAGATTATTGGCGTGTCCTGGAGTTAAATTGGCTGCTAATCGTATTAGTGCCGAAATTGATCCCCTAGAATATTATGATGCGAATACCATTGAGGTAAGTCGAATTCATCAGTGGCATTTTTTTTAATCTTTGTTTGTTCATTTTCAATGTTTAATATTGCATAGGTTATTCAGCGGGATTTCGACGCCAGAGTATTTGGATGCCGTTATTACGACGACCTAAGGTATATCTTCAAAGTGCGGCAGGCACACCTTTTGGAGGGCGAAGAGGAGCACCTCCACGCTTTCCACATAAGTGATAGGGACTCAGACCCCGAGTCCTTTTACGACGTTGTTTACCTTGAGTCCTCTGAGGGGAGTGTTAATTCCATTATCCCTCAATATGATCCGGAGGAGGTTAATCAGTTTCCTCCTCCCCCATAAAATATTTAGTTTGATTGTAATGTATTTTACTCGTTTTGTAATGAAAGCAGACTGAATGTTGTTCTATTTTTATATATCTAGTATGCTGTATTTTACAGTTTTAATGGTTTTACTATTCTTCATTGAATCGCGTGAGCGATTAACCAGAATCGCTCACTCGATTTGATGAATCGCGCACTAGATTCATCAGCTAACTAGAATTTAATCAGATAAATAGAAATATTTATTTTTAATATTTAATCGCTCAGGCGATTAAATAAAGAAAATAAATAAATAATATTTAAATAAAATAAAGGACGAGATGTTGATGAAGAATCGCGTGAGCGATTAATTAAATCGCTTGAGCGATTTATTAGGCCTACATGCATTCAATATTATTCGGTTCGTAGTTTGCAGATGCATTCAACTATATCAAATTTTTAGGGTTTAGGGTAAAAAATAAATCAAATAAATATTTAAAACAAATAAAAAACTAGCTCTATATGATCATTAAATCGCTTGTGCGATTTATTTATTAAATCCCATTATTTATTTATTTATTCCTCAACAACCAACCGTCATAGTATTGAATACATTGTAATTTAATTGAATGCATGTACACCTAATTCTTCCATAAATATTCCAATTATCACTTGTCATCCTCACACCTTACTTCAAGCAAAACCCTAGCCGCTTTCTCTCTCCCCTTCTTTCTTCTTCTTCTTCAATAGAGGCAGACGAACGCGAAAACAAATCACCGTTTTGGAGCTTGGAGTTAGCTTCTAAGGATTGGGGTTCATGTTCTTAATAGTTGTTCATTGCTCATGAAGCCCAGTCCTTAGATGCTCGACTTTAAGCCCTAAAACCTGTGGTTTGGGTCAACTTCAAATACGTGATGGTGATACTGATATGATATGCGAACAAAGGGACAGATCTGGGGGATGTAGCCGAAGAAGAAGAACGGGATAAGAGCGGAAGAGGAAAGGAAGGAAAAATGGAGAAATTATGTTAGATCTAGGGCTTTTGTTTTTATTTTGTTATAACTTATAAATTTATTTTATTTGCAGAAGGGCCCCTAAAATTTCTTCCTTTTACAAAACGAGTTAATTGCAACTTGATTAGTATATAAAGATACCACGTCAGAAAATATTGGGGAAAGAAAAAGGGAAAAGAAATTGAGGGTTATATCCCTAAAAAAAGACTTGGGCGTCCCTTGAGACCTAATTCTCTCCTTTATTTTTTAACACTTAGACTCTTTAATTTTTTTTTCTATATCAAAATAATTGTTTAATTTCTTGAGAGGTATTTTCTCTCTTTTAACTTTTTTTTTCTTCCTCTCACAAAGTCACTCCACTCTATTTTTTTTTTAATAATTTGTTTTTTATGTTTTTATTTTTTTTCTTCATATTTTTTAATTTTTGTTTTAATTATTATTTTAATTAATATGACATTATCAAATTTATTTACTATAATTTAATAATTATATTAAAAATCATTATAAAATATATATTATTATAATTTTTTTTTAAATTTTAATATATTTAAATAATAATGTAGAGCACACATTGACATTGAGTGTTCGTAATTGTTAGTAATTAATAAATAATAAAAAAAAAACTCTTATAAAGATATTATTTATAGTTTGTCAGGTTTTCTTTTGTAAGAGTTGTTTAATTTTTAAAATAATTTTTGTAATTTTTCAATGAGAATTTTTTCTTAATTAAATAAACTTAGGGATATTCATAATTATCCAGAGAGAAAGAGACTAAATATATTGTTCATTTATTGTTTTTCTTCCTCCTATATATCCTTTTTGGTATTTTATACTTTTGGCAGATTTTTTAAATATCTTTTATCACACCGGAAGAATTTAATATCTAATTTACAAAATAACATCATTTACTAGTGATGTACAATCTATTCACGCTAGAATAATATTATAAAACATTACTTAAAAAGTTATTTTCCCATTAATTACATATGTCCCATATGGATAATTCAAAATCCAATTTATCATATCATTGACTGATAAACTCGTTTAGATTTTAATATTACAAATACCCCCATAAAATATCATTTATCATAAATAATAAACAATGTGTACCACGACATATTCATGTATATTAGTCTCCGCATTTTTTAGTTATTATAATCAATAATGGTTCGATTATACAAGAAAAAGTATATAAAAATATAGCTTAATCTGCTTCTTATTTGATGAACTATTATACTATATGATAGTTTGTTTATACCGATAACAGTCATGTTAACCGTGGAAATAATTTAAAATTAAATAGTTGACCTAGAAAAATATAAAGAAAAAGAAGAACATGGCCGAGTTGTGCAAAAAATATTATTGGTTTATCATTAAAAAAAACAAAAAATTCTCGAATTCAATATTTTGATCTTTTACTTA
Source organism: Lantana camara (assembly GCA_037501455.1). Classification (NCBI taxonomy): domain Eukaryota; kingdom Viridiplantae; phylum Streptophyta; class Magnoliopsida; order Lamiales; family Verbenaceae; genus Lantana; species Lantana camara. The sequence goes on from CM074857.1 coordinate 124,478,236, forward strand.
ACTTTTTTAAAAGCAATAGGTCAAATGACCTTATGGTTATTATCGAGAATCCAACCTTATATATTAAAATTGAATTGTCCAAAAATATACAAATAATACATAATGATCCAATAATTTAATAGAATATTTTAACCAAAATGTTCAATGGAACGAAAATAACAATACAAGAGATTGACAAACTTAAAGTAAAAATCTCTAGCACACATCGGACTAATCGGTAATCGGATTAATAGCTAGCCATTAACGAAGACCAATTCTCCGAGCGATAGAAAGAATTGTCAATGTATCCTCATGAACTGACCTAAGTATATATATTAAAGTAAATCTGCGTAGATATATGACAATTATTATTCAATTGATTAATATCATAACCACATTAATATTTCCAAATAACATATATTTATGACATAATTATATTATAATAGGTGGAGCAATATCCAGAGAGGCGGGGGCGATCATACGCCACACTTAACCTATTGTCATCTTTAGAATTTTTTTTAATTAATTTCACGATATTTAGTTTTCAATTTCTTTCTTCATAATTCTAGCTCCGTTCCCTATGTTGTTTTCCTTTAAAACTTCTCCAATAATCACTTTTTCCCTAATGTTTGCAATTAAAAATTATTTATTTTTTCGAACTATAAACAATGCCTTAATTGTACAAGAAAAGAATATACAAATCTAGCCACACTCTTTTGATGTTCTGTTAATTATCATAATATTCATTTTTTAATTACCACTGACAAGCATTATAACCATGGCAAATTAAAAATTAAACTATTTGACCTAGGGTCCGACCAAGCCGGATCTGGATTAAAATTTTCCTTTGACCTAAATCACTACATTAAATAAAAATAAAAGAAGAAAGTAATTGGTTCTCAATTCACCTTCGCGGCACGAAATCCGTCACAAGTAGTGGCCATGAATTGAAAATTGAAATTGTACCATGCAACAACATGAACCAATAGCATCTCGTCATCATGTCATCGTTATAAGTGCGATCATGTCATAACTCATAACCATTGATAAAAAATATATATAGGGCTACCAACTAAATTTACAAGAGAAGCACTACACTTTCTTGGTACATATTGCAAGAGACACTTACATATTAGTGTATGTATGTGATCTGATTAATTACTGGTAAGCAGAATTTAGTATATTGGCAAGTCATTTGCTGGGTTATTTGACACAAAAAGAAGAGTTTAATGGGTTTTTTTGTAATATGGATAGGATATAGTGCTATCCTATTCATAGATATAGCTAAGAGCCTAAGACGAAACGCGTTGAGTGCATATTGTTTCTTTTGATTCATATAATTATGGAAAGGTTATCCGCGAATAAAATGTTGGAACATTGTCGTTAAATGATAAAGTTAAGTGGGTTATGTTGTACTAACTTCACCAGCTAAGGTAAGATATAGCTTCAATTTTTAGTACTACTTCAAAAAGCTCTTCAACTTTAGCACTTCTCCTCCTACCTCCTCTTTCACTCCTTTATAGGAAAAGATGTTGAAGACACAACCGAATTCAAGCAATTAAAACTAAGATCCATGCATAATACACAACTCAGACTTCATTTGTATGCTTGTCTTACAACCTATATATACAATAGAGCAGCCAATAGCGATTGCATCATTTTAAGCACATCGAATGAAGTACATTTCAGGCCAAGGTTCGGAGTTGCAATCACTTCATCTTGGTCTCGGTGAACAATGGTGTATGATTGACAACTTTGCATTATACCAACCCATATGATATAACAGGCTCACTGCAAAAATCATCAGACGAATACATCCGTCAATTGATCCATTTTCTTCCAGCTATATAGTAGACGCCAGAAGGTATGCCGGTGTATTTGGTCCAAGAATGCTATGTGCTGGTTTTGTTCTGTGCATATCAAATAATCAAACTCAGTTAATATTTCTTACTGAGAAAATAACTAATTTAGTTAAATATACTGAAAAGTCGGGCTCGGATCTGTAACGAATCGAATTCCTTAATTTTATATTTGATCCATTTATCTTAGATAACAGGTATGATGCATTTTCTTCTGTGCATATCAAACTCTCATATGTTGTTACGTAAATAAGATTAATAATCGAGCTATATGCCACAGAAAGGGCAGAATAAGCTGTATGCTTCAAGAAAAATAAGAGATAATCATTTACTGATAGCCCCAGAATTTGGAAAGGGAAATCCGAGAAATACATTTACAATCCAATGAAAAGGTCAACTTTTACTCAATTCTCTACTAGGAGTTAAAGAATGACTATGAAAGTGAAGCCTAAAATCAGACAAGTATCACAACCGTTATGAGCCCTAATCATATTACAATCAAACATTTGCAAATAGTATAATTCTTCACCCTTGATGAGATGCATTAGTCCAAACAAACAGCCCAATCCGTGTGTCTCAGAACCAAGCCAAGACCAATTCCCCAATCCTTCAAGGAGATGTATCTGTAATTTGCCGAACCTTACAGGGGAGGTTTGCGTAATTTCCTGGAATTAAACGTGTAGGCTCCAAATGAGAATAATCCCAGCCTCTGTCATTCAAAGCCACCAAATCAAGCAACACTAAAGATAGGATCATAAACAGCACATCACTTTGCAAATTAATCTCAACAACATCCACCATTGCAGCCTGGGGATGTAAATGTAATAACTGCAAAACTTGAGGGGGTTGATGCGTAATTGCTGAAACTGCATCATTACCCCAGTTGTGATGACTGTAATTCGAGCATCTCCATCCAAACTAAGTCAAAAAACCAACTCAAATTTCCAGATATCCAAGAACATAGTATGAAAATCAAACAAAGCAAACCATCCACCAAAGTGCAGTAAAATTTTTCCACCAAACATCCACATTCTCAGCTTCATTGTTTATCTTCAAGCTCAGTTGGCTTCAATACTTGGATCAAAGTCATCAGAGACTTTTCTATGGGGAAGGGAGAACAGATCTCTAATGGAATCATTGATTTGTTCTGTCTCTCTCTCTCTCTGTGTAGAAGTTTGAAATGGGCTCTGTATATGTGAACTCTCAAGACAGAAAGGACGAGTAAAATGTGAAAACGATGAGAAACAAGAAGATCATAAAGAGTTGGAATAAATGCAAGGATTCTTGGTGGTATGGTTTCTCTCTTAAAAGTGAAAAAAAATGCTTTCTTGATAGAGCAATTACAGTGGACAGACACTATTGGTATCTCTCTGTAAGAGTAATATATATAGTGTCGAGAGAGACAGTGGAGAGACGCGCTCTGATTGGACCACATCAGCAGAAATCACAAACGGATAGCTGTCTGATAATGTATCAATCTTCTCCATTGGTGAAGGAAAAGAGAAGAGAACAAGAATTGGGATTTGGGGTGTCAATTTCTGATTACAAAACAATTTTATGCTCACAATGACAATGGTTAAAGTGAAAATAAGAAGGGAATAATTCTAGAGAAAAGAAGAAGGAAATGTTGCTTTCCCAATGCTTTGTTTTATCTCAAATATAAAAAAAGTTAATCTCCACCTACTGACTCAGATAAATCGTTCCATATCAGTATATAAAAATCTTAAGAATCTTGAGGTATAACCGACTATGGAAAAAATCAATATTTATACTATTATATAAAAATCTTGAGGTATAACGAATTGTGGGAAATATAATTATCTATATTATTATATAAAAACCTTGAGATATAACCGACTGCAGGAAAGATAATCATCTATACTGTTATATAAAATTTTTAAGGTATAACCGATTATCAAAAAGATCATCATGTGTATACTACTATATAAGAATCTTGAGGTATAACCGACTGATTATCATCTAAACTATCATTATCATATAAAATTTTTAAGTATGATCGATTGCGAGAAAGAATAAGATTATTTAAAAACTTTTTGGTTGGACTCTTTATTTTTTTGACCCTTGGACTTTTGATTTTTTTTTCAATATCAAAATAATTGTTTAATCTCTTGAGAGACATTTTATCACTTTAACCTTTTTTTTTTTCCTCTCTCACGTTACTTTAATTCTTTTTTTTTTAATATTTTATATATTTTTTAATTTTTATTTTAATTATTATTTTGACTAATATAATATTATTAAATTTATTTACTATAAGTTAATAATTATATTAAAAATCATTATAAATATATATTAATATAAAAATTTTAATTTTAATATATTTAAATAATAATATGGAGCACGCATCAAGTGTGCATAATTGTTAGTAATCGACAAATTAAAAAAAAAACTCTGATAAAGATATTATTTATAGTTTGTCAGGTTTTCTTTACAGTTGTTTAATTTTTAAAATAATTTTTGTAAATTTTCAATTATGAAATTTTTTTTTTCCTAATTGAATGAACTCATAATTATCCAGAGAGAGAGAGAGAGAGAGACTAAATATAGTGTTCATTTACTTTTTTTTTTCCTCCTATATATCTTTTTTGGTATTTGCAGATTTTTTAAATATCTTTTATCACACGAGAAGAATTTAATATCTAATTTACTAAATAACATCATTTATTATTGATGTACAATGTATTCATGCTATAATAATATTATAAAACATTAATAAAAAAGTTTTAATTACATGTGTCCCATATGTATAATTCAAAATCCAATTTCATATCGACTAATAAACTCATTTAGATTTTAATATTACGAATACCCCCACGAATATCAATTACCATAAATAATAAGAAACAAGGTGTACCACGACATATTCATGGTATATTATTTTCCACGTTTTTTTGTTATTATAAATTAATAATGGTTAGATTATACAAGAAAAAGTATAAAAAAATATATCTTAATCTGCTTCTTATTTGATTAATTATTACACTATATGATTGTTTGTTTATTAATAACAGTCATGTTATGGAAGTAATTTAAAATTAAATAGTTGACCTAGAAAAATAGAAAGAAAATGAAGAATATGGCCGAGTTGTGCAAAAAATATTGTTGGTTTATTATAAAAAAAGAAAAGAAGATTCTCGAATTTAATATTTGATCTTTCACTTAACTTTTTTTAAATGCAATAGATCAAATGATTATGGTTATTATCGAGAATCCAACCTTATATATTAAATTGAATTGTTCAAGTATACAAATAATGTATCAAGATCTAGTAATCTAATAAAATGTTCCAATCAAAATGCTCAACGGAGCAAAAATAACAATGCAAGAGATGGATAAATTTAAAGTAAACATCCTTAACAAACACCGAACTACTCGAATCAATAGCTGACTAATAACGACGCCCAATCTTTCGAGCAGGTAAAAGAATAGTTAATTAATATATTCTTATGAACTAACCTAAGTATACATCTTTCCCCTTTTAAAAGTAAATTAGATTAAATATATGAGAATTATTATTCAATTAATTAATATCCAAATAGCATATTCATGATGTAATTATACTATAATAGGTGGAGCTATATTTGGAGACGCGGGGGTCATCATACGCCAGTACGCCACTCTTAACCTTTTATCGTTTCCAACTCTGTCCTTGATATTATTTTGCATCAAAATTTTCCAATAATCACTTTTTTCCTAATGTTTAAATTTAAAAACCACCCATTTGAAGCATATATTATAAGCATACAATCTCACGATCAAAATTAAAAATTATTTATTTCCGCGTTTTCGAACTATAAACAATGGCTCAATTGTACAAGAAAACAATATACAAATCTAGCCAAACTCTTTTGATGTTCCATTAATTATCATGATATTCAATTTTTAGTTACCACTAACAAGCATTATAACCATGGCAAATTAAAAATTAAATATTTGACCTAAATCACTATATTAGACAAAAATAAAAGAAGAAGAAAGTAATTGGCTCTCAATTCATCTTCGTGGCACGAAATCCGTCACAAGTAGTGGCCATGGCTTGAGAATTAGAAATTGTGCCACTATCGTACCATGCAACAACACATGAACCAATGGTGTTTCGTCAACTCACTGTTATAAGTGCGATAATGTCATAATCATTAATAAACAATACATATAAGGCTACCAATTAAATTTGCAAGAGAAGCACTACACTTTCACTACAAGAAAATTCCCTTTTCCCAACGCCAATTTTACCTACATTTGCAAAACTGTAAGGATTAAACTTTTCATTACGGTTTTTTGTGCGTAGTCTTAGTCATTTATAAAAGACCACGGTAAAAATTAAAACCGTAAGGAATAATTGTTCATTGCTTACGAAAGTACAAATGTAAGGAATAAAATTTTGAATGACTACGTTTTTAATCCACACCGTAATTAATACTTAGCTATTGTTTACATTTATACAAGTATAGTACAAGCGTAAGGAATAAAATTTTAAATGATTACGTTTGTAATTTAAATCGTAATCAATACTTGATTATTGCTTACATTTGTACAAGTGTAATTAATAAACTAATTAAAAGACTACGGGTCTAATTGAAAATGTAAGCAAAGATCCAAGTATTGTTTACGATTATATAATCGTAATTAATAAAATTATAAAAGTCTACGGTAATAAAAAAACCCGTAAGTAATAAACTTCTTAAAGACTACGTTAAAATTAATAGTGTAGCTAATACTTGATAATTTCCATTTTGAATATTTAAATATTTTTATAATGAATCATAATTAAATATATTAAATACAAATTACGCAATAATTAATCTTTGTGAGAATTAATATATTCGAGACGATCATATTTAATTGTTATATAAATTAAAAGATATTATTTAGTCGATAATTAATATTTATTTATTTAATTAATAATTATTGATGAATTTTAAAGATGATTTATTTGTCAATGTAATGGGACTTGATGGGCATGGACTAGTTAGGTGTATGGGCAAAGGGGTGATATCTACACAACTTAATAGAAGCTCTTTTGCTTCTAGTTCTCGACTAACAGATATATCTACGATGAAGAATTGGGTAAGAGCTAAAGTAGAAGAAGAGCTCCACGAAGAAAATCGAGTTGAAGTACAAAATGAGGTGCAAGTTAAATTAGCTGAAATGGAGTATGTGAAGAAACAAATGGGGATTTTGTTAAATTTTTTGGATCCTTTAACTACGTTATTAAATTCATAATTTGTAGGAATTGTTTTGTTTATATTTATAAACTTTAGGGTTGATTTTGTAATTTTGATCATATATTCAATGTAACACTCATACAAAACATCAGAGGCATAAGTGTACTTTTATAAATTCCGTTAAGGATCTCAAACCAAATAAAACTTATAGAATTAAAATGTAATTTTTTGATCTAGATAAATTGCATTATAATTAGACCTAAATACAGGTTAGTCAGATATAAATCGCCCTTGTTTTTAATTAGGATATATTATATATGGCTAATCTCAAATCCCTCCGTTCTTTAGGGCTTAGTGCGCTTTGCCCCCTAACCTTTTAATCGGTGCGATTGACCCCTTAACCTTTGAAAAATATCATACTTAACCCCTTTAGCAAAGGAGATCTATCCAAAGTAGGTTTCAAATGTGTTGACATTATATATCAAATTGAAGCTCTCGAGCAAGGAACACAACAATGGTCTCGAAATCAAAATCCAACAACTGACAAAGCAGAAATCTCCAGTCAAAGACGACATACGACAAACAAAGCATTGTAGCTGCTTTCGGCAGCTAATAGGGTCGACTGGGGTATGGATTTTGTTCGCCTTGGAGAGATGAACACGATGACAGTGGTCTTGAAAATTGCGTTGCAATGATGGAGAAAAAATTGACGGTCAAATTTTGTCAAAATGTGTCAAGTATGGTATTTTCTAAAGGCTAGGGGGACAATCATTTTAATTCAAATATTACGGGGCAAAACTTACCAAAGGCCAAAGGATGAAGAGGCGTTTGGAATTAACCCATATATATATATATATATATATATATATATATATATATATATGTATATATTAGCAATAGCAAATTCGGACATATATGTTGAGAATAGTGCCTTTAAAGCAGATGTTTGCTTTACTCATTCCTTGTAAAGTCACAAACAGTCTTTAAATAATAAACGAGAAGATTTGTTTATAGGCAATCACTTCTTTATGTGCTTATTTATGTCTGTTTGGGTTGACTGTCTTTTGCATGTATTGAACTCCCCTAATCGGATGAGGCCGTTAAGAACTTTGTCGTTATGGGAACGATACATGAAATAAGTTCTTAACTCCATAGGCGAGGATTAGAAACTTCTCCAAGTCAATGAGTCCGACAGACAGTGGGAGTGTCGACCTTGACTCTGCTGAGACTTGTTTGTGTGATTATGTCCTTTTGAAGGATCACTCAGTTTCATGGAGTGATAAGTGCATATGTTGATGCGTTCATAATACATAAGGGTGATTGTTACAAGAACTTCATCACTGAGATGTCCCGCGTGAGAACATTCCTAAATGGGAAAGGAAGTTTCTTGAAACTTCCAGATTAGGAAATATCTCACAGGTCAATGACGTGATTCATTAATCCTTAAACTTGAGATTCTGTAATGTCTCATATGAGCTAACTCTGTAATATTTGATATAGGCTCAAAAGGGTATCGCCATATAGACACCTGAACCACGACCTATTTTGGGATTAAACAAGTGGCATATGTAGAATTAGTAGAATCGATAAAGGACCTACACATGTTAAGAACAAGAATGATCTCTTACTGATTGAGTTGTTCGTAGTCCATTAGGCTTTAAACCCTTGGCCAAGGTGGATAAAAGATCAAGACATCTAGAAAATGGGGTTTTCTAGGATTGAGATCGAAATGGATATAAAACAAACTTAACTTTAAAGATCAAGAATATTTGGGCTCTGAGAATATTCTCATACCTTAGTTCTTGATTGAGAGATGAAGTCGTAGGAGGATCGTATTTCACTGATTGTCATTGACTGAAAGGTTTTTCGATTCATTTCGTTATTCGGCTAGGGGTCACACACCCATTGCTAGCCTTAACACAAGCCATAGAACTAGCATTCTCACTCACCTTAACACAAGCCATAGAACTAGCATTCTCACTCGCTTGATCGTCTTCTAGGTCTGGTGTGGATATGCTTTGGAGGGCTTCTACTTTGGAGTCTAATTCGAAGGTCGTTCGAGGGACTTTCCGCTTGAAGGGTGTTTGTTAGGCGGTAACAACATCACAAGAAAGCTTCAATTAAATTGAGTTTCTTGTTATTCCTAATGTTACAGTACGAAAATCACAAGACAACGATTTCATATCAAGCCAAACTTTTCTTTGTTTGAGCTGCTCCCACGCACGCAAACCGAAAGATTTCACTGTCCTGTACTAGAACCAGTGCGTAAAGATTTTTGTGAGACCATAATCGTTCGTCTAAGGTTTGTCGACCGATAAGATCTATGAGATAGATCAGCTAGTTGAATTGGTTTGACTATTCTTTTCTATTGAATAGGAGTTAGCTGTTTGAGCGAGTCACCTTCTTATATGCTCCGTTGGACGACATGATATTTTCGTTCAAATATAATTACGTTTTTTTGCTTAAATTTTCTTTTATTAGATATGTCACATGTATAATAATTTTTTTATACAAGTCAGATATATTGATTATGTCATTCTGGTAAGTTAGCAAAGAAATGAGCCACGTGGCCAATTTCGGCAACTAATAAATTTTCCTGTGAAAATCAGACATAAATTGCAAAATTTTAGAACTTACAGGATTTAATTGAAAATTTCGAAACGAGCAAGACCAAAATTGTCAAAATTACAAACTTATAGGACTTAATTGCAAATTTTAAAACGAACAAGACTAAATTATCAAAATTGTAAACTTACAGGATCAAATTTACAATTTTTCCAAAGAACTATTGATTATAGCATTCTTATTATTTTAATTGACTTTCTTATCTAAATATTATTTCAATTAAAATTTCATCAGAATTTATTACCACGAAAAATATTAAATCTACTAAACATGAATAATATTATTAGTATTAAATTAAAAAAAGAAAGAAAAACAGCAACAACAACAATAAAAATTATAATAATAACAATAATATTTATAATTATTATTATCATAATTACAATTATTATTATGTGAAGTAAATAAGGTTAAAATTTATTAAAAAAAAAAAAAGGTTAAAACTTAAAATGACAATTCAATCATCTACCCGGAATAGTGGGCGCCAAACCAAAAATATTGCTTCCATAGAAGAGTAGGCGCCAAAATCAAAATATTTCACATAGATGCTCCCGCCTTTAATCTTCCATCAAATAAAAATTTTCCAATTAACCTCCACCAATTCTCCAATCCAAGATCGACAGTTCCCATTCAAGGAAAACGGACAGATTTTGATGACCGAAAAATGGACCGATTCTACGGCCGCCTGTGGCGAACCACCACCAGATCCTATCTGGATACGACGCCAACCTCTTGTAGCTCTGCTACGGCGATGCTCATGCTAATAATGGCGGCATCAGGCAAAAAGGAAAAAGAAAGAACTGAGTCCATTAATGTGATTCTTCTCTACGAACACCACTTCTTCATCCTAGGTAACTAGTTTTACCTCAAATCTGCCTAGAGATTGTTATTTGATTAATTGTGAAGATGTTTGTTCTGTACATTGATTTAGGAATTTGGGTTTGAATTGTTCTGATGGTCATTGATAATTTTGTTGCATTAGGATGAAAGTTATATTTGATAGGCAGATGCCGGTGAAGTAAAGTGGGATTTCTGAGAAGGCATACAACAAATTCCTCAACTCAATGCGGAACGAGATTGGTGTCAAGTAAGTAGAAAAACCAGGTGTTCGGGTTTGCCATGTTTGCGCATCAGGTGCACAAAAGCTTTTCTTGAATATTGTCCATTATTTTTATATTCATTTGCACCTTCATGATGGAGTATGTGTTGCTCATTCTAATGATTGTTGTATGTGAATTTGCAGGTGAAATGTTATGCGGATTTCATCAAATGGCCTTGAGTTGGTATATATTGTAGAATCTACTTGATATACATTTATTTTAAAATTGTTGTAATTGATAGTGATAGAACATGATTTGCTAGCTAGTTGTTGATTTGAGTAGAGTTTGTTACATTTGTAATTAGAATCCATGTTCGTTGATATTTATTTTTGGATTATTGAATTTATATATAAAAATTTTATTTAATTAGTTTGCGTTAATTGTTAGATGTGGATAATGATTTAAATTATTTTTGTGTAATAATGATGTCAATGATGAACTAGAATTCTTATATTTCTAATAAAAATTAAATATAAAAAATTTAGTAATACCGAAATAAATAAACATTTTAAAATATTTTTATATTAATAAATACGATTTGTGATGTATCTAAAAGTATTTATTTTTTAAAAATAACTATTGTATTTTTCTTAATAAATTGTAGGCAAAACCAAAAAATATTGGTTACGGTTGAACGAACCGTAGTCGATAATTTATAATATCGACTACAATTAGTTAAAACTGTAACTAATAATTTTATTAACTACGAGTTTACAAGTGTAGATAATGTTTGTAGAATATCCGTCACGTTTTAAACTACTATAGCTAATGTTAAATCCAAGCGTAAGGAAATGTTTGGCTACGCTTTCCAAACCGTAGCCAAGTATTGACCACGGCTACGTACGTTACGGGTGCCAAAGCGTAGCAAAACCGTCGCCAATAATATATTACCTACGGTTTGCACTTTTTTACTACGGTTTTGTTACCGTAGATAAAAGCCATTTTTTTTGTAGTGTTTCTTGGTACATAATAATACATATGATACTGCAGAAGGGGTGTCAATGTAATTCTTGCAAATTTTTATGAGACACTTGTAATGCATATAGTATATATATCTGAGTATGTGATTTGATTGATTACTTTTGATATGATAAAGCCCATGAAAATAAGAAGCAGAATTTATTATATTAGCAAGTCATTTGATGGGATTTTTGACACCAAGGAGGAGTTTAATGGGTTCTTTTGTAATATGGATAGGATATAGTGTTATCCTATTCATAGATATAAGTCTCGGTGAACAACACACGATGGTTAACACAAGTAACATACTTTTGGAACTCGAGCTTCATGTTAACATCTTAGAATTAGTTTACTTGGATAGATTTCAATCTAAGAAAATGTTTACTTTCTTAGTTTATTATCTAGATGGATTTAATATGATCATGTTAAAATTTTGTTAAATAGCCAATTTAATTTGTTTAGTATAATAGATTATCCTAGTTAATTAAAAACTCGTTTATGGAGTTGTTAAATAGCATAATTTATTCTTATATTTTCTTGAGCTTTGCCAATAGCATAAGGCTCTTAAAATATTTTAGTAAACAAAGAAATTGATGTGTTAAATAACGAATACATAACATCTATTTATAATAAAGTAAACTATCTCTACTTGGATATGATTGTTGTTGGGTAGAAATTTGGGTAAGCTATGAAGCATAACATTTACTTGGCATGATGAGGATGAGTAATATTGCAACAACATTTTGAACTTGTTAAAATGCATGACCGGTCTCATCTATATTCTATAGCCTGAGGCTTACGGGCTAGTATAAGGCCAGTTCCATAATGAAGTAAACATCATTTTGGGATATGTTAACTAACTAATAAAGTCCAATGTTTCCAAGAAACTGACGAACTCCCATCATTCCTAATGCAGGGAAATAGCTCAACCAGTAAAATAATGGTGTATGATTGACAACTTTGCATTATACCACCCCATCTGATATCACAGGCTCACAGCAAAAATCATCAGACGAATACATCCGTCAATTGGAACTTATTTGCTAACCCATTGGAAACTCGAACTAACTAAAAGAAAGGGCAATTGGAACTGCATCTGTGAATTGATCCATTTCCTTCAAGCTATATAGCAGACCATAGAAGGTATGCTATGTGCTGGTTTTGTTCTGTGCATATCAAATAATCAAACTCAGTTAATATTTCTTACTAAAAAAATAATTAATTTAATTAAATGTCGTAAAAAGTCGAATTCCTTAATTTTATATCTGATCCGTTTATTTTGGATAACAGATTGATGCATTTTCTTCTGTGAATATCAAACTCATATATGTTGTTACGTATATAAGATTAATAATCGAGCTATATTCCACAGAAAGGGCAGAATAAACTGTCTGCTTCAGTAAAATAAGAGATAATCATTTATTGATAGCCCCAGAATTTGGAAAGCGAAATCCGAGAAGTACATGTGTAGAAGAGTCAAGTTTTACCCTATTCTCCAGTAGGAGTTAAAGAATGATTATGAAAGTGAAGCCTAAAATTATACATGTAAGTATCACAACCGTTATGAGCCCTAATCATATTACAATCAAACATTTGCAAATAGTATAATTCTGCACCCTTGATGAGATGCAATGATGCCATAGTCCCAAACAAACAGCCTAATCCGTGTGTATCCGAACCAAGCCAAGACCAATTCCCCAATCCTTCAAGGGGATATATCTGTAATTTTCCGAACCCTGCAGGGGAGGTTTGCGTAATTTCTTTGAATTAAACGTGTAGGCTCCCAATGAGAATAATCGATCCCAGCAGTTGTCATTCAAAGCCACCAAATCAAGCAACACAAAAGATAAGATCATAAACAGCACATCACTTTGCAAAGTTAATCCCAACAATATCCGCCATTGCAGCCTGCATCACCCCAGCTGTGATTACTGTAATTCCAGCACCTCCATCCAAACTAAGTCAACAACCGACTCCAATTTCCAGAATCCAAGAACATAGCATCAAGATCAAACAAAGCAAAGCCATCCACCCAAGTATAGTAAATTTTTTCCACCAAACATCCACATTCTCTGTTTCATTGTTTATCTTCAAGATCAGTTGGCTTCAATACTTGGATCAAAGTCATCAGAGACTTTTGTATGGGGAAGGGAGAACAAATTTCAAATGGAATCATTGATTTGTTCTCTCTCTGAGTATAAGTTTGGAATGGGCTCTGTATATGTGAACTCTGAAGACAGAAAGGCCGAGTAAAATGTGAAAAAGATGAGAAACAAGAAGATTATAAAGAGTTGGAATAAATGCAAGGATTCTTGGTGGTATCGTTTCTCTCTTAAAAGTGAAAAAAATGCTTTCTTGATAGAGCAATTACAGTGGACAGACACTATTGGTATCTCTCTGTATGAGTAATAATATATACAGTGTCGAGAGAGAGAGAGAGAGGCCCGGTATGGGATTGCCGCTATGTAAGAGAGAGAGAGACAGTAGAGAGACGCCCTCTGATTGGACCACGTCAGCTGAAATCACAAACGGAAACCCTGTCTGATAATGTATCTATCTTCTCCATTGGTGCAGGAAAAGAGAAGAGAACAAGAATTGGGATTTGGGGTGTCAATTTCTAATTACAAAACAATTTCGGGGAATTCCCGAAAACTCCCCAAATGATAAGTCCAATTCCTCTTAGCTCCCCATTTTAAAAAATGATGTATAAAAACTCAAGAATCGCGTATCTAAATCCTCAAATGATGTATTTGAAAATGGGGAGTATCTAAATTCCAGAATCACGTATCTAAATCCCAGAATCATGTACCTAAAACCCCAAATAATATATTTGAAAATGAAGAGTAAAAAGGAACTTCCCAAACTCACGAGGAGTTTTTGGGAAGTGCCCCCAAACAATTTTATGCTCACAATGACAATGGTTAAAGTGAAAATAAGAAGGGAATAATTCTAGAGAAAAGAAGAAGGAAATGTTGCATTCCCAATGCTTTGTTTTATCTCAAGTATAAAAAAAGATAATCTCGACCGACGACCGACTCAGATAAATCGTTCCATATCATTATATAAAATTCTTAAGAATCTTGAGGTATAACCGACTATGGAAAAGATCATTATTTATATTATTATATAAAAATCTTGAGGTATAACGAATTGTGGGAAATATAATTATCTATATTATTATATAAAAACCTTGAGGTATAACCGTTTGCAGGAAAGATAATCATCTATACTGTTATATAAATTTTTTAAGGTATAACCGATTATGAAAAAGATCATCATGTATACTACTATACAAAAATCTTGAGGTATAACCGACTGATTATCATCTATACTATCATTATCATATAAAATTTTTAACTATGATCGATTGCGAGAAAGAATAAGATTATTTAAAAACGTTTTGGTTGGACTCTTTATTTTTTTGACCCTTGGACTTTTAAATTTTTTTTTTTTCTATATCAAAATAATGGTTTAATCTCTTGAGAGGCATTTTATCTCTTTAACCATTTTTTTTCCCTCTCACGTTACTTTAATTCTTTTTTTTTAATAATTTTTTTTTATATTTTATATATTTTTTAATTTTTATTTCAATTATTATTTTGACTAATATAATATTATTAAATTTATTTACTATAATTTAATAATTATATTTAAAATCATTATAAAAATATATTAATATTAAAATTTTAATTTTAATATATTTAAACAATAATATACAACACGCATCAAGTGTGCATAATTGTTAGTAATCGACAAATTAAAAAAAAAAAACTCTGATAAAGATATTATTTATAGTTTGTCAGGTTTTCTTTACAGTTGTTTAATTTTTAAAATAATTTTTGTAAATTTTCAATTATGAATTTTTTTTCCCTAATTGAATGAACTCATAATTATCCAGAGAGAGAGAGAGAGAGACTAAATATGGTGCTCATTTATTGTTTTTTTCCTCCTATATATCCTTTTTGGTATTTGCAGATTTTATAAATATTTTTTATCACACGAGAAGAATTTAATATCTAATTTACTAAATAACATCATTTACTACTGATTTACAATGTATTCATGCTATAATAACATTATAAAACATTACTTAAAAAGTTATTTTCCCATTAATTACATGTGTCCCATATGGATAATTCAAAATCCAATTTCATATCATCGTCTAATAAACTCATTTAGATTTTAATATTACAAATACCCCCACAAATATCAATTACTATAAATAATAAACAAGGTGTACCACGACATATTCATGGTATGATGGTATATTATTTTCCACGTTTTTTTGTTATTATAATTAATAATGGTTCAATTATACAGGAAAAGTATATGCAAATATATCTTAATCTCCTGCTTATTTGATTAATATTATACTATATGACAGTTTGTTTATCAATAACAGTCATGATAACTGTGGAAGTAATTTAAATTTAAATAGTTGACCTAGAAAAATATAAAGAAAAAGAAGAACATGGCCGAGTTGTGCAAAAAAATATCGTTGGTTTATTATAAAAAAAAAAAAAAAAAAAGAAGATTCGCGAATTCAATATTTGGTCTTTTACTTAATTTTTTTAAAAGCAATAGGCTAAATGACCTTGTGGTTATTATCGAAAATCCAATATTATGTATTAATTAATTGAATCGTCCAGATATAGAAATGATGCATCAAGATTCAACAATTTAATGAAATATTCCAACGTCCAAAATGCTCAATGGAACAAAAATAACAATACAAGAGATGGACATACTTAAAGTAAACATCCCTAGCACACACCGGACTAATTGGATCAATAACTAGCCATTAACGACGCCCAATTTTCCGAGTAGCAGAAAGAATCGTCAATGTATCCTCATGAACTGACCTAAGTATATACCTTTCCCTTCTCAAAAGTAAATCTGAGTAGATATATGAGAATTATTATTCAATTGATTAATATCATAACCACATCAATATTTCCAAATGACATATTCCTGATGTAGTTATATTGTAATAGGTGGAGCTATATCCGGAGAGGCGGGGGTGTTCATACACCACCCTTAACCTTTTGTCGTATTTAGATTTTTTTAATTAATTTCACAATAATTAGCTTTCAATTTCTGTTTTGCTTTAAAACTTCTCCAATGATCACTTTTTCCCTAATGTTTGCAATTAAAAATTATTTATTTCCGCGTTTTCGAACTATAAACAATGGCTCAATTTTACAAGAAAACAATATACAAATCTGAAATCTATCCGAACTCTTTTGATGCTCCATTAATTATCATGATATTCATTTTTTAATTACCACTAACAAGCATTATAACCATGGGTAATTAAAAATTAAATTATTTGACCCAAAATCAACATATAAAATAAAAATAAAAAAAGAAGAAGAAAGTAATTGGCTCTCAATTTACATTCGTGGCTCGAAATCCGTCACAAGTAGTGGCTATGACTTGAGAATAGAATTGTGCCAATATAGTACCATGCAACAACACATGAACCAATGGTATTTCGTCAAGTCATCGTTATAAGTGCGATCATGTCATAATCATTGATAAACACTATATATATATATAGGGGTACCAATTAAATTTGCAAGAGAAGCACTACACTTTCTTGGTACATATCATACTGCAGAAGGGGTGTCAATGTAATTCTTGCAAACTTTTATGAGGCACTTGTAATACATATTAGTATATGTATGGGATCTAATTAATTACTTTTGATACGATAAAGCCCATGAAAATAAGAAGCAGCGTTACTACTTATAGAGTGCAAGCAGAATTTAGTATATTGGCAAGTCATTTAATTTGATGTGTTTTTGACACCAAAAGGAAGAGTTTAATGTTTTTTTTTGTAATATGGATAGGATGTAGTGTTAACCTATTCATCATAGATATAGCTAAGACGAAACGCCTTGAGTGCATATTGTTTCTTTTGACTAATATAATTATGGAAAGGTTATCCGCAAACAAATTGTTGTAATATTATCATTAAATGATATGGGTTAAGTGGGTTATGTTATACACTTATACTAATTTCACCAACTAATGTAAAAATATTGCTTCAAGGAAAATTTTAGCTCAAACCCGATCCGGCCGAATCCCACCAATTAAAAGGGCAAGTGTATTACATTCGTCCCCTCGTTACACTGGTTTGGTTGAGTCAGACTTGGGATAGAATTACCCCTACTTCAAAGTTTTTCAGCTTTAGCACTTCTCCTCTTAACCTCTACTTTCACTCCTTTATAGGAAAAGATATTGCAGACACCCTCAAATTCAAGCTATAAACACTAAGATCCATGCGTAATACACTACTCAGACTTCATTTGCATGCTGGTCTGTACAACCTCTGCACACAATAGAGCAGCCAATAGTTATTGCATCATTTTAAGCAGCTTGAAAGGATTGGAGCAATACATGAATTACAAGGAAGGGTGTTTGTCGTATAAATTTACAAGAATTTCATATAATATGCAATACATGAAGAATGTCAAGCATTAACTGGATATAGATTTCAGATCCAATAGAAGCTAATATGATACCAATCAAAGGAAACAAACACATTTCAGGCCAAGGTTCGGAGTTGAAATCATTTCATCTTGGCCTTGGAGCGAACAAAATATGACGACTGAGACGACGAAGGATCATACTTCCGAAAATCGAGCTTTATGTTACTGCTTTGAAGCCTCTTAGTCTTGTTGACAACGTGGAAGAAACCAGTCCCGGCTGCAGAAACAAGCCTACCAACATAGCACCTACCTTCTTCTTCTCACCCATTATTACTATTCAGGACCACAAACTGAAAGGAAAAGCAGAGACATATCAACTAACATCATCATTCAATTCCAAGAGTTTTAATATTCTCCCCCAAGGATACAAATGAAAAGATAAGCTGTTTCTACGCATTATGCATATTTCCAAGAATCCGATAGATCAACCAGGAGTGTCTCATAACGTTGTAAAACAATGTTGTATGATTGATGGTGTATGCTACATTGTAAATCATTGTTAATTGTATTTTTCTCTTCTTTCAAATAATAATAATCAACATAAATTTCTTACCTCTACATTTCAATTTGAAAGTTGGGGGTCGCCAACCTCTTCAAACTTCTATCATTCGAATTATCCAGCTGGATTCTGACTCGGAGGCTTTCATTCCCAAGTTCCTCTTGTTCATCTAATATTCTTTTAGCAGAGATGACAGCTGAATCTGAACAATATTCCACTTTAATGGATTTCAGCGTTGGTATATCTCCAATGCACAAAGGGATCTCCTCCAACTTACGCAAATATGCCAGATGAAGGCACTCTAGGCATGGAAAATGGGTGCTCTCTGTGCTCCAACGTTTTAGACCACCACATATATAAATCTTCAGGTACTTTAGGCTGCAAAACTGCCCTTCAACGGTTTCCCATTCCGGCCCTATGAAGGAATAGGAATTCAGGATGAGCATTTGGAGACAAGGTAATGAACCTATTTTCGTGCTGATGTCTTCCCAATGGAGCAGAGTTCGGTGTAGTGACAACTTCTTGAGCGAATGCGGGAAGCTAAGGTTTTGCATCATCTCTGTCCGACTTGGTGGATGTACTAGATTAATCGTGAGTGAAAAATCCTCCAGTTTGTAGAGACGATGAAGATTGTTGAGATCGAATGGCACCTCATATCGAGTGTCGAAAATTAGTCCCAACTTGTTGACATTAGGGATTCGCTTAATCACCTCCTCACCAAGCTTCAAATTTGATATTACTAGAAGCGTATGTAGCTCATGCAGAACAACGCCATCTCGCCCGTCCATGTGGCCACTTGGAGGATCCGGGAGTCTGAGACGGTCGCTCTGGATGTGCCTAATCAGAGGCAGCTTCCAAATTTCAGGTGGTGCATCCACAGCATACAATGCATCAACATATAATGTTTGTAAATTCCACATCTGTGAAAAGGATGAAGGAAATACGAGAGTTGGACGATGGTACCCGAAAGAAAGATACCGCACGTTAACTAGCCTGAAAATATCTTTCAATCTGTAATTTACTATATATTTGTCATTTATAGTAACAAAATTTGGAAATACCCTCAACAACCTAAGTTTAGCTAATGGTAAGACGACGTCTCGAGAATAGCACATCAAAGAACGAGTAGTCGATCTACCTTTCAAATTATCAAGGCATTTCTTATCAGATGTGTCCGGATGAATTGCAATACGACGTTGAGTGTTTATGCCTTCACTGTGTTGGTTAACACAGATGAACTTCTCTTTTTGAGCTTCTCTTATGCACAAGTCTCTCAATATATCATGGATATTGCAGTATTTTTGGTCCGGAAAAAACTCATCCTCATGAACCATAATGAGATTCCTACCAACAAGATCCATCAAATACTTCTCAGCAATCTCCTCCAAGTCTTTCCCACTAATTGACTTTATGAAACTCTCAGCAACCCACATTCCTATGAGTTCAGATACAAAGATTTTACGATCTTCAGGAAAGAACCCCATATAGAGAAAACACGCCTTCAAATGAGCTGGCAACTGATCATAACTCGCATGTAATATCTTAAAGCACTGTTCATTGTCTTCTAAATTCACAATTGAATTTAGATTCTCTGCAACATATTCCCAATACGCACTCGTTCGTCTTGATTTCGCTAGGAGTCCTCCGAGCACTACAATCGACAAAGGGAGTCCTTTGCAATTTCTCGAAATCTTCTTCCCGATGTGCTTCAATTCGGATGGGCAGCCATCTTCTTTTCCAAACACAGTCTTACAAAATAAACTCCAACTTTTATCCTGGTTTAGGAAATCCATTTCAAGGCCACGACGATCGGTGGTTAAATAGGACGCCACATTTGTTAGTCTAGTTGTTACGATTACTCGACTCCCATTGTACTCATTTGGAAAGAAGCGTTTCACTGAGTCCCATGCCTCATGACTCCACATATCATCCATTACAATCAAATACCTTCTCCCGCATAGTCTTTTATATAAGATTTCCCCTATATCTGCCTCACTCATTTGACTCATACTTTCGAGACTCTCTGCCTGACTCATTTGACTCATACTTTTGAGACTCTCTTGGTTCTTTTGATCAAGAAAAGCCTCTAAAAGAATGTCTCGTACATTATATTGTTGAGAAATTGTAATCCAAGCTCGGACATCAAAGTGGTACTCTGTAAGAGGATTGATATAAACATTTCTAGCAAGGGTTGTCTTACCAATGCCGCCCATCCCAGAAATTGGGATGATTTGGCGATGAGAATCCTGCTGTCCGGTGAGCTTATCCAGCATTTCACGCAAGAGTTCATCAAAACCCACCATGGTGTTGTGCTCTGTTGAAGTAAATATGGAAGCAAAAACATCAGATGTTTGTGGATGTTGAGTTCCCAGCATGTCTTTAATCTCCAACACCTCTTTCTCAACAAAACCCATATCACGTATTACGTTAGTTAGATAGATGGAGCAAATCGTTGATGCATCAGCACTTGACCTCTGCAAGTCATCAACTTCCGCGGTAAGATCCCTAGTGGAAGCAACCATGTCCTCTTCATCATAACTTGTGGATCGAGCATGTATTCGGTTTACAATGTGAGTTTCGATTACATCCTCAGCTGCATAAGCTACATCCGAGATGCGATTCCTCAATCGTTCCATTTCTGGTTTTGAATAATGGGAATTATAAACTTCAAGAAAGTCTTGCAAGAAAGCAATCTTTTGAGTGAGGGCTTCAACCTGGTTGGTGTCGAGTGTAATTGGAGGTTGAGGATGGCGTTGGAGCTGATCTAAAAGATTCATAAGAGAAACTAGAGCTGCATAAGCTGCCATTCTTTGATATCTTTGAAGTTTCAGAAACGTGAAGGAGTTAGTAACAGTAGTATTAAGTGAAGCAACTAGGATTTCTCTCGTGTTGTTTATGGAGATTTTCAATAAAAACAAAGTTCAGCGAAAAACTCTCTTTATTTGCTTTCCCCATAAGAGCTAAATCAAGACATATGACAGCCTAAGTTTTGTCTATTTGGTGAAAATGATATTTTGACTATTATTCCAAAGAAAGTGTCGGGACAGGGTCATTTTATGTGGACTGATGATACAATATTTAATATATGCTCTGGGTTTTAAACAGATTCCTAAACAAATTGGAATATATAAATTAGTCTGACAGGCTGGCCTTCAATCTCTATGTGTCTTATTACTACAACTTTTCTATGCATATGAACGGATCACATGATCCCGTTGGTTCAAATTTTAAATCAATGAGATGCCTCGGAGGGAATTATGTTATAATAAAGTTATATAGTAGAAGTTATGCTAGTGTATTTGGTGCAGAAATGCTATGTGCTGGTCTTCTTCTGTGCATATCTAACTCAGCTATACCATCCTACTATGTTCCTGGAGATCTTTCTTCCAAACCATTTATGAATTCTGGCAACTTTGGTGTTCAAACTGTGATTTCTTTATCAAAATTCCTCTGCTCTCTTGTTACGTAAATAAGCCTGACAATCGAGCTATATTCCCCGGAAAGGGCAGGATAAAGGGATAATTATAGTTTTTGTCATCCAACTATACAACTTATTCTCTTTTAGTTCCCCACTTTTCAATTTTAAAATAATGGTCACTGAACTACGGGTTTTTTTACACTTTTGGTTCCGCCGTCAGCCTTGACGTTAAATGAAACGGAATATTCGGTTTTTTACACTGTTGGTCCTCCACGTGTCTGGCACATGAGTAACTAAATTGAATATTCCGTTTCATTTAACGCCAAGGCTGACGGCGGGACCAAAAGTGTAAAAAAATCGGTAGTTCAGTGACCATTATTGTAAAATTGGAAAGTGAGGGATTAAAAGAGAATAAGTTGTATAGTTGGATGACCAAATCTGTAATTATCCCGCAGGATAAACTATGTGCCTCAAAAACATAAGGGATAATTACAAATGATCTTTTGATATTAGCACTAATTTCATGCATACAATTTTTACCGAGGACTCCACCTCATTTATTGATAGCTCCAGAATTCAGAAAGGGAAATCCGAGAAGTACAGGTACAATCTAACGAAAGGGTCAAGTTTTACCCTATTGAGGTAAAGAATGAGTGAATGACTATGAAAGTGAAGACTTAAACTATACATGTATCACAAAACATTATGAGACCTGATCATATTACAATCAAACATGTGAAAATAGTATAATTCTGCACACTTGATGAGATGCAGTAACCTCCATTAGTGCCAAACGACAGCCCAATCCGTGTGTATCAAAACCTGGCCAACACCAATATTGTTCCAATCTTTCCAGGGGATGTCTCTGTAATTTGTCAAACGTGTAGGCTTCAAATGAGAATAATCCCAGCCTTTGTCTTGTCATTCAAAGCCACCAAATCAAGCAACACCAAAGATAAGATCATAAACAGCACATCACTTTGCAAAGTTAATCCCAACAACATCCACCATTGCAGCCTGGGGGTGTAAATGTAATAACCGCAATACTTCAGTGGGCTGATGCGTAATTGCTGAAACTGCAACATCACCCCAGCTGTGATGGCTGTAATTCCAGCACCTCCCATCCAAACTAAGTCAAAAACCAACTCCAATTCCCAGATACCAAGAATATAGCATGAAGATCAACCAAAGAAAAACCATCCACCAAAGTGCAGTAAGATTTTTCCACCAAACAACCACATTCTCTGCTCCATTGTTTATCTTCAGACTTCAAGCTCAGTTGCCTTCAATACCTGAATCAAAGTCATCAGAGACTTTTCTATCTCAAATGGTATCATTGATTTGTTATCCCAAGAAAGAAGGGACAGGGAATCGGGGCGTCTTGTACAGTTCATAGCCCTCAATATTTAAGTTATCCACTCACCAACAAGCATTATAACCATGGAAACTTAAAAATTAAATTATTTGACCTAAATCAACATACAAAATAAAATGAAAAAAGAAGGTAGTGATTGGACGGAGATTGCTCGAAATCCCTGTGCATGTGCAAATTTCAAAAAGAAAAAGAAAAAGAAAATTGTGTTTTATGTTAACATTTTTATACCATTTGGAAAACCAACTTCTACTTCGTGTATAAGCTAAACGTATCTAAAAAACCGAAATCTAACTTCATCTTCTTGTAAACAAGTTTGTTCAAAGACAACAATTTTTGCTACTTCAAAGTTTTCCAACTTTAGCACTTCTCCTCTTAAACTCGTACTTTCACTTCTCCTTTTTGAGGAAAAGATATTGCAAGCAGTCGAGCACCCCAAATTCAAGGCACAGACACTAAAATCAATGACTAAAACAACTTAAGAATTCATTTGTATGCTTGTCTGTACAACCTGTGCTCGCAATAGAGCAGCCAATAGAAATTGCATCATTTTAAGCACATCAACGAAGAAAATATAAATAAGTTCAGGAGGACGAAAATGAACTGGGACGAAAAAACAATACATTTTCAAAATATATACGACAGACAGATTAATATCCTACATATAAACGATAATGCAAGCCTAACCTCTGAAATCATTAAACCACCCTCCATAGCTGATCATTTTAACAATTAGTAAAAGCTAAAAGAGCAAAGTGTTCTAATCCCAACATTAATGATCAAAACAAATACTAAAAGCTCAGCAAAGATCATAAGAAACGGAGTTTCATATAATATGCTATGCATGAAGCATCACTAATGCTTTAAATCTCACATGCAAAAGAAGCTACTATGCACTAGGATGAAGTACACATCAACAACTATATAAATGTCTCCTCCCTCTGAAGCACCAAAATTATATTACAGTTGTTTTTTTTTTTTTTGGGTGGCAACAGGAGACAAGCAAAAGAAGTTGCCGAACAAGCCCGCACTCAAACCATGATGCCTTCCGGAGGGTAATACCAAATCATCTTCTCTTCACACATACTTTGACCCCTTCTAGCTAAGGCATCCGCAAGGACATTCCTTTCCCTGTTTATGTGACGAATCCTGCAATCCCACGGTTTATGAATAAGCATACGGCACTCTTCAATAATTATACCCAAAGGATGTACTGCTGTGTCCGCCTCTTGCAGAAGCTTGATGACATTTAAAGAGTCACTTTCGACCTCAATGCGAGGAAATCTACGTTCCCATGCTAGAGCCAAACCCTCACGAATTCCAATCATCTCAGCCATGAGGATCGTGGCATCTCCAATCTCCTGCGCAAAGCCGCAAAACCTACCAACCAGCTGCCCTTGTCATCCAGTATTAGGCTGCCAGCAGTGGCGGAATTCCGGTTCCCGTAGAGGCTACCATCTGTGTTTAATTTAACCCAACTTATGTTCGGCGGAGTCCAGATGGACTGTAATCTGATCTTCTTGTTAGCAGTGGGCTGCTGTAGCGAGTTGATGTCCATGGCGACAGTTTTCCAATTATTGTTCAAGGTGACCACAATGGGGTCACGTTGGTGACGCCGGTATTCCCAGTTGTTGCGTAGTTTCCAGATAGTCCTGAAGCCTGCAACAAAGATGTTTTTCCACTCTACTCCCGGAAGCAGCTTATTGCGAAACTACTGGCGCCAACCGTTGCCCACCCAGCTCACATCTTCTAACTGCTGGAATTTGGGCCAATCCCTATCATCTACAACCCATTTCCAGACGCGTTCAGAACCCGGACAATGACGCAGCAAGTGTAAGATGTTTTCCTTCTCCCCGTTGCATCTTGAACACCTCCCATCTCCTCCCAAGTGACGCGCTTTTCCCAGCGCATTGCACATAATGCTACCATGATTCAATTGCCAAAGAAAACATTTGACCTTGTTTGGAAGCTTGCTTTTCCGAATCAAACGCCAGGATTTATCTCTTGACCCCGTGGGCGCCGAGAGCGCCTCGTAGGCTGTCTCGCAGCTATAATTTCCCGACGAACTCCCCTCCCATATCCGAGTGTCCGTCTCCGTCGCTATTCTTGGGACTGGGAGGCCCTATATCATTTCACGCACCTTATCCGGCAAACAAATACGAACTCTGTTGAAATCCCAACCCCCAGTTGACGTTAAAAACGTCACTAACCTTGAGTTCCGCATCCTCGTCATGAATAGGCCCCGGCACTAAATCACACAGCTTACCATTACTTAGCCATTTGTCATTCCAAAAATGCACTTTGGTTCTTCCTTTCCGGCGTATGACTTTGTTCCAACCCACTAGATGCCTCTTCCTTTTCGTCTTGTCCGAAATCAAACAAATTCCACTCATCGAAAATAAGGTACCCCGGTTCTTGGACCTCCGTGAAAGACTTTAACTTCTCTCTCCTACTGCACGGAAAGGAATCTCCTTCTAGTTGCTCTCTGTTTTTTGATAATTTGAAAGGAGACATATCACACAAATCACAATCACGACTGCCATCCAACCTGGGCGAAGAACTCATGCCCCGAATGCGGTCTTTGCTTCCGCAAGAGGGCGGAGATGAGACGCAAGGTTGATTTTAATTTCTGCAATTTTAAACAATGTGATTTTCGAATTCAGGTTAGGTTTCAATTTTACTAGTTCTGATATGTATTTAGGTTTCGATCCAAGTTGGATTCGTGAATTTAGAATTTTCTTAAAATTTTAACAGTTCTTCGTTGTTCTTATTCTTTCTACTCTGGGTATTAATAGTGAAGTTTAGGATGCTTGATTACACCGATTTGGTCGAGCCAGGCTCGGGCTAGAATTACCCTAGTTTAAATGATAAAGAATTTAATTCCTCAATATCAAATTTGGAGTACACCGGATCTTCTGCTCCATTTATGTGCTTCATCTCATACTCCAAGTATCGGATGAGTGACACATCTAAGATTTTACTATATTTTTTAATAAATAGAATTATGGTATTCTCAATAAAAGGAAAACAAATCTTTATATATCTAATATTAAAAAAATGTAAAATTTATATATCCAATAAATTAAAAAACAAATCCCACCTTTTTGGAAATATTTTTTAATATTCAAAATAAAAAAATTAATATTAAATATATCTTATAATATTCAAACTTTGCATATTATAAAATATATTTAATATTAAATATAACAACTTTGAATATCAATTTAATATTTTTACTTTAAATATCATAAAATATTTTTAAATTTGAATATTGTAAATATATTTAATATTAATATTTTTAACTTAAAAATAAAATTTTTGAAAAGAGAACACTAATTTAATATTTCATAGTGTCGTATAATTTAAAATTTTTACTTTAAATATTAAAAAATATTTTTAAGTTTGAATATTGTAAATATTTTTAATATTAATATTTTTAACTTAAAAATAAAAATTTTATAACTTAAAAATAAAAATTAAAAAAAAAAAAAAACACTAATTTTACTTTGAATATTAAAAAATATTTCCAAAAAAGTGGGATTTGTTTTTTAATTTATTGGATATATAAATTTTATATTTTGTTAATATTAGATATATAAAGATTTGTTTTCCTTTTATTGAGAATACCATAATTCCATCTGTTAGAAAATCTGGTAAAATTTTACATGTGTCACTCATCCGATACTTGGAGTATGAGATGAAGCACATAAATGGAGCAGAAGATCCGGTGTATTGCAATATCAGAGTAACCAAAAAAACAATCAAGAAAAACAATTAGTAAAATTTTCAAAAAATTCTAAATTCACCATATTAAAAAAATCTAGATTGAAATTTGAATCCCTAAATTCATGTCAGAACTAGTAAAATTGAAACTCACCTAAATTCGAAAATCACATTTGTTCAAGGTCGCATAAATTGAAATAAAACTTACTAGCAGACATGACGTCATCTCCCTCTGCTTGCGGAAGAGGAGACTGCATCCCGGACATGAGATTTTTCACCAAGATGGATGACAGTCGTAATCTCATTCCTTTCAAATTATCAAGAAAAATATTGGGGTATAATTATAAACCTTTTAGTTTATTTAAATTCTCTTTTTTTTTTTTTCAAAAAATATTGAATCTAACCTTTGGGCGATTACAGGCTGTTCAATCGGTAAAACCGAACAATCGAAATCTAACACCGAAACTTGGGTACACTAAATATTCCAATCGAATACCGAACCAAAGTAAAAACCGAAATTATTTCGGTACAATTCGATAAAAAAACCGAATTCCCTGGAATTGAAACTTTAAAAAAATATAAAATAAAATTGAAGCATATTTTGTATTATAGAATGGACCGCGAAATTTTGCAGCACATTTCTAATGAAAGTTTCATAACAAAACATACAACAAATTCAATTGTATTACAGAGTTAAAAGAAGTTATATTAAAAAACGTGTAAAGGAAAGAAATTAATAAAAGTTATATTATATTTTATACAAGAACAAATATCATATTTAGATCGAAAAGTTTTAAGTTAGTTTCACTTTAGTCTCCAAAGTTTTATATGTAACAGATAAAGCTAGGTTTTAGGGTGAGTTAATTCAAATCCATTGTTTAACAAGATATTATTGTAGGTTCTATTCTATGTCTGTCTCTCTACCAAATGTCTAGATTTTTGGCTTGCAGATATTTTGATTCCTGCACCAATTTGTCCCGTATTCCGCAGTCCTGGGCGTAGTATATGCGTGTCAAGTGTCCACAACGAATGATCAAAGATGCGGAGTTCAGTATATAATGGTTTGACAACCCTCCCTCAACAGCTAGCTTTGGGTAAGTTAGGTCAAACACATATCAAAATATCAATAGTATACGGAATATCAAAATTTTAGAATTTTTTTATCGATTCGTAATGAAATTTCGGTTTGGATCAGTCTTACCAAACTGTGAAGCTCAAACATTCGATTTAATAAACAATCCGTAACGAAATTTCGGTTTCGATCAATCTTACCAAACTGTGAACACCTTTACCTTTGTAAGACCTAATGAACCTGAACTCTAACATAAGATTCCTGGATTGTGGTTTTTGTGGCTTTGGTTGCAGGTTAACTATGGTTTTATTTTGCTTCAGAAAGAAAATTATCCAATATATTTTAGAAAATTTTATTTTTATGATATATATATAGTATAAATAATAATAATAATTTATTTATTTATGTTACATCGATCATAGTTCAATTAATCGAACCACCTGTTCGTCTTCTCATATAGTCTTGAAAGGGAAATTCTTGCATACACCGGGTGTGAACCCCGGTGCATGCACCCCCATTTAAATATTGCAAAAAAATTAATATTTTTTTATTTTTGAATTTTTTTATTTTTGTTTTTTATTTTTTTATATTATTTAAATGGGTGGGTGCAAGCACCGGGTGTGGAATTTTCCTTGAAAACATTGATATAAACCTTTTAGTTTCATTTAATTAAAATATTGGTATATATATGAATTTGTTGCACAAAATTAATTTAATTTAACCTTCGATTTTGGGCCCATTTTGTCATTTGACTTAAGCAAGCCCAATTACAATTTGATAATATTTTGGGCCCATTTTGTATGCAGAAATACTATAGGTTGGGTTTATTTTAAACTAGTAATTGTGGCACACTTATTGCATGTGCAAATTAATTTTTTTTATAATTTAAATATATTAAAAATAATTTTTTATATTAATATATATTTTATAATTATTTTTAATATATTTATTAAATTATAATAAATAAATAGCATGAAAAGATAATATACCAAACAACATTATTTTTAAAAAAAGATAAAAATTATATATAAAAGAAAAAAAATTAAAATGAGATAAGAGAAAAGATAAGTTAGAAATATATTTTTGAAGTGATAAAATAAACAAATAGAGAAAAAAAAAGAGAAAAGAACGTGAGAGAAGAAAACAGATAAACATAAATAAAGAAAAAAAAAGAGAGAAATTTAAAAATAAGAAAAGAGGACACAAGAGACCACAATTGGCTCTCATGCTTAATAATAGAGTATAGATGATTGTTATCCATAATCCTTTAAAACCAGACTGGAAAAATAAAAATTTTGGTTAAATTATGAACCCTCCCTTTTTTACTTCACTAGAAAGGAAGTAATTCACGAAACAGCGGGAATAAATTGGAGTTAGGCGCGAAAAATATTGGGATGTGAATATTCAGAGTCAAATAGAGTGGTAAACGTGGCTGGCACCTCTCTGAAATTACAGAGAGACCCCTACAACCTTTCTGAAAATTACAATAGCCTCCCCTGGCTGAGAGAGTTGGTGGATTTTGATGAATGCTGGTGAAATCAAACATGAAAATTTGATTTACATAGGGAATATAATAGGCATAAGGCTTGTGTATATGATTCATGATGTGCATAAGTTTGGGTCCGGCTGTGGATTCTAATTTGTGGATATTGAAATTTGATTTGTTTGAGCTGTTGTACATTTAATTTTGTAACATTCCGTTTTGAGGATGAGTAAAAATGAAGATGGGTTCTCGGTAAAATGACCCAGTTTTAATAAAAAAAATGTGATATAAGTTAGTGATTTTGTCTTATACTAACTTCACAAGGTAATGTAAGATATAATTGTTGTTGTTGAATGATACTTGGGTTTTGTGTGATGCTAACTTTACCGAATAATATAAAACATTATATGTTCTTACTGTTGAATATTTATACTTTGAAGTTTGTGATATACTAATTTCACCGAGTAATGTGAAAAATATTATGTTGAACCAAGTTTTACATTCGGCTTTCACGCCGTATTTGAGCCTACGGAAATTGTTTTCTGCCAGTATTAATCACAAAAATCGTGCGTGCAATTTTTAAAGAGAAAAAATTATGTGTTGTTTTAAACACCACCACATTTTATATAAGCTAGAAATATCCGAGAACCAAATCCCGTTACCTTCTGACCTCTATTACAAAGCTTTTTCAACTTTAACACTTCTCCAACTTCTAAGCTCACTTCTCCTTTTGAGGAAAAGATTTTGCAAACACCTCAAAAGGAAAGCAATAAACGCTAAGATTCATGCCTGATATACAACTCAGAATTCATTTGTATGCTTGTCTGTATAACCTATGCCAACAACAAAGCAATCAATAGCAATTGCATCATTTTAAGTACATATATTGCATAGACCAAGATCAGGGCCTAGCTGCAGGCCAGAGCATAAGCTGCCTCAGCACATTCATCTGGCTAGAAAGGAATGAAGTACATTAAAAGATGTCGTGGATCGGGTTGTACCTGTATGATGGTGTTGATATCAGAAGAAAATCATACAAGATGTATGTACATTGTAAATCATTATTAATTGTATTTTCTTTTCTTCCAAGTTTCAGATGATAATAATCAACATAAATTTCTTACCTAGTTATAAATTGAAAGTTGTGGGTTCCCAAACTCGCCAGACTTTTATCATTCCAAGGTCCCAACCGGATTCTGGCTCGGAGGCTTTCATTCCCAAGTTCCTCTTGTTCGTCTAATATTCTTTTAGCCGAGATGAGAACTGAATCAGAACAAAGTATAACAGTAATTGATTTCAGCGTTGGTATATCTCCAATGCACGAAGGGATCTCCTTCCAAGTAAGAGTAGCCAGATGAAGGCACTCTAGGCGTGGGAAATGGGTGCTCTCTGTGCTCCAACACTTTAGATCATCACATCGTTTAATTTTCAGGTATTTTAGGCTGCAAAATTGCCCTTCTACTGTTTTCCATTCCGACCCTGTGAAGGAATAGGCTTCCAGGATGAGCATTTCGAGACAAGGTAATATACCTATTTTCGTACTGATGTCTTCCCAATGAAGCCTAGTTTCGACAAGAGCCAACTTCTTGAGCGAATGCGGGAACCATCTTCTCCTCCAAAAACAGTTTTGCAAAATAGACTCCAACTTGTATCCTGGTCTAGGAAATCCATCTCAAGGCCACAATAACTGGTGGTTAAATAGGAAGCCAAATTTGTTAGTCTAGTTGTTACGATTATTCTACTTCCATTAGACTCGTTTGGAAAGAAGCGTTTCACTCTGTCCCATACCTCATGACTCCACATATCATCCATCACAATCAAATACCTTCTACCGAAGAGACTTTTATATAACATATCCCCTATCTGTGCCTCACTCATCTCGCTCATACTTTCCCGACTCCATTGGTTCTTTTGACTAAGAAGAACTCCTAAAAGAATGTCTCGTATATTATATTCTTGAGAAATTGTTACCCAGGCAAGGATGTCAAAGTGGTACTGTGTTAGAGGATTGATATAAATATTTCTAGCAAGGGTCGTCTTACCGATGCCGCCCATACCGGAAATCGGGATGATTTCACGATGAGACTGCGGTTGTCCGGTGAGCTTATCCAGCATTTCGTTCAAGACATCATCAAAACCCACCATGTTGTTGTGCTCTGTGTTGAAGTAGATTTGGAACCAACAACATCAATTGCAACAAATGTTTGTGGATCTGGAGCTGCAACGAATCTTTGTGGATCTTGAGTTCCCAGCTTGTCTTTAATCTCCAACACCTCTTTCTCAACAAAACCCATATTTTGAATCACCTCATTCAGATCAAAGGAACAGATATTTTCCTCATCATAAAGTGTTGATGTATCAGCTTCCACGAAAAGATATCTCAAGGAAGCTATTATGTCTTCCCGAGCATGAATCCGGTTGACAATATGGATTTCGATTACATCCTCGGCTGCATAAGCTACATCTGTGATGCGATTCCTCAAGCGTTCCACTTGTGGTTTTGAATAATGGGAATTATAAACTTCGAGAAAGTGTTGCAAGAAAGCAATCTTTCGTGTGAGGGTTTCAACCTGATTGCTGTCGAGGGTAATTGGAGGTCGAGGATGGCGTTGGAGCTGATCTAAAAGATTCATAAGAGAAAGTAGAGCTGCATAAGCTGCCATTTCTATGATATCTCAAAGTTTCAGAAAAGCGAAGAAGTGCGTAAGGTTTAAGTGAAGCAACTATGATTAAGGGAAAACAAAGTTTCTTTGGACAGGGGTCACTTTATGTGGACTAATGAGATTATAACTAAGTGCTCTGCATAAGATAATGCTAAGCTTTTAAACATATTCGGTCCTAAACAAATTGGAATTAATATATAATTTAGTATCACGGCAAGCTGGCCTCCAATCTTTTTGAGCATATATAAACTTGGAATCATGTCATAATAATTTACATCTGTGAATTGATCCATTTCCTTTACCGGCTGGAAACGTGACAAGATTCTTCAGTTGAGAAGAAGGCCCAATTTTCAGTTGGATTAACAATCATCATCTTGGATTTTCAGGTCTGTAAATTGATCTATCTCCTTCAAGCTATATAGCAAAATCATGCCAGTGTGTTACTGTGTTAGGTCCTTACGTGCTGGTTTTCTTCTAAGAATAATTACGAACGAACATTGAAGCAGGATGAAAATACGAATTCCTCCCTGAAGTTTGGAAAATTAAGAATTCCCCTAGACCCAATATCTTTTCCATTAAATTTAATCGAATGTGCAATTTTACTATTTTACCACTAATATGCTAAAACTCAGAGGACTATATGTAATAAAGAGCTCAAAGGCAATAGGTTAATGTAAATACTAAAATTTTCAGAAGGTTTGGTGTAAGTATTTGAGCCCCCCCCCCCCCCCCCCCCAAAAAAAAAATAAATACTTCTTAATGATATTTTGAATTTTTATGATGATCTAATTTCATATATAGAGTTTATGGATTCTTAAAGTTTGTTGCACATATTGTGCATGCATGTTTATATTGGAATGCTATTAATTGTATTTAAGGTAGATATATTTGAAATATTTGTATAAACAACCATCACAGATATTTATGTATTTTTTTGGTCAAACAAAATTTTAGGTTGAGGGGATGACGCCCCAGTCCAAGGTAGGGAATGCCTCTAGGCTCAGTGAGCACCTACAGAGGTTCTTACACATCTCACCCCATGAAGACAAGGGGGTTTGTGAATTTACTAATACATTGGTTGAAGTTGATGTGTTTGTTATGGTTTCTATTTTAGAGAAAAAAGTTTGTTATTTCATACAAATAAGATCTAAATAAACTTATGCAAAATATACTTCAAACTTATAAGACATAAATATTAGGGAGAAATTTTAATTTTTTTTATCATACTTTATAAGAATAAATATGCATAAAATATCTATTTCGATTTATCCTTATAGACAAAATATTAAATTAAATTACAAATTTTAAAATTTTAAAATAACAGTTAAACCAAAACCAATATTACAAATATATCCTTACACTTTCAATATTATTACAATATAATTCCCAAAGTAGAAGTGAAACTTTTAAAAATAATATTGCTTCTTTCAAAAAAAAAAAATAATAATAATATTGCTAAAATTATCAAAATTTACATCGTAAATAACAGTTGAGGTAATTTTTGAAAGGGAATGTAAACTTTAGGGCTGTGTTCGTAATTTTTCAAAGTTTAGGGGATAATGTGTATTTTTGTCATACTTTATGGGAGTTCGCAATTATCCCTTTCTTCCATGCCAAACTCTGCTACCTTTCTTCCATGTTCCTCGGAAACCCTTCTTCTAAATCATATACAAATGCTGACAATTTTGGTATTCAAACTGTGATTTTTGTTTTTTAATCAGAATTCCAGTAATCCTCTGTTAGGTAAGTATGATTAATAATCTAGCTATATGATGGGGAACTATGACAATACGAAAGCGCAAAATACACCCTGATCCCCTGTGCTTTAAATGAACAAAAGTAAAAATAATGTGTTTTATATACACTAATGATAATAATGTGCCACATTAATCATATGGTTTAGTTAGATATTTTTCGTTTTTAAATTATTAAAATTAATTTATTTAGTAGACCAAATTCTTAACTTTACAAATTCTCGTAAATTTACAATTACCCCCTTGAACACTGCACAATACTTTAGCACATTCGACCATCAAAGTATGCTCGGTCGATGTGTTTTAGGAAAGTCATGCAACATGATTTCCAGATATATTAAAGAAAGAAGACAAATAATTAGGGGTGTTATTTGGTGAAAATGACTTTTGATAATTATTCCAAACGAAGTGTCTGCTATGTTCCTCGGACATCATTTTTCCAAACCATTTATAAATGCTGGGAAATTGGTATTTAAATGATTTTTAATATAATTCCTCTAATCCTTTTGTTACATAAATAAGACTAATAATCGAGCTATATGCCGCGGTAATTGGGGCTCAGTTATTTCGTGCAAAATTATGTATGGAAACCTGGAAGGGGCTTACTCTACAATCGTGTAGGTTTTCGTCGGATTTTCAATTCAAATGACTGAACAATTCAATTGTTTACGCCGGTTTCGGGATCTTAATCTTGTTCGATTTCGAACACGTTGAAGGAATACAAATGAAAGCAGATTTGACTCTAAAATGGCACACACTAACTACATATCTCCCATATATACCAGCAGGTCTATGATTGCCTAAGACTCTCTCAAGTTACAGAGAAAAAGGGGAAAAACATGCCCCAAGTATATAACAAAAGAGACCCCACTATATAACATCAGAGAGGGAAAAACTTCAAATAGTTCAGAGCTCTTCATTTTGGACAATGTGGCCTTCACAGTCTGAAGATTAACACAAACAAGGACTTACAATGAGGTAATAGCACAACAACTGAAGCCTTCTTCCCAGCAACGACAACCACAAAAGGCATAAGTTCCTTGCACTTCATTGGAAATGCTAAAAACCGAGATCTTGCTCTTCACACTTAGTAAACCTACAACAATTTTGTTCCACGAATGATAACGATTGTGAGCTCTAGCATAATAACAAAGCATGATGTCAGGAAAGACAGGCAACTATGAAGGGGTAAAACTCAATGAATTGCTAAGCAATACTCTTTTCCCGATTCCCAATATACTCAATTTAGTGTCCCAAATATTAAATGTCAATGCTCAAAATTTTTACCGGTAGAACATAACATATGATGCCAGCCAAAACTCAAATCATTTCCCTAATTGAGTGTTACACTATGTTCGGTTTCAGGAGTTTGCAAAAGAAAGATGCTAGGTCAGATAGCATGGCTGTCAAGGGAAATGTTTTCCAGGGCAAGGATTCGTTAATAGCAATGAATTTAATGATTAAGTAGAATGGAAATAAGTGTTGTGATGTGACATGAGGTTGTAAAGCAAGGGGTAAGCAATGGGCACAGTCTCTATTGTTTTCTCTACCTTTTTCTCCCTATTTTCTTTAGTAATAACAGAACCGAGTGTGCTTAGTAATAACAGAACCGAGTGAGCTTACCTTCACCGTTTCTTTTCCTTTCCTCCTAAAATCCAAGTTTTAATTGTAGTGTCTATGTTAGTCTAAATGTTCTCCAAACTGGTCCATCAAGCATCTTACTCTATGCAACAGTCCAAAATTTTGCCTCCAGCTAAACATATTAACCACACTTTCATACAGAGAGGTGGATTAAGTTAACTTATATTCAGGTACAACACTTTAATATGGTAAAAGCGTAAAACCAAAATAGTAAAAACTGACCATCTACAATACCTATGGACAGCCATCCTCAGCAAATCTAGCATCAAATGGAGCTGATAGAGGATGCGTTGAAATAGGTTGAGCGCCAGATCCTTGTTGCAGTTCAATTACTAGCCATCTAACAGCTTTACTCATTTGCTCCAAACGAATAGCACTAATAGGTGGAAGACCAGTCGGGCCCCTCTGTCCTTGTCTGAGAGTGATAGAGCCAGTGGCTTCATCCACAAGACATTCAGACCCTATCCTTTGTTTCACAGCTTCGACAAATTCCTCGGCTTGATCACAAGTAACTCGGAACAATTCCCACCGTTGCTTAGAGTTTTCAAGAGCAGCATCAGTGGCTGGAGTTTTTTGTCCACCAGAGCTTTCTTTTGCCTCTAAAGCTGTAGCTGCTGCTGTAATAAACTCCTGATATGCATTGTTCAAAGATTCCACAATGTTGTCCATCTATGTCAGCAAAGAGCAATTGTATTATTACAATCACACGAGCTAATTTCAATCAACAAGTATGCAAATTCTTAATTCTGGATCTGCAAAGAGTAGCCATTCAACTCATGATTATAATAACCACAGGTACATTTTGTCAATTTTTATTATAACGTGAAAAATCCCAACCCGAACCCAACCAGACCTGATTTTGAACCCGAAAAACCCCAACCCTAACCTGAACCTATCAGGTCCGGGTTGACCTGATTCTATTTCAGGTCACCCAATAACCTGACCCACCCGAATAACCAGACCCGACCTGTTTTTTTCCTTTTTTTTTTCTTCCCTTCTTTTTTATATTTCCTGTCAAGTGGAACTAATATACCAGGACAGATTATGTAAATAATGAAATAAAACATAAAAACTAGCAATTAGCTCAAATAGCTGCTCATTACAGAACATATTATGTAAGTAGAACCAATGCAACAGAACAGTCCAAATTAGACTCCAAACTAGAGACTTCAACAACAAGACTTCAAATTTTAAACAATTAGTTCCATAAACTAGACTTCAAACTTCAATAAACTCACTTCAAGAAACATAGATTTGAAACTAGTTAACACAAAAATCAATACACCGTTGCATAGTTTCATTTCCACATCTTCATTTTCCAAAAACACTCTTCCTCAGCCATGCTAACTAAAATTAATAGACAAATTAATTATATTAAATAGTAAGATATTCAAATGTTAAATATAAAAAACATGCATTATATAAAACATTTTGTATCAACTATGTAACAACAAAAACCAAATCCACCATAAAACATCCTGTACCAATTTAATAGACATAGAATAATGAAAATAACAAGCTTTATTAATCTGGTGATCACAATCCAACTTGAAAAAACATTCATTTCATGAAAATAACTTCTTTACACATTTTTCAAACATTCAACAAAGATTTCAGGCATATTCTGTACCAAGCTTTATGCTTACACGTTGCTAGCTCTAGCTCCTCTCAATTATATCTGGCATCTTTCAAGAAAAGTCATGAAATTTAAAGAATTTAATTGTCAAAAAGGGGAATCACTTCAATCTTTATTCTTCAAACTTTTAGTCCTGCAAGTTTAAATATTGTTTCAAGTTAGTCTGGCTATTGTACAAGGTTAAAACAATGGTCAGTTTAAACTTTGATTTACTCTTTAATAATTCATGTTTAAATTGATCATTTTTCCCTTGCAAAATTTGGCGGAGGGACTAACCTAAAAGGAAACTGAAGTTTGAAGGACTAATAGAATTCAACAACTATTAAGAGCAAATAAGTTAAAAAGGGATAATTACATTGACATTCACTAAGGGTTGGCCTAATTACACAAACCTTCCGTGCAGGTTTGAGTAATTACAAAAATTCCCCATACCAGAACAAAGAAGGCTCATATTAGGCCAACCTATATGCACGAACCTCCAAATGCTAGAATTATAGAAAACCAATTTCAAAAACTCAAATAAATTGCTTAAAGGACAGCATACTCAATTATCAACAACCCATTCGGCAAAAAACCTAAAAATTGCTCTATTACTTTATTAGACAGAATAGAATAAACAAAAAGGAACGAGATTTCAGCTAAAATTAGAACAAGATTTCAGCAAAAAATGTCAAATAATAAAACAAGAATAAGGTTTTTCGAACTTACTTACTTGAATCGAGAGGAGAACGAACCACAGCGGCGAGGCGGTGAGCAACGCTGGTTGATGGTAGGCCGCGGGCTAGACAATGGTGGCGCTGGAGTGATGTGCTGATGCGACGCGGTGCTAGGACTGGGAGATGGTGGCGGGCGGCGGGAGGTCTGGCTAGAAAACCACGGATGTTAGAAAACATCCTAAATCACATTAAAATCGACAAATGAACATCTCGAAAACAGAATCAGAAGTTGTCAAAAAAAAAAAACAAAAAACAGAATCAGAAGCATTGAGCATAAATTATCACAAACCACGGATGTTAGAAGACCTAAAAATTCATGAGCAAAAATTATCAAAGAAACAACAGTTCACATATCTACTTGCCACAAATTCATTCGAACTTTCAATTCCATACCTTCTCACAGAGAAATATTTATCTTCCTTTTCGAACCTCAAAGATGTGAGCAGCACTTGTTCTTCACCTTTCGATTTTCACGAGCATGCCGCGAATGGGGATTGAAGACGAGAAAGTGGTATTTTGGGGTTTAATCGAATGATTTGGGGGAAATTTGTTTATATGGGCCACCCAAGTTTCCATTTAACAAAATAACCCTCAATTTTATTTTGTATTTTTTTTTAATGTAATAAATATAAATTTAATTATTTAATTATATAATGGGGGCACTTTGTAAATATTTATTGTTTGAAGGATTAAATTGAAAATAAACCAAAAAGAATCAAAATTAAAATTAAAAGGGAAAAGAAAACGAACCGAGAGTCAGTCCCCCCCCAACCCAATCGCTTTTTTTCAAGCTCCCTCGCTTTTACGTCTCTTCGTCCTTCCGCCACCGGCCCTCCGCTGTAGCTACCGCCACCGCCGCGTCTACCGCCGCCGCCCAAATTCTCTCCTCCATCTTCTCGGTGTCGCCACTATTTGTCTCAATACCGAGGACCATTCTCACCGTCTACTCTTTCTTCCTCCTTCCACCACCGCCGCCGCCGCAGCTACCACCTCCGCCGCCGCATTACCACCTCCGCCGCCGCATTACCACCTCCTTCCTCCTTAGGTATTTTATTCTTGTTTTTACTTTTAAAGCAAGGGTTTGTTCGATTACTTCTTTAAGCTCTGATTTTGGGTTATGATACAAGTGTGTCTGTGAAAAAAATAAGCTATTGACTTCCTAAGGAGCGTGGTGTTCTGATTTGTCCAACGTTATCAATACATGCCTGACAGAATTGTTTATCAATTTTTTTTTCTCTCAGCTGCTTGTCACTGCTTCTTCGAGTTTTGACTCATAATGCCTAATTACAAGCAAAACTCTACACGAAAGTTTCGTCAAGAACACCAACATGAGGTATGAAATTGTAGTATGAAGTATGGTTTGTACATTTTGGTTGATTTTGAACTCTTCAATCAATGCAACCGCTTTTTATTAGTTGTTGCTTTTGGTAGAATCGCTTTTTTTTTTTTATGTTATTGTATAAGCGATCGATTTCAATATAAAAACGATCGTTTGAATACCATGTTGATTTTGGTTATTGTTTAAGCGCTAGATTTCAATATAAAATGATAATTGATCCTATCTTGTTGAATATGAGAGTGGTTATGTTGATTATGAGATATTATGGAATGCCCTTCTCTCATGGTTCCTCTGTTTTTATTTTCCTTTTCATTCAGATTTCTTCTCTATACATATTCTTGAATTTCCCATTTTGATCTCTAAATATATTGAAGTTTTATAATTTTCAGCATTCATGTGAAATCTGATGCATTCTTGCAAGATTTTGAGATGGTTTGAGTTCCAAAAGTAATTATTTTGCTCGCATCTTGGGAAAATATGTTTGAATTTTTGTTTGTTGACCGATTGAATCATGTTTTGGAGCATCAAAGATTCAGAGGGTGGAGCAGCGTTTTCCTTTTTGAGTTTGAATCAAGAACAAGAAGTTTGGGATAATTTGGATGGATTGGTTTAGTTATTCAGGCTTGTAGTATGGGGGGAAGGACCATGTTCAGTATTGTGTATGATTGTTTTTGTGACAGCATATTGATAATAAATTAGCAACCATTTTAATAAAAAAAAATAAAAAAATAATGGAATGCCCTTAGCAGATTGAAATGGGAAAAACTGAAATTGTGGAATCTATATGAAGTTCCATGGAGGATTGCATAATAGCGTTGGCGTAATTTCACTTAATATGTTGATTGACCATAATTTATTTTCTTGAAACATGTTCACTATCCATTTTGACTGGATATATTTTGATACGACAAATGTAATATTTAATCTCTTTTTTTAATAGGATGAGGCAAATGAGCATAACGATGTGCCGGAGAAAGGAAAAAAGAGACAAAAAGTTACAAGCAAAGAGTTTGAACCTACCCAAAAATTTGAAGAATGCATTGAAACAGAGGTTTGATTTGATGTTTAATTTTGACTAAATTTGCCGAATTTGACGAAAGTGCTCATCGAACTCATCAACCCTATAAGCTTTGGCTGCCAAAAACTAAGGGCCAATAATTTCACCGCACTTGTATTTTTGCGTTAAATTATCGCAGAGATGCTTTATGCAATACCCATGATGCGCTGTGGGGTAAACTTTTGCAACTGCATTCTTAATAGAAATGTGTCTGTCGGATATTATGCACAACTCATCACTGTCAGGAACTATGTCTTGCAAATGTTCCAAAAACCACCCCCATGATCGGTCATTCTCAGAATTGACCACTGCCCATGCAATTGGATATATATGGTTCTCACCATCTTGTGCCGTGGCAACTAATAATGTACCACCAAACTTCCCCGTCAAAAAGCAACCATCAAGAGCTATAACTTTTCTCATTAATGCAAAACCCCTTAGGCACGGCCCAAAAGCTACGAAAAAATAAAGAAATCTATTTTTTTCGTCAACCTCTAAATGTGTCTTGGTTCCTTCGTTGCTTAACTCTAACATATAGCGATAAGCTTCAAGGACTGCATAACCATGTTCTGGTGTTCCCCTCACAAAATCCTTTGCATGTTGTCTCCCTTTCCAATATTTCCAATAGCTCACCACACAACCCAATTGTGATTGTACATAATTCTTCATATCCTTGGGTGTAGGACCTTTTCCATCTACAAATAGAGGTTTCGCAAATTCTCCAATAACATCAGCCGATGCTTGACGAT
Source organism: Lantana camara (assembly GCA_037501455.1). NCBI lineage: Eukaryota > Viridiplantae > Streptophyta > Magnoliopsida > Lamiales > Verbenaceae > Lantana > Lantana camara. Next base: position 124,519,558 of record CM074857.1, read on the forward strand.
GTTCTCCTGATATAAATTCCAAACCGCATGTGTGCTCCCGAATGTATTTCTTAATAACAAATTTACTTGATCCAGGATAGTTAACACAACGAATCCACCACTTACAATTGGGGGAAGGACATGCAACAACAAACAAGGATTTTGTAGATCTTTTAGTTTGCAACTCAAACTTTCCTTTCACAGCAACAAATTTTATCTTCCTTATTGCATCCTTCTTGTCATTGAAGACATATCCTTTATATAAATTTGATCCATCATCGAATGTGTGGCATGCTCGACTTACATTCGTACCTGTGGTTTTTCCCCTTGAAATTTCTTCGGCCTATATAATTTCTTCGTTGCCATCACCATTCTCCAGATATAGTTGATCGTTTGCAGTATTATCTTCATCCATCATGATATTAGGATCTTCGTTAAGTTCTTCCGCTGTATTGTCTTCCTCTACGTCCTCAATCTCATCTTCAGCATTATAGTTATAATTAACTATTACATCATCATTTGGTAAACAAATATCATCCTTATTAAAATTGAAATCAATATTCAGTGACTCCAATTCATTGTTTTCTCCAGCATCAGCTATAGAGACTTTCAAAATAGGCCTCCAACCACCACAACCAACATCACTCATGTATATCTTTAGATCTTCATCCGACGTTATTTCAGTTGGAGGTACTTTTTCATTCGGAGGTGCATTTGTTATAATATACTTTATATGTATTTGAGAACGTGAGCAGCTCAATTCGCGCTTGTTGATAACTTTATCGACAAGCATCTCAAAGGTAATATCCTTACTTACAAGGAGTGGTGTAGTTACATTACTTGTTGGATTCCACTCCCAACAACTATCTTTCTCCACCCACTCGCCGTATACGACACCTATAACAAATTCTGGCATTGATGCAATTAAGTTAAAATGTACCTGCACCGTAACAAACACATATTAATTTTTAAAATTTGTACTAGTTAAAAAGCGATCGCTTTTTTTCTTTAGCCTGAAAAAAGCGAAAAAAGCGATCGTTTTTTTTTCTTTAGCCTGAAAAAAGCGATCGCTTTCTGGGCAGAAATCGCTTTTCCACTAAGCGATCAATCTGATTTTTTCCTTTAGAGTCAAACTCCGATCATTAAGCTAACACCCAGAAAAACTGAAAAAAGAACATGCCCAAGATCTCTATATCCAACATTCAGCGTATATATATATATATATATATATACACACACACACACAAATCTTGTTCAAGATGCACATAATATCTATCTCTAATATCCTTGCTCAATGATAGAAATACAAATACTTGTTACCTTCAATGTACTTTTCACAAGATTTCTTCCAACAATACAAGTTGAGCTCTTGAACCACTTTTTCTTATATGAACTATCTTCAAGACTTCCTTTATCATATAAATAATCTCGATTCTTGAATAAATTAGTGCTTGGATGAACAATCAATCCCTAGAGAAGTGAAGAGAACAGAAAATTTTCAGTAAGAAAACGTCGGGCCTCATGGAGAAGAAAGCTCGTACGAAAGAGAGAGAGAGAGAGAGAATAAATGGGTTTGTAGTGAGAGAAAATTCTTGGCTGAATAATTTTGGGAGGGTTTATTTGCAATATATATAAATTTTTGGGCTAAAATGCAATTCCTAAAAGTGTGTGGAATGCCTTTTTTATATTAATTAATGAAAAGGGCTATCCATTAACTAAACTCAAACTTGTGGGTTATTTAATTAAAAAGGTTCTTAAAAGGTCTTTTTAATCGAACCCCCCACAATGATTTGTTTTAGTGAGGGTCAAAGTACATAGAATGATCTTGAAATTGAATTTCTTTTATTTTTTTTATACATATAATAATAGGGACCAAAATTTTTGTGATGCAAAGACTATTATTATTTAATTTTACTAAGCATTATTTTACAACAAATATATATAATTTCTTAACGTTCTTTTTTCCTGCCTAAAATATAAAAATACAAAATTTGTTTCTAGCTTTTAGGAAGATTTTGATAGATCTTGTATCTAGTTTCTTTTTTATACGGACAATTCCTCAAAAATCCCCAAGTGTAAACTGAATTTCCTTGTCACTCCCCAATTTTGAAAAAGTTCCTGTTCACTCCCCAATTGAAAAACAAAATTCCTTTTAGGTCCCCACAAATAGTACAGGTTCGTACATTGTCTTTAGGAATTGCGTACATTTTTTAGGGAATTGTGTATAAAAATCCTGGCCCACAAATAGTACAGGTTCGTACATTGTCTTTAGGAATTGCGTACATTTTTTAGGGAATTGTGTATAAAAATCCTGGAATCTCGTATATTTTTTATACGCAATTCCTGAATTATTATACAACCTTGGGGAGTGAAAAGAAATTTTGTTTTTCAATTGGGGATTGAATGGGAACTTTTTCAAAATTGGGGACCTAAAAGGAATTTTTTCAACTTTTTGGTACTATTCAAAGATTTTCCCTTCTTTATATTGAATTCGTTCTTAGTTTTATTTTATTTATTGTTCAAATATTATAAGTGAATTATTGACAATTATCATCAATTTGTATATTCACACACATTTACATGTTACATTTGAATTAATAAATTTTAATACTTAATTAGTTTAAACATTAAAAAATAAATTTTCTTTTCATGAACCACTAAACAAGTAGTTTATCACCATATAAAGATGGAAAACATTTAACATCTAAATGAAAAGGTACCATAAACCAAAAGTCGATGGTACGATAAACCAAAGGTCGATGTTGGTTTAAATCAATTGGCCTATTGAAACAAGACAATAAAACTCTTAAATAAGTTGATCTATTGAAAAAACAAAAACAAAAACAAAAACTATGTCTTTATTAGATTAGTCGATTTAGTGAGGTATAAATTGCCTATATTAGAAGATACTAGTCACTAGATCACTTATCGGGTATAAATTGCCTTATATTAGGCCTATGCGGTAATAAGCTTGAAGAGAGAGAAAATTATGTATATAATGTTATATAGCATTACCCCATTCTATCATCAATTGTCATCTTTAAGAGCAATAATGTTCTCATCCACAAAAAACTTCTCTAAACTTCCTTTGAAAACAACATTATCCACATCAAATTTAAATAAAATGTTTTGTTTTGTGAAGTTCACAAATTCAAGTCCTACATCGCATGCCTTCGTGAATGATTCCAACTTGCATGCCAAGCTCTTTAGTGCAGAATTATCCCTTGATACATTTTTATGTTCTCCTCTGTTTTTGTTTCGCTTCAAGAAAATTTATAATTTCATTGACGAACTCTTTGTAAGCAATGTCAATAGAATTTACTATGCTGTCCGTGTTTCTGCATAAAAATAAATTAAATATAAATAAATGGATCAATGTGTAATTTCACAAAACCTTATAATTCGGATGTATTCAAAACAATAATAATGTGGAGCAGAGACTTGTATAAAATCAAGAAAATTGTACAAATCCCATAGAAAAATTGTGATCCTCGTGAATCCAAACTTGTATATGCTTACTTTTTTTCTCTTATTAATGTGTTTCTAAACAAGAGAGGGAAAATATGGATGGAATTTCAAATAATTTTGCAGAACTCTGAACAATGTGATCGCTAAAAATAACAATTGAAATGGACCTTCAGTCTTGAGAGAATGCCAACGGCGAAAGCGAAACCTGGCTGCAGGCGGAGTGCCGAGTGGTGAGCTGCAAAGGAGCGAGCGAGTTTATCTTAGGGAAAAGACTTCAGTTAGCACGCCAATCTTTACACTTTAGTTAAATATAAAACTGATACACTTTGCATACAAAAGTTCATAATAATATACATGCAGCATATGTACTGTAAAAACCGCCATTGTCTTCAAAGACTCATCAGTTAAACCGCCAGCACCTATTGATTATTCTGGGATAATTAATCCGCCGTCGACATTGCATCCAGTTCTGTTCTACATGAAAGAAACAAGCATATTCAAATCGACCTACACTTTGTTCGAAATGATGTTCAAAGCAAATTCATCAACCTGAGGGGAATGTTGGTGAAAAAGGAAGATTACCTATCCAAAATAACAATCACTTCAACGAGAAAATTATCAAGAATAATATAAAGCAGAAAAAGAAATTAAATGATAAGAAATCTAGAATCTAGATTCTAGAAATTTATGACAAAAATAACAGAAAACCTGCATTCTCCAGATTGTGCTCAAGCTGGCTAGTACCTGTATGGTGGTGTTAATATTACAATAAAATCATACAAGATATGTGTAAACTGGAAATCATTATCAATTGTAAATCAAGTTGGCTGGTACCTGTATGATAGAAATTGGAAGTTGTGGGTTGCCAAACTCACCAAACCTTTGTCATTCGAACCCAACACGATTCTGACTCTGAGGCTTTCATTCCCAAGTTGCTCTTGTTCGTCTAATATTCTTTTAGCAGAGATGACAACTGAATCAGAAAAATCTTCCACTATAATTGATTTCAGCGTTGGTATATCTCCAATACACAAAGGGATCTCCTCCAAATTATGTAAATATAACAGATGAAGGCTCTCTAGGCATGGAAAATGGGTGCTCTCTGTGCTCCACCATTTTAGATCTTCACATTTAATTTGCAGGTATGTTAGGCTGCAAAACTGCCCTTCTACGGTTTCCCATTCCAGCCCTCTGAAGGAGTGGAAACCTAGGATGAGCATTTGGAGACGAGATAATGAACCTATTTTCATACTAATGTCTTTCCAATGAAACTCAGTTCCTCTTAGAGCCAACTTCTCGAGCGAATGGGGGAAGGTGAGGTTTTGAATTCAGTCCGACTTGGTGGGTGGTATAGCTCAAACTTGATAGAGAAGTCCTCCAGTTTGTACAGACGATCAAGATTGTTGAGATCTAATGGCTTCTCATTTCGATTGTCGAAATTTAGTTCCAATTTCTTGACATTAGGGATTCTCTTGATCACCTCCTCACCAAGCCTCAAATTTGATATTCCTGAAAGCGTATGTAGCTCATGCAAAACAAAGGCATCTCGCCCATCTGTGTGGCCACTCGGAGGATCAGGGAGCATGACACCGTTGATTTCGATATGCCTAATCAGAGGCATCTTCCAAATTTCAGGTGGTGCAACATACGGCCCATAAACATATAATGTTTGTAAATTCCAGAGTTGGGAAACGGATGAAGGAAACACGAGATTTCCACAATAGTACCAAAGAAAAAGATATCGCACGTTAACTAGCCTGAAAATATCTTCCAATATATAATTTCCTATATCCTTTTCATTTATAGTCTCAAACCTTGCAAATATCCTTAACAATCTAAGTTCAGCTAATGATAAGACGATGTTTCGAGAACAGCATATCAAAGAACGAGTAGTCGATCCACCTTTTAAACTATAAAGACATTCCTTTCTGGATGTGTCTTGATGAATTGCAACACGTCGTTGGCTTATTAAACCTGCACCATGTTGGTTAGCTACACAGATGAACTTCTCCTTTTGAGCTTCTCTTATGCAGAAGTCCCTCAACAGATCATGGATACTACAAAATTTTTGTATTTTGAAAAACTCATTCTCATGAACCATAATGAGATTTCGACCTACAAGATCCATCAAGTACTCCTCAGCACTTTCTTCCAATCCTTTTCCACTAATTGGCTTTAAAAAACTCTCAGCAACCCACATTCCTATTAGTTGAAATACAGGGATTTCATGATCTTCAGGAAAGACCCCCATATAGAGAAAACACGCTTTCAAATGAGCCGACAACTGATCATAACTTGTGTGTAATATCTTAAAGCACCATTCATTTTCTTCTATATTCACAACTGAACTTAGATTCTCTGCAATATACTTCCAATAATCGTGTGTTTGTTTTGACTTTGCTAGGAGACCTCCAATCACAACAATCGACAAAGGGAGTCCTTTGCAATTTTCGGAAATCTCCTTCCCAACGTCCTCCAATTTGGATGGGCAGCCGTCTTCTTCACCAAACACAGTTTTGCAAAATAGACTCCAACTTTTATCTTGGTCTAAAAAATCCATCTCAAGACCACGACAATTTGTGGGTAAAAAAGAAACCATGTTTGTTAGTCTAGTTGTTATGATTATTCTACTTCCATTGCAATCGTTTGGAAAGAAGCGTTTTACCCCATCCCAGGCCTCATGACTCCACATATCATCCATCACAATCAAATATCTTCTACCACTTAAACTTTTGTACAACTCTTCCCCTATATCTGCCTCACTCATCTCACTCATACTTTCCCGACTCTCATGATTCTTTTGACTGAGAAGAACTCCTAAAAGAATGTCTCTTATATTATATTCTTCAGAAATTGCAATCCAAGCACGGATATCAAAGTGGTACATTGTAAGAGGATTGATATAAGCATTTCTAGCAAGGGTTGTCTTACCGATGCCACCCATCCCAGAAATCGGGATGATTTGGCGAGGAGAATCTGGCTGTCCGGTGAGCTTATCCAGTATTTCGTTCAAGAGATCATCAAAACCCACCATGGTGTTGTGCTCTGTTAAAGTTGATTTCGAAACAACAACATCGGTTTCAACAAATACTTGGGGATGTTGAGCTCCCAGCGTGTCTTTAATCTCCAACACCTCTTTCTCAACATAACCCATATCTTGTGTCACCTCACGAAGATCGACGGAGCCGATATTTTCCTCATCACAAATTGTTGATGCGTCAGCAGTTGGCCTCTGCAAGTCATCAAATTCCACGAACAGATCCGGCAAGGAAGCGATCATGTCCTCTTCATCATAACATGTGGTACGTTCCATGTCCACAATCTCCAGGGAAAGATCCCGCGGGGATGTGATCGTGTCCTCTTTGTCATAACTTGTGGATCGAGCACCAATCCGGTTGACAATATGGGTTTCGATTACATCCTCAGCTGCATAAGCTACATCCGCGATGCGATTCCTCAAGCGTTCCACTTGTGGGTTTGAATAATGAGAGTTATAAACTTCAAGAAAGTCTTGCAAGAAAGCAATCTTTTGACTGAGAGTGTCGACCTGATTGCTGTCGAGTGTAACTGGAGGTCGAGGATGGCGTTGGAGCTGCTCTAAAAGATTCTTAAGAGAAAGCAGAGCTGCATAAGCTGCCATTATTCTGATATCTCAAGTTTCAGAGAAGCGAAGAAGTGCGTAAGGTTTAAGTGAAGCAATTATGATTAAGGGAAAACAAAGTGTCTTAGGACAGGGCCGGGGTCACTTTATGTGGACTAATGAGATTATTGTTAAGTGCTCTGCATAACATAAAGCTATGCTTTTAAACAGATTCGGTCCTAAACAAATTGGAATATAATTACGAATAGCCCTAAGTTTTGATGAAATTACATATTATCTCCTGACGAACTCTCCCCTAATTTTTACATTCTCTCTCACAAATTTCACCTGATGTTAATTATACCGTTTAAACTCAAATTTGCATTCCAAAAACATCCTTAGGAGGTATATTGTAATTTTACATAGAGTTTAATGATATAATTGTAATGTTAGTTAATTTTGAATTTTTTGTATTTAAAAAGTTGTTATTTAATTTAATATTTTATATTTTCTCTATAAATGTAAATTGAATTAGATATTCCATACATATTTATTTCTATGAAGTATGATAGAAAATTATAAATTCCCTCTTATATTTATATCTTAGTTTTGAATATATTTTGTACAAGTTCATTTAAATTAATTTAAGATAATTTCTTTGTAATTATAACAAATTTCCCCTCAAAAATAAAAATTCATATAGAAAAGGGCGAATTACATCTGACTACCCTCATTTTGAGCCTAATTATAATTTAGTCCCCACGTTTTTGTTTATTATAAATTAGTCCGTAACTTTTGTATTCCGTTTGAGGTCTCTCTTTCCGGTTAGGGTTCCGTCAATTTTTTCTAGTTTTCCCAAAATACACTTAGGGACTATTTTGTTATATATTAAATGTTAAGGGATCGTTTTGTTAATATTTATAAATTTCAGGAATTATTATGTTTACATTTATGTTTAAATTATATAAAATAATAATATTTATAATTGATGTATATAGTTAATAAATCTTATTTTTATTTTATCTATATCTATATCTATATCTATATATATATATTGTAATTTTGAGAAGAATATACAATATATCTTTAATAATTAAATAAAAACTAATATTGCCCCCCTCAAAATTACAATATATATATTATTATATAAAATGCCAATTTACACCACCACCACCAAAAAAAAAAAAAAAAAAAAAGATTTATATTTAATTTTAAGTTTAAAAATCATAAAATAAAAAATATTGAAAAAAATTAATCTCACAAAATCTGGAATGATAATACGTGGAAAATCATGTTTTTTGTTTTCTGGTACAAAAAAATGAATGTTCCTTCATATATTTTCTCTAATTTCTCTCGCCATAGAAGACCATCATGTCCGATGGCGTGGGGAGAGGAGAATGATGGAAATGGATTTTGAGGAAGATTAGATCTGGAATTGGTAGGATGGTTGTGGTGGGGCGATGGTGGTGGCGCTAATTCTCTTTCCCACAGGTTCTCTCTCCTTTATTCCTTCGTTCTCTGATCTCCCTCTTGACTTGGAAGAATGTGCAAGCGGCGGCGGATATGGGTGGTGGTACTGTTGTGGCGCTGATTTGGTGGTGAGTCGATTTGATAGTTATAATACCCTGTAATTTTTATTCATTTATTCATCTCTGTTACTTAAAATTTTTATTTTTTTTATTTATTTATTTTACTTTCTTGTTATGATAAGAAAATATATTAGTGGATAACGATTATAGAGAGTTCGGGCGGGGGGTGGGGGGGGGGGGGGGGGAGTGGGGGTCCCACTAAGGTTAAGAAAACCTAATTTACCACCATCCACGTCTATTTGTTAGTCAAAAGAAATCTGTACACACAGAATATATTGCGAGGTAAAGAATCAGAGAAGAGAGAAGTATTATAGTTGTGAGAGAGAGAGAATAGGCCTACGCGAAGTGTAGTGAAGACGGCAGCTAAGAACGATTGAAATTTGACGGAGGAGGAGAAGAAAAAGGAAGAGCAAGTTCGATCTCCATTGAAATTTGATGGGGTCAAAATACGCTCGTCCCATGTATGGACACGTGGCAACTCGAGATAACGACACCTATCCTCTTGTGATTTAGATGATTATACACGAGCGTCCAAACCTCTCAAGCGCTGGCACTCCCCAAGGGCATGTGCCATCTCAGCTACGTGTACATGTGATCAACATTACTGATCTCTAACGAGCGTGATTGATACCGCTTGGCTAAAGCTCCAATCAGTTAAGGAAGTCCTCTTCTAGCGCTACACTCCCTCAGAGAAACTTTCACTCCCCCTCATTGTGTGAGCCTTGGCCTTCATCCTCTAGCGGATTCCTTGGTCTCCAAGACTCTTGGTTGACACGAGCGTGCTCTTAGCCCTCGTTACCAACCCCCTAAAACGGCTCACTGACACCCCGTACATGCCCGCACACCTACCACTGTTGTCAACCCTAACTTTCACCAGCTTTTGCAGAAGATTCCTCCTAGGTTTCTCTCATAGCGCCACGTGTTAGGGTAACATTGGGTCAGGACCACACGGTGCAAATGACCAAAAGGTCCCTGACCCTCAACTATAAATAGGCAAGTTCATCTTCTCCACTGTAAGCAACTTCCATTACTGGACTTTTGCAATTTCCTTACTTTCTCCTTCAGATCATCATCTGACTTAAGCATCGGAGAGCCAAACTGGGAATCACCCCCAGTTCCCCCCAGCTCGGCCTTCTGACTTTGCTTTGGTGTTTGTCCTAGCACGTAGAACCCCCATCCTTTCCGGCGATCATCAACTGGTTTCCTCACCCAAACAAATTGTAAAGTGATTGGACTCTGATCTGGCTCAAATCTGGTCGATCAGACGTGGTCGATCTGAGTGTCAGATTAGGGTCAATCAGTCAAGAATTTGTAACGTGGGCTCTCCGATCGATCTGAAAACACTCAAACAAACGTGAACTCAAAGGCCAAATTGGGGACTTGGGGTTCTGCCCAAGTTTGGCACTCCGATGCTCAAGTCAGTAAAGGAGCTCTTTAGAGAGGGAATAAATGCAATTGAATGCGTATTAAAGGCTTACCAACTACTGTTCAAGGGGCGAGTATTTATAGCCATGGCCAAATAACACAGTAATGCGTGTACTGTAGGTGTGCATTAATGGCGTTGCCAGTCGTCGATCTGGATGTCGGACGATGGGACTGACTTGAGGCGGGTCGTTTGTACCTTCTTTCCCCTTTGGGTAAAAGCAGGGACTGACGGTCATTAATGAGCCATAGTACGCCTGTTCCAGGGAATGAGAAGGATACAAGTGTCCCGACAGGAGTGCTTTACGGTATTCGGGTGTCCGATGACGTAAGAAATCGATCTGGAGATCGGTATTGTCTTCCGGGGATCCTTAACACTGGGTTTCCCAGAGGGAAGCAGATCGGTCTGGTGACCTGGCTATTGAGATCGGTCAGCTGATCTGACGATCAGGCAGTGTGCGAATCGATCTAACGACCTCATGTAGATCTGATGGTCTGTGGACCTGATATCGATCTGACGATCCGATCAAAAGGTCGTTTCTGGTTTGTCCAGGTTGGCGCAAAGGTCCACGTGGCACCAACTGGGGCGCCACATGGCCTTGTACTATTATATCATATCAGACTCTGTACCTCATATTCAGACCCATCAAAATTCTATCGGTAACACTTTGGCTATATTACATTTATTTATAAATATAGATTTAGTCGATAAAAGAAAATTGTAGATGCATACATCACAATCGTTTTCTTTTCTGAAATTGGGTTACGCACAATTCGTCATCATGGTTGTACAATTCAAGAAACCAAGAAACCTCTATTTTCATTTTATTTTAAACTCTTAATTACATCTTCCCGTTTTAGGGAATTAAAAGGGGTAATGATGTATTACTGCCTTGGCTACGCACCACTAACGGGCCATACCATAGATTCTTTTTCTTATGAGACCACGTTCCGAACTTCCGATAGAATTGCATGCATATATCTATATATTCAACATATACATCATAAATGGTTACAATAGTTATATACCAATATGTATATGATAGTACTATTACTCTAAGCACTCGCGCACACCCATGTTCGTTGTTAGGTATATAATAACTATGGGAATAGTTTCTTATAATTACTGGAATTAAATAAATTATGTCATTATAATTATACTTGGACAATGATCATTCTCGGAAGGTTCTGGGTATATTAATAGGAGGTGGCATGTGTTAATGTATTAAAATGGCCTAATCACGATCCTCTGACTACATCATAGTAATTATAAGTGATGCATTTTGTTTGTAGTATTCTTATAGTGGTTAGGGAAACACGTTATATATATAAAATTATGTCATTATGATTTTTATTTATTATTTATGATTAAATTTAATCGATTGAGATTAGAGTCATACAAATGAGACACTTAGGATAGCTAGCTAGAAGTTATCAAGTGAGGTAAGTAATTTTCAACCTTTTTCTATTGTTTCAGTAAACGTAATATTGAATATATAATTATATTATTGTGATTGTTGAATTATTGTTTTTATTTAAATATAAATTGGTGTGATGATATTTAAAGATTAAATTAAGAAAACTCTCATAAGTTTTTAACTGCAGTAAGATATGTTATTTGATTCCATTGAGTATGTATGTATGTCTGTCTCTGGAGTCATCTGTGTGCCTTGATCAAGGCTCATCTGTTTCGTCCCTCAAGAGGGTCATCTGTTATGTCGTCCCTTCAAAGGGTCATCTGTTTCGTCCCTCAAAGGGTCATCTGTTCCGTTTTATGTTTCGTCCCTTAGAGGGTCATCTGTACGTACCCTCTGACCAAGGGTTCATCTGTTAAGCTCTGTACTCAATGGAAAAATATGGTTTTGAGAAAAATCTATGTTATATGTGAGTTATGAATATGTAGTGATTCATATGATATGAATGTTTCAATTGTCTAAAGTTTTAATGTTTTAATATGTCATTATATCTATATGAAAAGTAAGTTTGATTCAATAGACTACCTTTGAGAATTGCTCATTGAGTATGCGGCTCACCCTTCGCTAATATTTTTCAGATAATTAGCCGACTTTGGAGCTGTTGGAGATTTGTGCAAGAATTAGTTTACTTTAGCATTTTACTTCCTACTATTATGTTTTGAAACTTTTAGTTCTACAGACTAGAATAGTTAGTATCGATAATTATGATTGAGACTTTGAGAAAGATATTGTAATAGTTAGAATTTCACTGCCGCCATGTTTTAAGGAATTAATTTACGTATTTTATTTTGGATTTTAGTCCGCTCTGTTTATCGAGGTTTAGTGTCCTTGAGTCTTTCGGGGCTCAGGGGCACTGCCATGTTACGACCCGGAAGCGGGGCGTGACAATAGTACTGAGAAGATTTGATAATGGGTTATTGGGTGGTGGAGGGGGACCGAGCGGCGGCGGCGGTGAAGGTGCTTAGTTGGTTTTTACGGATCTATGTATTGTTGAAGCCAAGAACATTTTTTTTTTTTTCTCAGGAGGGGTTGCAATCTGTCATTAAATTTGATCACATATGTTTATGTAAAATGAAAATTAGAGAAAATATATGAAGGAAAATTCAATTTTCTCTTACCTAGAAAGAAAGAATTTATTTGTCATGGATTATCCTCCCAGATTTTGTGAGATTAGTTTTCTAAAAAATTCCCTATAAAATTTTCTGTATTTAACAAGAAATTCAATATATATAAAATAAAAATAAAATTTATTAATTATGATGGTGTCAAAATCTGGCTATGCACTGGACTGCAGATTAGGACTCCCAATCACCCAAGATATTTGTTTGCGTGAGGCAACTCTGATGCTTTCCTGGACTGGAAATTAAAAGAAGAAGCAAACGTGAACTCAAAGGCCAAAACTGCAACGCCCCGATTCCGGACGAGCAGGTAAGCACGCCACGTGTGGATTATTGGTTGTTAGAGACATGAATACATGATTTTACCATGAATTGATGCATGAATTCTTGAAGAAAATGAGAGTTGGATGACATGAAAATATATGGGGTTTGATTGATGATTTCTTGATGAATTATGTATGTTTCATGTTGTTATGTGATGCCTAAGTGAAACTAGAGTGTGTATATATGTTGTTAAGTGTTATTCTTGCCTTGGTTTGGTTTGGGCTTAATTTGGGAGCCAAATCCCGTGTCTTACCCTGTTTTCCCTGTTTTCCCGACGCCAATTCTGCTGCTGGACTTGAAGGTCGCGCCCGCGACCGTTTCGTGACCATTTTTGATCGCGTCCGCGACCAACAAGTCGAGAAGTTGGCCATTTTCCTTCGAGGCCATGACTGCTTTTCAGTATAGTTTTGTCACGGACGCGACACCCTCATCCGAGCTCCGATTGACCTGATTTCTAAACCGACGTAAACCTCTTAAAGTCTAGAATACTCTCCAATTGGAATAACCTTATTATCTTTTTTCATTTGTGAGATATAATCAATTCTTTTTGGTGTCAACACTTCACTGACAAACTACATTCATTTAAGTTCGAGCGTACGCCATTTTCTCCTCGATTTGAACTAGAATACGAGCCGTATATCCTAAGAAAGGTCTATGTGTCTAGTTTCATATCCAATAAACAAAACTTAATTCCAACTTCTAGAACTCAAGATATTCGAGTTTTCCTACAGCGTGTGCGTTTTCGAAAAGTGTCAATTTTTGCTTAACTTCACCAAAACCTCCCTTCTTGCATTCCCTTCACTCCTTTGGCTCCCGTATGTGGTTTTTATGATTGATATGCTTGATTAATTTATATTATGCTCCTATGTGATGCTTCTTAGTACTTAATTGCTCAAACATGAATGTGTGACTCCATGCCCTTTATGAATTGAACTTGAAATGATTGAATGATATGAATATGTGACTCCTTGAGATTGATTTCATCTATTAGATGTTAATTGGTTCTCATACATATTTAAGTGTCACTTGATTACTAATTTGTTTGGTTATTAAGGTGTTACATGAGCATTGTCATGCGTCATACTTGGTCTCATATTGAGTCTCGTCTCACGAGTTCCCGTTGTTTCCTTTCTTGTCCAGTTCTTCTCCAGGGCGGAGATTATTGATCATTGAGCACCTTCATTCATCCTTGAGTCGTCTTGTCGCCTGTCAGGTGAGGTTTAATTTCTAGCTATATAGAACCCATACAACCCTTATGCTGATTTTGGCCCAAAATGTATATATATAGCTATAGTTTTCCATAAACCTCAAATGATTTACAACTGCACTACTGCTACTGTACTGAACTACTGTTACTGTACTGAATTGACTGTCTTTTGGCGAGTATACTGTACTGTACTGTGGGCCCCGAGGGTAGTGTATTGAGCCAACTGGGAAAGCAAGGGCTGACGGGTAACTCTTGCACTATCCTCACTACTGTGGGATGACCCCTGAATCCACTAGGAGATTAGTGGAGGAAGGAGTTCCGGGCATAGGGACTCATGAGCCCTATGCTCACACTGATTGGATGGTGGGGTCTTGCAATCCTACCATCACCGGAGGGAAAAGGGTATTGAAACTGCTCTTGACTGATTGCACTGTAATTACTTGACTGATCACCTAATCAACTGATAACATAATTACTGTACACTGTCGGACTAAGGTTGGAGAATTATCCTCACTCACCAGGCCACTGATTGAATTGAATTGAAACTGATTGTATTGTCAAATTGGATTGTTGTAATATTGGGCGGGAAGTTCTAGTTTATTATTGAACTTATTGCTTTCTTTTATAAAAACTTACTCGGGATTATAGATTGCATGGTAATTGTGCTTATATTTATAAACCCCTCACTGAGTCTTTCATAGACTGACACCTCACTTTTCAGGTTTTGCAGGATGAGTGCTAGGCGGGATTTGAGTCGAGTCAAGTCTTTTATTTGGGTCTAGCACAGTTCATTTATCTAATTGATGCATATGTATTTTCTGACTTGTTATGGTACTTATGTATTATTATGACTTAATTGTAATATTTGGGGAATTGTACATATTGATATGTAGAAACGGACTAAATCGAACTTGAATGATGATAATGCCTTGTATATTATGCTTCCGCGTATATTGTTATGCATTGTTAATTGTTGAGGGTTGGTCCCGCCTAGCTAGCTCGTTTTTTTTTAATTGTCTCCCGTTCGCTATAGTTTAGTTCATGTATGGGTTGTCCATCTCATATGTGGATTGAGCTATGGTGCAGGGGATGTGGCATCTTTGCAATTCGGGTGCTACAAAAACGGGGGAATGTGGGGGTTGAACCCATTTTGGCACTCCAACGCTCAAGTTAGCTCAAGCTCTGGGTCGAAAATGCAAAGGGAGCAAGGGACTCAGAGTGTAAAGGAAAGCTTACCTCTGTTAATGGCTAAAACGAGTTTATATAGTGAGGAGGGGGTCCTCGTAGGTATGAGTACACCTCCCAGAAAGTGTGGATCTTGTCTGGTGAGAGAGAGGCGGTAGGTGGCCGGAACAGTGCTTTTGTGGCTAAAGCACTGTTTTTCTGCTCCTGCCAGGACGACTGACACTGTACTGGGCGTGGCCGCAATTAATGCGGCCAGCTGCAGATGGTACGTGCATTGAATGCGGTTGTCCAGTAGCGTGTGGGTCGATCGGACGCCTGGGTCGGTCTCCCTCGGTCGAAAGGGGGGGCCCTGGGTCGAAACCTTCCATCGCGTGACTCGTTGTTGATCTTCAAGAGAGACCAAGTCCTGGCTCGGGAATTCGACGGACCTGGGTCGGTTTTGGAGAGCTAACGTGGTTCCGCCTTCCCACGTGGCAGGACACGTGGAGCCCAGTCATGAGCCCCCGATTTTCTCCTTATCAAATTATATACATAAATTATAAATATTATTATTTTATATAATTTAAACACAAATGTATGTAATATAATCCCTAAAATTTAATATTAATAAAACGACCCCTAAACGTTTAATATATAACAAAATAGTCCTTGGGGGTATTTTTGGAAAACTAGAAAAAAATTGACGGAACCCTAACCGGAAACAGGGACCTCAAACGGAACATAAAATCAGGGACTAATTTATAATAAACTAAAGTGGGGGGACTAAATTGTAATTAGGCCTAAAGTGAGGGTTGTCATATGTAATTCACCCTAAAACCACACAAACATCAAAATTTTCCCTCAAAATTGAATATCATAACAAATACACCAGCATCAACAGATACATTAGTAAATTCACATAAATATCTGTCATAGACATTTAAAATTATATTTCAAAGTTCAAACGTTGGTGATCGATAATTCACCTACCTTAAATATAATGAATATCATTTCAATAGAAACATGTAATATCAATATCTACAAGAAAATATTACGCACTCATAAACTCTAGATATGAATTAATTTATTATAAAAATATTAAAATATCATTAAATAGTATTCAATGAATATATATATATATATATATATATATATATATATATATATATATATATATATATATATTATATGAGTTTTGGTCCACTATTTTCTCCATCAATGCAAATTCTAAAATTTTCAGGAGGTTTAGTGCAAGTATATGAGTTTTGAGTCTGCCTAATATCTTTTTTTTTTTTTTTTCTTCAAAAAATACTACTTAATGATATTTTGAATTTTTATGATGATCTATATTCATGTCTAAAGTTTATGGATGCTTAAAGTTTATTGCACATATTGTGCATGTATATTTATATCGAAATACATTAGGGATCACCAACATTTGAAATATTTGTTTAAATAACCATCACAGATATTTATGTAAATTTACTAATACATTGATTGAAGTTGGTGTATTTGTTATGTTTTCTATTTTAGTGGAAAAAATTGTTATTTCAAACGAATAAGATTTAATTAAACTTATGCAAAATATTCTGCAAACTAAGACATAAATATAATGGAGAAGTTTTATTTTTTTTTATCATACTTTATAGGAATAAATATGTATGAAAAATCTATTTTGATTTTTATTTATAGACAAAATATGAAATTAAATTACACATTTTTAAATTTGAAAAAAAATGCAAATTTAACCAATATTACAAATATATCCTTTCACTTTCAATATTATTACTATATATCTCCCAAAGGTAGAAGTGGAACTTTTAAAAATAATATTGCTCCTTTCAAAAAATAATAATAATAATATTGCTAAAGTCATTAAAATTTGACACGATAATTAACAATTGGGATAATTTTTGAAAGAGAATATAAACTTTAGGGTTGTGTTTGTAATTTCTCAATGGCGAAAATTCATATTATCCTATGTTTTAATACCTGGACCGCATCGATGGGTCGGATCGGTGACCGAAAACCAGTCATTATTTGGACCAGCTTGGCCCGTTGAGAATCGGTCAAAAACTGACTAAAGAACCAGACCGAACCGCTCAGCGGGCGTTTGGGCAGGCTTTTTGAATATTTTTTTATTTTTTTCCTTTAAAATTGTAAAATTAAATTGGGGGACTTGCTGTGATCGAACCCCGGACCGTTCTATAGAAGAGAATTACCCAACCAATTGATCTATTTCATTGTTGTGTTGTGCAGCTTCATTGGCAATTCATTAATAATAGTACTGAAATTATAAGCTTATTAGACATATATTATAACTAAAAATTGAGTTCAAAAAAAATATTAATTATAATTATAAATATTATAATACCTCATAAGAATTAAATTTAAACATGAATAAATAATATGAAATATTTTATTTTTTATAATATATATTTATAAATGTATGTGTAGTATTTTTTTTCCTACAATAAAAAATATGATATTTGTTAAATTAATCTTTTTTATATTGTTTAGATTTTTAATTTGAAATTTTATTATTATATATGTTACTTAAAAATTAATGAGTAGTTGAAATTGGTTTGTATATCCATTTTCCTATATTACTTTATTTTTTATAATATATATTTATAAAAGTATAAATGTATGTGTAGTATTTTTTTTCCTACAATAAAAAATATGATATTTGTTAAATTAATCTTTTATTTATATTGTTTAGATTTTTTATTTGAAAATTTATTATTATTATGTTACTTAAAAATTAACGAGTAGTTGAAATTGGTTTGTATATCCATTTTCCTATATTATTTAATTTATTTTATTATTTTTAAATAATATTTATAATATTATATAAATATATGTAATTATTACATAATTATAACGTCATACCGGTTCAATTTCTGGTCGAACCAGTAAAACCAGTAACCAGTAACCAGTAACCAGTAAGGCTTCCGGTTCGATGTCCGGTCCGGGTTTTAAACATAGGTATTATCTCTTTCTTCTATGCATGTCAAACACAGTTATTTCTTCCATATTCCTCGGAAACCCTTCTTCCAAGTCATATACAAATGCTGACAATTTTGGAATTCAAACTGTAATTTTTGTTTTTTAATCAGAATTCCACTAATCCTCTGTTGGGTAAGTATGAATAATAATCGAGCTATATGCTGGGGAACTATGACAATACGAAAGCGCAAAATACACCCTCATCCCCTGTGCTTTAAATGAAAAAAAAAAGTAAAAATAATGTGTTTTATAAACACTAATAATAATAATGTGCCACATTAATCATATGGTTTAGTTAGATACTTTTCGTTTTTAAATTATTAAAATTAATGTATTTAGTACACCAAATTCTAGTAAAATTACAATTACCCCCTTGAACAATGCACAATACTTTAGCAAGTTCGACTATCAAGTATGCTCGGTCGAAAGGGAGATGTAAATAGTCCTTAGGTTTAAGATCGCATAGAATCGTAATTTATGCATATTTTATTTAAGTTTTGAGAATTTCTGCGGTAATCCAGATACTTCAGAAGTGAAACTGAATCTCCAGATACATTATACATATGAATCTTCAGAAGTGAAATTGAATGTTTCCTTGGTAATTTGTATGTTTTATAAGAAGTAATTGGTTAACCAAGACTTCTTCTGGGGGTCCAAGTGTAATTATCTCAAAGTTGTAATCGAAAAACTTAATGCAAGAAATTCATCTTGGTGGATTTCTGCCTAATACGTTATTCTGTAAAATGACCTGTGTCAACAAATGAAGGGAAATCAGGGGTGTTTTAGGAAAGTCATGATAACATGACTACATGAGTAAACAGTCATTTTCCAGATATATTAAAGAAAGAAGACAAATAATTAGGGTTGTTTTGTGTGTTATTTGGTGAAAATGACTTTTGATAATTATTCCAAACGAAGTGTCTTCTATGTTCCTCGGACATCGTTCTTCCAACTCGTTTGTAAATGCTGGGAATTTTGGTATTTAAATGATTTGTATTATAATTCCTTTAACCCTTTTGTTACATAAATAACTCTATGCCGCGGAAGCCGGAAAGGGTAGAATAAACTGAAATTTTCAAAAAAAAAAAAAAAATTGATAATTGTGAATAACCACTTGATATTAGCGCTAATATCATGACTACAATTGATTATATCTACAAACAAATGCGCTGAAAAGTAGTGGCGAATTCACGACCCCATGATCTGGTCACATCTTGTTACTGAGAACCCCACCTCATTTATCGATGGCTACTAGAAAGCAAATCCTGCATGTACAATCCAATCAAAGGGTCAAGTTTTATCCTATTCTCCACAAGAGTTAAAGAATATGACTAAGAAACTGAAGTCTCAAAAGGCTAAAAGTATACATGTCAGTACCACAAATGTGATAAGCCCTAATCACATTACAATCAAACATGTGTAAATAGTATAATTCTGCACACTTGATGAGATGCAGTAACCTCCAGTAGTCCCAAACAACAGCCCAATCCGTGTGTATCAAAGCCAAGCCAAGAACAATGCCCAATCCTTCCAGGGGATATCTCTGTAATTTGCCTATACCTCCAGGGGAGGTTTGCGTAACATTTTGGAATCAAACATGTAGGCTTCCACGACGAGAACAATCCCATCCTTTGTCATTCAAAGCCACCAAATTAATGCGTGATTTTTGAAACTGCATCATTACCCAGTTGTGATTACTGTAATTCCAGCACCTCCTATCCAAGCTAAGTCAACAACCCACTCCAATTTCCAGATATCCAATAATATAGTATGATGATCAAACAAAGCAAAACCATCCACCAAAGTGCAGTAAGATTTTTCCACCAAACATCCACATTCTCTACTCCATTGTTTATCTTCAAGCTTAGCTGCCTTCAATACTTGAATCAAAGTCATCAAAGACTTTTCTATGGGGAAGGGAGAACAAATCTCAAATAGAATCATTGATTTGTTGTCCCAAGAAAGAAGGGAATTGGGACGTCTTGTACCGTTCATAGCTGTCAATTTTTAATTTGCAAAACTAGCAGATCACATAAATGCATCAATGCCAAGGGGCCAAAACGAAGGCAATTTCCTACACCCAAGTGCACCGTTTGAACGCCCATAACCTCCGTTATATATATATATACATATGAGTAATTTTGAAATTAGATTGATGATCATGGATCAACGCCCCTTACTTACAAAGCAAACAGATAAACAAATAATGAACCAAGTCTGTGAAATAATCACAGGGATGGTATGAACCAAAATGGAGGACAAATTCTACTCCGGTGTGATAATTTGTCAATCTTAAATTGTGTAATTCAACCATCTTCCAAGCCGTAAACTCCCATGTCCTTTCCACCTCCTTTTAACACAAGGCAATACTCCTGATGATGATCATCATTAAAATATATATGATTTGATTTGATTCCCGGCAACTCCGGTCAAGACATATCGAGCTGTTATGACACACAAAAATAGCTCTATCACCCAAATTTTTGGTCTCCTTGTACCCACCGTTGATCAAATCCAATTCAAACACATGAAACTTATCCAATCCATATCTCCAATCTTCCCATTCCATTTTCTGTCTATCCTCTGGTATATCTACTTCCTCTACCCATTCCTCCTCCTCTTCCTCTTCTTCTTCTACCCATTCCTCTTCTTCTTTTTCTTGTGGGGCCACCCCTCGAAAACCTTCCCCTCCATCATCTTCAGAATATCGTTTTCGGAATACAACCAGCAATCCATGTGTTGATCCCAAAATATACGGGGTGTTATAGCAGCAACCAAATAATATCCAAGGGTTTACCATCCCGATCAAGTGAGGAACCATCGATCCTTCATGATCATTTTTTAAAAACAAAAATTTCACCAAAAACCCAGACCGCATAAAATTGTTCTTGATAACAAGTCACCGTCTGTATACTTACGTTCATATTAACCAAAATCTAATATTTAAATCAAGGTTTCCAATAGTAAACATAGACATACGATCCATGAACGGCCATCACTGTAAAATCTGATGATTCTGACGGGATGGTTGCCACGCATTACCACTCTACTAAAGAAATTAAAACTCGGACAAACTTCTTTACCTTTGTACCCGCCCTCGACAGAGGTACGAGGAGGAAGCTCAATCAGAATGCGCGAAATTGGATGGACTAAATTCATCTCACCACCCATTCGCATTACCGCAAAGACCCACCCATAGTTCAATCCGATGCACATTTTGTCATGCAGGGATTTAAAGATTCTTTGTTAACATATCTTGTTTGGAGAGGCTGTAAATTTGCCGATGGTATTTATTCGCTGGATTCTCTTGGAGCACAAGCCATGGTATTTGAGGAGCTAAATACTTCTTACTATCCCGGGCAACAACCCTTCATGATTTGCAAACCGAACCAAAAACCACAAATTCTTTTATCAGCTTCATATGTTCAAGATCAGAGCAAGAAAATCATAGGGAAGCCCAGTCCAATCTGTCAATCAGATATATATGTTAATTCAAGAAGATATCCGAGGAAGATTTAGATCAGAATAGAGAAATGATTGTATCAACTGGTTCAACTTGGTTAAAACATTGGACGTGTTCAGTTGTTCGTCAAACAAGACTTGAAGTTGTGATTGATTTTGATGATATATCAACTGGTTCAACTTCTGAATCACTGGAACTAACAAGATTGTGAAATTGTCTTGTTCAAGAATTGTACTTATATTGTTTGCCAAGACCTAAGTCTTGAAACTGCAAAAATATTGATTCATGTGAGAATCACTGAAAACCGTTAGCCGCTACTCTGCCACTCTGATATCTCTGAATGAGCTTCCTAGCTCTGTGTTCTAGCTACTGAGCTAAATAACAATGTGCGGAAAAGCATACTGAATCAATTAAGCACATCTATGAAGGAAATGAGTTAAGGGGACGAAAAATGAAGTGGGAAAAAAAAAAAAAACACATTTTCAGAATATATGCTGCACACAAATTAATAGATTGCATTTAAACTATAATGGCAAGCCTAACCTCTGAAGGCATTAAGCCCTTCATCGCTGATATTTTAACTAGTAAAAGCTAAAAGAGAAGAGTGTTCTAATCCCAGCATTAATGATCAAAATATAAATACTAAAAGTTCAGCAAAGATCACAAGAAACAACAAACGGTGTACTCTGTCATACAAACTTCCAAGAATTTCACATAATATGCAATATATACAAACATGAAACATGTCAAAAATTAACTGGATTTAAACTTCAGATGCAATAGAGGCTAATATGACATCAATTCAAAGGAAACAAACACATTTCAGGCCACCGTTTGGAGTTGCAATCATTTCACTTGGCCTCAACTAACAAAATATGATGACTGACACGAGAATCAACTTTCAAAACTCGAGCTTTATGTTGCTGCTGTGGAGCCTCTTAGTCTTCTTGACAATGTAGAAGCAACCGGTCCCAGCTCTAGAAACAAGCCTCAGCAATATAGCACCTGCCTTCTTCTTCTCACCCATTATTACTGTTCAGGACAATCAACTGAAAGGAAAAGACATATCAAATCGTTTAAATCCTAGAGTTGCATCGCAATATCCTTGGGGGCTTCTTCTAAATGTGCAAGAAACTGACGAAATGCAGGGATATAGGTCAACCAGTCCAGGAGCTTGACATAGAACTCAAAACTTTGTAAAATAATGGCATATGATTGCCAACTTTGCACTATTCCACAACTTCTGATATCACAGGCTCACAACAAAATAATCAAATGAATACATGAACATCAATTGGAATGCATTCGTTTACCAATTGGGAACCCAAACTAATTAAAAGAAAGGGTAATTTTATTTGCCATGTATCTGCGAGAAAAGATCCATCTGAGGAATATTATCAAACACGTAGCAGACCGGCACATACAATTAAAAATTAAACTACACTCAGACGCGTTGAGAAAATGTTGCATATATAATAATCAGCATAAATAAATTTCTTACCCAATTTTAGAGAAATGATGTTGCCAATCAAATTTTGATTCCCAACTTAATTATCACTCGGAGGTTTTCATTCCCAAATTCCTTTTGTTCATCTAATATTCTTTTAGCAGAGTCGACAGCTGAAGGAGAACAATCTATCACTGTAATTGATTTCAGCGTTGGTATATCTCCAATGCACGAAGGGATCTCCTCCAAATCAAGTAAAACAACCAGACAAAGGCACTCTAGGCATGGAAAATGGGTGCTCTCTGTGATCCAATGTTTTAGATCATGACAGCCTTCAATATGCAGGTATTTTAGGCTGCAAAACTGCCCTTCTACAGTTTTCCATTCCAGCCCTTTGAAGGAATACCTTTCCAGGAGGAGCATTTGGAGACAAGGTAATGAACCTATTTTCGTACTAATATCTTCCCCGTGAAGCTGAGTTCCGCCTAGAGCCAACTTCTTGAGCGAATTCGGGAAGGTGAGGTTTTGCAAGAACTCTGTCCGACTTGGTGGTTGTAACAAATTAAAAGCGATAGAAAGGTCCTCCAGTTTGTACAGACGATCAAGATTTTTTAGATCTAATGGCTTCTCGTATTGATCGTCGAAAAGTAGTTTCAACGTGCTGACATTAGGGATTCTCTTGATTAACTCCTCACCAAGCTTCAAATTTCTTACTCTTTCAAGAGTACGTAGCTCATGCGGAACAAAGTCATCTCTCCCGTCCATGTGGCCACTCGGAGGATCTGGGAGTCTGAAACTATAGCTGCTCTCGATATGCCGAATTAGAGGCATCTTCCAAATTTCAGGTGGTGCGACAACACCATGCAGGTTAGATGGAATATATAATGTTTGTAAATTCCAGAACTGGGAAAGGGAGGTAGGAAATCTGAATCGATTATGAGCGGACCGGAGAGAGAGATCATGCCGCAGGTTAACTAGCTTAAAAATATCTTCCGATATGTACTCTCTTGTAGTATCAACCCCCCTAAGTACCCTCAACAATCTAAGTTCAGCTAATGGTAAGACGACGTCTCGGGAATAGCATATCAAAGAACGAGCAGTCGATCCACCTTTCAAACTATCAAGACATTCCTTTTCGGATGTGTCTTGATGAATTACAACACGTCGTTGGTTGTTTAAGCATTCACTGTGTTGGTTGGCAACACAGAAGAACTTCTCTTTTTGAGCTTCTCTTCTGCATAGGTCTCTCAAGAGATCATGGATATTACAGACTTTATCTTTTATGAAAAGCTTATCCCCATGAATCATAATGAGATTCCTACCAACGAGATCCATCAAATACTCCTCAGCAATTTCTTCCAAGCCTTTTCCACTAATTGGCTTTAAGAAACTCTCAGCAACCCACATTTTTATGAGTTCAGATACAAGGATTGTACGATCTTCGGGAAAGGTTCCCATATAGAGAAAACATGCCTTCAGATGAACTGGCAACTGATCATAACTCGTGTATAATATCTTGAGGCACCGTTCATTATCTTCTAAATTTACAATTGAATTTAGATTCTCTGCAATATATTCCCAAGACCCATGTGTTCCTTTTGACTTCGCTAGGAGTCCTCCTAGCACAACAATCGACAAAGGGAGTCCTTTGCAATTTCTCGAAATCTTCTTCCCAACATGCTCCAATTCAGATGGGCAGCTGTCTTCTTTCCCAAACACAGTCTTGCAAAATAGCCTCCAACTTTTATCCTGGTCCAGGAAATCCATCTCAAGGCCATCACCACCGGTGGTTAAATAGGAAGCCACATTTGTTAGTCTAGTTGTTACGATTATTCTACTTCCATTGCATGTATCTGGAAAGAAGCGTTTTACTCTGTCCCATGCCTCATGACTCCACATATCATCCATCACAATCAAATACCTTCTACCATAGAGATGTTTGTGTAACCTTTCCCCTATCTGTGCAATGCTCAAGTTGTCCCGACTCTCTTTGCTCGTTTGATCAAGAAGAACTGCTAAAATGTCTAGTATAGTATATTCTTGAGAAATTGTAATCCAACCACGGATATCAAAGCGTTCTTCTGTAAGACGATGGATATAAACATTTCTAGCAAGGGTCGTCTTACCTATGCCACCCATCCCTGAAATCGGGATGATTTGGCAAGGAGAATCCGGCTGTCCAGTGAGCTTATCGAGCATTTCGTTCAAGACATCATCAAAACCCACCATGGTGTTGTGCTCTATTGAAGTAGATTTCGAAGAAACAACATCGGTTGCAACAGACCTTTGTGGATCTTGAGTTCTCAGCATGTCTTTAATCTCCAACACCTCTTTCTCTACAATACCCATATCTTGTATAACCTCACGTAGATCGACGGAGCCGATATTTTCCTCATCACAAATTGTTGACGCATCAGCAGTTGGCCTCTGTGAGTCTTGAATCCGGTTGACTATATGGGTTTCTATTGCATCCTCAGCTGCATAAGCTGCATCCGCGATGTGATCCCTCAAGCGTTCCAATTCTTGTTTTGAATAATGGGAATTATAAACTTCAAGAAAGTCTTGCAAGAAAGTAATCTTTTGAGTGAGAGTTTTGACCTGATTGGTCTCGAGAGTTATCGGAGGCCGAGGATGGCGTTGGACCTGCTCTAAAAGATTCATAAGAGAAAGCAGAGCTGCATAAGCTGCCATTTCTCTGTTATCTTACGAGTTTGGGAAAGTGAAGGATTACGTGAAGCAACTTTGATATATCAGGTATTGGCTATGGAGATTTTCAAGAAAACCAGAGTCATCTCTAATTTTTGCTTGGGTTTGAGGCGGATTGGACAACTTAGGAGTAAAACTCTATCCTCCAGGAAGAGCTTAACTAAGACATTTGACAGGTAAAGTTTTGTGTGTTTGTTTGCTTAATGTTTGGTGAAAATGAATATAATGTTGACAATTACTCAAAACAATATCAAATGTGAACTGATGAGACAATATTTAAGTAGTGCTCTGGTTGAAATAATGCTAGTTTTTTTATAAAAGATTCCCAAACAATTTGGAATATATAAATTAGTATGACAGGCAAGCTGGCCTCCAACGGATATTACGGATCACAAGATTCGTGGGTTGAAATTTTAAATCTATGACATGCATGCCATATGAGTCTAGCTGGGAATTATGTTATAATAAACTGCACTGTGAATTTGGTCCAAGAATGCCATGTGCTGGTGTTCTTCTATGCATATCAAACTCAGTTACCTTCCTTCTCTGTTCCTCCAATACCTTTCTTCCAGATCATTATATAGATGCTGGCAATTTTAGTACCCAAACTGTGTTTTTTTTCTTTAGGGATAAACATTTTGAACATCCTGTACTATCGCGGTTTTTGGACTTTGCATCCCGAACTATAAAAAGTCTATGTTTGCATCCTCAATTATTGTTTTGTAACAAATTACAACCTAGTTCCACTCATCATGTGACACGTGGAAGAAATTTGGGGTACGTGTCACACATCTATTGGAACCAGGTTGCAATTTGTTACAAAACAATAGTCAAGATGCAAACGTAGTGATACGTTGGAGATTGCAAACGTATCGGAAGAGACTTCGGGAGCAGTCTCGAACTCGTGATTATGGGATGAGAAGGGAGTTTCCGGCAGAGATCCGGCCGGTCGGTGTGAAATATTAGGGTAGAGAGAGATGAGAATTTTAGAGAGAAAATACTTGATTGTTATTGAAGGCATAATCAAAACAAAGTTACGGACTCCTTAAATATAATTCATAACCTCAATACCTAGGACTCTTGATATAAATGGAAATTGACATAATTAAACACTAACATAAATAAACCACTACTTCCTTAGCCACTAGAATCCTGAACACCTTTACGCATTACAAAATCACTTTGCCACTTTGGTGCCTTCTTCAACCTTCCACTTCTGCGCACCACTTGCTAAGCTTCCCCTGTATCCTCATTATTCAGTTCATCCTTCTCCTGACCCGTATCATCTTCATTCCCCCCTACTGCTGCTTGAACCGTATCACGTAGACTTTTTATAGTTCGGGATGCAAAGTCCAAAAACCGCGATAGTACAGGATGTTCAAAATATTTATCCCTTTTCTTTAATAAAAAATCCTCTGATGCTTCTTTTTACGTAAATAAGATTAATAATTGAGCAATATGATTCAAAGGAAACCAACACATTTTCAATCAATTCATGTTGGCCTTGGTGAACAAAACATGACGACTGACATATGATGTGGAGCCTCTTAGTCTTCTTGACAACGTACAAGAAACCAGCCCCGGCTGCAGGTACATTCTTGGATGACTACTTAAAATATTTCAAAGTTCAGAAAAAAGTATCATAATTTGGTGGCAACTTGTTCCCATAACAAGTTGGCCTCCAACCTATATGAGCCTTACTAAAAGTTTTCCCTCTTCCTTTTTTTTTTTTTTTTTTTTTTTTTGGGTTTCTATATCCTATTTAATTAGGTTCGAGTCGACCCACAAATAAAACTCTTCTAAAGAATTTTTTAGTAAGTAGACTTCGAACCTCTTCTCTTATACAATCAAGTAAAGTTGGTTTCTAACCAGTGACCTCTAAATCAAGATTCCCCGGGTATGAAAAGTCTTCTATGGATATCAACGGATAACATGATTCCGAGGGTTGAAATTTTAAATCAATGACTCAATGAGCTTTGTATAATCTTGAACTGCATCCGTGAGTTGGTCCAAAAGTCATCGACCAAATAAATTTCACAACATAAAAGTTACTAATTTAATTGAAGAGGACTTGGGAAAAGTCATCAACCTAATTTCAAATTTTGATAATTCAAAACCAAGAAATGCCATCACTTGAAATCTACGCAATTAACTGCCATTTGATGAAAGACACAATTGTCCAACCTATTTGGTCACCAATTAATAATGGACCCCTTGATGTTTAACAAATATTTTAAAAAATGAATCGTTACGTATATATGTTCTTATTAAAAACTTAACAAGTGCTTAATTTTATATTATTAACTGTGTGATCAAATTGTATCCCATAGTTTGTATTTTGGGGAGGCATCAAGTGTTATATATATATATGGATTGTTTACATCTGCAACCCCAGCGAGATTAGATAATTGCAACTCATATCTCCTTAGATGAAAATATTATACAATCTACCATTTCAAGTTTGAAAAATTACAAATGAACATATTCTAGTTGGATTTTTTGCAAAATTATTCTTGAATTGATTATATCTCACTACTAAGTAGTTCTCACAACAACCCACACATCATTCTCAAATATAGGACAGGTGATTTACGAAGTTTTTTGAAGGATCAACACACTATTCTTTTGTAAATTGATATTCATTTTTTTCCTCCTCAATTAGTAGTGAGGAACTAATTAGTGATAAAATATAATCAATTCAAAAAAAAAAAAAAATCATGAGAAATCCTATCGAAATGGGTTTATTTGTAATTTTTTAATCTTGAAAGAGTAGATTGTGTAATTTTTTCATTTAAGAGGATACGAGTTGTAATTATTCAATCGCGCAAGGGGTGTAGATGTAAAAATAATATATATGGGAATATTATAATTTTGATCATCCAACTATACAACTTATTCTCTTTTAGTCCCCCACTTTCCAATTTTACAAGAATGGTCACTGAACTACCACTTTTTTTACAAACTTGGTCCCGCCGTCAGCCTTGGCGTTAACTGAAGACGGAATCCTAATTTCAGGCCAATTTTGGCGCCTTTTTTTTTTTTTGCCTTTCCCTCATTTCTCATGAGATCTTCAGAAATGGTGACCTCTCTCATGCCAGATCTTCAGAAGTTCTTCAAGGTTCAAGATGGGCTCATTGTTAGCTTCATCAACTTCCTCCTTCAAATCCTAGATCATTCGACTAATGTTTCAGGAGATTATCTATTTCGAATTCTTGAACAGGAGCTAAAATTTCTGATCATTGTTCTCGAAGATGGGCCGGTGCTGTTCTCTGACTATGGAGAAATCAGTAATCTTTTGAAAGAATTTGAAGATGTGGCCAATGAAGCTGGAGCGTTCATCTTCTCCAGATTCTTCGACGTGGATAGATCGATGCACACTGAAAGCTGCATAGATTTGTTAGGGAAGATAGAGTTCTTGAAAGGTGAGATTAAAGATTTTTGCGTCAAGTTCTCAAAGTTGTCAATCAATTGTATTACAACTCAAAAGAATGGTGGATGTTCTTTATTCATTGTTCATGCTCTCATTGATGATTTTGAGGACTTGATGAGTTGCGGGGTTGACTTAACTGACGACTTCAAGGATCTTCTTAGAAACTCTATACGAGGAGTAGTTGAAGGTCTTGCGATCTTTCCTCGAAATTATAAAGCTGTCAAAATCTAAAGAGAAGCAAAAGTTGAATATCAAGTCAACTCATTTGTGGTTGGAGATATTTAAGTTTGGTATTTCACACTTAGGGATTTGTTGATACACATTGCATTCAGAGAAGATTATCCTTGCCCACCAATCCTCCATTCTTGATCGATGTTGGCTTGATATGCTCACCTTGGAGAACTTCACATCCGCAGCAGGTGGAAGAAATGAGGGAAAAGGCAAAAAAAACAGCGCCAAAATTGGACTGAAATTAGGGTTCCGTCTTCAGTTAACGCCAAGGCCGACGGCGGGACCAAGTTTGTAAAAAAAGTGGTAGTTCAGTGACCATTCTTGTAAAATTGGAAAGTGAGGGACTAAAAGAGAATAAGTTGTATAATTGGATGACCAAAATTGTAATATTCCATATATATATATATTATCGTGTCGAATCAGTCCATGAACAAATTTTAGGATGGGATAATTACAGTTTTGGTCATCCAACTATACAACTCATTCTTTTTTATTCCCTCACTTTCCAATTTTACAATAATGGTCGCTGAACTACTGGTTTTTTTACACTTTTGGTCCCGCCGTCAGTCTTGGCCTTAAATGAAACGGAATATTCGGTTTAGTTACTCATGTGCAAGACACGTGGAGGACCAAAAGTGTAAAAAACCGAATATTCCGTTTCATTTAACGCCAAGATTGACGGCGGGACCAAAAGTGTTAAAAAACAAGTAATTCAATGACCATTATTGTAAAATTGGAAAGTGGGGGACTAAAAGAGAATAAGTTGTATAGTTGGATGACCAAAACTGTAATTATCCCGATGTCAAGAACTTCATATAATTAATATGCAATACATGAAGCATGTCCAGCATTAAATGGATTAAGATTTCAAATTCAATAGAAGCTAATATGATATCAATTCAAGGGAAACACACACATTTCATGCCACGGTTTGGAGTTGCAATTCTTCATCTTGGCCTTGGTGAACAAAACATGAGGATTGACAGGAGGATCATACTTTCGAAAATCGAGGTTTATGTTACTGCTGTGGAGCCTCTGAGTCTTGTTGAAAACGTAGAAGAAACCAGTCCCCGCTGCAGAAACAAGCCTTACTAAAATAGCACCTGCCTTCTTCTCACCCCCGAGAAACAGGGAGATATTGAAATAACTTCATCATTAAATCCCCAGAGCGTAATATACACCCCAGAGAAAACAGAGATACGAAGTCAGCCAAGTCCGGACGGGGTTAAGCTGTGGTATGTGAGTGATATTTGATTTGGAGTTTAACCAAGTCAGCCCACGAGCAATTAAAAGACAAGAAATCTAGAATCTAGAAACTTATAACAAAAAAATATAACAGAAAACCTGCAATCTCCAATCTCCAGACTTGTGCTCAAGTTGACCAGTGCCTGTATGATGGTGTTAATATCAGAAGAAAATCATACAAGATGTGTGTAAATTGTAAATCTTTATTAATTGTATTTTCTTTTCTTACTCAGCTTCAAATTGGAAGTTTTAGGTAGCCAGCCTCTGCAGACTTTTATCATTATCACTGTTCAACTTAACTCTCACTGGGAGACTTTCATTCCCAAGTTCCTCTTGTTCATCCAATATTCTTTTAGCAGAGATGACAGCAGAATCAGAACAATATTCCACTATAATTGATTTCAGCATAGGTATATCTCCAATGCACAGAGGGATCTCCTCCATATTACATAAAGAAACTGGATGAAGGTACTCTAGGCATGGAATATGGGTGCTCTCCGTGCTCCAACATTTTAGATCATTACATTATTCAATTTGCAGGTATGTTAGGCTGCAAAACTGTCCTTCTACGGTTTCCCATTCCTGCCCTATGAAGGAACTGCAATCCCGGATGAGCGTTTGGAGACAAGGTAATGAACCTATTTTCGAACTAATGTCTTCCCAGTGAAACTTAGTACGGCGTAGAGCCAACTTCTTGAGCGAATCCGGGAAGGCGAGGTTTCGCATCAACTCAGTCCGATTTCGTGTGTGGTAATGATCAAACGTGATAGAGAAGTCCTCCAGTTTGTATAGACAATCAAGATTGTTGAGACCTATTAATGGCATCTCGTTTCGATAGTAGAAAATCAGTCCCAACATGCTGACATTAGGGATTTTCTTAATCACCTTCTCACCAAGCTTCAAATTTGATATCTATCTATAATAATAATAATAATAATAATAATAATAATAACTATATAAAAGTGTGGATAGTTGTTTTTTGCTATTGTGAATTGACCGAACTGCCCTTATACAAATTAATTTTACTATTTAAATTATAAATTATAATTTATGTTGGTCAATAATTAATAATTTGCTTTATTCTACTAACTTAATTATATTTAAAGGCCAACTATTCCCATTCTATGGCTCTTCCTATTCTCTTTTAATGTACATTAGATGTTTTTGTTTAATTTCATGCACTCAATGTTGGCTCTATTATAAATTAACTTTATTGGCTATTAACAATACAATGCAGATACTTGGTTGGCAGAGCTGTTCTTATAAAAATTAATTTAACTATCTAAATTATAAATTAGACTTAAGCTTGGTTTCATTTGTGGTTGGCCGGTTTGCATTCTAATACTTGTTATCAATATTCTTAAAGGGATAATTATAACGGTATAGTACCTGATGGGTTCGGGAAAGGGTGGATCCGAATCCGATCACTTTACAATTTATATTTGTGGAGGAAATCACCGGAGGTTCGCCGGAGACGAGAAAGGGGTTCAACCTGTTGGGACAAGCACAAGGAAAGTCAGAAGGCCAAGCTGGGGGAACTGGGGGTGATACCCAGTTTGGCTCTCCGACACTCAAGTCAGTTAAGTGTATGAAGAAATGTAAGTTCAGTCACAGTTGCAGAAGTGAAGAAAGCTTACTTGTGTAGAAGACGACTTGGATTATTTATAGTTGAGGGTCAAGGGCCCTTTGGTCATTTGCCTCAAGTGGTCCTGGCCAAATGTTGCCCTAACACGTGGCGCTGTGAGAGAGAAACCTAGGAGGAATCTTCTGCAAAAGCGGCCAAAAGTTAGTGCTGGCAACAATGGCAGGTGCGCGGGCATGTACGTTGTGTCAGAGAGCCATGTGGGTGGTTGGTAACGAGGGCCTGAGAGCACGCTCGTGTCAACCTAGAGTATTGGAAGCCAGGATATCCGCTGAGGGGAACGAAGGCTTCAGTCCGAATGACGAGCCGATAGGGGAGGCCACTCTGAGGGAGTGTGACGCTCGAAGAGGGCTCCCTTGGCACGTGGGCGTACCAATTGTTTAGTTCGTAGGACGCTCGTGGGAGTGACAGCGCTCGTTGGGCTTTACTCCTGAAGAAGGATTACGCTCGTTGGATTAGCGCTCGTGCACTGGTGGTGCAGACTTGGGGAGACAGATGTCATCATCTCGGTGATGCCACGTGTCTTAATGTGGGACGATAATATTTTGACCCCATCATTTTGCCCCCCAATTCTGTAGTTCTTAGTGATAAGGACTGTAGAATTTTGACACGTTCAATCTTCCGCATACAACGCTTGTATGGGACTTAGCGTGTTGAGCAATTTTTCCTCTGAATGCGCCATTAATGCGGTCTCTTCAATTGACCGTTCGTATCACTTCTGCATTAAATGCTGTACTATTCTGAAGCACTCGGAGCGTCAGAGCATTGAATGCGGGTGCGCGTGGGGCGCGTGAGCATTGGGAAGCATGTGCCGGTTCCATAAAGTGGGCGGTTTCCTAGGCGGGAAATGATTACCATTTTGAATTTATTGCCGAAAACGGTACCAACTCCCATCCCTATAAATATGGGATTCTGAAATCTCCATACTCTTTACGCATTCAAAACTCTCAAGCATCCTTTGCGAAGAAGAATTCTCTTGCATTCCAGTTCTTAGAGCATCTTCAACCTCTTCTCCAGTTTTCTTCAGAAACCTTCAAGGTAAATTTCCAGTGTAGTTTTCTAACTTTGCTAACCGTAGATTCGGACTTTAGGATTTCGCAATCCCTTAGATTTTCGCCTTTCTAAACCCTAATCTCTTTCCAAGAAAACTCCCAAATCCCAATTTCTGCCATGGCCGACCAGCATATTGAGGAATTTGCCCGGGAAATCCAAGAGATGGCCACTGAAAGTTCTTCTTCCCCCGATTCCCCCAGAGATGAAGAGTTGGGGGCGTCGGTGATGGCTATGGAAGATAGAAATTCAGGCGGAACGGATCCTCTCTTTGAGGAGATGGACCTGGTTATGGAGGCAGAGAGGCAAGGGTCTGTTCTCCCCATAACTCAGAGTGCCACACATCCCCATCGCCATACCGTGACTGTGGCTGTTGCAAACCCGCTTCCAGTGGCGGAAGCCATAACCGGGCCTTCAGAAAGGGCCCGTGATAAGGGAAAAGGCAAGGAATCCCAAAAATCCAAAGGACAGAACGAGGGTGAAGGGTCAGGTTACCAAGCTACCGAGCGTACGCCTGATGAAACTCCCAGTACAGTCACCGTGGGAGATGTGAGAACAATGATGGCACCCATCTACTGGGACGAGCGGTATACCTGGAGAATCCCACAAAGCCACGAGCGTGCGAATAATCCGCCTCCTGGGGAGATGGCAGTGTACGTGGATACCGTGCGTTCAGGAGGCTTGAGGTTCCCTATCTCGGTCACCATGGCTCATTTGCTGAATGACCTGGGCCTGTGTCCATCGCAAATTGTGCCCAACGGCTTGGCCCTTCTAACCTGCTTCATAATTCTGATGAGGAGCATGGGTTACGAGCCCTTCCTACGGAACTTCAACGCCCTATTTCAAGTGGTCAGTTCATCCCGCTCATCCCCCGAGGCCGGTTTTTATTATGTTCAAGCAAAGGCCCACATGAAGCTGATCAACTCGCCCTCGAGTACTTATGGCCCTGACTGGAAGGAGAAATTTATTTTCGTCAAGGCTCCAACCGAAGAGGGCTTTGGGGTGATCACGGAATGGGGCTCGTATTCAAAGAGTCGTTTGCCACCCTCACTCCCCAAAGATTGGGCAAAAAACCTGGCAGCAACCCTAAGGGACGAGGGTCACCTGATACAAGCGAAGGACTGGATAGACGATGCGGAACTCATGTTCTTGTGTGGTCTTTCCAACGACCCTTATTTCCTTGACAACCCTCCGGCTCGTGACATAGAGAGAGACGGTTAGATTCTTAGGGCACTAACTTTAGATAGGAATAATCACTAACTGCTTCTTTGTACTTGTAACTTGCACTTAACAATTCTTGTCCAAAGATTTATAACCCTTGTATTTTCCATTTTTGCAGGAGCCGCTATACTAGAAATGGCCGGTGGAATCAGACAAGCGGCTCGTTTCGCCCACGCAAACAGAAATCAAGCCCCACAGGGGAACCAACCGCGCGATCAACAACGCCCTCGTAACCGCCGCGGGGACGCTCGTAGTGGCGCTAGTTCGAGCGCCAATGCTGAGGTGCAGCCCCCTCGTGGCCGAGGGGAACGTAGATTGGTCCCGCGAGAGACTAGGGGACGATCAGAAAGAGCGGGAGATGTCCAGCCCCCCATCCCTGCAGAACAAATGAGGCCAGTGACTACCCTGGCAATAACTGAGGCTTCCCTAAGCGCAAATAGACCTTCCCGCAAGAGGAAGAGGATGCCCGATTCTGCCGCAATCAAGGGCAAGGGTAAACAAGTTGTTGAGGGCCCCAGGGGCGAGGGGGACACTTCCTCTTCAGAGGAAGAACATTTGTGGGAGTTCCCCCGTCGAGGGGACAGAGACTTTACAGGCGCCCCCGACGGCGGGCCGGTTTTGCTGAGGCCGGGCTCGGTAGCCCAGTCTATCACTGAGGATATGTTCAGCAGGGTTCAATTCTCGGCAGACCACAGGCATCTCTACAATGAGTCTGTGGAGAAGGTGACCATCGATGCGGCCCACGCCCTAATTTCCGTAAGTCTTCAATCCTGGCTTCCTTTGTTTATTTCTGTAAATTGAAGTAAATTATCATCTTTCTGGCTAACACTTTTTCTCTCGTTTACGCAGCAAGTTCTTCCCCGGCTCCGGAATGTGCAAATGAGAGCCTCCACTTACGCCGAGCGTAAGGCCAAGTACAAGAAAATGGCCCGCTCGAATGACCCGGCTCACATCCAATCAGAGCTGGACACAGAGATCGCCAAGTACGAATCCCTCAAGGGTTTGTACAACACAACTGAGGAGGAGCTGTCAAAGCTGAAGGAGGATTTCCTGGCGGTAGACGGCGCTCGAATTAATTTGGGCAACCAGCTGGCCCAAGCTAACGAGCGGTGCAAAAAGGCAGAGGCTGAGAGGGAAAGCTGGAAGGCGAGGGCTTTGGAGGCCGAGCGCAAATTCAACGATGCCATCAATGAATGGCCTCGAAGCCTCGAGCGTGCGAACAAGGAGGCACTTATAAAGTTTTGCCATTCAAAGGCCTTCAACTTCGCGGCCTCGTTGCACTGTCTGGAAGAGGCTCAAAACGCCTTCAACTTGGCAGTGGATCAGGGCATCCACAAAGGGCTGACGGATCTAGCAATGAAGGGAGCTGAGGGCACGGGGCTCATGTTTAACGAGCGCTGTGAAGAGGTGGCTGAGGACCCCAACGACCCCGCGGACGCGATTGCGGAGATGGAGTATGACTTCTTGGTGAAACTGATCCAAGATGAGTACACCGATGCCCATAGGGACGGGGGTGCGGGTCAAGAGGATGATCCTGAAGACGAGCCTGAAGCGCCCATAGAGGAAGCCCCAGTCTTAGCTGCTGAAAATGCCAATGCTCCTGATGCTGGTGCCGACGAGCCCAACGATCCCCACGCTCATCAGCAAGAGCCTGAAGGCCCAGTTCATGGCCCAGTTCTGGTGATCGTTGATGAGGACATCGCCCCAGCCGCCTGAAGCTTTTCCCCTTATGAATTCTCTTATGTACTTTCCTGTTTTTCTGCTTTTTGTAATAGTACTTCCTGGGCCCTTGAGCCCTTTTGCCTTGTAATAATTCTTGTTACGATGAATAAAATATCCCTTTTCCATGTCTTCGTTTTTCAGTTCCTTTATTTCTCTGATGCAATGAAAATTTGTCTAAGTCTTGAGCGATCGTGAGGGTCTTATAGTGAGATTGCCCCCCCCCCCCCCCCCCCCCCCCCCCGCTCAAGATTTGTATAAATTTTTCTTTTGTAAGTTTGTCTAAGTCTTGAGCGCTCGTGAGGGTCTTACAGTGAGATT
Organism: Lantana camara; assembly: GCA_037501455.1. Taxonomy (NCBI): domain Eukaryota; kingdom Viridiplantae; phylum Streptophyta; class Magnoliopsida; order Lamiales; family Verbenaceae; genus Lantana; species Lantana camara. Next base: position 124,556,368 of record CM074857.1, read on the forward strand.
GCCCCCCACTCAAGACTTGTGTAAATTTTTCTTTTGTAAGTTTGTCTAAGTCTTGAGCGCTCGTGAGGGTCTTACAGTGAGATTGCCCCCCACTCAAGACTTGTGTAAATTTTGTTTTTGCTCTTTGAAAATTTGTCTAAGTCTTGAGCGATCGTGAGGGTCTTACAGTGAGATTGCCCCCCCCCCCCCCCCCACTCAAGACTTGTGTAAATTTTTCCTTTGTAAATTTGTCTAAGTCTTGAGTGTGCGAGGGTCTAACTGAGTGGTTGCCCTCGTTCAAGACTTGTGACATTCCTTCTGTCCTTGGGGGATTTTGCTAAGTCTTGAGTATGTGCGAGGGTCTAACTGAGTGGTTGCCCTCGTTCAAGACTTGCACAATTCCTTCTTGATTCTGAGGCCATCGTTCGAGCGCTCTGGCTCTTGTCGTATTTCTGGCTCTGCAGGGAATCCTTTTTCGAGCGCGAGGCGTTTTAAGAGACGGCCAAGGCCTACTAGGATTTGCTCTTGTAGGAGATCTTGTTTTCGAGCGCAAGGCGTTTTAAGAAACAGCCAAGGCCTACTAGGACTCGCTTCTTGTGGGAGATCCCGTTTTCGAGCGCAAGGCGTTTTAAGAAACAGCCAAGGCCTACTAGGATTCGCTTATTGTGGGAGATCCCATTTTCGAGCGCAAGGCGTTTTAAGAAACAGCCAAGGCCTACTAGGATTTTCTTTGCAATCTTCTTCCAACTTGCCTGATTGGTTTTGAGCGTAACCAGTGTATCCTTATGAGGGCGTCCCCCCATGCGGAGTAGAGTGCTGGCCAGCGTAACCCATACGAGATAACAGCGTACACATTGGAATGAGTTGCCAACCACGCTCGCAAAGACGAGGGACGTGGGACTTATTCATTCAAGCAACCAAAGAAACAGGAAAATTAATGAAATTAAAAAGATTATATTACTGCTTACTTGTGATTGGAAGAATATAAAACCCGTCAATGAGGGTTGTTACATCAGGATTTGCAAAGAGCTTTTAAACATAAAACCGCCGGAGGTTACATGCGTTCCAAGGGCGAGGCAAGCGCTCACCTTGAAGTGTCTCCAGGGTGTAAGTGTTGTTAGCTCTGAGTTGTACGACCTTGAATGGTCCTTCCCAATTGGGGTCCAATTTCCCCACGTGTCTGGATACTTCCACTTTCTTCAGAACCAAGTCTCCCAGCTGAAAAGTTCTTTCCTTTACGCGCTTGTTGTACTGTTGGGCCACAGAGGCTTTATAATGGTGTATCTTAGCCCAGGCTATGTCTCTCCTTTCATCCAGCAAGTCCAGTTCCAGGCTCCTGTTGCCGTCGTTGAGCTGAGGCTCGAAATAGCCGACACGAGCGGATTCATTTACTATTTCTGCTGGTATCATTACTTCTGATCCGTAAACGAGCGAGTAAGGAGTTTCTCCAGTGGCCGCTCGTGGGGTGGTGCGATAAGCCCAAAGCGCTCCTTGCAGCTCCTCAGCCCATTCACTTTTCTTGCTCTCAAGCATGGTTTTCAAATGTTTCAAGATAATCCTGTTGGTAACTTCCGCTTGCCCATTGGCTTGGGGGTGCCCTACAGAGGTAAATCGCTGCTCGATCCCCAACTCTGAGCACCATTCTCGTGTGTCAGCCGCGATGAACTGAGATCCGTTGTCAGAAATGAGCACCCTCGGTATGCCGTACCTGTAAATGATGTTTCTCCAAATGAAGTCCCTCACAACCTTGAAAGTAATTTTTGCAACTCCTTCGGCCTCGGCCCACTTGGTGAAGTAGTCGACGGCTAAAATGACAAACTTCTTTTGCCCCGCAGCCATGGGCAAGGGGCCCACAATGTCTATTCCCCACTGGTCAAAAGGCCAAGAGACGTCTATTGGGATCATCTGTGCGGCTGGCAATTGAGGGAGATTTGAATGAAATTGGCATTTGGGGCACTTCCTCGAAAATTCAATGGCATCTTGGAGAACCGTAGGCCAATAAAACCCACTTCTCAGAATCTTTTTTGCCAAGATACGCCCTCCGGAATGATTCCCGCAGCTTCCATTGTGTATGAGTTCGAGCGTCTCCTTCGCTTGTGAGGGCCTTAGGCATCTCATTGGGGGTCCTTGAAATGACTTCTTGAACAACCTCCCCTCGGGATCCAGAGCGAAACGAGGGGCCTTATTTCGGACTTTCCTGGCTTCCACCTTGTCTGCGGGAGTGATTCCATCCCTAAGGAAAATGACGATATCGTCGAGCCAACAGGGCTCGTTTGGATCAATCATGGCGATCATCTTGGTGGAGACCCTTTCTTTGATCAAAGGTTCCTCAGTTCTAAGGAACGTAACAGAACGTTCGGAAGTGCCTTCTAAAGCTGAAGCAAACTTTGACAGAGCGTCTGCGCGCTCGTTTTCTCCTCGTGGCACTTGAAGTAGATTAAATTCCTTGAATTTCCCAATGATCTCTCTAGCTTTCTTTAAGTACTGTACCATGGTGGTTTCTCGAGCCTCATAAGTTCCTTCAATCTGGCTCGCTATTAATTGTGAATCCACATAAGCAGTGATTCTGGAAGCTCCATTCTGAAAAGCAATATTCAACCCTTGCACGAGGGCTTCATATTCTGCTTCGTTGTTAGTGACTTGGAAATCCAGCTTGATTGCAAAGTCCAGTTCGATCCCCTCGGGGCTTCTAAGGGCCACTCCTACTCCTCCCCCTTGAGAGGTTGAGGAACCATCTGTGTGCAGTACCCATAACCCCTCATTCTCCGCAATGGTGGGCTCGAATCCAAAGCGTTCAACCAACAAATCCGCCACAACCTGAGCCTGTATCGCGGTCCTGGGCTCGAAGCATAGGTCAAACTGGCTCAATTCGATGGCCCACTTGATTAATCTGCCAGATACGTCCGGCTTGGACAACACTTGCTTCAAAGGTTGGTCGGTGAGAACTGTTATGGAGTGCGCTTGAAAGTAAGGCCTTAGCCTTCTTGAGGCGTTAATAAGAGCGAACGCGAATTTCTCGATCTCCAAATACTTCTTTTCGGCTCCTTGCAATGTTTTGCTCAAATAATAGACGGGTAAGTGTTTCCGCTCCCGCACAACGATCAGAACCGCGCTCGTGGCTTCTGGAGAAACAGAAAGATACATGAATAATCTCTCACCTTCGACGGGCTTAGTCAGCAGTGGTGCGCTCGATAAGTAAGCCTTTATATCCTGCAGCGCCCTTTCGCATTCCTCTGTCCAAGCAAAGTTACGTGCGTTCCTCAAAATTTTGAAGAAGGGAAGGTTCCTGTCCGCCGAGCGCGAAATAAACCTGTTCAACGAGATAATTTTGCCTACCAGGACTTGCACTTCCCGCAAATTTCGAGGGGAGGGGATCTCCAAAATAGCCTTGATCTTCTCTGGGTTGGCTTCAATTCCCCTTTGACTGACCATGTACCCTAGGAACTTTCCCCCTTGTACTCCAAAGGTGCACTTCGAGGGGTTCAATTTCATACCATACTGACGCAGGATTGAAAAAGTGCGCTTGAGATCTTCCAAGTGGGAATCCTGGCGCTCGCTTTTGACAATCATATCATCCACGTAAACTTCCATGGACCTCCCAATTTCCTCTTCAAACATCTTGTTGACGAACCGCTGATACGTAGCTCCGGCGTTCTTAAGTCCGAAAGGCATAACCAAGAAGCAATACACCCCCAGATGGACAACGAACGAGGTTTTGGGACGGTCTTCCGGGGCCATAAAGATCTGATAATATCCCTGGAAAGCGTCCATCATGCTCATGAGCTCGCAGCCAGCGGTCGAATCCACCAATTGATCAATCCGGGGCAGCGGGTAAGGATCTTTAGGGCAAGCTTTGTTGAGATCCGTGAAATCGTTGCACATGCGCCACTTATTTGCGCTCTTGGGCACCAAGACGACGTTGCACAACCACTCCGGGTACAAGATGGGCTCGATATACTGAGCCTCTAGGAGTTTATTAACTTCCTCTTCAATGACTTTTTTCCGAAAGCCATGTACATCCCGCTTTTTCTGCTTGATGGGTTTGAAAGAGGGATCCACATTAAGCCTATGGACAATGATGCTCGGGTCAATTCCTGTGAGATCAGAGGCTTTCCACGCAAATACATCCTTGTTTTCCCTTAAAAAATTAATCATCATGATCTGAGAAGGCCCTGAAAGGTTTGAGCCTATCTGTGTAGTCTTATCCTTGTTTCCGGGCTCCAGCTCAATGGTAAGGAACCTTTCCGAGGGTTCGATCCTTACCTCAGGGCGAGGAAGTTCGAGCGCCCTTTTCTTTCCTATTAAACGGTCGCCAGCTGCTGGTTCACTCTCTCCCGGCTCGTCTCCCTCTGAGGACGATCCGCCAACGGTCCCTGGGGGAACATTTTCGAGGGGATTCTCCCCGTTGTCACCCTTCTTCTTTTTGTTCTTCTTCTTGTTCAACTTTGCCCTTTTCCGTGCTGGGCTGTCCTCGTCTAGACTGGGGAAATCCACTGACTTCTTGGTGGAGCCAATTTGGAAGGTTTTCTCCGCTTTTGGCTTTCTGAGGGACAGCATGTAACATTCCCAAGCCTCCCGCACATTGCACAGTACTTCTCCCACGCCCTCGGAAGTAGGGAATTTAATCTTCTGGTGGTAGGTGGAGATGATGGCTTTGAAATCCACGAGGGCAGGGCGCCCAATTATGATGTTATATGGAATGTCAATCTCCACCACCGCGTACGTCACCAAGAGTGTTTTGCGTTGAGGGGCTCGGCCGAACGAGGTAGCTAGGCGTATTTGTCCTTGAGGGACAACTTCTGAGCCTCCAAAGCCAATGAGGGCTGTTTTGAGAGGCTCGAGCGGGAGATCAACCTTCATCTTTAAGAATGTAGAGTAAGGCAAAACATTAACGGAGCTTCCACTATCTACCAATACCCGTTTTACAACATGATTATGAACATCTAAACTAACCACCATGGGACAATCTGAGGTTATACCTTCCCCATGGGGCGTTACAATATGTCCTAGATCCCTATCATCAAAGCCTATTACATCGTTTTCTCTCGATCTTTGAGCACTTGATCTCTGGATGGCGTAGATAGGTTTGGGTACTGCTGGGCGTTGGTTGTAGCTCCGGACGTACCTCCGTCGGGAGGCGTTTGAATCCCCCCCTGATGAGCCTCCGGCAATCATATTTATGACTGCGAAGGGCTCGTTTTCTTGCTCAGGGGCTTTTCCTTTATTGCCTCGGCGGCTGCTGCTTTCAGGGGGTCCCCTACCCCTCGGGCTCTTTGACCGGGAAGGACTCCTCCTTCTTCTTCCGGAGCGCTCATTGCATTGTTCATCGTAGCGCTCGAGCACCTGGACAAATTCCTTCAGGTGGCCCCCTGCGATGAGCCTTTGGATTTCAGCTTCCAATTGCCGGCACTCATCCGTGTCGTGCCCCCTCTGCTTATGAAAGGCGCAATATTTGTTCGAGCGCCTGAGTGAGTCTGTTTCCCTCATCTTGATGGGTCTCTTAAAGAGCTTCTTATCAGAGAGGTTATAGACTTCCGAATTTGGCCTGGTGAGCGGAATTCGCTCGAATCGACGAGGGGGTGGTGGCGACCTCCTGTGCTCTTGAAGGCGCTCTTTCTTGACAGCCACATCCAGTCCCCGCTCGTGATGAGGTCGCTCGTTCCTGGCCGGGCTGTGATGCCGGGGACCATTCGTCCCGTACATATCTTCGAGCGCGAAGAACGGCTCGGCTATCTCTCTTAGGCCCATGAGGGTTCCAGGCCTCCTCTCCACGATGGCATCAGCAAACTTTTTGCTCACATATTGTTTGTGATCCACAGCCTGAAAAAGCACTGGGATCAAGAAATCCATTGAAGGCCTTTCCACCTGTAGGATCTCCTTATTGAAGCGAGCGAAGAATGAGCAGAGATTCGCTCTTGCCTTGCACCACGTTGTACAGGGCTGTGGGTGCGGTGACTGGTGCCTTCAGAGAATTGAAGTGGTTGAGGAAGGCATTGGCCAATTCTTCATACGAGTGGATCGAGCGCGGCGGCAGTCGCTTGTACCACTCTTGAGCCATTCCTACCAAGGAAGTGACAAACACTTTTGCCCAGTAATTGCTGGAATGCTCGTAGAGGTGCATAAGATGCACAAAGTGATCCAAGTGCTCAGCTGGATCAGTTGTCCCGTCGTAACGGTTGATGGAAGTGGGGACTTTGGCCATGCCGGCTTGGGCCATCAGAACTTCTTCTACGAGGGGTGAACCCCTCGCCAGTGGGTGATATTCATACGTTCCGAAGTTTTCCTCCGGCTCCTTGCGACGGGGGACCCTTGGTGGAGGGTCCTTGGTGCGGGTGCTTCTGGCGTCAACCCGTTCATCCCGACTAGGGGAGATCTGAGTTGAGCGCCCTCGTGAGAGCTGTCCCACGATATCCTTGAGACCCTGCAGCTGGTCTTGCACAGCCGCAAGGATGTCAGGATTTACGTCTACTTGCTTGTCCTTGTGGGCTCGTGAGCCCCTCCTGGAGACATGAGAGTCCCCTTCATTTTCGTTCACTCGCTCCGTGGGCTCTTTATCCCGGCCCATGGAGGGACGCTCGTTGCCCTCCTGCTGGGGCACTTCTCTCGCTGGTGGTGGTGGTGGTTGTGCCCTCAGGACAGCCTGGGCCTCTCTGAGGGGAAAGTTTTGCTGTCCGCCTAAAGGGCTGCAACCTGAGTGGCCTGCCCAGAGGGAAAGTACATGGAATGGAACCTTTCCCATGCCCCCTGAGCCGCCTGAACCTCACATTGGGTGTAGAGAGCCCTCAATTGGGACCACCACGGGGAGCTGGAGTTGTCCGGCGTGATACGGCTGGACCGGCGGCATCATGACGGCCGGAGTAAGAGTATATCCTGGCGGAGGCATCATATAGCTCTGCATTCCAGGAATCATCTGGGGATGGACCCAGGGATTCTGAGTGTGTTGCGGAGGAATAGGGAGAGAGACTCCTCCAGCGGTGGTGGGAATGGGCAGCGCCGACGGTGCAGGCGGTGGTACGGGAGACTCCGCTTGTGGAGTCACTCCTGCGGCGGGAGGTGCTCCACCAGCGGCGGCGGAAGGTGGTGGTGCTCCACCAGTAGCGGTGGATGGAATAACGATATTTGCATCCTGGGAGGTGTTATCTCCTCCTCCCACAGCTCCAGATCTCGTGGCAACCATGACTGCTAAAGGTAAGGGGGTGCTTGCTTTTCAACCAACAAAAGAAAGGAAGAAGATGAAGAACTGGTTTCCCACAGACGGCGCCAAAAATGATGGGTCCGGGAAAGGGTGGATCCGAATCCGATCACTTTACAATTTATATTTGTGGAGGAAACCACCGGAGGTTCGCCGGAGACGAGAAAGGGGTTCAACCTGTTGGGACAAGCACAAGGAAAGTCAGAAGGCCAAGCTGGGGGAACTGGGGGTGATACCCAGTTTGGCTCTCCGACGCTCAAGTCAGTTCAGTGTATGAAGAAATGTAAGTTCAGTCACAGTTGCAGAAGTGAAGAAAGCTTACTTGTGTAGAAGACGACTTGGATTATTTATAGTTGAGGGTCAAGGGCCCTTTGGTCATTTGCCTCAAGTGGTCCTGGCCAAATGTTGCCCTAACACGTGGCGCTGTGAGAGAGAAACCTAGGAGGAATCTTCTGCAAAAGCGGCCAAAAGTTAGTGCTGGCAACAATGGCAGGTGCGCGGGCATGTACGTTGTGTCAGAGAGCCATGTGGGTGGTTGGTAACGAGGGCCTGAGAGCACGCTCGTGTCAACCTAGAGTATTGGAAGCCAGGATATCCGCTGAGGGGAACGAAGGCTTCAGTCCGAATGACGAGCCGATAGGGGAGGCCACTCTGAGGGAGTGTGACGCTCGAAGAGGGCTCCCTTGGCACGTGGGCGTACCAATTGTTTAGTTCGTAGGACGCTCGTGGGAGTGACAGCGCTCGTTGGGCTTTACTCCTGAAGAAGGATTACGCTCGTTGGATTAGCGCTCGTGCACTGGTGGTGCAGACTTGGGGAGACAGATGTCATCATCTCGGTGATGCCACGTGTCTTAATGTGGGACGATCGTATTTTGACCCCATCAGTACCGTTATGTTTGACTTAATTACATAAACTTCCCCTAAAATTTGAGATATTACAAAAACTTCTCTTCATAGTTCATATATCCTAAAATTTGGCCCCACACAAATGAATATAAAATATAAATGAAATTATAATTTAACCTCCTAACATTATGAATCTGATCTAAAAATCGTCAACGACAGAAGCTGCACTAACTCTTATTTAATTTCGAAAACCTTTTTTTATCTTGTTTGATCTTTTTATAGGCAAGATCAATTACATTGAAGACAAGTCGCCTAATTTGCAATACTAAATATGTTCTCACATAATGTCTTTTTATTTGGTCAGTTATGCTAATTTTTTGTATATTTGTTGTTGAGGTGGTTTTTCAAAATATCTTAATGGATGGATTCTGTGTTCAACTAGGACTTCTCTATTTTATTTTATTATTATTATTATTTTTATAAGAATCCTTTTTGGATAATGCCGCAACAATATCCCTCAATCATTGACATTGTAAACAGCCAAAGTTTTCTCCCTACTATCACAAACACAAATTACTCAATTTCAAGGAAACACAAGGGCAATATCCCACTAATATTCAGCATCAATATTAACCTTAGGTCCAAGATTCTCTTATAGTATAGTCTCATTGTTTCGAGAATCCATCTTTCCAAGATATCTGCCAAGAGCATGAATGTGAATTACACTATTAATAAACAAACAAATCGTGCTAATTAAAGAAAGTATAGTTGCATTACATATGTGTTGATCAAAGGTAGTGAATAGCGAGACATAAGTTGTTCTTATTTTAGGTGCTCTAGAGGTTGAATTTTTAAAGTATAAACACACATTTTGTTTCCTTTTGACATTATATCTTTTTGGGTTGACATATTAATATTGCACTACATTACTTATCATTTTTCCATAACATCCATAGTTTATCTTTTCAAAAAACAACTTAACACTGATTTTTTTTGAATTTTGGAAAATACTAAAGTTTCTAATTTTTTAACGAGGTGATTTAAAACCCAACGTACTTTCCACTGACAAATCCTTTTTTGGGTTATCAATGTACTATTAATTTGATATTGAAGTCATAATAAGAAGAATACAAAAATGTAGATAATTTATTTGGTCATCTCTCATGTTTTGTATTTCAAGGCAAATAGATTAATCTTTTTACTATATATAAAGTAACTTATTGTGTCAATTACTGTTATATTTTTAGTTATTATAGTTTGTTGAATTTTTCTTTTTATTATATAGTTTTTCCTCATCTCTTAGAATAATTCCTAAATAATTTGAGGCTATTTATAGTTTTAATCACTATATTATTTTACCAATACTTGACGATAATAATATTTATATGTTGCATTGCCTATTTTGAAATATTTTTAGGTTCATTGACGCATGATCATAGAAATAATATTAAAAAGGCAAAATCGCCATACCTAAAAAAGACTCTTCATCTACCAAATATGACACCATTTATAATTCTTTATCCTTTGCTTTTACTGACAGGTCACTTATATAGTGTATGGATGAAAAGTTTATTTAAAATCACCAATAGATATTATTGTTATTTTATTTTTACTTTGAATTATTTTAATAGTAATATAATAATATATAGCTCAATGTTAAAAAAAAATCTAAATAAAAAATTAAGTATATAAATCTAGACTTTATTAATTGATGGGACAACATACTTGCATGAATGATTTCGAAGATGGGATGTTCCTTTTGACAAACGGACACCCAATATACTCTTATATTTCATTTATAATTATACATTGTTGCTTATATTTTATTTCGCAGGAAAATAAATAATTATTATAAAAGATGGAGCAAAGTATTTATTCATATGTTCAATGTTATATTCGCAGCCGCAGGGAACAAAAATACATGTATGGATTATATTTACAGATATGGGATACGAAAGTGATTTGATTTTCAACAGAACTTACATAATAGAGAATTTAACGGTGAAAGAAATAAATAAAAATTACCTAACTATCAATCCCCGAATGAGTTGGTACTCCAAGCTACAACAACTGTGAAAGAATTAGACAAAAAGCTAAGCTACAACCATAAAGATCATAAAAGTCGATTTTAAAACTTATCTGAGCCCTTCATTCAATCTTGGGGACACCATTTTCTTGGATTTGAGAGATGGGATTATTAAAGAATCAACAAGTTATAAGAACTCGAGCTGATATGAAATTATATAGTAAATTATATGAAAAACCATATGTTTTTCGTGAGTAGCTCCAAAAAAAACGTGTTTTGAATCATTATGTTGAGAAAATATATAACTCAAACGTGCATAATTTATAAACTAATGTTGAAATACATATATACATACATACACATATATATATATATATATATATATATATATATATATATATAAAGTACTACCATGATTTTTAGTTTCTTAAAATTTATTGATCGTCTGAAATACCCTTACAAAAATTATATCAATATTTTTTAATTAGCTTAGTTGAAGCTTCAACTAGTTGAGGTGGATGAAGTTTCACTGGAAATGGGGTTGCCTTGCTGCCTGAAGGGGAAAATATTGGTTGCATGAGAAGCACCTTGACATGTGGCACTCTAATGCTCAGGGGATGGTTCCGATGGGCGGAGAGGATAGTTGCAGGATTGCTGACAGATGAAGTTGTTACGTCTGCGAGATGGCTACCATGTGATGGAGAAGATGAGTTATTTATAGGAATGTCTTGGGGAATGAGGTACTCGTGGGGATTTATGGTCCTTGATTCGAAGAGGACCACTTCACACGAATGGTACTCAAGAGGTGATCATTTGGCCAGTGGGGACCACTCCACGTAGGTCTAAAGAGAATATTAAAGTGGTCCCATTCTATGTATCCAGGGACGGAGCCAATGTAGGCCAAGGGGGGGCTTCCGTCCCCACACTACCCCCACCCCCATATAAAAAAATAATAAAAAATTCATATTCCCCACCAAAGCCCGCCCCACCTCCCATTGCATAAAAATGATAAAAATTCAGATGATTTCTTCAACTCCGACAATGATAAAAATGATTATGATTGGTAATTGCATTTTTTTTTCCATTGCATAATCTTCAGCACCTTTCGAATTGGCAGCAAATGTTTCAAATTTTGGCATGCCTTGCATCTAGGTGGTGAATGTTTTTAATTATAGGTGAAAAGAATTGCAAATATTAATTTTTAAAAGATGTGTGTGATGCACTTATTATACAATGATGCCTGTCAATATGTAATCCAATGTGTAGGAGCTTAATAGAATGTTGGAACTACAGATAGTTGATTTGTTTGGTATAATTGATGAAAAAACTCCTAAATCTCCATAAGTTCTCCTGCTGATAACTGTTGTACTCTAAAGTCTAAACTGAAATTTTTGGCTCTCATAAAATTTAAAGGGTAATTGTATTTTAGTTCTCCCTATTTCATAGAGTTGTTCTTGAAAGATAACCCACTTTCTGAACTAGAATGGAAAAAGATAATGACACAATCCAGGAATTTTATGGGTGCCAAAAAATCCACTTTTTAATACGTTGAGGTCTAAGAATTTCAGCCCCGACTACCGAAAAATCCTAACTCCGCCCCTGTATGTATCTGAGTATAGTGCCCAACGATCTCGTACCAAGTGTCAGGAATAGTACAACGTTGACGGGTGGTGGTAGAGTAGAGCAATGGTTGGTGACCGTTTTTGTCTTTAAGTAGGAGATAGTAGCTTAGATATCTCGAATAGGGTAGCCCTCGGCATTTGGTCTACTCCTTAAGGTTTGGCCCCATCCACGAGTCAATACTTTGAGCCTCTTAGCTAGAAAGCACTCAAGCTGGGGATGCCCGAATGTCCACCCAAAGGGCTATTGCGCAGTAGTTTCTCCTCATGTGGTACCATGTTGTGAGGGTATCCCTTGAACTCGGGTGATGGGTCAATGGGCCCTTGCCTCTTTCGTGCTTATGCTCGACTGGGTCTCACGCTCGACTTTTAGAGAAAACCTTGAGGATTCAATTGGAAAAATGAGTCCAAAAGGCAATGGAAATTTAAAATTTTTTTACAACAAGGATCATTTGCTTGCAATTTTGATTCTAAAACAACATCTCAGAAAGTTTCTCAGCAACTTACATTACTAGAATCTTTCTTGAAACGTTTTGAGCCACCGTGAAACGTTCTTTAAGCGGATTGAATCTTCGCCCCTCGAATGGCTCTTTTCTTTCTTCAAGACAAGATTAGTATAAAAAACAATGCAACGAATACAGTGCAAAATTTGCATGATTAACGAAGTGGAAGTATCACCAAGGTATGGGATCCAAAAAAAGCATAAAATTTATTTCTGTGATATACATATAACTAAACTACAAAATTTAAGCAAACAGGTATATGGTTACCCTAAATGTAGCAGATGGGAGTGAACGAGCCACAATCACACCATTTGATGAAGTAGCTGAGGCGTACATTGGATGTCCGATGACTGAGTACTGTTTGCACTAAAAATTCGCTTTTATTGATATTTGGTAAACACCAGATAAATAGCACAAAAATTTGAGAATTTGAATATTGAAGTGGGTCTTCAATCTTTGATTTGATCTTCTGATCCATCTTCAAACGCTCCTTGATGGATTTGACGGTTTGATATTCTTCAACTTCAAATTTAGCTTTTAATAATGTTAATCCGTAGGTCCTTCGACTTATTTACGGATCAAATGCCAGATTTTGGTGAATTATATTCCGCGAAGAATGCCGATGAACTCGATGGTAATTCCGTGGATCTAACTTGAATATAACGCAGATTTGCCTGTAACACCGTGGATCTAGCTTGAATATAATGCTAATTCGCCGGCATAACGCCTTAATAGCAGATCAAAAGCCTTGATTTGATAACTTGGGGGAAGAACACCTTAGAACTCCGTCTTGAATTTGTAGAGAGAACTTCTTCTTCTCCTTCGTCTTCTTGTAATTTGTTTGTAGAGAGAACTTCTTCTACTTCTTTGTCTTCTTGTAATTTGTGTTTTCTTGATGTCTACATCCTGACTCTTTGATGTCTTCCTCTTGATTTGTTGTGTTGTGTTTAATGAACTATACATGACCCCTTTATATAGATGTGGGATTCAAGAGTTAGAGTTAACTCAAATTTATTTAATAATTATCCCTTGCATTTTTTTTAAGAAATAATATCAAATAAAATCATGTGGATATTAATCTCTTTAATTTTTTTATTTTTAAAGATATAATATCAAAATAAAACTTGAGTTTAATTACAACTAGACAATTGATAAGATTATTCATTAAAAATATCTAATTAACAAAATAATATCAAATTATAATCTTGAATTTGGAAGATTATATATTTGATGTTATTCTACTAAATATAAATATTTTTATAAAATAAATCGTATCAACAAGTACATTGAAGCAATAAGAGAGATAAGATAAATAATCAAATTGTAAATGAAAATTACTAATAAAAATTTAATAACCCTTAAAAATTTGCAAGACAAAAAATCATCACTTCACTACAAGGCTTTGGTGGCAATAGTAGAGAAACAGTACAACTTCCTTTTCAAATTTGACAAAAATACGGAAATAAGAAATGAAACTTTATTCGTCGTTCGAGAAGCTTTCGAAGATTAAAAAAAATCGAGAGGAAAAAGAGTCGACGAAGAAAGTGGAAGAACACAAAGGGGGGGAAAATAAATACCAAGAATAAGGTAAAGAGAACATGTAAAAAGGAGATAGAAAACAAAGTGAGGAAAGAGGCACAGGGAAAACAAAAGCAAATGCAGCCGGTGACAAAGCAAAGAAAGAAACAAATAAGAAAAAAGATTGTGCGAGAGGAGAAACGGCTAAGATAAACAACGAGGAGATACAAAATTTAGACTATAATGAAGGCATGGAGAAAGCTGATGAAAGTCTGATATCATTTTTCAAGAGAAAGTACCCAAACAAATTCAAGCAGAAGCATGAAAAAACGAAGTTGTTGAAAACAATAAAGAAGGAAAAGAAAGAAGGAATCATTTGAGGAAACTAGAAAAGAGAAATAAGTACGTGCATGAGTTTCTAATATTCGTATGAATAAATTAAACACTTATTTCTCAAAAAAAAAAAAATAAGGAATAATACTATCTATAATTCCAAACGGAAGACATCTTTGAAATGAAAAACAAGGGTAATAATATAACAAAAAAAAAAAAAAGGCCACCACTACATAGATAAATTAAAAAAAAAATCCACCACAGAAAAAGAAAAGTACAAACCAGCATACTGCATACACTAGTTCCTACAAACGTACGCAGCTTATGCAGAACAAAATCATCCCACCCACCCGTGTGCTCACTTGGAGGATCAGGAAGCATGAGACCGTTGACCTGGATTTTATCTATATAACTTTTTAAACAGATTGGGAATGTATATAAATTAAAATGACAGGCTGGCCTCCAATCGCTAGGAGCATTTATGTTATAATAAACTGCATCGGTGAATGTGGTCCAGGAATGCTATGGGCTGGTGTTCTATGCATATCAAATTCAGTTAGAACTGTTTCTAAAAAAAAAAAAAAAAAAAAAAAAACAGTTAGAACCTGTTTGGTACCGATGTAAACTTAATTTTAGGTAATTTCATTCGGATCTACTAAGTTAAAATTAAGTGACTCTAATACGACATAATATTCTATTTGGTATTAAGTGGAGTTGGCCCATTTGAGTTAATATTCAATACCAAACAAAAAATTAAAGCTGCTTCCTAGTATCTATGAATGATAATACCGGTACCAAACTCTTTCTTACTTTCCATGTTCCTCGGAGACCTTTCTTCCAAATCATTTATGAATGCTGGAAATTTTGGTTACATAAATAAGATTAATAATTTAGCCATATGCCGCGGAAAGGGCTGAAATTAGAATAAACTATGATTTAAAAAAAAAAAAAAAAAAAGACGATAATTGCGAATAACCTCTTGGTACAGTTGATTATGTTTACTAATGAAGATCATTAAACAAATGCACTGAAAACTATACATTTGAGTATCACAAATGTTATGAGCCCTAATCAAATTACAATCAAACACGTGAAAATAGTATAATTCGGCACCCTCGGTGACAAGTGTCGAATCCGTCAAAAATAATTAAAATACCTATTTAACGACTAAACACAGAGTATAGTACAAATAGGGTCGATCCACAGAGACTGGTTGATTTATTTCTAACAATTCCAAGTTATTCACGAGAAGTAACAATTAAAGGGGGTTTAGAATTATTCTAACATAAGTATGCGATTAAAATAAATAACAAGAATTAAAAAGCTAACTAAAACTAAGCAAGTAAGATCACGTAGGGTTAAATCAATTAGAGGGAAAATTACCTAGCCAGGGATATTCGATTCGAATTGTTATATTGATCATTGACTCAAAAATACATCCAAGTTATTCAGACAGATTGGCTATACTTGATAGAGACACTCGACTCAACCTCGTTTTTACTTAATTAATCGGATAACCTAGAGACACTCGACAGTTATCTTCCCTAACAAATTCACAACCCCTAGAGACACTCGACGGGATTTAATGAATTCGCAGCATTAAGAACCATAAAACACCAACCCTAATCAACCAAGTCGTGACACACGCAAGATTTAAATTAGATTATCAAATCCCTTAGTGAACGAGGAATTTTATCGCTAAAACCCTGTCACTAATTTACCACAATTTATCAATCAACTTTACATACACTTCAAGCATCATGAATGGCTATATGCAAATTAAACAACCTAGAGATCGTGCGCTATCCCGAAATTGCCTAATCACAATAAACACGAAACACGGAGATAAAATAAATACCTAAATAAACATGAATTAATAAAAACGTTTAGATCTCACAATATCCAATTCGAATCTTAATCCCTAGCTAGATAATTAAGAACTTAGTTACTAAAATCCATCAAAATAAATAAAAAATTCTTTAACATAATCTAGAAATAAAAGGAATTAAACTAAAAACAAAGAACTCGTGATGCCGAAATCTTGCTCCCGATGTTGCTCGCAACTCCAAGAGAGCTGCTCCCAAAATCACGCCTCAAGCTCCCCTCCAAAGACGCCGAATTTCTGCTACCACAGTGTTATATATATGCCAAGCATGCTGCTCAATCTTCAAATCCGAATCCACGTCAAAGTGGATTTAATTTCTTGTCCTCCAAGTATTAATACAAATTGGGCTTAATTAAATGAAATCAAGGGCATGTGCAGGCCCACCTCCAATTATCCAATCAAAGTGGGCTCCTCAAATTAATTTCAATGACACGCGCAGCCGACAACAGTCCAAGTTGGGCTTCTCTAAAACAACCCACACACGCAGCCCACTAGCATTATAAAAATCAAGTCAGACAAATTGGTCCACAATTAAATAAAAGCCAAGGCAATGCGTGCAACATCCCGCAACTTAATTCTTCCATAACTCCAAGCGCAACACAGCCATGCAACCCACTTCTCCATTAAAACAAATCATCAACCTAATTATCTCCCAATTTGCTGCACGTCAAATTGTTACGTGCCTGCATGCATTCTAACCGCTTCCGAATTTTCTAATTTTCTCACGCAGCAAGTCAACAAAATAGTAAGTCCAGCTTTTATGAAAATTTCTTTAAAAAACAATCTTATTCGCACCAATTTCACATTCGAGCCCCGAATCTACAATAAAAACAACAAAGCATCAATTCTTTTACAGATAACATCAAATCAAGCACAATTCGGGAAATAATTCAATCATAATGACAACGAATTAACGAGTTATCACTCGGTGAGATGCAGTAACCTCCAGTAGTGCCAAACAACTGCCCAATCCGTGTGTATCAAAACCAAGTCAAGACCAATGCCCCAATCCTTTCAGGGGATGTCTCTGTAATTTGCCAAACTTTGCAGGGGAGGTTTGCTTAATTTCCTGAAATTAAATGTGTTGGCTTCAAATGAGAATAATCCGAACTTCTGTCTTTCAAAGCCACCAAATTAAGCAACACAAAGATGATTGGGAAAATACCCCAGGGCCCCCCTGTGAAAGTAAAAATTTTCAATTAACCCCCTGTGAAATGGAAATTCTCTAAGCCACACCTTGTGAAATTTTTTAAATAGCACGTTTCCCACTTAAGACAGCGCGTGAGATTCACGCATAGATTTGTGAGACTGGTATACGCGAATTTTCGATTTAAAGCATATGAATTATCCAAATTGCCCTTATTGTATTCTGATATAATTTGCCTTACTTCTTCCTTTCTTCACATCAGTTGGCCGCCATTTTTTAAGCTTGGAGGTGTGGGTTTTGCAAATGGCGTCTTCTTCTTCCAATCGGCAGCCAGAAAATACTCGTTTCATCGATCTGAAGTACGGTAGCACACCTTACTGCAAATGCCCATCAAAATGTGAGATTAAAGTCGTTGAATCTAAAGAAAAAGCTTCAAAGGGACACCTCTATTATTGTTGCCCTAATAAGAATTCACAATGTAAGTTTTTTCGTTGGTGCACTCCGGTTAAAGCTACCCTAGGCTCCAGAGGATTCCCAATTGAAATTGATGGAGGAATGAGGGTTTCGGCCAGTCAAATGCCAAAGAACAAACTGAAGGTGGAGACATTGGTGATGTGGCTTCAAGAGTGTCAATGGTCCGTGGGTCATCACGGAATGAAACAAATGGGGCTTTCATACATGTTTCCTGGGTATTCACTGCAGTTTTCTTCACAATGATGGTGATGTTTTGGATGAAATTGTAAGATGTGTAAGTTGTTATGGTGAAGGGGTGTTAGTGTAATATTTGGTAGTTTGTGTAATGTAATCTATCTTGTAACAATTGAACTCTTGAATGAAAGAATGTTATTCTATTTCATTTACCAAATGCAGTGAATGATGCAAACTTCTCATTCCATTTCATTGATAAAAAAATGATGCATTATAACGGATTGTGTAAACAAACTTATAGAGTTTTGTGGCATTATTGATGCATTGATCATATCACAAGGTAAAGGAATGAAAATGATACAAGTTCCACATCCACAATAGAAGAGGTCAAAAACCATAAATTGATATGCATTCATTTCACACAAAATAGATAACATTGTGCACTTATAATAATTGCACAATTCCAGACCAAAGTGTTTGTCACAACTACACATTCCATCCAAAAATATACATAAGCTAGAGTAACACGGTGACCAACAAAAACACCATAACAAGTTTGACAAAAACCAAGTCCATATGGACTGAATATACACAAGATTGATCATTAGTTTCACCCACAAAAAAATAGAACACCATAAATACACATTTGAACATCAATTTCCAGTTGTAGATTATCTTCTTGCATTTGTTGGTCTTGAAGAGTGTCTTCTTGCATGTGTTGTAGACCTTCTCACAGGGGCTGCTTGCTGACCCTAATGAATATCTTTGAATTAGTTTGTTTTAAAGTAAAAATATTGCACTTTAATCTAGTAACGCATTGGTGTTTACCATAGTTGAAGCACTGTTGGTTTGAATCCCAACTTGTCCTCCAGTTTCTGCTCCAGTTTGGTTTTGTGGTTCTCCTTGTGCACAATATGAACTTTAGTACTTATTTGACAACACAACTATGACTTAATGAACAAGTGAATCATACCTTGTAAAACTTGGACTTGGGATGTGATGGGTTAGTGCAAGAGCCTCTGTTATGTCCACTTGTTAAACACCTTTGACAGGTGTGTGTTAAGCCTCTTCTTGTTGAAACCCCTACTTCATCTGCACCTTTCCTTCTAGCTTTAGTTGGTCTGCCCATCTTCACAATTATATGTGGAGCCCTCAGTGGCTCATAAGTTGTCTTGATATAATCATCTTGGCCCGGGACACCATGTATCATATTATCATACACTTGCAAATAAAGTTCCTTGGAGAAGAAAGGATCCACAAAGTTCTCCAATTGCTCTCTTTTCTCAGTTATTGCAGCATGTGCATGACAACAAGGATAGCCAAAAAGTTGAAACATCCCACAGGAGCAAATTCTTTTGTCAAGATCAACTATATATACATTCAACATATGATGTATCTCATACTCATATCCACCACAGTAAGTAGCAAAACAGTTTCTAGCAAGCTTTTGTTGAAACTTGATTTTTTTCATGATGTTTGGACAAATTGTTCCTTGATATCTATCCATCATACTCCTTTTTTGCTGAATCTTAATCATAAGCTTTGTTCTTATCCACTCAAACATAGATATGATAGGTAGACTTCTAGCAACAAGTATGTATGCATTGAAAGATTCAGACAAATTATTAACAACAACATCACACTTACAGATTGTTTCAAAGTGTGATCTTATCCATTGTTGAGGTGGTATTTCCCTCATCCATTCAGCAGCTGTCTTTATCCTCTCATCCACCTTAGGATCAGCCTTCTCAATTCTCTTCATCAACTTCTCAAACTCCATCTTACTGCCTGTTGAAGCAGCTTTCCAGAATAACTCCTTTAGTTCATTTGTTTTGAATTTTATCTTGAAGTTTTGGTAAAGATGTCTCACACAGTATCTATGTTCAGAGTCAGGGAATAATTCCTTCATAGCCTCAACCAGTCCTTTTTGTCTGTCACTCAGGAAAGTCCACCTTCTTTGCATGCCAATATCATCCAATAACTCTTGCAAGAACCAAGTCCAATGTACCCTGTTCTCAACTGGTACCACTGCCATAGCAATTGGCCACATATTATCATTCCTATCTCTGCTAATAGCTACCAACAATTGACCACCATAAATCTTTTTCAAAAAACATCCATCAAGTTGAATGATTGGACTACAACCCACAAGAAAACCGTTCTTCATAGCAGCTAAGGAAAAATAAATTCTCTCAAACACTAAGGGGTCAGTACCTTCCTTTTTCCTTAGTAGAATCTTGCTTCCTAGATTTCTAGCTCTGACCGTTTCACAATAATCCCAAAGCAACTCATATTGCTTACTGTCTGATCCATGAATTTGATGCAGGGCTGCTTTCTTGACCCTAGCCACCTTCCATTTGCTTGCATCAATGTCAACTTTTCTCTTGATTGTCTGCTTCAATGTCTCCACAGGTATGCCTGGATTTTCCCTCACTAACTTCTTAATTCTGCCAGCCAAATACTTTGTTTTTGCCAACTTGTTTGTGTAGGTCCTGCAACAAACATGTTCACCCTTTAAAGTTTTAATTTGAAACTCAGAACTGCCTTGAATAGATGAGGCATGAATTCTCCAAGTACATTGCTCATTCAAACATCTAGTTGTGATTCTTGCATTCTCATTTCTGATAAAATGCAAGTCAAACCCCTGCCTGATACAATAATCTCTTAGACATTCTCTGAACCATTGTGCTGTTGAGAAGTGTTGACCAATAAATGGCTTAAATAACTTCAAGTCTGTGCCTTCTCTGAACTACAAGTTGTCTTCCTTTTCCCCATCTGAGTTTGTTGCATCAAGCTGATGTGGGCCATCATCTTCATTGCAATCTGTGTACCATCCATCATCTGCCTCTGTAGGATTAGTCTGAGTTGTCTGAACTTTTGCAGCCTTAGCCAACTTCTCTTTATTCCTCATTCTTCTCAATTTAGCCACCAGTTCTGCTTTTGTAGGATTCTTGTCAGCTAATATGTTATCATCATCTGAATCTTCTAAGTCATCAAGCATAGCATCAGGGACCATGTCTTCACCATCACTCTCACTAGAAAACCCTGCTCCTTCTCCTTGGAAATCACTATCTGAGCTATCATCAAACTCAGATCTGCTTAAATCCCCAAAGACCTCTGCATCTCTATCATAACTGACACATGTTATCTTTCTTTTCCTGATGTTCATTGTATGTACTTGCGCATTCACGGGAGTCTTACTAGTATGTCTCCTAAGTGATCTTTTCCCCTGTATTCTCTTCTTCCTTTGTTGAGGAATTTGCGAAGTTTTTGCTTGCTGAACTGGTCCATCTTCATTGATCACTGTTGGTATAACACCAAAACTAAATCTACTAAAGTCTCCTGTCTCATACTCCTCCTGAGTGTAGTTAGTCCCAGCAAGACCTGTCTCAATGTTATGCTCTGTGTAATCATCCCCAGCTAGCACTGCTTCCCACTCTTTGTTCACTTCTGAGTTTGTCCTTTCCAGTGGCGATTTACAAACATTGAAGTCTATATTGTTAATAATTTCTTCCATATCTGTGTCCTTCTCATTTTCTAGATAGGGCTGTGATTCCTGATCAATTATTTCTCCTTGGGTGTTGATACTAAGCTTATTAATGACAAGCTTTTGAGTGTAAATGACAATAGGTTGTTCACGTTCAATTATGGACCAATCTTTGAAGTGATAATAGGTGATTTTCCTCAATCCCTTATCTAATGATAGGCCTGTCATCTGCCAATAGAAATGAATTGTGCCACGACCACCACCGCCTTCTTCGTACACATCATACAGCTTGCTGATATTCAAATCATCAAAACTAATACCACATTGTTTAAACATTCTTCCACCTATGTATCTGATACTTGGATTATATTCAAATCTGCCCCCAAGCCACATATGTATCTCTGCCATCTACATTCAAAAAAATTAAATGCATAGCTGTAATTAGTAATGAATTCAGCGAGAGAGATATATTAAGCTCAAAAAAAGAAGTTTCAGTACAAAAATGCAAAAAAACAGTGACATTGGGACCACACTAAATTGTCAAAGGAAGGACCACATGCATAAACGTATGAAAAGCAAGCAGATAATCACGTGCCTCACACTACAGGGACAGCAACATAAAAAAAAGCCCAAAACCCTTTATCTTGTCTGTAGGGACCAAACCCTTTGCGATGGAACCCACCATTAAACCAGAACAACATTTCCCAACAGAATAAGTCCAAAATTGCACTTTAGGAACTCAATAAACACAGAACCTTACAAAATTTATAGGACATTCAGGATAATTTTAGAGACCAAAGCGCAATTAAAAAACCCATTGCAGGAGAGATTATAGAACTCAAAAAAAGGGGAAAATTTACATTACCACATAAATTTCGTAAACATACCGTAATGTCCTGAACTTTGAGATGTTCTTGAAGTCTCGCAATCCAAGTATCACCCAACTTTACATAATCTCACAAGTAGGGTTTATGTTTAGGAGGGAAAAAATGAAAGTGAAATTGAAGGTTTCTGTTTCTCGTTTTTGAAAACTGATGAAAATAGGTTTAATTTATGAAGGGGTAAGGTTGTCTTTTCCATGCTACAAACAATTCAAAATTGACGAAGGAGACAGTGAGACTTTTATTCAATAACATAAGGAGCTGTTTTGACAATTTATTTTTCATAGGGGGTTTTCTACCAATTTCAAATAACACAGGGGGGTAAAATGTTATTACCTCAAGATGATATCATGATCAAATCCGAACTTTAGTAAGTACTGCACATCACTTTGCAATGTTAACCCCAACAACATCCACCATTGCAGCCTGGCGGTGCAAATGTAATAACTGCAAACACTCAGGGGGTTAATGAGTAATTTCTGAAACTGCATGGTAACCCCAGTTGTGATGACTGTAATTCCAGCACCTCCCATCTAAACAAAGTCGACAACCAACTCCAATTTCCAGATATCCAAGAACATAGTATGAAGATCACACAAAGCAAAGCCATCCATCAAAGTGCAGTAAGATTTTTCCATCAAACAACCATTTCTCTGCTCCATTGTTTATCTTCAAGCTCAGTTGCCTTCCTAGGTTAAATCAAAGTCATTAGAGACTTTTCTATAGCGAAGGGAGAACAAATCTCAAATAGAATCATTGATTTGTTGTTCCAAGAAAGAAGGGAATCGGGACGTTTTGTGGTGTTCATAGCCGTCAATTATTTAACTTGCAAAACTAGCAGAACACATAGATGCATCAATGCCAACACGACCAAAAGGAAGTGAATTTCCCCACAACCAAGTGTACTGTTTGGCTCATTGAGGAGCATCGTAACCCTGGCTAAGCATAGCCTCACAGTGGGTTAAGTGCAGCTCCATTGGCCATCTTCAAGCTCAGTTTCTTTTAAAGCTTGAATCAGAGCCAATAAAGTCTTTAAGAGAAAGAGGCCTCACATCTTTCATTTGTACTCATCAAAGATGTGGCATCTCAGGGGAGTAAAGAGAGCAACAAAAGGGTCTAATTGTACAACCTTCAATTTCATTAAATCGTGCAAGGGTCAAGAGCGATAGTTAAAGAGGTTATGGGTAATTGAACGCCTCTAACCTCCGGATACAATATGTATGTGAGTAATTTTGAAGTTAGAGAGATCATCTACACTCCTTACTTATACGTTGCGAAAAAGATGAGACAATTAGAGTACATTACATTTTGAAATAATATTAACAATTTAAATTATAATTATTAAAAAATTTAGAAGAGCTTGAACTTGAGTTTTACGCGAGCTCACGATCAATTTCAATTCAATATTTTTCGAAGAGTTCGAACATAAGCAAATGGTAAACCCAACAAGCTCAAACATTTTAAATAATACGAACTTGAGCCTAAAAATCCCAAGTGACAGTGTGCACTGTACAGTGGCGTAAAGGGTTCCTCGCCAATAAAATTGGCTCGGCCCAAGCCCAGTTCGGATTAAAACATGTTGCAGTTCTGACTGTATAGTTTCAAACTTCAGACAAAATAAATTTCATAATATAAAAGTTACTAATTATAATTCTTATGTTTTAAAAGCCGCACTGGACCAGACCCGTTCAACCAGTGATCGGCGGTCTGTCCGGTCCGAACTACCCATTAAAACTAGTGCTCACTCGGACCAGAGAGAACCGCTGGGAACCGGCCAAAAACCGGTGACCAGAAATCTGGCCATTTGGCCCGGTAATTCGAAAAGAAAAGGGAAAAAGAAAAACTGAAAAATCGGCCATTTCTTAGTTTGAATAGCTTGAGCCCGCATCAGATCATGAGTCACTAGTTTTTATAAGTTGAACCATCAGCTTCTGTAACTTCAAATTTCATTTCGGCCTCATTAAGTGCAATTCTGATTGATCTTCGCCAAGACAGAAAGCTCTTTCCAACGAATGTGACATTGATGAGGGTCGTATTGAGTGGCGTATTGCTTCTGTGAGCGGTGAGAGATTCGTTGGCCGTTGATGCAGATGATGAACCTGCGGTGGCCATGGCTAATCAGGTGATTTGGAAGAAAATTGAGGAAGAAACAGAGAGTTGTATTTGTACGTTCTTCAAAGACTCATACATTAAGCTGCCACCACCTATGGATATGTTCAGTGATTTGGAAGAAAATTGAGGAAGAAACACAGAGTTTGAACTTGAGCTTTACATTATCTGACGCATCAAATTTCAACTTAATATTTTTAGAGGACTTTTGGGGATTATATGATTTGTGTGTTGAGCTTGTTGTTTGGTGGTTAAGTTATATGGCTGATGTTATTAGGCTTTCTGGGGCAAAAAGTCAGTCGGGGCTTTTTCATGATTAGTGTGGTGCTTCTTGTTGGGGCTGATATACAGTTTGTTTACAATACATTGTACACTTGATCTTGGTTGGGTATTTGCGAATTTTCAGGATATGGAGCTGTGCAGGTCTGTGTTTGACATATGTGTTAGATTGGAGTTGGAGGAGTTTTGGCTGATGCAGCTGCTTATAAGAGGTGTGAGACCGGATGACAGCATGTCTTCCAATCCAAATTTAGATTGATGAGTGACCACTTTGTCTTGCTTGCCAAGTGACCCTCGTCAATGTTTATTTTGGACCTACTAGCTTGAGAAGAACGGTTGGAGATTCGAAGCAGGGTGGGATATTATGGTTGGGAACAGCTTGAATATTACAATGACCTCCCTTCGTGGAGGTTAAAATTACACAAGCTTCCCTCCCCCTGATTCTTTGGTTTTAACTTTTAAGGCTAACATCCCCTCCCACGAGATACTTCCATTTGCTACGCAGCTTGCCAGTGATGAGAACGAGGATTGGTTTCTCATCTTGGGTATTGATTGGGAATGTTTCTGCTCCCCGGCGATGTTTTGGGCGAAGAGGGTTATGAAACTTAGACACTTCGGTGGCTTTGTGAATTTGACGGATGCCCTTGAAGTGTACATGAGGGGCCTTAAGTGTTCTCTGTTTTCGCCCGAGACGCTTGGATGGTTTGTTACTTATGGAATTGATGGATTATCTTGTACAAGATGTCGTGGGAAACAATGGCCATGCTCGTTCCAAAAATTTCCAGCACCTTGCTTTAATTACAGAGAGGCCCCTTCAGCCTTTCTTAAAATTACAACAGCCTCCCCTGGCTGAGAGCTATCCTCTTGGGGAGTTGGTGGATTTTGATGAATGCTGGTGATATCAAATATGAATATGGGCCGAACCAAGTTTTACATTTGGCTTTCACGCCGTAGTTGAGTTGGAATTGTTTTGCAAAGTTCCTTATTTAAGCCTATGGCAATTGTTTTATGCCTGTATCATTCACAAAAAAGCGTGCGTCCAGCTTTAAAAGGAGAAAAAATTGTGTGCTGTTTTAACATTTTGATACCATTTAGAAAAACATTTCTACTTTTATCTAAGCTAGAAATATCCAAGAACCAAATCCCTTACCTTGTGACTTCTATTGCACATCTTTTCAACTTTAACACTTGTCCAACGACAGTCACACCGAAAGCAAACGTTGCTTTCCATCACACTAAAAACTTAAAGTTGTTAGAAAGAGGCGACATCGAATATTTCTCTCTTAACGCTTTTACTATAAATCGCATTCTCTCTGAAAGCATGCATGTAACTTTTCTCGTTTGGTTTCAAGTCAATTTGTGGTAAGATATGAAACGAATTTCGATTATTACTTTGTTAAGATGGTTTCAGTTGTAATTTCTAAATCTATATATGGCAGCAAAACTAGTGAACCCGGTTTCGTTGAATTTCAGCATATGAAGATTACAGGGAAAAGAGAAGGTTCTTATATGGATAGTCGATGGGAGGGGCAGTTCTCTGTTAGTACACAAGCATGGACGGTGGCTACAACCAGAAGCATGGTCAGGGCATAAGCTTCAGACAAATTTCAAAGGAAAAGAATGAAGCAATACATGAATTACAAGGGAAGGGTGTCTGTCGTACAAATTTCCAAGAATTTAATATAATATGCAATATATGAAGCCTGTCAAACATTAACTGGATTTAAATTTCAGATGCAACAGAAGCTAATATGACATCAATTCAAAGGAAACAAACGCATTTCAGGCCACGGTTCGGAGTTGTAGTCACTTCGTCTTCGCCTCGGTGAACAAAACATAACGGTTGATACGAGGTCATACTTTCGAAACTCAAGCTTTATGTTATTGCTGTGGAGCCTCTTAGTCTTGTTGACATGTAGATGAAACCAGTCCCTGCTGCAGAGCGCAAGCCTTACCAACATACCACCTGCCTTCTTCTTCTCACCATTATTACTGTTCAGATCAGTCAACTAAAAGGAAAAGCAGGGACTTATCAAAATAACTTCATCATTAAATTCCAGTCCTCCCTCAAAACTGAACACAAATGAAAAGATAAGGTTTTTTCGATGCATTATGTATACTGCCAAGAACCAGACGAACTCCAATCATTTGAAATGCAGGACAATAGGTCAACAAGGAGCATGACATAGAACTCATAACTTTATAAAACAGTGGTGTATGATTGACAACTTTGCATTATACCACAACTTCTGATATCACAGGCTCACAGCAAAAAATCATCAGATGAATATTTCCACATCAATTGGAACATATTCGCTAACCAATTAAAAACCTCAAACTAACTAAAAGAAGGGGTAATTTAATTAGCCATGTAGATTCCGAGAAAGATCTCTCTGAGGAATATTATCAAACACCCAGCAGGCCGACATATACGATTAAAAATTAAACTACACACACGTGTGGCAAGATCTATGTACATTGTAACTCATTATCAATTGTATTTTTCTCTTGTTTTAAATAATAATAATAATAATCAATATAAAATTCTGACCAAGTTTCAATTTGAAAGTTGTGGGTTGCCAACCTCTCCAGATGTTTATCATTCTCACATCCCAACCAGATTCTCACTCGGAGGCTTAGCTTCCCAAGTTCCTCTTGCTCTTCTAATATACTTTTAGCAGAGATGACAACTGAATCAGAACATTCTCGCATTATAATTGATTTTAGCGTTGGTATATCTCCAATGCACAAAGGGATCTCCTCCAAATTACGTTAAGAAACCAGATGAAGGCACTCTAGGCACAGGAAATGGGTGCTCTCTGTGCTCCAACATTTATTGAGTTGATTGGTCTTTTTAGTCCCATCTGTTAAGTATTTGCATGCATGGATGCTACTCGACTTGCAACACCTGCACGTCTAAGGCACTCCTATCGGGATACGTGTTGTCATCTAATTTCCTAGGACAACGTATGAGAAAGCAAGTACCGAAATTTGCTAAAAAGGGATAGGAGGTACGATTGGTACAATCCTGATCAGGTCGAAAATAATAATAAATTAAGTCGAATACGTGCGCATTAAATTAATTTAATGCAATACCAAGATATGTGTACTCAGTACGTGTTTGGCCCAAAGATATAAGGGATAATTACCAACACTCCCCTGAGGTTTGGCGTTACTACAAAATACCCCCTGAGGTTTCGAAAATTACGAACTCCCCCTTGGACCGTTATATCCTCCGTTAAATTTAACAGATTGTGTGAAATTTACTATTTTACCCCTACTATGTTGAAACTCAGGGGGTATATGTAATAAAGAGCCAAAGGTAAGGGGGCTAATGCAAGAACTGAAATTGTTAAGGGGCTTTGATGTAAGTACTTGAGTTTTGTGTCTACCTAGCATTTTTTTTTAATAAAATGCTACTTAATATTATTTTAATATTTTTATGATAGTCTAATTTCATGCCTACAGTTTATGAATGCTTAATATTTTCTGTAGATATTAACCATACATGTTCAATGTTTGAAATAATTGTTAAAACGGTTGGCGGATATTTTTGTGAATTTACTAATACATTTGTTGATATTAGAGTATTTGTAATGATTTTCAATTTTGAGGAAAAAAATTGATAATGCACTAGTTGATCTTTGTGTGGGTTTTTTTATATGAATTTTTATTTTGAGGGAAAATTTGTTATAATTGCAAATAAATTATTTTAAATTAACTTTAAATTGACTTGTACAAAATATATTTAAAACTAAGAAATAAATATGATAGGAAATTTATAACTTATCATATTTTATAGAAATAAGTATGCATGGAATATCTAATTCAATTTATATTTATAGATAAAATATAAAATATAGAAATAAGTATGCATGGAATATCTAATTCAATTTATATTTATAGATAAAATATAAAATATTAAATTAAATAACAACTTTTTAAATACAAAAAATCCAAAATTAACTAATATTACAATTATATCATTAAACTCTAAGTAAAATTATAATATACCCCCTGAGGGTGTTTTTGGAATTTAAATTTGAATTTAACGGTGTAATTAACGGCTGGTGCTATTTGTAAGCGAGGGTGTACTATTCAGGGAGGAATTCGTAATTTCCAAAACCTCAGGGGGTATTCTGTAATAACGCCAAACCTCAGGGGGGCGTTGGTAATTATCCCAAGATATAAATACGCCCGTCATATGTGATGCGTTCTAGCCCAAACCCTTAAAGATTAATCCCTCTTTCCTCAAGGATCTTACCGAAGTAAGCCAGGGTTTCAGACTAATCAAGAGATCAGACCAAAAGCTTAGATCGTCATATCTCAAGGGTCGTTTATATAGAATATCGGACTTTGTTGTTCTTATCATTTAGTTATTCACGTTTCATGAAGATTATCATGATTGGAGTTATCCGATCAGAGTTGTTACGATCCTGCAGAATTCCTTTATCTCTATCTCGCCTTATGGGTTGAGTCTTGGGCTTGATTGTGTTGGGTTGAACCTTGGGCTTTAGGGTATGTCCCCAACACTACTCCCTCCCCTTAGTCCGCTGTGTTCGTAGAACAGAGGGGATTGATAGAAGGTTCAGCCCAATAATTCGTTACCAATTCCTTAAGCTCAGCACCAGGTCCATGTTTGATGCAACTCTCCTTCCATCAATATTACTTCCTCCCGTCTAAGACTTCTCCGTGTTGTTCGTAATCTTCCCATCCCGAACTGAATATTTTTACTTCAACTCCTTGTCTTTTGCTGTTCTACTGTCCTTACATGAATGTGACTTTAAGACTATCATGTTCCTCATCTCGTTTCCTTCCAAGCAAATTCCTTTCGAACCTATTCCAGGAATGAAGGACTTTCCATGTTGTTTGCCATCTGCCCGTTTCTTTTTATTTAATCTTGTAAGTTATCTCTATTTACAATAGCTTACTCTGTCTTGGATCATTCATCAAAAAGCCAATGGCATTTTGGATTTTGTTGTCTTCATTCAAAACTCTCTGTTTCATGCACCCAGAAATGCACTATTGCATATCAGGTCGGGAAATGGGATAACATCCCTACTCCCCCTCCCCAATCCACTGAGATGGACTCTTCCTTCATTAAATGCCTGGGTAAGCTTGTTGCTTGCTATCCAATCAGTTCTTACATGGCCATCTCGACGTACAACAATTCGTCACTCAATTTTCTCTTTGCTAAACAAGATTCGAGGTGAGAATAATAATTTGAATACGTATCGAGGTAAGAAAATGAAAATTACTCATTAGTTCGTTCAAAAATGCAATGAATGTCTTATTGAAAATTGAAAAAAAATAGAATATAATTTTGCTCGAATTTATCGTTTTTCATGTCAAACAAGTAAAATTATCAGTCTCGATGTCTGCCCTAATGAGTTGTGATCCGAAACAAATACTCGCCCTTATTCACTGGGATCCGAAGCAGACACTTGCCCTAGCGATTGGGATCCAAAGTTCCGCTTGCCCTATCTAATCGGGATCCGAAGTAAGTGTTTGCCCAAATCAATCGGGATCCGAGACATAACATATCATCAAATCTAATATCAAATATCTTTATCTCTTTAATAAATTCGAGCAAAAAGTCATCAATTATCATTTGCAAAATATCTTCAAGCTGAATCATCTTCATCAATTCTAACATAATAAAAAAATATAACTAAATATACGAGCAAATCAATTGTCAATAATTCATCTTTACTCAAAGAGTCGAGTTCCAAACATAGATTTAGACTAAAATTAACGAACAAAAATCAAAGCTATATAAATCTCCGAACATACAAGAGTTATTTCTTGTTAATGCTTGTTTGTTAAAAGAATATATCTTTCATTTGTTTCCACTAGGAATAAGTCAAAGGATCCAAGCACGTAAAACACATAAATCCAAGTATGATATGACATTAATTCATGAAGCATTAATCATCAAATAACTTATCTTCAATTACGCAAAGTCTCTATAGTTCGACCATCTCCGAGATTCCTATGTTGAGTTTGTTATCGTGACCGAGCAAGTAGGGCACTATATAGGCGAAGAACTGATCGAGTCATCTCGAAAATACCTGAGAACAGAGAAAACTTTAGTGACATGATCTAAAACGAAACAACGAGTGAGATGGTCGATACTATTTTACATAACATTCATGTTCTCATCTAGTCCCATAAATTCCACTTAGTGTCGAAAATTCTAGCCGAACTAAATTCATACATCATTGTAACTAAAGACTAACATGAGTGAATTTTATATAAATGACAATTCTCGGGAACAACAACAAAACTTTTCTTATTATCACTATTATTTTCTGTTTTCCGAAAAGCAAAAAATTCAAAACCCTCCATTCTAATTTGGCTCTACAATTTTTCATTGTTAGACCATAAGCCTCTAGACTTGAACTGATGAGATATCAAATTCACTAAATACATCTCAAAGGTTTTAAACGCTCCATAACAAGATAATAGTGTATTACATAAAATAGAAAATAATCAAACACTAATGCTTTTGCTCCAATAAAAAACAACAACAATCGACTTTGCAGTCGTTGAATCCAAACAACAAACAACAATTTCTAGAACAAATTGAAAAGTCAAATTAGAATGAAAAACTTATCTTGCTCGAATTAATGAATGATCCGAAGTCTTATCTCAATCGTGTAATCAATCCCGCCTCCTCTGACCATCTTCGTATTAGATGGATTCGCTTATCTCGCTCGTTTACTCATCCTTTTCACATTGTCCTCAAACAGTCTCGCCTCTAGCTAATCCTCGATCGCTTAAGATCCGCGTTCTTAGGCTTTGAGAAGAAAGTCTCTTGGATTTTAGAAGTTTCTAGGCCATCCTCAAAGATTTGAATGATGAGATTCGAAGTTTCCTTTCAAAAGCATGTCATTGATCTTCTCAATAGCTATCTGGTTAAATTCCTCCGTAGCATATCTAATCATTAATCCATTAGAGACCCGTCCTATCAATAATATACACCCAAATATAAACTCAAAATCAACCTAAATAACAAAACAATGATACTATTTTTTATTTTATTTTATTTTATTTTAAAGTTTCAAATACTAAATTTGCACCACCGAAAAATATAAAGCAAACAAGATAAGCATGAGAGCCGTTGTTCCATAATATTTTAGGATCCTTAGAAGCTGAAGATCCAAAAAATATTGCTGAATATCCGAAAAATATTAAACTTAGGTCGTGTCATGAGGTGGTGCAAATAAAGATTCAAGAAAAATATATATATACAATATAATTGAACTATAACACAAAAAATGTAATCGAACTTAGAAAAGCTTATCTTTATGTCTCCATGGGATCAAGAACAACCCGATCATGCCCAAAGAAAAACCCTATCATGCCAACAGAACAACCCAGTCATGCGAACAGATTACCGACTCCGAAATTTGTTTGACGGTCTGGTAATGGCCCCTTCTTCATGCTGTTCGTTTGATATTGACATTAATATTGGACAAGGTGCAGCGGGAGATTGACATGAATCTCTTCTCCCATCAACCAACAAGCTGCTTCAATAGAAAACTATCAACAAACTCCAATAGACAACAAGTAACAGTTTTGAGGACAAATAAAATCGAAAAGTAAATTTAGAATCGCAAACTTATCTTGATTGAGTTAATAACAGACTAATAAACTCAAACTACAGGAACTGATTAAGCAAATAATCCAGCTCTCCTCCATGTTGCCTCACGTGAATGCTAACTATTGAAAACCAAATTACTCATAATATCACGCATAGACAATTTTGTAGCAATTTAAGAAATCTAAAAACCATAATTAATTCTAAAATCATCTGTGTTATGATCTAATTATTAATCTCATGATTCTTAAGAGCCACCGTAAATATAAAAATTGAAATTACTTATCTTTGAACTTGTTGCTCTTGTTGAATTGGAGGAGAGCTCGCATACCAAATCCACTATCTTGCGAGCAACCGTAATCAGGGAACATTATGCCTGTTCTTTCAGAAGGCGTTTCTAATTGATCTTTTAAGAGTTTATCTGCTATCACCGAACAAAAAACGACTTATACAAAATAATTAATCAGTAAAAAATATAATAGGATTAGAACATTAAAACTTATCTTGCTCGTTTGCTTGTCAATAGCACATCACAAATCAAATTATGGTAGACAACGGTTTAGACGTTTCGTCGAAGAGGTGATGGTCGTCAAATATGTGATGGAGTGATTTGAGGGCTACTTTGATACACAGAATTATCTTGGAAGGCATAGCCGGCTTTGCTGGGGCGATTGAATTCGGCAAGAAGTCGGTCGGTCGAAAAAAAGCAAGGTGACATGGGAAATCGTCGTTCGAGAGGCTGAGAAATTCCTTCTCTTGGAGTTCAGCTTCAACCCTTCTCAATCCAATTGCAAAGCTACCGAAAGCAGAGTGTGTAACGGTTGGTGATCTGAGGATCAACTGGAGTACCGGACGCGGCAAGGCAATCGATTTCGCCACCGTTGCCGAAGGCGGGTTCGGAGGACGGCTCGTTTAATAGTTCAGCGGCAGAGACATTCTCCTTCTCTTTTGCATCACTAATCTCCGAAATTTTCTTTCAACCATCTTCTTAATGTTTACCATCGATCTTTCCTTCCAAATTGTTTTGCCCCTTTTTTTTGGTTTGTAATTCATCACACAACAACAAAATCGTTTTGCACGTTTTCTTGCTCGTCAATTCTCACCGATAACAACATAACTTTTTTGTGTCGATTCCCACAGACGGCGCCAATGATGCGTTCTAGCCCAAACCCTTAAAGATTAATCCCTCTTTCCTCAAGGATCTTACCGAAGTAAGCCAGGGTTTCAGACTAATCAAGAGATCAGACCAAAAGCTTAGATCGTCATATCGGTAAGCCAGGGTTTCAGACTAATCAAGAGATCAGACCAAAAGCTTAGATCGTCATATCTCAAGGGTCGTTTATATAGAATATCGGACTTTGTTGTTCTTATCATTTAGTTATTCACGTTTCATGAAGATTATCATGATTGGAGTTATCCGATCAGAGTTGTTACGATCCTGCAGAATTCCTTTATCTCTATCTCGCCTTATGGGTTGAGTCTTGGGCTTGATTGTGTTGGGTTGAACCTTGGGCTTTAGGGTATGTCCCCAACAATATGTTAGACACATTTAGCCTTCAAACTTATTAAATACTTTCTCTAAGAGTCCAAACTTACTAGAGTGTCAGAGGAGCATTGCCGGCTAAAACCACGACTAGTTAACCTTTTTTGTATTTGAGTGTTGCAGATCAAGTAGGATCCACACATATAAATTCTTGATAAGTTAGACTAAGAAGACCAATCAGCGCGACAGCTTAGCTCGACTAACTATTAGCATGATCAGGAGATATAGGTGTTTCTTTTTATTAATAAAATAGTTTCCCCTCAAATATTCCCAAAAAATACTTTAAATTAATTTTTAACGGTGCACATGGTTTGTACCTGCATTTTTTATTATCAAGTTAATAGTGGGACAATTGCCAATAGGGGTTGGTTCAAGTGGTTAATGGGTTCATCCTCTAGGACAAGGTCTCAGGTTCGAATCATACTTGGGTGTATGTGAGTAAAAAAATAAAAAAAAAATAATAGTGAGACAATTATTGCAACGTTTTCGTAAAGTATGAGGTATTTTTTTTTTTTCCAAATGAATGAGACTAATATTGAAACCCTCTTAATAGAGAAAGATACAATTTTCCCTCAAAAAGATGTCTTTTTTCATTAATTCTTTTTCTTCTCAATTTAAAACCCTTATTTTTTATCTTCAAAATTTACAATTATTGAGAAAAGAGATCGGTTGTAATTCTAAGTTTTAAATTCAAATTAGTTATCAAATAAAGATAAAAGAAAGGTAATGTTAATTTATATTTAATTTTAATTTTAAATTCTTTTATTATAAATAGAATATTTAGATAAAGCTTATGGTTGATTTGTTGATTGTAATTTATCCTTCTTGTTCTCTTTTAATTTATATAGTTAATCATAGTTTGACCTTGCTTATATTTTATTTATTTTTTCGTGCTATTTGGGTTAGTTCGTTGTTTATATTAAGAAAGAAATTGTTCAAACCTTTTCTATGATTCAAATCTTGAAGAATTTGAAGGGATAGAAAAGACGTAAGGTACAATTGAAAACCTTTTCTATGGCTCTGACTCATTTACATCTCCGGCTGAAAGCCATATACAAACTTAATCTGATACCAATAGAAAATCTTATTTCAGGTGTCATATAACACAAGTGCAAGAATGTCATGCAATTGTGGATGTATGGTGTTATTTCTTCCTATACATGCACAATTCGATTATCAAGTTTGTCTTATAAAACTGCATACTTTACATATGCAAAGAACATATTGGCAGCCCGATACAAAACACAACCTATACATAGTCAATGCTGATGTAACCTTAACCATTGATGAAAAGGTCCCAATTTCTGTCAGAAACCACAAAAAGTTCAAATTTTGAAAGACCCAACACCAAGATCTTTTACGGATAATTACATTGACACCCCCCTTAGATTTTGTATAATTACGCAAACTTCCCCTTACGTTTGAAAAGCTAATAAACCTTCCCCTGTTACCTTATTTTGCCATAGCGGCAAAACGAGGCTCTCAAAAAAGGTACATCCATCTATGAAACTAGCCAAAACTCCATCAACAACCTTGTCTCTCAAATCACAATCTTTGACATTGTGTAATTTGGATCATATGATGTTACTATGTCAATGTGATGCATTACTTTCATTTCCCGTTCATATGTAGTGTTAACTCAATGTTTCTAAATTTCGCATAAAAAACGAGGGAACAAAAACGGTAGTGATCCCTTTCATTTCCATCCAAAAGAGACTACAATTGAGGCATTTTGTTGGCTGCTGTATATTGTTGATGCTGAATGGGCCTAATTCACGGTTTGACTTTGTATCAATTTTTGGTTCTGTGATTACACCTGGAGTACAGTGGGAATTCAAGTGCAGAATATGTATAGGGCCTCATTGGTTGATTCTTTTAACCGTTCTCTTGTGAATTTCAAGGGCTTCCATTTTGCATTCGTATAGGTTGAGTTTTTGAAACTCTTGGAGATTTATCTTTGTAATTTACCGTTTTAGGGTGATTAATATAATGAGGTGGGTGCTCGGTAAAAATTCCACGGGTTGCGTTGACCCGTTTTGAAAAAAAAAAAAAAATTTAAAAATCGATGAGCATGTGTAATCGTGAGATGCCTTAGATGGGAAGTATTTCATAATAAACTGCATCTGTGTGAATTGATCCATTTCCTTCAAGCTATATAGCACAAGTTATGCTAGTGTATTTGGTCCAAGATTGCTATGTGCTGGTTTTCTTCTGTACGGAAACGGCAGAATAAACTGTGTGCTTCAAAATATATATATATATATATATATATATATATATAATTATGAATAACCTTTGATATTAGCACTAATTTCATGCATACAGTTTATTAGAATCGGGTTAATGTGACTTGTTGGGTATTTTATTGAGGACACCACCTCATTTATTAATAGATATATAAAGGGAAATCTGAGAAGTACATGTACAATCCAATTAAAGGGTCAAGTTTCACCCTATTCTCCACTAAGAGTTAAAGAATGACTATGGAAGTGAAGCCTATTACTATACATGTAAGTATAACAAACGTTATGAGCCCTAATCATATTACAAGCAAACATGTGCAAATAGTATATTTCTGCACCCTTGATGAGATTAACCTCCAGTAGTACCGAACAACAGTCCAATTCGTGTGTATCAAAACCAAGCCAAGACCAATGCCCCAATCTTTCCGGGGAATATCTCTGTAATTTGCCAAACTCTGCAGGGGAGGTTTGTGTAATTTCTGGAATCAAAGGTGTAGGCATCAAATGAAAATAATCCCAGGCTTTTTCATTCAAAGCCACCAAATTAAGCAATAGAAAGAGGATATCATGATCAACTCCAAACTTCAAAACTAGAGAACATCACTTTGCAGAGTTAACCCCAGCCAACATCCACCATGCAGCCAGGGGGTGCAAATGTATTAATTGCAAATCTTCATGGGGTTAATACGTAATTTCAAAAAGCCCAATTGTAAATAACTGCAACAACGCATGAACCAACGGTATTGTGTCAAGGTATCATGTAGGACCCTGTCATAATCATCAACGGAAAAAATATATATATAGGGCTACTTGAAATTCATATTAATATATGTATGTAATTTGGTTAAATACCTGTTAATATAATAAGACCCATGAAAATAAGAACAAACATTACTACTTGTAAATTAGGTCAGAACATACTCAACCTAACCTATCCCTATGTCAAATCAGTTTGGATATGGTATATGGCAAGTCATTTAACAGGTTCTTGACTGTACCAGAAAGAAGATTTTAAACATACTCAACCTAACCTATCCCTATGTCAAATCAGTTTGGATATGGTATATGGCAAGTCATTTAACAGGTTCTTGACTGTACCAGAAAGAAGATTTTAATGGTGTTAGGAAATATGCCTCTATTTAGCCAAGATTATTCCTTCCTTTTATAACTGATTCCTAATCCCTGGTTTGTAGGGAAGATTAGGGTTAAATATACGTCTCTTGTAAATCCTTTGGATACAGAACAATGAACTCAATCCAATTCTTTTCTTCTCTATGTGCCTTAACATGGCATCAGAGCAGCGTTAAACATCCTTGGGACTCAGTCTCAACATCATCGTCCTAAAACCCTTCCCAAAACCTTTTGGCATCAATCAAGATGTCCAGTCCTACAGAACCAAAACCAAACTCAGAATTATCTCTTCAACTAGCAGATTTGTTGCGAACCAATATGCAACAACAACCAACCATCATGAATCCACAGAATCTTTCAATAGGCATCAAATTAAACAGTGAGAATTACCCGGTATGGGCCCGATTGATGAAAATGGCAATCAAAGGACGGGGCTGCCGTTCGCACCTCACCGGAATCCCACCAACACCAAGTACCACCGATTCGACATATGATCAATGGGAACAAACTGATCAGAATGTGTTCACATGGATCATACAGAATATGGAAGCAAATCTAATAAATAATGTTCTGCAATACCCGAACGCGAAGACTCTTTGGGACGACCTTGCCACGACATACGGTAGCTGTAGTACCCCGAAGGTACCACAACCCCGCACCGTCATACCTCTCGAGTGAATAGGAGCCTAGCACCCAAAAGGCATGCCGGCGAACGGACTATACATTATAGGATCAGAGTACTAAAAGAAAACATTGCAGCAGAAATATGGGCAATTTAAAACTTTTGGAAACAATAACAAGGATACAAGAGACTAAGTTGATTAAGGCCTAACAAAACAATACGATAACAACAAGTGAGTGGAAATTAAGATGGTTCAAAAGAACCTAACAGAAAGAGTACAACAGAAGATTTCCTATGCTTCAAGGTACCAACCAACCAGCAAACGCAGAACCTGAAACCATGAGGTTAGAAAACGGGGCAGAGGTATTAGTCAAAGGGACTAAGTGAGGCATAACTTTGGAATCATATAAATACTTAAAACTTTAGACTTTTCAGAAAAGGTTTCACTTCAAAACGGTACTTTAATACTGAATTTCAAAACTTTACTTTAACACTTTATTTCAGAACGGAACTTCAAAACATTACTTTGGAACAGGATTTTCAAGAAAGCACACACATGCGCACACATCAGAGTTTCCGGTTCATATATACTTTACAAAACGAGAATAAGGTATTGGTTATATTTTTCAAAATATGAACCAGTCTTTAAAACCAGAATTTGCCCGCAAGCTAGGCATTCTCCAACCTTTACTCCCAAAAACATTAACAAAGTTGGTATCGAGACCGGTTAGGATCCCGATACCCATAATCACATGCACCATCCTTCTTCCTCCAGTTGTCGCGCCCAGGGAGCTACCCCGCGGTGACGTAAACAGGAATGAGAGGAATTACATCCACCTCTCCCGACCTTCGATGTGGAGTAACCAACCTCCGATTAAACCATCATCAAGGTCTGTACGACGGCCAGTATCATAGTAGCCATTGGCGCACACCTCCCGGTCTACTACTCAACCATACCGTCAGGGCCCAACAGAACAGTATATCCAAAGCTTGCATTGTTCAAAATTTCAGAAGTGCATAAAGCACACAAAATCCAAAACTAAACGTTGATCAGAACAGAACTCCAAAACATTACTCATTACTCGTTAATCAAAACAAATGAAATATCAGAAAACATTATCTTTAAACAAAACAGAGTATCTTTAAAATGAAACAGTGCCCTAAGAAGGGAGACGTTTATCTTTGAAAACTAAGATCTTTAAAACCTTTAGGGATGGTTTTCAAACGTTTTGCATACATACATATTTTCATGGTTCCAGTTGAAAATAAATTTAAACCTCACCTACAGAAAATGGTATTATGCAATAATACCGGAGCCTCAGTATATCCAAACTTCACCTGTAAGTGGTGAATAACTATAAGTTTCTATCCTCAAACTATATAGTCACAAAAGCACGTTGAAACCACCTCAAAACATTCAATAGCCCATAATGATATCATATGATCAGGACAAAACTTTATCGAAGCATGTCATAACATGTAACGAGATCTCATGGTAAAATCTGATAATCATTAATACCATAATACATCATGAAAGCATGATCGAGTTCAAGTAATGAATCACATAATTGATAAGAAAGAACATTGCTCAAGAAGGATCACCCTTATCAGAAAAAAGAACTCAGGTATATGATTAATCTTACACGAAAGATTATAACGTAAAATCAAATATCAGACTTAAAATTCTGAAACAACTTCAATCGAGTTAGAGTTTGATTTGAAAAGCTTAATTTGATCCCCGATTTTGAGAATTAGGGAAAAAAGACTTTTCCCGTTGAATCCGTCTCGTCAAAACGAGTCCGTTGATACAAAGTCAAAGGCAATGGTCAAAGTTACTATTCCGGTCAAGTTACTATTCCAGTCAAAGTTGCTATTTTGGTCAAAGTTACTGTTCACATATACGGTATTTGTACGAAGGTACATATAGTATTAATACGAAAACACGTTTGGTACTTATACGAAAATACTTTAAGTATTTATACTAAAATACATTTGGTATTTATACAAAAATACATTTGATATACATACGGAAGTACATACGTAATTGTACAAAAATACATTGGGTATTTATACAAAAATACATATAGTATTTATACAAAATTACTTGGTATTTATATAGAAATACACTTGGTATTTAT
Organism: Lantana camara; assembly: GCA_037501455.1. Classification (NCBI taxonomy): domain Eukaryota; kingdom Viridiplantae; phylum Streptophyta; class Magnoliopsida; order Lamiales; family Verbenaceae; genus Lantana; species Lantana camara. Next base: position 124,596,100 of record CM074857.1, read on the forward strand.
AAAATATATATACCGTATTTATATGAAAATACATTTGGTATTTATACAAAAGTATAGACATACTTATACATAGGGGATCAAATACGTATACGTATATTATACGTACTAACATAACATATATCAATTGGTTAGGGAAACACGTGACATATGATCATATATAAATAAAATGTAACATGTAACATGTCATAATAGTTGTCACATAACTAAATTGTAGCCTAATTAAATCATGTAACATTTAATTTATAAACTATAATTTATAAAACAATATCATGCAATTAAAACTAATAATGGCTAAATATCATTAATTATAAATAAATCACGTCTAATTATCATTAACTAATAAACACGAAATTCAACTCATTACAATTAATCAACATTAATAACTAATCATGTGAATTATAAAAATATGTTACAGTAACTAAATTTTAAAATCACAACATGTACACGAAATTTAATGCATCTATTTCTAATTCCTAATTTATGCTCTAATCATTAGCCTAACTGTAGTATACATGTATTCATGTATAATCTAATATGCATAAGTCATGCAACCATTTAAGTTACATAAGTATGATCATATTATAAATTAAATGTAACATGTAATAGAATTTAAATCATGTATCATATCAATTTACCTAAGTAGGAATAAATTATAATTAAATGTAACATATAACATCTCATAATAGGTGTCACATAATTAAATTTGTAGCTTAATTAAATCATTTAACATTTAATTATAAACTATAAATTATTAAACAATTAACCAAATACTATAATCTAAACAATTATATTTAGAGCATGATATAAACACATAATTTATACACAATATAAGACATATAAATTTAAAACATAACATAAATTAAACTAAAACTAAAACATAATTTAAATAAATAAAAAAAAATAAAAGAAAAATGGAAAACTCACCTTGAATAGGGGAATTCGAAAGCTACTGGACAAGGGAAACATATGCTGCCAAGGTCTTTATTTATAGGAGTCATTAGGGGGTTTAGGTTCAATTAGAAATTGTTCCAGGGACCAACTCGGGGTACATAGTGTAATTATTGGAAATAATTAGATTTTCCTCCAAAATTAAATATAAAATGATAGAAAAAGGGTATTTAGGTCATTCCACCTTCAAACGAGCAGCTACGAGAGTGAGAAAAATGTTCAAAGTTCGGGAAATAAAATTTCCTTCGAAACGATTACTCATACAACAAAATCGGACGTACGGTTTAAAATTTCTAATTCTTGAAATGAATAGTAACTTATTTGTTAAACGTTTTCGTTTACTACTCGAGCTAGGGTCGGAATTAGGGCTTGAAAATCATATCAAAATTCATGAAATAATTCAAGGGTCATTTTAAGTATAATATTGAGGGTAAACGATGTACCGATCAAAAGTTCATTTCGGCGATGAATAGTAACTTTAAAAGAAAATTCTAAATTGTTTCAAAAATTCATAAAAGGTTCTCGGAACTTGGAAAACAAGTTTGAATGATTAGAAATCATGAGTTTTGATCCTTTAAAATTTCATTGACAAAACGAGGTAGTAGTGGTTCAGGAAATGAATAGTACTTTAGGGTTTTTGTGCCGAATTTCCCTCAAAATAACATAATATCACAAAAGAACACGTATTTCACTCAAAGATGCAATGCATGAAGTATTTTAAATATGGATCAAGTTCTATAAACGCTCTTACGATACCCTTAGCTTACCGTTTACGACCAGGCCCCGATCCGGGCTATTACAATCCCCCCTCCTTAAGAAGAATCTGTCCTCAGATTCTCTTCTCGATCTATGAATAACTCCGGGTAGTGCTTCTGCATCTTTTCTTCAGTTTCCTAGGTGATTTCCTCAGTACCATGTTCTTTCCATAACACCTTAACCAGCGGAATCTTCCTATTTCTTAACTCTTGGAATCTCCTATCCAAGATCCTTGTTGGTTTCAACACATAGGTTAGATTAGGTTCTAACGGTTCTTCTACGGGTACCACCTGTGTCTCATCAGCAAAGTACTTGCGAAGTTGGGATACATGAAATACATTGTGGATTCCTGTTAAGCTTGCTGGTAAGTCCAGGCGATACGCTGTTGGACCCACACGTTCCAGTATCTCAAAGGGTCCTATGTATCTAGGGTTCAATTTTCCACCTTTACCAATTCTTGTGAACCCTTTCCTTGGCGATGCTTTTAAAAACGCTTTCTCACCAACATCAAACTCCAAACCCCTTCTCCTTTTATCTGCGTTACTCTTCTATCTATCTTGAGCAACCTTCATTCTTTGCTGAATAATCTTAATCTTTTCAGTAGCTTTCTTTATCCACTCAATGACTTTTGGTCTTTTGGTTTTCTCAGGGGTCCATCTTGCTTCGTCCAAATCCCAATATAATGGAGATCTACGCTTCCTCCCATATAAAGCTTCGTATGGAGCAACTTGAATTGAAGTTTGATAACGGTTATTACATGCAAACTCCACAAGTGGTAGACAGTCATTCCAACTATCTGGGAAATACAACGCGCATGCTCTTAACATATCCTCTAGGTATTTAATCAACCTTTCTGACTGCCCATCTGTCTGGGGATGTGCTGCGGTGCTGAAGTTTAGTTTCGTTCCCATCAGTTACTGAATACTTCACCACAGTTGTGATGTAAACTTTAGGTCTCAATCAGACACTATGCTAGACGGTATCCTGTGCAATCTGACAATCTCCTGATGGTATAGCTTTGCCAACGTGTTAACCTTGTCCGTGCTCTTTACTGGCAGAAAGTGCGCTGACTTAGTCAATCTATCGACTATAACCCAAATGTTGTCTTGTCCTCCTTTAACCTTTATTAACCCGGTGACAAAATCCATGGCTATCTGCTCTCATTTCCATGTAGGAATTGGCAACGGTTGTAATTTTCCTCCTGGCTTTTGATGTTCTGCCTTAACCTTTTGACAAGTTAAGCATTTCTTGACATATTCAGCAATATCTCTTTTCAGTCCATTCCACCAGAAAGGCTTCTTCAGATCCTGATACATCTTTGTCCCTCCAGGATGTATCGTATATTGTGTTTTATGTGCCTCATCCAATATTTCCTTTCGAATTTCAGGTGGCACACAAACTCTGCCTTTGTATCTCAAGATTCCATTTTCCCCTTTTCTGAAATTTGTGGTGTTATCTTTTTTCTTGGAATTTAAACATTTCTTAATCCAATTGTCTGTAGCTTGTGTCTCTAAAGCTTTCTCTTTTAGTGGTGACACGATGACTATGCTAGCCAATCTAGCCCTCGATACCACTTGTACAGGTTCTCTTCTGCTCTTTGTAAAATCTCCTATGATCAGTGCTAAACTAGCCTTTCAACTTAGTGCATCAGCTACCACATTAGCTTTTCCCAGATGGTACTGAATTATACAATCATAGTCTTCAAGAAATTCCATCCATCTTCTTTATCGCATATTCAACTCCTTTTGAGTGAATAAACAACGCAAACTCTTATGATCCATAAAGACTTCAAATGTACCCCCATAAAGATAATGTCTCCATAGGAAAGGCGAAGATAATTGCTGCTAAGTCCAAATCGTGTGTAGGGTAGTTAACATCATGTGGTTTAAGCTTCCTTGAGGCATGCTATCACTTTTCCATATTGCATTAGAGCACTAGCCAATCGTTCTTTTGAGGCATCAGTATAGACAGTGTAATCTTCATTTCCTTCTGGTAATGCTAGTACTGGTGTTGTCATCAACCCTCTTCTTTAATTCCTGGAAACTCTGTTCGAACTTTTCTGTCCATTCGAACTTCCCTTCTTTTTTTTTTTTTTTTTTTTGTTTAGTTAATCTTGAAAGTGGTGCAACTATCTTGGAAAAGTCTAGCATGAATCTTCTATAGTAGCCGAAGAGTCCCAAAAAGCTTCTCACTTCTGAAGGATTCCTTGGTTGTTTCCAGTCCATAATCGTTTCAATCTTCAAGGGATCAACCTCGACCTCTGAACCCGATATGATATGCCCCAAGAATGTGACTTTCTCTAACTAAAACTCACATTCGCTGAATTTTGCGTATAGCTTGTGGTCCAGCAAAGTGCCTAGCACCAATCGAAGATGCTTTGCATGTTCCTCTGGTGTCTTGGAAAAGACTAGAACATCATCTATGAAGATTACGACAAACTTATCGAGAAATGGTCGAAAAATCCGATGCATCATATCCATGAAAGCAGCTGGGGCATTCGTCAATCCAAATGACATCACTATAAACTCGAAATATCCATAGCGACTATTAAAAGTTGTTTTGGGAATATCTTCCGCTTTCACCTTCAACTGATAGTATCCTTGTCTCAAATCTAACTTGGAGTATACTCGAGATCCATGGAGTAAATCAAATAACTCTTCGATATGAGGGAGAGGATACTTGTTCTTCATCGTCATTCTGTTGAGCTCCCGATAGTCGATACAAAGTCGTAAAGATCCGCCCTTCTTCTTGACAAATAATACAGGTGCTCCCCAAGGTGATGTACTCTGTCGAATATAACCTGCTTCTATCAACTCGTCAAGTTGCCTTCTTAATTCTTGAAGTTCAGCAGGTGCCATTCGATATGGTGTCTTGGAAAATGGTTCGGCTGCCGGAACTGTCTCACTTACGAACTCCAATTCACGATCTAGTGGTAACGAATCCAGGTGTTCAGGAAACACCTCTAAGAACTCATTAACAATATCAACTTCTTCCAATTTGATTTGATCTTTTGGTCTGTTCAAGAGATAGGCAACAAACCCTATGGCTCCCTTTCGAATCATCCTCCTCGCCTCTATTATAGAAACCATCGATGACTGTTTTTCCTTTCCATCTGATATCCAACTTTCATCTTTTCCTAAGATGACTTCCTTTTTAAAACAGTCCAATTTAGCATGGTATTTATAGAGCCAATCCATACGCAGTATGATTCCGTATCTCGTCATTAGAAGTGTGATAAGATCCGTCGGATAAAACTGATTACCAACTCTTATAGGGTAGCGTTTATAAACCAATTGCGTAATAAAGCAAATCCCAAAAGAGATTTTACCACGATGTTTGCATGCCCAAGTACTCAACAAGAACAAGTATGCACACATAAAGTTTTGATGAAGTTAATGCATGGCGCTAGGGTTATAGAACCTTAACTAGCGTGTTAAGAGCGTGTACCGTTTCTTCTGGTCATGTCAATGAAATTCGAGTTCCCACTTCATTCCAAGGAAGGCACTTTTTTGAAGTTAAGAACCTCAATTAAAATGTAATGCATGTGGGTCAAGAATGGTTCACAGAATGTCACAGAGGCGATATTCATGAAGCAAGTATACATATCACTGAGCAATTAATAAATAACAAGTACTTATCAATGTACGGAACAACAACCAATCAGTACTCAGTATAGTAATATTCAGGCAACAAATGTATTTCATTGATCATCAACTAACAATTAGCCAGTATAGGTCAAAACATTGAACAACAGTTCAACAATACTCAATAATCAATAATCAGTAATGGATTATGCACATGAAACACGTAATATATCGGCCTTGTCGGTATCTTGAAGCAACTTTAAGACTTTAGACATGAACAGACTGGGAAGAGTAAGTAAAGAATTTTCAAAAGTAGGAGAGTGAGTAGAAGAAGGAATGAAATATCAATTTCAAAACCGTAACCACTAATGAATCGAAAATTTTCAAAAAGTACTAAAAGACCCTATGAAACTCGAAATTGATGTTGATCAAAACTAGATTGTTAACTCAATTAAGGAAGGGTTTCAGTACTACAATTGTAACAAATCACATGCTGGTCGGCCGTCCCAAACAGTGATCGATCACAATTTAAGCACTAAAGATACGAGAATACCTATGAGACACAATGAACCCCAGATTTCCGTAACCTGGCGCTCTGATACCACCTCAGCTGTAGTACCCCGAAGGTACCACAACCCCGCACCGTCATACCTCTCGAGTGAATAGGAGCCTAGCACCCAAAAGGCATGCCGGCGAACGGACTATACATTATAGGATCAGAGTACTAAAAGAAAACATTGCAGCAGAAATATGGGCAATTTAAAACTTTTGGAAACAATAACAAGGATACAAGAGACTAAGCTGATTAAGGCCTAACAAAACAATACGATAACAACAAGTGAGTGGAAATTAAGATGGTTCAAGAGAACCTAACAGAAAGAGTACAACAGAAGATTTCCTATGCTTCAAGGTACCAACCAACCAGCAAACGCAGAACCTGAAACCATGAGGTTAGAAAACGGGGCAGAGGTATTAGTCAAAAGGACTAAGTGAGGCATAACTTTGGAATCATATAAATACTTACAACTTTAGACTTTTCAGAAAAGGTTTCACTTCAAAACGGTACTTTAATACTGAATTTCAAAACTTTACTTTAACATTTTATTTCAGAACGGAACTTCAAAACATTACTTTGGAACAGGATTTTCAAGAAAGCACACACATGCGCACACATCAGAGTTTCCGGTTCATATATACTTTACAAAACGGGAATAAGGTATTGGTTATATTTTTCAAAATATGAACCAGTCTTTAAAACCAGAATTTGCCCGCAAGCTAGGCGTTCTCCAACCTTTACTCCCAAAAACATTAACAAAGTTGGTATCGAGACCGGTTAGGATCCCGATACCCATAATCACATGCACCATCCTTCTTCCTCCAGTTGTCGCGCCCAGGGAGCTACCCCACGGTGACGTAAACAGGAATGAGAGGAATTACATCCACCTCTCCCGACCTTCGATGTGGAGTAACCAACCTCCGATTAAACCATCATCAAGGTCTGTACGACGGCCAGTATCATAGTAGCCATTGGCGCACACCTCCCGGTCTACTACTCAACCATACCGTCAGGGCCCAACAGAACAGTATATCCAAAGCTTGCATTGTTCAAAATTTCAGAAGTGCATAAAGCACACAAAATCCAAAACTAAACGTTGATCAGAACAGAACTCCAAAACATTACTCATTACTCGTTAATCAAAACAAATGAAATATCAGAAAACATTATCTTTAAACAAAACAGAGTATCTTTAAAATAAAACAGTGCCCTAAGAAGGGAGACGTTTATCTTTGAAAACTAAGATCTTTAAAACCTTTAGGGATGGTTTTCAATCGTTTTGCATACATACATATTTTCATGGTTCCAGTTGAAAATAAATTTAAACCTCACCTACAGAAAATGGTATTATGCAATAATACCGGAGCCTCAGTATATCCAAACTTCACCTGTAAGTGGTGAATAACTATAAGTTTCTATCCTCAAACTATATAGTCACAAAAGCACGTTGAAACCACCTCAAAACATTCAATAGCCCATAATGATATCATATGATCAGGACAAAACTTTATCGAAGCATGTCATAACATGTAACGAGATCTCATGGTAAAATCTGATAATCATTAATACCATAATACATCATGAAAGCATGATCGAGTTCAAGTAATGAATCACATAATTGATAAGAAAGAACATTGCTCAAGAAGGATCACCCTTATCAGAAAAAAGAACTCAGGTATATGATTAATCTTACACGAAAGATTATAACGTAAAATCAAATATCAGACTTAAAATTCTGAAACAACTTCAATCGAGTTAGAGTTTGATTTGAAAAGCTTAATTTGATCCCCGATTTTGAGAATTAGGGAAAAAGACTTTTCCCGTTGAATCCGTCTCGTCAAAACGAGTCCGTTGATACAAAGTCAAAGGCAATGGTCAAAGTTACTATTCCGGTCAAGTTACTATTCCAGTCAAAGTTGCTATTTTGGTCAAAGTTACTGTTCACATATACGGTATTTGTACGAAGGTACATATAGTATTAATACGAAAACACGTTTGGTACTTATACGAAAATACTTTAAGTATTTATACTAAAATACATTTGGTATTTATACAGAAATACATTTGATATACATACGGAAGTACATACGTAATTGTACAAAAATACATTGGGTATTTATACAAAAATACATATAGTATTTATACAAAATTACTTGGTATTTATATAGAAATACACTTGGTATTTATAAAATATATATACCGTATTTATATGAAAATACATTTGGTATTTATACAAAAGTATAGACATACTTATACATAGGGGATCAAATACGTATACGTATATTATACGTACTAACATAACATATATCAATTGGTTACGGAAACACGTGACATATGATCATAGATAAATAAAATGTAACATGTAACATGTCATAATAGTTGTCACATAACTAAATTGTAGCCTAATTAAATCATGTAACATTTAATTTATAAACTATAATTTATAAAACAATATCATGCAATTAAAACTAATAATGGCTAAATATCATTAATTATAAATAAATCACGTCTAATTATCATTAACTAATAAACACGAAATTCAACTCATTACAATTAATCAACATTAATAACTAATCATGTGAATTATAAAAATATGTTACAGTAACTAAATTTTAAAATCACAACATGTACACGAAATTTAATGCATCTATTTCTAATTCCTAATTTATGCTCTAATCATTAGCCTAACTGTAGTATACATGTATTCATGTATAATCTAATATGCATAAGTCATGCAACCATTTAAGTTACATAAGTATGATCATATTATAAATTAAATGTAACATGTAATAGAATTTAAATCATGTATCATATCAATTTACCTAAGTAGGAATAAATTATAATTAAATGTAACATATAACATCTCATAATAGGTGTCACATAATTAAATTTGTAGCTTAATTAAATCATTTAACATTTAATTATAAACTATAAATTATTAAACAATTAACCAAATACTATAATCTAAACAATTATATTTAGAGCATGATATAAACACATAATTTATACACAATATAAGACATATAAATTTAAAACATAACATAAATTAAACTAAAACTAAAACATAATTTAAATAAATAAAAAAAAATAAAAGAAAAATGGAAAACTCACCTTGAATAGGGGAATTCGAAAGCTACTGGACAAGGGAAACATATGCTGCCAAGGTCTTTATTTATAGGAGTCATTAGGGGGTTTAGGTTCAATTAGAAATTGTTCCAGGGACCAACTCGGGGTACATAGTGTAATTATTGGAAATAATTAGATTTTCCTCCAAAATTAAATATAAAATGATAGAAAAAGGGTATTTAGGTCATTCCACCTTCAAACGAGCAGCTACGAGAGTGAGAAAAATGTTCAAAGTTCGGGAAATAAAATTTCCTTCGAAACGATTACTTATACAACAAAATCGGACGTACGGTTTAAAATTTCTAATTCTTGAAATGAATAGTAACTTATTTGTTAAACGTTTTCGTTTACTACTCGAGCTAGGGTCGGAATTAGGGCTTGAAAATCATATCAAAATTCATGAAATAATTCAAGGGTCATTTTAAGTATAATATTGAGGGTAAACGATGTACCGATCAAAAGTTCATTTCGGCGATGAATAGTAACTTTAAAAGAAAATCCTAAATTGTTTCAAAAATTCATAAAAGGTTCTCGGAACTTGGAAAACAAGTTTGAATGATTAGAAATCATGAGTTTTGATCCTTTAAAATTTCATTGACAAAACGAGGCAGTAGTGGTTCGGGAAATGAATAGTACTTTAGGGTTTTTGTGCCGAATTTCCCTCAAAATAACATAATATCACAAAAGAACACGTATTTCACTCAAAGATGCAATGCATGAAGTATTTTAAATATGGATCAAGTTCTATAAACGCTCTTACGATACCCTTAGTTTACCGTTTACGACCAGGCCCCGATCCGGGCTATTACAGTAGCGGCTCAGACCCTCTCCAATTGTTCGACCTACACAGGAAGGCAAACACACAGAAACAGGGCCTCGACAGTTTGGAAGATTTCTGGAACAATCTTCAAGGGATTTAGATGGCAAAAGATCGTAGACAACCAAACTCGATGAAATGCCCGGAAGATATCACAATCTTCAATCAGATCATACAAGAGCAAAGATTGTATCAATTTCTTACCGGGATTGATGACAAATACGACCCGATTAGTCGGGATCTGCTGAAACTCGAATCAAAGCCCTCAGTAGAGACCGCCTACGCCACTATCCGGAGGGAGGCTGCTCGTCTCCAGATCTTGAAGACGGCTACCGATGGCGAAGGGGCTTTTTCGTCACCGGGCATCGGGACGGGTCTGGTGGCGAGAGGCGGCAAAAGTGGCCGAAAACCGAAGGGAAATAGGCGCACCATCAACACCAGTAGATGGAATCCATCTCAAGATGATAAATCGGAGCTAGAATGCTCATATTGTGGAAAATCGAGACACACGAAGGAAGGATGCTTCGAACTCATCGGTTACCCAGACCGGTGGGAGGGAAGCAAGAAGGAGAAGGGTCGCACGGTCGGCAACAGCCAGCGGCGTGCGAACGCCGCCATGGAGACACGTGGCTGGACAACCGAGAGAGGGGGAGGAGGAGACGCCGTCGCAGGCATCACCCAACCACAAGACGCCGGTGCGACGGCATCCGGAACGGTGACAGGAATGGCGACGGGCGACCGGCGGACCAACATAGCCTCCGCCGCTAGAGAAGCCTTCAATCCCAAACCATCAGACGTAACAGGTAAAGGGTTTGAGTCTTTTGACTCAAACCTTAGGTCCCTTACACATAAAAACCCCCCTTGTTCCCTATTTACAAATCAGCCCCCTTTGATTGATAATGTACAAATTGAGCCCCTTAATTTGCAAAGTTCACACAATAACCCCAAGAAAGTGTCACAATGGATTTTTGATTGCGGGGCTACGGATACTATGACTTTTGATCCCTCTGATATACTTGAACCATCGAAACTGAAAAATTCACATATTCAAACTGCTAATGGGGGACTGATGGAAGTTAAGGGGGAAGGGACAGTCACTATATCACCACGGTTGACATTAAGAAATTGCCTCTATGTTCCATCCTTATCTTGCAAGTTGTTATCTCTGAGTCATGTGACGAGTGAATTAAATTGTGTGGTGCTGATATACCCTCGTTTCTGCTTGATACAGGACATTCATACGAAGGAGATAATTGGACGTGGTACTGGACGGACTTTATTATGTAGATGAACTGGAATAACCCTCTAGATGTCTTTTGTCAAGGGGTACTGCAGATACACAAGTTTGGCTTTGGCATCGGCGCCTCGGACACCCCTCAGTTGGGTATTTGAGACTATTATTTCCTACACTTTTTCAGAATAATCAGAATTTAAGTTTGTCGTGTCAGACTTGTTCAGTTGCAAAGAGTCATAAAACTACTTTTAAACCCAAGAATACTCGGGTTGAATCTGTTTTCTCATTAGTACATTCGGATGTTTGGGGACCGGCTCCGGTTACTAATCATAATCGATTTCGTTATTTTGTGTTGTTTATTGATGATTTTTCTCGTATGACATGGATATAATTTCTTCAGCACAAATCAGAGGTCTATGACACTTTTGTTGCATTCTTTACCATGGTTCAAACCTAGTTTAACAGGAAAATCAAAGTACTCAGGTCAGACAATGGACGTGAGTATGTTAACCAACAAATGAAGGATTTCACAACCAAGCAAGGCATCATTCATCAAACCTCCTGCCCAAATACACCTCAACAAAACGGTGTCGCAGAACGAAAAAATAGAACCCTGCTTGACATAACCCGAGCCCTCCTAACAGAATCACACGTCCCGAATCATTTCTGGCCTGAAGCTGTAGCCACAGCAACCTACCTTACAAACAGGTTGCCCACAAAAATACTATCCCACCAAACACCTCTCTCTGTCTTTCAAACACAAGCTGATATTCCACATTCCCTCACTATGCCACCTCGGATCTTTGGGTGTTCAGCCTTTGTACATATCCCCAAAGCTGAACGAACAAAACTGGAGCCATGTGCCATTAAGTGTGTTTTTGTTGGATATGCACCTCATCAGAAGGGATACCGCTGCTATAATCCTCTCACCCGCCGTCTTCATGTTACCATGGATTGCGAGTTCTTGGAAACAGAATATTATTTTCAGGCCCAGCATAGCTCTCAGGGGGAGTATCCGAGTGACTCTCTATGCTGGTTCAGTAATTCGGTTGACTCAGACACTGGTCTTCTCTCTGATATTGGTCTTCCTTCATCCGTCCCCGACATCAATGAACTCAGTACCACCACCAATCTTCCTCCTCCGCATGATGTCCATACTGAGGTAACTGATCTAATCCCTTCTCACTTAACTCTTGATAGTGATCTTGCTTCAGATACCGTTAATCCTGTCTCAGATGTTACAGAGAGCCACAGGTATATTCTGCCACAGAGAAGCACCAGGGGGGTTCCCCCAAACCGTTATTCACCGGATCAGAGATCAAGGACTTCTAGGTACCCCGTAGGTAATATGGTGAGGGGAAGCATGTCGGACATGGTTAAAGCCTTTGTGGGTAACCTCTACAAAGAACAGGTCCCGAGAACGGCTCAGGAAGCCATGGAAATCAAAGAGTGGAGGGAAGCCATGAATGTGGAGATGGATGCCTTGAAAAAAAATCAAACATGGGAAAAATGTGAATTAACTCAGGGTATGAGACCAGTGGGATGCAAATGGGTCTTCACTGTTAAATATAAGACAGATGGAACTGTGGAAAGATATAAAGCACGCCTCGTAGCAAAAGGATACACTCAGACATATGGGATTGACTACTCTGAGACGTTCTCTCCAGTGGCAAAGATTGATACAGTGAGGGTTCTTCTCTCAGTAGCAGCCAACCAGGACTGGCCACTTCACCAGTTTGATGTGAAGAATGCTTTCCTGCATGGAGAACTGACAGACGAGGTATATATGGAGGCTCCTCCCGGTTTTTCTGACCATTTCAGAACAAATGAAGTTTACAGGCTCAAGAAGGCGTTGTATGGGCTCAAACAATCTCCTCGTGCTTGGTTCGGGAGATTTACAATAGCCATGAGGAAGTACGGGTACAGACAAAGCAACTCAGATCACACCCTGTTCTTAAAACCCAGGGAAAGCCTGATAACCTGCCTGATCATTTACGTGGATGATATGATTATTACCGGGAGTGACAAGGAGGAAATAGAACAACTCAAGGAAAATTTGTTCAAAGAGTTCGAAATGAAGGACCTAGGAGGCTTGAAGTACTTCCTAGGAATTGAGGTGATGCGATCCAAACAGGGAATCTTTATTTCACAGAAAAAGTATGTTCTAGACCTCCTTGCAGAAACCGGTTTATTAGATTGCAAACCGGTCGACACCCCAATTCAGGTAAACCACCGACTCAGGATACAGGAAGATGGAGAACCAGTCGAAAAGGAATGCTATCAGCGACTGGTTGGGAAGCTGATCTACTTATCCCACACTAGGCCGGACATTGCCTATGCAGTGGGGATAGTTAGTCAGTTTATGCATCAGCCTCAGAAGGACCATATGGAAGCAGTGATAAGAATAATCCGGTATCTAAAAGGCTCCATAGGGAGCGGGATTATGTTTGGGAGGTATGGACACTTGGAGATTGGGGCATACACTGATGCTGACTGGGCTGGAAACCCAAATGACAGGCGGTCTACTTCAGGGTTCTTTACCCTCGTCGTAGGGAATGTAGTGACTTGGAGAAGCAAGAAGCAGAAAGTTGTGGCTCTCTCAAGCGCCGAAGCAGAATTCAGGGGTATTGCAAAGGCTGTAACAGAAATCATCTGGCTAAGGAAACTGATGACAGAGATTGGAATTGCTCCACGAGAGCCCGGGAGATTAAAATGTGACAATAAGGCCGCTATCTGCATTTCAGAGAACCCGGTACAGCATGATAGAACTAAGCACGTGGAAGTTGATCAGTACTTCATAAAGGAAAAGCTAGAGGAAGGGACCATTGAGCTTCCGTTCGTTAAGTCTGAAGACCAGCTGGCAGATATCCTAACTAAAGCGGTTACCGGACAGGTGTTCAAGACAGAATTGGGCAAGCTAAGAATCGGGGATCCGATTACATAGCTTGAGGGGGAGTGTTAGGAAATATGCCTCTGTTTAGCCAAGATTATTCCTTCCTTTTATAACTGATTCCTAATCCATGGTTTGTAGGGAAGATTAGGGTTAAATATACGTCTCTTGTAAATCCTTTGGATACAGAACAATGAACTCAATCCAATTCTTTCCTTCTCTATGTGCCTTAACAAATGGGTTTTTGAAACACGTTGAGTGCATATTGTTCGTTTTGACTCGTATAACTATCGAAAGGTTATCCGCAAATAAAATGTTTGGAACATTATCCATAAGTGATATAGTTTAGCGATTTATTTTGAATTGAACCAAGTTTCACATATGGGTTTCATGCCGGATTTCAGGGGAAAAATTGTTTTGGGTAGTCGCTCAAGTCAGCTTATGGAAGTTGTTTCTAGTCCGTGTCCTTCACATAAAAAACGTTGGAAAAACTTCTTATATAAGCTAGAAGTATCGAAATTTTATCTATATCTTCTGACTTGTAGGTTACTGTTGTAAAATGTAAATAAATGGAAGCTTTATTCAATCTGGTAAAACTTTCATTTTTTTTATGCTCAATTATTTATGTTTTTTATTTTTTTATTTTCCTCAAACGCTCTTCAATTATTGCTAAAAGCTTTTCAACTTTAGCTCTTCTACTCTCACTTCTCCTTTTCAGGAAAGGATTTTGTAAACACCCCCAATTTCAAGCCATACACACTAAGATCCATGCATGATACACAACACAAGAATTCATTTGTATGCTTGTCTGTACAAACTACACCTACAAAAGAGCATCCAATGACGGAGCTAGGTGGGGGGCATGGGGGGCGGCCTCCTCCCCTAAATTTTGAAATTTTTTAATTTTAATATGTATATTTTTAATATATTTATATTTTTATCCATTAATTTTTTGATATTTTAACTTTTCGCCCCCCCCCCCCCCCCCCCCCCTAAATATTTTGCCACTTTATTTTTTATACTTTAAATTTTCGCCCCCCACGACACTGAATCATGGCTCCGTCCCTGAGAGCAACCAACAGTATTGCATCATTTTAAGCAAATCTACGAAGTAAATTACAAGTTAAGGGGGACAAAATGAACTGGGGAAAAAAGTATAAATTTATAGAATATATATATGCGGCACACAAATTAGTAGCCTACATTTAAACAATAATGGCAAGCCTAACCTCTGAAGGCATTAAACCCTCCACAGCTAATCATTTTAATTAACAACTAGTAAAAGCTAAAAGAGCAAAGTGTTCTAATCCCAGCATTAATATTGATCAAACTAAATACTGAAAGGCCAGCAAAGATCACAAGAAATAACAAAGGGTGTCTGTCATACAAATTTCCAAGAATTTCAGTTATATAATATGCAACACATGAAGCATGTCAAACATTAACTGGATTTAAACTTCAGATGCAATATAAGATAATATGATATTAATTCAAAGGAAACAAACACATTTCATGCCCCGGCTTGGAGTTGCAATCATTTCATTATGGCCTCAGCGAACAAAACATGACGACTGACACGAGGATCGTAGTTTCAAAAATCGAGCTTTATGTTACTGAGCCTCTTAGTCTTCTTGACAATGTAGAAGCAACCGGTCCCAGCTCTAGAAACAAGCCTCAGCAATATAGCACCTGCCTTCTTCTCACCACCCATTATTACTGTTCAGACTTCAGAACAATCAACTGAAAGGAAAAGCAAGGACATATCAAAATAACGTAATCGTTCAAATCCAAGAGTTGCATCGCAATACCCTTGGGGGCTTCTTCTAATTGTGAAAGAAACTGACGAAATGCAGGGATATAGGTCAACCAGCCCAGGAGCATGACATAGAACTCATAACTTTGTAAAATAATGGCTTATGATTGACAACTTTGCATTATACCACAGCTTCTGATATCACAGACTCACAGCAAAAATCAACAGATGAATACATGCACATCAATTAGAATGCATTCACTAACCAATTGCAAACTCAAACTGATTAAAGAAAGGTAATTTTATTCGCCCATGTATCTCCGAGAAAGATCTCTCTGAGGAATATTATCAAACACCTAGCGGACCGACATATACAATTAAAATTAAACTACACACACGCGTGTGGCTAGAGAAAGGATGAGATAATGTTGCATACAAACAGCATGTGCGTCTGTATCAGTGAGCGATGGGGATAATCACCTGCACCCAGTGGCAGGGGTTAGTGATATTTGATTTGGAGTTTAACCAAGTTTCAAATAATAATAATCAATTTCTTACCTCACTTCACAAATGGAAAGTTGTGCGTTGCCAAACTCGCCAGACTTTTATCATTCTTCTCACTGTCCAACTCCACTCTCACACAGAGGCTTTCATTCCCAAGTCCCTCTTGTTCGTCTAATATTCTTTTAGCAGAGATGATAACTGAATCAGTACAACATTCCACTCTAATTGATATCTCCAATGCACAAAGGGATCTCCTCCAAATTAGGTAACAAAGACAGATGAAGGCACTCTAGGCATGGAAAATGGGTGCTCTCTGTGCTCCAACATTTTAGATCATCACATCGAAACATTTCCAGGTATTTTAGGCTGCAAAACTGCCCTTCTACGGTTTTCCATCCTAGCCATCCAAAGTAATGTCGTTCTAGTACGAGTGTTTGGAGACGTGGTAATAAACCTATTTTTGTGCTTATGTCTTCCCAGTGAAGCCTAGTATTACGTAGAGCCAACTTCTTGAGAGAATGCGGGAAGGTGAGGTTTTGCAACTCAGTCCCACTTGGTGGGAAGAATAGCTGAAACTGGATAGAAAAGTCCTCAAGTTTGTACAGGCGATTCAGATTGTTGAGATCTAATGGCCACTTGTATCGTTCGTCAAACTTCAGTCCCAACTTGGTGACATTAGGGATTCTCTCAATCACCTCCTCACCAAGCTTCAAAATTTTCACTCCTACAAGAGTATGTAGATCATGCAGACCAAAGTCATCTCGCCTGTCCCTGCGGCCACTTGGACTTGGAGGATCCGGGAGTATGAGACCTTCGCTCTCAATACGCCGAATCAGAGGCATCTTCCAAATTTCTGGGGGTGCAACACTACCATACTTTGAAAAATATAATGTTTGTAAATTCCAAAGCCGGGAAAGTGATGAAGGAAATACGAGCTCTGGACCATACCGGACCCAAAGATACCGCAAGTTAACTAGTTTGAAAATATCTTCCAATCTGTAATTCCCTATTTCATATGTATTTACAGGTTGAAACCTTTTAAATACCCTCAACAATCTAAATTCATCTAATGGTAAGAGCTGTCGAGAATAGCATATCAAAGAACGAGTAATAGATCCACCTTTTAAACTATCAAGAATTTCCTTTCCAGACGTGTCTTGATGAACTGCAATGCGTCGTTGGGTGTTTAAGCTTTCACTGTTTTGGTTAGCAACATAGAGGAACTTCTCTTTTCGAGCTTCTCTTATGCACAAGTCTCTCAAGAGATCATGGATATTACAGAATTTTTCTTTTCGAAAAACCTCATCGTCATGAACCATAATGAGATTCCTTCCAACAAGATCCATCAAGTACATCTCAGCACTCTCTTCCAAGCATTTTCCAATAATTGGCTTTAAAAAACTCTCAGCAACCCACATTCCTATGAGTTCAGTTACACGGATTTTACGATCTTCGGGGAAGACCCCCATATAGAGAAAGCATGCCTTCAGATGAGCCGGCAACTGATCATAACTCGTGTGTAATATCTTGAAGCACCGTTCACTATCTTCTAAATTCACAATTGAATTTAGATTTTGTGCAATATATTCCCAATACTCATGTGTTTGTTTTGACTTTGCTGAGAGTCCTCCGAGCACAACAATCGAGAAAGGGAGTCCTTTCCAATTTCTGGAAATCTCCGTCCCGACGTGCTCCAATTTAGACGGGCAGCCGTCTTCTTCTCCAAATACAGTTTTACAAAATAGACTCCAACTTTTATCTTGGTCTAAGAAATCCATCTCAATGTCACAATAGTTGGTGGTTAAATTGGAAGCCAAATTTGTTAGTCTAGTTGTTACGATTATTCTACTTCCGTTGCACCCCTTTGGAAAGAAGTGTTTCACTCCGTCCCACGCCTCATGACTCCACATATCATCCATCACAACCAAATATCTTCTACCAAAGAGAATTTTATACAACATATCCCCTATCTGTGCCTCACTCCTCTCACTCAAACTTTCCCGACTCTCTTGGTTCTTTAGATCGAGCAATGCTCCTAAAAGAATGTCCCGTACATTATATTCTTGAGAAATTGTAATCCAAACACGGATATCAAAGTGTTCCTCCGTAAGACGATGGATATAAATATTTCTAGCAAGGGTCGTCTTACCTATGCCACCCATCCCAGAAATCGGGATGATTTGGCGGTGAGAATTCCGTTGTCCGGTGAGCTTATCCATCATTTCTTCCAAGACATCATCAAAACCCACCATGATGTTGTGCTCTGTTGAAGTAGATTTCGAAGCAACAACATCCGTTGTAATAAATCTTTGTGGATGTTGAGCTCCCAGCATGTCTTTAATCTTCAACACCTCTTTCTCAACAAAACCCATATTTTGTATCACCTCATGCAGATCCATGGAACAGATATTTTCCTCATCATAAATTGTTGGTGTATCAGCTTCCACGGAAAGATTCTGCAAGGAAGCGATTATGTCATCTTCGTGTCGAGCATGAATCCGGTTGACTATATGGGTTTCGATGACATCCTCGGCTGCGTGAGCTGCATCGGCGATGTGATTCCTTAAGTGTTCCATTTCTGGTTTTGAATAATGGGAATTATAAACTTCAAGAAAGTCTTGCAAGAAAGCAATCTTTTGAGTGAGAGTTTCAACTTGATTGGTGTGGAGAGTAATTGGAGGCAGAGGATGGCGTTGGAGCTGCTCTAAAAGATTCATAAGAGAAACTAGAGATGCATAAGCTGCCATTTCAGGATATCTCAGAAGTTTCAGAAAAGTGAAGGATTAAGTGAAGCAACTATGATTTCTCACGTAGTGGCTATGGAGATATTAAGAAAACCCAAGTTTTGTCTAATTTTCTTTTGGGTTTTGTGCTCGATTCGACAAATTTACCTTAAAACTCTCTCTACTTGCGTTCCCAACATTTTACCCCTGTGAAATATTAAAATTTTAACTTCCCCCTAAAAGATGAAAATTAGCTAAAGGCCTCCTTGTATTTTTCAAAATTTAGCACATTGCCTCCTTAATGATTGTAAGAGCAAATTTTAGATTGAGTTGACGAAAATACCATTCTATATATATTACAATTATTGACCGAAGTTAATTCACCTTTGATTAAAAACATAAATCTATTTATTTTATTCTCTTTTTAATTAAATAAAAATTAAATTCATTTTAATATTGATTTATTTTTCAACTTTTTTTTTTATTTTCCAATTAACTCAATTCAATGTCCACCCTCCCAATTACCACCACCACCGAACCACCATCAATGCTTTTCTTCTCTTACTTGAATTTGCTTCCCAATTAACTGAATCTTAATTTGACAACATGCCCGAATCGTGAATAATTAATACCTCAATTCTCCCTTCGCCTAACTCCCAAAGAAACATAAATTTCTACAGTTGATTCCTTTATTCCGGATCTTATTCTTGAAATCATGACCCGATAAAAGAAATTAATAGCCCTCAAATCCGTGTATGAATTTCCTTGGCTCACCTCTAACCCTTTCCAAGCTAAAGAAGTAGTACTTGTAGTATGTTGAGGTTATCATACAAATTGGCCGTGGGGTTGATATCATTTCCATAACCTGTAACTCACAATTTATTTTGAAAATAAATGCATGTGGGCAAGGTGTGCTCATGTCACACAATTGTCACGTAATTAATGCCAACAACAAGAATTTAATATGAAATGCAACAAGTAATTTATCAATGGTTAAAAATAAAACACATTGATCACATAATTTCGAATACTTCAAGATCAATTAATTAACAATTAATAGCAGAAATCAATGCAATACACAGGTTATCAAGTAATTTAACTAATTCAAGGAATTCAATTAGATTCAAATAATATACAAGACTCACAAATTACCAATTACTCCTATGTCGTTCGACCTAGACTTGACACGACACGACACTAGAACCTCGGTTTTACAACCGGGCTCTGATACCACTTAAGATGTAGCACCCCTGTCCGTAGAGATACCACACCCCCGCACTATAGGCCAATCCACATACGAAATGGATAATCCGTACATGAACTAACCTATAGCGAACGGGTGATAAGTAAAAGAAACAGGCTAGCTAGGCGGGACTATACCCCAAAATAATACAAAACCAAGACATAAAATTTAAAAGCAGAAGCATAATATCAACAATACTTATAGGTACCATATTTACATCCAAAAGTATAAATACTAATAGGTACCAACATGTATCAATACATTATCATCTCCAATATATTATACAGATAAAAGTCTCCAGATGCTAACAAAACCATAACATACTAACCCTGAAATATTACTATCAATAACATGAAATTGCATGAAGTGCTAGACTCAGCTGGACGACATGACATGAATTTGACTCCAGCCTAGCACACGACCGCGACAACCTGAAAGGTGGGGTGTCAGTCCGTGGAAGACTGAGTGAGGGGCATACATATATATTAGCATAATCAACATGCAAGTTATAACCTCGGGTAAGGTTTTATAATTAAAAGTAATATAAGTTCATAATAACATAGAACTCGCCCGAGATTACAACTACCAATATTAAATACTTTAATCAATTTCATGCGTTCAATACGTGCAATACGTGACCCGACGAGTGAGGGCAATCTCCAACCTTACTCCGACTGTGTACAATACATGCTTGCTTTATCATTTAATAGGTGATTATGCAATTTAGCTATCGTGCAGTCGTGCAGGTGTATTCAGGCAAGACAATCAATACGTGCAATCATGACAATAACCCGAGGACAATCCATGGTGCCGGACCCGTCCCCAGTCTCCTTCTTCCTCCGGTGATGGTGGGATTGCAAGGCCCCACCTTCCAATCTCATTAAGCAGAGGGTACATGAATCCCTAAGCCCGGAACTCCTTCCTCCACTAATCTCCTAGCGGATTCCATCCCAATATGGTGAGGATAGCATTCGAGTTACCCGTCAGCCCATGCTTTCCCATTTGGCTCAAATTACTATCCTCGGGCCCAATGCGACATGTTTTACTCGCCAAAACACGATCAATCAATAAATCACGATACATGACTTGCTTTTCATGAACATGCCTTGCTTGCAGTTGTTATAAGTTTAGAAATCACTATAAATAAATATATATACCTTTTGGCTTGAAATCCATATAATGGTTATATGGGTTCTATATAACTAGCAATTAAACCTCACCTTTACCGACAAAATACAAGTAGGGCACGGTCTACGAGGCTTGCTCCTCGTCCCGGTGAAGCTGGTCTGTGCAAGATAGACGTGTACACGTGAGACTTGACTCTAAATGGACCAAATATGACGAACGGCGAAAATACAACGAGATGACGTGCAATATATAATGTAGCATGAAAACATCTTGTTCTAGCGTGTAATCAATCATATAATAGCAATTTGGGATCAAAAAAATGTTTGGGTTAAAATCCCAAAATCCAATTTTTATACAGTGGGTTTTGTTCTGCCACAGGGCTGGGAACGGCCGTTCCGGTCCCTAGTTGAAAATGGGAAGGGCCGTTCCCATGCCCTTCCAAAACGTGCCAGCGCTTCATTTTTCAGAAAATGCATTTTTGTTGGGAACGTCCCTTCCGGCTAGCAGGCCAAAATGGGAACGACCGTTCCCATTCGCACGCCAGCTCTGAGTTCAAAGGAGTGGGAATGGCCGTTCCCAGCATGAACTGGGGACGGGAAAGGCCGTTCCCGTTCCTCTGTAAATACAGAAACAGAGCAGAACAGGGGATGGCTCTCGGGAACAAAACACACATCTCAAAACATCAATAAATTCACACTTACATGCAAGAAATCTGGTAATTCATGTGCATACATGTTCAATATACAATAAAATGCAATTGAAATACTTAAATTACTCAAGAACACCAAGAATTCCCACTTTCATGTTTACAAACCAACCATCACATAATCTTAATTCCTTCAAGAATTTATGCTCTAATCATGATATAATCATATATTCTTGCATCAAATAACATCTAATCCATGTAGCACATAGAATCATTAACCCTAGCTTTCACATAAATGATCATGAACCAAGAATTCATGCATGAACCCACCTTGAAAGAAAAGAAATGGATGAAGAAGATGAAGATGGATGGTTGAGCTTAAAGGCTTGGAATTTCTTGAATAAACTTGGATGATTTTGATGAAATCTCTTCTTCCTTCTTTGGAGTTGTGGTTCGGTGAGAGCAAGAAGCAAATTGGGAAATGAATTTTGGATAGAATTGATCATGGAAGCATGGAGAAAAATACCGTGATTCACCCTTTTGGAAATTGATGAAATAGGTCAATTTGCAATTAAATCCTCCAATTGTTCAAGTCATGCAATCAAGTATGTATGGTTTTGAAATATGATTAATTGAGTCCTTGGAAATGTAATGCAATTTGGTCCCTAAACTTTAAAAGAATGAGCATTTAAGGACAATGTTGGCAATTAAATCATATTCGACAATTTTCACGAAATAAATATTTTCAAGTTATGGAATAAATTTTAAGTTTAATATAATTTCATGAAATTTCATGAAAGTTTGGTAAAATATAATTTAGAAAATTATAATATACATAAGATACTAATAAATGAAAATCGGGGCGTTACACGCACACTCAAATAGGGTTCGAACCAGGGACCTTATCTTCGAAAATGAACCTCTTAATGGCTTGAACCAACCCCCGTTAGCCTGTGTTTTGAAACCCGGACCGGACCGGCCGATCGGACCAGTTCGACCGGTGACCGGCCGATCGGACCAGTTCGACCGGTGACCGGCCGCCAATCCGGTTTGGTTAACCCCTTGAAACCAATCCATAAATGGACCAGTGTGGCCCGCTAAAAACCGATCCAAAACCAGTGAAGAACCCGGACCGGACCGTTTAGCGGGCCGTTTGGCCCGGAAATTATTTTTTTTTTATTTTTTTTTTTTCAAAATTACAAAATCAAATATTGTGCTCCAGCAAGAATTCGAGCACGGGACCCCTAAGTTATAAAGGGGATGTACAAACCAACTGACCCAACTTATATTGTTGATATTTTGTTGTAAAAATTTATATATCTTTGCAAAAAGTTCTGGCTGAAACTAAAGTATGGAAGTTCTAGTGTCGATCTAGGCTTAGCTATTCATTGTATGTATTTCATAAAAATTCAATTTAAGTTTGGATAATATAATGTGAAATATTTTATTTTTTCTATAACATATCTTTACAAATATAAATGCATGTGTGTTATTTTTTTTATTTATTTACAATAAAAAGTAGGATATTTATTAAATCAATTTTTCATCTATGTTATTAATTTGGTTGATGTTCTAATAATAGAATTTCAAATTATAAATATACGAACATATAGATCAAATATCTAACTAAATGGAAAAATAATGAGTAGATGAAAATGATTTAAATTATACATATATTTATATTATTTAGTTAATTTGATTTTTTTTAATTAATATTTATGATATTATATAATTGAATATAATTAATTTTATATTACTATATATATTTATATAATTAAATATAATATTACGTAATTATGACGTCATACCGGTTAGACCGGTGGTTCGACCGGTCGAACCAGTAAAACCAGTAACCAATAAGGAGTCCCGGTTCGACGTCCGGTCCAGGTTTCGAAACATAGCTGTTGGCTGATCTATCATATACATATACATATACATATATATATTTATATAATAATAATAATAATAATAATAATAATAATAATAATTATTATTATTATTATTATTATTATTATTATTATTATTATAATCTCGTTTTGTAATATTGTTTGACCAATAGAAATAACGTATAATTTTGTACACTCCATGTCTATACAAATAAACTTATTTTTTATTATTTAAATGAATGCTGAAATTAAATTCTTAATGCTAATATATATTTTAGAGTTATTATTAATATAATTAATAAATTTAGGATAAATATATATGAGTAAAAACAATAATTGAAATAGAAGTTAATAAATTGGAGAAGAAAAAATAAAAAGAATATCAAAACAGAAAAATAAGTGACGTGGGGGAGAGAAACAAGGATTTAAGAAGTGGAGGGGGAAAAAAAAAAGAATTATGAGATAAATAAAAATATATATGTATCTATATATATACATAAAATGTTAAAAATTTTAATAAAATAATTATTATAATTATAATTGGAATTATAATATATACAAACTATTTTTAAATTTATTATTGCTTATTTATTTTATTTTGATAATATAATTGTATGTACTTTCTAGTTTTAATTAATGAAAATATATAGACCAATAATGATTTTTTTAAGGAATAAAAGGGAATATATGTTAAGGGCATAGATGGCATATACCAACAAAATTTAAAGAAAACTTGCATAAGACAGCGAGTGCAGCGCGTAGGGCACCTTTTTGCTGGTCCGAAAAATAACACAAGGGCTCTCAGATAATTTTTATCTTTTAGGGGATTAAATTGAAGATTTCTTATAATATTGGGGTGTACTGCTAAACTAAGACATCTGGCATGTAAAGTTTTGTCTATTTGTTTGCGTTCTATTTGGTGAAAATGAATTTTGACTATTATATTCGAAGCAATATTTAATGTGGACTTGTGAGACCGAGACCATATTTAATGTTAAGATAATGTTAAGTCTTGAACAGATTCCTAATCAAATTGGAATAGATAAATTAATATGATAGGCAAGCTGGCCTCCAATCTCGGTGGGTCTTAATAAAACTTTTCTATGGATGTTACGGTTACGGATCAATGCATTTATTTTTTATTTTTTTTATTTTTTATTTTAAGGATAACAAATTCGACTCAGAATTCCTTATCACAAAAGGTTTGAATCTCTAATCCTAAAATCCCTCATACCCCGATCCGATTTTTAATATTTTTTTATTCACCTATGAGAGTCGAGTGTAGGGATCGGGACCCACACCCGCCTCAGTCCCCCGTGTTACATATATATTAAATATATAGATTATTTAAATATTTTTAATTATTAAATATTAAAATCATATTTAATACATCAGTTTAATATTATAGTAATATGACCTATTTATTTTTTTTAATATACACTCTCACATATACAAATAAATAATTTATTATTTTAAATTAATACTTATCTATGATATACGAATACTTCTAAAAATATTACATTATTGTGTCGTGTTATGTTCGTATTGAACACCTCTAAAAAATATATATAAAATTGTGTTAGTATCGTATTTGTATGCATGAATCATAGATACTCACTCATATAGAAAAAATAAATAAAAATTATAACATATATTATAAAATTATAACATAATATAAGTATTGATGATGTGTAATTATCTTTTATATCATATATAAGTCCCCTCCAAGTCCCATAACACCACAGCATGCCTGCCTCCATGCTCACGACCTCTCTCTCAACCAACAACACGTTTGATAACACTACGTCCAAATGTCTTTATTTTCGGTTCTCTCGATCAACTCTTACTCTTACCTACTTCTCGATCACCCACTCAATATTAATGACATATTCCCATAATCATTAATGATTATTTTTTCTTAAACATGATCATTTGTATGTAGAATGACAGTATGTCTCGTTGGATAATACTAATTTTTATTACTTGATATTTATATTTATTCAGTTTAGGACAATTTCATTAAATATATATGGAAACAGTTCAATTTTAGTCACACAAGGTGTAAAGCGTTGAATTGTGTGGACCATTATTTTCATTTTTTTTTTTTATCTTAAACTTCCAAAAACGATGCAATTTTAGTCCCGCGGTTAGTTACTTAATTTTTCGGATTAAAAAGATATGTACACTTCACGTGTTTTATTAGCAGGTACTTATTTTAATAGTTTTAATTAATAATTTATAATATATATTTACATAATTATCCCTGATTAAATAGTAGCGAAAATTACAAATTTGGTATACCAACTCGATCAATTTAGTATTTTTGTTGCATTTCATTTTTCGGTGATAAAATAAGATCATATCTTTAAAATCAAGTAATTTAATGTACACTTTTAACCAAAAACTCAACCCCCCCCCCCCCCCCCCCCCCGGGAAATTAACACGAGTTGAACTAGGAGTTTGCCACGTGTGAAATCGGGTCGGGTTTCTGATGGACAAAACTGCATGATTTTTAAGATATGATCCTATTTTATTGCCAGAAAATGAAATGTATCAAAAAACGCTGAACTAATTGAGTTGATATGTTGATATATCAAATTTCCAATTTTTCCTAAAAATTATTAGCTTAATTATCATGAGGGTATTTAGATTGATTGATAAATTTTAGGAAATTTTAAAAATCAACTCATATATATATATATATATATATATATATATATATATATATATTATAATTGCTAACTAACTAACTAAAAGTTAACTAAAAATGTGATTAGATTGTGTCCCATAGTTTTTATTTTGGGGAGGCATCAAGTGTACTAGATAAATATAATTAAATAACCTAATTGTTGGCTTTAAAAATCAAGTTAATATTCCATATTAAAACTCACAAGTGACAATCAAACTACATACTACAAGATAAATGGAATCCGATTATCCCAACCCAAAACAATCTTGTAAAATGTAAATGATAAAATGATATGAATAATGGTACGAAGTTTTGATGGACGAACATTATTCCCAAAAAAAAAAAAAAAAAAGTATTTTATCATATTGTTTCAAATACTATATATCAAATATTTGTTTCAAAAAATTATATTATTTTACCCAATTTGTGTATGTATTGTCATTTTTGCCCGTGGGAAGGAGTACTTATCATAAAAAGGTGCTAGATAAGCTTTGATATTCAAGATTTCATCAACTTGTTATATATAAGCTAGAGAAGTGGACGAATTGATGAGAACTAACCAAAACACTACATTATTATATTTATCTGAGTCTCACTCGGGTTCTGGTCGCTTAGATATAAAGTTTTTTCTATCGATGATAACTGTATTCATTAAAATTCAAATACAAAATATTTGATTTAGTTATTATAATACCGAACGGTTAAATACAATACGTGAAATATATAGTTTTTTAGGACTCTTTGTTAGGATCCGAAGAAGAGCAATAATCGGGAAAAGAAAGAATGGTTAAAAGGGATAGCCCTCATTCGTCAACGGTAGCTATCCACTATCCAGAGATATATTTTATTCTGAAACCATTGCAATAAATTAAAATGCGAAAATCATCATGCCTTATTTCAACATTATTCTTTCATTTTCATAAACTCAATTGTCTTTCTTTTTCCTTTTTTAACTCTTCTTTATTTTTTTCTCCCACTCCCCATTTTTACTACCTCAAAGTTTTTGGGCTTTGGCACTTCTTCGCTCACTTCTCCTTTTAGGAAAAGATTTTGCAAACACCGCTCAAATTCAAGTTATAAACACTAAGATCTATGAAGATCAAAAAAAAAAAAAAAAACACTAAGATCTATGATTCACAAATATTTTAAAAATATTATTTTGATGTGATGTGTTATATCGGATGCCGTGTCCAACACTTTTCAGGTGAAAATTTCAGAAAAAATTCATATCGTCATATCCATATCGTGTCGTGTCCGTGTTGCCGTATCCGTGCATCATAGACTAAGATCCATGTCTAATA
The DNA here is from genome assembly GCA_037501455.1 of Lantana camara. Classification (NCBI taxonomy): domain Eukaryota; kingdom Viridiplantae; phylum Streptophyta; class Magnoliopsida; order Lamiales; family Verbenaceae; genus Lantana; species Lantana camara. Next base: position 124,623,884 of record CM074857.1, read on the forward strand.
TAAAAGCTCAGAATTCATTTGAAACACATCTATTGCATAGACCAAACTATGAGACTAATAGGCCGGAGCATAAGCTGCCTCAGCAGATTCATCTGGCTGGAAAAGCATCAAGTCCAATAGTGTCCAAGGCAGCGATGAAGAAAATATAAATAAATCAAGGGGGACGAAAAACATTTAAAGAAAAAAAAAAAGGGGTGTGTCTGTCATACACAATTCCACGAATTTCATATAATATGCAATACATGAAGGCTTCAAGAATTTCATATAACACTACCTTAACTGGATTTGAATTTCAGAAGCAAAAGCTAATATGACATCAATTCAAAGGAAACAAACACATTTCCGGCGACGGTTTGGAGTTGCAGTCACTTCATCTTGGCCTGGCCGAACAAAACATAACGGTTCATACGAGGATCATACTTTTGAAATCAAGCTTTATGTTATTGCTGTGGAGTTTCTTAGTCTTGTTGACAACGAAGAAGAAACCAGTCCCGAGTGCAGAAATAAGCCTCACCAACATAGCACCCGCCTTCTTCTTCTTCTTCATCTTCTCGGACATTATTACTGTCCAGAACAATCAGCTGAAAGGAAACGCAGGGATATATTAAAATAACTTAATCATTCAATTCCAAGGTATGTAATATCCTCTCGCAAGGACAAAACAGGGATGCAAATGAAAAACTTTTTCCATGGATTAATGTAGATTTCCAAGAAACTGAAGAACTCCCATCATTTCAAATGCAGGGAAATAGGAGAACAAGGAGCAGGACATAGAACTCATAACTTTATAAAACAATGGTATATGATTGACCACAACTTCTGATATCAAAGGCTCAGTGCAAAAAATCATCAGATTAATACATCCACCGTCAATTGGAACGTATTCGCTAACCAATTGGAAACTCAAACTAATTAAAAGAAAAGGGTAAGTTTATTCACCATGCATTTCCGAGAAAGGTCTCTATGAGGAATATTATCAAACACCTAGCAGACCATCATATACAATTTAAAAATAAACTACGATCGTGGCAAGAGAAAAGACGAGATAATGTTTCACATAAACCGCGTGTGCATGTGTGTAACTGAGCGAGATAGACAATCATGTTAGCATATTGAAATCGACCAACACCTTGTTCGAGATCATGTTCAGCGCAAACTCATAAAATGGAGGGGGAATGTTGGAGAAAATGAAAGATTACCTATTCAAAATCACTATCAATTCAAAGAGAAAATCATCAATAATAATATAGGCCAGAAAAAAGGAAGAAATTGAAAGACAAGAAATCTAGAATCTAGAAACTTATAACAAAAAAATATAACAGAAAACCTGCAATCTCCAATCTCCAGACTTGTGCTCAAGTTGACCAGTGCCTGTATGATGGTGTTAATGTCAGAAGAAAATCATACAAGATGTGTGTAAGTTGTAAATCTTTATTAATTGTATTTTCTTTTCTTACTCAGCTTCAAATTGGAAGTTGTGGGTTGCCAAACTCTCCAGACTTTTATCATTAGCGTCACTGTGCAACTTAACTTTCACTCGGAGGCCTTCATTCCCAAGTTCCTCTTGTTCGTCCAATATTCCTTTAGCAGAGATGATAACTGAATCAGAACAGTATCTAATTATAATTGATTTCAGCGTTGGTATATCTCCAATGCACAAAGGGATCTCCTCCAAATTATATAAAGAAACCAGATGAAGGTACTCTAGGCATGGAAAATGGGTGCTCTCTGTGCTCCAACATTTTAGATCACGACATAATTCAATTTTCAGGTATTTTAGGCTGCAAAACTGCCCCTCTACAGTTTTCCATTTCAGCCCTAAGAAGGAACTGCAATCCAGCACGAGCGTTTGGAGCCAAGCTAATGAACCTATTTTCGTACTAATGTCTTCCCAGTGAAGCTTAGTATGGCGTAGAGCCAACTTCTTGAGCGAATGTGGGAAGATGAGGTTTTGCAACAACTCAGTCCGATTTCGTGTGTGGTAATGATCAAACCTGATAGAGAAGTCCTCCAGTTTGTACAGACGTTTAAGATTTTTGAGACCTGTTAATGGCATCTCAAATTGATCATCAAAAAACAGTTCCAACATGCTGACATTAGGGATTCTCTTAATCACCTCCTCACCAAGCTTCAAATTTGATATTCCTAGAAATGTACGTAGCTCATGCAGAACAAAATCATCTCGCTGATCCGTGTGTGCACTTGGAGGATCAGGAAGCATGAGACCGTTGATCCAGATATGCCTAATCAGAGGCAACTTCCAAATTTCAGGTGGTGCAACACCATGCGGTCCAGAAACATATAATGTTTGTAAATTCCAGAGCTGGGAGACGGATGAAGGAAATACAAGATCTGGACAACGGTAATAGAGGGAAAGATACCGCACGTTAACTAGCCGGAAAATATCTTCCAAACTATAATTTCCCATATCCTTTTCATTTATAGCATCAAACCTTGTAAATACCCTCAACAATCTAAGTTCAGCTAATGGCAAGGCAATGTCTCGGGAATAACATATCAAAGAACGAGTATTCAATCCACCTTTCAAACTATCAAGACATTCCTTTCCGGATGTGTCTTGATGGATTGCAACACGTCGTTGGGTATTTACGCCTTCACCATGTTGGTTAGCTACACAAATGAACTTCTCTTTTTGAGCTTCTCTTAGGCACAGGTCTCTTAAGAGATCATGGATATTACAGATTTTCTTTTTCGGGAAAAACTCATCCTCACGAACCATAATGAGATTCCTACCTGCAAGTTCCATCAAGTGCTCCTCAGCACTCTCTTCCAAGTCTTTTCCATTTATTGGCTTTAGAAAACTCTCAGCAACCCACATTCCTATGAGTTCAGACACAGCGATTTCATGATCTTCAGGAAAGACGCCCATAAAGAGAAAACATGCCTTCAAATGAGCCGGCAACTGATCGTAACTCGCATGTAATATCTTGAGGCACCGTTCATTTTCTTCTAAATTCACAACTGAATTTAGATTTTCTGCAATATACTTCCAATAATCGTGTGTTTGTTTTGACTTCGCTAGGAGTCCTCCAATCACAACAATCGACAGAGGCAGTCCTTTGCAATTTCTTGAAATCTCCTTCCCGACGTGCTCCAATTCGGATGGACAACCTTCTTCCTCTCCAAACACAGTCTTGAGGAATAGACTCCAACTTTTATCCTGGTCTAAGAATTGCATCTCAAGGCCACCACGGTTGGATAAATAGGAAGCCACATTTGTTAGTCTAGTCGTAACGACTATTCTACTTCCATAGCACTGGTCTGGAAAGAAGTGTTTTACTCTGTCCCATGCCTCGTGACTCCATATATCATCCATCACAATCAAATACTTTCTACCGCACAGACTGTTATATAACATTTTCCCTATCTCTGCCTCACTCTTCTCCCTCATACTTTCCTCACTCTTTCGAAGAACTCCTAAAAGAATGTCTCGAACATTATATTCTTGAGAAATTGTAACCCAAGCACGAATATCAAAGTGGTACTCTATGAGAGGATGGATATAAACATTTCTAGCAAGGGTCGTCTTACCCATGCCGCCCATCCCGGAAATCGGGATGATTTCACGATGAGAATGCGGTCGTCCAGTGAGCTTATCCAGCATTACGTGCAAAATGTCATCAAAACCCACCATGTTGTTATGCTGTGTTGAAGTAGATTTGGAAGCAACAACAACAGATGTTCGTGGATCTTCAGCTCCCAACCTGTCTTTAATCTCCAATACCTCTTTCTCAACAAAACCCATATCTCGTATCACCTTATCCAGGGAAAGATCCCGCGAGAAAGCGATCGCTTCGCCTTCGCCGTCACTTGTGGATCGAGCATGAATCCGGTCGATAATGTGGGTTTCGATTACATCCTCAGCTGCATAAACTACATCCGCAATGTGATTCCTCAAGCGTTCCACTTGTAGTTTTGAATAATGGGAATTATAAACTTCAAGAAAGTGTTGCAAGAAAGCAATCTTTTGATTGAGGGTTTCAACCTGAGTGGTATCAAGAGTAATTGGAGGTCGAGGATGGCGTTGGAGCTGCTCTAAAAGATTCTTAAGAGAAACTAGAGCTGCATAAGCTGCCATTTCTCTGATCTCTTTGAAGTTTCAGTGAAGTGAAGAAGTGCCTAAGGTAGCATTAAGCGAAGGAACTATGATTAAAGGAAAATAAAGTGTCTTTCCGACAGGGGTCACTTCAATGCGACTAATGAGACGAAATAATATGTCTTTCGGCAGGGGTCACTTCATGTGGACTTACGAGACAATAATTAAGACTTTAATCTAAGAGTTTTCAAAAATAGTGTGCTTTTTAAACTTCTTTTTAAAAGTAGTGCAAGACGTCAGGGTCACTTCAATGCGACTAATGAGACGAAATAATATGTCTTTGGCAGGGGTCACTTCATGTGGACTTCGGAGACCATATTTAAAACTTTAATCTGAAGAGTTTTAAAAAATAATGTGTTTTCTAAATTTCTTCAAAAAAAACCATAATATTGTTGATATTTTCTTACACATCAATAATAATAATTTTTAAATATTATACTTTCAACCATAATAATTTTCATGAAAGGATATAATGAACATATAATAGAATTATACGAAGAATATAATTATCATAAAAATTTATATTTAGAAGCAAGAAATAATAAACTTTGGTATATAATGAGATACCATAAATTTTGGATAGAATATTATCAAAAATTGATACAAAAAACTATTTCAATACTAAAACAATTTGAAAAATAAATGGATCAATTTGAAAAACAATTGAAACGACAAGAAATACGATTAATACGTGAACTAATTAAACAAAAAAATTGATATATTAAATAAAACGACTAATCCAGCAGAGTATGAAATGCAAGGAAAAATTCTTCAAAGCATGAAACGGGGTGAAGAAAATCTTATGAAAAATAGAACATACATTTCCATTACTATTTCTAGACTAGAAGAATATGATAAATTCTTACAACAATCAGATATAGGAATAATAGAACTCATAGATGAAAATAACAAAATAGTAAAATGGTGTCAAGAACAAATTACTAAATTAAATATATTTTCATAAGCATGAATTTTACTCAAGAATTACAAAAATTTGTAGAAACATTAAACGAACAAGTACAGTCTTTAAATAATACTGTAAAAACATTATCAGAACAACTAACACATACTAACGAGAAGATGTCTCAACTTGAAAATACTATTACAAACATCCATAATAATCAAGAAATAGAAACATATTATAAAATTGATCCAAACATTTTCTCTTGTCATCAGGAGGAGGGAGAATATCCACATTTATTTCATACCACTTCAAATCCTCAATTAAACACTATAATAGATATGTTACAACAAATTCTTCTAGATAAAAAAACAAGATGTTATAAATGAAATAAATAATACACAAGAAATTCTAAATAAACTTTTAAGAGAATTCAGTGCAAAAGAAAAAGAAAACCAAATTGGTACTTTTGAAGAAAAACAAATAATACTTCCTATGTCAAATTGTCATGAATTACTTAAACAACTCAAAGAAGTAATTATACGAAAAGAATACTCTAGACATATAACTATTGCTGATCTTTAAATGTATTTTGGAAACAAAAATCCTAAACCTTTTCAAATAGAACCTCCACGTTTATAATGGAATCTTTTGATTTAGAAGAAAAAATTACAGAATTAAACGATTTATTAGAATCATTAAAAATAGTTGATGAAGAAAATAAACAAACTCATATATTAGAAGCTATAAAACCAGAAGTAGAAAATGAAGAAGTAATATATGGATATGAGTAATCAAAATACGATGTGTTAGGAATGGAACACGGTTTAAAACAAGAAAAAGATAAGAAAGATATTCCAGAAGCAAGTAATACAAATAAAGAAGAAGAAGTTGAATTTGAAACTTATCAAGAAGATAAATATACTAATCCTCTAAAAAATTCAAGTATACAATATAATTTTAAAAAGGGATATATTCCAAATAAAAAAGGAAGATGGTCTAAAATACCTGAACAATATATACCTACAAAAGGAATATTAGGAGTCGATGGAATATTAGATTTAGACTGTACAACAAATAAATCAACACTTATTACCGAATGGGCACATAAATTAGGACTAATTATAGAAACTGAAGATAGACTAAGACAAGGAGATTTTAAAACAATATTCAACTTTATTCTATATAAAACAATAGGGAATGTAACACACTTTTTATCTTTATTATCAGAAGAACAAAAAACACCGTTAAGAGGACAAGACTCTGTAGATACCTTTTGGAACATAGTTGATAAAATATATTCAGAATTTATTGGAGTGCCTATACATAGTATGGGGAAGCTCAGGGTTTCTTGTATCAAGAAGAGAACAAGATAGAGCAACATACCATTTAGCCAATATACAAATATTAGACATGTGTGCTATAGATAATTTTAAATGTGAATACAATATGTATTACTATGATTTATCTAGAGAAAATAGAGAAAAATATCTATCCTTATACTTCAATAAATTGTCCTATCCAGTAGGACAACTAGTATATGCCGATTTTAAGAAACAAGTAAATGAAGGATTTGTTTCAGAAACATTAGGAGGAGAACAAACTGTAGTAGAACAATTCATAGGAGACAAGTGTTATGAAAGAGAATTATACAATATAGTCAAAAACACAGTTACGATATGTTGTGAAGGAAATCCTTTAGTACCTCAACAATATGGAGAAAGTCCATGGATTCCCCGATTAAATAAAAAAAGAAAATATAGGAGAAAAGATAAAAGATACAGATGGAGAAAAAAATCTAAAAGATGGATAGACAATAATAAACATAAATTTCAAAAAAGAAGAAGACGTTTCTTTAAAAAGAAAGAATACAAACCGAAACAAAAATACTGTCCAGAAAGAAAGAAGAAATGCCAATGTTGGCTTTGTCACGAAGAAGGACATTACGCAAGAGAATGCCCTAAACAACGAAAACAATCTGAGAAAAAACTATATATAATTCAAGTAGCTTAAACATACAATTTAGAACTAATAGAAGAAGACTATTCTAATTTGGAAAATATATATGAAATCGAAACAGTTACAGAATCAGAAAATGAATATAGTTCTGATGATTTTTAAATGAAAAACTCTAACGCTACATTCATAGAAGTAAGAATTAAAAAAAAAACAATAAAAGCATTTATAGATACAGGAGCAAGTTTATGCTTTGCTTCACCTGCTCTTAAGATATTCAAATGGAAAAAACTTAAACAACCATTAAAAATAATGATAGCAGATGCGAGTCATTATTATATATGATATGTTACATACTTAGAAAAAGCTTGGATACAGGGATATTATTTTACTATACCATCCCTATACAGACATGAAACAGGATTACCATTTATCCTATGAAATAACTTTTTAAAACTATACAGACCTTTTTGTCAAGATTTAAAATACATTACTTTAAAATCACCTGTTATTGAAAAACTATCTCAAAAGAGTGAAACAGTTGAAATACCAATAGCAAAAATTGAAGACAGAAGTAATCTTATAGATAAAATAGATTATTTAATTAATCATGAATTAATACTTTTCATAAAAACAAATCTTGAAAAAGAAATAGAAGAAATTTTAGAATCTATCACTAGCGAAGATTCTTTAGATAAAGATAAGAATAATAATCATATGATAGTTGAAATTAAACTTAAAAATCCTTTAGACGAAGTAAATGTAAAAAATAATATACCTTATTCTAAACGAGATATTGATAAATTTAAAGATGAATGTAAACAACTTTTGGAAAAAGGATTAATTTCTGAAAGCAAAAGTCCACATGCAGCACCTGCATTTTATGTAGAAAATAAAAATGAAATAAAACGAGGAAAACGAAGAATGGTCATAAATTATAAAGAATTAAATGAAAAAACTGTAGGAGATGCAAATAAATTACCTAGAATTGATTAGATCAAAGATAGGTTAAAAGGAAAAATATGGTTCAGTATATTAGACGCTAAATCAGGATACTGGCAGTTAAGATTGCATGAAAATACAAAACCTCTAACAGCTTTTACATGTCCTCCACATAAATACTACCAATGGAATGTTTTACCATTTGGTTTGAAACAAGCACCTGGAATATACCAAAGATTTATGGATAAAAACCTTGAAGGATTGGAAGATATTTGTCTTGCTTACATTGATGATATTATCATCTTTAGTAATCAAGATAAAGAAGATCATTTGAAAAAACTAAGAATAGTTTTGAAACGATGTAGAGACAAAGGACTGACTCTTTCTAAAAAGAAAGCAGTCTTATGTAAACAAAAAATTGATTTTCTTGGAAATACTTTTGATTCACAAGGAAACACACTTCTTCAAGATAATATTTTGAAAAAATTAAATGATTTTCCAGATCAAATTACCGATCGAAAACAACTACAAACATTTCTTGGATGTTTAAACTACATTTCTGATTAAGGATTCATAAAGAACCTTGCTAAAGAAAGAACACAATTACAAAAGAAACTTTCTGAAAAAATACAATGGAAATGGCAAGTTGCTGATTTGATACAAGTGCAGAAAATAAAATAATATTGTGAAACATTGCCTGTTTTATATAATCCGAAGGAAAATGATTTTTTTATCATTGAGACAGATGCTTCAAATGATACATGGTCTGGTTGCATGCTTGCAATACCAGCCGAAAAAATGAATACAAACGACCTTGAAGGTCATATGAATACAAGAACCAAAAAGGTTTGCGAGATTACACAACTCTGTAAATATATATCTGGAACATTTACAGAACCCAGATAAATTATACAGTTCATGAAAAAGAAACACTTGCATGTCTAAAGATACTTCGAAAGTGGAAACTCGAGTTTCTACCTCGAGAATTCGAACTTTGAACAGACTCAAAATACTTAACAAACTTCTACAGGTATACACTTCGAGACAACTATAATCAAGGAAGATTGATACATTGGCAACTCGAAATTCGAAGATACCAGTTTCACATCGTATACATAAAATCAGAAGAGAACGCTCTTGCAGACACACTCACACGAGAATGGAGGCCGCGATAGCATTGATGAAACAAAACATTGAAATAATTGATCGTGAGATACAACAATTCACGAAGGCTAAATATTTGGAGATACAAAGATTCACAGAATCCAAGATGACACAACGTCAAGAATTTCTTGCCGCATTACACGCTGTTCAAAAAGCAGCCGGGCTTCCACCATCAGAGTTACCAGCAAGCGTGGTAGATCCATCATCATCAAAAACATTCACAAAATAAAAAACATTTCCACAAACAATAGCAGAAGGGAATACTTCATCACCAGCAGCAGCTACACAAAGCGATGAAGATGACAGAAAACAAATTAAACAATGGTATGTGATATTCAATGGTTCAAGCCGAGGTATATATAATCAATGGTCAAAAGCCAATGTTCATATAAAAGGAAATCCAGCAATATCATACAAAACATACAACAATCTTTCAGAAGCCAAACAAGCCTTTGAAGAAACAAAAACCTACAAAAACTCCCTTCAAACCACTTCAACACTCCAAGCCCAAAACAGTTTCAAAGAAAGAATGAGAGTCCTTGGAAATATACCCACGGTAAATCCAATGGACCGTGTTCAAACATCAGCCCAAAAAGAGGCCCAAATACAACCCTCAAAAGAAAAATTTAACAATCTTTTGAAATCCATTTTTGAATACAACCCAGAGACAGACAAAAACAACCTTTTTTGGTACCCAGTAAACAGAAACGACCCAAAAGTCGTTATATTTGAACAAGCAGACCCAGACTTGATATACCAATTCTTCATATATGGATTTCTTGACACCTTATACTTCAAAAACCCAAACTGTTTTTGAAAATTCAGCCCAAAACTAATGTCGACACTACAGGATTATGCTAGACGAGTCTCAAAAGGAAACATGGATAAAGAAATAGTCTTCAAATCTACACTTTCATACCCTATCTTCAACGAAGAAGGAGTATCAGTATACTCTCATGGAATTATCAAATTGATAGTTTCAAATGGAGAATACCCCTGCATCGATACAATGAAGACACTTGATGACATAAATGAGATATTTGCAAAACAACTAAATCAAATATTTTATGCATCACAAGAGATAAACAATGACAGTAATGTCAAAATATAAACTATAAATGCAATTATCATATGATATATGGATCTTCGAGATATACAATTCCACTGTTACGGCTAAAAACGTTGGAAAACTTTGAGAAAACTTTTATCAAGATTGAAGAACACAGCCTGAAGACACTTCCTAAGGAAATCAAGCTCATTTTCTGTAAGTACAGTGAAATAATTGATGAACACAGCTGTGCAATGTGCCAAGACAAACCTGAAAACAAAGCTGAAGAAACGGGGTCCCATAATTCAAACGAGTCAATAAAGGAAGACACTGTTACTGAAGAGTAATTTAAACTGACGCATGCAGTGACGTCAAACACTCAAGGAAATACGTAAGCAATGACGAACACACCTCAATAATGCAGACTTTATGTCTCTGTCTGCTTTTTAGGTGCAGTTGTTAATAGGGATGTAAACGAGACGAGCCAACTCGCGAGCTTAGCAAGCTGACTCGTCGAAAGCTCGTGCTTGGGTTCGATACCTGCGAGCCGAGCCGAGCTATGGCTCGGTTCATGGAACCTACGAGCCAAGCCCAAGCCATATGCTTCATGGCTCGTAGCTCGCGAGCTATCCAATTAATTTAAAAAATAAAGTATATATATTTATAAAAATATGTAGTATATATATGTGTGTAATATATATACTATGTATAAATTTATTTATATAATATTTTATATATATAATATTTTATACAAAAAACATTTTTTTTAATCCAAAATGTCGTATGCTGTAAGTCAAAAGAATTAAAACCCTATTCTTCTTGCCTAATTGCATCACTCTCACTCCCACTTCCCACTCCTATCCCCCTTTCTCTTCCAGTCAGCCGCGCCACCCATCCTCCATTGGAGCTTACACCACCACCCACCATCATCTTCCAAAGTTTCGTCGGCCGTCTCACCACTCCACTATCTTCAAACGCGCCGTCACAGACCCACCATCCTCCAACACCTCGCTACGACCCGCCGCCACCGCCCCTCATCGCTATGACTTGCCGCCACCGGCCCACAATCGTATGACAATATTCCTCCGCTTCCTCTCGCCGGAATTTTGCAGAGCCACCTTCTTGTCTCCTTCACTTTTACCATGAAGTTACAAATTCAAGTGAAGATCTATCCAAAAATGGGTTAGATCTAGAATTTTAAGTAGAGATCTAATTTATTTAGATACAGATTATACAATCCTTTTTTTTTTTTTTTAATATGTGTAAAAAATGGCTCAATTTTTTTTCGTTTCTTTTGTCTGCCGCCTGCGCGATATACATATAGGCATAGATCCAAAAAAATTTTCTTGTAAGGTATAGATCCAAATCTGGGATATACATAATAGACATAGTTCCAAAATTTTTTTCTTGTTTTGGTAGGGTATAGATCCAGAATTCCAGATCTGTGGCAAAACAAAGTTGAAAATTTGTTTTTGAGAGATTCTTTTAGGGGCTCGTGGCTCGGCTCGGCTCGCCCGAACTTTACTGCGAGCCGAACCCGAACCATTCCTTTTGAGGCTCACTGGCTCGCAAGCCGAATCCAAGCTAAAATTTTAGTGCCCGAGCCTGAGCTCGAACCATGAAAAAACACCAATGCTCGGCTCGGCTCGTTTGCATGCCTAGTTGTTAAACCATTATTATCTTTACTTTAAAATCTTTTTTACTTTTTGACTTTTTGTAAATAAAAACACGTCTGTAACAGTGAGTCGAGTGCCTATATATTGGCCTCAATGTAGTATGTAATATTCAGACTTTAATAGAAGGAAAAAGATCATGTGTTGATCAAAAAAACTCCCTGAGTTTTTAAGCCTTTGAGCTTTTCTTTTCTGTTGACCTCACGCCTAAATAGCAGAACAATACACAACCAAACAATTCTCAAACCAAAATCAAACATATACTTCGAAAGAAGATGAACAGGTAACATGGAGTGCATAAAGACAGTAGATAGGAATATACAAACAGGTAAACAATACAAACTTTGTTCTGAAATTGTTATTTATATTTTGTATACTGGAAATTATATACATGGAAACTAGTTTAATAGATTAGATTGAACATTTTGAAACAACTGAAGAATACGGATACTTTTCTCAAGATATTGTTATAGACAACAAAAAATTAAACAAAGTTAGAAGAAAAGAGTTAAACTTAATTGATGGACAAGATATGAAAACAGATTTAAAAACAAAACTGAGTAGAAAAAATATTATATTATATGGAAAATTTACATGTGAAACACCTATTGAAATTTCTACAACAAAAGGAACGCAGGCTATTTCGTTAATAAACAAAGCTGATATAATTCAGAAAATAAAAAAAGCAAAACATACACCTAGTGAAATAGGATATATACATATTTCTACAATACAGATACTAATTAAGCGTACATTTGCTTAAGGAATAAACTCACCCATAAAACTAGCTATATGTGATGATAGAATTATGAACATAAAAGATAAAATACTCAGGATAATTGAAGGAAACCTTGCTTATACTAAACTACTTTTTAATGTAGCTTTACACTACGCTATACCACTTGTAACAAAAAAACTAGATAAATCTTTAAACATTGCTTATAAATTCGAAAGACAAGATTTAATGGAAACAAACGACTATCCATTTTCAATAACATACACCATTGGATATGCTCTGACAAACAACCACCATAGTATATAATTTAAAAACACAGATAAGATATATATGGAAGATATTTTTCGAGAAGTTTCTCGTATAAAATATATACCAAAGACACCTATTATACAACATGTTAATACTAATGTTTTTCAAAATAAAACACCTAAACTTTTAAAAAGTAAAAGCACATGTTATACATATCTACCACCAAATCAAAGAACTAATGAAACTAGTACACGTGGCTCTATTAAAAACTTTAAAGAAGAGTGATCTTCTAAAGAAATAACTGAAAACGAATTCACACAATTAGCCGATCAAATGGCTAAATTAACCACAACTATAAAGGAAACACTCTGAACCTTTCTAGTATCAGAGCCCGTATACGATTCTCCAAATATGAGTCAACAATTAAAATACTGGTTATCCAGATCTTTAATACAGGTAGAGGAAGATATGATTATAAGTAAACAATTAATTGAAATACATGAAAATAATGAATACTTTGAAAAAGCATGGAAAGAATACTGTAACTATTTAAAATTAAAACATATTAAAGGAATACTTTTATTTCTAATATACACTTAAAATAATGGAAAGATTCGATTATAGAAAGAGAATAACACGAGATATACAAGAATTAGACGAACGAATCATTATAAAAGAATATCTTGTTAAGATGGCATACCATGATTTAAAACATAATAAAGATTTATCACAAAGAACTCAAGAGATAATGATAAATACTGCAAACGAGGATTTTAAAAATACAAAAAGAAAAAGAGATACAACATATCAAATGACATACGCTTAATTATGAATAATAAACCAACAACATCAACAGATAGTTTAACAAAAGAAAAACAACGAACGAAAGAAATTATAAAGACTAAAAATATTAAACAAATGGGAAAAATTTAGAAATATCTTTACAAAAAGAAGAAATATATAAGAAAAATTATGAACGAACAATAAATAAAAATATATTAAATAGAGATACAATCATACAAGGTATAAAAGATCAAGGAAAAATAATAAAACATATAAATAATAAATTTATAGAAAAGATACATGAAAGAGAAATTAATGGATCAAATTGAAAGCTTTCATAAAATATTGGACTTAATTATAAATATACAAAAAAGTAAAAATAGAAACAATGGTGAAGACGCCCTTGCAAAAGACGTCTTACACCAATTTTACAAAGACTATACAATATACACTATAATTACAAAACGAAAGTCAAACAACACTATTTTTATAATATCACCTTAACTCTTTTAAAAACTTGATTACTTTAAGAATTAGTTTATTTGGGCCTAAAAGGTAAGATTAGATTTGGTATCCATCTATTAATCGCGTTTACTTGAATTGGTTTCCGGCCTGTTGGTAGCCCGCAGGCCCAGCGTATTGGACATGCAATAATGGAGTAATTACCAACTCCAAATTGGTGTTACAGACTAGCCCAGTCCGGATGGGATGGATAAAAAGACCAAAAAAATCCTTATTGTTTTCCCCAATTTTCTTGTTCTTGAAAGTAGGGATGGAACTCCATTATTTCACAATTGCCATGGATGCTGCAAGGGAAAATTTTTGGGCGTTTTTCGGTACACCACATAAAATTACTTCTCTCATTTTTTCTACAAATTTGTCTCTCACGAACACAGTTATCGTATCACCCTTTTCGTCAAACATAAAAAATAATTAAAATTGCCCAAAGAAAAAAAATATACCAACAAGAACGAATGCCATCATCATCAACTACAAATTCAGGGGAAGAAACATTCCTAAATTAGGCAGATACCCAGCTTCAAATGGATTCTTATTAGCTCCACACTTTCCGCCGAAAATCCCCACCAAAACGAAGCAATAATTGGGCTAATTGTTTCCTCCACTCCTTGTATTAAATAAGGGGTATTATGGGTATTTACAATGAAACTGGATGGACATAATACATTGAAGTAAACAGACCACCTTTTTTTATAAAGTTAAACGACCCACTTTTATGGCCAAGTAAACACTGGGCAAGGTAAATAGATCACAATCCATATGCCAGCAACCATACCCCAATGGATTCAAATAAGCCCAAGTGAACTAATTGTAAGGTTTTGCAAACCAATGGGTTAGAAATTTGAAAATAAAAAAATGGATCAAATTGCCAAATCTTACAAAATGGACTTGTTTACATAGGCTTTATTTGAACTGTGTATTATATTAATTTTACCCCACTTGTCTACCCCATTGAACTTGTTGTGGCTGGATTATGTTGGAAAAGACTCCCATGCCCAAAGAGTGTTGGATACATTCAACAAATAGAGTGGCATATGTCATACGTGAATAAAATCGAACATTTAGATAAAGGGGCATATGCAGTAAGATTTTTCCACCAAACAACCACATTTCTGCTCCATTGGCTATCCTCAAGCTCAGTTGCCTTAATAGCTTACATCAAAATTAACAAAAACTTTTCTATAGGAGAACAAATCTCAAATGGAATCATTGGTTTGTTGTCTCAAGAAAGAAGGGAATTGGGACGTCTTGTACTGCTCGTAGCCGTCAATTCTTTTAGTTGCAAAACTAGCAGAACTCATAAATGCATCAATGACAAAGCAAACAAAAGGAAGGGAATTCTCCCACAACCAAGTGTACCATTTGACTTATTTAGGAGCGTCGTACCCCCGGCTAAGCAAGGTTCAGCTTCTGAAATCATAGCCTCAAAGTGAGTTAAGAGAAACAAACCTTTCCCCTCCAAACAGCCACAATCTCTGCTCCATTGGCCATCTTTAATCACAGTTTCTTTCACAGCTTGAATCATCGCCATTAAAGTGTTTAAAAAAGAAGCCCGACAACTCTCATTTGCACTCATCAAGATGCGGCACCTCGGGGGAGAAAAAAACTCAAAAGAGAGCGACAAAAGGATTAAATTGCAACCGTCAATTCCATTAACTCGTGCAAGGGTCCCTTTTTACCAGCTAAGGGGTTATGAGTAATTGAACGCCTTGTGATATTTAAAAAAGTTTACACAACCACTTGTAAAATTTTAGTCTTTTTTAATATTTTTATGATTAAAACACCCTCTTGTGTATTAATTAAGTTTTAAATGAGTATTGATATTTTGGTATTGACCGCATATTTGTCTGGTTAAAAGATTTTTTTTTTTTTTTTCAGGAATTTTTTTTTTTTTTGTCATCGGAACTTTGTGTTTTTTTGCAATTTACCATGCCAACAAACTTTCGATGCAAACCACCTTCCGATCTTTGTAATTTTAACATACCGTCATCTAAACTTCTTTTTGTTGGTTTTGGCTAAAAAACATGACTCGTGACATATTTATAAAACATACACGTCAATTGTATTTTTACCGTGTTTTTATCTCTGTTAAAAAGTGCACCGTGGACGTTGATCTTCAGGACCCCATCGGCTGGTTTCCGCCATCTGCTCTGTAGAGTTCTGCAATCCCTTGGAACGTCCATCATAGAGCCTATACAAAGGTAGCAAATCTATCCCTCTCCTCAGAAATCACCCATTTGAAATGTATATTATTTGCAGACAATAGCACGATCAAAATTAAAAAGTATGTTAATTCCTGCGTTTTTGACCAATAAACCACGGCTCAATTACACAAGAAAACAATATACAAATCTATCCAACCAATTTCCTGATTTAATTAATCATCATAATAGTCATTTATTAGTTACCAGTAACAAGTATTATAACCCTGACAAACTAAAAATGAAAATATTTGATCTAAATCAACATATAAAATAAAAAATTAAAGAAGAAGAAAGTCATTGGCCAGAAATCCATCACAAGTAGAGGCCTTCAAGCTACGGTTCGGAGATGCAATCACTACATCTAGGCCTCGGTGAACAGAACATGACGTTTGACACGAGGATCATACTTTCGGAACTCGAGTTTTATGTTACTGTTGTAGTCCTGTGGAGCCTCTTAGTCATTCTTGAAAATGTAGAAGAAACCGGTCCCGGCTGCATAAACAAACCTTACCAACATAGCACCTGCCTTCTTCATCTCGCCCATTATTCAGATAAGTCGACTGAAAGGAAAAGCAGGGGCATATCAAAATAACTTCATCATTCAATTCAAAGAGCGGGAGAAAACAGAGATACAGATAAAAAGAAAAGCTTTCTCAATGTATTATATATATTGCCAAGAAACGGACAAACTCCCATCATTTCCCATGCAGGGAAATAGGTCAACTAGGAGCATGACATAGAACTCATAACTTTATAAAACAATGGCGTATGATTGACAACTTTGCATTATACCACATCTTCTGGTATCAGAGGTTCACAGCAAAAATCATCAATTGAGTAGGTGCACATCAATTTGAATGCATTTGCTAACCAATTGGAAACTCAAACTGATTGAAAAACAGGTAATTTTATTTACCATGTATCTCCGAAAAAGATCTCTCTGAGGAATACCATCAAACACCTAGCAGACCATCATGTATAATTACAAATTAACGTATGATGAGGTAATGTTGCATATAAACAGTGTGTGCATGTGTGTCCGTGAGCAATGGAGATAATCACCTATATGGCTGTACCCAGTGGCTGCCTAGTTTGAGTTTTTCACTTTTGGGAACCACAAGTTTGCTCAATCTAGCGACCTGTATGATGATATTAATATCAGAAGAAAATCATACGTGTTCATTGTAAATCGTTATTAATTGTATTTTTCTCTTCTTTCAAATAATAACAGTCAACATAAATAAATTTCTTACCATGTTTTAATTTGAAAGTTGTGGGTTGCCAACCTCTCCAGACTTTTATCATTCTTACTATACAACCAAATTCTGAATCGGAGAC
The DNA here is from genome assembly GCA_037501455.1 of Lantana camara. Classification (NCBI taxonomy): domain Eukaryota; kingdom Viridiplantae; phylum Streptophyta; class Magnoliopsida; order Lamiales; family Verbenaceae; genus Lantana; species Lantana camara. The sequence continues at coordinate 124,641,514 of CM074857.1, forward strand.
TTTCATTCGCAAGTTCCTCTTGTTCGTCTAATATTCTTTTAGCAGAGATGACAACTGAATTAGAACAATATATATACACGTAAATTATTGCATTGGTTTCCGGCTTCACGGAATGATCAAACGAAGGAATTAAATAGCTACAAAAAGAATTCACATACCTTACTAATGGGATAAGCAATGGGGAAGAACACCCAAAGAAGAAGGCGAACAAAGGGTGCCGGGCGCCAGAGTTGCTCCAACAGTTAATCCATACCGAGTACAGATTCCTTGAGGCAATATCTTCAATATAGGAAATTATAGGATTAAATTAAAGAAATTATGGGATTATATTATGCTATTAGAGTAATGAAGATCCAAGTTTAGTTGCAGTAAGTCAGTAACCACCTCACCAAACATGAGGATGAGCGTGACCGATACCAGAATTGCTGCCCATGGAGGAACAAGCTTGTCCAGGAATATGGGAAGTGACTGCCAGAAACAGAAAAATGGAAAACAAAAACACAATTAAAAAAGGGTGTTCTTTTCTTGTTCTCTTTCTTTTGTTTTTGGTAATCTATGAATCTATGAATGCTGTCAAACAACTGAAATTCCCACAAACCTCCATTGCCAAGGAGTTGCCAATCAAGAGTGTGCAAAGCAAAAGATGTTGATTTTTAACCACCGGAAGTGTTTTAGCTGCCAAAGAGAAAAGCAATACAGTTGATATGTGCACACTCTTATCGCAGACAATCAGAAAATGTAAGGATATGCGACAATAATGTTAATTTAGTTAAAGTTATCATATCAAAACGTCCAAATTAAAACTGTTAAACGACTTTATAACACAATAACCACTTGTTACTAGAACAGATCCCGAAATACTAAAAGAACACTTGAAATTTTGTAAACAACCAACCTTGGATCCCATACTAAAGGTGAAAGTTTATCTTAATAGAGCCAACCAATGCAGAATTATGCAGCTTAACTTCAATCCACAATACTTCTTAAGCATGCAATAATTACAAAGAACAAGCTCAAAGGGCGAGGCATACAACAAAACTATCCAATATATCTCCGGTAGTTTACATTTCACCACTGACTGCAACTCAAATCAATCAAACAGCATGCCAACTCAAGAAAACCACAAACAGAAGAATCACACACGAAAAATCCAAGTGATTGATGCAACAGACCATGCCACAAAAAAACTTAAAAACGATCAAAAGTTCATCAATCAACCACAAAAACCATAAACTAATCCAAAACCCCAGAAACCCAAATGATCAAACTCACAAATTCAACTCCCACACCCACAAGAACCCAATTAAAATACCGGAAACATGCAGTAGACGCACTAGCAAGAAATTAAACAGAGGGTATACAGTACAGGCATGTAAGGGATCTCCTCCAAATTGATTTCAGCGTCGGTATGTCTCCAATGCACGAAGGGATCTCCTCCAAATTACTTAACCATTTCAGATGAAGGCACTCTAGGCGTGGAAAATGGGTGCTCTCTGTGCTCCAATTTTTTAGATCAAGACAGCCTTCAATTTTCAGGTATTTTAGGCAGCAAAACTACCCTTCTACGGTTTCCCATTCTGACCCTTTGAGGAACGGGGCATCAGGAAGAGCATTTGGAGATGAGGTAATGAACCTATTTTCGTACTAATGTCTTCCCAACTAAGCTTAGCGCCACTTAGAACCAACTTCTTGAGCGAATGTGGGAAGCTGAGGTTTTGGAACAACTCAGTCCGACTTGTTAGTGGGTAGAATTGCTCAAACATGATAGATAAGTCCTCCAGTTTGCACAAACGAGCAATACTGTTGAGATCTAATGGCTTCTTGTATCGACGGTCGAAGAGCAGTCCTAATTTGTTGACATTGGGGATTCTCTTAATCACCTCCTCACCAAGCTTCAAATTATATACTGCTGTAAGCGTATGTAGCTCATGCAGAACAAAGTCATCTCGCCCTTCCGCGTGGCCGCTTGAAGGATCCGGGAGTCCGAGATTGATGCTCTCGATATGCCTAATCAGAGGCAGCTTCCAAATTTCCAAGAATATGCAATACATTATACATACATGCATGAAGCATGTCAAACATTAACTGGATTTAAATTTCAGATGCGATAAAAGCTAATATGATATCAAGTCAAAGGAACAAATGCATTTCAGGGCACGTTCGGAGTTGCAATCACTTCATCTTGGCCTCGGTGAGCAAAACATGATGATTGACACAAGGATCATACTTACGAAACTCGAGCTTTATTTTATTGCTGTGGAGCCCCTTAGTCTTCTTGACAGCGCAGAAGAAACCTGTCTCGGCTGCAGAAACAAGCCTTACCAACATATCACCTCCCTTCTTCTTCGTACCCATTATCTCAGTTCAAAACAGTCTGAAAGGACATATCAAAATAACTTTATCATTCAATTCAAAGAGTTAGAGAAAACAGGGATACAGATGAAGAGAGAAGCTTTCTCTATGCATTATGTGTATTGCCAAGAAACTGAAGAACTCCAATCATTTCAAATGCAGGGAAATAGCTCAACGAGGAGCATGAGTGACATAGAACTCATAATTTTATAAACAATGGTAGATGATTGACGACTTTGCATTGTACCACAACTTGTGATATCACAGGCTCACAGCAAAAAATATCAGATGAATACATCCACGTCAATTGGAATGTATTCGCTAACCAATTGGCAACTCAAACTAATTAAAAGATCTCAGTTGAGGAATATCATCAAACAACTATCGGACCGGCATATACAAATGCAAATTAAAGTACACTCACTCTCATGTAATTTTGCATATAAACAGTTTGTGCGTGTGTGTCAGTGAGCGAGGGAGAAAACCACCCGCACCTAGTGTCCAGTCGCAATGACAGTACGAGTTTTTCAATTTCTCAGAACCACAAATTACAGAACCCGACGGGAATAATATAAGGCAGAAAAAGAAAAAAGAATCTAGAAATTTATAAAAAAAGTTATAATAGAAAAAACCTGCACCTTCCACATCTGAGTGCCAGTGCCTGTATGATGGTGTCAATATCAGAAGAAAATCATACAAGATGTGTGTAAATTATAAATCGTTATTAATTGCATTTTTCTCTTCTTTCAAATAATAATAAGGGACAAATGCTCTTTTTCGGTTTTGGTCCCGAACTTTTCACTTTTCTCACATTGCATCTTTTATGTTTCAAAAAATCTCAATTTCAGTCATTTAGCTAACGGTCGTTAATTTTTTAATGGAAAAAGGCGCGTGTCACTCACGCGCCCTGAATAAATGTAAGTGGCACGCGCCTTTTCCCGTCAATTTTTTAATGTCTGTTGGCTAAAGTACTGAAATTGTGATTTTTTTAAACATGAAAAGTTAAAAGATGAGGACCAAAATCGAACAAGGGCATCTGTAGAGATGGAAAAATGATATTTTCTCTAATAAGAATATTCAACATAAATTCTGTTACTCACGTACGTTTCAATTTGAAAGTTGTGGGTTGCCAAAATCTCCAGCTGCCTTATATCATTATATCTAGTCAACAGGATTCTGACTCGGAGGCTTTGATTCCCAAGTTCCTTTTGTTCCATTAATACATCTTTAGCAAACCAGACAGCTGAATCGGAGCAACGTTGCACTATGATCGATTTCAGCGTTGGTATGTGTCCAAAGCCCCTAGGGGTGTCTTCCAAATAACGTAAAGAAACCAGATGAAGAGACTCTAGGCATGGAAAGTGGGTGCTCTCTGCGGTCCAATATTCTAGATTACTACATTCTTCAATTCGCAGGTATCTTAGGCTGCAAAATTGCCCTTCTACGGTTTTCCATTCCCACCCTATGAAGGAATGGCGATGCAGGATGAGCATTTGGAGATGAGGTAATGAACCTATCGTCATACTCATGTCTTCCCAATGAAGCTTAGTATTATTTAGAGTCAACTTCTTGAGCGAATGCGGGAAGGTGAGGTTTGGCATCAACTCAGTCAGACTTTGTTGGTGGAATAGATCAATAGAAAAGTCCTCCAGTTTGTACAGACGATCAAGATTGTTGAGATCTAATGGCATCTCGCAATGATGGTCGAAAATCAGTCCCAACGTGGTGACATTAGGGATTCTCTTAATCACCTCCTCACCAACCTTCAAGTTTGTTATTCCTACAAGAGTATGTAGCTCATGCAAAACAAAATCATCTCGCTCGTCCGTGAGGCCGCTCGGAGGATTCGGGAGTATGAGACCGTGGAACTTGATTTGCCGAATCAGAGGCAACTTCCAGATTTCGAGAGGTGCAACAACATCATGAAGTCCAGAAACATATAATGTTTGTAAATTCCAGAGCTGGGAAATGGAGGAAGGAAACACGAAATTTTGAATACGGACAGAAGGAAACATGGGTTGTATACTAAAGACAGAAAGATACCGCATGTTAACTAGCCTGGAAATATCTCCCAATCTATAACGTCCTCCATCTTGACCAATCCTTGTAAATACCCTCAGCAATCTAAATTCAGATAGTGGTAAGGGTGAGCCACAATAGCCTATCAAAGAACGAGTAGTCGGTCCACCTTTCAGACTATCCACACATCCATTTTTGGATTTGTATTTATGGATTGCAATGAGTCGTTGGGTGTTTAAGCCTTCGTTGTGTTCGTTAGTTACACATATGAATTTCTCCTTTCGAGCTTCTCTTATGCACAAGTCTCTCAAGAGATCGTGGATATTACAAACTTTTTCATAGTCGAAAAGCTCATCCTCATGAACCATAATGAGATTCCTACCAACAAGATCCATCAAGTATTCCTCGGCACTCTCTTCCAAACTTTTTCCACTAATTGGCTTTAAGAAACTTTCGGCAACCCACAATCCTATGAGTTCAGATAATGGGATTTCATAATCTTCAGGAAAGACCGCCATATAGAGAAAACATGCCTTTAAATGAGCTGGCAACTGATTGTAACTTGCATGTAGTATCTTGAAGCATCGTTCATTTTCTTCTAAATTCACAATTGAATTTAGATTCTCAGCAATATATTCCCAATGCTCATGTGTTTGTTTTGACTTCTCTAGGAGTCCTCCAATCACAACAATCGATAAAGGGAGTCCTTTGCAATTTGTCAAAATCTGCTTTCCGACGTGCTGCAATTCGGATGGGCAACCGTCTTCTTCTCCAAACACAGTCTTGCAAAATAAACTCCAACTTTTATCCTCGTCTAGGAAATCCATCTCAAGGCCATGACAGTTGGTGGTTAAATAGGAAGCCACATTTGTTAGTCTAGTTGTTACGATTATTTTGCTTCCATTGCATTCGTTTGGAAAGAAGAGTTTTACTCCATCCCATGCCTCATGACTCCACATATCATCCATCACAATCAAATACCTTCTACCGCATAGTTTTTTATATACCCTTTCCCCTACTTCTGCCTCACTCTTACTTTCCCCACTCCCTTTTTTTTCACCTAGAACTCCTAAAAGAATGTCTCGTACATTATATTCTTGAGAAATTGTAACCCAAGCACAGATATCAAAGTAATACTCTGTAAGAGGATTGATATAAACATTTCTAGCAAGGGTCGTCTTACCTACGCCGCCCATCCCAGAAATCGGGATGATTTGACGACGAGAATCCGGTTGTCCGGTGAGCTTATGCAGCATTTCTTCCAAGACATCATCAAAACCCACCATGATGTTGTGCTCTGTTGAAGTAGATTTCGAAGCAACAACATCCGTTGTAATAAATCTTTGTGGATCTTGAGCTCCCAGCATGTCTTTAACCTCCAACACCTCTTTCTCAACAAAACCCATATCTTGTATCACCTCATGCAGATCGATGGAACCGCTATTTTCCTCATCAACTTCCACGAAAAGATTCTGCAAGGAAGTGATTATGTCATCTTCGTTCAAGACATCATCAAAACCCACAATGGTGTTCTGCTCTGTTGAAGTAGATTTCGAAGCAACAACAGAAGATCTTTGTGGATCTTGAGTTCCCAGAGTGTATGTAAACTCCTCACCCATTATAGATCGTAACAACTTATCTATTGCGACTGTGCCGTTATATGCCTCGTCAACTTCCTGATGGGAAAGGTCCGGCAAGTCATAACTTGTGGATTGAGCATGAATCCGGTTGACAATATGGGTTTCGATTACATCCTCAGCTGCATGAGCTACATCTGCGATGTGATTCCTCATGTGTTCCATTTCTGGTCTTGAATAATGGGAATTATAAACTTCAAGAAAGTTTAGCAAGAAAGCAATCTTTTGAGTGAGGGTTTGGACCTGATTGGTGTGGAGAGTAATTGGAGGTTGAGGATGGCGTTGGAGCTGCTCTAAAAGATTCATAAGAGAAACTAGAGCTGCATAAGCTGCCATTTCACTGATTTCTTACAAGTTTCAGAGAAGTGAAGGATTAAGTGAAACAACTATGATTTCTCAGGTATTGCTATGAAAATTTTCAAGAAAACCAAAGTTTTTCTAATTTTCTTTTGGGTTCGTGGTCGATTGAACAACTTTACCGTAGAGTCTCTCTATTTGCATTCCCTGAAAGAGCTAAACTTAGACATTTGACATGTAAAATTTTGACTATTATTCAGAATTTTACTTAATGTGGGCTTGATAGAGACAATATTTGATAAGGAGGTATAAACACAAAATCTCATAGAAAGCTGTGTGTTTTCTAAATTTTACACAGAAAACCTTATAACCTACAGTGGCCTTATATGCTCTGATTATGCAAGTTTTCTTTAGAAAAATATTGTTTTTGTATTTATATGCATGGTCTTTAAATTTGTACTCAATATTTATAAAATTTCTCAAATAGGTCCGAAAACAATTTATTTTAATATATAATTTTTTATCCATTAATTTCTCTTTAATATATTTCTTTTACCAATTTTTGATTTATGTCTTTAAATTTATCTTTTGCTTCCCAATAAAAAATTTTATCGTTTCAACAAAAAAACTATTAAAAATTTTTGTGGTATTTATATTATTCATTTATTTTTTTATATATATCTTCCAAAAATTTATTTTTTAATATTTAAATTTTGCCTTATATACTCTGATTATGCAAGTTTTCTTTAGAAAAATATTGTTTTTGTATTTATATGCATGGTCTTTAAATTTGTACTCAATATTTATAAAATTTCTCAAATAGGTCCGAAAACAATTTATTTTAATATGTAATTTTTTATCCATTAATTTCTCTTTAATATATTTCTTTTACCAATTTTTGATTTATGTCTTTAAATTTATCTTTTGCTTCCCAATAAAAAATTTTGTCGTTTCAACAAAAAAACTATTAAAAATTTTTGTGGTATTTATATTATTCATTTATTTTTTTATATATATCTTTCAATATTTTCTTTTATATTCTATTATGTTCTTTACAATTTTTTATTTATAAATATTTTTGGTTTTATTTTCGTAAAAAGAATAATGCGCGTGACTCAAACAACATGTGAGGGTTTTTTTTATGTTTAATTTTATAAAACAAACTGTTTAATATGCTAATTTTTGAAACTGATTCCTAAACAAATTAAATCTACATAAATTAGTGTCACAAGCTGGCCACCAATCTCAACGGATTTCGCGGATCCCGTGGGTTGAAATTTTAAATTAATGAGCTTTGTATAATCTTTGAACTGCATATGTGAATTGATCCTCAATTCACACGAGAAAGTCAGCTTTTAACATTATCCTCGAAATGCAATTTCCTCTTTCTTTCTTTCTTTCTCTTATTTCTTTCTCTTTTTTTTTTTTTTTTTTTTTCCAGGACCAAAAGCACTAATGACTCGTTAATTCGCCGTTTTTATGATAAAATTATACCTCGAATTGTGCTTGAATTAATACTACCTTGAAAATAATTGATGCTCTGTTAACTTTTTTCGTAGAATTGGGGCTCGAAGACGGAAGTGAAGTAATTTCGATCGTTTTGTGAAAGGAATTGACTAAGTGAGCCGTGGTGGTGCGCAAAACTCAGCTCTGATGAGGATGCAATTTCTAGAATCTCGATGGTGGCTTGGATTAACAAGAACTGTTCAAATTTGAGATGCTTAGGAATTCCAGGATCCATGTATGCGTGCAATACATTGAAAAATAATTGAGTTAATTTGATTAAATGGGCTTTTGAAGTGGGCCAAGCCTGTACTTTGGAATTAAGTGAAGTTGACTCAATTGGTGAACTTGGGGCTGCAAACATGTAATTATTTGAAGTGGGCTTGGCGAATTTATTTCTGAGATGGAATGTATTTGTTGATATTGGGCTGCCGCTTTCTAACTAGGGCTATCAATGGGGTTGGATTCGGACCGGATCAGGAGATTTCGGATCCGGATCCGACAAGACAATCCGATAACCGGATCTGAATCCGAATCCTATAGGATTCGGATTCATTTATTTTGAATCCATGAATAATCGGGTCGGAGCAGATCCGATAAAAGATCCGCCCCGATTAATAATAACATTTAATTTTTTTAATAACAAAGTTAATATAAAAGAATAAATGTAATTAGATAATATTTAATAAACAATTGTTATTTAATAGATTATTTGATGATTTTGTTAATATTTATTTAAGATAAGTTAATTTAAACTTATTAATAAAAGAAAATATATAGTTTTAGGGTAAACAATTCAAAATTTGTTATTGTTTAAAAGTGATAAATATGTGAAAATTTTAATTTTAATCATTTTACTTAGTATTATGTATTAGTAAATAATTTATTTAATTAAATATTATATATAAATTCGAATTCGGATTCTTAACGGATCGGAATCTTTAATTCCATATTCGATTCATTTATTTCGAATAACGAATATTTATACTCGAATATGATCCATTAACAGCCCCAAATTCTAAGGTTAATGATGGGTTGCGCATGCCTTCGGATTTTATTGTAGAGGCCCAGTTGTGTTGAGATCTTGGGGGGCAAGCGACAGGTCCAATGGCAACGAGAATTTGGAGTCCTAATTCAACTAGAAATCTGGAATATTTATTGAGGCGTGGGGCAGCAGCTTTAAATGAATTCCTGAGGATTTTTCGAAAGTAATATTTAATTTAAAATGGATCTGTAAAATATTATTGAGAATGGATGGATTAATATTTTGTTATAGAACGCCATACGAACGCCACATCATGTGGCGTTCTTGTATTTTTTTAATATTGCGTTCGTGTGGTATTCTTGTATTTTTTTAATATTTTTTTAACGGGGTCGCCGTATAATCGCCGAATAATACGGCGGCCCAATGCATTTTTTTTTTTTAATTAATATTTTAAATGGGTCATATGGACTGAAATTTACTTCGTCGGAGGTCCAAACAACATCAAAAAAATATGAAGTTTCATTCATTGGATCCGAATCATCAAAACGAGTCCATCGAAAAAGACGGAATTCGAATCCGAATCTCATAGCTCAAGTTATAGCTGAAAAACGAATCAAATAAGGTAAATGGGTCATGTGGACTGGAATTTGCTTCGTCGGTGGTCCAAACAACATCAAAAAAATACGAAATTTGGTTCATTGGATCTGAATCGTCAAAACAAATCCAACAAAAAAGACGGAATTCAAATCCGAATCCCGTAGCTCAAGTTATAGCAAAAAAACGAATCAAAATAGTGTAAATGGGTCATATGGACGGAAATTTACTTCGTCGGAGGTTCAAACAATATCGAAAAAATACAAAGTTTGATTCATTGGATCCGAATCATCAAAACGAGTCCATCGAGAAAGACGGAATTCGAATCCAAATCCCATAACTCAAGTTATAGCTGAAAAACGAATATGATATGATGACCTTTAATAATTTTTTTTTTTTTGTTTTTAAAAACATTGGGTCGTCATATGATATGGCGACCTTTAATAAAATATTTAAAAAAAATTCATTGGGTCGCCATATTATTTGGCGACCCCGTTAAAAAAATAATAAAAAAATAAAAGAACGTCAAACCATTTGGCGTTCTATAACAAAATATCCCGTCCATTTTCAATAACATTTTACGAATTCGGTTTAAATTAAATATTATTTATGAAAAATCCTCATGAATTCCTATTTTATTTTGATGAATTTTTACAATAGCTAAACTTTTAATTATCTAGCTAGGTTATCTCCGATTTTTATATTTATTGTGATTAGTCAATTTTGGCATAATGCACAATCTCTAGGTTGTTTAATTTGCATATGGCTATTCATGATGCTTGAAGTGTATACAAAGTTGATTGATAAATTGTGGTAAATTAATGACAGGGTTTTAGGGATAGAATTCCTCGTTCACTATGGGATTTGATAATCTAATTTAAATCTTGCGTGTGTCAAGACTTGGTTGATTAGAGTTTGTATGTTTATGGCTGCTGCGAATTAAATCCTGTCGAATGTCTCTAGGGGTTGTGAATTTGTTAGGGAAGATAACTGTCCAGTATCTCTAGGTTATCCGATAAATTAAGTAAAAACGAGATTGAGTCAAGTGTCTCGATCAACTATAGAAAATCTGTCTGAATAACTTGAATTTATCTTTGAGTCAATGATCAATATAACAATTCGAATCGAATATCCCTGACTAGGTAATTTTTCCTCTGATTGATTTATCCCACGTGATCTTGTTTGATAATTTTAGTTAGCTTTTTAATTCTTGCTACTTTTTTTTAATTGCATACTTTAGTTAGAATAATTCAAAAACCCCCCCTTTAAATTGTTACTTTTGGTGAACAACTTGGAATTGTTAGAAATAAATCAACCATAAATCAACCAGTCTCTGTGGATCGACCCTGTTTGCACTATATACTTTGTGTTTAGTCGTTGAATAGGAATTATATTTATTTTTGACGGATTCGACACTTGTCAAGTTTTGGTGTTGTTCTCTTTGGCGACCCCCATTAAAATATTAAAAAAAAAAAATGAATTTGATAATATAAAAAAAAAAAATTAAAAGTTCTGGGTCGCCATAGAGATGGCGACCCGGTTAAAAAAATTATAAAAAAATGATGGGATACCACAATCTGTGGCGTTTTATAATAAAATATTAACCAATCCAATTTGGATAACACTTTATGAATTCGATTTAATTTAAATAATATTTTTGAAAAATACTCGGAGCATGTGTGATTATCTAAGATTATCTCCCTTTTTGATTTGTCCGAGGACTGTTGGTCCAATTTTGTCCTCCACTATGCCTCATACACAACACCCCGTGGATAATCTTTAATAACAAACATGAAAAATAAGTCCCACTAGCTGGAACAAAATAATGAAACAAAGCGTTTCAAATTAAAATTGAAGTTGTTCTAACCCACATTAATTTCACTTAATGTCCCACAAACAGATTAGGTAAAATTGCATAACCAGAGGTATGAAACCCCCCCCCCCCCCCCCCCCCCTTAGAAGATTGGGACGTATAATTAGGGGTGTCAATGGTTCGGATTCAGGCTAGATCAGGAGCTTCCAGATCCTATTAAAAAAAAAAATGATAATTGAATCTGAATCATGATCTTACGATTCGAATTCGTTGATTTTAAATTCATGCATAATCGGAACGGATCAAATCCAATAAAAAAATCCAACCTGATTAGCAATAAAATTTAATTTTTTAAATAACAAATTTAATATTAAAAATAAATATAATTACATAATATTTAATTTATAATTATTATTTGGTGTTTTGTTTATATTTATTTAAAATAGGTTAAGCTAAACTTATTAATAAAGAAAAATATATACTTTTAGAGTAAACAATTTAAAATTTATTATTGTTTAAAGTGATATTTATGTAAAAATTTTAATTTTAATTATTTTACTTACTAGTAAATAATTTATTTAAATAAATATTATATATAAAATTGAATTCAGATTGTTAACGGATTGTATTCCTTAATTCCATATTCAGTCTACTTATTTCGGATAACGAGTTTTTATAATCGGATATGATCAAACGAATATACTAAAATTCAAATTAAATTCTGACCAAATTCGAATTAAAATCCGAACCCATTGACAGCCCTACTCGTAATTACGTAAACTAATTTGTAAACTTAACGGGCTTAGGTAGTTCAAAATAATAGTAACTTGGGCCTAAAATATTCCAAGTGATGGTGTACCTATGGTCCCATAGGCTTGGCCCAAGCCCAGTTCGGATTAAATCATGCTATAGTTCAGACTATACATTTTCAAGCTTTAGACAAAATAAATTTTATAATATAAAAGTTACCAATTTAATTACAGTTAAGACTTAGGAAAAGTCATTGCCTTAATTTTAATATATCGATATTAAAAAAACAGAAAACATTATCACTTGAAATCTACGCAATTAACTGCCATTTGAATCGAAAGCAACAATTTTCCAACTTATTTGGTACAACCTCCCAACAAATAGTGGAACCCTTGATGTTTAACAAACATTATTAAAAAATGCATGTTTGCGTATATTCCTATAAAAATTATTTAGTAAATAATTGACTTTATATCATCGGGAATTATGAAATATGTGATTAATTTGCATTCCAAAGCTTTATGTTGCGCAGACATCAATTACACGAGCTTTATGAAATATGTGATTAATTTTCTTCTGATATTAATATCATCATTCCAAAGCTTTATATCGCTGGATTGAGCAACATAAAATATCATCAATTAACTAGTTAATGACCTAGTTGAAGGCTTTAGATTAAGTTAGTACTTCATGTAGAATCTCACGATCAAACTACATAATACCACCAAAATCAATGGAATCCGATTACCCGAACCCAAAAATAATCTTGTACGTTCGAAACTCGAGCTTTATGTTACTGCTTTGGAGCCTCTTAATCTTCTTGACAACGTAGAAGAACAATCAACTGCAGAAACATGTCTTACCAGCATAGCACCAGCCTTCTTCTTCTCGCCCCTTATAGTAGTTCAGAACAGTCAACTGAAAGGAAAAGCAGGGTCATATCAGAAGAATTCATCATTCAATTCCAAGAGTGTAATATACCCCCAAAGTATGAAATGGCATACAAATGAAAAGATAAGCTTTTCTACACATTATATATAATGCCAAGAAACGGACAAACTCCCATTTCCAATGCAGGGAAATAGGTTAACAAAGAACATGACGTAGAACTCATAACTTTATAAAACAATGGCGTATGATTGACAACTTTGCATTATACCACATCTTCTGGTATGTATTTGCTAACCAATTGGAAACCCAAACTAATTAAAAAACGGGCAATTTTATTCACCATGTATCTCGGAGAAAGATCTCTCTGAGGAATACCATCAAACACCTAGCAGACCATCATGTATAACTACAAATTAAACTATGATGAGGTAATGTTGCATATAAACAGTGTGTGCATCTGTGTACGTGAGCAATGGAGATAATCACCTATATCAATATGGCTGTACCCAGTGGCAATGGAAGGACTAGTATGAGTTTTTCACTTTTGGGAACCACAAGTTTGCTCAATCCAGCGACCTGTATGATGATATTAATATCAGAAGAAAATCATACAAGATGTGTTTTCATTGTAAATCGTTATTAATTGTAATTTTCTCTTCTTTCAAATAATAACAGTCAACATAAATATGATATTCTTCATAGGGTGCATCCACATTATCCTTCGTCACCCAATTAACCACGTATCTCATAATCAACTTTGACCTCAATCTTGCGAAAACGTCTTTTCCAAACAAGTAAAGAATATATTGATTCAACTTTCAAGCTTTAGGCAAAACAAATTTCATAATATAAAAGTTACTAATCTTATTACAATTTAGAAACCAGAAATTGCACCAAAACAAAGAAAAAAAAAAAAAAAAGGAAACCAGAAATAAAATTCCTTAAGTCTGATATGGGCCACAACTATTATTTATATGGGCCTTTAGTTAGGTTGAATAACCTTAGAAGGACTAGGTCCAAAGGGACATTTAAGCTGGGTTGTTGAACCTAGGGATGCAAACGAGGCGAGCCGAGCCGAGCCTTGGGCTTTTTTCATGGCTCGAGCTCGGCTCGACCAAGGCTTGAGCCTGGCTCGGCTCGGCTTGAGACTCGAGGGGGATATTATTTTTAATTTAAAAATAGTTTTTTTAATAATTTAATATATTTTTATATATAATAATATATATTATTTAAATATATATACATATTTATAATAAATATATTATTTTTTTATTAATTTTATAAAAAAATAATATATATATTTATAATATTATATATATATAAATTAAAATATTATTTTTTTAATTAAATATATTGGCTCGCGAGCCACGAACCACACACAAAAGAGCTTGGATTCGGGCTTGGTTCGAGCTTGCTCATCAGACTCGCGAGCCGGCTCGTTTGCATCCCTAGTTGAACCCACTAATGGAGCAAAAGCCTGTATAAGGAAAAGCCTAATGAAGAATTGCTGCATAATCAACGAACAAGATAAAGACACCTGTACGCTCAGATTAAGATACTATTCACTATAAATATCAATTCAAATCCTGAGGCAAAGTAACTGACACACGCATTCTATTACTGCATTCCTTGGCTTATACTCATTCCATATATATAGGTACCTGACTTAATGCAGTAATGGAACTTTCGGTGATACCCCTAACGAAGTATTTGACTATTTGTTAGATTGTTAGGAGATCGAGTGTCGCTGCTAAAAGAGCTACGAGCGATACAAGAGGATAAGATCGAAGTCGTATCAAAGTCATTTATAAATGCCGGCGATTTTGGTGTTCAAACTGTGATTTCTTTATTAAATTCCTCAGATCCATTATTATGCAAATAAAATTTGTAATCTAGCTAAATGCGTCGAAAAGAACAGAATCAACTATGTATTTCAAAAAAAATATGGGATAATTACGAATATCCTCTTTGACATTAGCATTAATGTCATGCGCACAATTGATTATGTCTATTAATGAAGATCTTTAATCAAATGCGACGAATTTTCATAACAGTTCAAAATAATTTTAACAATCTCAATTATGATTGTTATATGTAAGCTCACAATCAAGTTTCAACTTAAAATTTTTGGAAGAGCTCGAACTTCAACTTTAGATTAGTTCTTAATCAATTCCAATTTAATAATTTTAGAAGATTGGGACGTAAACTAATTTGTAAACTTAACGGGCTAAGGTAGTTTAAAATAAATACTAATTTGGGCCCAAATAATATTAAGTCATAGTGCACTGTGCACCAATAAACATAGGCTTGGCCCAAGCCCAGTTCGGATTAAATCATGCCATAGTTCAGGCTTCAGCTATATAGTTTTAAGCTTCAGACAAAATAAATTTTATAATATGAAAGTAACTAATTTAATTACAGTCAGGACTTAGGAAAATTCATTGACTTAATTTAAATATTTCGATAATTAAAAAACAGAAAACATGATCACTTGAAATCTACGCAATTAACTGCCAATTTGTATGGTAAGCAACAATTTTCCAACTTATTTGGTGCAACTTCCCAACAAATAGTGGACCCCTTGATGTTTAACAAACATTATTAAAAATTAATGTTTGCGTATATTCCTATAAAATATTTAGTAAGTTTTGACTTTATATTATTGGGGATTATGAAATATGGGAATAAATTATTAAATTGTATCCCATAATTTTTAATTTGCACGAAACATCAATTACACGAGCTAAATATAGTTAATGACCTAATTGAGATTTGAGGCTTTAAATCAAGTTAGTACTTCATGTAGAAGCTCACCAGTCACCACCAAACTACATATAATAATACCACGAGATATGTAGATAGTTTAACGATATGCATTTATGCCAAAAAATGGGTAGATCTTGATTCGAATCTCACTGAAATAGTTAGAGAACCAACACTAGTCCTCTTTTGAGGGTGAGAAGAAAAAAACTACATAATACCATAAAATCAATAAAATCCAATTATCCGAACCAAAAAATAATTTAAAATTATACCGATATCAGTGGGAAGCTCTAATTAATGAACAACGCCGGAACTATCATTTTGTTGTATCAAACACTACCTGATACGTAAAAAATTTAAGAAAAACTCGTGTTTATATCATATCGATTCATATTTATATTTCTATGTCTATTGGAGGGAAAGTTACGATGGAAAGGTGGTACTAATTCAGGCCCTAAAACCACTTTCCTTGGGCTAACTTTCTCTCGATAATAAAGTGGATGTTCAACTAGCTTTGATCATGGAGATTTCATCATGTTATTATAACCTAGAAAAGTGAAGTTTTCAATAAAAAATAACCAAAGCGTTTCAATGCCTTTGGCCTTTCTGACTAGAAAAATGGTGTAAATTGTAAAAGCAACATAACACGTGAAAAATACCAGGCATCAACACAAACAGTCTTGCTATATTTTTATGAGTTTTTTTACCCTCTCAAGAAGCCCTCGTCCATCAATGGTGGCTAGCCATAAATCACTGTACATCAACAGATGTATTTTATATACTGAAAATCATAACAATAATTAGTGCGAAAAGCATCATGCCTTATGTCAACATGATTCTTAATTCTCAACATATTTATAAGAGACAATATTCTTAATAATAATAAAATACAAGCAAGAAGAACATCATCACCTGTCATTATTGCCCCAGTCAAAGTGAGTGTCACTAACCAGTAACTACACGACTCAAATATTGAGTACTCGCATTCGCGTTGTCGTCTACTTAGGTGTGAATGATCTTTCTCTAACATGATATGATGAGAAATATTCTAGTATCTATGATAATTTTACGTGAAGAATGCTCCTCAATGTCTGATCGAGACGCGATGGGTAAACAAACTCTAGTTGAATCCCATTTCACAATATTATGTTTATATCTATGTTCTCATGTAAACAAATTGGACACCATCTCAAATAATAGTAGAAAAAATATTAAGAAGCTGTATGTACTCATAGCTCTCTTGTCCATCAATTGTGGCTAGACTGTTGGATCAACATTGCACTTTTTTTAAAGAATTTTATCGTATTTAAAAAAGGACTTTATTGTATAATAATTATTGTGGAAAACATCATGCCTTATGTGGCGACAAATTATTGTCTTTTCCTTTAGTTCAAACTACTCTTTGTTTCTAATACAAGTACGGCTCATATAAGTATTCAAGAAATGGAATCAATTTAATTGATTTGTATATATATATATATATATATATATATATATATATATATATATGTTTATTAAATGTAAAATGATGGTTAGAATTTATGGTCGTCGGCCTAACTCACCTCAAAAACTAATTAATGAGACGAGGGTTGTCAAGAACAAGTTTATACACACTTCCTACACTCACTCAAAATATGGAAGGTTAACTTGAATTATGAAATTTAAATACACGTTTATAAATTAAAATTGGGGCATACTTTGAAAACTTCCCATGAGTTCAAAAAATTTTAGTTAGCTCTCCATTTTCAAAATTATTTTTGTTCATTCCCCAAATGAGATGCATAATTTGAGTTTACTCCCCATTTTGGACACCACATACGACATATTTGCGATTTAGATACGACATAATGCGATTCGGACAAGTGATTCTTGAGTTAATTTTGAAAATGAGGAGCTAACTAAAAATTGAGTCCATATTTGTGGATTTTTCACATATTTCCCGATTAAAATTTCCAATAAAAGATGGAAAATAAAACAAAAAAGCAAAAAATGGAGAAAAGAAAACAGTGTAGCTCTCATCCATGATCCACCAATAGTGGTATTATTGGTCACTTTACTTTTACAGTCTTCATGATAATCAATATGTATTAATTAAAACCACGAAACTTAACAACAGTAATATTTCATTGTCAACACTCAGCACAAGACTCATCATTGCTTAACTTAGGAGCAAGTCATACCAGTTGTTGAACTTCTTCGAAACAAAACAACTCTTTAATTGAGTTTGAATCCACCAAACAAGAAAACCCCAACTAATATTGAATTATTGGATACATGTTACACAATAAATTAAAGAAAATTTATGTTATTGTTTTTTTAAATACTTGTTAAACTGTCCGTATAATTGGTGAAAATTAAAAGTTTCATCAAATTAACTAACAAAGTTTCCCAAAGACAGGGATTGTAAAGCTTGGTGCATTGAATACATTACTTTTGTAATTAATTGAGTACAACACCAACTCTTGTCCCAAATTGAAAATTATTTCTCGAATAATTTTCCACACTTGAAAACAACAATACTTTGAATGAATCATATATTAATTGAATATTGAATCGATTAAATTAATAGTTCATCATAATTTAGAGCAACAAAACTAGGGAAAACAAAAGAAACATGATATCCGGTTCAAGAATCGAACCGCTTCGTGCCACCACCGTGCGCCACCACTACAACCACCCACTCCGCCCCACACTCTCTCTCATCAAACTCTCCTACTTCTCTGCATAAATCACACACAAACCACCAATCAACACAAGATTTCCCCCAAACCCATTAATCTTAATCCTTCTCTACATTATCCCGGCGTCTTGCCCAAATCCCAATCCCACAAATTGGGAGAAAAAACGAAGAAAAAATTGAAAAAACCCACAAAAAATGCAGCCAACACCACCATCTCCAATCCCAGCTCCACCCCACCTCCCCAGAAACCCAGAAATCTCCGCCACCACCACCACCACCACCGCCGCCGCCGCCCATATCCCCTCCGGCGAGCCCACTTTTTCTTCCCTCTTCGACTGGTCCGATTTCCTCGACTTCAACCTCGACGAAGCTCTCAATGTTTCCCTCCCCACATCCGAACATGAGGTCGAGAGTAATCAAAGTCAACTGTCGGAGGAGTTGGGAAGAATCAGAAAGAGGGACCCCAGATTAGTGTGCCCCAATTTCTTGGCGGGTATGGTTCCATGTGCTTGTCCTGAGCTTGATGAGAAGTTGGAGGCGGAAATGGAGGCTCTTCCTGGGAAGAAACGGGCACGGGTTTTGAAGGTTGGTGGGGGTCCGGTTCGGTGCCAGGTACCGGGGTGTGAGGTGGATATTACTGAGCTTAAAGGGTACCATAAGAGGCATAGAGTGTGCTTAAGGTGTGCGAATGCGAGTAATGTGGTGCTGGATGGGGAGAGCAAGAGATATTGCCAGCAGTGTGGAAAGTAAGTTTCTTTGGTTGATCTTGTTGCGTTTACGGGTTTTTTCTAGGGTTTTTTTGGTGAATGTGTATTTATTGATCGTATGATGTTTTCTGTTTGATGAAAAGGTTGAAACCTGAAAATGAGTTTTTGATTTTTGTTCAATCATTTAGTGCAATTATGGATTGAGTCGACGTTGTGATAGAATGAATTTAATGCATATTTATTGCTTCTGTAGTGTTTGCTTTGCCCGTTTTATTTCATTTCCTTCACAATTAGTGCTATTTATGGATTAATTTGAGATTGTCGTAGGATGAGTTAATGTATATTTATTGCTTCTATGATGTTTTTCTTTGCCACTTGATGAAAAATGCGGAAAGTTTCGTCCTTTTCTTGATTACACTAGGGAATTGAAGGATCATATGCATCTTCTATTTAGGTTTTTGAAAGCAAAATGTTTACTGAATGAATATCTCTGCCTGTAAATGTTGAAGCTCCTTATCATGACATAGTTTCCTCTGTAAATGATGAAAATGCAGCAGTAATTAGTCGGCATTGGCTTCTCCATTCATACTTTTCTCTCTCTCTTAAGTTTTTGCTGCTTATGTATGCTTTAACTATGCAGGTTCCACCTCTTGTCAGATTTTGATGAGGGTAAACGCAGTTGTCGTAGGAAATTGGAACGACACAATAACAGACGCCGAAGAAAACCAAACGACTCTAAAGGAAGCCCTGAAAAAGAAGCTCAAAATGTCAATGGAGATGACAGTGCTGGGAAAGGTAAAACAGTATACTTGACACTTAATTCTAGCAAAAGTCTAAGATCATTATTAGTCTTAAATAACTATGGGATATTAATGTTCTTCATAATGGTATTTCTTTAGCATTACTTAATATCTTGTGGTTTTGGTACACTAGATGGCACGAGCCCGAGTAGTCCAATTGAAGAAAGGGACATATTGTTGGAGTCCGACGGGCATCTTTCGACCCCATATTCTGCACCTGCTGAAGTTGGCTTTGATGGGCAGAAGCAGAACTCAAATTATAAACTCTCCCCATCATATTATGAGGACAAGAATACTTTTTCCTCTATGGTAATCCCGATAATTACTTCTCTCTTCTTTTGTTTTCTTGAGAAATTTAGCTTTGGGTATTTACATATATGCTGATCTGATACTTATTTCTTTCAGTGTCCTGCTGGCCGAATCTCCTTCAAGCTGTATGATTGGAATCCAGCAGAGTTTCCTCGACGGCTTCGACATCAAGTATTCAAAATATTCTTATTGCAGTTTAGTAGACAAGGGAGATATATTATGTTCTTGTTCGTGTCATTGATGTGACAGGGTTTTAAACACACTGTTAACTGCTTTTGTAGATATTCCAATGGTTGGCTAGCATGCCTGTTGAGTTGGAGGGGTATATCCGTCCTGGGTGTACAATTTTGACAGCTTTTATAGCAATGCCACGGCCTATGTGGTTTAAGGTATTCAGAATCTTGTTTTCTTCGTTCTCTTTGGAGTAGATTTGATGATCGTATTTGTTATCTATTTAGCTTCCATTAATAATATTTTATATCATTGCACTGGGCAGTTATTGAAGGAACCAGCTCTATTTATAAAAGACCTTGTTGCCTCACCTGGGAATGTGTTGTCTGGAAGAGGGACAATGCTCGTTTATCTCAACGAAATGATCTTTCGTGTTACAAAAGGTTAGTTGGGATCCTGTTGCATGATTAATATTTTCTGGAGTTTGCTTTTTGTAGTTTCGCTGATAAACTTCTCATTCTAATCGAATGGTTTATCCCTCCTTGAGAAAATGGATGTTATTAATGCTCATGGTGTGTTCTTATCTTGAATTACCAATTATTAATCTAGATTTTTTTTTTGTTAACATAAACTTTAGGGATAATTACACAAACATACCCGATGTTTGGCCTAATCACACGAACTTAGACCTCCTCAGGTTTGAGAAATTACATAAACTTTCCCCAACATAACCTAGGATTTGGGCAATTACAATCATGAATTTGAAATAATATTGATTAGTAAGTGTCGAGGGCAAAGTAGGGTATTCATAAAAAAAAATGATATGATGCCATTGAATCTAGATGTAATATTAAATTCTTTGACAGAGGAAGTTTTTGTAATTTCTCAAACCTCGGGGAAAGGTAAAGTTTATATAATCACACCAAACTTGAGGATATCCTAAACTTTAATTAATCCCAGCTCTAATATGGTTTTGGGCTCCATATGGAAACAGATGCACATTCAGTTGTAAAAGTGAGGACCAAGTCTCGATCTCCTAAGCTTCATTACATATTCCCAACTTGTTTCGAGGCGGGCAAACCAATTGAACTTGTAGCCTGTGGAAGTGACTTAATCCAACCTAAGTTTCGGTATGATATGCATTATCTTATCTGTGTTGTTTCAACTATTTATTTGTCCAGTACATTACACATTTTACTTTATAAAACAATTATTGATATTTTAGTTTCTTGCTTTATGCAAAGAAATGAATTTCTTTATAAAATTTTATATAGTTCCTTTTTATGCCCACGACAGATTTCTCATTTCATTTGGCGGACAGTACCTTGCATACAAGATTTGTGTTTCATCTCTATGTTGTAAGAAAGGCGGTGGCAACAATGGGGACCATCAACTTGTGAACATATCTGTTCCTCAAACTGATGCAAATCTTTTCGGACCTGCTTTTATTGAGGTGAGATCTATGGTTGACTTCCGGTTAAACATTACTTCGCGCCTCTTAATTTTCCTAATTAAATTCTTGAAATCGTAAAAAAATATGAGTCACTTCAAAAGCATACCATTTATGGTTGTTAAAAGACATGCACGATTTCTTGTTGAAATCCGAAATTAATGTAAATGATGGAAGGAATTCTTCTATAAACTGATCGATAAATAAGCTGCTATAAGTGCAGGTTGAGAACCAGTCGGGCTTATCCAACTTCATTCCAATTCTTGTTGGTGACAAAGAAACCTGTGCAGAAATGGCAGTCTTGCAACAAAGATTTAACAAGTCTGCATCCTGCCAAGAACAACATATTTCGCCTCCAAAACTGTCATGTGAAGTTTTCGCCTTAAAACAAGCGCAGTTCTCAGATTTCATGTTAGATGTTGCATGGTTGTTGAAGAAACCCGGATCAGATCAACAGTTAACATCTTCACAAGTACAGAGATTCAGTTCTTTATTGAACTTTTTGATAGAACTAGATTCTTCTGTCATTTTGGAGAGAATAGTTTGCGCCATGGAATCTGCCTTTAACAGCAAGTTGGTGACCGGCATTTCTGATGATGAATTGACATCATTACAAAATAATATTGAGATCGTGCAGTGTATACTAGATCACAAATTACCGGAAAGGGATTCCAGGGCGTGGCCTAAGCTGGATGGAAAATTTTACAGTCAAATCTCCCAAAAAGATAATCGAGTTGTTGTTCCAGCTGCAAATAAGGTAAGGACATCAAAAGTCTGGACATATTTCTTAACTTGCAATGTCTATAAATACCTGGGATAATTACACCAGCAGTGCATGACAAGTGCAATACACCGGCGAGGAGTTGTTTTAACCAAAACAACCAATATCTTTTCTTTAATATACAAGTGTAGTACACTTACAACATGCCTTCTTTGTTGGATTAAGGATAATTAGATTAATAATCCTAAAACTTGTGTTTACTAAGACTTTTGCAGTTCGATATTGATGACACGGCCCAGAATTATATTGGATAAAATGTTGATTATTCATCCCACATTTCCCATGGGATGAACAATCCTCCATCACATCCCGCTACTCATCCCATTTCTCGTTTATCCCATTTCATCCCAACCAACAATGTAAACATACCATTAGTGTATGATAAATACTGATTTGGTTTATAAGACTGCTGTAGACCAGTGTAATTATCCCTAAACATTATAAATACACATTTTCTTTCCTTCTAAGTTTTATCTTTGTTTCCTAATTTTATAGGATTTATATCTCCATACCTCATTGATAGATGAAACTTATGATGCTTATTTTTGCAGGGAATGGTGAAGAATACACGAGGAGTGAGAGAATTCTCTCTATCTCCCGATGCAAGTGCGACGCTCCCTCTTCTAAACAGAGATGTGATCATGAACGTCGATCTTCAGACGAGGCCAAGACAATCTCGTACTCAACTATTATCAAGATCCATTCTAACATCACGACCGCTTATAATGGCCATTGCTGCTCTTGGTGTTTGCTGTGGAGTTTGTGTAGTTGCTCTCCACCCTCAAAGAGTAGGCCAGATGGCCACAACTATTAGGAGGTGTTTGTTCGACCAATCTTAGCGAAATCTGACTTCTCACCGAGGTATCTTCTTCCGGCTTTACCGTTAAATGTACAGCATGTTGCAGCTGAACTTTCTTCATAAAATAGTGTAAGGTGTAGCTAGGTGTCTGAATTCCAGTTTTGTACATTTTTTAGTAGCTAATGAATCTTGTGTCTATCAATATGATGTATCGTACTCAATTTAATGACGATAGATTTAAGTATCTGAGGGTCTTATATTGTGACGAGATAAGTTAGGGGTGCAAATGAATCGAGCTGGTTTCTGGCATACTAAGGCCAAATCATGATTATTTATAGACACTTTTTTTTTCTTTCTTCTTCTTTTTGTGTGTGTGTGTTTCTACTTTCTATTACCCATGAAAATGGGTCGAGCTAGAACGGACCAGTTAGGGTGTAAAGTTTTCGCTATTAATGGTAGCTATATTTTCAGGGATTCGAATTCGAGATCTCTGATTAAACTAGCATAGTGCTGAACCGATAAGCTACACCCCTTGATGGTATGAATGTATGATTATTTATTCATAGACTTGCTAGTATTTTAATCTTTATTACATATATTTTTATAAATTTTAGGGTTAATTACATATAGACCCCATGGGAGTATTGGAAACTACAACTTGTAGCCCTCTTAGTCAAATAATTACACATACACCCATTGATGAGTTTAAAAATTACACATAACACCCAAGAATCAAGATTCCCTTAAATTTTTGATGACATCATCAAATTTTAACTTGATTTTCCTAATTTACCCCTTCATTTAGTACATATAATAATTTTTATTTCAAGAATTACCCCTAATTATATTTGAATTGGTATTGAAAATTTGAATTTAATAAATTAAATTATTAACTAATATAATATGGTATAAATTTGTCATTTCAAATATTAAATTATATATAATAAGTCTTCATTTGATATATATATATATATATATATGTACACACAACAATGAGCTCATTCTCCGCTGCCGCCGCGGTTGACAATGCCAACAGTGTGCTGCATCTCCTTTGCCTCACGCTCACTATCGGCGAGGAACTTCCCCTCCACCCCTCCGCCGCCACACAGTCCGACTGGAAATCCGCCCTCGCCAACTATTACAGTGTGCCAGATCTACGGTGCATTTTTCAAAATCCGTTGCGTCGAGGACCTCCGCTGGTGCATCCCCGGCACCTTAATCATCGTCACCGCCACCGACTTCTACGCCCCCAATTTTGGGTTCGAAGCTGACGGCGGTGGGCGGTGCAACCCGCCCAACTCCCACTTATACATTATATGTATATAAATTACGGTATACACACACACATATATATAAATATTATTTATTATATATATATATATTTTTTTTTTTGGTACAAATTATTTATTATATATGATAACTATATATATATTAAGTTTTTTAAATATTATATATATAATAACTCTAAAAAAAACTCTATTTATATTAAGTTTTTTAAATATTATATTTAACACATTAAATTAAGACTTATTATATATAATTTAATATTTGAAATGATAAATTTATACCATTTTACATTAGTTAATAATTTTATTTATTAAATTCAAATTTTCAATACCAATTTCAAATATAATTAGGGGTAATTTTTGAAATAAAAATTATTATATGTACTAAATGACGGGGTAAATTAGGAAAATCAAGTTAAAAATTTGATGATGTCATCAAAAATTTAAGGGAATCTTGATTCTTGGGTGTTATGTGTAATTTTTAAACTCATCAATGAGTGTATGTGTAATTGTTTGACTAAGAGGGTCACAAGTTGTAGTTTCTAATACTCCCATGGGGTCTATATGTAATTAACCCTAAATTTTATATTAATTTTCGAGTTTGAGCTCGAATCAAACCCAAACTAATCGAGCCCATCTCAAAATCAAAAGGACACCATTACATATCCAATGGGACAAGATTATGAAAGGACTATCTAATTAATTTCTTAATCTAGCTACATCATTGATTTGCTGTCACCAACCCTAGTATTGAGATCTGGATTATTAATATACGATTAGTACTAAATTACAATAATTGTAAATAAAAAACAAATAAATTAGGTTTGGTCATGTTCTAGTTAGGTCCTTACCACTATGGTGTGAACCTCTTTCGAAAATCATCATGATTGGGAGTTTGAGATAATATTGAACCAATGAATATCTATGAGTCTACTATTAAATATATACTTTGATGTAGAGACTGGAAACAAAAATTTATATAAAAAGGCAAAAATTAAATATAAAAAATAAGAAGGCAAAATAAATAATTTTCAAAATTGAGAGGGAGAGCCAACACATGCCCCCTACCTCTGTCCTGCTTAGATGGTTGACGAATGACATGTATAATACAAATACCATAATTTTAATTTAATGAATAAAAAAAGATATTACAATTTATTAAAAATCTAATACGTTGCTCCCACGAAAATGAAAGAACTTTTTAGATATTTTCCAAATTTCAAATTCTACTAGTTGAAATAAAATTGCTAAATTCATACAACTTCGTCATCTATTGCATTATTGCAATTTTTTTTTTTTTTTTGAAGTATGCATTATTGCAATTACTAGAAACAAAAATTGAATTAAAAAAGGGCAATCATACTGATTTAATCTAGAATTTGGGACCAAAAATGACCTTTTCTTTTTCCCATAGAAAAATAGGATTTCTTGAAAGCAAAATATCTACTTGTTGCTAACATGTCGCATACGACACAAGGCAGTCTTTCCATGTCCTTTCGCCAATTGTGTTCTTGGATGCTTCCAAAATATTGGTATAATACAATTGTGAATCATATATAAATAAAAATAATATCCTTGTTCACGATCTCGTTTTCTGCATGATTATGAGGAAAGTAATTGAGAAAAATGATTTTTTTAATAAGTTTTTGCAATTTAAATTTTTCTTGGTATATTTAAATCTGATGGGATTATATATCTATATTTTATAAAAATTAATTAATTAGATTTGTGAATTAAGAACTTAGTATTTTCCGTTAATTATCAATTTAAATCCGGTCAGACCACCAAGCAGCAAAACTCTTTCTACTAGTTGTATCTGTATACCAAGGATTTGATGGTATTTAAATTCGGTTAGGTACGAAATGACAGATTCAGAATTTTAATTATCCAAGATATTTATAAGAGTAGGATGACCTCTGGATCTCTCTAAGTTGGAAAGATGAACAAACGTGAGCTCAAAAGCCAAAACGAGGGAATATGGGGGTTGGACCTATTTTGGTACTCCGACGCTCAAGTCAGGTTACTGGGTAGAGAATGCAAAGGAAATCGAGGAGTATTTTATGTGTGAATAATGACTTACCTGAGTAATAAATGAGAGAATATTTATAGTTGGGAGCCTTGTACGTGATAGTACACCTCGCGAAAAGTGTGAATGTGGCCACCAAGAGGGATGGTGTTGCCAGCTGTGAACATTACTCCCGGGAAGGTCCTGTGTACCTGCTTTGTAAAAGGCGCTATAAGGTAGTTACAAGGCGTGCGATACATTTAATGCACTCTATAAGAAGAGGTATCCGGATTTAATGTGCTTGTATCCGGGCGACTGGGGTCGGTAGTGTGCTTGGTTCGGAAAGCCTTTGGATCGAGGGTCTTCCTTGGTCGAAGTACTTATCGCCCAATGCGTACATTGGACAAGGCTACTATAGGATATGTGATAAGTGCTGGTTCAATCTCTGGGTCGAAAAATGGTGATGTGGCATAGTGTTGATCTCATCCGTGGGGCGTGGCCTTGGAGTCAGGTGGAGCCACATCACTGCTTCCAATTTTCCTCTTATCAAATTTAAACACGAACTTTGGATAATATCTATGTATTTAGATGTTTGAATACAAAATATAATAAAATTAACATAATGATCAAGGGGCAATTCCTTAAAACTCCCCATGGGTTTGAAAACTTCCTTTTAGCTCCCCATTTTCAAATACATCATTTGGGGTTTTAGATACGAGATTCTAGGATTTAGATACGCAATTCTGGGATTTGGATACGTGATTCTGGGATTTAGATACATGATTTTTTCCTTGTATTTCAAATACATCATTTGAGGTTTTAGATACGCGATTCTTGAGTTTTAATACATCATTTTTGAAAATGGGGAGCTAAAAGGAATTGGGCTTATCATTTGGGGAGTTTTCGGGAATTCCCCGAATGATCAACTGCTAGACCACAACAGCCAATAAAATTCAAAAATATTTTCATTTGCGGATCCAAATACTATTGATTACATGTGCATTGGGAAAGTTGGCACTTGGCATGAAAAAATGACGTTTTTCCAGAAGCGTGAGGAAGCCAACTGTGTCAACAGCTCGTGACAGTGATATGATTTCTTGAATTTCAATGCTGTCATATTGCTCCTTTAGTCCTTTCTGCGCTTGAAGAATATAAAATAGATTCACCCCCAATTATTTACAAATTTTAATTTTCAAAAATAAAATTAGCCGTGAAAATATAAAAGAGCATAATTATATATATCAATATATATGGGTATATATAAATTTATTTTAAAAAAATAAAAAAACCGTGGAAATATAAAAGAACATAATTATATATATCAATACATATGGGTATATATAAATTTTTAAAAAATAATTATTCAAATTACATTTCATAAAAACCCTACTGATCTATTCCTATTAGCAATGCAGATTTAAATTTAAATTTTGTTAAATATATGTTAAATTTAAATTTTGTATTTCATGCAAACCAACAGCCATTCAAATCCCAAGAGCACAATCAACGTAGGGAGTCCAAAACTGGGTGTCACTCCAGTACACTATTTTTTTTAATTTTTTTTTTTCCAGTACACTATTTTTGACCACAATTGATTGATGTATATACATGCAATTACTAATTTCATAATATTTTAAGGTAGATTTGCTTGCTTCTTCTATAGTACCTAAATATTATTTCAACTTGCATCAACTTGTTTTCCTTGCCTGTGTCTATACAAATATATTTCCAACTTGCACCATTTGGAGAGGGCGTTCATAGTCTCAAATCGATCAAATATTAATACGTTAACATCATTTGATCGGTTAATTTTTAGAACTAATAATCGTGCATACTCGTTGTGTGTACAAGTAAAATAATTTATTTAGATATATATTAAATTGAATTCTTCATGTTAATATTTATTTAGTAATTATCTTTAGTATAATTATAATTTATGATAAATAAATGAATAAAAATATAATAAAATAATATCACATTAGTATAAAATGATAGTTAAAATAGAATTTTAAAAATATCAAAAAAATATATTGATGAGATGGGAGTGTATAAAAAAAATAATTAAAAATATCAGAAAAAAGATAAAAAAATATAATAGAAAAAATTAGATTGAGCTTAGAAAAAAAAAAAAAAAAGTAAAGAGATAAATTAAAAGGCAATATTGCGTGAGAGTAGTGGAAAAAAAAATAAAAAAGAAAAAAAATTTAGAATGAAGAGAAAACGGTTAATAAAGTAGTGAACAAAAAATAAATTATTTTTAGAGTACAATATATCAAACTTGAGTCTCTCCCTTAATAGATAACTACTTAACTAGTAATTTTCGCACACCCTACGTGTGTGTGCAAATAAAAATATTATTATTATTATTTAAATATATATGAAATTAAATTTTACATGTTAATATTTATTTTAATATAATCATAAATTTATATTAAATAAAATATTTTAAAATAGAGTAGTAGAAAATAATATAAAATAAAAATTAAAAAATATAGAGAAAGAATAAAAAATATAATAGAAAATAATTGGAGTAGGGTGAGAGAAGAAAAATGAGTTAAGAAATATCTAAAAAATAACACGTAAGAGTTGTGGAAAAATATAAATAGAAAAGAAAATATTTTTAGAGTCCAAGAGACAGTGGCGGAGCCACATGGTTGTGAGGGGGGACAATTGACCCCCCTCAATTTTTATTTTTTTTAATTATTATATATATTTATATATATAGTATATATAATTTTATGAGATTTTACAGTATTGACCCCCCTCACCAAAGTTAAAATTAATACTAGTGAGGGTCAATATAGTAAATTATTAATAATTGAGACCATATCCAAAAAAAATTATAAAATTTTTTTTTAGTATTATACTTTGATCGACCCCCCTAAATAAAATTTCTGGCTCCGCCACTGCCAAGAGACCAAAACGGTTACTCTAAGTGTCTCTTACTTAATATATAGTATAGATATAGATTAGATGAATTACAACAAACATAAATTACTTAATATTGTTTATATCAGAATAAATTATATTCTAAATTGATCATGGATTGTTTGAGTTTCGACGCGTGTAATTGCATGTTAATCACATATCAATTAAAAATACCAAACTACTTAAAACCTAACAAAGTTTGACAGCTAGTTTTTAGAGTGAATTGGGACAAATTAATTAACTACAGATTAATTTTGTATTAGCCTCCTCAATTGGTATAATCAATCTTTGCATATGCCACGATCCTTTCCTTCCATTGGGCTATATTATAATTTATCACTAGTAATTACTAATTAGTACATTTACTATTTTATATTACAATACAATTTAGAGTCATTTAAGACATCTAACCTTATTCGACCACATACATATTTACACCCACAAAATATGAACCAAAACAAGCCATCTTTTCACCTCATATTTTGTCCGTTCTCATTAAATTCCTGCAAAAAAGTGGCCTAATAAACAGAAAAATCATTCAAAAAATTAATCATACATTTTTAAGGGCTTAAATCTTTTCCACCTCACACATAAAATATACACAAAAATTAGAAAATGACAAAGAGATTGGAAGGACTTAAATTAGACACACACATATACATATATAAATAATTAAATTATATATATATATATATATATATATATATTTTGTATGAATAAAAGCTCACATTTTTTAATTTGCAGAAGCAAAAGTATTTGTCTTGCAGGCATAGATAACAGTTTTTTAATTAGATAACAAGGGCTGACAGGATCACACGTCAGTGACAGCTTTATTCACATGAATTCTAATCTTCATTTCCACCTATTTCCCGTAAATATCTTACTATTATAATACCTAATAATTGGTACGAGACAAAATCCCACCATTAATTTAAGAAATATCTTCATCAGCCACCTCCTTTGAATTGCATGTATATAAACACTGCTCAAAAAAGCATTTCCAATGCAACACACTGCATGCATATCCGACCCATTCTCAATTCTTCTCAAGTACTTTCTTCTGTAGAGTATCGATAATTCTTTTTTCGCGATTTTGTTACGGTTAGTAAACATATACATAGGTATAAGGTATGGCTATCGACGAGCACAAAGATGCCGGGCACGGGCGCGACGAGCTGGAGAGGCCCTTCATTGATCACCAAGCGAAACGGGTCAATGACGACGGGGAAGAACACGGGGTTAGGGCCGAGGAAAACGGATCGATCGGGATGGTTTTGTTAAGCACTTGTGTTGCTATTTGTGGATCATTTGAGTTTGGATCATGTGTAAGTACCATGCTTTTTATTGTTTTGTGGATGTATGTGTTACTTGATTTGATGTTTTGTGTGGATTTCTTCAAAATGAAAGAGCTTGTATTGACAAGTTTCGTTCTTTTTGATATTGTTTGTTTGTTGCTCAGGAACATCAAACTTGTAACAAGAATTACACAAGACCCCAAATAGAAAAGGGTTCCTTTAGCTTAAATTAATGTGTTTTGCAGGTGGGATACTCTTCACCCACGCAATCAGCCATAAGAGAAGATTTAAACCTATCTCTGTCTCAGGTACCCATTTTACACCTTAGTGGTCCGAACATAAAAATATGTATGCATTTTACTAACGTTTTTTGTGTTTTTATTCAGTACTCAACGTTTGGATCTATACTTACCATCGGGGCAATGATTGGTGCGATCACAAGCGGAAAAATTGCAGATTTCTTTGGTCGGATAGGGGTAATTAGAACGAAAGAAATTTCAAATTTTAGCTATTTTTGAAACTTTAAATTTGATGTTGCTTTACGTTATGGTTAAAATGTTGGTTTTGATTTTGATCATGGAATAGACGATGAGGATGTCAGCTGTTTTCTGCATCGCAGGATGGCTCGCCGTCTATTTCTCCACCGTAAGTTGTAACTAATTTTTGAAATTTTTGCTGTCGGATAATAATTACATTTATGTACCCTAAGTTTCGACATATTTACACAAACCTCCCTTAAAGTTTGTAAAATAACCCAAAATTCCCCTGCCGTTCTGTAAGATTTGGATTAACACATGCTCGTTTAGTCATGAACTTAAAATCAAATATTGATCTGTAAGAGCGGAAAATGTGAGGCGGAGTAAGAGTAGGCGTGTAACGTGGGACGACTATTCCTACACGTCTCGTGCCATGAATACGTTGATTCGAGATTTGCTTTTACATATGCTTATTCATTTCTTTGTGTAATTATACTAATGCAGGAAGCATGGTCACTTGATGTTGGAAGGTTTTGCACAGGTTATGGCATTGGGACATTCTCTTATGTGGTAAAATTTCACATTCTTAATCTCCTAAAAATCCCTTAAATATATGGAATGCTTTATATACATAAACCATTTTAGTTCATTGTTTTAAGCAATGAATTATGCAACAGGTTCCCGTTTTCATAGCCGAAATCGCCCCTAAAAATCTCCGCGGAGGACTTGCAACGTTGAATCAGGTACTATACTGTTCGTTTTTACGAGTTCAGGTACTACAAAGACCCAATATGAGCGACTCTCATAACCCTCTCTTTGTTATGCAGCTGCTTATTGTCTCTGGATCATCTGTTGCTTTTATTATAGGATCATTTGTCTCGTGGAGGACATTAGCTCTAACTGGTAAGTAGAAATATCACCACTGTGAAAAATATATATACATACATATTAGATTTTTGGGGTAAATTTTATTAGATTTTTATGAATAAATAAATATATATACACACTTATTTATCATCAAAATTCTAAATATTTTTATTTGTTAAATTATTTTTGCACGAGTATACACGTGACAAGTTCTGATATATTGATGCTGTATTTCTTTTTCTTGTTTTGTCAGGTCTCCTCCCATGTCTTCTACAGCTTGTGGGCCTTCTCTTCATTCCAGAATCCCCCAGATGGCTGGTGAGCTTCATTCACAAATTTATTCACAATTAATACAAAATACTATCAACTATTTTTATAAATAACTGATTAAAGTTTCGTTTTCTCAGGCGAAAGTCGGGCGACGAAAAGAATTTGAATCGGCGTTGCGTAGGCTTCGCGGCAGTGATGCTGATATCTCTCAAGAATCTGCAGACATTCAAGTATATTTGTGAAATTGATCTTGTTTTACTCTATTAATATTGATTTTATTATTTTATTTAATTTTTTCCTAAGTATGGATGTTATTTTTGGTGGCAGAACGGTATTGATGAGCTACAAGGTCTTCCAAAAGCCCGAGTTATGGATTTGTTTGATCCCAAATATATTCCGCCTGTTACAGTAAGATACAGTTCTCGTGTAATGTTATTATGCGTGACGGAGTTAGAAATTTTAATGAGACAAATTCGGGTTTAAACTTTATAAAATACAAAACATATATTGTAATTTTCTTTGAAAAATTATCTTGATAATTTGGCATATGTATATTGGAGCCTAATCTAATTGAAATGTATTTGCTTCTCAGATTGGTGTGGGATTAATGGTTTTCCAACAATTTGGAGGGATAAACGGCATCGGTTTCTATTCGAAAGAAACATTCGTAGAAGCCGGTAATTCAATATTTTTTTGGATAATACAAGAAAACACTTTTTTCAATGACAGAAAATTATGTTTCTCTTAGTTCGACATAGAAGTTTTTAATGAATTTTCCATCACTAAATGTGTTGTTTTCTTATAGTCGATTATTTCGCATTAACCGAATCATTTTTTATTTTTAAATTTTCTCTGAAAATTCACTGATTTGGAGGATTTGATTACCTTACAGGACTAACTTCGGGAAATGTTGGAATAATTGCATATGCCATTACTCAGGTTTGGCTTGAAAAAATATCTATTTCATTCATTTTTGTATCAAAATTAAAATTTAAACATAGGTCAAATCCTTATTATATTCTCGATTCTTCATGGCGATAATAATTTAGGTTCCAATTACTATGGTTGGAGCAATATTAATGGACAGAACAGGAAGAAGACCTCTTATAATGGTGACCACTTTTCCACAAATAATAAAATTTCAAGAATAAAAAAAATAATTACAAGAATAAACTTTTGCAATTTTTTGCTCAGGTATCAGCAGCAGGATGTTTCCTTGGATGCTTCATGACAGGAACTTCCTTTTTCCTCAAGGTAACTTTCTAACAGTTGAAAATTTATCAAAAACATTTAGAGGTTTCGACGAAAATTACCAAAAACATCTTGAGAAATTACGAAAAATGCTCTCAACAGAGTGTTTTGTATACTTTCTCCGTTATAAGGGCCTTTTCAGTAATTGGTTAAATTTTTAAGGGGTGTTCGTGATTATTCCTATAAATAAATTAAAGATTAATTCTTTCTTTTAACAGCTTTTCTTTCTATTTTCCATAATCAGGGTCAAGGCCTATTGCATCAAGTGGTTCCAGCTCTGGCTGTTTCTGGAGTACTGGTAATACACACACAAACACAATAAATATAATAAAATTAATAAATCAAGAAAAAATATATAACAATAATATGGTCAAAAAAATCAAACATTTTCTTGAATGAACCATTTCAGGTCTTTATAGCTGCATTTTCAATAGGAATGGGAGCAGGCCCTTGGGTCTTAATGTCCGAGGTAATCTATTTATATAAATAAAATTTTATTATATATATATAGAATATTTATTTATTTTCATAAGTATTACAACATTTTCATTTATTATTTTTTTGCAGATATTCCCAATTCATATAAAGGGATTAGGAGGAAGCTTGGTGGTCTTGGTGAACTGGTTAGGAGCTTGGGCGGTTTCCTACACTTTTAACTTCCTCATGAGCTGGAGCCAAACTGGTAAATAATACTATAGTTGCTACTATTTTCCAAATATTGGTTCCAATATTACTGTACTTTTAAATAATATCTTATAGCAACATGTCAATTTAGTGAGAATTGTTCTAAATGCACAATTTAATTAGTTAAACATGATTCTTACTAAGCACAAACATCGAATTTATCAGATCGCCAGTAAAAAGAAGATACTCCTTGATTAGAGAGTTTGCAGTATAAGAATTTTTATTTTCTTCCCTTTTTGGTATTATTTCAGGCACATTTATGATCTACTCCGGATTTTCGTTGCTAACAATAGCATTTGTAGCGAAAATTGTGCCGGAAACAAAGGGAAAAACATTGGAAGAAATCCAGGCTTCCATGAACTCGAAGCATGCAATGCTAAAATAAACAGAAATTTTGTTTCAATCGTTGATTTTCAGGAACTCAAAATGGTTGTCATTAGTTGCAACCATAGACGGCAACGTTTCATGGGCTCGTTGCCTCAGATGGGACGATATCCCGATGAGGATGCGAGAAGATTTTCACCTACCAAGGAAATTAGGGGGTGTGTTAGCTAGTATTCAATTTGTTTCTATTGTCTATTAAAAAGAAAAAGAAATATTTCCATTGTTTTTGTTAGCAAGATGAAATTAGATGTAACAAACGAGTGTACAAGTGCTTTTTAGCCCGTTATTTTCAATCAGTTAGGTGCAATCAAGTTTATTTCAAACAATTACATTAATATTTAAAGTCAAGTCGAACTACCATGCCATTTATAATAATGACCTAAAAGGCTAAAACACAAAACTCTATTACAAATATAAGAAATAACAAATTACATCTACACCCCTACCCTGTTATTTAACTACCAAATTATGCCTTTCAAATCAGAAATTACTCTTGAAGGGATTAGGAGGGAGCTTCCACCAAAATTTTGTTGCGACTCAAACTCAACATGGGTCGTATAGATATTAACGGGCTTAATTATTTTTGAACAATTATAATAGTGATGTTAATGTGTCGAATTTGATATATATTTCAACATTTTTGGCGAATAAATAGTGTAATTAAAAATATATAGATGGAATATGAAATTTATAATCATATGAATTTTCCAATTTAGTGACGGTTGAACTTACAATATCCAATCAAGAATTCTTGTATAATAACACCACCTGAAAATCAAAGGATCTTGAATGTTACTCCACAGCAATTAAATGTTGTCTCATCTCGTCCACATAATTAAAGGGACCACTGACCAAGACACTGTGTTGGATAGTAGTCAAAAATCAAAATTCATTCTCACTCAATACGCTACCTTTACTCACTCCACTTTTCAGAAACTTGTAAGATATCAGAGAAATGGCAGCTTATGCAGCTTTAGTTTCCCTTATGAATCTTTTAGAGCAGCTCCAACTCCATCCTCATCCTCCAATTACTCTCCACACCAATCAGATCGAAATTCTTACACAAAAAATTGCTTTCTTGCAAGACTTTCTTGAAGTCTATAATTCCTATTATTCTAAACAAGAAGTGGAACGCTTGAGGAATCACATTGCGGATGTAGCTTATGCAGCTGAGGATGTAATTGAAACCCATATTGTCAACCGGATTCATGCTCGATCCGACAAAGAGGACATAATCTCGAAGCCAACTGCAGATACATCTACAATATATGATGATGAAAATATCAGCTCCGTCGATCTACATGAGGTGATACGAGATATGTGTTTTGTTGAGAAAGAGGCATTGGAGATTAAAGACACGCTGGGAACTCAACATCCACAAAGATCTGTTGCAACCGATGTTGTTGCTTCAAAATCTACTTCAACAGAGCACAATACCATGGTGGGTTTTGATGATGTCTTGAATGAAATGCTGGATAAGCTCACCGGAGAACCACGTTCTCCTCGCCGGATCATCCCAATTTCTGGGATGGGCGGCATCGGTAAGAATGTTGGAGCACAGATAGCACCCATTTTCCATGCCTAGAGTGCCTTCATCTGGTCTGTTTACGTCATTTGGATGAGATCCCTTTATGCATTGGAGATATACCAACGCTGCAATTGATTATAGTAGAATCTTGTTCTGATTCAGCTGTCATCTCTGCTAAAGCAATATCCGACGAACAGGAGGACCTGGGGAATGAAAGCCTCCTCGTGAGAGTTGAGTTGGACCGTCTGGATAATGACAAAAATCTTCTGAGTCTGGCAACCCACAACTTTCAAATTGAAATGCCTGAGTAAGAAATTTCTGTTGATTATTATTATTTGAAAGAGATGAAAATATAATTATAAAGATTTACAATGTACACGCATCCCGTGTGATTTTCTTATAATATTAACACCATCATCCAGGTACATGGACAAGCTCGAGTCTGTCTGGAGAAGCTCAAATCTGTTTGGAGAAAGCAGGTTTTCTGTTAGTTTTTTGTTGTAAATTTCTAGATTCTAGAACCAATCCGTTCTCCGGATTTCTTGTCTTTTAATTTCTTTTCCTTTTTCTCCCGTATATTAGTCTTGATGATTTCCTCTTTGGATTTATTGTGATTTTGAAAGTAATCTTTATTTTTTTCTCAAGTTGAGGAGGGATGTAAGGCAAAGGCCCAACTTGCCCAATATAAACTCAAATTCTGGAGGAGGAGGAGGCAGGTGCCATGTTGGTAAGGCTTATTTTTGCACCTGGGACTGGTGTCTTCTACTGTTCTACGTTGTCAAAAGGATTAAGAGGCTCTGCAGCAATAACACAAAGCTCGAGTTTCGAAAATATGATCCTTGTGTCATGAGTAATCGTGTTTTGTTCACCGAGGCCAAAATGAAGCGATTGCAACTCTGAACCGTGGCTTGAAATGTGTTTTTTTCCTTTGAATTGATGTCATTTTAGCTTCTGTTGCATCTGAAACTTAAATCCCGTTGATGTTCGACATGCTTCATCAATAAGTGACAATTACGAATACCATCATGGTTTAATCCGATTGCGGAAAAAACACACTTAAGTTTTGGATAACAGTTACCAATAACTTTTTGAAAAATTACAAAAAACACTCTGAGCAAGGTGTTTTTTGCATTTCTCAACTATGGAGGTCTTTTTTGCAATTGGGTTAAATCTCATGAGATATTCCTAATTATCTATAATCTATAGGAGTGTTTGATAGGTGAGATTAGGTTTTTTTGACTTAATTTGAGTTAATTTATTTTGGACTTTTTTAACTCAAATTAAGCATGATTAGGTTTTTTCAATCTACGGTTTGATATATATAATTGCTAGAATATGACTTAGTAACAGAAGCGCAATTTTCTGATTGATACGATAGATCAAAGTGTTCTTAACATATTTTTATATTTTTACAGTTTTTGTATAACTACAATTTTTATTGAATTAAAAAAAAAAAAAATATATATATATATATATATATATATATATATATATTAAAAACTTTGATTTATGAAATAAAAAATCCAGAATTTATCATAAAACCTATTAAATAGAAAATAAAGAATTTATCATAACACCAATTTATTCCGAGCGAAGAATTTCACCACATAAAAACCTATGATTCTAAAAAATCTCACCAGAATTCTCCTTTATCTTTTAGAGTGTGTAGAGAATGAAGGATTTCACCACAGAAGAATCTCATCACAGAAAAATTTATAATGGAAGATTATGAAAAATCTCCCCATAGAATTCTCCTTGTGTAAAAAGGAAGAATATCACCACAGAAAAATTTATAATGAAAGATTCTGAAAAATTTCACCACAAAATTCTCATCGAGTGTAGAGAATGACCAAAGAAAAATTTTATAATGAAAAATCTCACCACCAAATAATTTAGACAGAAAGAAATAATACGTAAAAAAAAGAATTGTTTAGGATAAAGAATGGGGAAAAAAATTGAGGGGAAAAAAACAAGTGTAATACGTGAAAATTATAATCTCAGTTAATCGCACCGCCTCTGTGGCGACTAAAAAATAAATTTAATCAGTGAAAAAGAGAAATTACGCGCGGGCTTAGAAATTCATGCGCCCAGAAGCTGTCTCTAATCTCTAATATCTAACAGAAAATTAAGTGATATTAAAATCGATAAAAGAGTCTAATCTCACCTATTTAACACTTTCTAATCTATCTAACTATATAAAAGTGTGCATAGATGGCCTTGTATGTAAATTGACTGAATTACCCTTATTCAATTTAATTTTCCTTTATACCATTTTGTTTTTTAAACTATTTAATTTATAGGGTAGGCAACCTTAATCAATTATGTTAATATATCTAATTTTTTTTATGTTGGATCACAGAGAGCACCCATTTTCCATGCCTAGAGCGCCTTCATCTTGGTTATTTAGATAATTTGGAGGAGATCCCTGTGTGCATTGGAGATATACTAACTCTGAAATCAATTAGAGTGGTATCTTGTCCTGATCAGCTGTCATCTCTGCTAAAACAATATTCGACGAACAGGAGTAACTTGGGAATGAAAACGTTCTAGTCAGAATTTGGTTGGACCGTGAGAAGAATGATAAAAGTCTGGAGAGGTTGGCAACGCACATTTTTCTAATTGAAACTTGGTAAGAATTTTATGTTGATTATTATGGTTTGAAGGAAAAAGAATGTACAATTAATAATGATTTACAATTTACACACACGTGTGAGAGTAGTTCTTTTTTTCCTTTTTCTAAAATTGTATATGCCGGTCAGCTAGGTGTTCGATAATATTCCTCAGAGAGATCTCTCTCGGAGATGCATGGCCATTAAAATTACCCTTTCTTTTAATTACTTTGATTTTCCAATTGGTTAGCGAATGCATTCCGATCGATGTGGATGTATTCATCTTATGATTTTTGGTGTGAGCCTGTGATATCAGAAGATGTGGTATAATGCAAAGTTGTCAATCATACACCACTGTTTTATAAAGTTAATGAGTTCTATATCATGCTCCTGGTAGAACTATTTCCCTGTAAATACATTTGAAATGATGGGAGCTCGTGCGTTTCTTGGCAATATAGATAATACATAGAAAAAGCTTATCTTTTCATTTGTATCTCTGTTTTCTCTGGGAGTGTATTATACTCTTGGAATTGGATGATGAAGTTATTTTGATATGCCCTTGCTTTTCCTTTCAGTGATTTTCTCTGAAAAGTAATGATGGGTGAGAAGAAGAAGGTGGGTGCTATATTGGTAAGACTTGTTTCTGCTGCCAGGACTGTTTCTTCTAAGTTGTCAACAAGGCTAAGAGGCTCCACAGCAGTACCATAAAGCTCGAGTTTCGATAGTACAATCCTTGAGTCAACTGTCATGTTTTGTTCACTCCAACATTCCCCCTGAAGTTGGGGAGGGATGTAAAGCAGAGATGAGAGGCCCAACTTGCCCAATATAAACACAAATTTTGGTGAAGGCACCCAAGTCCCTTGGTCAGATTATCTGCTAGTCAAAGAATAGTGTAGAGACGAGCCAAGTTCGAACAAAGCGTATGCCGATTTTAACTGATAAGTCTTTCATATAGAGCAATCATTCGATGCGATGTAGGGGGCAAATTGATTATTGCATAATATATGAATAGGTGTTGGCGGCTTAACTGATAAGTCTTTGAGCAAGTTTTGCACCCAAACAATTTATGTTGTTGTATGGGCAATCGATCTGTATTCTGCCTCAGCCGAAGAAGGGGCCACAAACATTTGCCTTTTACATTTCTAACTCACTAGGACATAATGCATAGAGAAAGCTTATCTTTTCATTTGCATCCCTGTTTTCTCCTTGGCGGAGAATATTACAACTCTTGTAATTGAGTGATGAAATTATTTTGATATGTCCCCGCTTTTCCTTTCAGTTGATTGTTTGGG
Organism: Lantana camara; assembly: GCA_037501455.1. Lineage (NCBI taxonomy): Eukaryota > Viridiplantae > Streptophyta > Magnoliopsida > Lamiales > Verbenaceae > Lantana > Lantana camara. Next base: position 124,681,690 of record CM074857.1, read on the forward strand.
CGAGAAGAAGAAGGCGGGTGCTATGTTGGTAAGGCTTATTTCTGCAGCCAGGACTGGTTTCTTCTAGGTTGTCGAGAAGACTAAGAGGCTCCAGTTTTGAAAGTATGATCCTCGTGTCAATCCTCATGTTTTGTTCACAGAGATCAAGATGAAGCGGTTGCAACTCCGAACCATGGCCTGAAATGCGTTTGTTTTCTTTGAATTGATATCATCTTAGCTTCTATTGCATCTGAAATCTAAATCCAGTTAGTGTTTGACATGCTTCATGCATGTATTGCATATTATGAAATTCTTGGAAATTTGTATGACAGATACCCTTTGTTGTTTATTGTGACTTTTGTTCACCTTTTAGTGTTTATTTTGATCATTATTGTGGCCTGGGGCAGTGAGTTTCCACCAACATTTTCTTATTCCACAAACCCAGCATAGGCCTTATAGATTTATTAAAGGGCTTAGTTATTTTTGCACAATTATAATATTACTGTCAATTCAAAATATATGGGCCGAATATGAAATTTGTAATCATATAATTTTTCCAATTTAGACTATTTCTTGGACAATTGTGTCTTTCATTCAAATGGCAGTTAATTAGGTTGATTTCAATTGGCCGTATATTCTGGTTTTTAATTATTAAAATGTGAAATTAGATCGATGACTTTTCCCAAGTCCTAACTGTAATTAAATTAGTAATTTCATATTATTAAACTCATTTGGTTTAAAGCTTGAATTGAACTCTAGCGTGATTTTGAACTTTTGAAACACTTGAGCTCGATGAGTTTACAATTTGCTTATTTTGGAACTTTTCGAACTCTTCTAAAAATATTGAGTTGAAATTTGATCGTGACCGTAAGTAAAGCTCATGCTCAGGTTTATTAAAAATATTCTGGACAATGTTTAGGTTTATTCTATGACGCACGGACACGGCGACACGAACACGACACGACACGGATACGGCGACACGGATTTTTTCTTGAATTTTCCACGCAAGGAGTGTCCGACACGAGTGTCCGACACGACACGGCATGACACGACACGGCATGACACGACACGGCATATTTAGAAGTGTCCGTACATCATAGGGTTTATTCAAAAGATTTATGAACACATTTAGTTATCCTCACTTTAAGCCTAATTATAATAATTTTTTTACAAAATAATACTTAGAGCTCATGCTTGGTTTGTTGTTCCCTAACGAAAAATGCGAAAAGACCTTCATACACTGACGGTTTGTATGTAATTTTTTAAAAAAAAAATATTATTTTCAGAAAATAAAAATGACCGTTATACCCCTTCTAACTTTTATTCTTCCTTTCTTATTATTTTTTTTATTGGGATAACTACATACATGTCCCTGAGGTTACGCTTAATTACAAAACGGTCCATATTCTTTTAAATATTACACTGTAGTCCCTAAGCTTGTTAATTTGTTAATTTTTGTATACTTTTAGGGATGATTTTAGATTTTCGGTCATACATTATATGTAACACTTACAAAACTTTCAGGGACATAAGTATACTTTTACAAAATTCATTAATGGACCTTACACAAAACAAGAAATATAGGGACTACAGTGTAATTTAACCAAAAAAGGGGGACTACAGTGTAATATTTAAAAGAATAGAGATCGATTTGTAATTAGGCCTAATCTCAGGGTCCTGTATGTAATTGTCCCTTTTATATTTTATCGCCAATCACAACGTTAATGAATTTATCAACACCCGAAAATCAATCACTATCTCCCTAAACAAAGAATTCAAAAATATTATGAAAGATCCAGATCAACTTTCCAATAAATACGAGTTTTTGTTTTCATTTAATAAGAGAAAAGAAGAAAAAGAAAAGGTGAAATCAGTCGACCAAATCTTTCGAAAAAACGGAAACGTCTTAGGATTCCTCATCCTCTTCGTTGAACAATTTTGTGGTTTTAATTTTATGTTTCAAGGATAAAAATTGTACTTCTATAGGGAATTCGGCCCCTGAAACAAAAAATGTCTCGGGATTTTTTTGCTTTTTTTTATGGATTTTTTTTTTTTTTGCTAATTTTTATGAAACAAGTTTTTATTCTATTTTTTGAGAGAATTTCTCACAACCCCGTGAGTAATGAGTTAGCTCAAATTATATAAACAGTTAAACACCTTTGAATTTGAATAATTACGGAAAAAAAATATTCAATAATAACAGGTCGGAGGTCGCCGTACAAATTTACAATAAGTGTTGACTTCAGCATAACATCAATCTTTTCTGACAAAAGTATTTTTTGATGAATATGTAATATATATATATTTTTTTGACAACCAGGCGGCCCTAAGGCCAAATTAACTCAATTCCGACAAAACAAAACGTAAAGCCAAAACAGGAACATCCGAAGAACCAACGCAGGCCGAAGCCGCATTCCTAGCTAAAGTGTGGGCCAACATATTGGTACCACGATGAATAAAAGAGAACCGAACTTCCTCGAACAAGGAGCCAGTATCCTTCACATCAGCAAGGATGTGACAATGGGCGAAAGGTCTTCCTCAGCATCTTTGAGGCTATTGATAATGTTCAAGCAATCGCCTTCAATAATAATTCTGCGCCACCCGAAATCCCGAGCAAGTTTGATAGCAGAAAGAGCTGCCAGGGCCTCCGCAGTAGCCGGGTCCGAGGTATATTGCCTCCGATCAGTTTCCCATCCGATACACCGACCTTCCTCATCTCGAGCAATCACCCCAATACCTATCTCATTAGTATCTTTAAACGTCGCTCCATCAAAGTTAACCTTGATCCAATCGCAATTCGGTTTTTCCCAAGTAACGACATCTCTCGTTCTGTTCACATTACCCCCCACCTCATCCACACTAGAATGGGTAATCTGACAATGTTTAATCACTTCCAGAAGCTCGTGAGGGTGCTTCTTAATACCCTCAGCCCTTAATTTGTTTCTATGTCCCCAAATAGCCCACATAATTATTACTAACTTATTGCCAATCTCAACATCCAGTAGATTCAGACTCTCCAAAAGCCCGTCCCACAAATTAACTTCCAGTTTATTGATTAAGTGTCTCGGTATAAGTGAGATGGCCCAGACCTGTCTAGCAAAATCACATTTAAACAGGGTATGGCATGCGTCCTCATCCGGATGGCCGCGGACGACACAGGTTGTATCAGGATTACAATGCCGTTTTGCTAGATTCACCCCGGTAGGGAGGATGTCTCGGCAACACCGCCAAAGAAAAATTCGAATTTTCGGTAAAACGTCAAGACGCCAAATTTTCCTCCAGATTCCATGGTTCTCTAAAGCGGCTGAGGAGACCCTGTCACGATTAGCCAAATCCTTAGCAAGAAAATATGCACTCTTTACGGTGAATTTCCCCTTCCTATTGTAGTGCCACACCAGCTGATCTTCACGGCTACCAGACCCCAGTGGAATGCTCAGAATGGTCTCCGCATCACGATCATGAAACACATTCTTCACAAGATCAACGTTCCACTTCGGCACCCCGGGAAGCATCAGATCAGCCACCCATTCCGGCGCAAGTAACGAGTTGTTATTGAAATTAGGCCTGAAATCCGGTCCTGACGGCAACCATCTATCCCTCCAAACATGGACTCTCAAACCGTTCCCAATCCGCCATCTCGATCCCGCAGCTACCAGAAACCGAACATCATGAAGGCTCCGCCAAGTGAACGAAGGAGACCTACCTAGCTGCGCATCCCATACCTCTGAGTTCGGAAAGTATTTCGCTTTTAGGATACGACTAATCAGCTTCCCCGGTTGGCTAATCAACCGCCACAGCTGCTTGGCCAACATAGCCGTATTGAAAGCCTTAATAGATCTAAATCCCATTCCTCCCTTATCCTTGCTGCTACCTAACTTATCCCACGCCACCCAATGAATCTTGCGATTTCCCGCATTATTCCACCAGAATCGAGAAATGATGGAGTCAATTTCCTTAATAACATTATCCGGCATCATAAAGCAATTCATAGAATATGAGGGGATCACCTGCAAGACCGCTTTGATCAGCACTTCCTTTCCTGTTGTAGATAGAAACTTCTCGGAGTACCCCCTAGTACGGGCCTTAATTTTGTTTAACACCCCCTCAAACACTTCTCTCTTCGATTTCCCCACAATCGACGGTAAACCAAGATAAAGATCGAGCTTCTCAACCCTTTTCACCCCAAGGACATGAGCTAGCTCCTCCTGAGCATCCACAGAAATGTTCTTGCTAAACATAATGGAAGATTTATGCAAGTTCATCTCCTGACCCGAAATACGCCCATAAACCTCCAACACCTCCTTAATTCCTTCCATCGCCTCCCTCGTAGCCTTCCCACAAATCATAGTATCGTCAGCAAACAGGAGATGTGACACTGAGGGTGCGTTGCGACACACTTTTATACCAGAAAGAGTGCCCCTGTTCTCCAAATCCTGGATAAGACAAGAAAGAACCTCTGCACAGAAGAGAAACAAGTAAGGGGAGAGAGGGTCACCCTGGCGAATGCCCCTCTCAGGGACCAGGGAGCCAAACTCGCCCCCATCTACAGGTCAAGATATGATCAACAAAACGTAAAGGGAAACCTAACCTGATCAGAACCAGCTCAAGAAGCCTCCATTCGACACGGTCATACGCCTTGCTCATATCGAGCTTTAGATTAAAAAGACCTTCCTTTCCCGATCCCTTACGCTTAATATAATGGTTAATCTCAAAGGCAACAAGCACGTTATCACAAATAAGACGATTAGGGATAAAAGCAGACTGACTCTGGGAGATAATGGAATCCATGAAAGGTTTAATTCTATTAGCAAGGGTTTTAGAGGCGATCTTATAAACGACGTTACACAAATTAATAGGGCGAAACTGAGTAATAAGCTCAGGAGTTTTGCATTTAGGAAAGAGAACCACGTGAGTAAAATTAAGCTTGCTATCAAATTATGTAATATTTTTAGTGAAGTAGGACGCATTTTATAATATTCAAGTAGATTTTTTGATATATAAATAATTAATTTTACATGACATTTTTTTTATACGCTATGATTTTCTACTTAATATCTATATATCTATGTCTATACTATAATATATAGGAAGGATGTGTTTGATCCTAATTGAATTGATTTTGACTGAATGAAATTTTGTGGTTTTTTTGAAATTATTAATTCGAATTAAAAATTGTGATTGGTTGATGGTTATTACATTAATTAATTTATTTAGTAATTTTATATATCCTTTGATTTTTGGAAGTTATCATCAATTAAAGTATCAATTCATGGTAAAATTTGTTTTAATTTAAATTCAAATGTTAACTCATGTTATTAATGGAAACATTTAAAATTCAAATAAAATACAAGAATTTAATATTTATTTATTCTTTTTTTGAAATATTTTAATTCTAATAAAAAAGTTTATTGATTTATATTATTTAAAAAATTCAATAAATATCCTAATTATTTCGGTTTTGACCAAATTCTAATTTTTTAGAATTTTGAATATTTTTATTAATTGGGGTTTTTTTAAACACATCAATTCCAAACTTTTTTGCATAATTAGGGGCTAATGTTTATTAAGGGCTCGTTTACTTAGGCGGAAAGGTTTTTGGCAAATAGGATACTGAAGGTTTGTGTAGCTTCACTATCTACCAAAATCGCGGGCCCAAGCCCAAACTACAGGCTTTTGCCTAATAAAAGTAAACAACGGATTTTATTGGTTGAAGACAGAAATCAGCCTGATACCCCATAAGTAAACGAGGCCTAAGTGTTTAACTAAGGAAAATACATCAAGTTTGACATACTGCATATTTTATTGGGCTAATATTGAAAAAGAAAATTCAAATATTATGTGATGAGGATAAAATACGCCTGATCCACGTTTTGACACGTGGCATGGTCAAGGCATGACATATGGACACACTGGACCGCAAGCGTCCCGGACTTCCCCCAACCCATGATCGCTTCTGTGCTCTTCAACGAGCGTCCCAGAGCTTTATAGCGAGCGACGACCTCGAGTTGTCAAGAATGCCCTCGTGGATCTAAGGAAGACATTCAAACGAGCGTCAGGACCTTACGAGCATACTCTCATACAACCAAAGAACAAAAGGGGGTCCTTACACCCTCGTTGCACTGCTTGGACGCTGATCCCCATACGGATCCTCCAGTCCATCAGTCCCAGTTGGCACGAGCGTGCTTCCCGCCCTCGCTGCCAACCAAAACGGCTCTCTGACACCCCGTACATGCCCGCGCACCTGCCACTGTTGCCAGCACTAACTTTCACGGGCTGTTGCAGAAGATTCCTCCTAGGTTTCTCCCATAACGCTACGTGTTAGGGTAACATTTGGCCAGGACCACACGGTGCAAATGACCAAAGGGTCCCTGACCCTCAACTATAAATAGAGGAAGCTCATCTCCTTCATGGTAAGCAAACTTCCATACTTGAGCTCTGGAATTACTTTTTTTTCAGTTCCTTAACTGACTGTTTGTCTTTGGTGTTTGTCCTAGCAGGTAGAACCCATCTTCTGTCCGACGATCATTTTCCGGTTTCCCCCACGTATATCAAATAGAAAGTGACCGGAGTTTGACACTTCACGTTCTTACCCCATCATTATGAGAATTAAAAAGTGGACTAATTTATTTTTTCCGAAAATAAGTTATTCTCCAAATTTAAATTTTGAATACCAAAATTTAGTCTATAAATTCGAGATTATTGGGTGAAGTTTTCATTTTAAAGTGTACATTCAAGAATCATTTCTATGGAGTGTCACTCTTATTTATTCATGATCTTGAGGAATTTTTTTTCTTTGATTCCGGCTTCTTTCTACGGACGATCCGAATAAAATTAGTATGAGAATCACCCAGTATCGATGCTTCATCATATTCTTTTTCTATTTGTACTCTTATTTTTTAATTTTTTTATATTGTATTAATTTTTCTTTGGAGGTCACTAATTATACCTATTTGCTTTATTTAAATCTAATCATCATTGATACAATTCAATATTAAATTTTATTATTTTATCCTTTCTTTTTCTTTTTCTTCTCCATAATATTATGATATTTTATTTTGTCTGAATCTGATTATTTGTTCATCTTTTTTAATAATCAATTTGACATTTTTCTCAAAACAATTCTCTATTTTAGTTGTTTGAAAAAATTTTGTATTAACCCCATTATTCAAAATTAATTAGCCTCCTCAAGGAATATTTATCTGAGAAATTTTTAATATTTAATATTAAAAGAAATAAATATATTTAATATATCGTTTTGTATCAACAATAATAATTTAGGCTTATTTTATTATTTCTTTATTGTATAGTTAATATAATTACTTATTCATCAATATAATTGTAGTTGGAAATTATAATTTTTAAGTATTTCTTCTGGATTCATACAAGATTTTATTTTATGTTTATTGTGTTTTAAAATAATTTTTAAATGGGTACATATTCGTGATATGATGGTTTCTTTTTTAATTTTTTAAAAAAAAATTTATTTGCCTACTTTTTCTTAAATTTTCAAGGAAGCAATATGTATACTATATAGTATAGTAAGGATGTGTTTGGTCCAATTAATTTCAGTTGATCTAATACTTTTTTACTCTTTTTTCTTTGAAATTTTTATTTTTTAGAAATTGTTTCATTGATCATTTAACTATATATCCACAATCTTTAACATTTTTAGGACTTCAATTATTTATCAAATCATACAAATCAACTTATTAATCACAAAAAAAAATTAACATTTTTAGGACTCCAATTATAGTACCTTTTGTTGTGATGTTTGTTTTATTTTGATAAATTTGACTATTACATGATATTTCATGTTTTTATCATCCTATCTTTTTTTATTTTTCACTTCGTTGATCATTTTTTATGTTTTATTTTCTATTATTCTATTTTGTTTTCTTTTTATTTAATATCATTAGTCAAGTTTTATACATTAACTCACAGATTTAGTAGTTTTTACTTTTGTTTTTGTTTATTACTTTTTGTATATGTATTCTATTGTTGTCGATTTTAATTTTTTGGAACTTTTTTATTTATGTTTTTTTGTATATGCATTCTATTGTTGTCGATTTTAATATTCTATTGTTGTCGATTTTAGTATGCATTAATATGTACACTATAATTTTTTTTTTATAAAAACCGTGCATAGCACGGGGTACATACTAGTAAATAGATATTGCAAGGTATTATTACAAGCTTTATCACAGATGCATTTTCATGATTAAACAAAGCTCATTGATTTAAAAAAAAAATTAAACCCACGGAATGATGTGATCCGTAACAATTAACATCCGTTGATATCCGTAGAAAAGTCTTAATGAGACTCATAGAGATGGGAGGCCAGCCTGTCATACTAATTTATCTAATCCAATATGTTTAGGAATCTGTTGAAATATTGTCCTCATCTCATCAATACACGTTAAATATTGTTCTGAAAATTCATTTTCACCGAATATTACGAACAAATAGACAAAACTTTACCTGTCAAATGTCTTAGTTTATCTCTTTCTTGGAATGCAAATGGAGAGAGTTTTACGGTAAATTGTCCAATCGAGCACAAACCCAAAAGAAAATTTGACAAAACTTTGGTTTTCTTGAAAATCTCCATAGCTAGTATCCATAGCCAGTCCCTGAGAAATCATAGTTGTTTCACTTAATCCTTCACTTTTCTGAAACTTGTAAGAAATTGGAGAAATGGCAGCTTATGCAGCTCTAGTTTCTCTTATGAATCTTTTAGAGCAGCTCCAACGCCATCCTCAACCTCCAGTTACTCTTGACAGCAATCAAGTTGAAAATCTAACTCAAACGATTGCTTTCTTGCAAGACTTTCTTGAAGTTTATAATTCTCACTATTCAAAACAAGAATTGGAACGCTTGAGGGATCACATCGCGGATGCAGCTTATGCAGCTGAGGATGCAATAGAAACCCATATAGTCAACCGGATTAAAGACTCACAGAGGCCAACTGCTGATGCGTCAACAATTTGTGATGGGGAAAATATTGGCTCCGTCGATCTGCATGGAGTGATACAAGATATGGGTTTTGTTGAGAAAGAGGTCTTGGAGATTAAGGACGTACTCGGAACTCAAGACGATCCACAAACATTTGTTCCAACCGATGTTGTTGCTTCGAAATCTACTTCAACAGAGCATCATGCCATGGTGGGCTTTGATGATGTCTTGAACGAAATGCTCGATAAGCTCACCGGACAACCACATTCTCGTCGCGAAATCATCCCAATTTCTGGGATGGGTGGCATCGGTAAGACGACCCTTGCTAGAAATGTTTATATCAACCCTCTTACAGAGTATCACTTTGATATTCGTGCTTGGATTACTATTTCTCAAGAATATAATATAAGAGACATTCTTTTAGGAGTTCTAGTCAGTCAAAAGAACCAAGGGAGTCGGGAAAGTATGAATGAGATGAGTGAGGCAGATATAGGGGAAAAGTTGTATAAAAGTTTGTGTGGTAGAAGGTATTTAATTGTGATGGATGATATGTGGAGTGAGGCAGCATGGGACAAAGTACAACGTTTCTTTCCAAACGAGTGCAATGGAAGTAGAATAATTGTAACAACTAGACTAACAAATGTGGCTTCCAATTTAACCACTAATTGTCGTGGTGTTGAGATTGATTTCTTCGACCAGGATAAAAGTTGGAGTTTATTTTGCAAGACTGTGTTTGGAGAAGAAGACGGTTGCCCATCCGAATTGGAGCACGTCGGAAAGGAGATTTCGAGAAATTGCAAAGGACTCCCTTTGTCCATTGTTGTGATCGGAGGACTCCTAGCAAAGTCAAAACAAACACACGAGTATTGGAAATATATTTTAGAGAATCTAAATTCAGTTGTGAATTTAGAAGAAAATGAACGGTGCTTGAAGATATTACACACGAGTTATGATCAGTTGCCGGCTCATTTGAAGGCATGTTTCCTCTATATGGGGGTCTTTCCTGAAGATTATGAAATCCCTGTATTTAAACTCATAGGAATGTGGGTTGCTGAGGGTTTTTTAAAACCAATTAGTGGAAAAGGTTTGGAAGAGACCGCCGAGGATTACTTGATGGATCTTGCTGCTAGGAATCTCATTATGGTTAACGATGAAGAGTTCTTTTGGAAAGAAAAATTTTGTAATATCCATGATCTCTTGAGAGACCTGTGCATAAGAGAAGCTCAAAAAGAGAAGTTCATCTGTGTGTCTAACCAAAACAGCGAAGGTTTAAACACCCAAAGGCGCATTGCAATTCACCAAGGCATGTCCGAAAATGGATGTCTTGAAAGATTGAAAGGTGGATCGATTACTCGTTCTTTGATATGCTTTTCTCGAGACATCATTTTACCATTACATGAACTTAGATTGTTGAGGGTATTTACTATACCTGAAGATGATAGAGGATATTATAGATTGGAAGTTATTTTTAGGCTTGTTAATCTACGATATCTTTCTCTCATGTACAATTGTCGAAATTTCATATTTCCTTCATCTGTTTCCCAACTCTGGAATTTACAAACATTATATGTTTTTGGACTGTATGATGTTGTTGCACCACCTGAAATTTGGAAGCTGCCTCTGATTAGGCATATCCAGCTCAGTGGTCTTGTACTTCCGGATCCTCCAAGTAGGCACACGGACAGGCGAGGTGACTTTGTTCTTCATGGGCTGCATACGCTTCCAGGGATATCAAATTTGAAGCTTGGTGAGGATGTGATCAAGAGGATCCCTAATGTTAATAAGTTGGAACTGAAGTTCGACCAACGATACACGCGGCCGTTAGATCTCAACAATCTTCATCGTCTGTACAAACTGGAGGACTTTTCTATCAGGATTTCACAACCAAGTCGGACTGAGTTGTTGCAAAACCTCACCTTCCCTCATTCGCTCAAGAAGCTGGCTCTATGGAAAACTGGGCTTGAATGGGAAGACATTAGTATGAAAATAGGTTCATTACCTCATCTCCAAATCCTCAAGCTAGATTCGCGATCTGTCATAGGGCCGGAATGGAAAACCATAGAAGGGCAGTTTTGCAGCCTAAAATACCTGGTAATGTCCTGTCTTGATCTTGAATGTTGGAGCACAGAGAGCACCCATATTCCATGGCTAGAATGCCTTCATCTGTTTGGTTTACATAATTTGGAGGAGATCCCTTTGTGCATTGGAGACATACCAACGCTGAAATTAATTGTCGTGGATGGTTGTTCTGATCCAATTGTCATCTCTGCTAAAACAATATTAGACGAACAAGAGGAACTTGGGAATCAAAGCCTCCGAGTGAGAGTTCGGTTGAGAAGTTGGAATGATAAAAGTCTGGAGAGGTTGGCAACCCACAACTTTCAAATTGAAACTCGGTAAGAAATTTATGTTGATTGTTATTATTATTTTCACGAAAAGAAAATACAATTAATGATGGAGAATTCACATTTTCTTGTATAATTTACACATTTCTTGTATGATTTTCTTCTAATATTAAGACCACCATACAGGTACTAACCAACTTGAGCAACTCTGGAGAATGCAAGTTTTCGGATAGTTTTTGTTATAAATTTCTGGATTCTAGAATCAATCGGTTCTCCGGATTTCTTGTCTGTTCATTTCTTTTTCTCTCTGTCTTATATTATTCTAGATGATATTTCAAACATTTTGAATATCATAAGAGGGTAAATTAAATTTTACTAGACAATCTTTCTTTTTCTCCTACTTTCCCCCTGTCAAGTTGGGGAGGAATGTAAAGCACAGACCCAACTTGCCCCTTGGTCAGAATATCTGCTAGTTGAAGATTAGTGGAGAGATGAGCCAGGTTGATGGGTCTGTGTTGATCATGATCACGAACAAAGCATATGAATGGTTTGTTTCAGCAGCCAGGACTGGTTTCTTCGACGTTGTCAAGAAGACTAAGAGGCTCCCCAGCAATAACATAAAGCTCGAATTTCGAAAGTATGATCCTCGTGTCAATCCTCATGTTTTGTTCACGGAGACTAAGATTAAGCGATGGCAACTCCGAATTGTGGCCTGAAATGCGTTTGTTATCTTTGAATCTATATCATCTTAGCTTCTATTGCATCTGAAATCTAAATCCAGTTAGTGTTTGACATGCTTCATGTATGTACTGCATATTATATAAAATTCTTGCAAATTTGCATGACAGACACCCTTCGTTGTTTACCGTGATCTTTGTTGACTTTTAGTGTTTAATTACATATAATTCTGAAAATGTATTGTTGTTTTGCAAGATTCTTGGTCACGTTTTGAGCTGGTAAAGGAAATGAATCAATTCACACATATATATGATGATCCATCTAAAGCATGTCATGATTATACATGCTAGTAGAGATTGGAGGCCAGCCTGTCATACTAATTTATATATTCCAATTTGTTTGTCAATCTGTTTAAAAGCGTATAGCATTATCTTTTACAGAGCACTTCCAAATAATTTAGTAATTTGTTTAGGAATCTGTTTAAAAGTGACCACAGTCGAAAGCCACTTTGTTTCAAATAATTGTCGAAATTCATAGTTGTCCAATGACTCCAACAGCGCACAAACCCAAAATAAAATTAGACGAAGTTCTGGTTTTTCTGGAAAATTTCCATAGCCAATCCCTGAGAAATCATAGTTGCTTCATTTTAAACTACTTTTACGCACTCCATTCTTCTGAAGCTTCTAAGATATCAGAGAAATGGCAGCTTATGCGGCTCTAGTTTCTTTGATGAATCTTTTAGAGCAGCTCCAACGCCATCCTCGACCTCCAATCACCCTCAACATCAATCAGGTCGAAACTCTCACTCAAAAGATTGCTTTCTTGCAAGATTTTCTTGAAGTTTATAATTCCCATTATTCAAACCAAGAAGTGGAACGCTTGAGGAATCGCATGGCTGATGTAGCTTATGCAGCTGAGGATGTAATCGAAACCCATATTGTCAACCGGATTCATGCTCGATCCACAAGTTATGACGAAGATGATAAAATAGCTTCCTTGCGGTATCTTTTCGTGGAAGACGATTTGCATGAAGTGATACAAGAGATGGGTTTTGTTGAGAAAGAGGTGTTGGAGATTAAAGTCACGCTGGGAACTCAAAATCCACAAACATCTGTTGCAACGGACGTTGTTGCTTCCAAATCTACTTCAACAGAGCACAACACCATGGTGGGTTTTGATGATCTCTTGAACGAAATGCTGGATAAACTCACCGGACAGCCAAATTCTCCTCGCCAAATCATCCCAATTTCTGGGATGGGCGGCATTGGTAAGACGACCCTTGCTAGAAATGTTTATATCAATCCTCTCACAAAGTACTACTTTGATATCCGTGCTTGGATTACAATTTCTCAAGAATATAATGTACGCGACATTCTGTTAGGAGTTCTTCTCGGTGAAAAGAACCAAGGAAGTCGGGAAAGTATGACGGAGAAGAGTGAGGCACAAATAGGGAAAATTTTATATAAAAGTTTATGTGGTAGAAGGTATTTGATTGTAATGGATGATATATGGAGTCATGAGGCATGGGACAGAGTAAAACGCTTCCTTCCAAACGAGTGCAATGGAAGTAGAATTATTGTAACAACAAGACTAAAAAATATAGCTTCCTATTTAACCACCGACTGTGGTGGCCTTGAGATGGATTTCTTAGACGAGGATAAAAGTTGGAGTCTATTTTGTAAAATAGTGTTTGGAAAAGAAGACGGCTGCCCATCCAAATTCCTGCGTGCCGGGAAGAAAATTTCAAAAAATTGCAAAGGACTCCCTTTGTCGATTGTTGTGCTTGGAGGACTCCTAGCAAAGTCATGGCGAACACGTGAGTATTGGGAATATGTTGCAGAAAATCTAAATTCGATTGTCAATTTAGAAGAAAATGAATGGTGCTTCAAGATATTACACACGAGTTATGATCAATTGCCAGCTCATTTGAAGGCGTGTTTTCTATATATGGGGATCTTTCGTGAAGATCATGAGATCCGTGTATCTGAACTTATACGAATGTGGGTTGCTGAGAGTGTTTTAAAGCCAATTAGCGGAAAAGACTTGGAAGAGAGCGCTGAGGAGTACTTAATGGATCTTGTTGGTAGGAATCTCATTATGGTTCATGGCGATGAGCTTTCCAGAAAAGAAAAAGTCTGTAATATCCATGATCTCTTGAGAGACCTTACTATTAGAGAAGCTCGAAAAGAGAATTTCTTCTGTGTAGCTAACCAACACAGTGAAGGCTTAAAGACCCAACGACGCATTGCAATTCATCAAGACACATCTGGAGAGGAATATCATGATAGTTTAAAAGGTGGATGGAGTGCTCGTTCTTTGATATGCCATTCTAGAGACGTCCCCTTACCATTAGCTGAACTTAGATTGTTGAGGGTATTTACAAATTTTGTTACTATAAATGAAAAATATATAGGAAATTACAAATTGGAAGATATTTGTAGGCTAGTTAACGTGCGGTATATTTCTGTTCGATGTCAATATGAAATTTTGGTACTTCCTCCATCCCTTTCCCAGCTCTGGAGTATACAAACATTATATATTTTTGGAGTGTATGGTGTTGATGCACCAATAGAAATTTGGAAGCTGCCTCTGATTAGGCACATCCAGATCAACCGTCTCATAATCCCAGATCCTCTGAGTGGCCACACAGACGGGCGAGATGACTTTGTTTTGCATGAGCTACGTACCCTTGTAGTTGTAGGCATATCAAATTTAAAGCTTGATGTGGAGGTGATTGAGAGAATCCCTAATGTCAACAAGTTGGGAGTGAAGTTCGACCATCAACACAAGAGGCCGTTCGATCTCAACAATCTTGATCGTCTGTACAAACTGGAGGACCTTTCGATCAAGTTTTCGACATTATTCTACGCACCAAGTCGGACTGAATTGATGGAAAACCTCACCTTCCCGCGTTCGCTCAAGAAGTTGGCTCTAGGCAGAGCTGAGCTTGATTGGGAAGACATTAGTTCGAAAATAGGTTCATTGCCTCATCTCCAAATGCTCAGCCTGCATGACTTCGGAGGGCAAGAATGGATAACTGCGGAAGGGCAGTTTTGCAGCCTAAAGTACCTGCATATTGAATTATGTGTTTCTCTAGAATTTTGGAGCACAGAGAGCACCCATTTTCCATGCCTAGATTGCCTTCATCTGAAATGGTTACCTAATTTGGAGGAGATCCCTTTGTGCATTGGAGATGTACCAACGCTGAAATCAATTATAGTGGACTGTTGTTCTGATTCAGCTGTGATCTCTGCTAAAAGAATATTAGACGAACAAGAGGAACTTGGGAATGAAGGCCTCCGAGTGAAAGTTAAGTTGGACAGTGATAATGATAAGAGTCTGGAGGAATTGGCAACCCACAATTTTCAAATTGAAACGTGGGGGTAAGAAATTGATTTACGTTGATTATTATTATTTGAAAGTTGTTTAAACTCCAAATCAAATATCACTCACCTACCAAGCTCAACCATTGCAGGTGATTATCTACCTCGCTCACTGATACATATGCACACACTCTTTGTTGAGAAAATGGGAGAAATGGAATCAGAATGACACGGGTAGTCCCTGTCCTTAAAGTGTTAATCGCCCCTACTCTCTGAGTTTGCTAAAGGTTACAGACGATTTACTTTTAGGATATATGTCAAGCTGGAAAAAGAAGAATTCAGACAATAGCAATTTGCCAGAATTCAGGTGAGTTTTTGCTGTATTTTTCAGGTGAGGGAAGAAGCTATTTATAGCTCTCAGGTGTTGGCCAAAAGTAAAACTGCCAAATGGGAATGTTGAATGGATTAATTTCAGGTGTAATGACCTGAAATTCAATCCCAATGAATGCCCACTACTCAGCTGTTACAGATGCCAACGGACTGATTGGATGTATCTGGACATTGGTTCAAAAGTCTGAACTTTTGGACTGGACTAGGCCGACTCTGGCTCAAAAAGTAAGGCTCTGGGCTCGGAGGCGAGGCTCCAAGCTCCTAGCGACGATGCGCACGTGCGAAGTGCAAAGTGCGCCATCAAACGCCACATTCGCCCATGCCCGTGCCCGTGCCCGTGCCCGTGCACCGCACCGCGAGTGAGCCCATTAGTCCTCTCTTGGGTCCCATAATTTAATAACACATACAGCATTTTAATATATAAAGCTGTCTGCCTAGTGTTATTTTTCCAATGTGGGACACAATAACCAATGCATATTTTCCAAACAACCTTTGATATGCCTTTGCATAATTAATGATTAATCCTCCAACAATTAATCATATATATATTAATTCTCCAACAATTAATATATGTGTATGCATAACATATTCAACAATCCCCCACTTGTTTGGAAAACTACTCTTTTGCCAGACAAGTCCCTGAAGATTTTGTCAAAGATCACATGCCTAGAGGAAGGTGTGACGAACATTGAACCTTCCCTTAGTGTAAATAACTCAAGACTGCACCGAAGTTGACGGTGTCCGTAGATTGAACCTCAACTCCTTCGTGATGCAATCGGAGTTATCACACACATGTTTTCTTTCTCATACAGCAAGCACTCCACTGCTTTGCGCTTATAAAGCCATACGCCATATCCCACTTCATGAACCTTTAAGAGAGTAAACCACAACTCTCTATAAGAAGCGGCTTCACTTCTTGTTCATATAGGCAAAATGTTTCTCGAGCACTAGTTGCATTAGTGCAGCATTTTGTTAAGAGCGTGGCTCAACCTTGTCACTTCACAACTCACTGAGCTATCTTTTACTACATATGAGACCACTTTGATAGCTCAAACCAACTCGTGACTTGTTTTTCCCTTTGAACCTATAACCAGGGGTAACCTAGATTATAGGTAGGGTTACCATCACTTATGGTTCGGGTGGTTTAAGTCCCATATCTCTAGTAGTTGTAGCTACTAAGTCTCTCGTCAGAGGCTTAGTAAATGGGTCAGCCAAATTCTTATTTGACCTCACATAGACAATTGTTATGATACCATCTTGTATCAATTGTCTCACAAATGCATGTCTTAGACCAATATGTCTAGACTTACCATTATAGGTACCACTATACGCTTTTGTAAGCGTAGCTTCGCTGTCACAATACAACGAAATTGGAGGCATTGGACTCGGCCATAGATCTATGTCTAACAACATATTTCTAATCCAATCAGCCTCTTGTCCAGCTTGTGCCAGAGCTATGAACTCAGATTCCATGGTAGAGTGAGAGATTATTGTCTGTTTCTTGCTTGCCCAAGAAACAGCCCCACCGGCAAGAGTGAACACCCACCCACTTGTGGATTTATTATCTCCCACGCTAGTTATCCAACTCGCGTCTGAGTACCCTTCCAATACACTAGGGAATTTGTTATAGAACAAACCAAAGCTAATAGTTCTCTTAAGGTACCCAAGTACCCTACTAATAGCTTTCCAATGATCAACATTGGGACTGCTCGTGTATCTGCTAAGTTTTGAAACTGCAAAGGAAATATCTGGTCTAGTGCAATGCATTGCGTACATAAGGCTGCCAATAGCACTTGCATACTCAAGCTGTGCAATAGCTCTACCAGTATTTTCTTTAAGTTTTAATCCGTTGTCAAACGGAGTATTCACCTCCTTGATCTCGAGGTGACTAAACTTAGTCAGAACTTTCTCAATATAGTGAGATTGGTTTAGTGAAAAACCCCACTATGTTTTTTAACTTTAATGCCTAAAATGGTATCTACTTCAC
The DNA here is from genome assembly GCA_037501455.1 of Lantana camara. Taxonomy (NCBI): domain Eukaryota; kingdom Viridiplantae; phylum Streptophyta; class Magnoliopsida; order Lamiales; family Verbenaceae; genus Lantana; species Lantana camara. The sequence continues at coordinate 124,699,341 of CM074857.1, forward strand.
CTAAGTCTTTCATCTTAAAGACCGAGGATAGATACTTTTTAGTCTCGTTTACCCCAATCAGATTCGTCCCGATGATCAACATATCATCGACATATAGACAGACTATCACCATATAGTCGGCCGTACTTTTGGAGTAAATGCACCTGTCAGCACTGTTATACTTGAATCCGAATTTCAAGATAGCAGTGTCAAACCTCTCGTGCCATTGTTTTGGTGCTTGTTTTAGACCATACAGGGATTTGACTAACTTACACACTTTATTTTCTGTTCCCGGTGCTATAAAACCCTCAGGTTGTTCCATATAGATTTCTTCTTTTAAATTTCCATTTAAAAATGCTGTCTTTACGTCCATTTGATGAACAAACAGATCGTAAAGAGAGGCTAAGGCAAGAAGAATTCTAATGGACGCAACTCGAGCCACCGGTGCATAAGTGTCAAAGTAGTCAATCCCTTCTACTTGTCTAAATCCTTTGGCGACTAATCTAGCTTTAAAAGCTGAGATAGTGCCATCAGTGTTTCGTTTTCTTCTAAATACCCACTTGCACCCAATGGGTTTAGAACCACGAGGTAAGTCTGCTAATACCCAAGTATTATTACCCAAGATCGAATCCATTTCATCGTTTACAGCTTCCTTCCAAAAAGAAGCATCTCGAGAAGCCATAGCTTCTGAAAATGTTTTAGGATCCGTCTCAAGTGAAAATACATATGGTATTTCACTTACCATTTTATTATCTTGGTCCCCCTCCACCAAGAACAATAAAGCATCAGAAGAGATAAAGTCTTTATCTAAACTTTTCTCTTTTCTTGGTCTAGTACTCCTTCTAGGCTCAACTTGTTGTTTAGGAACATCGTTTTCCACAACCGGCCTTATAGGACCTTTAGGCTCAATTTGGAGTGGCACAGATTCGTTTCCAACATCTTTTGAAAACGTATTTTCGAAGAATTCCACGTCCCTGGATTCAGTTATCACGTTAGACTCCAAATCGAGAAGTCTATAGGCCTTGCTATTAAGAGCATATCCAACGAATACACTTTTAATAGCTCGAGCCCCTAACTTAGTCCGTTTAGGATCAGGAACCCGAAAATAAGCCACACACCCCCACACTTTGAAATAACTTATGTTGGGTTTTCTGCCTTTCCATATTTCATAGGGACTAGACTTCACAACAGTACTAGGCATCCTATTTAGAATATGGCATGCAGACAGAAGGGCTTCACCCCATAAGTTGTGAGGTAAATTTGCATGATTTAACATGCAATTTATCATATCCAGAAAGGTACGATTTTTCCTTTCAGCTACACCGTTCTGCTGGGGTGTATAACCGGCAGTTGTTTGATGTATGATACCACTTTCTTCGCAAAGTGTATCAAAAGCATTCAAACAATATTCCAGGCCTCGATCAGAACGTAGAACCTTAATCTTCTTCTCAAGTTGGGTTTCTACTTCTGATTTGTATTTCACAAAAGAACTAAGAGCTTCATCTTTAGTTCTTAACAAATAGACATAGCAAAAACGACTAGCATCATCAATAAAAGTAATAAAATACCTTTTACCACCTCTAGTTAAAATTCCATTTAACTCACAAATATCAGTATGAATTAAATCTAATATTTGTGATTCTCTTTTAACACTTGGAAAAGGCTTTCTTACAATTTTTGATTTTGCACATATTTCACACTTATCAAGTTCGTTTTTACCAATATCAATTAATCCCATTGCATGCATATTTTTCAAATTCTTTGCACTAACATGTCCTAATCGACTATGCCATAAAGAAATTGAAGAAATCATGTAAGCAGAAACAAGATTCATATTATTGATAGACATCTTATACATCCCATTACAAGCATAGCCTTTTCCAACAAATTCACCATTTTTCATGATGATGACTTTGCCAGATTCAACAGAAATCTTAAAACCTTTCTTATCTAACAAATCAACAGAAATTAAACTTTTCCTAACATCTGGTACAAACAAGACATTAATCAAAGTTAATTTCTTTGCGGAGGTAAAGTTGAGTTCGACAGATCCTTTGCCTCCAACACTGGCTTTGGAGTTGTTTCCCATCTGAACCTCTTGCCCAACAGTTTCTTCAAAGGTCTTGAACAGCCTTCGATCGTTGCAAATGTGAACGGTAGCTCCAGAATCTAACCACCAGCCAGAAAGTTCACTTGCCATGTTGATTTCAGAAATCATAGCCACATCGAGGCTAAGATCAGTCACCATGGCAACTAGGTTCTCCTCAACCATATTTGCAACTCCGGATCCACTCTTCCGTTGTGGGCATTCTCTCGCATAATGTCCTGTTTCTCCACAAACATGACACTTGCCTTTTCTTTTGTTAGCACCATTAGAAGGTTTAGGCTTCTGAATGGTTTTCTTAAATTGTCCAGAATTCTTTTTAACACCAAAATGTTTCTTTTTAGAAGAATTTCCAGATTCAACAAAATTCACACTCGATTGTCCTTGAACCAAATTCTTTCCATCGCGTTTCCGAGCCTCCTCTTCAATACGCAGATGTTTTTGAATTTGTTCCAAGGACAAATCCTCAGATTTATGCATCAAATGCTTTGCATAATCTTTCCAGGCTGGAGGAAGTTTTGCAATGATTGCACCAACCTGGAATGTTTCTGGAAGGACAATTTTAACCATCCTGAGTTTATTAACGATTACCTGGAGCTCATGCACTTGCTCCAGAATCGGTTTGTTGTCAACCATCTTGAAATCCAAATATTTAGAAACTAAATATTTGTTAGTACCTTCTTCCTCAGCCTTGTATTTGTATTCCAAGGCCTCCCAAAGCTCTCTAGGCGACTTCACGTTTGTGTATAGATCATACAGCCTGTCAGAAAGTGTGTTGAGGATGTGACCACGAGCCAACTCTTCATCTTCAGCCCTTTTCCTCCTTTGTTGTTGAAGAGTCTCTACGATCTCCTGATGGATCTGCACAGCATTCCTGGAAGGACCTGTTGCTGCAATGTTGGGAGGAGCAGTGACTCCTGTTGTCGGAGGATTGGCAGGAGGTGCACCACCGGCTTCAGTGGTTGGTGGATCCAGATCAACAGGCTGCTGGGGAGCAGGAGGGTCTTCTGGAATTGGTGGCAGGCTGGGATCCAGAACGTAGGCCAGCTTCAAAACGGTAAGCAGGAACTTCATCTTGTCTTGCCAGCGGCTGAAATTGTTTCCATCGAAGCGATCCAATTTCTGCTGGTTCATGATGCGGAAGGATTCTGACTCCATCTTCACACGGATTAACACTTTAAGAATGTTGAGAAAATGGGAGAAATGGAATCAGAATGACACGGGTAGTCCCTGTCCTTAAAGTGTTAATCGCCCCTACTCTCTGAGTTTGCTAAAGGTTACAGACGATTTACTTTTAGGATATATGTCAAGCTGGAAAAAGAAGAATTCAGACAATAGCAATTTGCCAGAATTCAGGTGAGTTTTTGCTGTATTTTTCAGGTGAGGGAAGAAGCTATTTATAGCTCTCAGGTGTTGGCCAAAAGTAAAACTGCCAAATGGGAATGTTGAATGGATTAATTTCAGGTGTAATGACCTGAAATTCAATCCCAATGAATGCCCACTACTCAGCTGTTACAGATGCCAACGGACTGATTGGATGTATCTGGACATTGGTTCAAAAGTCTGAACTTTTGGACTGGACTAGGCCGACTCTGGCTCAAAAAGTAAGGCTCTGGGCTCGGAGGCGAGGCTCCAAGCTCCTAGCGACGATCCGAGCCTCCAAGCTCCTAGCGACGATGCGCACGTGCAAAGTGCAAAGTGCAAAGTGCGCCATCAAACGCCACATTCGCCCATGCCCGTGCCCGTGCCCGAGCCCGTGCGCGCGCGCGCGCGCGCGTGCGCGGGCGGTGCGGTGCACCGCACCGCGAGTGAGCCCATTAGTCCTCTCTTGGGTCCCATAATTTAATAACACATACAGCATTTTAATATATAAAGCTGTCTGCCTAGTGTTATTTTTCCAATGTGGGACACAATAACCAATGCATATTTTCCAAACAACCTTTGATATGCCTTTGCATAATTAATGATTAATCCTCCAACAATTAATCATATATATATTAATTCTCCAACAATTAATATATGTGTATGCATAACATATTCAACACTCTTTATATGCAACATTATTTCATCGTTTCTCTTGCCACATGTGTCCGAGTAGTGTAGTTTAATTTGCAACTGTATATGCCGGTCTACTAGGTGTTTGATAATATTCCTCACAGAGATCTTTCTGGTAAATGCATGATTCATCTGATGAATTTTGGTGTGAGCCTGTGATATCAGAAGATGTGGTAGAATGCAAAGTTGTCAATCATAAACCACTGTTTTATTAAGTTATGAGTTGTATGTCATGCTCCTGGTAGAGCTATTTCCCTGCATTGAAAATGATCTTTCGTCCGTCCGTTTCCTGGAAATATACATAATGCATAATAGAGAAAGCTTATCTTTTCATTTGTATCTCTGTTTTCTCCTTGGTAGAGGATATTACACTCATTCTGAAATGCCCCTGTTTTTTCCTTTTCATTAGGTATTCATCCTGAATAGTAATAATGGGTGAGAAGAAGAAGGCAGGTGCTGTGTTGGTTAGGCTCGTTTCTGCAGCCGGGACCGGTGTCTTCAACGTTGTCAAGAAGACGTTGAGGCTCTGCAGCAGTAACATAAAACTCGAGTTTCAAAAATACGATCCTCGTGTCAACCGTCGTGTTTTGTTTGCCGAGGCCAAGATGAAGCGATTGCAACTCTGAGGCTTGAAATGTGTGTTGTTTCCGTTGAATTGATATCATATTAGATTGCATCTGGAATTCAAATCCAGTTACTGCTCGACAAGCTTTAGGTATGTATTGCAATTTATATGAAATTCTTGCAAATTTGTATGACACCCTTTCTTATGATCTTTGCTGACCGTTTTAGTATTTATTTTGATCACTACTGTTTAAATATAAGCTATTATTAACGTATATAATCTGAAAATATATATATTTTTGCCAGTTCGTTTTCGTCCCCCAAACGAATTTCAATTTTCTTCGTAGCTGCATTAGACAATAATCTTTATTCCACTCCAGCCAGTTGAATCATAAGTATGATGTGGGCCTGTGGCCTGAGGTAGTGAATTTTCCAACATTTTGTTGGGCCTTGAACTCAAAATGGGCCTGGTAGATTTATTAACGGGCTTAATTGTTATGCACAATCATTATTAAATAGGTCCGATATTAATTCGAATTTTAGAGAAAATTATTATTTTAGTTTCATAATATAATTTTCTTTTAATTTTAATCTAAAAAATTATCATGTTTTCACATTGAGTCTTTTATTATCACTTTTTCCTCAATTTTTGTTCCATTAGGCATTAACCAATTTTCGTTCAATATTAACAAGAAAAGCCACGTGAATCATGTGCGACGGTTAGTTTTGGTCAGAATAGCGTGAAATCACCAATTTTTCACGAAAACAGTAATTTTCTCTTGAATTTTAATATTTTTCCGATAAAACAGTTTGATGAATTATATCCAGGTTTTTTGTTTTTTGTTTTTTTTTTTTAACACACCTCCGAATGATCAGAAACAGAGACGAAGCCAGGATTTAAGATAAGGGGGGGCGAAAATTAAAATATATAAAATTAAGGGGGCGAAATTTTAATTTTGGGGGGGCGAAAATATAAAAATCTCAAAATATATATACAAATTTAAAAAAAAAAAAAAATTAGGGGGGGCGGCCGCCCCCCATGCCCCCCCCCTAGCTCCGCCCATGATCAGAAATATTGGAATCCGAATCATAGTCCTGGAGAAAGTACTCTTTAATCAATTGGAACAGCCCTATTGGCATGAATTATCAGAGGTTTAATAACCATAATCCAAAATAAACTGATCGAATACGAAATTTATAATCATATTATTTTTTCAATTTAATCAGGATTTCTTGTACAATAACAAGACCTGAAAAAATCCAAGATGATGAATGTTGATCCAACTGAAAATTGGGCCATCTTCTCAACCGACGGCCCATTAAATTCTTGTCATTGTAAATGCGCACGCGAATTCAGGCGCGTAAACTACACTCCAACGGTGAAAACGCAACCGTCTTGATTGCAGACTTTGCAGTCTCCAGTCCACACACACGCAATCTCAACAAGAAATTAAGTAAAATAATTTCCCTACATTAGGCCCAAAAATATCCCAAATCATTCCAAGTATTGTGTGATTCTTTTTTCTTGAAGACCATTTTTACTACCCAGTTAAAAAGGTATACAAATTCCTCTTTTTTCCTTTTCATTTGATGATTGTGTGCCAAATTTCCAATCTTTATGGTAGTGCTTGCATCACTGATTACGTGTGCTGACTGAATCATGACCTTTTAAGCCCTTGCCCTCTTGCTCATGATCTTCAGTGAGTGAAAATTCTTGATATTTTGCTCAAAGTTGAAGACTTTGGTTAAGAGCTCATTACTTTTTTCGTGAACTCTTTTATTCTTTGATTATCTCTTGATTGTTGTAAGTGTCCGTTGGATTTTTACAATTTAAAGGTCGTATTGATTATCACAGAATACATCAATACATGCTGGCAGCTTTCCAATGATGGAAGTTGTTTTTTATATGTCCTCCTTCTTTTCCTTTCAGTTGATTGTTCTGAAATTCTGAACAGTGATAATGGGCGAGAAGAAGAAGTGGTGTCAACAAGACTAAAAGGCTCCACAGCAGTAACATAAAGCTTGAGTTTGGAAAGTACGATCCTTGTGGTAATCGTCATGTTTTGTTCACTCCGAAGCCGAGATGAAGTGCCTACTTATCCGAACCGTGGCTTGAAATGCGTTTGTTTCCTTTTAATTGATGTCATATTAATTAGCTTCTGTTGCATCTGAAATTTGAATCCAGTTAATGCTCGACATGCTTCATCAATAAGTGATATTGCTTCTATATCAAGTCTTTGTAGCTGCATTTTTAATAGGCATGGGAGCAGGTCCTTGGGTCATAATGTCAGAAGTAATCTATTTATATGTACTTTTTTTTTTCCCCCCTATTTATATTTATATATAATTTATATATTTTCACAAGTATTATAACATTTTTATTTAAATTATTTTTACAGATATCCCCCATTCATATAAAGGGATTAGGAGGGAGCAATTGGTGGTTCTGGTGAAATTCTGTAATATGCATGATCTGTTAAGAGACCTATGCATAAGAGAAGTTCGTCTGTGTGGCTAACCAGCACAGTGAAGGCTTAAACACCCAACGACGCATTGCAATTCATCAAGACGCATCCAAAAAGGTATGTCTTGATAGTATAAAAGATCATTCGGCTACTCGTTCTTTGGTATGCTATTCTGGAGATGTCGTCCTACCATTAGCTGAAGTTAGATTGTTGAGGATATTGACAAGGTTTGATGCTATGAATGACAGAGATATAAGAAAATACAGATTGGAAGATTTTTTCAGGCTAGTTAACTTGCGGTATCTTTCTGTGGATTGTCAAAATCACGTGTTTGCTTCGTCTGTTTCCCAGTGCTGGAATTTGCAGACATTATATGTTCGTGGATTGCATCATGTTGTTGCACCACCTGAAATTTGGAACATGTCTCTGATTAGGCATATCCAAATGAACGGTCTCACACTCCCAGATCCTCCAAGCAGCCACACGGAAGGCGAGAGGACTTTGTTCTGCATGAGCTACATACGCTTCTAGGAATATATAATTTGAAGCTTTCTGAGGAGGTAGTCAAGAGAATCCCAAATGTGAAGAGGTTGGGACTGTCTTTTGACCGTAAGCCATTATGTCTCAACAATCTTGATCGTCTGTACAAACTGGAGGACTTTTCTATCTCATTTTCTATCATGTTTGAGCAATTCCACCCACGACCAAATCGGACTGAGTTGTTACAGAACATCACCTTCCCGCATTCGCTCAAGGAGTTGGCTCTAAAACAAACTAAGCTTCATTGGGAAGACATTAGTACGAAAATAGGTTCATTACCTTGTCTCCAAATGCTCATCCTGGATTCTGATTCCTTCATAGGGCCGGAATGGAAAACCGTAGAAGGGCAGTTTTGCAGCCTAAAATACCTGCAAATTGAATCATGTGATGGTCTAAAATGTTGGAGCACAGAGAGCACCCATTTTCCGTGCCTAGAGTGCCTTCATCTGATCTTTTTAGAAAATTTGGAGGAGATCCCTTTGTGCATTGGAGACATACCAACGCTGAAATCAATTATAGTGCGATTTTGTACTGATTCAGCTGTCGTCTCTGCTAAAAGAATATTAGACGAACAAGAGGAACTTGGGAATGAAAGCCTCCGAGTCAAAATCTTGCTGGGAACTTGGAATGATGAAAGTCTGGAGAGGTTGGCAACCCACAACTTCCAAATTTAAACGTCTGGGTAATTATTTTAGACTTGGTTAAACTCCAAATCAAATATCACTCGCCTACCACACAGCTGAACCCCGTCTGTCTCTCTCTTCATTGCCACTGGGTGCAGGTGATTATCTCCCTCACTCACAAACTGTTTAAATGCAACATTATATTATCGTTCTCTTTTTTTTAATTATGTATGCCTGTCTGCTAAGTGTTTGATAATATTCACTCATTGAATTCACGGGACTGGTGGCTTCTACGTTAACAAGACTAAGAGGCTCCACAGCAGTAACATAAAGCTCAAGTTCGAAAGTTCGATCCTCACGTCGGTTGTCATGTTTTGTTCACCAAGGCCAAGATGAAGTGATTGCATCTCCAAACCGTAGCTTGAAATGCGTTTGTTTCCTTTGAATCGATGTCATATTAGCTTCTATTGCATCTTAAATTTGAATCCAGTTAATGCTTGAGTTGCTTCATAATAGCATATTATGAGATTCTTTGAAGTTTGTATGAACTTTGTTGTTTATTGTGATCTTTTCTGACCTTTTAGTTTCTATTTTGATCAATATTGTGGCCTGAGGCTGTGAGTTCCTAGTTCCCACCCACATTTTCTTATTCCTCAAACCCAAATGGGCCTTATATATTTATTAACGGGCTTAGTTATATTTGCATAAGGCTGCCAAATGGTTGGATTTTAATCCAAATTTTAATATTTTTGACCGATAAAAAAATTTGATAGTCCATTCATATATTTCGGATTATGCATATATTGATCGACTATGAAATTTATAATCATATGATCTTTTTAACTCAGTAGCGCTCATTGATTTTTAGTTCATAATTCATATGTAATCGGATTGAATTAGATCCGATAAAAGATCCGACCCAATTAATAATATTATATGAAAATCTTGAAACCAAAAAAAAAAAAAAAATTATATGAAGATCTAGAAAATTTGTATGAGAAAACACCCTTCGTTGTTTCTTGTGATCGTTGCTGGGCTTTTGGTATTTAGTTTGATCATTAATGCTGGGTTTCAAACAGTTTGCTTGTTTAGCTTTTACTAATTAAGATTATCAGCTATGGAGTGTTGAATGCCAATGCCTTACAAATTTTTTAATTTTAGCCCCCTAACTTATTTATATTTTCTTTTTAATTGCCTTAGACATTAATGTAATTTATTCCTTTCCTGCCAGATGAATTTGCTGAGTTTTATCGTTTGTGGTTTATGCTCTGGCAATTTATCAATAGTGAGTTTCCACAGCGTTTTCTTGGTTTATGCTCCAAGTGGCCACATGGATGGGCAAGATGACTTTGTTCTGCATGAGCTACATACGCTTGTAGGAATATCAAATTTGAAGCTTGGTGAGGAGGTGATCAAGAGAATTCCTAACGTCAAGAAGTTGAAAATAAAATTCGACTATCCATACGAGATGCCATTATATCTCAACAATCTTGATTGTCTGTGCCGACTGGAGGACCTTTCTATGGAATTTCAGCATTTCTACCCACCAAAACGGGCTAAGTCGATGCAAGACCTCACTTTCCCTCATTCGCTCAAGAAGTTAGCTTTAAGCAAAAGTACTGGGCTTCATTGGGAAGACATTAGTACGAAAATAGGTTCATTAACTTGTCTCCAAATGCTCCTCCTGTATCGCAATTCCTTCAAAGGGTCAGAATGGAAAACTGTAGAAGGGCAGTTTTGTAGCCTAAAATATCTTCAAATTGATTGTGAGGATCTAAAACGTTGGAGCGCAGAGAGCACCCATTTTCCATGCTTAGAGTGCCTTCATCTGGTTGATTTATTTGATTTGGAGGAGATCCCTTTGTGCATTGGAGATATACCAACACTGAAATCAATTAGACTGGAATATTGTTCTGATCCAGCAGTCCTTTCTGCTAAACGAATATTAGACGAACAAGAGGAACTTGGGAATGAAAGCCTCCGAGTGAGAGTTTGGTTGGGAATTTTGAATGATAAAAGTCTGGCGAGCTTGGCAACCGAGAACTTTCAAATTGAAAGGTCTGAGTAAGAAATTTATGTTGACTATATTATTTGTAAGAAGATAAAAATACAGTTACTAACGATTTACACTGTGCACAACTCTTGTATGTTTTTTGTCTAATAGTAACTCCATCATTCAGGTACCCCGCCATTTTGAGCTCAAGTCTATCCGGATAATGCAGGTCTTCTGTTATTTTCTTGTTATCAATTGGATTCTCCAGGTTTCTTGTCTTTTATTTTTATTTTTATTTTTTCATTTTCTGCCTTATATTATTCTTTATGATTTTCTCTTTGAATTGATTATAATTTTGAGTAGTTAATCTTTCTTTTTCTCAAGTTGGGGAGGGATGTAAAGCAGAGGCACAACTTGCCCAATCTATAAAGTCAAATTGTGGTGAAGGGAGTCCGTTTGCCAGATTATCTGCTAGTTGAAGAATAGTGCAGTGCAGAGACGAGCCAATTAGTTGATGCGTTTGCGTGGATCATGATCTCGTCCAAAATGTCGGTTTGGTTTCTGCAGCTAGGACTGGTTTCTTCTACGTTGTCAAGGATACTAAGAGCCTCCACGGCAATAACATAAATCTCGAATTTGAAAAGTAGGATCCTCGTGTCAATCCTCATGTTTTGTTCACCGAGGTCATTGCCAAGATGAAGTGAATGCAACTCAAAAGTCGAACCGTGGCTTGAAATGCGTTTGTTTCCTCTGAATTGATGTCATATTATACCTTTTCTTTCGTCTGAAATTTAAATCCAGTTCATGGTTGGCATGCTTCATGTATTGCTTATCATATGAAATTCTTGCAAATTTGCATGACAGACACCCTTCGTTTTTTTATTGTGGTCTTTGTTGACCTTTTAGTGTTTATTTTGATCACTATTGTTTAAATAAAGGCTATTAATTTACATATAACTCTGAAAATGTATTGTTGTTTCCCAGTTCATTTTCGTGCCCCTTAACGTATTTTCATTTTTTTGGTAGTTGCATTAGACAATAATGTACTTTGTGCCTCAAGAAGTTGTCACACGCCGAACTAACCTTCATTGGTATGGTGACGGCAAACGCTCAACCTGCATCCCCATTCCTTCGTATAATAGGTTCATTACCTCATCTCCAAATGCTCATCCTGCATCCCCATTCCTTCATAGGCCCGGAATGGGAATGGGGGTGGTGGTGACGACCGTGACTACGATGGTTAGGAATTTTTTTTTTTTTTTTTGTGCTTTAATGGAAAAATAAGATGGAATTTGGGGAAGAAAATAAGTAAAAATTATAATTTATTAATTAGTGATAGTGTAGTTTATCATGTGATACATTTTTTATTTATTTTTAATTATTACTAATCCACATAAGCATGCCCACTTAGATTTTTGTGGGAAAATTGAGAAAATCCCCAAATTTTTGTCACCTATGACATGAAACACGAAAATTGAGAAAACTCATAAGAAAAAGAGAAAATATAATTTTTCGTCCTTTAAAGATGTCTTTTTTCGATTTTGGACTTAATCTTTTAACTTTTCTCATATTGCATCCTTTTTGAATCCACATTTTTCAATTTCAATCTTTTTAGTTGACGGACGTTAAGAAATTAATGAAAAAAAGTCATGTGCCACTCACATGACCTTAATAAATCTCAATCAAAGAGGTCGAGGCGGTGGTTTTAGCCCGGCATGGATGTTGTCTCTGAAGTCGTCGCGGCTTCAGGTTTCGGAGGCGAAACGGCTATTTATTACAGGTTCACTGTGTGTGGGACTGTGGTTGATAATAAGGTAGAGGATGTGCGTAAAATGTCCATATTGCCCTTCGTAATTAATGAGCCAAGTCAGAAATTGTTACAATTCCTAAATAATTAGGTTTTGCATTACTTGTCGTTTTTCAAATAACTAACAAATAGATTTTATCAATTAAAAAATAACATTAGACTTTATAAAAGCTGTGAATTTCATTACATTTTACAAGTTTTTTATATTGCCTAAATAGCGATTATTGTCGAAATAATAAATTATTATTTATAACAAAGGTAAACAAAAAAGAAGGCAGGGGAGTAGTTTACATTTAGGTTTATTTTCCAATTGAATTAGATTGAGAATAGATTAATTTCCATTTATTTATTCATTTCTACCATTTATATTTCTTGGTTATCTGCCTTGTTCTAAAAATTATTTTTTGTTTATATTGTTGTTTTATGCTCAACCTATATAGTATGAATTTATTTTGATGACCTTATTCCAAAACTCATTTCTTCCCTCTTTTGCCCTTGGGAAAATCTTTGAATAGTACCAAAAAGTTGAAAAAATTCCTTTTAGGTCCCCAGTTTTGGAAAAGTTCTCATTCAATCCCCAATTAAAAAACAAAATTCCTTTTAGGTCCCCACAAATAGTACATGTTCGTACATTGTCTTTAGGAATTGCGTATAAAAATCCCGGAATCTCGTATATATAGGAGATTCCAGGATTTTTATACGTAATTCCCTAAAAATTGTACGCAACTCCTGAATTATTATACAACCTTGGGGAGTGAAAAGAAATTTTATTTTTCAATTGGGGAGTGAACAGGAACTTTTTCAAAATGGGGGAGTGAAAAGGAAATTCAGTTTACACTTGGGGATTTTTTAGGAATTGTCCGGCATTTTTTTTTGGGGAAATATGGATATTTCGGTAAAAGCTAGTCAATGGATGTTTCTCCACCAAAAATACTTTTTCTAATTTAATAAACTAATTAAGGTTTTGATATGTACCGATACTGTATATTTTCATAGTTCATAAGCAAATGATACTTCCAAGTTAAGATACTTGATCCTAAATCTATACAATATTTATTATATGTGTGCATACTGCTGGCTATACAATATTAACTTATTTGAAGACATTGGAAGATGTTTCTTGCATTAAAGGAAAGAAGAAAAGGCGCCTTTGCAATTATAGATGGCTAGATGCTACTAAAATTCATGTGATTATAAAAGAATTCAATTGATGTATAAAACTTATTTTTTATAAGTAATTATAAAAACTTGGTGATTGTCCGTATGACGCAATCACTCAAGTATTTCGAAAATAAATTAAGGTGATGATAATTGGTCGAGGGTGATTATGTAAGATTAAGATTGGAATTGAGTGATTAACTTTTTATTAGGACAAATTGAGCTTTAAGGAAGTTAAAGCTAACCCTAATTCAACTTCTAATTTGACCCTTTGTGATATAAAGATTGATTATGTAATTTGATCTCTAAATTTCTCTTAAATTCTAATTTATTAATGTAATCCTTTGAAAAAAAAATTGTTAATTCCTTTTATTTTTATTTATTGTTATTTTATTGTTGTATTTGGACCAAACACATCACTTTCCATTATAAAAATATTTATACTTTCTTAAATTTAACCGATATCTGTCCATACACGACTAGTTTTCAGTTTTCACTATCATTACCTATTCAAATATACAAGAAATTATAACGTTGGCCAAATTATACTAGGAAGAAATTATCAGTGAGGAAGGTAGAGGGTTAGAGAGATAATAGGGTTAATTTTTTTTTGCATTCCAATCTTTGACATATTTTATACTTTAATACTCAACCTTTAAATTTGTTGTACTTAAATGCCCAATTTCAGATCCGACCTTTAAGAAAATGATACGTGTTTTACACTTATTCGTTGGATTTAAAATTTGATTATTAAGTACAATAAAATTTAAAGATTGAATACTAAAATATAAAATTTTAAAGATTAAATACTAAAATACAAAAGATTGGGGTGCAAAAAAAATTAACACAAAAAAATATGTACTTATCCAACGGGCAGCAATAAATGAGTCAAAAACTAATAAGGCCAAAAAGGGTAATAAAGGAAGATTTGGTTTGGAATTAGGGATTTGTTTTCTGACATTACCATAAACTCTACACAATTTACTACACTAAATTACCAAATTCACTTCAGTATCGATTTACAAATCTATAAAATACAATCCCACATTGTTCGCATGGAGAAAAGCCCAAATTGTTCGCAGCAATGTTGCTGGAGCTCCCGCGGTTAACGAATTCTCTCCGGCTGCCTTTGGATGCCGATCAAGCCTATCTCCACCGGAAATCCTTCCCCCAAAGCCTCAACCGCCGTAGGTACGTGTATGAATGTGTGAATGAATACTGGTGGGGTTAGAAGTTCTCATTGAATGTTGGATTTTTAAAATTTTTTTTTTAAATGTTTGATTCAGTATCAGTATAGTTCGGACGGGGAGTGTTTTAATTTGCGGTTGATTTTTGTATTGTGTTTACTGCATTAGTGCGGCTTGGCACGGAGAATCAGAGCTCGCTCGCAAAATTATTTATCGGTGGGGTGAAGGTACTGCTCTAATCCTTATATTGGTGCTTTTCACTTTTCGGAAGCTATATGTATTGTATTGGTGGCATTGTCTGTGTTTGTGTGTGGATAGGTGGAAGTTGGAAATAATGTGGAATTTAGGATTTTCTTTTTTAGTTTATCTGTATTTGTTATGCGTATTGTTTGTACTGTTGTGCAGCTTCTGTTGAAGTGCGGCAATTGTACAAGGAATTTGTTGCAGCAGTGGTTGAGTTGATGGGTGGCGAGGTGGTCTCGGAGGAGTTTCAGGAAGTGGCGTTGAATGTTTATAAGCTATTTGCTGGGGCTTCTGGATTTGAAGATGACGAAGCTGACAAAAGAATTTTGACTAAAAGGTAAAAATCGTTTTTCTTCTTTGTTGATGAAAATATTGAAGTTTACTTCTGTGGGAAATATTAGTACAAGGCAATATGTTTTTGCCTGAGACATAATATTGAAGAACACTAAATGGGAAATATTAGTACAAGGCAATATGTTTTTGCCTGAGACATAATATTGAAGAACACTAAATTGGCGTTTCCGAATTTGACATATTTCCAATTGTTTCTGAATCAGTTAAGTCATACTTATTGAATTCAGGTCTGGGTTGCAAAAGCTTGTTGGTCATAATGTTTCGGAAGCAAACACATTGAAAATTGCTTCACTGGTGGAGAGGCTTTCTTGTTCGCAGAATAATGAACATGGGACTGACTATTTACCAGAGTTGGTAAGTGAAGGTACCAATGATTTGGAATTTGGAGCAGACCTAGCTTTCCAACCTCCTGCTCGCTTTCTAGTTGATATTTCTTTGGAGGAAGCAGAAAACTTGGTGGAGGAAGCTACCACATCATCTTCTAATCATGAGGGATGGTCTGATTATGGTGCCTCTGCAAATTTCCATCCTGCTCTTGATGGAGGTACTTTTGACCTATAGTGGTTGCGGGATGCATGTGATAAAATTGTCAGGGGAAGCACTTCACAGCTTCCTCGAGAATCGAGATAAACTAGCAATGACTATTTGCCGAGATCTGGATTCAGAGAAACCTGGTGATGAGGTACACATATAATAATACTGACAATGCTCTCATCTTTTCTCAACCTGTAGTATTTCATTTCACCTTATGCGTGACTGAGTTCTTACTGAATATTGTTTGATGGGTAAGATTGCCGGTGATTTGCTGGATCTTGCTGGTGATAGCTCATTCGAAATTGTTCAAGACCTTGTCATGGTATGAATAATGATTGCTTCTCGGTTGCAGTAATTTTTGTTGTTTGATCACATCCACTTCTTATGGACAAATTCTTTTCCTGAAGTTAATGGAAATATTAGAACTAGGATTGGTGTCCCTTGATAATATTTATATTTGGTATTCTCTTGATAATATTTCCAGTAGAATGAATTTCATGGAAATAGTCATGAAGATTCTTAGTAATCTTATGCAAGATACAATCTATATAGTTTATGGTACTATGCTGGTATGAAGTAATCTATATTAAGCATTAGTTATTCTGATGCATGAAAGATTAGTGTTTTCTCTTAGGTTCTGCCCCACCCCCCAACACACACACACGCACAAAAAAAAAAAAAAATAAAAAATAAAAAATAAAAAAATAAAATAAAATAAAAAACTTCTCCTTTCAGCATAGGAAAGACCTTGTTGAAAGCATACATCGTGGATTGGGTGTACTGAAATCTGATAAATCAACTACAAACACACAACAGCGGTTGCCCAGTTACGCTACCCAGGTAATGAAGTGAAGTTCTCTTTCCATTTTGCTGATCTTTCATAATTGATCCTTGGCGGTTGGATTTTCAATTTAAATGTACGATATATGCAGGTAACAGTTCAAACAGAGTCTGAGCGACAAAGATAAGCTTCGATGCAAGGAGGAAAAGAGGCGTAGACGTGGAACTGATCATGGCCTTGAGAATGACTTGTCCTCCTTTTCTTTTAGTTCTTTACTTCAAGCAAGCGAGAAGAAAAATTTATTTGATGATCTCGTGGGACACGGTGATGGGACTCAGTTTGCCGTTACAGCCCTTCCCAAGGGTACTGTGAGGAAGCATTACAAGGGATATGAGGAAGTCATTATTCCTCCTACACCAACTGCACCAATGAAACCTGGGGAGAAGCTGGTATATTTTCTCAGTACAATATTTTCACCTTTATTGGTGGTTTTTTTCCGCTTCCTTCTGTGTTCCAGATCAATTATGTTTGTTTTATGAGTAGCCATGCATATTTACGTATATATATATATTTGCATGTTTTGGATTTGTTTGTGTTCTTGTATTCACCAGTAATAAATTCTGCATGTGCAGCATATGCATTCATGGTTCCTCATTAGCACTGCTTCACACATAACTTTTCTTTACCTATATTTTCAACATATTTGCATATCCTCTAGATCCTGTCTTCAAGTTTCTTGTTAAGAACTAGTATTTGTTAATCACCACTTAGCTTGTGGACATGTCATTTCTATGTTGCAGTTATTAAGTTGCTATGTTTTGATGGTAGATTGATATAAAGGAGCTCGATGAGATTGCACAAGCTGCTTTTCATGGTTACAAAACTTTGAATCGAATACAGAGCAGAATATTCCAAACAACATGTTACACCAATGAAAATATACTGGTAAAAAAATTGACATAGTCCATGATGCGTGAGTTATAACATTTCGTTCTTGGAAATGATATTGAATTGCATGCTGGTTTGTGCACCAACTGGGGCTGGAAAAACAAATGTAGCTACGAATTCTATTCTACATGAGGTATGCATGATTCCCTATACTTTCTAGTTTCTTCTCATCTGTGATATACATGTCTGCTATGATGAATACCATTTTGTCCTTTAAATGAAATCGGGTGATTGAAATGCATGGGAAATGCTCAAACACAGATACTCTTTTTGGCAATTTTTATGAGATGAGGAAGTAATCTAACAAAAACTATGACCTGAGAAATGCCATATAGTTGATGACAAGAACTGAAATATTTTTGATGGTCTGAGGCAGGAAGAGAACATACTATTATTGCCTGAAAATAAGCATAATTTATTTGACACCCTAATAACTTTTTTTTTTTTTTTTTGGTAAAACCTAATAACTCATAATGACATCTATTTAAGCAATTTTTGGTGTCTTGGAGTATTAATCATCCCTCATCCGCTCATTCTGGATTAGCGTGGTGTGAAGTTACTTAAGGACTGTGGGGAGGAAAAGCTACTGCCTAAACTCATACCATCTAACCAGATACCATTCCATCTTGTTGCTTTTGCATATACATGGGGATTTTGTGCTACTGATGTATTTTCAACTTTGATAAAGCAAGTGCTACAACGCTGCTCCTTCTATTTTGATCCTTGCATGATAAGTTTACTCCTTTTAAATATTGCCTTTTATTGATCTCAACAGATTGGGCAACACTGCAGAGAAGGTTATCTGCACAAAGATGAATTCAAAATAGTTTATGTTGCTCCAATGAAGGTAACATTTTCATTAGCAAATGATAAGTATCTAGAACTTACTAATGTTTTTTAAATCATTTTTAGGCTTAAGCTGCGGAAGTCACATCAACTTTCAGCCGTAGACTATCTCCTTTAAATGTAACTGTCAGAGAACTCACCGGTGATATGCAGCTTTCCAAGAATGAGTTTGAAGAAACTCAGGTTTTCTAATTTTCATGTGATATTGGTTTGACTCAATTATTTTGGCACTGTTATAATTGAAGGCTTGCTTGAATAGTTTGTATCTTGAACTCTTAGGACATCTTGTCCCTTTTTTCCTTTTCTTTGTGTTTGTATGATTCAGATGATTGTAACAACACCAGAAAAGTGGGATGTTATTACTCGTAAAAGCATTGATATGTCACTCTCAATGCTAGTGAAGCTCCTAATAATTGATGAAGTACATTTGTTGAATGATGATAGAGGTCCCGTAATAGAAGCACTTGTAGCTCGTACTCTTCGTCAGGTATGGGATGGTATATCAATTGGATGTTTTTGAAATTGTTTGCGAGCTTTGCTGACATATGCTAGTGAGAGTGATCTCATAAGTTCACTAAATAGTTTCTTCATTTTGTTGTATATTCAGACAGTTGCATACTTGCTTGCCAATATTATTGGATACATGTAAAGTGATTTTTTGAGTTTCATACAGGTTGAATCAACGCAAAGTATGATACGTATTGTTGGCCTTTCTGCCACTCTACCTAATTATCTGGAGGTGTTGTGCTTCTGCTGTTTAAATCATTGCTTGAAAGAGTTACATTTCACAGAATACAGTTGCTAGTTGATTTTCATTTATATGAATCTTGTCATTGCTTTGTAAAATGTTCATACTTTGCCCAAAAAAGTAGGTTGCACAATTTCTGAGGGTGAATCCAGAGACTGGCTTATTCTTCTTCGATTCAAGCTACCGCCCTGTACCTCTTGAACAGCATTATATTGGGATTTCTGAACACAACTTCTCAGCTTGCAGTGAATTGATGCATGAAATATGCTACAATAAGGTTAGGTTTATTTCCTGAGTTGCTGATTACATCCTAATTACACATAACCAGTCAATTATTAATGTTGCATGTCACTCACAGGCGGTTGATTCACTAAGACAAGGACACCAGGTTATGGTCTTTGTTCATTCACGGAAAGACACCGGGAAAACAGCTGACAAACTGGTAACATGTTATCACTTTTATTATCTCCACCGATAAAATTTGCTGTTTGTCATATTGCAGGGAATGTGGTTTGACAAAGATTCCTCCTTATGGATGACGCCTTCCATGACAGATGACCTTACTACTACTCTTAGCCAGAGAGGCATCTCCAATGTCCTGCAGTTATTAGATCTTCCTCCTGCAACTTTGCAAGCTCTCACTAAAGGTTCCGCCCTGAGATTAATTGAGGGACAATTTTCTCTCTCTTTAGAGCAATTCAAGAACAATGTTCTATATCTGATGTGATTTTGGTATGTGAATGCAGTCCTGATTAAATAAGAGCACCAATTCTCTCTTAAGAATGTGCTAATCTTCGTAAAATCAGCTATTCTGAAAGCAATTGTTTCACAAGGTGTAACTGAAAATTTAAGAGATTACAGGGAAACAAGTTTATTTAAATTCCTGTGATAGATATTGTATCTATAAGCTCCATTTAAAATAATTGACTTGCAGTCTCAAGAGTCACAAATAAGTAACTCTTAAATGATAATTCCATTTATTAAATGATCATCCATTTCCTGAACACATTTAGTTATATGTCGGTTACTCATACATTAAAACTAATATTTCATTCCAATATAGTTGCTTCTCATGTAAAATATCAACCAGTTAGGTTTATTTTTCACAAATGCAAACTTGTTATTGAATTTTACCTGATATAGAATTCTTACATGTCTTCATCCCAACTATTGGTCAAATTCCACTCTTTGGATGTCTGCTAACTTTTAATGCACACGGGAACTGCATCATTTTCCTCGCATTCAAGGGCGGTTAAAACTTCAGAAGCGAAATTCCGGCGATAACATCAAGGGCCTTCACTCCTCGGTTTCCTAAGGTTAATTTCATGTTTTCTGCTGTTGGTGATCATTTAGTTCTAAAGAAGCCTGATCAATTGTCCTTGTACAGGTAAAAATTGAAGCATGGTGGTTGGTCCTAGGAAATACCTCAACCTCTCAACTACATGCGTTACTTTCACAGATGTTTTGCAGACGAACATGGATAATTGGATATACCCTCAAATGTGAAAGACTTCCAGGTAACAGTAGTTTCAGCTTCAATTTCTCCATAAATAGCATAAATTATGGGATCAGATGAATTGTTTAATCCTCAACATCTGCTCGTTGCATTTCATTTCCTCTGATGAACAAGCATCGTTTATAGATTAAACTCAGTTTTTAGCACAATGTGAATTCTTGGAATGATAATTGGATATCTGTTCTCTTTCATTTATTTCTGGAGAAAATATTTGGCAAATCTTTTCCCCCTGTTTTTCACAAGAGTTTTTGTTCTTGCTCAGGGAATGAAGTTGATCATCGTATCAGACTGGTAAGTTGGTTACGAGCAAGAGTACTCCATCGGGAAAAACTGTCTGATCTCCTCCTCATGTTGCCTGATGCCCCGATGAGAACACAAACTAAAATATTTAAGTGTTATGGCAAGCCTTCTGTGTATTATTGTATGTTCCCCCATTTTTGTCTCAAAATCTATTTTAGTAAACATGTACATGAGTTGTAACATGTCATAGTACCTGAGTTTTGTTGCAGAATCAAGAATTTGGGTGCAGCCGTGCAGTATCCTGTTATCCAGTTATTTTAGTAAGCCTGGGTAATAACGGGAGACTTTTTTTAGGCTCGATTATAAAAAGTGCTATATTTCGTGCAAAGATATGGGGAAAGGCAGGGCTGAAATGGTTTCCGATTAACTCTTACTCTTTCTAGTCGGTTCTTCGAACATGATCAATCGAATGGTTTTTCCAATTGAATTGGACCTGAATCAGAGTTAAAATTGGATTGATTATGGTATAGGACGCATTAGGAACAACATAAATAACTCAAAAGTTATTATATGATCCTCTTTTTAAAAAATTATGGAGTGCGTTAACTAGTGTCCAATTTGTTTTAATTGTTGGAATAGTTGGACCAGCAATGATTCTCTTTAAAAAAACTAAAAATTGTTCCAATTGTTTTTGTTTTCAAGATGAAATTAGATTTAATAAGTGAGTGTACAAGTGCTTTTTTCCCCGAGATATTTTCAATTACTCAAGTGCAATCGAGTTTATATCAAACAATTACATTAATATTTCGAATCAAGTTGGACTATCATCCCATACTCCCATTTATAATCAACTATCCAAAAATACAAAATCGATTACAAATACAAGAAACATATAGCAAATTACATCTACACCCCTCAACGTTTGATTTTATTACGAAAACATGCCAATTAAATCGGACAAATTACATACATCTCCTCGAGCTACAAACATCCAATTTAAAAGGTCTCTAGGTTGTTGTGATGATGAATTTGTCAGCTCCCAAAGGTTAAGTTGACCATCTAAGCCGTGTGCTGCCTGGAAAAAGGGCAATATTACAAATGTTGTTGGGACGATAAAGTAATTAGAGTGGAAATGGATCAATACAGAGATGCACTTTGTTATACAACATAATTCCCATCTAAGGCATGTCATGATTGATTATACATACTCGTAGGGGTTGGAGGCCAGCCTGTCATACTAATTTATATATTCCAAGTTGTTTAGGAATATGTTTAAAAGCGTAGCATTATCTTATCCAGAGAATTAAATATTATTTCATTAGGTAAAGTTCTTCAATCGAGGTGAAATTCAAGTAAAGGGAATATAGAATAAAAAACCACAATAAAACTTTGGTTTTCTTGAAGATGTCCATTGTCAATCCCTGAGAAATCATAGTTGCTTCTCTTAATCCTTCACTTTTCCGAAACTTTCAAAGATATCATAGAAATGGCAGCTTATGCAGCTCTAGTTTCTGTTATGAATCTTTTAGAGCAGCTCCAACGCCATCCTCGACCTCCAATTACTCTCCACTCCAATCAGGTCCAAACCCTCACACAAAAGATTGCTTTCTTGCAAGACTTTCTTGAAGTTTACAATTCCCATTATTCTAAACCTGAAATGGAACACTTGAGGAATCACATCGCGGACGCAGCTTATGCAGCTGAGGATGTAATCGAAACCCATATAGTCAACCAGATTCATGCTCGATCTACAAGTTATGACGAAGAGGACATAATCGCTTCCTTGCGGGATCTTTTCGTGGAAATTGATGACTTGCAAAGGCCAACTGCTGGTGCATCAACAACTTATGATGAGGCCATCGATCTGCATAAGGTGATACAAGATATGGGTTTTATTGAGAAAGAGGTGTTGGAGATTAAAGACGCGCTGGGAATTCAACTTCCACAAACTTCTGTTCCAACTGATGTTGTTGCCTCCAAATCTACTTCAACAGTGCACAACACCATGGTGGGATTTGATGATGTCTTGAACGAAATGCTTGATAAGCTCACCGCACAACCACATTCTCGTCGCCAAATCATCCCGATTTCTGGGATGGCTGGCATTGGTAAGACGACCCTTGCTAGAAATGTTTATATAAATCCACTTACAGAGTATCACTTTGTTATCCGTACTTGGGTTACCATTTCTCAAGAATATAATACACGAGACATTCTTAGAGTTCTTCTCGGTGAAAAGAACCAAGGGAGTGGGGTAAGTATGAGGGAGAAGAGTGAGGCACAAATAGGGGAAATGCTATATAAAAGTCTATGTGGTAGAAGGTATTTGATTGTGATGGATGATATGTGGAGTCATGATGCATGGGACAGAGTAAAATGCTTCTTCCCAAATGAGTGCAATGGAAGTAGAATAATCATAACAACTAGACTAGTAAATGTGGCTTCCTATTTAGACAATATTTGTCGTGGCTTTGAGATGAATTTCTTAGACCAGGATAAAAGTTGGAGTTTATTTTGCAAGACCGTGTTTGGAGAAGAAGACGGCTGCCCATCCGAATTGGAGGGTGTTGGGAAGGAGATTTCGAGAAATTGCAGAGGACTCCCTTTGTCGATTGTCGTGGTTGGAGGACTTCTAACAAAGTCTGAACGAACACACAAGTATTGGGAATATATTGCAGTGAATTTAAATTCAATTGTGAATTTGGAAGAAAATGAACGGTGCTTCAACATATTACACACAAGTTATGATAAGTTGCCAGCTCATTTGAAGGCGTGTTTTCTCTATATGGGGGTCTTTCCTGAAGATCGTGAAATCCTTGTATCCGAACTCATAGGAATGTGGGTTGCTGAGAGTTTTGTAAAGCCAATTATTGGAAAAGACTTGGAAGAGATTGCTGAGGAGTACTTGATGGATCTTGTTGGTAGGAATCTCATTATGGTCCATGAGGATGAGCCTATCGTAAAAGAGAAAGTATGTAATATCCATGATCTCTTGAGAGACCTGTGCATAAGAGAATCTCGAAAAGAGAAGTTCGTCTATGTGGCTAACCAACATGGTGAAGGCTTAAAAACCCAACGACGTGTCGTGATCCATCAAGATAGAGCCAAAAATGAATGTCTTGTTAGTTTAAAAGGTGGATCGACTACTCGTTCTTTGATATGTTGTTCTCAAGACATCGCCTTACCGTTAGCTGAACTTAGATTGTTGAGGGTATTTACAAGGATTGATACTATATATGAAAAAGATATAGGAAATTACAGATTGGAAGATATTTGTAGGCTAGTTAACCTGCGGTATCTTTCTCTCGTGTACGATTGTCAAAATCTCAGATTTCCTCCATTCCTTTCCCAGCTCTGGAACTTACAAAAATTACATGTTCAAAAACCGTATGTCGTTTTTGTACCACCTGAAATTTGGAAGATGCCTTTGATTAGGCATATCCAGAGCGAAGGTCTCATACTCCCAGATCCTCCAAGTGACCACACGGACGGGCAGGATGACTTTGTTTTGCTTGAGCTGCATACGCTTGTACGAGTAACAAATTTGAAGCTCGGTGAGGAGGTGATTAAGAGAATCCCTAATGTCAAGAAGTTGGAACTAAATTTCAACAAAGAACACAAGATGCCATTATATCTCAACAATCTTAATCGTCTGTACAAGCTGGACGACTTATCTATCATTTTTGAGCTATTCAACCCACCAAGTCGGACTGAGTTGATTCAAAACCTCACCTTCCCACATTCGCTCAAGAAGTTGGCTCTACGCCGAACAAACCTTCATTGGGAAGACATTAGGATGAAGATAGGTTCATTACCTCGTCTCGAAATGCTTATCCTGCATCCCCATTCCTTCATAGGGCCGGAATGGAAAACCGTAGAAGGGCAGTTTTGCAGCCTAAAGTACCTGCATATTGAATTATGCGATGATCTAAAATGTTGGACCACAGAGAGCACCCATTTCCCATGCCTAGAGTGCCTTCATCTGGTTGGTTTACGTAATTTGGAGGAGATCCCTTTGTGCATTGGAGATATACCAACGCTGAAATTAATTATAGTGGAAGATTGTCGTGATTCAGTTGTCATGTCTGCTAAAAGAATATTAGACGAACAAGAGGAACTTGGGAATGAAAGCCTCCGAGTGAGAGTTCAGTTTTACGGGTGGAGTAATGTTAAAATTCTGGAGGAATTGGCAACCCACAACTTTCAAATTGGACCGCCTGAGTAAGAAATTTGTGTTGATTATATTATTTGAAATAAAAGAAAATCCAATTAATAATGATTTACAATTTACACACATATTGTATGATTTTCTTCTAATATTAACACCATCATACAGGTACCATCGTTCGCTGTTGCGGTCGCGGGGTCACCGTTCTAGTTCCATGTGCGGCAAAATCGCGATCGATACATAAAATTTCGTAATTTACTCAAAAATATTAAATCTGATTCATTTATAAATTAATATTTATCTCAATTAGTATTTGGTACAAATTTATTGTTTCTATAATTATACAACTGATTTTATATTTTAAATAATTAATTAACCATAATTTATGGAGAATTACCAGTTGAATATAGTTATGTCAACAATAGTTGAGTTAGAAATTTATTGTTTCTATAATTATACAGGCTACATTGAGCTCAATTCTGTCTGGAGAATGCAGGTTTTCTGTAAATTTCTTGTTATAAATTTCTAGATTCTAGAATCAATGGGATTCTCCTGATTTCTTGTCTTTTAATTTATTTTCTTTTTTCTGCCTTATATTATTCTACATGATTTTCTCTTTGGATTGATTGTGATTTTGAATAGGTAATCTTTCTTTTTCTCAAGTTACGTTGGAGAGGGATGTAAAGCAGCGGCCGAATATAAACTCAAATTGTGATGAAGGTAGTCCCACAGCAGTAACATAAAGCTCGAGTTTCGAAAATGTGATCCCATGTCAATCGACATGTTGTTAAGGCTTGTTTCTGCAGTCCGGACTGGTGTCTTCGACGTTGTCAACAAGGCTAAGAGGCTCCGCAGCAGTTACATAAAGCTCGAGTTTCGAAAGTATGATCCTCGCCAACTGTCATGTTTTCTTCACTCCGGGGCCAAGACCGTGGCTTGAAACCTTTGAATCGATGTCATATTAGCTTCTATTGCATCTTAAATTTGAATCCAGTTAATGCTTGACATAGCTTCATGTATTGCATATGGATGTTTGTATGAACCTTTGTTGTTTCTATTTTGATCAATATTGTGGCCTGAGGCAGTGAGTTCCCCACTTCCCCACCAACATTTTCTTATTCCAACGTGGGTGGCCTTATAAATAAATTTATTAACGGGCTCAATTAGTCTTGCACAGATATATTGTGGCTGCCAACTGGTTGGATTTTAATTTGAATTTTAATGTTTCTGGCTGATAAAAATGTCCAATATCATATCTATTTATAAATATCCATACTCCTAAATGTATGGATGCGAAATTTATAATCATATGATCTTAAAGATTCTTAGTAACGCTTGGACATACAAAAATCCAATCAAGATTACTTGTACAATAACAAGACCTGAAAATCCAACATCATGAATCTTAATCCAACTGAAAATTGGGCCCTATTGTCAACCGACGGCCCATTAAATTCTTGCCATTCTAAAGGCTCACGCGAATTCAGGCGCGTACACTACACTCCAACCGTCTTTATTGCAGACTTTGCATCCTCCAGTCCACAATTCCAACAAGAAAAAAGGTAAAAAATTCCCTATATTAGCCGAAAAATATCCCAAATCGTTTCAAATATTGTGATTTTTTTTCTTTCTTGAAGACTGTTTTTACTACCCAGTTAAAAAGGTATACAAATTCCTCGTGTTTCCTTTTCATTTGATGATTGTGTGCCAAATTGTGCTTGCATCACTGATTACGTGTGCTGACTGAATTGTGACCTTTTAAGCCCTTGCCCCTCTTGCTCATGATCTTCAGTGAGTGAAAATTCTTGGTATTTTGCCCAAAGTTGAAGACTTTGGTTAAGAGCTCATTAATTTTTTCGTAAACTCGATTCTTTCTTGATTGTTATAAGTCTCTGTTTGATTCTTTCTTGATTATCGTAAGTTTCTGATGAACCTTCTTCGCTAAGTGTGGATTACAATTAAAACAGAGTTTAATTTGCAGAATTTGTACGTTTACGTACTTGGACTTTGGTGGTTGGTTTGTTTAATTCTTTAAAGCTGTATATATGCCTCGCTTGCAGGAGTAATTACAGACACAAGAAGTACATAGATGCAGAAGAATTTACTCCAATATAAATAGTACAAAGCTGTGCAAAATCCAAACCGCATAAATAATCAAAGTAAACAAAAGTCAAAAGTTCTACATCCCTAGCAAAATTTTGATATAAGATGATATATACATATGTCTATATGGCATGTGGTGCATGGCGGCGTGTGGTGGCCGGTGGTGGGGCGTGGGAATGTGGTGTTCAGCTAGGGTTTTTTTCAGGTCGCCAAAATTGGATTCAAGTATAAAGAAATACTAAAATATATTAAAATAGAGCCGCCCAACAAGCGATATGCAACTCAAGCTTAGCTCGCAAGCATCACGAGCCATGACTCGGCTCGTCAATTTCTAATCCAAACATGAGCCTTTTTGAATCAGCTCTCGAGATGGCTCCGCTCGTTTACATCCTTAAGACAAACCAGTAATAACACTAACATTACTACTAATAAATTTCCAAATATTGGTGCAATATGATTATACTTTCTAATACTTGAGGAGCATCTTAATGTAACATGTTAAATTTAGAGAGAATTGTTCTGCACATATCTCGAGTTTGCCACCAATACATAAAAAGAAGATAATACTCTTTATTTGTTCTCGACTTAGACAGTTTGTGACATAATAACTTTGATATTTTCCTTTCATTTTTGGTATTCCAGGCACATTTATGATCTACCCCGGGTTTTCTCGCTAACCATAGTATTCGTGGCAAAGATTGCACCGGAAAGAAAGGGAAAAACATTGAAAAAAAAAAAATCCAGGCTTCCATGAATTCAAAGCAGAAAATTGTTTCAAGAATAGTTTCCAAAAACCCAAATGGTGATTGTTAGTTTCAGCCACAAACAATGAAGTTTTATGATCTCGTCGTCTCTAATGTGACGACAATATCCTAATGAGGATGCAAGAAGATTTTCTCCCAACATAGAATTTAGGGAGTGCAGTAGCTAATTCACAACGGGGTTGGTCCAAGTTCTAGTCTTTTTGACCACTTGATAGCGAAACAAAAAAACAAAAAATAAAAATAAAAATTGCATTAATATTTCAAATGAATCAAATCAAGTCGGACTATCATGCCATTTATAATCAGCTACCCAAAACACAAAATCAATTACAAATGCAAGAAATAACGATTACATCTGCACCCCTCAACCTTTGGTTTAACTACCCAAAGATGTCTTCAAATCAGAAATGACTCTTAAACCATTTTATCGTTTGGGGGCCTCCACCAACATTTTATTGGGCCTCAAACCCAACATGGGTCTTATAGATTTATTAACGGGCCTTCCATTTTCCTACAATTATAATAGGATTGTCGATGCTCTTAGTTTCTAATCCGAATTTGATTAGGATTTAAATATTTATGACTGATAAAAAGGTTTCCTCCGAAAGGATCATCCATCATCGAATGTGATACGGCAGACATGGGGCGAGACAAGGAGCTGGTGGTGAATGATATGGGAGGCCAAAGGAATGTTTTACAGGATGGTGTTGATTTGTACAAATCTGGTGTTGCTATAGATGTTGCTATATTTATTATGTTATTTAATTTCAGCATGGATTAGTTACGTTGTTTCCTTATAGAGTTGGAGTGTTATGCCCCGAGCGTGGAGCTATCACATCCCCCGCACTAGAACCCAACATGTATATGAAATGGGCAATCCATATACATGTCAAGCGCTAGCGAACGGGAGACACTCAAGACCACACCTAGCTAGGCGGCACTAGACAAACAGTCGTCAGAAAGCATGCGATAGCGGAAGCGAATTAAATCCTTCAACACATAACGGGCACGAGCCTACATTATTTAAAACATACAATTTTCAATTTGATCACAAAATAAGTAAATAAGAATCATGACAACAGTAAGGTACTTCACTAGGCACACTATTCATAAGTATCAAAAGTTGGAACGAGAGGTAACAATACGCACATAGATGCCGATAGATAAACTATCAGTAACAAAAAGGTAATCCTAAACGGACTCAACATGACATGACTCGAACGCCGCCTAGCTGACTCCGACCTGCAACCAATAGGGTAACAAGAAAGAGAGAAGGAGAGGGTCAGTTGAGTGACTGGTGAGGCGGTAACAATATACAAGATATATACAATGCAAGAGAGAGATATGCAATGCAAGATAAACACAACCCCTCAATCCGATATAGTCTCAATTTCAAGAACAAGACAATCATTTCATTTCAAAGTCCATGACGTATATCGGATTTGTTGGGTAGCAAACCTATCCCACACCGGAAGATTGGAGAATATTTGTCCAATATATAAGTGTTCACCTAACTCCATTAGTATGAGGCCTTTTGGGATATGCCCAAAAACAAATCCGTGCGGGCTTGGCCCAAAGCGGACAATATCATACTAATATGGAGTTGGGGTGAACGTGCGCGCGATTCCAACAGGATTATGGGTTTCAATCGATCAATCGGTACCGAGCAATACCGTTCTCCAACCTTTACTCCACAATCAATCAATAACAATAACAATAAACCATCCATGACACCCGTAACGGAAAGGGTTGATCAGCCCAAACCGTCTAATAGTCCAAACGAGTCATAGCCCATTTCGGTATACCGAGCAATACCGTTCTCCAACCTTTACTCCACAATCAATCAATAACAATAACAATAAACCATCCATGACACCCGTAACGGAAAGGGTTGATCAGCCCAAACCTTCTAATAGTCCAGACGAGTCATAGCCCATTTCGGTACTATACTCCTTCGGCGTACCGGCACAGTAGACACGCAATATCACCAACCTCCGATGATAACACGTGCCCCCGTAGAGGTCGCGATTAAGGTTCACCGTCGGCCCGATGCCTTCCCGGATTCCCTCGTACACGTTGCCTCGGATCCCTTCCCAATAGAACCATGCTATTGGGGATTCAATCAATCAATAACAAGAGCTCGGATCATGCAATGCGTGGAAACCATTTTCATTTTCTATCAAAGTCTTTCTCAAGAGCATGAACACACGCCGGAGAATATATCTATAACCCATTTAGTACTTGGAAATTAGTTTTCAAATAACATTAAATCGGTAGACAATCACGTACTTACTACATATAGGGTTATATAGCTATATATACATTTCACATGCGGGGTAAACGATTCAAATCATGAAGGCCATACGGGTTTAGGTTATTGGTTACAACAAGAAGATAAACCTCACCTGGAAGACGTCAATACAAGGATACAAGCTATACCGGGTGCCGCCTATTCAATCACGATATTTCCCCCTGGAGAGGAACCGAATAAGAAAGGAAACAATGTGTAGTCGTGAGAGGAGACTCAATATGATACCAAATTGGACGCACGGCAATGATGTGAAGTGACGTGGATGACATCGAACGATATACAAGATGATATGCTTTAGATAATAGTCGAATACCAAAACTTAATGACAGTCTAATCATAATTCCTACAGAATTTCACATTATCGTAACTTCCAAATTAAGAATCACATTTAATGTATAAATTGGAACCCCTATTTTACTAATTAGATATCAAGTGACGGTTCCACAATAAATTTCGAAATCAAATAAAGCATGACACACCAACCAAGTCATTCACACACACACATGCAGTATATATACATCTCACCCACACACTTAAATCAAATAGCATTCCAAATTCCAATATAATAATTTTAGTATGCATTTAAGCTCATATATATATATATACATATTACAGCACTCACGCACACTCCCAACATTCACATTTAATTCATTACATGGGATAATGCAACACCACACACGTACCACTTTGCCAGTCAAATTAAGTAGTACAAACACTTTAATTATCTCAAGATTCAGTTTAATTAAAACTAATTTAGTATTGATACATATACAAGACATCATTATGGTCATGCAGTACATCGTTACGCAGGTCTCAATTAGGCAAAATCTATTTTACAACCAAATCTTAATTCAAAACCAAATAATCCAAACTCAATTCAATTTACAAAATCCCAATCATGCGTCATTAAGCTTAATTAACAGGATTACATTAATCTAACACACTAATTAAATTACCTTAGTGCAATTATACAGATATGCAATTCAATAAGGATAACAATTCCATTAGTCATACATTTCAGGGTTACATAAACAATTCAGGTTTCAATTATACCAACCACAACTAATTGCTCCAACGCAAACCACGCCTCAATTTGATAATTACAACATTCATTGAACTATATACAAATTACCAATTAACCCGTATCTATCGAATTTATGCAGTAAGTTAGTATTGGGAAAGTTGGGTGTTTACAATTGAAAGAGAAGCAACGGCTGGAATCTGCCGAAAGAGAGTGGCGGCACTGGTGAGTGTTTCTTGGCTGGTGTGGGAGATCGGAGAAGATGGAAGCACCGGCGGCGGTAGATCTGTGGTGAGGAACTAAAGACACCTGGTGATGGAGCTGGGCTGGTTCTTGAAGGTGAGAAAGACAGAACAGGGGAGACGTTTCACCGGAGGAGATAGTGCTGCCGACGAGCTGAGATGGCCGGCGAAGGTGGTCGGCTAACAGAGTAGTGGCGAGGCGGTGCGTCGGAAGGGAAAAGAAGGAGAAAGGGAACAAAGGGGAAAAAGAAAGAAAATGAAAAGGAATGGGGAAGGATCTCGTGTAAACAGGGAGATAAAGAGAGAAGCTTACCACTTGTCAGCTAATGAAACTGAGTAGGCTACTTCAAATTCATGACTCATCAGGAGGAAAATTATCCCTTTTACAATTAAGTTTCTTTTAGGCAGGAGTGATGTATACAATGACATTGTTATTATCATTATCATCATCATTATCATCGATACCATCATACAAGTGGATCACATGCAGATATTAATTACATGGCTAAGCCATCTCTACAACTCACAATGCATTACTCATGCACGTGTACATCAATTTAAATGTACGTGGATGCATTTGCCTTATTTCTAAATATGATTTTTGATGATATAGCTAGTGGCTTTAATTAAATAAGTACAAAATGATATGTTATTTAAATAATACTAAATGAAGATATGTCCAAGTCAATTTATTCGTTCTTATTTTGGAGACAATTAGGGTGCATGCAGATATGAGTGAAGAATGACAACCAATTTCACAATTTGTAACATATGTACACCCATGTATTTACTTTTATATACTAGATACAATCTAATAAATATTCACTTATTAACATATTTTTCAATAGAATAAAATCCTTGAGAACATAATTATAGTTTAATAACGAGAAATCCTAGTAGTATGTGGTCACTAGCGTGACCGGATTTTATTTATTTTATTTAACAAATAGAGATGTAATTAATTTAGCTAACAAGAAACCGCTAAATGCAATTCAAATAATTTAATTACGTCAAAACCCCACACAATTAAGTAGAAAATTTAACTTATTTTACGCAGAGAGCACTTGGTTTGATAAATCATTCGGTCAATTTCTAGAAGTATCCCGATATCTTAATTTACTCATATGTTTTTCTTTAGCTTAAAATTTGGGGTGTTACAACATCTCCCCCTTAATAGAATCTGGTCCCCAGATTCCACTTCTAATTTTATAAAAGCTCTGATTATTTCGACCATCAATCTTTTACGCTTAACCAACCTTATACACATATAGCGACATTCAACAAGTACAAATAATTTCATAGTATTATCATATGCAACAATTAGGCACCCAACTCACATAATAGCCTAATGGGGATGCCTATAATGTTTAGTGTACCTTCTATGACTGCATTTGGATCCACTTGTTCCTCTTCTCCACCTAATGCAACAATTACGAGTATAGTGCAACAGGTCGATCCACAGAGATTGGTTGAATTAATTCAATTAATCACAAGAAATTTGTGCAACTAGCTAGCCAACTAAAAAGAGGGGGGGGGGGGGGGTTGGATTTAACTAAACTAATTAAATTAAACTAATAAAGCAATCAAAATTAATAAACTAGAAGAAAACAATAAATCACGTTGGGAGTTGGTTTTGATAAATCAATGGGAAATCAATACCTAGCTAGGAATTATAATTCAGTTAAGACATCAATCATAAACGCAAAGATAAATTCAAATATTCAAGTAGATTAGCTATAGCAGATAGAGACACTCGACTCCACCTCGTTTTCTCTGAAATTGTAGAATAATCTAGAGACACTCGACAATTATTCCCTAATCAATTCACAACCCCTAGAGACACTCGACAGGATTTAATGAATCGACAGCATTAAGAATCAAGAAAACACTAATCCGAATTAACCAAGTCACGACACGTGCAAGATTTAAATCCGATTATTAACTCCCTTAACAAGTTGAGAACTGCAACCAATCCTTCTCGTTAATGTACCACTAATTATCTATCAAGCACTACATAAACTTCATGCAATCAAGATTGGCGATATGCAATAAACCCACTTAGATGATCCGGCCGTAATCACTTAAGCAAATAAATCAAAATAATACGACACTCAGAGAATTAATAAATACTTGAAATAAAACTGAATTATAAAAACCAATTAGGTCTCACGATGTCAAAAACATAAATTATAAATTCCTAACTAGGTACTACGAAATTACCAAACATCAGGCTTGGTCTTCTTCATTACACTCAACTTCCCAAGGGGAACTCTAATGTGGGACTATCTCCCTATGTGGCACCATCACCTTTGCCGTTATTGGCCACCCCAAGCTCTACCCAGCACAAAAAAAAAAAAAAGGTCGGACTATCCCGCCATTTATAATCAACTGCCCAAAACACAAAATCAATCTTCTTTTTTTTTTTTTACATCCACACCCCTCAACGTTTGTCTTAATTACCAAAACATGCCATTTAAATCAGAAAAATTACACATAAGCCATTTTATCAAAACATCTTCTCGAGCTATACCTACCTACCCAATTGGAAAACCGGCAAGATTGCCCGTCATTCTAATTTATATTTATTCTAATTTGTTTAGGAATTTTCTGTTTAAAAACGTATCATTAGCTTTACTTTATAAAGCGACCAGAGCACTTAAATATCGTCTCATTAGTCCACATAAAGTGATCCCTGTCCAAAGACATAAAGCACTTAATTATCAAAATTCATTTTCACCTAATGTCTTACTTTAGCTCTTTCTGGGAACGCAAATAGAGAGTTTTACGATAAAGTCGTTCAATCAGGAACAGTCCAAAAGAAAATTAGACAAAGCTTTGGTTTTATTGAAAATCTGCATAGCCAGTACCTGAGAAATCATAGTTGCTTCACTTAATTATACAACCTTTACGCACTCCTTCACTGTTCTGAAACTTCTAAGATAACAGAGAAATGGCAGCTTATGCAGCTCTAGTTTCTCTTATGAATCTTTTAGAGCAGCTCCAACGCCATCCTCAACCTCCAATTACTCTCCACACTAATCAGGTTGAAACTCTCACTCAAAAGATTGCTTTTTTGCAAGATTTTCTTGAAGTTTATAATTCCCATTATTCAAACCAAGACGTGGAACGCTTGAGGAATCGCATTGCGGATGTAGCTTATGCAGCTGAGGATGTGATTGAAACCGACATTGTCAACCGGATTCATGCTCGATCCACAAGTTATAAAGAAGGCGACACGATCATTTCCTCGTGTGATCTTTCCCTGGATGAGGTGATAAGAGATATGGGTTTCGTTGAGAAAGAGGTATTGAAGATTAAAGTCAAGCTGGGAACTCAAGATCCACAAAGATCTGTTGCAACCGATGCTGTTGCTTCGAAATCTACTTCAACAGAGCACAACACCATGGTGGGTTTCGATGATGTCTTAATCCAAATGCTGGATAAGCTCACCGGACAACCGCATTCTAGTCGCCAAATCATCCCGATTTCTGGGATGGGCGGCATAGGTAAGACGACACTTGCCAGAAATGCTTATAACAATCCTCTTACAGAGTACCACTTTGATGTCCGTGCTTGGATTATAATTTCTCAACAATATAATGTACGAGACATTCTTTTAGAAATTCTTCTCAGTCAAAAGAATCAATGGAGTTGGGAAAGTTGGAGTGAGAAGAGTGAGACAGATTTAGGTGAAGAGTTGTATAAAAGTCTCTGTGGTAGGAGGTATTTGATTGTGATGGATGATATGTGGAGTGAGGCCGCATGGTATGGAGTAAAACGCTTCTTCCCAAACGAGTGCAATGGAAGTAGAATAATCATAACAACTAGACTAACAAATGTGGCGTTCTATTTAGCCAACTGTCATGGCCTTGAGTTGGATTTCTTAGACCAAGATAAAAGTTGGAGTCTATTTTGCAAAACTGTGTTTGGAGAAGAAGATGGCTGCCCACCTGAATTGGAGCACATCGGGAAAAAGATTTCGAGAAATTGCAAAGGACTCCCTTTGTCTATTGTTGTGATCGGAGGGCTCCTAGCAAAGTCAAAACGAACACACGAGTATTGGAAATATATTGCAGAGAATCTAAATTCAGTTGTAAATTTAGAAGAAAATGAATGGTGCTTTAAGATATTGCACACGAGTTATGATCAGTTGCCGGCTCATTTGAAGGCGTGTTTTCTATATATGGGGGTCTTTCCCGAAGATCATGAGATCCTTGTATCTAAACTCATAGGAATGTGGGTTGCTGAGGGTTTTTTAAAGCCAATTAGTGGAAAAGGCTTGAATGAGAGTGCGGAAGAATATTTGATGGATCTTGTTGGTAGAAATCTCATTATGGTTCACGAGAATGAGCTTTTCCGAAAAGAAAATGTCTGCAATATCCATGATCTCTTGAGAGACCTTTGCATAAGAGAAGCTCAAAAAGAGAAGTTCTTTTGCATAGCTAGCCGACATAGTGAAGGCTTAAATACCCAAAGACGCATTGCAATTCATCAAGACAAGTCCAAAAAGGGATGTTTTGATAGTTTACAAGGTGGATCAACTACTCGTTCTTTGATATGCTTCTCTCCCGACATTGTCTTACCATTAGCAGAACTTAGATTGTTGAGAGTATTTTATGAATCAGATAGAGGATATTACGGATCAGAAGATATTTTTGGGTTGGTTAACTTGCGGTATCTTTGTGGCCTGTACATTTGTGGAAATCTCGAATTGTCTTCCTCCTTTTCCCGATTCTGGAATTTACAAACATTGTATGTTTCAAGTGGACTGTATGGTATTGTCGCACGTCCTGAATTTTGGAAGATTCCTATGATTAGGCATATCCAGATTGACAGTCTCATACTTCCGGATCCTCCACATGGCCACACGGACGGGCGAGATGTCTTTGTTCTGCATGACCTATTTGCGCTTGAAGGAATAACAAATTTGCAGCTTAGTGAGGATGTAATCAAGAGAATCCCTAATGTCAACAAGTTGGGACTAAAGTTCGACTATCAATACGAGAAGCCATTCTATCTCAACAATCTTGCTCGTCTGTACAAACTGGAGGACCTTTCGATCAGGTTTGAGCAGCCATTCTATCTCAACAATCTTGCTCGTCTGTACAAACTGGAGGACCTTTCGATCAGGTTTGAGCTATCATTTCTGACTGAGTTTATACAAAATCTCACCTTCCCGCAATCGCTCAAGACGTTGACTCTATCTGATACTGAGCTTCATTGGGAAGTCATAAGCATAAAAATAGGTTCATTACCTCATCTCCAAATGCTCATCCTGGATTGGAATTCCTTCATAGGGTCGGAATGGAAAACCGTCGATGGCCAGTTCTGCAGCCTAAAATACCTGAAAATCCTTTTCTGTCGTGATCTAAAATGTTGGACCACGGAGAGCACCCATTTTCCATGCCTAGAGTACCTTCGACTTGTTTTTTTACCTGATTTGGAGGAGATCCCTTTGTGCATTGGAGATATACCAACACTCAAATTAATTGTAGTGCAATCTTGTTCTGATTCAGTTGTTATCTCTGCTAAAAGAATATTAGGCGAACAAGAGGAACTTGGGAATCAAAGCCTCCGAGTGATAATTGAGTTGGATATGGCGAATGATACAAGTCTGGAGAGTTTGGCAACCCACAACTTTCAAGTTAATTAAAATGTCTGCGTAAGAAATTTTTGTTGATTATTAACAGCTCCTGAGATTTGCTGAAAATATAGATTACCTATGAGATTTGAGAAATAAGATCCTTTAATCATACAAATTTCACCTGTCGTTAACCACATGCGTAAATTGATGATGCCAACCATTTTTCTTTTCAAAATTTCAATTTTGCCCTTATATCACTGTTCACTCAAATTTACATTTCAGAAACATCCCCAAGCTAGGAGGTATATTGTAATTTAAGTAAGAGTTTAATGATATATTCTAATATTAGTTAATTTTGAATTTTTTTGAGAAAATATTTACATTTTATCAATAAATTTAAATTGAAATAGATATTTGAGCATGTTTATTCCTATGTAGGATGATACAAAGTTATAAATTCCCTGCTATATTTATATCAAGTCCATCTAAAGTTAGTTTAATATAATTTGTTTGTTATTATAACAAATTTTTCCTCAAAAATAAAGATCATATAAAAAAAATATAAACATCAATTAGTGCACTACCAAATTCACATAAATTATCCATAAGAGTGATAACATGCTAACTCGTCATGTTCTTATTTGTTAATTCCCCAATTTTTGAGCTTGAATAGGCCTTTATTTAATGAAATGACGTACTCTGTTGGTTTTATTGTAAATTACGGTACTTATGAAGAAAAGTGTGCAATTACATGCATTTTTGGAAAAAAAAAAAAATGCATTTTTGGAAGAAATTGGACAGCTAGAGCTTAAGACTTGACCAAGTGCAGGGGTCAAGTAGAGTGACCGACCTTCAGCACATTCGGCAACTTATCCCAAGGGTCATAACTTTTGAGTTTGACTTTTTCTCGCCACGTCAGCATCCGCTCGTAAACTCTTTTCTTAATTGATTCTTTCTTGGTGGTTGTAAGTTTCTGTATGATTCTCTTGGTTATTGTAAGTTTTTGATGAACCCTTTTTCTCTAAGTGTGGATTACAGATGAAAACAGAGATTTAGTTTGCAGAATTTGTATGTTAAAGCGCTTGAACTTAGGTGATTTGTTTTGATTAATTCTTCAAAGCTGTATACATCCCATGCAGGATTAATTTGGTGAGAATTTGAAGATTTTAGGATTCAGCAGTAGAGTAAGTGGAAATTATACATCTTCTTGGTTGTTTGGACGACAGAGCAATTATAGTGGGAGAGGAAGGTTTTTTCATTGTCAGATTCTTGTCACGTTTTGAGCCGTTATTTGCCCCGTTCATGGCCCTTCTGTGATTGATAAGATGAAAAGCTGTGCTTATGTTTCTTAATTTTCAAATGATGGGTCGCTTTTTGTTGCTGGTTTTCAGGTATTGCTTATGACTGTGCTGTTGTTACT
This sequence comes from Lantana camara, assembly GCA_037501455.1. Taxonomy (NCBI): domain Eukaryota; kingdom Viridiplantae; phylum Streptophyta; class Magnoliopsida; order Lamiales; family Verbenaceae; genus Lantana; species Lantana camara. The sequence goes on from CM074857.1 coordinate 124,737,639, forward strand.
TGTTTTGGACTTGCATTATTGATTGGATTCATTGATGAGTGTTGCGTGATTTTTGAAACAGGAAAGTCATAATAGAATATATGATGTTGATATGTGATGTTGTTTGTGAAGTAATTTGGCTAAGTAGAATTCTCTTTGATCGATTTGTAAGAAAAACAAGAGCAACCTATTGCTCTTTTTTGTGACAACATGTCAACCATTGTCATGATTAAAAATCCCGTCTTTCATGCAAGATCTAAGCATATCGAGTTTCGACATTATTTCATTCGAGATCATTTAAACAAAGGTGAGATTCACATGAAGTTCATCAACACAAATGATAAAGTGACAAATGTTTTTACTAAGGCTGTGACAAGTGAGAAGTTCGAGAAATTCAAGAAATGATTGAAAATTACAAATTGAGGGGTGTTAAGAATTCAATTTGCAATTTAATTAGTCAAATATATTTGATAAATTAATATTAGTGTATGTGACGCCCCGTAAATTATAGTAATCGAATATATTATATAATTGTGTGTTTATAAAATATTAATAGGTCATTAATTATGTTATTGGACCTAGATAAATTAAATTAGAAGTTTTGGGTGTAAAAATAGAATTTAGGAAAGTTTGGGGTAAAAAGAAAAAAAAAAAAGAAGAAAACTAAATCAGGCGCATAATGCGTCTGATTAAAATAACCCAACCCCCCTCTTTAATTCATTTAACCTTATACCTAAAAACACACGCAATCCACACCTTAAGACACACACACAAATCCTCCCCAGACAAAACTCCATCGCTGCCAATCCCTAACCCAACCAGTTCTCAGCCAAATCTTAGGAACCTATAGAGTTTTTCGAACGTCTCAACGAGGAGAATACAAATCCCTGGTCAGCTTCAAGATTCATCCAGCGACGAGAGAGAAAAGTGGGTCGAAAGTTTAATTCGAAGCCTTGTCGACGGAGGAGATTTGGCCGAAATTTCTATCGGCAACCATAGGGGTATTGGAGAGCTCGACGAGGCGAGTCTATAGTCGATAATTAGGGATTGAAAATCGCAGCGGCGGACTTGTAGTGGTGTCGGAGAAATCACGGTAAACAGGGGTGGTCGGTCCGGTGACTTTTCTGGCGAATTAAAGGTGGGTTTTAAAGGATTCTATATGGGTGAAATCTATCTGAAATCAATTTGAACTAATTCCGGCTAAATCATGTTTGATTTGGGTTTTAATTTTTAGGGTTTGAGGTTGGGATTGAAAAGGGGATTCTTGAATTAATCCCTAACCTAATCATAAGCTGAAATTGACTGAAAATTGTTAACCAGCGTTAAAGAACGATCATTTTGGTTATTTTTGGGAAATTTTCCGGTGGCGTAAGGTGGCAGTCCGACGGCAGGCGATTCGCCGGAAAAATATCAGAAAATTATTTAGGACTTCCTAAACCTATCTGTAGGATAATATTGATAATTCGGTAGACGGTTAATACAATTGGAACTTAATTCTGTTAAAACCATAAAATAATAATAATAATAATAACAGTAATGTAAGTAATTTAGAATGAAACGAACGAATTCTTATCATTATCATTATAAGTATAATTACTTACAGTACTGTTATTATTATTATTATTATTATTATTATTATTATTATTATTATTATTATTATTATTATTATTATTATTATTATTATTATTATTATTATTATTATTATTATTATTGTTATTTTACGGTTTTAACAGAATTAAGTTCCAATTGTATTAATTGTCTACCGAATTATCAATATTATCCTACAGATAGGTTTAGGAAGTCCTAAATAATTTTCTGATATTTTTCCGGCGAATCGTCGCCGCCGGACCACCGTCGGACCGCCGCCTGCCGCCCTCAGACCGCCACCTTACGCCACCGGAAAATTTCCCAAAAATAACCAAAATGATTGTTCTTTAACGCTGGTTAACAACTTTCAGTCAATTTCAGCTTATAATCTCAGGTTAGGGATTAATTCAAGAATCCCCTTTTCAATCCCAACCTCAAACCCTAAAAATTAAAACCCAAATCAAACATGACTTAGCCGGAATTAGTTCAAATTGATTTCAGATATATTTCACCCATATAGAATCCTTTAAAACCCACCTTTAATTCGCCAGAAAAGTCAACGGACCGACCACCCCATTTTATCGTGATTTCTCCGACACCACTGCAAGTCCGCCTCTGCGATTTTCGATCCCTAATTATCGACTATAGACTCGCCTCGTCGAGCTCTCCAATACCCCTATGGTTGCCGGTAGAAATTTCGGCCAAATCTACTCCGTCGGCAAGGCTTCGAATTAAACTTTCGACCCTTTTCTCTCTCGTCGCTTGATGAATCTTGAAGCTGACCAGGGATTTGTATTCTCCTCGTTGAGACGTTCGAAAAACTCTATAGGTTCCTAAGATTTGGCTGAGAACTGGTTGGGTTAGGGATTGGCGGCGATGGAGTTTCGTCTGGGGAGGATTTGTGTGTGTGTCTTAAGGTGTGGAGTGCATATGTTTTTAGGTATAAGGTTAAATGAATTAAAGAGGGGGTTGGGTTATTTTAATCAGACGCATTATGGATCTGATTTAGTTTTCTTCTTTTTTTTTTCTTTTTACCCCAAACTTTCCTAAATTCTATTTTCACCCCCAAAACTTCTAATTTAATTTATCTAGATCCAATAACATAATTAATGACCTATTAATATTTTATAAACACACAATTATATAATATATTCGATTACTATAATTTACGGGGCACCTTGTGAGGGTTCTTGTGTACTTGGCATCATAGAAAATCCAGTCTCTATCATAGATAAAGCGTTTGAGGAGGGATGGATGGTTCCAAGGTGTTAGTAGTGGAATTAGTGGGCTAGTTTTTTGGGATTAGTTTCAAGCAAATCTTATATATTATTCTCTATTTATTAGTTTTCGCAGATTAATAGAAGTATCCCTTTTCCAGAAAAGTATACGTTATTTCTCACAGAAAAATATAAGTTTTTCTCTGTTTTTCTATCAGTGGTATCAAGAGACACAAATTTAAGCAGTAGCTTTCTTCTCACATAGCAAAAATGGCATCTGATAATTTTGTTCAACCTGCAATCCCGCGATTTGATGGTCACTATGACCATCGGAGTATGCTAATGGAGAGTTTTTTAAGGTCTAAGGAGTATTGGGAAGTTGTTTCAAGTGGCATTCCAGTATCTGATGCAGCAGCGTCAAATGCCTAGAAAACAGAAATAGAAACCATGAAGTTAAAAGATCTCAAAGCGAAAAATTACCTATTTCAAGCCATTGATTGTGCAGTCTTGGAAACCATTCTTAGCAAAGATGCCTCCAAGCAAATTTGGGACTCAATGAAGAAGAAATATCAAGGTTCTGCAAAAGCTAAAAGACAATAACTTCAAGCACTTCGTACGGAATTTGAAACACTTTGAATGAAGTCCGGCGAGAGTGTGACAGATTACTTCTCGTGAGTCATGGAAATTGTGAGCAAGATGCATAATCATGGGGATAAATTATAAGATGTCACCATTGTCGAGAAGATACTTCGATCCATGACACCTAAATTCAATTATGTGGTATGTTCTATTGAAGAGTCTCATAATATTGATGAACTCTCACTCGATGAATTGCAGAGTTCATTGCTAGTTCATGAACAGAAGTACAATCAACAAGAAAAGGAAGAGCAGACATTAAAGGTGTCAACCAATCATTCTGCTATGACTCCTAGTAGAACATATAGAGAAAGAGGAAGAGGATTACCAAATCAAAGGTAACAGCAAAGGCGAACAGAAAATAAACCACGTGATTTTTAAGGAAGAGAAAGGGGACGAGATGGATTTAATGTTAATGATGGTTACAGGCTAAGGCCAAGAGACAAGTCTAATGTGGAATGCTTTCGTTGCCATTGGAAGGGACATTTCAAATTTGAATGTCAAATTGATATGTCAAGGAACAATGGAGAGAGATCGAATTTTGTCGTAAATGAGGAAGAAATATCCTTGTTAATGGCATGTCATGAGAGTGAAGGAACCAACAAACACTTGTGGTACTTAGATACGAGTTGCAGCAATCACATGTGTGGAGATAAGTCAGTTTCTCTGTCCTACATGAATCATTCCGAGACAATGTGAAGTTTGGAGACAACTCCACAGTTTCAAGTATGGGTAAAGGGCAGGTAATTATTCGAACTAATGATGATGCAACTCAAACTATTACAAATGTTCTGTTTGTTCCAGACTTAAAAACCAATTTGTCGAGTATTGGTCAGTTACAAGAAAAAGGCTATGAAATTTCTATTAAAGATGGAGTGTGCAGAATTCAAAGTGGCGAATTGGGATTAATTGCTCAAGTAAAAATGACATCTAACAGAATGTTTTTCATCAAAGTTGAAAGATGTTGCTTGGATGTGGCATTATCGATATGGCCATTTGAATTTTGGAGGTTTAAAAACATTGCAACAGAAAAATATGGTTGTTGGACTTCCACAAATTGCAGCCCCAACAAATGTTTGTGAAGAATGTGTAGTTAGCAAAGAACACCGGGAACCGTTTCCAAAGGGAAGAACACAGAGAGCAAAGAAGCTATTAGAAATTGTACGCTCCGACATATGTGGGCCAATCAATCCTAGTTCATATGGAGGTAAATGTTATTTGATTACCTTTATTGATGATTTAAGTCGAAAAATCTGGGTGTATTTCTTACAGGAAAAATTAGAAGCTTTCATAGCTTTCAAAAGCTATAAAGCAATGGTTGAGAAAGAAGTGGGGAATAATATATAGGTGTTGCGTACTGATCGTGGAGGTGAATATAATTCACATGAGTTTGAAAAATTTTGTGAGAAAAATGGCATTAAGCGGCAACTAACAGCAGCTTATACACCACAACAAAATGGTGTATGTGAAAGAAAAAATCACACAATTATGAATATGGTGCGAAGTTTGTTGGTGACGAGTAAAATTCCTAAGAGCTTTTGGCCTGAGGCAGTCAACTGGAGTGTTCACATTCTTAATAGAAGTCCAACACTTGTCGTCCATAATAGAAACCCAGAGGAAGCATGGACTGGGAGAAAACCGGATGTGGGGCATTTTTGAATTTTTTGTTGTGTTTGCTACGCTCATATTCCGAATGAGAAAAGAAAAAAGTTAGATGATAAAGGAGAAAAATGCATTTTTCTTGGTGTTAGTGACCATTCTAAAGCTTTCAAACTTTATAATCCTAACACCAAGAAAATTATTGTCAGTCGAGATGTTGTTTTTGATGAGGAAAGTTTTTAGCAGTGGAATGAAAGTAGAAGTGGAAGCATGAAATCTATTCCTACTGATTTTGATGGAGATGATAGTAAAGAAAAAGAGCAACAAGGTAACCAAGCAGGAGCTATGGTTCAAGATGAGCCGGTGGAGCCTCAAAATTCACCGAGAAGTACAGAGGAGAGGCCTCAACAGCTTAGAAGAAGGCCCACATGGATGACAGATTATGAGGTAACGAGTTTATGTCAATCTGAAGATCCATCAGTTCATTTCGCCCTTTTTGCATATTGTGATCCTGTAGGATTTGAAGAAACTATTAATCAATCAAAGTGGAGAAAAGCAATGGATGATGAGATTGCATCAATTGCAAGGAATGATACATGGGAATTGACGGATCTTCCAAAAGGGCAGAAAACCATTGATGTGAAATGGGTTTATAAAACCAAATTAAAGGAGAATGGTGAAGTTGATAAATACAAAGCGCGTTAGTTGCGAAAGGCTACAAACAAGAGTTTGGGATAGATTATAAAGAAGTTTTTGCACCGGTGGCAAGACACGACACGATCAGGTTGGTGATTGCATTGGCAGCACAAAATTCATGGCCTATCTTCCAACTAGATGTGAAATCAACATTCTTACATGGAAATTTGGAGAAGCAGGTATTCGTTACTCAACCTCCTGGTTATGTTAAGTTTAGCGAAGAGAATAAAGTTTATAAATTAAAAAAGGCTTTGTACGGACTAAAACAAGCTCCACGAGCTTGGTATAGTCGTATTGAAGCATATTTTTTAAGGGAAGGTTTTCACAAATATCCTTATGAACATACTCTGTTTATAAAGTTGGAAGAAGGTGGAAAGATGCTCATGGTTTGCTTGTATGTAGATGACTTAATCTACACTGGAAATGATTTTGTCATGTTTGATAAGTTTAAAGAGTCCATGATGATTGAGTTTGATATGGCTGATCTTGGGAAAATGCACTATTTTCTTGATATAGAAGTTACTCAATCTTCTGCAGGCATATTTATTTCCCAGAAAAAATATGTCAAGGAAGTTCTGGAAAGATTTCATATGAAGGATTGTAATCCTGTTAACACACCAGCAGACACAGGTTTGAAGTTGGTTAGAAATCCTAAAAGTGAAAGGGTTGACAACATTCTGTACAAGCAGATTGTTGGGAGCTTAATGTATTTAAGTGCTACGAGGCCGGATATAATGCAAGCAGTAAGTGTTTTTAGTAGACATATGGAATTTCCAAGGGAGATGCATTTTTTGGCTGAAAAAAGAATATTTAGATATTTGCAAGGTACCTCTACTTATGGAATTCTGTATAAAAGAGGTGAGAAATCTGAGCTATTGGGATTTACGGATAGCGACTATGCTGGAGATCTTGATGATAGAAAGAGCACTTCTGGATATGTTTTTATGATGGGATCTGGGGTAATATCCTGGTCATCTAAGAAGCAATCATTGGTAACTTTGTCAACCACGGAAGCAGAGTTTGTGGCAGCAACATCATGCGCTTGTCAAGGAATTTGGTTGCAAAAAATTCTTGATGAGCTCAATTTTAAGTAAGAGTTTGTGGCAGCAATATCATGCGCTTGTCAAGGAATTTGGTTGCGAAAAATTCTTGATGAGCTCAATTTTAAGCAAGAAAAACCAACAATTATTTTTTTGCGACAGTAGTTCAGCAATAAAATTATCTAAAAATCCTGTTTTGCATGGAAGGAGCAAACACATTGATGTGAGATACCATTTTCTGCGAGATCTCACGAAGTATGGAGTAATTGATCTACACTACTGCAGAAGTGAAGATCAGGTTGCAGATATATTTACGAAGGCCCTCAAAGTTGATGCATTTCAAAAGCTCAGAAAGTTGCTTGGTGTTTGTTCGTCAGAAGATTTAGCCTAAGGGAGGGTGCTTTGTAAATTTTTAAACTGATGTTATAAACATTAGTTTAAGGGAGGAATTGTTAGATATTCTGTTCTGAGTTTTCTTTATTGAGTCAAATAACGTGACTTAGTATGACTAAGTCTTTTAGAAGTCTGTTAGTAGTGGAATTAGTGGGCAAGTTTTTTGGGATTAGTTTCAAGCAAATCTTATCTGTTATTCTCTATTTATTAGTTTTCGCAGATTAATAGAAGTATCCCTTTTCCAAAAACGTATACATTATTTCTCACAGAAAAATATAAGTTTTTCTATCATAAGGCCTCATTCAAAGTTCAAAGAGAACATGGTATAATACAATACGATATAATATAATATAATATTCTATGTTTGCTTTCTACACTAGTGGTAAGAAATTTAAGATTCAATTGCTCGATCTTTTTCAGAAAAAAGGTGGCTATTATTGGAATTGGCCCTGCTGGATTAGCCCCTGCAGATCAATTGAGAAAAATGGGCCATTCTGTGACGGTTTTTGAACGTGCCTACAGAATTGGTGGCCTAATGATGTATGGAGTGCCTAATATGAAGGCAGACAAGCGTCACATAGTTCAGAGGCGTGTTGATCTAATGGAGAATGAATGGGTTGACTTTTGATGGAAGAGTCGATGTGCCCAAAAATGCTAAATCTTTATTTCTCACAAAAATATAGATACAAGGGTACAAGTCCTCAACTATTTCTCTTTCTCTTCAAACTAGCTGCGCTAGTTTTTACACACTCATTTCTTTCTAATTTTTCTAACCTCACTTTATAAGTTACATCTAATCTATATTTATACTAATACTAACCGTCATTAAAGAAGTCTCTAGCATCTTGGAGTTTGCTTTCAATTTTGCCACTACAAGCTTTAGTGTTCCTACACATTTCTTGATCACGCCAACTCATGCTTCGTTGCCTTATCTTCATGAAGTTTCTTGAGTAATTCCTTGTCAAATTTGTATTCTCAATTCCTTGTCAAACTTGTATTCGCAATTCCTTGTCAAACTTGGATTCCTAGTTCCTTGTCAAATTTGGATTTCTAATTGATCTTCAAGACATTTCTAGAATGGGTTTCAAAATTCTAACACTCTCCCTCAAACCCGATTCTCATTCCGAGCTTTTCTTTGAGATTGTAAAATGTATCTGCTTTCAGTGGCTTCGTAAAGATATCCGCTAACTGATCTTCTGTCCTGCAATGGACCAGCTTCACATTTTTATTTTTCACTTGCTCTCGGATGAAATGATACTTTGTATCAATGTGTTTGCTTCGGCTATGTGATACTGGATTCTTGGCAAGTGAAATAGCAGATTTGTTATCAACATAAATCGGAATTGGGCCTTCATTCTTAACACACTTTTTCTTAAGAAAGTGCCCAACAAGCTTATCCAACAATCTAGCAGTTGTTTGAGGAGGCGGGCATTTGATTTCAAATTTAGCACATATATCCACCAGATAATCATTAGTTTCCTTGCTGGCTAGGTCCTTAGGAATGCTTAGATTAGAAATCTTCTCCAACTCCTCTATCATATCAATGCGTCTGAAAGGAGGAGTAAAGTCAATCTCGATAGGGTCATGATCCAAACCATTGACATGATATTTATTTCGAAAAATATCATTTTTTGTCCTCTACATATGACATTTTTCGGTTTTAGTCCTAAACTTTTCACTTTTATCACATTGCATCCTCTATGTTTGAAAAAATCTCAATTTTAGTCCTTTCACTAACTGACGTTAAATATTGGACAGAAAAAGGCACGTGTCGCTCACGCGCCCCTCACATTCATTGGGAGCGCGTGAGTGACACGCGCCTTTTTCTGTTAAAAAATTAACGTCCGTTAGCTAAAGGACTAAAATTGAGGTTTTTTGAAACATAGAGGATGTAATGTGAGAAAAGTGAAAAGTTCAGGACCAAAACCAAAAAAGGGCATTTGTAGAGGACGAAAAATGATATTTTCCCTATTTATTTTATAGCTGCCTGTGAGTTCTTTGACCATCCCACTAAGCATGTCTTCAGTTAGTTTCATCAGGTCGTTGTAATCAGCAAAAGCCATGTAGAACTCACAAGTAGTAAACTCAGGATTGTGTGTTAGGTCAATTCCTTCGTTCCTAAACTGTTTCATCAACAAACATGAAGTTTGCAATGCATACACGGAATTGAACGATCCTGTTGTGCAACGACAGCGTTTTGCAGACCAACTCAAGGACCGTCAATCAGGTGATGATGAAGCAAGATGGCCGATTTGATTCAGTTACAAATTCCAAAATTGACAAAGATGAATTATGGAAATTGGAGTATCCAGATGAAGGTTTTGCTAGCCTCGCAAGAATGTTGGGAGATTGTGGAAAAGGGATATGTCGAGCCCGTAGATGCCGCTGCTGAAGCACCTCTATCAAATGAAGCCAACAAAAAGTTAAGAGAGGCACGAAAATCAGATAAGAAGGCCTTGTACAATATTTTTCAAAGTGTTGATGAATCAACCTTTGAAAAAATATCGAAAGCGAAAACGGCAAAAGAAGCATGGGAGAAATTACAAAAATCCATGCAAGGTGTTGAAAAAGCCAAAAAGGTACGTCTTCAAATTCTTAATCTGAATTTGAGCAGTTGAAAATGAAAAATTCTGAAAGTATTGATGATTATGTCAATCGTGTGAAAACGGTGGTGAATGAAATGAAACGGAATGGAGAAACTCTTAGTGAAGAAAGAGTAATGGAGAAAATTTTACGGTCATTGACACGCAAATTTGAATATATTATTGTTGCTATCGAATAATCGAAAGATTTGTCTCAAATGCCAACAGAAGAACTTGTGGGTTCTCTCCAAGCACATGAGCAAAAGATGAAATTAAATGAAGATACTGAAAATTTGGAACAAGCGTTGCAAAGTAAGTTATTTGTAAATGAAGGAGAAGCTAGCAGTAGCTATAGACAAGGAACAGGAAATCGTGGAGGCTATCGAGGTGGAAACAGAGGTGGACGAGGAACACGAGGACGTGGTATTCCATCATATAGTAGAGGCTAAATAAATGAATATCATAGGACATTCAGCCTTGGACGAGGTTTTAGAGGCCGTGGCCGAGGCAGATATCAACAAGGAAATAAATCCCAGGTACAATGTTATAATTGTAGGAAATATGGTCATTTCAGTTACGAATGTAGTTCAACAACAAATATGGAGGAAATAAGCCATGTTGCAGCAGAAGTTGAAAATAAAGAAAAGGTGGAATCAAGTGTTTTTCTTACCTATAGAGGAAATGGAGATCGTAAGAAAAATATGTGGTATCTTGACAATTGTGCCAACAATCATATATGTGGTCGAAAGGAGCTATTCACAGAATTAGACGAAACAGTTCATGGACAAGTAACTTTTGGAGATGATTCACATGCAGAAGTAAAAGGCAAAGGCAAAGGCAAAGTTGTAATAACACAAAAGAATGGAGAAAAGAAGTACATCTCAGATGTTTATTACGTACCAGCTTTGAAAAGCAATCTCATAAGCCTTGGTCAGCTTCTTGAAAAAGGATATGAAGTGTATATGAAAGACTGCTCGCTAGCTATAAAAAATAAAGATGGAGAATTAGTTGCACAAGCTAATATGACACGGAATCGTCTCTTAACCATTGATATTAAGTCAGGTGAAATAAAATGCATGAAGACAATAATCAAAGATGATTCGTGGCTGTGGCATTTAAGGTACGGGCATCTTGGTTTTTCAGGCTTAAAGCTATTATCAAAAGCAAATATGGTGAATGGATTACCAGAAATTACTCCTCCAGATCAATTGTGCGAAGCCTGCATTAAAGGAAAACAACATAGACAAAATTTTGAAGTTGGAAAATCGCGAAGAGCTAAAAGGCCACTCGAGATTGTACACTCCGATATAGCAGGACCGTACGATATAGAATCACTCGGTGGAAAGAGGTATTATATTACCTTTATTGATGATTTTAGTAGAAAATGTTAGGTCTATTTTCTTAAAGAAAAATCAGAAGCTCTTGATAAATTCAAGGAGTTCAAAGCAATGGTAGAAAAACAGAGTGGGCAATATTTGAAGATATTAAGAACAGATAGAGGAGGTGAGTATACGGGAAAATTATATGAAGACTTCTGTAAAGAGCATGGAATTATTCATCAGTTGACAGCTAGGTATACACCACAACAAAATGGAATTGCAGAAAGAAAAAATCGTACTATTCTTGATATGGCAAGGAGTATGGTGAAAGGAAAACACCTCCCGAGAACCTTTTGGGCTGAAGCCGTTGAATGTGCAACTTATTTGTTGAATCGATGCCCAACAAAGAGTGTAAAATATAAGACACCATAGAAAGCTTGGAGTGGTTACAAACTAACTGTTGGACACTTGAAAATTTTCGGATGCATTGCATATGCTCACATTCCTGAAAAGTTAAGAAAAAAGCTTGATGATAAAGGAGAAAAGTGCATCTTCATAGGCTATGACAAAAGAAGTAAGGCCTATAGACTGTATAATCCTCTTACTAAGAAACTGATTATCTCTAGAGATGTCGAGTTTGATGAAGCAGATTATTGGAGATGGAGCAAAGAGAAAGAGAAATAGTTGAGGACTTGTACCCTTGTATCTATATTTTTGTGAGAAATAAAGATTTAGCATTTTTGGGAATACAAATTTGACAAGGAATTACTCAAGAAACTTGTATTCCCAATTCCTTGTCAAACTTGGATTCCTAGTTCCTTGTCAAATTTGGATTTCTAATTGATCTTCAAGACATTTCTAGAACAACTTTATGGTCAATGCTAACCTTCTCATTAGAACATCTCCAAGAGGATCACGATGCCATTGTTTTGGCTGTGGGAGCCACCAAACCAAGGTGTCGAATCATACTTACAGATAGTAGGAATTTGTTTTCTAAATTTCAAGGATGAATTAACTAACTGTGAGTGAAATTTGCAGGGCCTTCCTGTACGTTCCAGGACGGGAACTTTCTGGAGTTCATTTTGCGATGGAATTTCTTCACGCAAATACGAAAAGTCTTCTCGACAGCAATCTTGAGGATGGGAACTATCTTTCTGCTAAGGGTAAGAAGGTGGTTGTGATCGGTGGAGGTGATACTGGCACAGATTGTATTGGGACTTCGATTAGACACGGTTGTAGTAGCATTGTAAATCTCGAGCTTCTTCCTCAACCACCTAACACCAGGACTACTGGCAATCCTTGGCCTCAGGTTCGATCAATTAAGAAAAACTAATAAACAAATAGAAGCCTCTGTATCTTTCTTGAATGACAAAATTAATTTAAACTTAGAATTTCTTGAATATTGGCAGTGGCCCCGTATATTCCGTGTGGATTATGGGCATCAGTAAGCTGCCACAAAGTTTGGTAAGGATCCTAGATCATATGACGTGTTGACGATGTTGGTTTGTGGCATAATATTGTATCCCACATTGGAAGACTAGTTTAGGGCAAAAGTTGTTTTGTCCCACATTGGTTTTTTGTAATAGGTTGGGGAGGACCTAACACTATAACTAGGCTCCTCCCTCTTCTAGCTTAGTGCATCGAAACAAAGTCTCTCTCTACTTTGTAATATTTCTTAAGTGAAATATATTTTGAGTAGTGCCCGAGGACGTAGGCTATTTTGGCCGAACCTCGTAAATTTGGTGTTTCTTTATTTACGCCTTTTCAATTTATTTTTGAGTTATATTTAGTTTTATTTTTGCCTGATTTTTCATTTGTGAATTTTAGGCATTATATTTCTAAATATTTGTTCGTCGCTTCCGCAACAAGTGGTATCAAGAGCCAAATCGGAGTATGCTCTGTGGTTGCAGCTTAGTCTGATCTTCCACATCAGAAACGAACGAAGACGGCTTGGTGGGCTTCGCGTATCGGCGGGTTCAGTAGGCACCTTGCATCGGCGGGCTCGATCAGCACCGCGCATCGGCAGGCTCGGTTGACATCGCGCATTGGTGGCTATTGAAAGAAAGGTGTAGCAGAAATGACGAAGGACGTGATCACGCCTGAAGAAGCGAAGGCAGCTTCCACCTCGGCTTCCAGCTCGTTCAACTTGACAAGGACTAGAATGGCAACTACGAGAATCTCGGTGGAGACCTTCGACGGAACCGGTCATTTCGGCATGTGGCAAAGCGAAGTTCTAGACGCCCTATTTCAGCAAGGTTTAGAGCTCGCCATTGAAGAGATGAAACCAGAAGAGGTTGATGACAAAGATTGGAAGACCATCAACCGGTTGGCATGTGGTACAATTAGATCGTGTCTCTCCAGAGAACAAAAATATACGTTTTGCAAGGAGACTTCTGCAAGCAACCTGTGGAAGGCATTGGAGGAGAAGTTCTTGAAGAAAAACAGTCAAAACAAGCTGCATATGAAGAAACGACTGTTTCGCTTCACGTATGTTCCTGGTACCACGATGAATGAGCACATCACTCAATTTAATCAGCTGGTGGCTGATTTATTGAATTTGGACGTGGCTTTTGAAGACGAGGACCTCGCGTTGATGTTGTTGGGATCGCTTCCGGAGGAGTTCGAGTTTCTCGAGACAACCCTACTCCATGGGAAGGTTGATGTTTCGCTCGGCGAAGTGTGTACAGCCTTATACAGTTATGAACTGAGGAGGAAGGATAAGAAAGGAAGCGCTAGTGGAGCAACAAAAGCCCTAGTGGTGAGAGGTCGTCAGAAAATCCAATCAAAGGGGAGAAGAGGGAGATCAAAGTCGAAGAGCAGAGTTACCAAAGATAAGTGTGCCTTTTGTCACGACAAAGGACACTGGAAGAAAGACTGTCCAAAGTTGAAGAAAGGAAAGACTCCGCAAGATGTCAATGTAGCCGAATGCAAAAGCGACGCGAGTCAGATGTTTCCTTAGTAGCTATACCTTCAACACTAAGTTCAGACGAATGGATATTGGATTCGGGTTGCACCTATCATATGTCCCCCAACCGGGAGTGGTTCTTCGATCTTGAAGAATTTGATGGAGGAGCTATTTACATGGGCAACGATCAGACATGTACAATAGCTGGGATAGGTTCAATCAAGCTACGGAATCACGATGGATCCACCAGAATTCTGAAAGATGTTCGACTAGTGCCAAGTTTGAAGAAGAATCTCATCTCATTGGGGGCCTTGGAGTCAAAAGGTCTAGTTGTGACGATGCGAGATGGAATACTTAAAGCAACTTCGGGGGCACTCGTGATGTTGAAGGGTGAAAGGAAAAAGAACAACTTGTATTTCTACCAAGGTAATACAGTTGTTGGGACAGTAGCAGCAACAACTACTTCTAGTAGCAAGAAGGATGCTGAGGCAACAAAGCTGTGGCATATGCGTTTGGGTCACGCTGGTGAAAAATCCTTGTAAATTCTTGCTAAACAAGATTTGTTGAAAGGTACGAAGACTTGCAAATTGGATTTTTGCGAGCATTGCGTTCTGGGAAAGCAAATGAGGGTGAAATTCGGCACAGCTATTCACAATACCGAGGGTATTTTGGACTATGTGCACTCTGATGTGTGGGGACCTTCCAAGACGGCGTCACTTGGAGGCAGACACTACTTTGTCACCTTTATCGATGATTTTTCCAGAAGAGTTTGGGTGTTTCCTATGAAGCACAAAGGTGAAGTGCTTGGAGTTTTTCTAAAGTGGAAAACTCAAGTTGAGAACCAGACTGGAAGAAAGATCAAAGTTCTCCGATCAGACAACGGTGGAGAATATAAGAGCGATCCATTCCAGAAGGTGTGCCAAGAACACGGCATAGTTCGTCACTTCACAGTAAGAGAAACTCCGCAGCAGAATGGGGTGTCAGAGCGTATGAATAGGACATTGGTGGAGAAAGTTCGTTGTATGTTGTCTAATGCTGGATTAGACAGGAAGTTTTGGGCTGAGGCAGTGATATACGCTCAACATCTCGTCAATCGTTTGCCATCGTCTGCAATAGGTGGGAAGACTCCTTTGGAGGTTTGGTCTGGGAAGCCTGCACCAGATTATGACTCTTTGCGTGTGTTTGGTTCTACTGCATACTATCATGTGAATGAATCAAAGTTGGATCCTCGAGCAAGGAAGGCGCTCTTTATGGGCTTCAGCGTTGGGGTTAAGGGATACCGTCTTTGGTGTCTAGAAGCAAAGAAGACAATAATAAGCAGGGATGTTACCTTCGACGAATCTGCCATTTTGAATAAGGTAACTCAAGAAGGGACCGATGGTACTCCGAAGCAGATGGAGCGTGCACCAGTAGAGTATACACCAGAGCAGGTGGAGTTTGAGAAGATAGTGGTGAGTCCAACGAAAGACACTATCAATGATTCTTCTACGGCAGAAGAAGAGTCAGATGAGGAGGAGGTTACTATCCAAGAACCTCAACAACAACTCGAGCCAATTGCGATTAGAAGGACGAGACGAGAAATTTAGAAACCAGCTCGTTTTGTCGATATGGTAGCTTATGCACTTCCCGTAGTTGATGATGTTCCATCTACATTTTTAGAAGCCGTCCGGAGCTCAGAAAATAATAGATGGAAAGACGCAATGGAGGAAGAAATGCAATCTCTTCAGAAGAATAAGACATGGAAGTTGGCACAACTACCGATGGGAAAGAAGGCAATTGGATGCAAATGGGTATTTGCAAAGAAAGAAGGATTTCCTAACAAAGACGATGTTCGCTTCAAGGCGAGATTGGTAGCTAAAGGCTACGCTCAGAAGGAGGGTGTTGATTACAATAAAGTGTTTTCTCCAGTTGTTAAGCACTCCTCCATTAGAATTTTGTTGGCCTTGGTAGCGCAGTTGAATTTGGAGCTAGCTCAACTCGATGTGAAAACCGCGTTCCTGCATGGTGATTTGGAAGAGGAAATCTATATGTCTCAGCCAGACGGATACAAAGTTGCTGGTAAAGAAAATTGGGTGTGCAAACTAGACAAATCGTTGTACGGATTGAAGCAATCGCCGAGACAATGGTACAAACGATTTGATAAGTTTATGTTGGGTCAAAGGTACACAAGGAGCAAGTACGACCACTGTGTGTATTTGCGCGGGCTACAAGATGGAACCTACATCTACCTACTCTTATATGTTGATGATATGCTGATAGCATCAAATAGCCAAGATGAAATTGACAAGTTGAAGGCTCAATTGAGTAAAGAGTTTGAGATGAAGGATTTGGGAGAAGCCAAGAAGATTCTCGGAATGGAGATAAGCAGGGATCGGTAGAGAGGCAAGCTTTGGCTGACTCAGAAGCAGTATTTGAACAAAGTACTACAACGGTTTGGTATATGTCAAGATACAAAACCTGTAGGTACTCTGGTTGCCCCTCATTTGAAGCTTAGCAGCCAGTTATCTCCGAAGACGGAAGAAGAACGAGAGTACATGACAACAGTCCCATATGCGAATGCAGTTGGTAGCCTGATGTATGCAATGGTGTGTACAAGACCGGATATTTCACAAGTTGTTGGCGTAGTGAGCAGATATATGCATGATCCTGGAAAGGCTCACTGGCAAGCTGTGAAATGGATTCTACGGTATATTCAAGATACCGCAGATGTTGGTTTATTGTTTAAGCGGGATGAAACACTTGGTCAAACCATAGTTGGATACTGTGATTCTGACTATGCTGGAGATTTGGATAAGCGAAGATCTACAACTAGCTACTTGTTCACTTTAGCGAAGGCGCCAGTTAGTTGGAAGTCGACCTTACAGTCAACGGTGGCATTGTCTACAACAGAGGCAGAGTATATGGCCGTTACAGAAGCTGTAAAGGAAGCAATTTGGCTTCAAGGACTGCTTGAAGATTTGGGAGTTGGTCAAAAACACCTCACGGTGTATTGTGACAGTCAGAGTGCTATTCATTTAGCGAAGAACCAAACTTTTCATGCAAGGACGAAACATATTGATGTTCGCTATCACTTTGTGCGGGAAATTCTCGAAGAAGAGCAGGTTGTTCTTCAGAAGATTCGGACTACGGAGAATCCTGCAGATATGATGACCAAGGTGGTGACAAAGGCCAAGTTTAAACATTGTTTAGACTTGGTTAATATCCTGCACTTTTGATTTGGCGCCTGCGGGCGCATTTGGAGGCACTACTACCAGTTTGGAGAGAGAGAGAAAGTTCGTTTGTGTTTGGTGGGACCACAAATTGTGCCAAGGTGGAGATTTGTTGGTTTGTGGCATAATATTGTATCCCACATTGGAAGACTAGTTTAGGGCAAAAGTTGTTTTGTCCCACATTGGTTTTTTGTAATAGGTTGGGGAGGACCTAACACTATAAATAGGCTCCTCCCTCTTCTAGCTTCGTGCATCGAAACAAAGTCTCTCTCTACTTTGTAATATTTCTTAAGTGAAATATATTTTGAGTAGTGCCCAAGGACGTAGGCTATTTTGGCCGAACTCGTAAATTTGGTGTTTCTTTATTTACGCCTTTTCAATAGTTTATTTTTGAGTTATATTTAGTTTTATTTTTGCCTGATTTTTCATTTGTGAATTTTAGGCATTATATTTCTAAATATTTGTTCGCCGCTTCTGCAACAGACGAAACGTTTTATTGGAGACGAAATGGAGTGGTGTAAGGACTTGAGATTGTGCGTGTGCAATGGGAGAAGGACCCTAGTGGAAGGTTCCAATTCAAGGAAGTTGAACGTTCGGAAGAGATTCTTGGAGCTTGCAATGGGATTCCTTGGCCCTGAAGAGGTATATATTTTTGAAATTACACATGCTTTCCCCCAATATTCATTTTCACCTTAAAATTGCCGAGTACATTAATTTTTCATATTGCATGAATGATTGTGTAATTCAAAATTTAGTCAACATTTTCCAATTTTAATTACAATTCGATGATGATCAAGAAAGGGGTATTTATAAATTTTTGAATAGAAGAGGGGAAGTTTCTGTAATAATGCATACTTACATGGGCGATTGCTCTTATGTTTCTCTTTTTTGTTTCCAGAACTGAACCCATTCTATCAACACTTACGTTTCTCTTTTTGTTCAGACACTTGCTGACAAACTCGGAATAGACCGAGACAACAGATCGAACTTCAAAGCAGATTACGGCCGCTTTGCTACGAGCGTAGAAGGTACTTTTGCAGTGGGTGATTGCCGGCGTGGCCAGTCGCTGGTGGTGTGGGCCATCTCCGAGGGCAGACAGGCAGCCTCACAAGTTGACAAATTTCTCATGAAAGACGAAAACGATACCACCAGTGAAGGTTTTGTAGACAAGCAGCAAAACAGCAGCAGAGAAAGAGTGACATAATCTTGTTTGAGTTTCACTCTGCTGTTCATACATGGTTCTAAAACTAGGAACCTGAATTCTCTTGCTATCTGGTGAAGGGCTTGTCGTTGGAAGGCGTGTGAGATTATAAGGTGGTTCTAAAACTAAGCAGGGGCTGTTGGTTTAGAAGAAATGATGGGCAATAGGATTGTAGGATTTCTGGTAGTTTGTTGGTTTTGTGTTCATAAGGTGGTTTGATTGTTGGTTGGTGGTGTTCCAAGTGCTGGCTTGTAATTTTAGCCAGATTTAAAGGCAATAAATGGACGAATAATAATGCACAGATTGTCTGTTAATGTTGTTGGATCGTTGATGGAAAGCAATGTCTGTTTTTCAGTCATCCACATTTGTTGTCTTTTTTTTTTTTTTTTTCTCAAAAACCAGGACATTGATGGGAAATTGCAAAAGTTCATGAACAGTAAGAGCCTCTCACGAATTCTAAGATATTTATGTATCTTGACATGAATTCTAAGAAATGTATTCAGCATTACATCAAAGACGATCTTATACGCAATGCTCTTAATTGGCATATTCCAATCAGATCTAAAACAAAACCACAGTAAAGAACAGCCACATTCAACTCCCACTTAAAGTTTAGCTTCTATACCTGTGCGTGTGGGAGACCTCTGTAACCCAAGTTTCTTTCTCCATTTACTTCAAACATATTCAGTCTCTCATTACTGCGACATTCAAAACATCATCTATGAATCGTTCTGGTCAATGCCATCATCTATTAAATATGTTTGTTTTCTTCGTATTTGAAGATGATTCGGAGAACATGCACCAATATCAAGATAGTTCAATGGATATATTTGTCTTATTAACACATACTCTGTAAACAATCCAAGCTTATTTTAAACAGCTATAACATCATCTAAGTTTCTTTCAAAGATATTCATTCTCTCATTACCGCAACATTCGAAACATAAGCTACGAATCATCCTCCACACTGCCATCTTCTCTCTCACATTGGAAAAACACTGTTTTACAACTCTTCGGTCCTCTTGAAGTCGATTCAATAATTGTTTTGCTGACAAAATAAGAGCAAAGAATACATTATAATGAGTAAATTTCTCTTTGCATTTTGGATTTCTCTTTGTTCATTTTTTTCCTTTTGGTTTCAAATATAAAACTGAGAATCGGAGTTTTCAATGCTATTGAAAATCAGGTTATTCTTCTATTGAGATTTTCCCCAGAACAATTTAGGCATGCATATTGTTGGTTTGTGGCATAATATTGTATCCCACATTGGAAGACTAGTTTAGGGCAAAAGTTGTTTTGTCCCACATTGGTTTTTGTAATAGGTTGGGGAGGACCTAACACTATAACTAGGCTCCTCCCTCTTCTAGCTTAGTGCATCGAAACAAAGTCTCTCTCTACTTTGTAATATTTCTTAAGTGAAATATATTTTGAGTAGTGCCCGAGGACGTAGGCTATTTTGGCCGAACCTCGTAAATTTGGTGTTTCTTTATTTACGCCTTTTCAATAGTTTATTTTTGAGTTATATTTAGTTTTATTTTGCCTGATTTTTCCTTTGTGAAATTTAGGCATTATATTTCTAAATATTTGTTCGCCGCTTCCGCAACAAGTGGTATCAGAGCCAAATCGGAGTATGCTCTGTGGTTGCAGCTTAGTCTGATCTTCCACATCAGAAACGAACGAAGACGGCTTGGTGGGCTTCGCGCATCAACGAGCATCGGTAGGCATCGTGCATCGGCGGTTTCAGCAGGCACCTTGCATCGACGGGCTCGATCAGCACCGCGCATCGGCAGGCTCGGTTGACATCGCGCATTGGTGGCTATTGAAAGAAAGGTGTAGCAGAAATGACGAAGGACGTGATCACGCCTAAAGAAGCGAAGACAGCTTCCACCTCGGCTTCCAGCTCGTTCAACTTGACAAGGACTGGAATGGCAACTACGAGAATCTCGGTGGAGACCTTCGACGGAACCGGTCATTTCGGCATGTGGCAAAGCGAAGTTCTAGACGCCCTATTTCAGCAAGGTTTAGAGCTCGCCATTGAAGAGATGAAACCAGAAGAGGTTGATGACAAAGATTGGAAGACCATCAACCGGTTGGCATGTGGTACAATTAGATCGTGTCTCTCCAGAGAACAAAAATATACGTTTTGCAAGGAGACTTCTGCAAGCAACCTGTGGAAGGCATTGGAGGAGAAGTTCTTGAAGAAAAACAGTCAGAACAAGCTGCATATGAAGAAACGACTGTTTCGCTTCACGTATGTTCCTGGTACCACGATGAATGAGCACATCACTCAATTTAATCAGCTGGTGGCTGATTTATTGAATTTGGACGTGGCTTTTGAAGACGAGGACCTCGCGTTGATGTTGTTGGGATCGCTTCCGGAGGAGTTCGAGTTTCTCGAGACAACCCTACTCCATGGGAAGGTTGATGTTTCGCTCGGCGAAGTGTGTACAGCCTTATACAGTTATGAACTGAGGAGGAAGGATAAGAAAGGAAGCGCTAGTGGAGCAACAGAAGCCCTAGTGGTGAGAGGTCATCAGAAAATCCAATCAAAGGGGAGAAGAGGGAGATCAAAGTCGAAGAGCAGAGTTGCCAAAGATGAGTGTGCCTTTTGTCACGACAAAGGACACTGGAAGAAAGACTGTCCAAAGTTGAAGAAAGGAAAGACTCCGCAAGATGTCAATGTAGCCGAATGCAAAAGCGACGCGGAGTCAGATGTTTCCTTAGTAGCTATACCTTCAACGCTAAGTTCAGACGAATGGATATTGGATTCGGGTTGCACCTATCATATGTCCCCCAACCGGGAGTGGTTCTTCGATCTTGAAGAATTTGATGGAGGAGCTGTTTACATGGGCAACGATCAGACATGTACAATAGCTGGGATAGGTTCAATCAAGCTACGGAATCACGATGGATCCACCAGAATTCTGAAAGATGTTCGACTAGTGCCAAGTTTGAAGAAGAATCTCATCTCATTGGGGGCCTTGGAGTCAAAAGGTCTAGTTGTGACGATGCGAGATGGAACACTTAAAGCAACTTCGGGGGCACTCGTGATGTTGAAGGGTGAAAGGAAAAACAACAACTTGTATTTCTACCAAGGTAATACAGTTGTTGGGACAGTAGCAGCAACAACTACTTCTAGCAGCAAGAATGATGCTGAGGCAACAAAGCTGTGGCATATGTGTTTAGGTCACGCTGGTGAAAAATCCTTGCAAATTCTTGCCAAACAAGATTTGTTGAAAGGTACGAAGACTTGCAAATTGGAGTTTTGCGAGCATTGCGTTCTGGGAAAGCAAAGGAGGGTGAAATTCGGCACAGCTATTCACAATATCGAGGGTATTTTGGACTATGTGCACTCTGATGTGTGGGGACCTTCCAAGACGGCGTCACTTGGAGGCAGACACTACTTTGTCACCTTTATCGATGATTTTTCCAGAAGAGTTTGGGTGTTTCCTATGAAGCACAAAGGTGAAGTGCTTGGAGTTTTTCTAAAGTGGAAAACTCAAGTTGAGAACCAGACTGGAAGAAAGATCAAAGTTCTCCGATCAGACAACGGTGGAGAATATAAGAGCGATCCCTTCCAGAAGGTGTGCCAAGAACACGGCATAGTTCGTCACTTCACAGTAAGAGAAACTCCGCAGCAGAATGGGGTGTCAGAGCGTATGAATAGGACATTGGTGGAGAAAGTTCGTTGTATGTTGTCTAATGCTGGATTAGACAGGAAGTTTTGGGCTGAGGCAGTGATATACGCTCAACATCTCGTCAATCGTTTGCCATCGTCTGCAATAGGTGGGAAGACTCCTTTGGAGGTTTGGTCTGGGAAGCCTGCACCAGATTATGACTCTTTGCGTGTGTTTGGTTCTACTGCATACTATCATGTGAATGAATCAAAGTTGGATCCTCGAGCAAGGAAGGCGCTCTTTATGGGCTTCAGCGTTGGGGTTAAGGGATACCGTCTTTGGTGTCTGGAGGCAAAGAAGACAATAATAAGCAGGGATGTTACCTTCGACGAATCTGCCATTTTGAATAAGGTAACTCAAGAAGGGACCGATGGTACTCCGAAGCAGGTGGAATTTGAGAAGATAGTGGTGAGTCCAACGAAAGACACTATCAATGATTCTTCTACGGCAGAAGAAGAGTCAGATGAGGAGGAGGTTACTACCCAAGAACCTCAACAGCAACTCGAGCCAATTGCGATTAGAAGGACGAGACGAGAAATTCAGAAACCAGCTCGTTTTGTCGACATGGTAGCTTATGCACTTCCCGTAGTTGATGATGTTCCATCTACATTTTTAGAAGCTGTCCGAAGCTCAGAAAACAATAGATAGAAAGACGCAATGGAGGAAGAGATACAATCTCTTCAGAAGAATAAGACGTGGAAGTTGGCACAACTACCGATGGGAAAGAAGGCAATTGGATGCAAATGGGTATTTGCAAAGAAAGAAGGATTTCCTAACAAAAACGATGTTCGCTTCAAGGCGAGATTGGTAGCTAAAGGCTACGCTCAGAAGGAGGATGTTGATTACAATAAAGTGTTTTCTCCAGTTGTTAAGCACTCCTCCATTAGAATTTTGTTGGCCTTGGTAGCGCAGTTGAATTTGGAGCTAGCTCAACTCGATGTGAAAACCACGTTCCTGCATGGTGATTTGGAAGAGGAAATCTATATGTCTCAGCCAGACGGATACAAAGCTGCTGGTAAAGAAAATTGGGTGTGCAAACTAGACAAATCGTTGTACGGATTGATGCAATCGCCGAGACAATGGTACAAACGATTTGATAAGTTTATGTTGGGTCAAAGGTACACAAGGAGCAAGTACGACCACTGTGTGTATTTGCGCGGGCTACAAGATGGAACCTACATCTACCTACTCTTATATGTTGATGATATGCTGATAGCATCAAATAGCCAAGATGAAATTGACAAGTTGAAGGCTCAATTGAGTAAAGAGTTTGAGATGAAGGATTTGGGAGAAGCCAAGAAGATTCTCGGAATGGAGATAAGCAGGGATCGGTAGAGAGGCAAGCTTTGGCTGACTCAGAAGCAGTATTTGAACAAAGTACTACAACGGTTTGGTATATGTCAAGATACAAAACCTGTAGGTACTCTGGTTGCCCCTCATTTGAAGCTTAGCAGCCAGTTATCTCCGAAGACGGAAGAAGAACGAGAGTACATGACAACAGTCCCATATGCGAATGCAGTTGGTAGCCTGATGTATGCAATGGTGTGTACAAGACCGGATATTTCACAAGTTGTTGGCGTAGTGAGCAGATATATGCATGATCCTGGAAAGGCTCACTGGCAAGCTGTGAAATGGATTCTACGGTATATTCAAGATACCGCAGATGTTGGTTTATTGTTTAAGCGGGATGAAACACTTGGTCAAACCATAGTTGGATACTGTGATTCTGACTATGCTGGAGATTTGGATAAGCGAAGATCTACAACTAGCTACTTGTTCACTTTAGCGAAGGCGCCAGTTAGTTGGAAGTCGACCTTACAGTCAACGGTGGCATTGTCTACAACAGAGGCAGAGTATATGGCCGTTACAGAAGCTGTAAAGGAAGCAATTTGGCTTCAAGGACTGCTTGAAGATTTGGGAGTTGGTCAAAAACACCTCACGGTGTATTGTGACAGTCAGAGTGCTATTCATTTAGCGAAGAACCAAACTTTTCATGCAAGGACGAAACATATTGATGTTCGCTATCACTTTGTGCGGGAAATTCTCGAAGAAGAGCAGGTTGTTCTTCAGAAGATTCGGACTACGGAGAATCCTGCAGATATGATGACCAAGGTGGTGACAAAGGCCAAGTTTAAACATTGTTTAGACTTGGTTAATATCCTGCACTTTTGATTTGGCGCCTGCGGGCGCATTTGGAGGCACTACTACCAGTTTGGAGAGAGAGAGAAAGTTCGTTTGTGTTTGGTGGGACCACAAATTGTGCCAAGGTGGAGATTTGTTGGTTTGTGGCATAATATTATATCCCACATTGGAAGACTAGTTTAGGGCAAAAGTTGTTTTGTCCCACATTGGTTTTTTGTAATAGGTTGGGGAGGACCTAACACTATAACTAGGCTCCTCCCTCTTCTAGCTTAGTGCATCGAAACAGTCTATCTCTACTTTGTAATATTTCTTAAGTGAAATATATTTTGAGTAGTGCCCAAGGACGTAGGCTATTTTGGCCGAACCTCGTAAATTTGGTGTTTCTTTATTTACGCCTTTTCAATAGTTTATTTTTTAGTTATATTTAGTTTTATTTTGCCTGATTTTTCCTTTGTGAATTTTAGGCATTATATTTCTAAATATTTGTTCGCCGCTTTCGCAACACATATCTCATCAATAGACAGTGAGACGTATACATATAGGCTATAGCTTAAAAAAATAAAAAAAAAAGACCGAAAAAAATATATTGCTGATGATTGTCCTTCCATTTTCAAATTACAACGAATCTAAAACTCTGAAATGCTTACCGAATTCTTTTCTCTCTTGGAGCATGACAAAAAGCATCTTCAATTAGGTACCTGCCACCAGAAAAGAAATTGTTTTGATCTCGCAAAAGCGTGCATTATACCAAACTAGCTAGTTGAATGAATTGGTCACACTTACGTTGTTTCTCAAGCTTTGCTTTAGCTTGCCTGCATATATCATTGTTGTCACGTACAACCAATCTCTAATTCTGTTGAAGAAATTAAAATAGGCATTTCTCCACAAGCCGTTGAGTATCAAAGTCGCAACAGCTCCCCAAAATCCAACGATGAACCCCATAATGATAGGTATGTAGAACTCATGCGAATGTAGTTGTGCAATAAAGCCATCATCAACGTTCTCTTGCTTTCCATGCTGAGCTGTGGATGGATTGGGCTCACCTCCAGGACATCTCGTCAGAGGGGGGCCACAAAGTCCATTATTCCCTGCATACGCAGATGGCTCAAAGCTCTGAAGCTGAGTACTCGATGGAATTTTACCAGAAAAATGGTTGTTTGACAAGTCCAGAACAGCCAAGTGATCCAACTTTGTCAGACCCTTTGGAATCTCACCGGAGAAGTTGTTCCTTGACAAATCAAGAGTTTCCAACATCTCCATCATACCAATGTTGGGAATTATATGTCCGCTCAAATAATTTCTAGAAAGATTAAAGGAAATTAATCCCTTCATTTGAGAAAACTCATTGGGGATGCTCCCAACTAATCTGTTGCTTGAAAGGTCGATGAGTTTAACAAGTCCCACGGTTGTTTTCCGATATTCCGCCTGCTGTCGTTTCCATTGTACGAATACATGGTCAATGGACCAGTCAATGGACGTATCAATATCATATAAAACACTGAAAATATAGCTATCAAATTTTGTATTCTTCTGAATCAAAGATGTGAAATTGTTGAAGCATTGAGGAAGTTTTCCTGATAGTAAGTTCCTCGAGAAGTCCAAGATCTGAATCTTAGATAAATAGCAAATTTCTGTTGAAATGTCTCCAGAAAAACTATTGTCCCCAAGGCTCAAAATCTTCAAATCTGGAAGGTGTGTTCCTATCCAGGCTGGGATTTTTCCTCTTAGATTATTTCCTCCAACATCAAGCATTTGCAACATTGAGCAATTCATCAAAGTGGAAGGCAATCCTCCTGAGAAATTATTATTGCGCAATTGCAATATCTTGAGCTCCGTCAGAGAGCCTAAAGATTGTGGAATACTTCCAGAAAAATTATTGTTAGACAAATTGAGAATTTCCAAGTATGTATTGTTCTCCCAACAATCAGGAAGTTCTCCTGAAAACTGATTATTTGATAGGTTAAGTATTCTGAAAATGGAGAAAGTTGTGCATATTGATGAGATTGACCCCACAAACATATTATTTGACAGTAAAATGGCACTGGAAAAAAAGGTAGGTAGCAATGGTAAGGGACCTGAAAAATTATTGGAACTAAGATCCAGCATCGCATAATTCATGGAAGACAAATCAGGAATGCTACCAATAATCTGGTTATGAGAGAGATTTAAGTAACTTATGTTGGGGGAGAAATCCCACATCCATTTAGGCACTTCATCGGAAATATTATTACAAGAGATATCTAGATGAGGAAAATTTTTCTGTGTGCGAAGCCATGTTGGAAAGCGAGCACCGTTGTAGGCCGATGCTAGGTTTGCAAAATTCAATTGAAAAGGAGGAATCCAATCAACACTAAAATTGAAGGCCAATGAATTAAAAGACAAATCCAACCATTTCAAATTGTTGAGTTTGGAGAGGTGGACTTCGGAGATTGTTTCCTCTAAGCAATTGTGAGAAAGATCCAGTATTTGAAGCATGGAAAGTTGTCCAAGACTTCTATGTAGCGATGTCAGTTTATTACAGCCAAGACGAAATTCTCTCAATGAAACTAATACGCTCAAATCTGGGATTGACCCCCTAACTTGATTGCTAGACAAATCCAAATCCTCAAGCTTAGAAATATGTGCAAGGCTATGCGGAAAATACCCATTCAATTTGTTAAATATCCCGTATCGAATAATTAGTGATGTGGTGTTCAATATATAATGACATGGCAAACCTCCCCTCAATAGCTAACTTTTGGGGGTGAGTAAGGCCAAACCTCATTATTCTAATATGGTATCAGAGCGGGTTCACAGATGTTCGATTCCTGTGCCTGTCTCTTCTCTCCACCCGGCTTGCAGATGTTTCATTCCTGCGGCTTGCAGATGTTCATTCTTGCAATGTTCACGTTCGATTCCTGTGCCTGTCTCTTCTCTCCACCCGGCTTGCAGATGTTTCATTCCTACGGCTTGCAGATGTTCATTCTTGCAATGTTCACGCACCAATTTGGGCGTGACGGGGGTGTGTTAAATGTCCCACATCGAATAATTAGTGATGTGGTGTTCAATATATAATGACATGGCAAACCTCCCCTCAATAGCTAGTTTTTGGGGGTGAGTAAGACCATAGAGCTTATTTTCCTGCATCTCCAAAATCTCTAGCGATGGCTTTGCTGCTACGGATAACTTATAAAACAATTCGGGAAGGGATTCTGATAAGCTATTGTGTGATAGACTTAGTGTTTGCAAATGACTCAGGTTCCCTGAGGATTTTGGAATTCCACCCGTTAGTTGATTATACGACAGATCTAAAGTCTGCAAATGACTTAAATTAACCAAGGACTTCGGAATTCCACCTATTAGTTGATTGGTTGATAGATCAAGGTGCTCAAGAAAAGCAAATCTCCCAAAGTCAATAGAAATATTGGACTTTAAGTTATTACGAGACAGATCTATGCTACGGAGCTTACAACTTATATTAAACAACCAATGAAAAGAGGAAGATGTGAGCCCTGTGTCCGATAGATCAAGAACTGAAAGAGATGTTGAGGAAGAGTTAACAACAGAGAAATGCGCAGGGAAGCGGCAACCACTCAAGTACAATTCCTTGAGAGAAGGAAAATTCAATATATCCCGTAGAATATTGGCATGATCAGTCAAGTTGATTCCTCTTAAATCAAGCAAGGATAATGATGAGAGACGAGAAAGACAATGGAGGTTATCAAACTCGAGAAATAAATTATACCCGAGATCAAGTGTCCTGAGGCTCGTAAGATTCGCCAACTGATGACCAACAACACTAGAAAAAGAGCAGAGTGTAAAATTCAAGTATTGCAATTTCTCCATGGAGCCAATGAAATCTGGGAACTCAACATTTCCAAAATAATTGCAACTGAGGTCCAAATAACTCAAATATTTCAACTGAAGCAGGGCACTACTAATCTTCTCACCTATTAATTGGTTATCTTGTTCACAAGTACTAAGTTGGAGAGCGATTACATGACCTGAGTGGTGGCTGCATTTGATTCCCTTCCACTGGCAGCATTCCTTTTGGTGTTCCTCACTTCCCCATGATGAGAGAAAGTCGTGTTCGTCTATAAGGCCTTTCTTGAACTCGAGAAGAGCTTCTCTCTCCTTTTGAATGCACCTCAATTCATCTCCTGCAGCAAATAAAGAATTATAAGCAAGGAAACATAACAATAGCAGTAACATTCTAGCTAATTCTATCATCTCTGTCAAAATGTATAGATATTATGGTTTCAAAGCTTATTGCTTTTTGTGTTTCTCTCTTTGTTATTTGTTGCAACCCGTCACTGGTATATATAGCAACTTTAGTTCCATTTTTCTTTCTTTATTTTCAAATAAAAAATCATGCCATCTTGACTGAATACATTAATTTTCATCGAGATAGATAAAGCTTAAAAAGAAGAAATCCCACTTGTGGAATTCTTTCCAGCTTTCCCAATCAATCGATAAAAAGCCGTCTAGGACGGGCCGACTGAGTCTGTGTCTTCACAAACATTTAGTGGGAATTAGGTTCATCTATAATTATAGAAGACTCTCAGTCAAGTCCTAATTATTATTTTTTTGGCGGTCAAGCCATGTCTTAATTTAAAGTATACAATGTGGAAAAAAATTAATTAATTATTTTTATATTGTTGTGGAAATCTTTGTATATCTAACACATTATGCAATACAAATATTTCCTTTTAGGATGCACAAACATGAAATCCAAAAGCATGCAACACAATATATATATATATATATATATATATATGACTACACACATACTTCACTCGATATACTTAGGGAGCTATCATCTATATATGAAATTCTTGCTTGAAATATTAATCTCAAATGCACAAGAATTTGTGTATTTCTTAGTCTTAAATTTAATACTAAAATGTTTAGGTGATTCCAACTTATGAATTTCGTTTATACAAATATAAGGAATATTAAAAGAATTTGGTAACGGTGCACCACTAATTTTCCTGGCAGAATTCTCTAAAGTTCTTCGAAGTGAAATAAATTATCTGAAAGGTGTAGAATTACTGTGCTTTTTATGCATTTTTTGTAGGATGAATTGATTTTTGGGCAAATTACATCCAACTACCTTGAGGTTTGCCCTAATTACGAATCAGTCCCTCTTTTTTCATTTATTACATATCAACCCCTAAAAACACTGTTTCAATTACATTTTAACCCCTAAAGAGGGACTGATTTGTAATTGAAACAGTGTTTTTAGGGGTTGATATGTAATAAATGAAAAAAGAGGGACTGATTCGTAATTAGAGCAAACCTCAGGGTAGTTGGATGTAATTTTCCCTTGATTTTTATGTAACTTTTTCGCACAATGTAAATCAAACTTCAAAGCAGATTACGGCCGCTTTGCTATGAGCATAGAAGGTATATTTGCAGCGGGTGATTGCAGGCGTGGTCAGTCTCTGGTGGTGTTGGCCATCACAAGTTGACAAATTTCTCATGAAAGATGAAAATGATATCACCAGTGAAGGTTTTGTAGACAGGAGCAGCAGAGAAAAAGTGATGACATAATCTTGTTTGAGTTTCATTCTGCTGTTCATGCATGGTTCTAAAACTAGGAACCTGAATTCGTTAGCTCTCTGGTGAAGGGCTTGTCGTTGGAAGGCTTGCGAGATTATAAGGTGGTTCTAAAACTAAGCAGGGGTTTTTGGTTTAGAAGAAATGAGTAGTATGTTGGTTTTGTGTTTGTAAGGTGGTTTTGAGCCGGTAAAGGAAATGAATAAGTTCACACAGATGGAGGCCAGCCTGTGATACTAATTATATATTTTAATTGAAAAAATATTATTTTTCATCCTCTACGAATGGTTTTTTTCAGTTTTGGTCCCGAATTTTTTATTTTTCTCATATTGCATTTTTTATGTTAAAAAATTTTCAATTTCAGTCCTTTAGGTAACAGATGTTAATTTTTTAACGGAAAAAAGCGCGTGTCACTCACGCACCCTGAATAAATGTGAGTGTCGCGTGAGTGACACGCCCCTTTTTCCGTCAATTTTTTAACGTCCGTTAGTAAAAGGACTGAAATTGAGATTTTTTTAAACATAAAAAATGTAATTTGATAAATGTTAAAAGATTAGGACCAAAATCGAACAAGGCCATCTTTAGAAGACGAAAAGTAATATTTTCCAATTTCAATTTGTGTAGGAATCTGTTTAAAAACCTTGCACTGACTTATCCGGGGCACTAATTAAATATTGTCTCATCAGTCCATATAAAGTGACCACTGTCCAACACACTTTCTTTTGAATATATAATAGACAAAATTCATTCCCACCAAATAGACAAAACTTTACTTGTCAAATGTATTAGTTTAGCTCTTTCTGGGAACGCCAAATAAGGAGAATTTTATGGTAATGTTGTCCAATCGGCCACAAACCTAAAGAATATTAGATAAAATTTGTTATTCTTGAAAATCTTCATAGCCAATACCTGCGAAATCATAGTTGCTTCACTTAATCCTTCACTTTTCCGAGACTTGCAAGATATCAGAGAAATGGCAGCTTATGCAGCTCTACTATCTCTTATGAATCTTTTAGAGCAGCTCCAACGCCATCCTCGACCTCCAATTACTCTCGATACCGAACAAGTCCAAACCCTCACTCAAAAAGATTGCTTTCTTGCTAGACTTTCTTGAAGTTTATAATTCCCATTATTCTAAACAACTAGTGGAGCGCCTGAGGAATCACATCGTGGATGTAGCTTATGCAGCTGAGGATGTGATCCCACATTGTCAACCGGATTCGTGCTCGATCCACAAATTACAATGAAGAGGACACGATTGTTTCCACTAGGGATCTTTCAGCGGAAGTTGATGACTTGCAGATCAGGCCAACTGCTGAGGAATATATCGCTTCCATCGATCTGCACGAGGTGACACAAAATATGGGTTTTGTTGAGAAAGAGGTGTCGGAGATTAAAGACATGCTTGGAACCGGTGTTTTCAAAAGCGGAGCGGACCAGCCGGTCCGATAGGTTCAACCGGTGACCGGCACATGGTCCGGTCCTAACTAGCCTACAAAACCATTGGTGACCGGACCGATACAGGACGGGAAAAACCGGCGGTTTTGGCCCTGTGAACAGGACCGGACCGCCGGTTCACTAAATATGTATTATTTTTTTTTTAAATTATTTTTTCAGCATTTCAATTAACGTTTTCTGTCTTTCGATTAAAGTTTTTTGGCCTCTCTTTCATAGTTTCACTTATTGTCGTAAAATTCAATTTTTGAATTTCAAAAATTTTCAAGAAATATGGTTTTTTTTTTCTAATATTGAACCACATTATATATTTTATTTTAATTTTAGCATATTATATATATATATAATATTTTTATTTATGACACCGTTCGAACCGATCCGACTGATGACCAGTAAGGCTGCCGGTTCGACCTCCGATACGCTTTTGAAAACATTGCTTGGAACTCAAAATCCACAAAGATTTATTACAACGGATGTTGTTGCTTTGAAATCTACTTCAACAGAGCACATCATGGTGGGTTTTAATGATGTCTTGGAAGAAATGCTGCATAAGCTCACCGGACAACCGAATTCTCGTCGCCAAATCGTCCCGATTTCTGGTATGGGAGGCATAGGTAAGACGACACTTGCTAGAAATGCTTATATCAATCCTCTTATAGAGTCCGTGCTTGGATTACAATTTCTCAACAGTATAATGTACGAGACATTCTTTTAGGAGTTCTCGGTCAAAAGAACCAATGGAATGGGGAAAGTATGAGTGAGGTAGAGGTAGGGGACAGGTTATATAAAAGTCTATGCGGTAGAAGGTATTTGATTGTGATGGGTGATATGTGGTGTCATGAGGCATGGGATAGAGTAAAATGCTTCTTTCCAAACGAGTGTAGAATAATAGTAACAACTAGACTAACAAATATGACTTCCTATTTAACCACCAATTGTTGTGGCCTTGAGATGGATTTCTTAGACCATGATAAAAGTTGGAGTCTATTTTGCAAGATTGTGTTTGGAGAAGAAAACGGCTACCTATCCGAATTGGAGCACATCGGGAAGAAGAATTCGAGAAATTGCAAAGGACTCCCTTGTCAATTGTTGTGCTTGGAAGACTCTTAGCAAAGTCGAAACGAACACATGAGTATTGAGAGTATATTGCGGAGAATCTAAATTCAATTGTGAATTTAGAAGAAAATGAACTATGCTTCAAGATATTACACACATGTTACAATCAGTTATCGGCTCATTTGAAGGCGTGTTTTCTCTATATGGAGGTCTTTCCTAAAGATTATAAAATCTTTGTATATTGCATCTCCAAACAGCGGCGTTGTTGGAATTTAGGTGAAGGGATGACAATGGTAGATGAAATTGGAATTTAGTAAATGGTTTTGGAACGGAGAATGTTAGAAATAAATTGGGCCAATCTCATTTAATGTGGAAATTATAGATATTGGAGGAATAGATATTGGAGGAGGAATAGATATCGGTAGGAAGTTAAAAAAATTAGATAGAAAGCTTTTTAGTGGAAGTAATTTTAATGTAGTTTTCCATTCATAACAATACAACATAAGGGATGCATATTTATAGAGCTTTCACCGACCTTCGCATGTCGGTTAACTCTTATTTAATTATTTTGTTCATGAATCTTCTAGCTAATTAATCATGTGCCTTGTCTCCAGATTATTCTACCATTTTCGTATTTCTCTAAACTAATCTAGAACTTTTCATCAAAATATCTAACAAATTATTTATAGAAAAATACATTATTATTCTAATACTCCCCCTTAATGTATTTTTCTTGTAACTCTATCCTGGATGCTTAGAGTTCTTCTTTTTGGCTATATGCGTGACTTAGGCTTCCATTTCACAATACTTGGGTGAGTAGCTTCGTTAGCTTTTTTCAGAAACGTGTGCTTGGATGTTCCTCCGGTGTTCATAGACATCAATGCCGTGAAATTACATGATGCATATATGTCGCGCAGCAATCTTGTTGTTCTTGGTGGTCTTGGAGTTTTTTCTTCTTCTTGATGCTGATTAGATGAGTTAGAAGGTGGTGGCGGTGGTGGTGAGCTCGGTTGCGAGTCGTTCACTTCTTCCACATGTTATCATGGCCTTCTTGCAATTATCTTCTTCGGAGATTCTTCATTTTCCCAATTATAAGTAGTATCTTCATCGAATTCCACCTCTCTTGTGATGATGAGCTTTTTAGACTTCAAAATGTAGACCCTGTAGCCTTTAGATGGAGAACTGTAGCCAAGAAATATTCCTTTCTCAGTCTTGTTTTTTGCGATGTGTACATGGCAAATACTCCCAAAAACTCGGAGATGTTTAGCAGATGGTTTTCTTCCACTCCAAGCTTCTATTGCAGTTTTACCTTGAACTTCTTTCATCGGACATCTATTGAGTAGATAGACTGATGCATAGACAGCTTCTGCCCAGAATGTCTTGGGCATTCCTTTTTCTTCCATCATGGTTTTAGCCATTTCCATGACCATCTTATTTTTTCTTTCGGATACTCCATTTTGTTCAGGAGTATTTCCAACAGTGAGTTGGTGATAGACCTCATCTTTGCAAAATTTCTGGAATTGTTTTGAGTTATACTCTTTCCCTCTTTCACTTCTTAGAATTTTGATTCTTCGACCACTTTGTTTTTCAACAAAGTTTTTGAACTTTTTGAATATAGTGGATACTTCTGACCTTTCATGCATGAAGTAAACCCATGTCATTCTTGTATAATCATCAATAAATAGAATAAAATACCTGTTTCCTCCATCTGATGTTGTCCTCATAGGTCCATATACTTTGGTATGTACTAGCTCCAAAGCTTCTTTAGCTCGCCATGATTTTCTAGAGGGAAAAGATTTTATATGTGGCTTCCCTCGTAGACAAGCTTCACAATTGTCTTCTTTCAATTGTATTTTGGGCAAATCTCGCATCATATTATGTTGAGATAGATACCTTATTCCTTGAGAATGGAAATGCCCAAATCTTTTGTGCCAAAGCAATGACTCATCTTTTGATGATTCTGAATTTACTTCCCTTGCAGAAAACAGATAGTGTACATTTTCTTCCAAATAATTAGCTTGCTGGATTTCTTTAGATCGACAATATCTTTCATCATGCCCGAATCTATTGCATTTTTTGCATTTAAATTTTTCTTTAAAATAGCAATCATCTTCGGCATGATTAGTCCTCTTGCAATATCGACAAGGCGGGTATATATTCTTTTTATGAAAATCTCCTCCATTTTCATGATAATTTGAATTTCCTCTTTTCTGAAAACTTTTTTTACCATGCCCATTTTTCTGATTACCATCCTTTTTAGAAAAATTTAATTGACTTTGGAATGCTCGATCTAGTGGCTGTTCATTAAACCGGGACATTCTATCTTCATGCGCTTGTAGTGAGCCCATTAATTATGTTAAAGTTAATACCGATAAATCTTTAGACTCTTCAATTGCAGCCACTATATGATTATACTTAATGGGAAGACTCCGTAATATTTTTTGAATAATTTTCTTGTCTTCAATTGTATCTCCATAACTTCTTATTTGATTAATTATATTTGAGACCCGATTAAAAAATATTTCAATCGACTCATCTTCCTTCATAAATAACGTATCAAAATCTCTCCACAAAGATTGAAGTTTAATGGAGATTACCTTGTCGGAGCCCTTGTATGCATTCTTCAAGATCTCCCAAGCCTCTTTTGCCATTGTTGCGACCATGATCCTTGGAAATATGGGTTTCGTAACCCCTTGTTGCATATACGTTAACGCCTTTGCATCCTTCCTCCGATTCTCATTGTATTCCTTTTTTCTGTTGTTGTTCCAAGACTCCAATTCGGCAGCATCTCGGGGTTGCTCGTAGCCATTTTCTATCAAATCCCAAAGACCCTGTGATATGTATAGGGTCTTCATTTGGATACTCCAAAACTCATAAGCCTCCCCCTCAAATATTGGAACCATGGAAGAGGTATAATTAAAGATTGTAAGGTTTTGGGCCATTTAATAGGTTTGGATTGAATTGGCTCTGATATCAAATGTTGGAATTTAGGTGAAGGGATGACAATGGTAGATGAAATTGGAATTTAGTAAATGGTTTTGGAATGGAGAATGTTAGAAATAAATTGGGCCAATCTCATTTAATGTGGAAATTATAGATATTGGAGGAATAGATATCGGTAGGAAGTTAAAAAAATTAGATAGAAAGCTTTTTAGTGGAAGTAATTTTAATGTAGTTTTCCATTCATAACAATACAACATAAGGGATGCATATTTATAGAGCTTTCACCGAGCTTCGCATGTCGGTTAACTCTTGTTTAATTATTTTGTTTATGAATCTTCTAGCTAATTAATCATGTGCCTTGTCTCTAGACTATTCTACCATTTCCGTATTTCTCTAAACTAATCTAGAACTTTTCATCAAAATATCTAACAAATTATTTATAGAAAAATACATTATTATTCTAATAGGCGTCAAATGCATTTGTTTCCTTTGAATTGATGTCATATGAGCTTCTATTGCATCTGAAATTTAAATCCAGTTACTGCTCGACATGCTTCATTTATGTGTCGCATATTATATGAAATTCTTGCAAATTTGTAGGACAGATACCCTTCGTTGTTTACTGTGATCTTTCCAGACCATTTAGTGTTTATTTTGATCATTATTGTGGCCTGAGGCAGTGTGTGTTTCCACCAACATTTTCTCATTCCTCAAAGTCTCAAACCCAACATCGGCCTTATAGATTTATTAAGGAGCTTAATTATTTGTGCACAATTATAACATGGCTGCCAACCGGTTGGATTTTAATCCGAATTTTAATATTTCTAACGGATGATCCAAATTTTAATATTTCTGGTGATAAAAAAGTTGGGTAGATTATATTTTAATTATAGATATCCGTAATACAGAATCCAAAATATGTGGTTCGAATAGGAAATTTATAATCATATGATTTTTCCAATTTATTAATGGTTGAACATACGAGGATCCAAATATCAAATCATAATTTAGTCAAGGTTGAAAGTTGAATAAACATTACTTGGATAATAACAACTAACAAAGACCTAAAAATCCAAGATGATGAATGTTGATCCAACTGAAAATTGGGCCTTCTTCTCAACCGACGGCCCATTAACTTCTTGTCATTCTAAGGGCGCACGCGAATTCAGGCGCGTAAACTACACTCCAACGGCGAAAACTCAACTGTCTTGATTGCAGACGTTGCAGTCTCCAGGCCACACACACAATCTCAACAAGAAATTAAGTAAAAATTTCCCAATATTAGGCCCAAAAATATCCCAAATCATTCCGAGTATTGTGATACTTTTTTCTTGAAGACCATTTTTACTACCCAGTTAAAAAGGTATACAAATTCTTCTTTTTTCCTTTTCATTTGATGATTGTGTGCCAAATTTCCAATCTTTATGGTAGTGCTTGCATCACTGATTACGTGTGCTGACTGAATCCTGACCTTTTAGGCCCTTGCCCTTTGCTCATGATCTTCAGTGACTGAAAATTCTTGGTATTTTCTTAACAAAAAAAAAAAAACAAATTCTTGGTATTTTGCTCAAAGTTGAAGACTTTGGTTTAAGGCCCATTACTTTTTTCGTGAACTCTTTTATTCTTTGATTATCTCTTGCTTGTTGTAAGTGTCCGTTGGATTTTTACAATTTAAAGGTCGTATTGATTATCACAGAATACATCAATAGATGCTGGCAGCTTTCCAATGATGGAAGTTGTTTTTGATATGTCCCTGCTTCTTTTCCTTTCGGTTGATTGTTGACCGGTGTCGAATCTGTCAAAATAAATTATAATCTGGTTTACGACTAAAATAGAGTATAGTGCAAACGGGTCGAATCCACAGAGATTAGTTGAAAATAATTCTAATTAATCACAGGAAAATTTACTAAAATTAACAAGTAAAATCAGGAGGGGTTTTAAGATTTAATTAAACTAACTAAATTAACTAACAATTAAATTAAACTAAAGAAAAAACAATAAATCACTTAGAAGTTGGGTTTTGATAAATTAGTGGAGAAACCAATACCTAGCTAGGAATCATAATTTAGTTTAGGACATCGATCATAGACGCAAAAAATAAATTCATTTATTCAAATAGACTAGCTATAGCAGAGAGAGACACTCGACTCCGCCTCGTTTTCTCGTACATAATAGAATAACCTAGAGACACTCGACAGTTATTCCCTAATCAACTCACAACCCCTAGAGACACTCAACAGGATTTAATGAGTCAACAACATTAAGAATTAAGAAAACACTAGCCCAAATTAACCTAGTCACGACACGTGTTAAATTTAAATCTGATTATTAACTCACTTAACAAGTTGAGAACTACAACCAATCTTTCTCGTTAATGTACCACTAATTATCTATCATGCATTACATATACTTCATGCAATCAAGAATGGCTATATGCAATTAAATCTGCTTAGATGATCGTGCATTATCACTAAGCAAACAAATCACAATAAACACGACACTCAGAGAATTAATAAATACTTGAAATAAACTGAATTATAAAAACCAATTAGGTCTCACGATGTCAAAAACATAAATTGTAAATTCCTAATTAGGTACTATGAAAATTAGCTACTCATGAAAATCATGTCCAAAACATAAGCATAAACTAATTAACAAAAGAAGAAGAATTGATTTCGCTCTCAAAAGTCTTCAAGAGCTGTTGCTCCAATCCCGCCTAGTTGCGCCGTTGCACTATACCAATCCCACCTTGACAGAGATTGGTATAATCCGTCAAAATAAATTATAATCCGGTTTACGACTAAAATAGAGTATAATACAAACGGGTCGAATCCACAGAGATTGGTTGAAAATAATTCTAATTAATCATAGGAAAATTTACTAAAATTAACAAGTAAAATCAGGAGGGGTTTTAAGATTTAATTAAACTAACTAAATTAACTAAAAATTAAATTAAACTAAAGGAAAAACAATAAATCACTTAGAAGTTGGGTTTTGATAAATCAGTGGGAAAACCAATACCTAGCTAGGAATCACAATTTAGTTTAGGACATTGATCATAGACGCAAAAAATAAATTCATTTATTCAAATAGACTAGCTATAGAAGTGTTGGGTAGCAAACTTATCCCACATCGGAAGATTGGAGAATATTTGTCCAATATATAAGTGTTCACCTAACTCCATTAGTATGAGGCCTTTTGGGATATGCCCAAAAACAAATCCGTGCGGGCTTGGCCCAAAGCGGACAATATCATACTAATGTGGAGTTAGGGTGAGGCGCACGCGGTCCTAACAAGTGGTATCAGAGCCCAGGTTCGGGGCTTATCGGAGTGGTGGACTGCGTGTTATGTGAAGTTCCCGATGTGACGACAAGACCGGAAACTTGCCGTGGTGCCTTGTGTCGAAAGTCTTCCTGGCAAGTGTTAGTCAGGCAGCGGGTCCCGTTTGGTGTGACGGCGGTACAAGATGTTTGGCAGGTGGAGTGACCTATGTTTGGCAGGTCAGGTGGTGTGACCTAGCAATTGGAGATCTGTGGTTGATGCCTTGTGTCGAAAGTCCCTTGACATTAAGGAGGTCAGGCGGCGTGTCCCGCAAAGAAGTAGCGGCGGTGCAAGATGGTTGGCAGATCAAATGGATTGATCCTGAATGGGAGGTCACGAGTGGTGTGGTCTTGGTTTGAGGGGAGGATTGTTGGGTAGCAAACCTATCCCACATCGGAAGATTGGAGAATATTTGTCCAATATATAAGTGTTCACCTAACTCCATTAGTATGAGGCCTTTTGGGATATGCCCAAAAACAAATCCGTGCGGGCTTAACCCAAAGCGGACAATATCATACTAATGTGGAGTTGGGGTGAACGTGCGCGCGGTCCCAACAAGAAGATAGAGACACTCGACTCCGCCTCGTTTTCTCGTACATAATAGAATAACCTAGAGACACTCGACAGTTATTCCCTAATCAACTCACAACCCCTAGAGACACTCGACAGGATTTAATGAGTCAACAGCATTAAGAATTAAGAAAACACTAGCCCAAATTAACCTAGTCACGACACGTGCTAAATTTAAATCTGATTATTATCTCCCTTAACAAGTTGAGAACTGCAACCAATCCTTCTCGTTAATGTACCACTAATTATCTATCATGCATTACGTATACTTCATGCAATCAAGAATGACTATATGCAATTAAATCTACTTAGATGATCGTGCACTATCACTAAGCAAACAAATCACAATAAACACGACACTCAGAGAATTAATAAATACTTGAAATAAACTGAATTATAAAAACCAATTAGGTCTCACGATGTCAAAAATATAAATTGCAAATTCCTAACTAGGTACTATGAAAATTAGCTACTCATGAAAATCATGTCCAAAACATAAGCATAAACTAATTAACAAAAGAAGAAGAATTGATTTCGCTCTCGAAAGTCTTCAAGAGCTGCTGCTTCAATCCCGCTTAGTTGTTGCGTGTAGAAAAGTGAGTATGAAACGGTGTGTCCAAATCTGCTCTGTACGTGAATATATATAGCCCCCAACTGCAGCCCCAAAAATACTAGTCCTGATCGGACTTTGCTACTTTGTCCAACTTGCTGCCCAAGACTCCCAACTTGGACATCTTCAATTAATTACATTTAATGAAATTCTTGGCCCACTTCAGTAACAAGGAAAATAGGTTCAACCTATCATCACAGCTACATGCACGATCCAACAATTGACCAAGCCCAATTCTAATTAAAAACAAATCATCCACTTAATTAATACTCCAAGATCAGCAACTATAATAATACCCAATGCACACGTGAATGGCTCCAAATTGATTCTCTCCAATTGGGCTTCAACCCAACACCAACATGACGGCCCACTTCACTTAATTAACTCCAAGGCTTGGACTTCTAATTTCAGTTCTTCTCGGCCCAACACAAATTGACCCAAAACCAAAGTAGTAAGTTTGGGAAAATAGTTACTTTGCTTCCAGATTCCATACGCATAACAATCCATCATGAAATAGCACAAATTGGCCCCATAAATCTTCAATTCAACACAACAGACTCTTGTAATACTCATAACCACAAAATTGATCAAGGCATCACTTTATATCAACATTATTCACAATACGCAGCCACAAATCATCCTAAAAATACACTACAAGAAATTCAGCAAATTCCGAGGGAAACAGGCCGTCGGAATTCCGACGGAATTTTTTTTTAAAAATAAAAATTAAATAAATCCGACGGAAATTTCGTCGGAATTCCATCGGATTTTTTAAAAAATAAAATTTAAAAATAATATTAAATAATTCCGACGGAATTCCGATGGGATTCCCGTTGGTTTTTTTAAATATAAACTATAAAAATAGAAATTAAATAATTCCGACGGGCATTCCGTCGGAATTCCGTCGGATTTTTTAAAAATAAAAATAAAAAATAATATTAAATAATTCCGACGGAAAATTCCGTCGGAATTCCGTCGGAATTTTTAAAAATAAAAATTAAAAATAATATTAAATAATTCCGACGGGATTTTCGTCGGAATTCCGTCGGTTTTATCTATGCTTAAATTGAATTCTTATGACGTATTATAATATTTGTAGTTATAATTAATATTTTCTTAGAACTCAATTTTAAATATAGTCTACAAAATTTATGATTTTATTATTTCAAATGATATATAAATATTTGTATCAAACTAAACCAATGAATTGATCTAGCTCAATTGGTTTACCTTGGTTTC
Source organism: Lantana camara (assembly GCA_037501455.1). Classification (NCBI taxonomy): domain Eukaryota; kingdom Viridiplantae; phylum Streptophyta; class Magnoliopsida; order Lamiales; family Verbenaceae; genus Lantana; species Lantana camara. The sequence continues at coordinate 124,778,553 of CM074857.1, forward strand.
CATAAGGTCTTCCTACCGCGAGGTTGGGTGTTCGAATCCCCAGTGGCTCATTAAGTTTTTATTTTTCCAATAAATTCCGACGGGATTTCCCTCGGAGTTCCGTCGGAATTTTTTTAATTTAATTTTTTTTTCTGATTTTTGTCCCTCGGAATTCTGTCGGTTTTGAATTCCAAGGGAGGGTTTTCCTACGGCATGTGTCCCGTCGGAATTCCCTCGGAATTTACAGGATTTCTTGTAGTGATATAAGAATAATGCAAGCTATCAAATTCCCCCACACTTGTTCATTCACTCGTCCTCGAGGGAAATAAAAACCAATAGAGACATTACTCCATCAAATATATTCACCAAAGCGAACCTCAAATCTTCGCCTAAACGAATTTAGCAAATTAAATACATTACTCAATCACATAAAATTCAACCAATTAGTACAAAAATCATACCCTCCTGTGTAGTGTGAACTGAACAAAAGAATGTACAAAATTAGACAAATAAGTTAACATTTTTCGTATAAGAACCAATTATCAACTTCGAATACACCCGTCACTCCAATCTCCACTAATTTGATCAACTCATAACTCAGGATCGAAAGGTCTTTCGAGTTTGTAATGTAGGCTTGGGTCAAGGTAGGAAAAAGTAAATCAAAATCTAAGACACCAAGCTTACACATTTAAGATTAAACCGCAAGTGTTTCCCTTTTATCTCTTCCCAAAAGACTCCCCTTTTCAATTAATTCCCAACCCTTTATTGAATTTTCAACAAGACTCAAACTCTCTTTTTCTTTCTTTTCACTCTTGCTTTTTTTTTTCTCAATTTGTTTTTTCTCTATTTTTCAGCTCATTTTCTTTTATTTTCTTCTTGACTTCGCTCTCTTTTTCTTTCTTTTGTTTCATCAATCTCACAATTTTTTTTCCTATTCAACACAACGAAACTTCCACACTTCAAATCAATTCCAAAAAGGAAGTCTAGACATCATTAATGTAATCCCAAAAAGAAAATGAGTAAGTAAGGCGTAAATAAAAATAAGGGTAGGAAATTGTATTGTGCATTAGGCTTGTAACGCGGCTAAGAAAGAAATTTTTGCACAATACTAAGGCTCAACGGGGTCAATGAGGCTATGTTATTTAGTGAAAATCAGTAAAAAGGCTAAAAACACCGACAACAAATGCCTAAGTCATTTCCCGAATTACTCGTCAACCAATCTATTTCGCCTCGAAGGGAGTTAAAGTGTACTCTAATCAATTTTCAGAACTTTATTGAAAAACAGAACTAACCTATCTAAGCAAAGTACATAAACTGTTCAATTAGTGCGCGAGAAATAAGGGCATGAAGCCATACTAATTAATCAAATTTCATACAATCTTTCATGCATTTAATAGCCTAATAAGTTCTAGCAAAAATTTAATGCTCAAGCTTAAGCAAACATGTTCAAAATAGGAATAAATTATTCACAATTTCTAACATCCTCAAATTCAAGTAAACAACAAGTCAAAACAGTTGACGCAGAAAAAAAAAATCGAATTTAAGCACGTAAGCCAAACAGTAAATAGGCTTACCCCTCCCCCCCCCCCCCCACCTTAAATCATGCATTGTCCTCAAGACATAAAAAAAAAATCGAGAGAAAAGAGGACTTCCCTGAAGCGCAGATCTGGGGGGGGGGGGGTTTTTTTTCCCTCAAAAATAGTATGAGCGTAGGGTACGGTCATACCTAGGGGCCAAACCTGTACAGAAGCATCAGCAGTTTAACAAAAGCAATTCGAAAAATTTTTGCAAACAAAGCGCGCCTGGAAGACCACCAAGAGCATCAATCCACTCAAATGGAGGTAGAACCTCCATATAAATCCCCTCGACTATGTGGTGATGAATCTTCTAATCCATTACGCCCTCTAGATTGGGGATGATGATCCGTAGAGGTTCTCAACACAATTCGACACTTCCTCAGCACAGACTTCGTCAACCACTTATAAAAAAAATTTCCATGATCCTTCACAATGACTCTTGGGTTCCTGTACTCGAAAAATATGTGAGATCTGAACAAAATAGTTGTTAAGTAGTCGAGAATATCTGCCTACCAGAGCGTGACATTAAGGTATGACCGAACCTGAAGGTCCTACACCTCGAAAAACTACTCATTCCATAAATCATCGTGTATCAGCTTTGAATCTGCATATTTTCCTCCTCCCTTGAAGGGATACTCCAGATTATTCAAAAAGTTCTTGAATTTCAAAATAGGTGCCTGAAACACGAAAGAATTTAGTTCAATTATAGCATTAGGCACATCAAGAATCCGAACATCCCTATTCATAGATTTAAAAGCCTCTAATGGTAAAACCATCCCACAAGGATCAACCGACAACCCAACATGTTTTGGCTTAATCTCAAAATTTTCAACAAGACTTAGTTCCTCTACATTGTTCATCTTATAATCCTCATTAGTCAGGTTTTCTATCACATCAATGCTAAAAACACTAGAGAATGTAATAGGACCTTTACTTGACTCATAAACATTAAACTTCTCAACATCACCATCAAATTCTAGAGTCAACAAGCCTTTTTTAACATCTATTTTAGCATTAGCAGTACTAAAAAAGGGACGACCCAAAAGGATATCAGAAGATTTCTCAGAATAATTATCCTCCATGTCCAACACGAAGAAATCAGCCGGGAAGGCTAAATCGTTGACTTGAACGAGGACATCTTCTAAAATACCTTCCGGGTACACGATGGAGCGATCCGCCATCTGAATGATGACACCTGTACCTTTCAAGGGGCCAAGATTAAGTGCATTATATACAGAAAGTGGCATAACATTAATACTTGCACCTAAATCACACATCGCCTTTTTAATGCCTAAATTCCCAATCTTACACGGAATGGAAAACATACCTTGATCATGGCATTTAGGGGGGAGTTTCTTTTGTAAAATACGGACATGTTTTCCCCCACACTTACCTTTTCGTTGCCTAACAGTTTCCTCTTATTCGTGCAGAGCTCCTTGAGGACTTTTGCATACCTGGGAATTTGTTGGATTGCATCCAACAAGGGAATATTCACCTCAACCTTGCGAAACGTGTCGAGAATACTCTTTTCTTCTTTTAGTTTCTTCGTTTCTACTAAACGTTGAGGGAATGGAAGCGGGACCATCATGGGTTTAGGTTGCACGATCAGTTCCGACTCGCTGTTTCGGTGTGAGTTTAACGTATTATCATACCCAGAAGTCTTACCCTCTGCCTGATCGCCTTCGGATCCAGATTTCCGTCCCTTATCTTTATCCAGAGGTGGTGGCAGCTCTTTACCACTTCGAAGCGTGATAGCGCTGATATTATGCCTAGGATCCTCGGTTTGCAAGGGCAATTTTCCTTGATTCTCGAGCCTACTTAACGCGGCAGCAACCTGTCCTAATTGGGTTTCCAAGTTTTGGATGGTTGACTCCATATTATTCAACCGGATTGCTTTCAGGTCGAGAAGTGGGTTCGGTTGTTGGGGTTGCGGAGGTAATTGGCAAACTGTCACTACTTGTGGGATTCCTACACTCATGTTAGATGCTAAAGCAGATATCATATTCTTGAGTTCCTCAAACTGGGAAGAATTTACCTCTTTTACCTGTCTCGTCATGTCGGACTTGGCATAGTATTTTTGTGAGGCCCTAGAAATTCTGCTAATTAGTTCCGTCAGTTTTGCAGGTGTTTTGAGCATAATGGAACCTCCACTCGAAGCATCCAACTGTCTTTTGTCAGCAGGCATCAGGCCCCTGTAAAAGTTATGAACAACTGAATTTTCTGGCAGGTTGTGATGCGGGCACAATGCAAGCAAATTCCGGTATCGTTCCCAATACTCATGCAGGGCTTCATGTTCCTTTTGCTTAATGGTAATTATCTCCTGAAGGAGATCTAGGTACCGCTCAGCTGGGAAAAACCTATCCAAGAATTTGTCGTGCATCTGCTGCCAAGTAGTAATGGTTGCTGACGGTAGAGAGTACAACCATTTTTCCGCTGCATCTTGCAGGGAAAACGGGAAGGCACGGAGCTTGATTTGGTCCTCGGTAACTCCATGAGGCTTTGTTGAGCAGAAGACCGTGTGGAACTTGCTCAGATGTTGGTGAGGGTTTTCATTTTCCAGACCGTGAAAGACGGGGAGTAGGTGAATTGTACCCGTCTTTAGCTCGAAGCCAGCACCCACCTCCGAAAAAATGATACAGAGGGGCTGTTGTGCGTTATCGGGGCGCACCAGATCCTCCATGGTACGACGTTCTGCTACTGCTATCGTTAAGGTACGGTCAAACCCTTCTGTTCGTCTTCTGGATGTTCCGACTCCGTGCTGGACTCTTCAAATTGGTTCAGATTGGAGTTTTCCGCTAGCTTCTTGCGTGTTTTGGTCTGTTTCTTCGATCTCGGGATCAAAAATCGGCTCATCAACTCCACGAATGCTCCTGCTCATAAAAAGAATTAATTCCGATTAGCACCAATCCCCGGCAACAGCGCCAAAATTTGACAGGTGTCGAATCCGTCAAAATAAATTATAATCCGGTTTACGACTAAAATAGAGTATAGTGCAAACTGGTTTAATCCACAGAGATTGGTTGAAAATAATTCTAATTAATCACAGGAAAATTTACTAAAATTAACAAGTAAAATCAGGAGGGGTTTTAAGATTAAATTAAACTAACTAAATTAACTAACAATTAAATTAAACTAAAGAAAAAACAATAAATCACTTAGAAGTTGGGTTTTGATAAATCAGTGGGGAAACCAATACCTAGCTAGGAATCACAATTTAGTTTAGGACATCGATCATAGATGCAAAAAATAAATTCATTTATTCAAATAGACTAGCTATAGCATATAGAGACACTCGACTCCGCCTCGTTTTCTCGTACATAATAGAATAACCTAGAGACATTCAACAGTTATTCCCTAATCAACTCACAACCCCTAGAGACACTCGACAGGATTTAATGAGTCAACAACATTAAGAATTAAGAAAACACTAGCCCAAATTAACCTAGTCACGACACGTGCTAAATTTAAATCTGATTATTATCTCCCTTAACAAGTTGAGAACTGCAACCAATCCTTCTCGTTAATGTACCACTAATTATCTATCATGCATTACGTATACTTCATGCAGTCAAGAATGGCTATATGCAATTAAATCTACTTAGATGATCGTGCACTATCACTAAGCAAACAAATCACAATAAACACGACACTCAGAGAATTAATAAATACTTGAAATAAACTGAATTATAAAAACCAATTAGGTCTCACGATGTCAAAAACATAAATTGTAAATTCCTAACTAGGTACTATGAAAATTAGCTACTCATGAAAATCATGTCCAAAACATAAGCATAAACTAATTAACAAAAGAAGAAGAATTGATTTCGCTCTCGAAAGTCCTCAAGAGTTGCTGCTCCAATCCCGCCTAGTTGCTGCGTATAGAAAAGTGAGTATGAAACGGTGTGTCCAAATCTGCTCTGTACGTGAATATCTATAGCCCCCAACTGCAGCCCCAAAAATACTAGTCCTGATCGGACTTTGCTACTTTGTCCAACCTGCTGCCCAAGACTCCCAACTTGGACATCTTCAATTAATTACATTTAATGAAATTCTTGGCCCACTTCAGTAACAAGGAAAATAGGTTCAACCTATCATCACAGCTACACGCACGATCTAACAATTGACTAAACCCAATTCTAATTAAAAACAAATCATCCACTTAATTAATACTCCAAGATCAGCAACTATAATAATACCCAATGCACACGTGAATGGCTCCAAATTGATTCTCTCCAATTGGGCTTCAACCCAACACCAACATGACGGCCCACTTCACTTAATTAACTCCAAGGCTTGGACTTCTAATTTCAGTTCTTCTCGGCCCAACACAAATTGACCCAAAACCAAAGTAGTAAGTTTGGGAAAAGAATTACTTTGCTTCCAGATTCCATACGCATAACAATCCATCATGAAATAGCACAAATTGGCCCCATAAATCTTCAATTCAACACAACAGAGTTCTGTAATACTCATAACCACAAAATTGATCAAGGCATCACTTTATATCAACATTATTCACAATACGCAGCCACAAATCATCCTAAAAATATAAGAATAATGCAAGCAATCAATTGTTCTGAAATTTTGAACAGTGATAAGGCTTGTTTCTGCAGTCGGCTAGAAGAATAAAGGCTCCACAGCAGTAACATAAAGCTTGAGCTTGGAAAGTACGATCCTTGTGGTAATCGTAATGTTTTGTTCACTCCGAAGCCGAGATGAAGTGATTACTTATCCGAACCGTGGCTTGAAATGTGTTTGTTTCCTTTTAATTGATGTCATATTAATTAGCTTCTATTGCATCTGAATTTTGAATCCAGTTAATGTTCGACATACTTTATCAATAAGTGATAATTACGAATACTACCAAAAAATGCTTCTATATCAAGTCTTTGTAGCTGCATTTTTAATAGGCATGGGAGCAGGTCATTGGGTCATAATGTAAGAAGTAATCTATTTATATGTACTTTTTATTTTTCCCCTATTTATATTTGTTTAAGTTTAAGATTGAGAATTGTATTTCATTGATTACTCGAACAGATTACATTGTCATAGATAAATAGCATAAGTTCCCTACAAATCAGGGAAAGCTAATCTCCTATCTAAGGAAACTATATCAACTCCGAGATTTGTTCTAATCTTCTAACACTCTCCCCTCAAGTTAAGAAATGGTATCACCGATTCTTAACTTGCTCAATGCTTTCAGATATGCTTATACGGGAACAGCCTTTGTTAAGAGATCAGCAAGCTGATTCTCTAACTTTACGAATGGAATTTCCACCGTACCATCCTCGAGTTTCTCCTTTATGAAGTGGCGGTCAACTTCCGCATGCTTGGTCCTATCATGTTGCACAGGATTCTCTGAAACACTAATTGCGGCCTTGTTGTCACATCTCAGCAAGCTCAGACCTCGCGGGTTCACCCCAATCTCTGTCATCAACTTTCTGAGCCAAATTATCTTTGTCACAGCTTTGGCTATACCTCTGAACTCAGCTTCTGTACTCGAGAGAGCAACAACTCTTTGTTTCTTACTCTTCCATGTTACCACATTTCCTCCAACTAATGTAAAGTATCCTGAGGTGGACCTCCTGTCATTTGGGTTACCTGCCCAATCTGCATCCGTATAGGCCTCGATGTCGAGGTGACCATGTCGCCCAAACAGAATTCCTGTCTACACTGTGCCTTTCAAATACCGTATGATCCTCGTTACGGCTTCCATGTGACTCTTCTGTGGTTGGTGTATAAATTGGCTAACTACTCCCACTGTATAGGTAATGTCTGGCCTAGTATGTGACAAGTATATCAGCTTTCCAACCAACCGCTGGTACTTTCCTTTATCTGCTAGTTCTTCGCCTTCATCCAACTTGAGTCTATGGTTCACCTGAATAGGAGTATCTGCTAGTTTACAATCCATCATCCCTGTTTCAACTAACAAGTCAAGAACATATTTCTTCTGGGAAATGAAAATCCCCCGTTTGGACCACAGAACTTCTATCCCAAGGAAGTATTTCAGTCCCCCCAAATCCTTCATTTCGAATTCTTGGAAAAGGTTCTTTTTTAGCCTCTCGATTTCCTCCTGATCACTCACTGTTATGATCATATCATCTACATAGATGATTAGGCACGTGATCAGCTCTCCCTTCTGCTTGAGAAATAAGGTATGATCAGAGTTGCTCTGCCTGTATCCATACTTCTACATTGCAACCGTAAATCTACCAAACCATGCCCGTGGGGACTGCTTGAGTCCATACAATGCTTTACGGAGTCTGCACACTTCATTATTCTTGAAGCCATCTGTAAATCCTGGAGGTGCTTCCATATAAACTTCTTCGATTAGGTCTCCATGTAAGAAAGCATTTTTGACGTCAAACTGGTGAAGAGGCCAGTCTCTGTTTGCTGCCACTGACAGAAGAACCCGGACCGTATCTATCTTTGTCACTAGTGAGAAAGTTTCTGAGTAATCAATCCCGTACGTCTGAGTATATCCCTTTGCTACTAGACGTGCTTTGTATCTTTCGATTATCCCGTCAACTTTGTGTTTAATGGTAAACACCCACCTACACCCCACTGGTTTCTTTCCCCGTGGTAGCTCACATTTTTCCCAAGTTTCATTCTTGATCAGGGCACTCATCTCAGTCTCCATGGCTTCAGACCATTCTCCTCTTTTCATAGCTTCTGTAACTGTTTTGGGGATCTCTTCGGAGTAAAGAGTCACCATAAACGCCTTTGCCCTTTCGGACATACTCCCTCTGATCATGTTACCCATTGGATATCTAGAATTTCGAGATACATGCTCAGGGGAATACCGAGTTGAAGGAACACCCATGTTACTCCATTGTGGCAATGTATGTTGGAAAACACGAATCATAAAGCAGCGGAATTTTAAAAAATTTTCCAACAAAAGGACCGAATACTCGTAATCGTGTATCCAAATTCGTAAAGATAAGAAAACTTACTTTTCTTTTATTCTTTCTTGAAGCGTTTCAAGCCACCCAAGAACGCTCTTCTCGCGGCTTGATCCCCTCTCCTTGGTAAAGCTCGAATCTTCAAACTTCTAACTTGAAGTCTCTAGAGATAGTCCACCAACTTGACTACAATCTAACTAGTAAGGATGCTAGTTCTCTAGTTAGTGTTTAGGCTTAACCTAGGGTTTATTTGATCTTGGAGAAAGGAAGGTGTTCAACACATGAACCAAAAGAATTATCAATTAGCTCCATAAGGAGCTCGAGCTACCCTATTTATAGAGAGGGGAGTGCCGAAATTCCTAGTCCTTTATGGGCTAGGATTTTGGTCCCTCTCTCCTATTACTTGATCATCAAGTAATTTTGACTTTGACTTTGAATTCTAATTCAAATCAACTTTCAAGAGAGCTAAAAATATCCAAACTGTTTTTGGACTATTTTATACTTTATTTATTTAAAATAAATAACTTATTTTATCTAATTAATTAATTCACAACTAATTAACTAGATTATTTTTCTCCAAAATTAGACTTTCTTTTTAATTCAAAATTAAACCAAAGTCTATTAAATAATTAACACATTAATTATTTAACATCACATAATCACGTGTGGCACACGTGTCTCAATGACGCGTGTCCAATCACGTGAACCACACGTGTGATTTCACACGTGTGGAACCCCTTAGGCTCGATTAACTCGTTTAATCATTTTAAAGCCTCAACTCATGTAACCAAGTTGTTGTGTGTGACCCTCTAGGTTCTCAATTCAATTAGCAGTGACCCTAATTAATTAATTCACTAGTTAATTAATCAGTCCACAGATTAAACGACCATAGTCTAGCAACAGGTGTTTAACCCCTAGCTGAATTGGAATGTTCGGATTCGACAGAACCTTTAAGTCATTGATTAATGTGAGATACAATCCTCCTACTTACTATCTCTCAACCAAGATCTAGGGCAAGGGAATAATCAGAACCCTAATAATCCGGTCTTAAAGCTAAGTGCATTTCATATCCATTTGATCTCAATCCAAGAAACCCTTTTCTTGATGTCTTGATCTACTGCCTTGGCCAAGGACTCCATATGGCATATGAATGACTTACACAATAAGAGATCACCTTGCAAATGCAAGTGTAGGTCCTTTCTTGATTCTCATTCACTTTCATGAATCACTTGTGCAGCCCCAGCATAAGCCTTGAATCAGTTGTCTAAGGCGACACCCTTTAAAGCTTATACCTAAGACTACAGAGTTAACTCATAAAGTGACAAGGAACCTCAAGTCTAAGGATCAATTAATCACATCAATGACTCGTGAGATATTTCCTAATCTGGAAGTTTCTATTTCCTGAAATAGAAACTTCCTTTCCCATTTAGGAATGTTCTCACACGGGGCACCTCAGTGAACTTACTTGTTAAAGTAAGCACCCTTATGTATCACGCACGTATCAACTATACACTTTACACCTCCATGAAATAAGGTGGTCCTTCTTAAGGGCTTGATCCCACAAGCAAGCCTTAGAGGAGTCAGGTTGACACTCCCACTGTCTGTAGGACTCATCGGCTTGGAGTATTTTACTAATCATGACTTATGTGATATAGGGCTCGTTTCATGAACCATTTTACCTAAATGGTAGAGTCCTAAAGTTATCAGGATTAAGGGAGTTCTTATACATGCACAGATAAAGTAATCGCATACCAAACAAGAGCATATAAAGAAGTGTTGCCTTAATTCGTTATTTCATTCAAAGATTGTCTGTGATTACAATAAGGAAAAACACAAAGTGGATATACAATCGGCTTTCTAGGGCACTATTCCTAACAATGTATACCTGTGGCTTTCTGTGTCATCAAAAAACGAGATTAACTGTAACTGAGTTATCATTAATATTATCAGAATCAGAAGAAGGGTTCTCAGATATCGTTACCTCAGGTCGGACATCATTCGGAGGAGGGTCATTAGAGGTGGTACTGAGCTCGATTTGTGGCGGCTCTGCAGCAGTGTCTGATATATCCAAACAGACAAAGGGATCATCCTCATTCTCCCCCTGAACCCTTTGAGGATTCTGATAGAAATACTCCGTTTCTAGGAACTCACAGTCTATCATGACATGGATTCGGCGTGTCACAGGGTCATAACACGGATATTCCTTCTGGTTAGGGGCATACCCAACAAAGACACATTTAACTGCACACGGGTCAAGTTTGGACCTTTCATGTTTGGGAATATGTACGAACACTGAACAACCAAAGATTCGAGATGGCATGGTGAGATGAGGTGGCACTTGTGTTTGTGTCTCCAGGACGGATAGGGGTGTTTGATGGTTAAGAATTTTGGTGGGCAGCCGGTTAGTAAGATATGTGGCAGCGGCTATGGCTTCGGGCCAAAAGTGTTTTGGTACTTGGGATTCGGTCATGAGAGCCCGGGATATTTCAAGAAGGGTTCGGTTTTTTCGTTCAGCGACACCATTTTGTTGTGGTGTATTTGGGCAACTGGTTTGGTGAACAAGGCCATGTGTTTGGAAAAAATCCCCCATTTTTTTATTAACATATTCCCTCCCATTGTCTGATCTAAGAATCTGGATTTTGTGTTTAAACTGGGTTTGGATCATATTAAAAAATCTCACAAAGGTTTCATAGACTTCAAATTTGTGTTTCAAAAAATAAACCCAAGTCATGCAAGAATAGTCATCAATAAATAACACAAAGTACTAAAATCGATTATGACTAGTAACCGGGAGGGGCCCCAAACATCAGAATGAATTAAGGAAAAAAATGTCTGAAACCGAGTGTTTGTGGGTTTAAAAGTGGTCCTATGACTCTTAGCAACTAAGCATGTTTGACAAGGAAAATGAACATGCGTATTATTCTGAAATAAAGTAGGGAATAACAATCGGAGATACCCAATGGATGGGTGTCCAGGTCGATGATGCCAGAGCCAGATTTGAGTGTCTTAGGTGTCTTTGGTTAAGAGAGCTTTGGACGGGATATCCACTTCATCAATGTAGTAAAGTCCATCGCGCTCAGCACCACGCCCAATTATCTCCTTCGTATGAATGTCCTGTATAAGGCAGAAACGAGGATACATCAGAACAGTGCAGTTTAATTCACTTGTCAGGTGACTAACAGATAACAGCTTGCATGATAATGAAGGCACATAAAGACAGTTATTTAGTGTTATCTTCGGGTTAAATAAAATTTTTCCTTCATTTTTAACCTCCACTCGGGCTCCATTGGTTGCTTGGATATAGGACTGTTCAGGTGTAGAGGGTTCAAGAATATCTGAATAATCAAATGTCATCGTGTTCGTTGCACCACAATCAATTATCCAAGGTGATACTTTTTAAGTGAGGAGGGCCCTTTTGTCAGAAATAGTGGGAAGTGTGGTACAAATGTAATTTTTCCTTTTATGGGGTTGTTTTGCAGTTAGGGGAGAATTGGGAGACTTAAATATTAAATCACTAGGGTTTGGGTCATTACCCCCAAACCCATTACCTCCACTTCGGTACTCCATTTCCGCCGCTCCATCAAGCTTGACCAAGTTGGCCCGCCGGACTCCGACTGTCGCCGTACCGACGTCTCCTCCACGGTCGATGATGCCTACCGTAGCGGCGGAGTCGCCGTGTTGTTTATCGCCGTCCTTTCCGTCTGTCCGATTTTCAGAGACGGCGATGTTGACCTTTCTGTTGTTGCCTCCGGTTTTCGCCGTTCCGGTGACGAATTTCTTGGTTCCCGGCCACCAATCGGGATATCCCACAATCTCAAAGCACTTTTCAATTGAGTGCTTGGGTTTTCCACAGTGCCCGCACACGATCTGTTCACGGTCTTCGCGCGATGAGGAGTTTCTCCGGTCGGCGTCTCCGGAACGTCCGGTGAAGTCTAAGCACCCCTGTTTCTCGAACCTTCCCTGATTCTCTTTTTGCATCAAGCCCAGATCCGATGCCATTGGAGTCGCCTTCGCTGCTGGTTGCTGCTTTCATAATTTGGAGACGGGCCACCTCTCTTCTGATGGTAGCGTAGGTCGACTCCAGCGAGGGCTTCATTTCCTGTTTCAGGAGATCTTTCCTTATGGGATCGAATTTTTTGTCAATACCAATCAGAAATTGGTAAAGGCGATGCTCTTGGGTGATTCGGTTGCAGATGGTGATGTCCTCGGGGCACTTCATGGGGGTTTGGTTGTTTCTGATTGATAGTGGTCCATATCGATTGGAGCTTGTTCCAGAAGTCTTCTAGACTATCTTGCCCTTGCTTCTGTGTGTTTGCTCGTCGGTGGAGATCGAAGAGTTGTAATGGATCTGAGCTACTCCCATATGTAGTTGCAAGTCCGTTCCATGGGGCTTTTGCCATCGGATAATGTAAGATGTTATTCACTAGATTCACTTCAATATTTTGTATAATCCAAGTGAATACATTTTGATCTACTTGTTCCCATTGATCATATGTCGGGTCTGTTTCATGCGGAGGATCGGGAATTCCGGTTAGATGTGAGCGGCATCCCCTTCCCCCAATGGCCATCTTCATCAGCCTTGCCCATACGGGATAGTTGTCGTTGTTTATCTTGAAGCCAATCGACAGATTGTTGAAACTGGACAGGTTTGTTTGTGGTTGGGTATTGGTTTTCAACAGGTTTGTGATTTGGATTGAGAGGTCAGTGTTGGTTGGTTCGGTTTTGGCTCCTGATTCTTCTGCCATGGTTTTGGTTTTGTAGTTTTCTTTTCTTGGTTTAGGTTAATTGGTTTGGGAAAAGGTTGGAGATGATGATGTTTGGCTAAGCCTCATGGATCGAAACTCTGCTCTTGATACCATGTTTAAGTTAAGATTGAGAATTGTATTTCACTGATTACTCGAACTGATTACATTGTCATAGATAAATAGCATAAGTTTCCTACAAATCAGGGAAAGCTAATCTCCTATCTAAGGCAACTATATCAACTCCGAGATTTGTTCTAATCTTCTAAGAATATTTATATATTTATATATAGTTTATATATTTTCACAAGTATTATAACATTTTTATTTAAATTATTTTTACAGATATCCCCAATTCATATAAAGGGATTAGGAGGGAGTTGGTGGTTCTGGTGAATTGGTTATTTGGTTAGGAGCTTGGGCGGTTTCCTACACTTTTATCTTCGATCGGTTCATGATATGTATGATTGACTTGTGACAAGTGATGCAAGTGTGGCAATGAAATTGAAACTCTAATTTGCGTGCCTTAATTCTACATCTTATTAAAAAGATCAGATATTAACGTTCATTAATTACTCAAGCAAAACATGTATAAAGTTAATTATTACGCAATTAAAACATGTCTATCACAAAAAATTAGTGATAATTACAATAAATTAATTAACTAATTTTTTTTATCTCAGTTATATGAGTGTTAATTATATTTCAAGGATTTCTTATATTTTGACGTAAAACTATTAATTATGTTTAGTTTGTCTTTAATGACGTGCTTAGTCATTGTTGGATCTAGTCATCTTGAAACGTCAAATTATTTAGGTGATCATTTCTCTTATTATGAGAGGGAATGAGTTGTGGGGGAAAAGGTGATAAATTTGATAAAAATGATAAGGGCAAAATCATAATTTTAAGTCCTCCCAAAAATTTTAACTATTTAACAACTACTTTTATGAATAGATAAATAATTTAGGTATATTTGGGTTTTTTTGAAAAAACTTCTCATTTGACAAAAAAAAAATTAGTTCCCTCTTCAATTTAAATAAATTTTTAGTGCATTACTTAAATTGATTTTTTATTTTTGTACAAAATATCCAAAACATAAATTGTCCATTTTACCTTTAATTATCTTAATATGAAGCACTTAAATTTAAATTTATAGAATTATCTAAAATTTAAAAAATTATTGTATTACGCTACATTGATTGTTGAATGAAAATTTTTTAGAGCCAATTACATTTTTGGTCTCATAGAATTAGACATTTTGTAATTTTAGTCCCATATTTTTGAAATTAGACACTTTTTAGCCCCATTAGTTTCAAAAAGTTGTAATTCTGGTCTCATCCGTCAAATAACCAATGAAAAATATATTTTTTTGCCGTCAAGTGCAATTTGGGGAAAACGTTATTATTCATTAGGTTGTTTTTGTGGGAGTTTACTTATTAGTACCTCATTTTAGCACTACATTACCTTAATGAGAGTGATTCAGAGTTATTCTTCTAAGTAGATTCAGGGAGCCAAAATGGGATATTAATAAGTAAACTCCCGCAAAAACAACTTAATGTATTACGTTTCCCACTAAATTGCACTTAAAGGAAAAAATGCATTTTTTGCCATTATTTGACGGATGGGGTTAGAATTATAACTTTTTGAAACTAATGGGACTAATAGTGTCTAATTCCAAAGATATGGGACTAAAATTACAAAAGGTCTAATCCTATGGGATCAAAACTGTAATTTGCTCAAAATTTTATGTTAATTTGAAGTATTCACTTGTGTATTGGTGGAGCTACATTTATAAACTTTGAGAAACTATTGTGCTATGATGCACAGACACGGACACGGCGACACGGACACGACACGACACGGATACGGCGACAGGGGTCCGACACGACACGACACGGCAAAATGATATTTTTAGAAGTGTCCGTGCATCATAGCTATTGTGTTATCTAACAACGAGTAGTTAAATGAAAAAATTTATTCTAAATATGATCAAGTATTTACATTTGTATTTGTATAAAAATATTTGAATTTTAAGAAATTGTCGTGTTATGTAGCATAAAATAACTTAGTGAACTACTTTTCTTTTAATATGAAGCACTAATATTTAAATTTGTTGAATTGTATATAAGTATTGAGGAATTATTGTGTTACGAGATGTTGAACGAAGAATTTTTATTTTAATAGGACGTATTTACTTTTGAATTTTGAATACTATACTTGAACTTTGAAAAATTATAATGTTACGTAACAATTAGTCATTAAATGAAGAAATATAAAATTATGTTTTTGCAAAATTATATCTAAATTTAAAAAATTATCGTATTATTAAGCAACATGTTTAAATTAAGGATAATGAAGTCATTTTAAAATAATTAAAGAATTAAGCAAAAATCAGTTATAAAAATAAATAGTTATCTGAACTTGTTTTAGTTTAAAAAATATACTCAAAACTCAAATATAATTTAATGAATTAACTCTAAATATTCAATATTTTTTAAATTAGTCTATTGCCCCAGGCTTACCACAAGATCCTCTATCTGTTGAAATAAATGTTAGAAAATTGGGCGTTAATTGGCTAGCATCCATTTCAAGTCAACAAAGTAAACCCAGCGTCCCAGCTAGGGGTGTAAACGGATAATAAACGGATCGGATGTATGATTACCATATCCTTATCCGTTTATGATTCGGACGGATACGGATAATATCCTTTTAAATCGAATTCGGATAATATCCTTTTTATACGGATACAAGGCGGATTCGGACGGATTCGGATTTTAATCGAATTTTCAACTATTCAAAATTTGACATAAATTATTTATTTATATAACTTCGAACTTTTAATCAGATTATCAACTATTCATTTATAGATAAATTATTTAACTTTGAATATATATATTTTAGACGAATAGAGAAATAATAAGTATATCTATATAGATCATTTTTATGTTTTAGCGAATGTATAAATGTGGTGAAATTATAAATTTTATCATATAATTAATTTGAAATATAATACTTTTATTAATAACATAATATATGTTAATTATATTATCTCTATATGAATATTGACGTGAACATATAGTTACTATAAAACCTAAGGTTTTTCTTTAATAAATGCGCTAAAAAATTTACTTAATACTAATAATCTATCATACATACACAATTTTGTGTATATATTTTAATATAATACATTATTTATCGGATACGGATTACGGATAAATCGGATAACGGATATATCTAACGGATAATGAAACGGATCGGATGTTAAACGGATCGGATATCTTATTACCATATCCTTATCCGTTTATAATTCGGATGTCTATAATCGAATACGGATAATATCCTCTTGAGACGGATTCGGATAATATCCTCTGTAAACGAATTCGGATGCGGACGGATATCGGATTTTCGAATATCCATTTACAGCCCTAGTCCCAGCCATAGTGCAATGTCCACATACACAATCTCAACAAGAAAAAAAAAGGGGGAAAACCGAAATCATTCCAAATATTTTGATTTTTTTTTTCCTTTTCAGACTAATTTTTTGCTTCCCAGTTAAAAAGATTTACAAATTCTTCATCTTTTTGCTAATTGTGTGCAAAATTTCCAATTTTTGTGTTAGTGCTTGCATCACTGGTCACGCGTGTTGACCTGAACCTTTAAACTCTTGCCTTCCTGCACACAATTTTGGGTGAAAATTCTTGGTATTTTGCTCGAAGTTGAGAACTTTGGTTAAAAATCCCTTAATTTTTTTCGTAAACTCTTTTATTGTTTGATCCTTTCTTAATTATTGTAAGACCTAGTTTGATCCTTTTGTTGATTATTGTAAGTTTCTGGAGAACCCTTTTTCGCTGAGTGTGGAATAATACAGATGAAATGGAGTTTATTTTGCAGAATTTGTATGCTAAGTGCTTGAACTTTGGTGGTTGTTTTGATTAATTCTTTAAAGCTGTATACATGCCTTACTTGCAGGAGCAATATAGAATCAAGTCGGACTATCCCGCCATTTATAATCAACTGCCAAAACTGAAAACACAAAATCAATCACAAATACAAGAAATAATTTAAATTACATTCACACCCCTCAACGTTTGTTTTAATTACCAAAACATGCCATTTAAATCAGAAAACACATAAGCCATTTTATCAAAGCATCTTCTCGAGCTATACCTACCCAATTGGAAAACCGGCAAGATTGCCTGTAGAGATTGCAGCCCAGCCTGTCATACTAATTTATATTTATTGTAATTTGTTTAGGAAATTTCTGTTTAAAAATGTATCATTATCTTTGTTGTGAACCCTAACGGCAGAAGAGAGAAGATGCAGAGAATGAAGAAACAATTTAGGGATTGAATGCTGCAAAATATTATTTCGTAAAGTGTAATTACAAAGCGTACAAGACTCCCTATTTATAGGGACACATGTCAAGCATAAATAAAAGGAACGTGTACAAAAACGCTATTTACAAAGACAAGAGCACACGACTCTTAATACAAGAAAGAAAATAAAAAATAAAGAAAAACTTAATAATCCAACACCCCCCTCAAGTTGGAGCTTCATTGAACAGGAATCCCAACTTGCAAAGAATACGTTGAAACAGAGGACCTCCCAAGGACTTGGTAAAAACATCAGCTAATTGATCATTGGAAGAAATGTGCTTGAGAGCAATAAACCCCTTTTTAAACTGATTACGGACAACGTGGCAGTCGATTTCCAAGTGTTTGGTGCGCTCATGAAACACGGATTTTCAGTAATATGAACAGCAGCTTTATTATCACACCATACTGGAATAGGCAAAGATAATGGAATTCGAAGATCAGCAAGCAAATAGCTGAGCCACTGCAATTCAGCAACAATGGCGCCCCCAAACTGCGATACACCGCTTCACAAGATGACCTACTCACCGTGGCCTGCTTTTTAGTTTTCCACGAAATCAACGAATCACCTAGCAAAACACAGAAACCTATCAGTGAACATCGAGTTAAAGCACATGCAGCCCAATCTGCGTCACTAAAAGCCGTAAGAGTAAAAGAACTAGCTGCTGGAAAGAAAATTCCAGCTGTGCTTGTGCCAGCAAGATATCGCAACACATGCAAGGCTGCATCCCAGTGTGCCTGTTGAGGATTAGACACAAACTGACTCAGCTGTTGAACAGCATAGCTCAAATCTGGTCTTGTCATATTTAAGTACAGTAAACGACCAATTAAACGTCTATACTGGGCAGGATCAGAATATAAATCATCATTTCCTGAAGTGAACCCAAGCCTTACATTACAAGCTCGAAAGACCTATCGATCTCGAGTCATGAGTTAACTACATTAGTGGAGATTGGAGTAAAGGATGCATTCGAAATTGATAATTAGTACTTAGGCGAAAATCATAGATTAATCAATCTAGTCTTTGTACATTCTTTCATTCAATTCACACTACTTTACACGAGGGTATGCTATTTATACTAATTTGTTGAATTTTGTGCAATTGAGTAGTGTGTTGATGAGCTAGACATGTTTAGGCGAGAATTCGATGATTGCCTTTGTGATTGTGTTTGATGGGTGATGTTATTTCTATTAATTTTCATGATTCCTCGAGGACGAGTAATGGGTTAGTGTGGGGGGATTTGATAACTCGTTAATTCGTCATCTTTATAATTGGATTTTGCCCCGAATTGTGTCTTAATTGATTTTATCTTGAAAGAAATTGATGTTTTGTTGTTTATATTGTAGATTCGGGGCTCGAAAGCGAAATTGGAGCAAATTGGGTCGTTTTTAGATCCAAACCAATGCAAACGAGCAGATGTTGGAAAACTGGAATTGAGTTTAATTGTTACTGCATAAAGATTAAGCAATTGGGAATCAAGTGGACATTTATGGGCTTAGCTTTTGCATGCATACGTGAGAATTGGTGGACTTATTCTTAATTTGGTTGAATTGTTGTAAGTGAATTGTGGGTTACTTTGGGCCGCACGCATTTAATTTGTTGGAGAACCAAATTGCTTTGAGAGAGGGCTGCACTTTGTGGAATTAATGTTGGACTTTGTAGTAGTGGGCCGCATGCAGGGAACTTATTTGGAGAAGCCCAGGTTTTGGAATTAATTATGGGGCCCAGCGCTTGTGATATTAGGTGGACAATTTGGCCTTGGAATTGTGGGTTGCACTTGTGTTTGAAATTAATTTGATTAAGCCCAACTTGGTGTTGAATTGGAGAGCACGAAGTATTCCTAATTGCATAAGTATTTGGAGACTTTGGCTTATATATAGAGTCTCGGGCAGCAGCTTTGGAATCACGTAATTTTCTTTGGAGTAGCGGTTCTGAAGCTTTGGCGAGCAACATTGGAGAGCAGAACTTCATCACAATCATTCGGCTTAGTTTAATTCTTTCCTTTCGTATTTAGTTTATTTATGTTAAAGAATTCCTCCATTATTGTTTTTATGGATTTTAGTAGCTAAACTCTTAATTATCTAGCTAGGGGTTAAGATTCGTTTTTGAATATTGTGAGACCTAAACGTTTTATTCAATTCATGTTTATTTAGGCATTTATCTTATCTCTGTGTTTCGCGTTTATTGTGATTGATTTATTTAGTGGTAGGGCCCGACCATCTAGATAGATTTAATTGCATATTGCCAATCATGATGCTTGAAGTGTAGTAAAGTTGATTGATAATTTGTGGTAAATTAGTGACAGGGTTTTAGCGATAGAATTCCTCGTTCACGAAGGGATTTGGTAATCTAATTTAAATCTTGCGTGTGTCACGACTTGGTTAATTAGGGTTGGTGTTTGTATGGTTCTTAATGCTGCGAATTCATTAAATCCTGTCGAGTGTCTCTAGGGGTTGTGAATTTGTTAGGGAAGATAAATGTGGAGTGTCTCTAGGTTATCCGACTAATTAAGTAAAAACAAGGTTGAGTGGAGTGTCTCTATCAACTATAGCCAATCTGTCTGAATAACTTGAATTTATCTTTGAGTCAATGATCAATATGACAATTCGAATCGAATATCCCTAGCTAGGTAATTCTCCCTCTGATTGAATTAATCCTACATGATTTTGCTTGATAGTTTTAATTAGTTTTTAATTCTTGTTATTTTATTTTAATTGCATATTTAGTTATAATAATCCTAAACCCCCCCCCCCCCTTTAATTGTTGCTTTTCGTGAATTCCTTGCGATTGTGAGAAATAAGTCAACCAGTCTCTGTGGATCGACCCTGTTTGCACTATACTCTGTGTTTAGTCGTCGAATAGGATTTTATATTTATTTTTGACGAATTCGACACCTGTCAGATCACAATTTCTCAAGAATATAATATACGAGACATTCTTTTAAGAGTTCTTCTTAACCAAAAGAACCAAGGGAGTGGGGTAAGTAATAGTGAGATGAGTGAGATAGAGGTAGGAAAAAAGTTATATCAAAGCCTCTATGGTAGAAGGTATTTGATTGTGATGGATGATATATGGAGTCTTGCGGCATGGGATGGAGTAAAACGCTTCGTTCCAGACTAGTGCAATGGAAGTAGAATAATTGTAACAACTAGACTAACAAATGTGGCTTTCCATTTAACCACTGAACGTGATGGCCTTGAAATGGATTTCCTAGACAAGGATAAAAGTTGGAGTCTATTTTGCAAAATTGTGTTTGGAGAGGAAGACGGCTGCCCATCCGAATTGGAGGATGACGGGAAGGAGATTTCGAGAAATTGCAAAGGACTCCCTTTGTCGACTGTTGTGCTCAGAGGACTCTTAGCAAAGTCGGAACGAACACTTAATTTTTGGGAATATATTGCGCATAATCTAAATTCAGTTGTGAATTTGGAAGAAAATGAACGGTGCTTCAAGATATTATATGCGAGTTACAATCAACTGCCAACTCATTTGAAGCAGTGTTTTCTCTATATGGGGGTTTTCCTGAAGATCGTGAAATACGTGTATCTGAACTCATAGGAATGTGGGTTGCTGAGAGTTTCTTTAAGCCAATTAATGGAAAAGACTTGGAAGAGAGTGGTGAGGAGTACTTGATGGATCTTCCTGGTAGGAATCTCATTATGATTCATGAGAAAGAGTTTACCAGAAAAATGAAATTCTGTAATATGCATGATCTGTTAAGAGACCTATGCATAAGAGAAGCTCGAAAAGAGAAGTTCGTCTATGTGGCTAACCAGCACAGTGAAGGCTTAAACACCCAACGACGCATTGCAATTCATCAAGACGCATCCAAAAAGGTATGTCTTGATAGTATAAAAGATCATTCGACTACTCGTTCTTTGGTATGCTATTCTGGAGATGTCGCCTTACCATTAGCTGAAGTTAGATTGTTGAGGTTATTGACAAGGTTTGATGCTAGGAATGACAGAGATATAAGAAAATACAGATTGGAAGATTTTTTCAGGCTAGTTAACTTGCGGTATCTTTCTGTGGATTGTCAAAATCACGTGTTTGCTTCATCTGTTTTCCAGCTCTGGAATTTGCAGACATTATATGTTCGTGGATTGCATCATGTTGTTGCACCACCTGAAATTTGGAACATGTCTCTGATTAGGCATATCCAAATGAACGGTCTCACACTCCCAGATCCTCCAAGCAGCCACACGGAACAGCGAGAGGACTTTGTTCTGCATGAGCTACATACGCTTCTAGGAATATATAATTTGAAGCTTTCTGAGGAGGTAGTCAAGAGAATCCCTAATGTGAAGAGGTTGGGACTGTCTTTTGATCGTAAGCCATTATGTCTCAACAATCTTGATCGTCTGTACAAATTGGAGGATTTTTCTATCTCGTTTTCTATAATGTTTGAGCAATTCCACCCACCACCAAATCTGACTGAGCTGTTACAGAACATCACCTTCCCGCATTCGCTCAACCAGTTGGCTCTAAAACATACTAAGCTTCATTGGGAAGACATTAGTACGAAAATAGGTTCATTACCTTGTCTCCAAATGCTCATCCTGGACTCTGATTCCTTCATAGGGCCGGAATGGAAAACCGTAGAAGGGCAGTTTTGCAGCCTAAAATACCTGCAAATTGAATCATGTGATGGTCTAAAATGTTGGAGCACAGAGAGCACCCATTTTCCGTGCCTAGAGTGCCTTCATCTGATCTTTTTAGAAAATTTGGAGGAGATCCCTTTGTGCATTGGAGACATACCAACGCTGAAACCAATTATAGTGCGATTTTGTACTGATTCAGCTGTCATCTCTGCTAAAAGAATATTAGACGAACAAGAGGAACTTGGGAATGAAAGCCTCCGAGTCAAAATCATGTTGGGAACTTGGAATGATGAAAGTCTGGAGAGGTTGGCAACCCACAACTTCCAAATTTAAACGTGGGTAATTATTTGAGACTTGGTTAAACTCCAAATCAAATATCACTCGCCTACCACAGCTAAACCCCGTCTGGTGCAGGTGATTATCTCCCTCCCTCACAAACTGTAAATATGCAACATTAAATCATCGTTCTCTTGCCACACGCGTGTGAGCGTAGTTTAATTTTTAATTATGTATGCCTGTCTGCTAATTGTTTGATAATATTCTTCAGAGAGATCTTTCTCAGAGATAGATGGCGAATAAAGTTACCCTTTCTCCTTGGGGGAGGCTATTACACTCATTGAATTGAATAAAGAAGTCGTTTTGATATGTCCCTGATTTTCCCTTCAGTTGGTATATAGTTCTAAATTGTAATAATGGGTGAGAAGAAGAAGGTGCAGCCAGGACTGGTGTCTTCTACGTTGTCAACAAGACTAAGAGGCTCCACAGCAGTAACATAAAGCTCAAGTTCGAAAGTTCGAAAGCGGAGACTGGTGTCGCTCGTCATGTTTTGTTCACCGAGGCCAAGATGAAGTGATTGCGTCTCCAGACCTAGCTTGAAATGCGTTTGTTTCCTTTGAATCGATGTCATATTAGCTTCTATTGCATCTTAAATTTGAATCCAGTTAATGCTTGACATAGCTTCATAAATCATAATAGCATATTATGAGATTCTTGGAAGTTTGTATGAACTTTGCTGTTTATTGTGAACTTTGCTGACCTTTTAGTTCCTATTTTGAATCTTTGATCAATATTGTGGCCTGAGGCAGTGAGTTCCCACTTCCCAGTTCCCACCAACATTTTCTTATTCCTCAAACCCAAGTGGGCCTTATAGATTGAATAACGGGCTTAATTATATTTGCACAAGGCTGCCAAATGGTTGAATTTTAATCCGAATTTTAATATTATTGACCGACAAAATATTTGATAGTCCATCCATATATATATTTCGGATTATGAATGCATATATTGATCGAATATGAAATTTATAATCATATGATCTTTTCAATTTAGTAACGCTTGGACATACAATTAGGGCTGCCAAACGAGTCGGATTCGGACCAGATCAGAAAATTGGATCCGAAACCAATAAGAATATCCGATAACCAGATCCGAATCCGAACTCTATAGTATTCTAATTTATTTATTTTGAGTTCATGTGTAATCGGATCGGATCAAATCTGATAAAAGATCCGACAAAATTAATAATAAAATATAATTTTTTAAATAAAGAAATAAGTTTAAAAAAAAATTAATATTTAATAAATAATTATTATTTAATAGATTGCTTAATTATTTTGTTTATATTTATTTAAAATAAGTTAATTTGAATCTATTAATGAAGGAAAAAAAATAGAATAAATTATTCAAATTTTATTATTGTTTACGGTGATACATATATGTGAAAATTTTAATTTTAATTATTTTATTTGATATTCTTTGTCCACATACACAATCTGAACAAGAAAATGAAGGGAAAAGAAAACGGGGAAAATTTGCCTTTCTAGGCCCAAAAATTTAGGTATTTATCAAAGATCCATAGTCCACCAAAGTAAACATTAGGCTTGTGAATATAATCGAAAGTAATTTAACACTAATCCAATCTGATGTGCACTAAAATTGTGACACCACTTTATTTACGATTGGATTTCAAATAATCCGATCTAGAGATTGGATTCGTTGGGGAAACTTGCAAAATGAGGTTAATCCTTTAACCTCCACTGAATTAATTCAATAACTTATTTAATAGAAAATAATAATTGCAAAGGGAAAATAATAATGGATAACGAAAAAAATGAAGTATTTTAGTGAGATTATAATCTCAATTGAAGAACGTTAGTCTTCAGGAATTCTCTTTAGAGTTCTTGCTTTTCCGTAAACTTCAAGCAGAATCGAAAAACACTAAAATTTATTGGTTGGGCCTTTTTCTTTTTTTTTCGTGGACGTTATGACTACAACTCCATTCTCCCTTTTTTTTTCCTCTAATTTCGTTCCTTTTCTCTTTTCTTGTAGTATCGTGTGCCGAGTAAAGGATAATGACTTGTGACAAATATATCACACAATCTCTTAGTGTGCCAAAATAACCTTTAATATTATCATGGACTTTATTAATAATTAGGAAAAGTCCGGCATCACAATCGAATTGGATAGCAAAACGACAAAGTACACTAGTTCTAACTTCTAAGGCCACGTTTACCTTTCATGACATGTTATTGCATGTTGTGATTTCACATGTTTGTGATCTATCACTAACATGCGTTTACTTCTTAAATTTGGTTCATGTTTTTATGTGTTATATTTAAAGTTTGTGTTTACTTTTAAGGGCTGATTAAGCATGTTTTTGATCAATTTACCTAAATACCCTTAATCCCACTCATTTTAAATAAATGTCAACCTGAAAATTAATATATTCAATTACTGGATATTGACAAGTACTAAATCAAAAAAATAACTTTAGCATAAAGAAAAAGTAATACATATGTTAATATGATTGGTACTGTTCTACTACAATTTTCTCCTGCCAGAAACATATTTGTAATGGAGAAGAAGAAGGAGGAGGAGGAGGAGGCAAGACGAGACTTACCTGAACTGCGGCGGAACACGGCTATGTGCGGCGAGCCGCGCTGGTTGTGATGGCGATTTCCAGAGAAAGAAAGAAGAACGGTGGGGTGATGGCTCAATCCGTTCTGAGACCTGAGTAAAAGAACAAGAGAGATGAAGTGGGCGTGGTTACCAATGCAGTGGCAGACAAATGTAATTATAGAGCATTTGTGGACAGAATTGTAAAGCGCCTCTTCATGTTTTCATTCATGATTTTATCACACGCCTCATCGGCGTGTGATAAATTACATGGCCAAACACGTATATGATCAAGGCCCCGTCATATCACACGGGCTTCTTCCCACACAAAGTAAACAGCGAATAATGGCAGTGAAGAATCACTAACACGCCAAAACATAAAAGGTAAACGAGGCCTAAGTGTACAACAGTTAGATTTGCTCAAGTTATTGATGAAATACTTAGTGAAAGTTGAACAGCCTCCTATAAATTGTCACAGTTGGCAATTTATTGATTCTAAATCAAGCAATTGATGGTGTTAATAGGGGCTTGACTTACTTTTTGGCCTTAATATGCGGGCTTATAATTAATTAGCCCAATCATTAGTGGGTAATACCCTCGTCAATTTCGAAATAGGCCAATGCATTAACTGATCACGGGCTATCATATACGATGCTCTGAATCTGATGCACGCAGATTACTATGATCTCTGCTTCGAGTTGCGTTCTTATGAGACTATCTATGTTTTAACACATCAAGAATGGCATCCAGTTCAAGTATGAAATCAGTCTGGTCCATCACGATCGATGATGTATGGATACGGATACGGTGCCGACAAGGGGTTTTTTCTTGAATTTTCTACGTGAGTAGTGTCGACAAGGTGTCGACACGATTTAATAAAATAATATTTCTAAAAGTGTCCATGAAATGTCCGTGACGATTTAACTAACGAAATAAGTTTGAACAATCGTATGTAAAACAAGACGCAAAACAAAACAGACACATTACACAATACACGACAATTCACAACTTCAGCCCCGAAAACGACCGTATGCAATTTTTAACTTGAAAATCAACGTTGTAATCAACAAAAGCGTTACGAGAGGTTGCTGAGACGGAGAAAGCAGGGGAGAAAAATTCAGGACATCCTTTGCCGTTTCAATTCTCCTTCTTTATCTGACTAATCTTTGATTCATTACGTTGTCGTTGAACAGTAATATTCTCGTGACAGTCAAGAACTACCTTTAATTTCTTCAACAACACAATCTAGGTTTTCTTGAAGATTTCCATAGCCAATCCCTGAGAAATCTTAGTTGCTTCACTTAATTCTGCCTCACGCACTCCTTCACTTTCTGAAATGGCAGCTTATGCAGCTCTACTTTCTCTTAAGAATCTTCTAGAGCAGCTCCAACGCCATCCTCGACCTCCAATTACTCTCAACAGCAACCAGGTGGAGACCCTCACTCAAAAGATTGCTTTCTTACAAGACTTTCTTGAAGTTTATAATTCCCATTATTCAAAACAAGAAGTCGAACGCTTGAGGAATCGCATCGCGGATGTAGCTTATGCAGCTGAGGATGTAATTGAAACCCATATAGTCAACCGGATTCCCACAAGTTATGAAGATAATGACACAATCACTTATGTGCGGGATCTTTTTGTGGAAGTTGAAGATTTGCAGAGGCCAACTGCTGATGTCTCAACAACTTATGACGAAGATGAGTACATGACCGATTCCTCGGGGGATCTTTCCCTGGAAGTTTATGATGAAGATGAGTACATGACCGATTCCTCAGGGGATCTTTCCCTGGAAGTTGTTGATGAAGATGAGTACATGACCGATTCCTCGGTAGTTGATGATGAAGATGAGTACATGACCGATTCCTCAGGGGATCTTTCCCTGGAAGTTGATGATGAAGATGAGTACATGACCGATTCCTCGGGGGATCTTTCCCGGGAAGTTGATGATGAAGAAGAGTACATGACTGCTTCCTCAGGGGATCTTCCCCTGGAAGTTGATGACTTGCATAGAGCAAGTGCTGATGCATCAATAATTTATGATAAGGAAAATATCGGTTGCATCAATCTGCATGAGGTGATACGAGACATGAGTTTTATCGAGAAAGAGGTGGTGGAGATTAAAGACACACTGGGAACTCAACATCCACAAACATCTTTTGCAACCAATGTTGTTGCTCCCAAATCTTCTTCAACAGAGCACAACACCATGGTGGGTTTTGATGATCTCTTGAACGAAATGCTGGATAAGCTCACTAGACAGCCACATTCTCGTCGTGAAATCATCCCAATTTCTGGGATGGGTGGCATCGGTAAGACGACCCTTGCTAGAAATGTTTATACTAATCCTCTTACGGAGTACCACTTTGATATCCTTGCTTGGATTACAATTTCTCAAGAATATAGTATACGGGACATTCTTCTAGGAGTTCTTCCGAGTGAAAAGAACCAAGGGAGTCCAGAAAGTATGAGTGAGATGAGTGAGGAAGACCTAGGGGAAATGTTATATAAAAATCTTTGTGGTAGAAGGTATTTCATTGTGATGGATGATATGTGGAGTCCTGCGGCATGGGACAGTGTAAAACGCTTCTTTCCAAATGAGTGCAATGGAAGTCGAATAATCGTAACAACTAGACTGACAAATGTGGCTTCCTATTTAACCACCAAATATTGCGGCCTTCAGATGCATTTCCTAGACCAGGAAAAAAGTTGGGCTCTTTTTTGCAAAACTGTGTTTGGAGAAGAAGACGGCTGCCCATCCGAATTCCAGCACATTGGGAAGGAAATTTCGAAAAATTGCAAAGGACTCCCTTTGTCGATTGTTGTGATAGGAGGACTTCTAGCAAAATCAAGACGAACAAATGAGTATTGGGAATATATAGCAAAAAATCTAAATTCAATTGTGAATTTAGAAGAAAATGAACAGTGCTTCAAGATATTATATACGAGTTATGATCAGTTGCCAGCTCATTTGAAGGCATGTTTTCTCTATATGGCGGTCTTTCCTGAAGATCATGAAATCTTTGTATCTAAACTTATAAGAATGTGGGTTGCTGAGAGTTTTGTGAAGCCAATTGGTGGAAAAGACTTGGAAGAGAGTGCTGTGGAGTACTTGATGGATCTTGCTCGTAGAAATCTCATTATGGTTCATGAGGATAAGATTTTGGAGAGAATTACATTTTGTAAGATTCATGATCTGTTGAGAGACTTGTGCATAAGAGAAGCTCGAAAAGAGAAGTTCATCTGTATAGCTAACCAATATAGTGAAGGCTTAGACACGCAACGACGTATTGCAATTCATCGACACACATCCGCAAAGAAATGTCTTGATAGTTTGAAAGGTAGATTGACTGTTCGTTCTTTGATATGCTATTCTCAAGACGTCGTCTTACCATTAGCCGAACTTAGATTGTTGAGGGTATTTACAAGGTTTGATATTTTACCTGAGGAAAATAGATGGGATTACAGATTGGAAGATATTTGTGGGCTAGTTAACATGCGTTATCTTTTCCTTGGATACGATTGTCAAAATCTCATATTTCCTTTTTCCGTTGCCCAATTCTGGAATTTACAAACATTACATGTTTTTGGAACGTATGGTGTTGCACCACCTGAAATTTGGAAGCTGCCTTGGATTAGGCATATCTCGATCGACGGTCTCATACTCCCGGATCCTCCAAGTGGTCACACGGACAGGCGAGATGATTTTGTTCTGCATGAGCTACGTACACTTATAGGAATATCAAACTTGAATCTTTCTGAGGAGATGATTAAGAGAATACCTAATGTCAACAAGTTGGAGCTAACCTTCAAGGAACAACACCAGATGCCGTTAGATCTCAACAATCTTGATCGTCTATACAATCTGGAGGACTTCTCTATCATGTTTGGTGGATCCTATCAACCAAGTCGAACTGAGTTGATGCAAAACCTCACCTTCCCACACTCCCTCAAGAAGGTGACTCTTCACGAAACTAGGCTTGAATGGGATGACATTAGTACAAAAATAGGTTTATTACCTCGTCTCCAAATGCTCATCCTGGATTACTATTCTGTCATAGGGTTGGAATGGAGAACCGTTGAAGGGCAGTTTTGCAGCCTAAAGTACCTGAAAATTAAAAGCAGTGGTG
This sequence comes from Lantana camara, assembly GCA_037501455.1. NCBI lineage: Eukaryota > Viridiplantae > Streptophyta > Magnoliopsida > Lamiales > Verbenaceae > Lantana > Lantana camara. Next base: position 124,807,750 of record CM074857.1, read on the forward strand.
ATCTAAAATGTTGGAGCACAGAGAGCACCCATTTTCCATGCCTAGAGTCCGTTCATCTGAAATGGTTACATAATTTGGAGGAGATCCCTTTGTGCGTTGGAGATATACCCACGCTGAAAACAATTGTAGTGGAATATTGTTCTGATTCGGTTGTCATCTCTGCTAAAAGAATATTAGACGAACAACAGGAGCTTGGGAATGAAAGCCTCCGATTCAGAATCCGGTTGTCATTTAAGAATGATAAACGTCTGAAGAGGTTGGAAAGCGACAACTTTCAAATTGAAACTTGGTAAGAAATTTATGTTGATTATTATTATTTGAAAGAAGAGAAAAATACAATTAATTATGATTTACAATTTACACACATCTTGTTATATATTGTTTTCTTCTGATTAACACCGTCGTACAGGTACTACTAATAGCCAAATTGAGCACAAGTCTGGAGAATGCAGGTATTCCATTATTTATTGCGTTATATCTTTCCAGAATCTAGAATCAGTTTGGTCCTCCAGATTTCTTGTCTTTTAATTTCTTTTTCTCTTTCTGCGCTATATTATGCTTCATGGTTTTCTTTTTGATCTATTGCAAACAAAATATCCGGTCTAACGAGCGCTACATAGAGCAATCAGCCCAGTAGCTATTACTATGAGTAGGCAGTTTCCGAATGATGAAGTTGTTTTGAATTTTGATACGTCCCAGCTTTTCCTTTCAGTTGATTTTTCTGAACAGTAATAATGGACGAGAAGAAGAAGGAGGGTGCTACGCTGTCAAGAAGACTTAGAGTTAGAGCCTCCACAGCAATAACATAAAGCTCCAGTTTCGAAAGTATGATCCTCGTGTCATCGTGCTATGTTCGCTGAGGCCAAGATGAAGTGATTGCAACTCCTAAGTCCGAACCGTGGCCTGAAATGCGTTTGTTTCCTTTGAATTGATGTCATATTAGCTTCTATCGCATCTGAAATTTAAATCCACTTAATGTTTGACAAAAGTTAACATGTTTCATGTATGTATTGCACATTATATGATATTCTTGCAAATTTGTATGACAGACGCCCTTCGTTGTTTCTTGTGATCTTTGCTGGCCTTAGTATTTATATTTTGATCATTAATGCTGGGATTATAAAACTTTACTCTCTGAGCTTTTACTAGTTGTTAAAATGATCAACTATGGAGGGTTTAATGCCTTCAGAGGTTAGGCCTGACATTATTGTTTAAATTTGTTCATTTTCGTCACCCTTAACTCATTTATATTTTCTTTTTAGCTGCCTTAGACATTAATGTAATTTATTCCTTTCCAGCTGTGGCCTGAGGCAGCTTACGCTTTGACATTTTATCATTTGTGAGTTTCCACCAACATTTTCTTGGGCTTCAAACTCAACATTCGGGCTTATAGATTTATGATTTATCGATGGGCCTAATTGTTTTTCCACAATGTCAACTGGCTGTATTTTACTCTGAATCTAATCCGAATGTTATTGAATTAGACGTAAGCGGGGGATATATGGATCGAATATGAAATTTATAATCATAAGACTTTCCATTTCTTTTTGGATTAAACCGGCAAATGCAGCAATGAGGTTTTTATCGAGCCCTTTCCTCGTAAGATTTTTCCAATTTAGTTACATTTGAAGTTTGAACATACAAAGATCTAGGATTTTTCCAATTTAGTAACATTTGAAGTTCGAACATACAAAGATCCAGAGCTGTCAACGGGATCAGATTCAAAAGGGATAAGGAGATTCCAAATCCGAATTTATTAAGAAAACTCGATAACCGGATCCGAATTCGGATTCATTGTTTTTTAATTCATGCATAATTGGGTTGGATTAAATACGACAAAGAATCTGACCCGATTAGCAATAAAATCTAATTTTTTAAAATAATAAATTTAATGTAAAAATAAATGTAATTACATAATATCTAATAAATAGTGATCAAATTTCTTAATTTCATATTTGGTTTATTTATTTTAAATAACAAATATTTATAATTAGATATAATCAATCGAACATTTTTCTGATCGATTCAAATCAAATCCGAATTAAAATCGACTCATTGACAATACAAATATCCAACCAAATTTCTTGTACAGTAACAAGACCAGAAAACCCAAAATCACGAATGTTGATCCAACTGAAAATTGGGCCTTCTTCTCAACCGACGGCCCATTAAATTCTTGTCAATGTAAATGAGCACGCGAATTCAGGCGCGTAAACTACACTCCAACGGTGAAAACGCAACCGTCTTGATTGCAGACTTTGCAGTCTCCAGTCCACACACACGCAATCTCAACAAGAAATTAAGTAAAATAATTTCCCTACATTAGGCCCAAAAATATCCCAAATCATTCCAAGTATTGTGTGATTCTTTTTTCTTGAAGACCATTTTTACTACCCAGTTAAAAAGGTATACAAATTCCTCTTTTTTCCTTTTCAATTTGATGATTGTGTGCCAAATTTCCAATCTTTGTGGTAGTGCTTGCATCACTGATTACGTGTGCTGACTGAATCGTGGCCTTTTAAGCCCTTGCCCTCTTGCTCATGATTTTCAGTGAGTGAAAACTCTTGGTATTTTGCTCAAAGTTGAAGACTTTGGTTAAAATTTTTCGTAAACTCGATTCTTTCTTGATTATTGTAAGTCTCTGTTTGATTCTTTCTTGATTATCATAAGTTTCTGATGAACCCTTTTTCGCTAAGTGTGGATTACGATGAAAACAGAGTTTAATTTGTAGAATTTGTATGTTTAAGTACTTGAACTTTTGTGGTTGTTTTGTTTAATTCTTTAAAGCTGTATACATGCCTCGCTTGCAGGAGTAATTTGGTGGGAATTTGAAGATTTTAGGAGTCTGCAGTAAAGCAAGTGGAAATTATACATCTTTTTCTTGAATTGAAAGGGATAGCTACAGTCTCAGCTAATACAGCAATCTATTTTCCATTTATAGTGTTTGTGTTAGTTAACACTAAGTGAAAGTTATATACACGTATATAGAATTTGAAAAATGACTAGGTCCAGAAATTATTTCGATGCTCGTGATAGTTTCAACGAGCCAGGAGGATCATGTGGAGAAACATCTCTAGGTTGTTCAGATGATGAATTTGTTCAGCTCACAAAGGTTAAGTCTACCCCACATGACCATCTAAGCCGTGTGCTGCCTGGAAAAAGGGCACGATTACCTATTTCGCCCGTGCAAATGTTGTTGGGACGAGAAAGCAATTACAGCGGAAGAGGGAAGTTTTCTTTGTCAGATTCTTGTCACGTTTTGAGCCGTTATTTGCCCGTTCATGGCCCTTCTGTGATTGATAAGATGAAAAGCTGTGCTTATGTTTCTCAATTTTCAAATGATGGGTCGCTTTTTGTTGCTGGTTTTCAGGTATTGCTTATGACTGTGCTGTTGTTTTGGACTTGCATTATTGATTGGGTTCGTTGATGAGTGTTGTGTGATTTTTGAAACAGGAAAGCCATATTAGAATATATGATGTTGATATGGGATGGAAAATTCATAAGGACATTCGTGCCAGGAGCTTGAGGTGGACTATAACTGATACTTCTCTTTCTCCAGATCGCCGTTTTCTTGTAAGCTCGTTATATTATTGTACAATATTTTACCCATCTTTGTTCTGTTTGTTCTTAAATTTTATACATATATGAATTTATTCCAATAGTCCATATTAGGGAGAAGAGTATTGTCACGTCATTGATGACTTGGAAATATATGCATAAAGAATAAATGTATACTATTTTGTTTGATAAAAGTATGACGTGGTTATCTGCTATGGTATATCTTTGAGCAAAGAGAAAAACACACTTTTAAATAATTGAAAAGGGAACCTAAATGCCGGTGCACACTCCCGATAGATGCTTCTAGCTTCTTAGCTAATTTTAGTTTATTTTAAGCAGAGACAACAATCCAGAAATTTTATGCCCTTTTAAGCTAAATGCACTATTATTTTTTGAGAGTTTTGAAAACACGCCGTAGATATTGTATGATATTTGCTTCTTTGTTCAAACTTCCAGTTGAAAATTATTATATGGCTTGTTTTTTGCTGCATTCATGACAGGCTTATTCCAGCATCTCGCCGATTGTGCATATTGTTGATGTCAGATCAGCCACAAAAGAGTCTCATGCAAATGTTACGGTCTGTATTTCAGCCCTTGTTTGTTTACCGCATAAAGAAATTATGCACATCTCTGTACTCATGCTGAAGTTTTAACATTGATTCTTAAAAAATAGTGCTGTATTCTGTCAGATGTTACTTAGTTAACTGATTTAGATTGGTAGGCTATTTCTTGGATTCTTCAATTGGAATGTATAACATGAGCAATTTATGGATTATTTTGTTTTCATTCATTTAGGAAATTCATGAGGGTTTGGAATTTTCGTCCAACACGGATGATTATGAGGATTATTCATTTGGGATCTTCTCTGTTAAGTTTTCAACTGATGGGCGGGAAATTGTGGCTGCTAGCAGCGACAAATCGATATATGTTTATGATCTTGAATCCAGAAGGCTAAGCCTCAAAATCCCGGCTCATCTGGTGACAACACTTCATTCAGAATCCAGAAGCACTTTGATTTTTTTATGTCTAGTTCTTGAATCTCAGTTCTTTGAATTTGATTTGCATATTTTTGCAGTCTGATGTCAATGCTGTATGCTTTGCTGATGAAAGCGGCCACATCATATATTCTGGCAGCGACGATCACCTGTGCAAGGTAATATTTATTAGTTTTTTTTTCATTTCCTTTTCCTCTTTTATTTGGGATCATTACACCGGCATACCCTAAGGGTGAAGTTAATTGGTGTTATTCTAATTGATTTTCGAATATTCGAAATTTTCCCAATTCGTTTAGGTTTGGGACAGGCGTTGCTTTGTAACTAAGGGAGAAGCTGCTGGAGTTCTGATGGGACATTTAGAAGGCATTACGTTCATTGATACCCGTGGTGATGGACGTTACTTCATCTCTAATGGGAAAGATCAAGCAATTAAACTTTGGGATATAAGGAAAATGTCGTCTAATGTGAAATAGTAGGTCTTCACTCATTAATAATTCCTTTCCTAAGTGAAAAAAAAAAAAAAGAAAAAAAAAAGAAATGATATGATATGATTAAAGAAAGGATTATATATAAAGTATGTCGTATTAAGTAGATTTGTCTTTTCTTGACTCAGCACTCCAAGGCGTCGATATGCCGAATGGGATTACAGATGGATGGAATATCCAGTACGAGAAAGAAATAGGAAGCATCCAGATGATCTCTCATTGGCTACATATAAAGGCCATACTGTATTGCGCACTCTCATACGATGTTATTTCTCGCCTGCATTTAGGTACTATATCTATTTAATTTTCCTTATCCCTGCTATCATATGCATGTTCCTTTTTCTTTAAATCTTTAAAAGAAATAAATTCACAAGGCAAGTCATAACCTTCAATGGTATGTTCAAAATTTGCTTGAAGTTTTCTCGTTTTGTTTGCATGTCAAATTTACATTTTATTGATATATTTATTTCTGCAGCACGGGACAGAAGTATATATACACCGGATCGACTGATTCCTCCGTTTATGTGTATGATGTGGTATGTATTCAGTTACTGTTCTTTCTCTGGTGACATTTTTGTCCCTTTTTTCCTTGCTCTGGTAGCCCAAGTGAAAGCCCTTTCCGCACATTGTTAGTTGTTCTATCTTTTAAGGCGTTTAGGTGGCGTTTGCAAACACTTCTGCTTTTGGAGAAACAAAAGTACGAGCTAAAGTTAAAACAAGAAAACACCCCTAATGTGCTTCGACCTTATCTTAGCTCATTGCAAGCAGAAACATCAAAACAAGCATTCCTGTTCTGCTTTATCTTTGCTCATTTTAAGCAGAAAAATCAAAGCAAACATTCTCGTTCTGCTTTTTCAAGCTGCAAGCCGAAAATCACTTTTCCTTGGAATTTGATGTATAATTTAGGCCAGCTCGATAATTGAACTCTATTTTCTTCGCGATATATAGAAGAAAAATGGCCCTAAGGTGCTTCCACCTTATCTTAGCTCATTTTAAGCAGAAGCAGCAACAAAACATTCCTTTGTTGCTTTTCTTTTGCTACAATCTGAAAAGCACTTTTATTTTAGAGATTGATGGATAGTTTATGTCTGCTTGATAATCAAACTCACGATTCTTGGCCATATATAGGTGAGTGGCAGTCAAGTTGCAAGACTCGATTTTCACGAGGATCCCGTGAGAGACTGCAACTGGCACCCTTATTACCCTACCATCATCAGCTCGTCTTGGGACGGTATGATTGCCAGTTGGGATTTTCCCGGCAATGGCGAAAACCCTCCACTTGTGAAGCGAACGAGGAGAAGAAGGCGGTTTTTCTACTAAAATTTTTGGTCTTCAATTACAATATTGTGGCCATGTTTACTATGTATATCATGATATTTCCAGAATAATTTGTTGGTTCCAAACTTTACACTTTTGTATGAGAATCATTTGTGGCAACTTCGATGTTCATGTATAGACTGGTATTCAACTTTGAAACATAGTTCTTTCTAGTTTCTATGATATTATAAGGTACAATTCTTTGTGATATGAGCTCAAGCTTTTGTGTGGGGCTTTCTAGAGTGCTTGACTTGTTACAATTGTTTCAAGTGTTTTTGAGGGTTTTTTATTATTTGAAATTGATAGTTAAAAGCTTGTTTGAACTCGGTTCGTTTAGCATAACAAATCGAGCTTAAACCAATGTTTTGTGGACCGGACTGGACCGGGCGGTTCAACCGTTAGAACCGTCAACCGGTGCAAGAACCGGTCCGGTCAAGTTCCAAAACCGGACATGCTTCAAAACCGTGTTATTTTGTAAAAACCGGTGAACCGTTCGAACCGTTTCCGGGTCATTAGAACCGTTCGGTTTAAAAAATCAATAGATTTTGAAATTTTTTACCTCATTTTCTCTAATTTCTTACACTTTTCTCGAACTTTTTTTGCATTTTTAAAAAAAAAAAAAAGTTTCCAATCTATTATTTTGGCACTCAGACACAATTTCAAGTAATTTTTCTCTTCCTAATTTAACTTTTCTATTCATAATTCACGATTCTACGGTGGACTTTTTATTGAATTCAAGATAATTGTTTTATTTATTGTTATTCTAATGTTGACAAAATTTTGGTGAGTTAAATAGAATTGATATTTTTATTGTTTATATTTGAAAATATAAAATTTTAATTGTAGTTATGTATTCTAAAAATATATTCTTATTTCTTATTATTTTTAATATTTAATATTATTTATTATATAATTATGACGTCATTGGTTCGACCACGGTTGACCCAACGGTTGAACCACTAACTCTTAACCCAGTCAGTTTTCCGGTTCGCTTAACGGTCCGATCCTGAAAACATTGGCTTAAACACGACAAATTGCTAAATAAGATTTAAAGCTCGATTCGAGCTTTTGTCGAATTTGTACAACTTAGTAATTTACGTTTAAAACATCAAACTGCTTGAGTTTGATTGTAGTTCGGCTTGATTAGAGTTCAAAACAAGCTTAAATAAAAATAAAACTCCCCTCTTGATTAAAAATCAAACTAATTTCAAACATTACTTTATTTGGTTCGCTTCGATTACTCCAATACAGGTAATGGACTCAAATCTTATTTATTTTGGGAGATCATTAATATTCCCTAATTGTAGATTTTAGTATTGAATTATCATATATTTTTTGTTTTGTTTAAAACTTTAAGTACGAAATTCCCATTTAATAAACGTTTTAATGTTTAGACTTTTCATGTCATTAACTCCCAAAGATATTTGAGGAGAAATGAAAGTATGAAGAAACGTAGTTCCCAGTTGCGATTGTTTTGCAAACTACATATTAACGCCTTTGAGTATTTCCCTAGATTTCATCCTCTCATCATTCTCTCTCACATAGACACACATTCATCACACTGTGAAAGCGCGGAGTGAGGAACAATGGCGTCTCCCACTGCAAGGCTCACATTCCGGATATTGCTGGCGGCGGCGGCGATTCTGATACTGTTCTATGTAGGACGACCGCTCTATTGGAAAATCTCCGCCACCGTTCACGATATCCGCCACAACAAACAAACAGTATCCGGAGGTTGTTTTAATTGGTGTTAATATTATAAATATCAGTAATTTTTGCATGATTTCTCGTGTTTACTGTATTCCGGAATTTGCTGAGGAGCCAATATGCTTGATCCGTGGGATATAATTTCTCCTTTTCCTATTTGGAATTGAAAGATGCCTGCTTTCTGTCTTTCTAGAGGGTTTTAGTGATTGTAGAATGTCCCTGTTGCATCCGTTGGATAATTAACTGTGGAATGTAGTCGAGGCAGAATGAGATGAGATGAATTCTTACAAACAATTCTAGTGTTAACATACTAGGACTATTTTTTGCTGAATGGGGAATGTGGATATGAATATGCATAAATTCTTAAGCTTTCACTTCTGTGATGTTGCAATTCCAGTTTTTGTTTTTTTCAGTTTGAAAATCGTTTTATGGGAAATTTATATTCTTTTTCCATGTTGACATGTAGGGATTACTAAATTTATGCAAGATGCTCGGAGATCGGTGGGTTGGATTCGGGACGAGTCGGATTCGGGAATAAATATGATCAAGAAATCGGCTGCTAGAAGGTTTCTTCGTGGTCAGGTTCTGTGAAATATCATACATTCTTGTTTCGGGCTTTTTCTTACTTTTTTCCTTTTATCGACGAAAATACAGTGCACATTGGTTTGTCAGTAGAATATATTACTTGTAGTTAAATAAAATTGATTGTATCAGTGAAGTTCGAGTCCCGAGCAATGAGTCACGTGTAGGCACCATCGTAGTATTTGTACTGAGAATTGTTTGATACTGTAGAGTGGTTGGGACGATGGCGCCTCTGTACTCGTGCTTAATGCGATAAATATTCATTGTGAAATATATCTCTTGAAATGTGAAAGAATTATCCTACTTCTTGTGTTCTTCTGATTTTGCCGATTTCTGAGAGAAAAATCTACATGGTGTATGCTTATCTAGTGATGATGGGAAAGAGTAGGTTTGCGTATGCATTTTATCAGGCAGATGCATGGTGGGCGGTTGCATCATTAACATGTCATGTGTTTAGAAACTCATGGATTCACAGTTTACTTTTCGGATGCTTTCTCGAGTAAAACATGGCTGTAGCTCTTGTTTCTTGTCGTCGGTTTGCAGTACTACTTATACGAATGTGTTCAATTACAAGATCCAAAGTAATGTTAATATTTTGCAAATTTTTTGGGATAACTAGACTGACATACCCTGATATTTGCCTCATTACACAAAATTCCCCTTATGTTTTAGTAATTACGAAAACTTTCTCCCTCAATATTTGTTACATCTGGATCCGTGAATTTTGACGACGCCATCTCTTATTTTTATGAATATCAGAATACCCTATGTTGCCCTTCACACTTACCAGTCATCTGAATTGAAATCCATGAATATAAATAGCATGAATTAGGCCAACCTGAGGGTATGCTGAACAAATTTTTTGTAATTTCTCAATTCTCAAGGGGGAAGTTTGTGTAATTAGGCCAAACATCTGAGTATGCCATTCGAATCAGCCCAATTTTATTTGAAAACTTTGTGATGTTACGTTGTACTATTCTGCGACTTCTTTAACACAAGCCAGCTTTCCGAATGGACCATATGCTAAAAACTTTTCGTGTGGAGATCATACTCTCTTGCTTGCCTCGATCGAACCCTCTACGTTGCTGCTGCCCTTAAAGCATCTAATTCTTCCTACTATTTCTGGGTTTTGGCAGAATTACTACTTATGCAACTTCATGTTCATAGTGGACTTTTTCGTACATATGCAGTGACATGTATGCATTCTTCATTATGTAACTTAGTGTTGCATCATAGTGTAGGAACCACCACTTTGCCACACCACAAGGCAAAAATGAATCTTTCTTGCATCTCTTTTTGGTGCTGGATATATGCCCACTAATATTTGTTTACTTAGTGACACTATAACTCTATAAGGGAAGCAAGAGTAAGAACTTCAACAATATAATGCACTTTGGTGACTGCATGAATCTCATGTCCGCATTCATAAATGATGCGACTTTATGTTAAAGTTTCCACCATGTGTGACGGAATAAATTATGGTTGTTGGCCACGATGCACGACACTTGTATTAATATTTTTGTTGGGACATATAGGATACTCATATCATGTCAAATACCTTTCTTGTGATAACTTTTTGAAAAAAAATATGTCGTGACTTATCCGTATCTCTATATCCTATAATATACGAAGACCTCTAAAAATATTATTTTAGCGTGTCGTGTTGGATATTGTGTCCGATATTTCTCACGTGAAAAATTTAAGAAAAAATTCGTGTGACCATAATCGTATCGTGTCATGTCTATGTCGTTGTATCTAAATCCATACATTATAATCCGTATCTGCATATATACATTAGAGCAGTTAGGGATGTATACATATGGAGTTCCAACACCCATTTTGTAGAAGAATTTTCTTAGTTTATGTCCCAAATTTGGACATGTGTAGCCTAAAGTACCTGTATTTTCAAGTGGAATTCGGACACTCTTTGTCGTGCCCTTCATACTGTAAATAGATGTCATATTATTAGGTCGGATATTCTTTCATACATGATGTATATATATCTTTTAATTGAAGTGATTCAGTTACAAATTATTATCCTAACGAAATTTTTACATCTTAATAGATCAATTTTACTCGAATCCATAATAAATAAAATATGACGTCAGAAAAAGAGGGATATAATTGCTAAACTAAATCGTTGGAATTGTGGACCTCCTTAAGGGAGGTGCTTTCACTTTTCTAATAATACATTTACTAGTGTCCTCAGAGTTTTCTCACTTTTAGTGAGCAAAGTAAGCATCCACTAATGGATCCATGACCTAATATCATAGGAGTTTAATGCTGTTTTTGACTTCTTTAGTCATAGGAGTTAATGCGGTTTTTGACTTCTTTAGTTCATTGCGTGCATCAATTAAATTGGCTTGCAATTCTTGCCTTCGGCTTCGCTAATACAATAATTCAAACAAAATGAGTAATTAATTAAGAATCTTAAACTGTACTAAGTGGTATATTTACATCATGCGTATAAATATACCAACAAATAATCGACTTAAGTAGATAAGAGTTTGAGTTCATTTAATTAGGGTTTCGAGTTCGAACCTTGTGAATATAAAAAATTACATTGGGAAGGATCCCCATGAAAAATTAGTTCAAGTAGATAAGAGTTTAAGTTCACTTAATCAAACTTTCGCGTTCAAACTTTATGAACATAAAAAATTACATTGAAAAAAAATTTCATGAAAAGCATCTTCAATACTTTATGAGAGTAATTTCTCATTGGGTAGGCATGCATTAACAGAAAAAAAAAAAATAAAAATAAAAAAAAAATAAATATATATATATATATCATCATGCGTATAAATATGTATAGATTCGTGCAAAAGTTGTCTTTCTTTTAACGTGTCCAAAGATCCATTCTTGGAGGAAAAGTTAATATTTGACTAAAATTAAATGAATTGCAATTGTACATAAAGGGGGCCTCCTTTTAGTGGCACAAATCCTCAACGAAATCAGCATACATGGCTTTCCATTATCTTTTACCTTATCGAATCTATTTTCTCGATCTTTATTATAGCCATTTGCTTAAAACTTGCATTTTTATGAATTTATATGTTTGAAAAAGAAGTGGGCCTTAATCCATTTCCACAAAGCCATTCCACATTCATTGGCCGGGAAGACGACACTAAGAATTGGAGTAATTACGTTTCAACAATATTTATAAATTATAAAGTAATTAAATGATCACGCAAATAATATATAGTGTGAGATGAGCTCAATATTTTCGTAAAAGAAATATTACAAATTTTAAAACCGTCTCCTGTTAGAAGCACGATATGTGAAATTTTACTTAGGGTAATTGTAGCCCGGACTTCACTGGTCTAAGTCGGTGTAATAAGAGAATGTATGGAATGTTCACTATATTATTTGAGATGATATGAGATAAATGAATAATGAGATGAGTGGTGAAAATAATGGTGGGTTGTGCATACTTCATCTAATGAGAATATGGCACGGCGATACAGACACGATACTAAACGAATATAGCGACACAAACTTTTTCTTAAATTTTTCATGTCAGGAATGTCGGATACGATACGATACGATACGATACGTCAAAATAATATTTTTAGAAGTATATGTGCATCATAGGGGATGAATAATCAACTTTTTATCTAATATAATTACGGGCCGTGTTATCAATCTCGAACTTACAAAAATATTCGTAAACACGAATTTAAGTTAGATTATAAATTTAATTATCTTTAATCCTACAAACTAAACATGTTGTAAGTGTATATATTAAGTTTATAATCGGAAAATTAAAAGAGCTTTATACAAGGGAGAGACAAGACAACATCAACATGTGACAAATTGATAACTAGTTTTGTATTTTTCCGTTTATCTACTATTAATTTAAAATAAACAAACTTTAAAGAAAAAGAACACAGGGAAAGTACAAATATGAAAAAAAAAGTGATACTAATCCGACTAAGAAAAAGGGGTTTTGAGCTCATATGGTTTTCAAATGAGAGGACAAAGAATCGTATGAATGTTCCATCATTGGATTCATAGCAAAATCTACTTAATTACTCTCTTTTTATTATTATAATTTAATTTGTTACTAAAAGGGTAAATCCCAATAAAGACACCAAATAGTCAACTAATAGTCAACGAGAACTTTTATTGGGACAAAAAGATGTATTAACCGTAAAATAAATTCTTAAAACATTTGGCAATGAAGATATGGTGTATCAAGAGATAAGAGTAGTAGATATGGTATATCAAAAGAGGCGAGTTGGAATCGGATAGGATCAATATCAATATTTACGACATATATTAGTTGGTTTATTTTAGTTTAGGATAGGATAGGTTTAAATTTTAATGCTACGTTATTTATTTCCTTATGTTGTTTATTTCCTTAAAGAGTCCATATAGTTGGTAGAAGTCTGTTATTATATATTGTTCTTCTTGGATTATTTTACGTCACAGAAATAATATTATCAAGTTCCCAATCTATCTCTCAATCTCTGAAATCTCTCTCGTCTCAACCTTTCTCCGACCGGTCGGTTATCATTCTCTTCTCCGCTATTTCTTAAGAGTCTGAGACTGCTCTAAAATTTCTTGTGATACGGTAATTCGTATCATTGCTGCTTTCATTGAGAGAGCGTATCACATTCTCGGACATATATTGTGATAATCATACGGTTTTTATTAAATACGCATTAAATATAAACGTTCGTCATATAAATTGTTTTAATTTGGTGAAATTAATTAGTTGGTGATAATAGTGATATTTGATAGAAGTACGTACTTTTTGAAAATAAATGTTTGAACAAAGAAAAGTTTTTGAATAAGGTAGGTCTTAATCTTCATACTCATTTTGCATGCAAATTTGCACCAATAAATAAAATCTAGCATGCAAATATAGTAATTCAGGTATCGTGCTCCATATCGAGTTATGCAAAGGAAAAATAAAAAACAAGATTTATTTCATTTTATCAAAATTGATTAGTTAACATGCAGCAGTAACGTAATTTGGAGCACAAAAGTTTCCTTTTCTTTTTTGTCATGTGAAATAAAGGCAAATGAAATCTCACTTTTGCTGCCTATTCAAAAGCCAGCTTAAGAGATCTTAGGGATAATTACATACAGGTCTTTGAGGTTAGACCTAACTACAAGCCGATCCCTATTGTTTTAAATATTACATTATAATCCCTAAGTCTTATTAATTTGTTAATTTTTGTATATTTTTAGGGACGATTTTATATTTTTGGTCATACATTATATGTAACACTCACAAAACCTTCAAGGAAATAAGTGTAGTTTTACAAAATTCGGTAATGGATCTCACAAAAAACAAGAAATATAGGGACTACAATGTAATATTTAAAAGAACAGGGATCGAATTGTAATTAGACCTAACCTCAGGGACCTGTATATATATATATATATTCTCCCCCATCTTTGTTTTGTTGTCTTAGTAAAGAATCTTGGATTGTTACTGTTGGCTGTTGCATACATATCCCCTCCTCTTTCTCCTCATTTATTGCATACTTTATATATATATATATGATATATCAACTAATTTATGTTTTTGAGTTCTAGTCATTGATTTATTTCGTGGGAACCTTGTGTTTTTTGTAATGGGATTGATGCAGCAGTTCTGAAGCTTATCCGAGTTTCCAGACAACTTATCAGAAACGAAGATTTTGGTGTGAAATACAGGAAGAAGAAGAAGACGAGGAATGATGATGATACAGAGATGTGTACGCATATATATATGCGTAGTGATTATTGGATTGATCAGTAAAGATGTATACTGCGCCGATGGGATGCCACGCCGGATTCTCTTGGATACGGATGTCGATACCGATGATTTATTTGCTCTCCTATACATTTTGAAGCTTAATAGATCAGAATTTGATCTGCAGGTATCCAAAATCTTGTTAAATATATTACACACACATGTGTGTATGTGTGTGTTTTGGTTATGATAGTTAGCATGGTGCTGATACAGGGCAATCCAGATAAAGGTCGCACAGTTTTCAAGTTCAAATCCCACCATTTAGAGCTTCACACGAGTCTTTCCTCGATTCTTGATATATTACAGACCATAGAGGAATATATATATATATATTTTTTGTCATTCGAAATATAGGATTTTATGATTTAATCACTTTGATTTTTCTTTCTAATTTCATCGTAAATCTCCCTCTGAACTATGCTGTTTTTTGCAACTGCTCTTCTGCTGCAGGCAGTTACTATTAACGCGAACTCGTGGACTGATTCCGGGCACGCCATAAATCAAATATACGACGTTCTTTACATGATGGGACGCGACGACGTTGCTGTTGGCGTAGGAGGTGAAGGTGGGATACTCCAAGATGGAACCATATTGCCTAATGTTGGTGGATATCTCCCCATAATTGAACAGGTTCTTATGAAGCTGCTACATTTTAGCTTCCAAAGACATGTTTAGCATTTGGGATAATTACACAAACATCCCTGAGGTTAGGGCCCAGAAACACACCCATTCACACATCAGTTTAGGATATTACAAGTACACCCCCTGTGGCAGTTTTACTATTACACATAACAGTAAGGGGGTGTGGGTGTAATTCTCTGTTTGTTTGAAGCTGCTACCTTTTTAGCTTTCCATGATATGCTTAGAATTAAATAGAGTTCGGAATTCGGCTTTCGGGGTCAAGATTTATCTTTACAGAGACGATTGTCCTACTAGCTCCTTCAATCTCATTCTTGCTTATTTTATGCTTTTCTGATATATTGATAGTTTCATAATCTTGAATGTTAAATCATTAAATCAGGGAAACAGTACGGCCGGCTATTGTAGATATAGACAGGCTATTCCAGTGGGATCTGGAGGAAAATTAGATAAAGATACAAATTTCGGCTTTCGGAAAAGTTTTCTCCCACAGGTACACGCTTCAATTGCATAACAATTTGTTAGCTCAACGTGCAGCCTTAGCCTCTCGTCCACCACTTTCCCTCAGTAAACCCTCACGATTTCTAGGATAATATGCTCCTTGTTTACTTATAAGTTACAAAACAATGTAGGGAAAGAGGAGATACACACCTGTGGTGCAGCCCACATCTCAGCAAGTGATGATAGACAAGATTTCTGCTGGTAGAATCACCGTATTCGTCTTAGGATCGAACACAAATCTTGCTATTTTTTTAATGAGTAATCCGCATTTAAAGAATAACATCGACCATATATACATCATGGGAGGTGGCATTCGGTCAAGAAACCCGAACGGTTGCTGCCCCAAAAACTCTAGCACAAAATGCTGGCCTCGACAGTGTGGTGATAGGGGCAATTTGTATACTGACTACACATCCAATCCATATGCGGAGTTCAATATGTTTGCAGATCCTTTTGCTGCATATCAGGTAAGCCAAAAATATACTAAAATGAATAAATGAATGGGATAACTACGTTAACTTATACAAACTTCGCCCGAGGTTTGAGAAACTATAAAAGTTTTCCTGTCTAAGAATTTACATTCCATGTGGATCGAGATTTTGAGAAAAAATGTCTAATTTCAATGATACCTATAATAGCATATGTTAGACCAAACATTAGGATATGCTAAGGGAAGTTTCCGTAATTTCTGAAACATCAGGGGAAATTTTGTGTAATTAGGCAAAACCTCAAGGTATGCCAGTGTAATTATCCATAAATTAATAAATAAAAAAGATGTATCACAGGCTCTCATTAAGACCTTTTTATGTAACAGGTTATTTATTCTGGCATCCCAATTACTCTTGTTCCACTAGATTCCACAAACACCATCCCGGTGTCGCGCAACTTTTTTGAGGAATTTGAGAAGAATCAGCATACGTACGAGGCGAAGTACAGCTTCATGTCGATGAAAATAACACATGAAACTTGGTCTGATGACCTGTTTTTCACGGTACATGACAAAGAAAAAGTCCCCCAGATATAGATTTTTGTAATAATAATGTAAAAATAAATAGTAACCATATGATTCATATGTGTAACTTATTGCAGAGTTACTACATGTGGGATTCTTTTCTATCCGGCGTTGCTACTTCAATAATGCTCAACCAGAACGACAGCAATGGCAAGAACGAATTTGCAGAAATGGAATACATGAATATTACCTTGGTCACTTCCAACGAGCCATATGGAATTTCAGATGGTTCGAATCCATTCTTTGATGGCCTCGAGATGCCAAAGTTCAACTTAACAAGAGGCGACATTCACAGTGGCCACGTTCAGAAAGGACTTCGCGATCCATTTTGTGTTGTCAAGAATAGAAAGGGCAGGTGCAAGGTTATTGCTCATTTTTCACTTAGTCTCGATGAAAAAGAAATGCAATATATATCAAATGATTGCTCCTTTAAAAAATAACAGTAAAGACTATAGCATATTCAACTTCAAACTATATCAGGATGGATATACAAAAGAAGTAACCGGTCGAGGAGGGGTTCGTGTGCTTGTTGCTGTAAGAGCAAAGCCAAACCGCGATAAAAACAGTAAAATAAGCAGAGAATATTTCAGAGCTTTTCTAGATGTGAGTTTATAATCAATTAAAATTTTGTCTGTCTTTTGCAATTACCATTACTAATGGAAATGACAGCAAGAACATGTGATATTAAGCTTCTATTCTTCATGATTTCAGGTTTTGAATCGGAAAGAACAAACGGGACGGTTCAATTTCACAACAGAATTCCCTCATTACAAAGAAGTACTCTACAAGCCAGATTTCAAGGGAAGAAAACTTGGGAAGAATGTTGTATTTGACATGGATATGAGTGCTGGAGATTTCTTAGCATTATTTTATCTTCTGAAACTACCCGTCGATGAAATAAATCTCAAGGTGCAGAAGTAGACTTGTCATTTTCCAGTTTTTAGTACACATTTAGCATTGCATTAATCTGTTCTTTCCATGCAGGCAATACTTGTGACTCCTACAGGATGGGCAAATGCAGCAACAATTGATGTTGTATATGATTTGCTGCATATGATGGGACGGGACGATATCCCCATCGGTTTAGGAGATGTTTTTGCACTCAATCAAGCTGATCAGGTTAACTCAGCTGTTGGAGGCTGTAAGTACAACAAAGCCATCCCACATGGTAGCGGTGGCTTTCTCGACTCGGATACACTATATGGTCTTGCCCGTGATTTGCCTCGAAGCCCTCGAAGGTTCTTGTTAACATTTTAGCACAACATTTCAAGGTTTTTGGCACCCAAAATGACATAAATAGATTTATATTTTTGTAAGAGGGATAACTATGAAAACATGCAATGAGGTTTGAGAAATTAAAAAAACTTCCCCTACCAAATAATTAACGTTATATGTAGATCAAAAAAATTGGTTATATTCTCTAATATTTTGTGAATAATCTTTTCCCGCTGATCAATATTTGAATGTGAATTTATCACTATAGTATCATGAATCAATCCTGGATTTTTTGCTCATCAATGTTTGAATTTAAATTTATAATTATAATAGCATGTATTAAGCCAAACCTCAAAATATCCCAGGGGAAGTCCTTGTAATTTCTCAAACCTTAGGGTGTGTCGGTGTAATTATCCCTTTACAAACTTCGATCTCCCTCCACCCCCAAATAAAGATTTCTGACTCCGTCCCTACCTGTCTGATCATTTTTTGTTTTCCTCATTACTTTTGTTCTATGGTTTGTTTCATCACAGATATACAGCAGAGAATGATGTGAAACATGGAGCTCCACGAGACACAGATCACCCTGAACTCAGACAGCCTCAAGCTCTTGAGATATGGCACTCAGTCATAACATCACTCAAACCAGGATCCAAGGTTACAATCCTAACAAACGGTCCGTTGACGAACGTTGCAAAAATCATTCTTTCCGACAAAAATTCGAGCTCTCCAATTGAGGTGTGCGTCTAAAAGCCTAAAAACAACTGAACTATTTCCATCAGCTGTTTTCATGAAGCATGTAATGTTCCTTTTCAGGATATCTTCATTGTTGGAGGACATATTGCCAAACAGACAACAGATTGGGGAAATGTCATAAACATCCCTTCAAACGAATACGCAGAACTTAACATGTTTCTTGATCCTTTAGCAGCAAAGACCGTTTTCAGGTCAAGTTTCAATATTACATTAATCCCCCTACACATGCAGCGTAGAGTCAATCACTTCACTAAGATTCTAGACTCTTTATATGTCGCAAAGAAGACACCCGAGGCTATATTCGCGAGGCGTTTGCTCTCAAGATTGCAAAAGTTAAAAAGGACTTATCCCAGATACCAACATATGGTATAGAACAGCGAAATTTACTTACTTAATTCCTCAAATACATTTTTTTTTAATTTAATTTCTTACATTATCTCATGTAGGATACCTTCTTAGGGGAAATTCTCGGCGCTGTAATCTTAGCAGGCAATGATTCGGTTCTAAAGACGATGTATATAGAGAAGCACGGGGATGTTTCAGCAACGGGAGTCGAATCTGAAGATGGAAAGATAATTGTTGATCAGAATGATACAGGAAGTGTGGTTAAAGTGCTGGAAAATGTTGATCCTAAGGCTTATTACAACACTTTTGTTGATCAACTTGGAGAGGAGAAGCAATCTGCTGTAATTGGAAGCTTTGAAGAGCAAAGGAGATTATGGAGTTCACCCCCCCCCTAAATGAGAACGATAAGGATTAATTGCATATAAAGATGATCATACCTTCGTTATTCTTTTGAAGTATTTTATACATTTTGGTCGTAATCGGTGAAGAAAGTGTAGATTCACATACCAGAGTAGAAATTTTGTACAGTTTCAAAAAATACATTCGAAATACTATGTAAATACGTACAACTTGTCTTTCTTATGTTACATATAAGTTACGAATATACCTTTTATATGACTAAGTATGATGAGAAAATTAAATAACAATAATTCAAATGCAAAAACGTTTGGTAGAAATTAGATCAATTTTCTTACAAACATATAATGCACATATAAAATAAATAATAATAATTAAAGTATAAGTATAGAACGTCATGCTACTTGCCGTTGTTCTAAGATCGTGATGGCTTTCCTTTCATGCAGATTATGTCGATTTGACACGGATTACCGTATCATAAGAGACTTTAGATCAGGTTTGTAAGAAATAGGGGAGAAGAGAATGATAATCCGGTAAAGACCGACTGGCCGGAGAAAGGTTGAGACGACGAGAGAGATTTCAAAGATAAGAGATTGAGAATTAAATATTTGTTTATTGCTTAATGTAAACGTAACGTGACTAAGAATATATAAAGGTAAAAATATCCTAAACCTAGTAAAACTCTCAAAATAAAGTGCTGAAATAAACAACGTAATACAATTACGAAATATTAAATAATACAATATCAAACTAAATATTGAAGCTTATCCAATTCCTATTTTCTCTTGATACATCATATCTCCTACTCTTATCTCTTGATACACCATATCTCCGTCCATATCATTCTCCCGCCCTTCAAAAACCACCTTGTCCTCAAGGTGTAACTCGGGAACAACCCGTCGAACAGTACCCACGTTCCCATGAGGCGGTAGCAAGAGACCCAGGAGGAGTTGTTTCGGGAAGTACAGAGGTTGGTTCTTTCGAAATTGATTGCTCCGGAGTTGTCTATGAAATTACACAAGTGGACTCTTTCAAAATTGGCTGCTCAGAACTTGGTTGGGAAAAGACAATTGATACCGGATATTGAATAACTTGTTTTTCCACAAATTCATTGTTGTTCGAATTTCCGTCACAATGAGCGACATCCATTGTAGGTTGGTCATCTTGAATTGCATGAAGATTTTTCTCCAATAGCATGTCAACCGAGACAACGTCCTTAGGCATCTCAATCCCCAACTTAGTTATCGGATTGGGGGTTGAAGGTTGGAAGGGCTTCGACACACGGAATCACATTGGACGATTCCGAATCTGCTCGTGATTTCTCCGTTCGCGAAAGGTAGATTGACAAGTCGTGTTGCAATTTCTGCATTGTTTGAGCGAGTTGTTGCAACGCCGCGGTGTGGGTAATCATTCGTCCAAGCACTCGTTGTAGGACTGTTTGAAACCTTGTCATGTTAATGAATTCAGCCATGCTCGAGAATCGATGAAAACTCTCAATGAAAGCACCAATGATATGGATTATCGTATCACAAGAGACATTAGAGCAGTCTCAGGCTCGTAAGAAATAGGGGAGAAGAGAATGATAATCCGGTAAAGACCGACCGGCCGGAGAAAGGTTGAGACGACGAGAGAGATTTCAGAGATAAGAGATTGAGAATTGAAGATTTGTTTATTGCTTACTGTATACATAAAGTGACTAAGAATATATAAACGTAAAGATATCTTAGACCTATTAAGACTCTCAAAATAAAGTACTGAAATAAACAACGTAATACAACTACGAAATATTAAATAATATAATATCAAACTAAATATTGAAGTTTATCCAATTCCTATTCTCTCTTGATACATCATATCTCCTATTCTTATCTCTTGATACATCATATCTCCGTCCATATCACGATTCACCACCATCTCAAGATAAAACCCAAAAGGCCACAACCGATACTTTCTATTGTCATGATCACAATAAAAGTATGAAACAGAACATTATCACGTTGCTCAAAATAATATACAAAAGTAGTAGTTTTGTAGGACTATTTTACATTTTGGGTTTGCTTTCCAATTGGATTGGATTAAGAATAGATAATTTCCATCTATATATCCAGGGTTTACATGTATTGGTTATTTGTCTTGTTATATTACTAAAAAGTAAAAACCATCTTCTGTTTACATTAATGTTTTTTTGCTCAACCCATAGAGGGTCAGAGGGTGTTTTCCATTTCTTTCATTCCAAAATCCGTTTTTAAGGAGTCAAGGCTAATTTGGTAAAAGTCAATTAATGGGTTATTTTACAACATGAAAATTTATTGTTGCATAACCTAAATTTTCTATTCCAACCACGAGCCTAAGTATTAGCATAGGGTCGGTAACCTATTAGTAAACACTAGAAAATAATAAATTTATCTATCAAACTTATTTTTTCTAGTCTAGTAAACTAGTTCTTAATGTAGTGTAGAATGTTTGCGTGTAACTAGACCCTAGGACCTGGTATAACTAAAAAATTAAAACTAAGGGCATGTTAACTTCGTCTTTTGCTTTACTTAAATTTCTAGGGTCAATTTCTAAAATTACACTACAAAAAAAGGGGGTTTTAACTACGGCATCCAAAACGTAATGAAAAAGTGTAAACCGTAACTAATACATTATTGGCGACGGTTTTGCTACGCTTTAGCACCCGTAACCAAGGTAGCCGTGGCCAATACTTAGCTACGGTTTGGAAAGCGTAGCCAAAGTTTTCCTTACACTTTGGCCTAACATTAGCTACAATATTTTAAAACGTAACGGATATTCTATAAACATTACCTACACTTGTAAACTCGTAATCAATAGAATTATTAGCTACGGTTTAATTGATTGTAGTCGATATTATAAATTATTGCTTACGGTTAGATCAACCGTAACCAATATTTTTAAGTTTTACCTACATTTTTATTAAGAAAAATATAATAATTATTTTTGAAAAATAATACTTTTAGCTACATTACAAACCATAGTCATTAATATTAAAATATTTTAAAATATTTATTTATTTTAGTATTATTAATTTTTTTCAATTTTTTATTTTTATTAAAACTATAAAGAAATATAATTAATCCTTAACATCAATATTCCTAAAAGTAATTTCAAATCACTATACACATTTAACACAATATAATTAAACAAGATTTTTATATACAAATTCAATCGTTCAAAAATAAATGTCAACAAACATGTATGATTCTATAATTGTAAGTGCAACAACACTACATTACAACGATTCTAATATAAATGTATCTCAACGATTCTTAAATAAATGTATCTCTATCACATTCTGCAATATATACCACCTCAAGTCCATCTTTAGATTCTGAGGAAATCCGCATTATAACACCATTGGCTGCAAATTTGCATAAAACAATAATTAGAATAATTAACATATACTCCAAATGCAACAAAATTACCAATGTCCACTAGAACAAATTCAAACCCAAATTCATCACATAGTCAATTTCTCGGAAATTTTACCTGTAATTTTGGGCAGGGCTTGTAACTTGTGCTTGATTTTGAAAGTGATAGATCCCATGGGTTGTCACTGCCAATGAAAAATGTCTTTTTCGTCCAAAAGTCATACAAATCTATGTATCTTTGCCGTTGGGTTTCTAATCTTTTGCGTAAAATTTAAGGACACCAATAAACTATTTTTTCTCAAATAAAATAAAATAAGAAATCATGGGATTGCATATAGGCATAAAGCATGATGGTCTCTTCGCAGAAAATAAGATCATAACAATTGGTCCATATTTAACTCTGTACAAGTTCGCCAAACTTTGTCATTCACGAATTCTAGTTGACACACAGCATACCAAACTTTTCATTTAGAACAAAGAATACACTCCATAACATCAACTTGGTACTAGGATATCCAGTGATCAAGAGCTCTAGTAAAAATTACTAAGAATCAACAAATACTACTTAAACTCTTTATAGATTTCAACAAAAGCAGAGAAAAAGAAACTTATAATGGTAATGTTACCTTCACATCCATTTAACACGATCTACTTTAAACCATAAAGGAGATGCGCACTGGCCTTCCTCATTATCCTGTTGATAGTATAAGAAACTTTTGAAGTAAAAACACAATCCTCCAGAAGTTAAAATATAAAAGACTTCTACAGTGACATTGACATCCAAATTATGACATAACAGTATATTCCAAAACATACCACTATATTGACTAAAAAATCAATCGAAATCGACAAAGGATTGTATATAAAATAAATAATATCACGATCCTTCACATTGTACAACATATACAAGATTTAAATATATTCCAAGTATAATAGTAAATGCAGAATAAGTTAGTAGAGATAATATCTTCTACCCATTATTGATACATAAAAGATCAAAAAATTAGTAAGATCTCTAGTTCAATTTGAAAATCACAATAGCTCCACTTAAGTCTAATAAAGACTTGTAAAGAATAAACCAAATTAGGCCCCTAGACTATAGCGGATTTTCCTAACTTTCACATCTGATGCAAAAATATCTAAGCAATATGAACACCTAACTAAAATAGGTAAAAGGATTTCAAAATAGAAAAATGAATTAGTAAAAGATTTGATTTTTTTTTTTTTTTAATAATAAACATTCAAATTCCTTACCTAATTTTCTTCCTTGTTTTAAATTCAAGAAGACGTTCTCTTTAGCCTAGTGCTTTTGATAATTGTATATACATAAAAAACTCCCCACATTACAACACCTTAGGCACTTCCATTTATCTACCCCTCATCAGTTTTATTATCAATTATTGTCAAACAAAACAGAACAATATGGGTGAAATATAATACCTCGACAACCATGATATCCATTTTATCTTTAAGCTTTTATGGATGCCATAGAGATGTATTAAGGACATAAAGAGAAAAAAAAAATGTTGCTTGGTCACACGAAAATAGGTGGGTCAGCAAGGAGGCATAACACCAAACAAATGTGACACACAGCATACAAATCATTCAAACAACAAATCATCTAACCCGATGCAGATAGTCACGAAATCGCCCTCAACCAAACACAAAACTCTGGAAATAAAGTAACAATCTTAAATACGTGCCCCATAAATGCTATCAAATTTATTTATATATTGCCGAAACAAAGATACCTGCGCGAGAATAGTGGAAGCGGAGTGAAGGAGGAGAGATTTTCTCTTCACTAAGGAAAAAGAGCGAAGAGAACGAGAAAGAAACCAGTGAATCAGATGTAATAATAATTTGAGTAAGCAAAAAGAAATTTACAAAACGAATCACCTGTATGTTCTAGAGATATCTTCCCATCAAATTAATTGGCAGTCGGTGCAAGAACTAAAAATTCGCAGCGGTACTAGAGCACTATAAAAATCAGAACCGATTCAAGATCTAGCAGCCCTGGGATTTGGGCATGGCAGTTCGGCATGAGTTAGGTGAATTTGGACAGAGTAACATTTTTGGTGAGAGGGTTTGATGAGTTGGGGATGAGAGTGAAGTAATACTCTGTTTCAATTGCGGCGATTCTGCTCCAATTCCGCCCAACTGCATTCGGAAACGAACGGAGAGAAATCTAGAGAGAAGGTTTCTTGTGTGGGGAAATTGAATTTGTGGCCAGTGGTAACTGGTAATATGGGATTGATGTGAAATTGGATGGGCGGCCAAAATTAAAAAGTTTTTGGGTGTGAAAATATTTAATTTTGGAGGCAATTTTTTTGGTTTGGCCGCCCAACTGTGCCTGATTGCTTAATAATAACTAGTAATTTTGGCACCGTGTGCAAATTATAATTTTTTTTTATATTTAAATTAATTTTTATATTAATATATATTTTATAAATATTTTTAATATAATTATTAAATTAATATAAAAATAACATGAAAACATAAAATATAAAACAACACTATCTTTAAAAAAAAAATTCAAAAGAAAAGAAAAAAAATTAAAATAAGGTGAGAGAAAAGAAAAGATAAGAAAATGTAAGAGAAGAAAACGGATAAAAGATAAATAAATAGAAAAGAAGAGAGAAAATCGTAAGAGAAGAAAACTGATGGATAAAAGATAAGTAAATATAAAAAAAAAAAAAGGAAAAAGAGGACACCAAGAGACCACCTCTGCCTCTCGCGCTTAATAATATAGTATATAATAACTATAAATAAAAAATTATTAATATTAAAATATATTAAAATAATTTTTTTATTAATATATATTTTATAATTATTTTTAATATAATAACTAAATTACGATAAATAAATGGTACAAAATAGTGTTATATTAATAATATAAACAAAAGTAAAAAGAGATAAAAATTATATAAAACAAATACGTGGAACCTACACTCACACACTAGGCTAAAGACCAACAGAGCGCGCCAAACATAAAACAAATACGTGGAAGCAATAAATAGGATCCAAATAGAGCTCAACTAAAAACATAACATAACATATATACCATGGCCACGTGCCCAAAATTAAATACAAGTTTTCAAGTTTCCACAATAACCATGATCAAATACAGAGACAAAGTATTCAAAAGCTGTAAATATGGAATGCAAACTCAACCTAAGCAACTAAGTATGACAGGACACGACGTACTTCCCCCCTAGCTCGAGCTGACCTGAAAGGGGGTAAAAGAGAGGGTCAGTCTACAACTCGACTGAGTGAGGGGGCTACACGCACGCCCATACCCTTATAAGTAATATAAACAGAGCATATATCAAAGTGATAGTCATGAATCAAGACTAGGGTTTTGCATACCAAATCATTTTTAAAAAGGTAACTAATATACATAAGAGAAAGACCTATCTCGACTCATAATCTATCAAAACATAACATAAACAAGAGTCCGGCGAGAACGGGCTTCCACTAACTCCTCAAATCATAACATAATTCATTCTCACAACCATGGTGGTTCGGGAATCAAACCCTATCCACCTACATCACCAAAAACATACGGGGTAGCGAACCCACGATATGCCTTCCCCGGTTAACAATCGAGGACTCAAGGTACCACGCCTTCTCAACCACCATAAGTCGCACGTGAATATCTCAAAGGGAACCACGCACAGGCCAAACCCGATGGCCCTTGCCGTCCCGGGCATTCCTTACCCATAGGTCCCGGGGCCCAACATACCATACGAACCAAATCAACTCGCTCAAAATATAAACGAACAAAAGCATTCAAAACTTAAGCTTATATACGCTTATACTTATACCCGTTTTATAAAATTCAAGCATTTCCACAAAATCACAAACATATCTTAAGCACTCGTATTTAATTATAGCATATAGATTCGCATGCGGGTGAGAAGTCATCACATAATAGGTCGTAGGTCAATAACTAATACAAAATTCCTAAACCTCACCTTATAACCAAAAGAAGCAGAACTGGGATCAAAACGGGGCGACCAAGCACCTAAACCTCGGGCTCCTGCACGTCCGGAAGAGGCTTTGAAACACAACAAGGCAAGACCCGAGGCTTAGACTCAAATATGAACCAAATAGATGCCCGACAATGCTCGTGAATGCAATGAATGCAAGTGAAATGTATAAACGTACCAATTAGATCATACCAATTCATACTCGTATAATTCATATCAAATAAAGTCATATATTCAAAACAATGCCTATAACACGTAATATAACAAGTTATCATTGCACACAAGTCATAAAAGAGGCAAGCAAACACGAAGAAAGACATTGAAATCACAAAACGTCCGATTTTACAAAAATAATTTGCTCCATGTCGAAGTGCTGACATGACCTTGTCCAAATCACGTTCAAAGCCGACACGGCCGTGTTGGCCTTTCTTCTTCGAAAGAAAATAGCAGCAGCTACAGTGTTTATGCGCAAAAACAGGGGAACAAAACAGGGCACGCAGTAGCTCAACAAGGCAATAAACACTAAGCCCTAAAATGCATCAAATTCATGGCAAAACACGTCATATAACACGTATAACCACCCAAGAATCGAAAGGATTCAAGAACTTAACATATATCTCAAGTTAATTCATGTAACAAATTGAAGTTCATCCATGGTATCATGCCATCTCCTCAACCAACCATTAATTCAAGTCCATACATCATTAAGTGCAGCTCATGCAATCCCATATACACCATCAAATCAAAAGCTAACTCCATGGGGGCAAGGAATCATCAAAATGTATCCAACCCTCATTATTCAATCCATGTTTCATATAATCATCAAACTTGGCTCAAGACATGAAATTAATAGCTTAAAATGACCATGTACATGTACATATCAAATATAAGCTTACCTCTTGAAGATGATGGAGGAAAATGGAGAAATGAGCTCAAATTTCCCCGTTGGTGAATAGTGGCGAAAATGGAAATGGATGCTTCCAGTTTGCTGCAATTTTCTCCCTTTTCCTTGTGTTAACCGAGAATGAGGGAGAGAGGGAAGGTAATGCATTGTGTGGGTGGAAGGTGGGGCCAAGCCTCAAGTGGAAAGGTCAAGAATTGAGGGACTAAAATGCAATATAGTGAAAGGTGGTCATAAGATCGCGAGGTTAGTTTTCGATCAAATTTCAGAGAATCAAACGGCTTTAGAATTATACAAGGCTTAGTCCATTGAACCCGAATCATCGAAATGAGTCCAACGGAAGTGATAGAATTCGAATTCGAGTTCCCGAGCTCAAGTTACACAAACCAGAACCCAAGGTGCGCTAAAAACGTTTTAGCCTCCTTTAGGTTCCAAACGAAACGAATAACTCAAAACTTAACAAATGAACTCGAAAATATAAGGCAAGCATACTCACAAGTTCATAACACGTATAACCCATGCGTGACAAATAATCAAGAATATCGGAATTCGAAAACGATCAAAACGGAGCAAGTTACCAACAATAAAGCATAAACGTTCAAGTATGAATTGAAATAATTAAATAATAACAATTAAACGATTAATTAAACAGGTAATCACGTAAATAACGAATATAAATGCACAATTATGTCATATCTATACGGCCGAAGAGTCGGGATGTCAGGAGTGGTTGGTTTGTCAAACCTCTAGGACCCCTTTGTTGTCTTCCCCTTGTCTTTTTTCTCCATGTACTTTTGGATTATTTGTTCAATATCATCAAACATATCCTCATAAGGTATGCGCTCGATGTATGGGAGAATTGGGCTCCCAGATGTGAGGATGGATGTGTAAACCAAGGGGATTATGCAAAGGAGGAGATCCCACCTTTAAAATGCTGAGGACGATCTTCGAGCGTCCAAGATTCACTGTGGGTCCCAGCCGCTCGAGGGGGAGACGGAGGTTTGCGGTCGGGAAAAGGGCTGAGGACCCTGTGAGGAGAAGTGACCAATTTCGAGAGGACTCTGAAGTGTCAGGGTGTCCAGTTTTGACTGGCCACGTGTCGTGATGTGGCTTGGTCATATTTTAGCCTCATCCCGCACCTCATTTTGTACCTCAGTTCGAATTTCCTCACGAAACTCTTCTCGTATTTCAGCTCTTACGTAATCCTTCATCGTAGATATGTCTGTTCTGTCTACTTGTTTAATTAATAACACTTTTAATTTGTCTTCTTATTTTGACAGAGTTTAAAAATTATATTTTCATTTATTAAGCTATAGATAAGATATCTTAACTTTATATTTTATTCATTTAAATTCTACCAACAACTATTAATTAATTAATTAATATTAACTATCGATTAAACAATATCTTTTATATAATAATTAAATATGATGATTCCTACCATGTCAATTCTCACAAAGGTTTGTCATTTTGTAACTAATTTGTATTTAATATATTTAATTATGATTAATTACAAAAATATTTAAAAATTATTAAGTATTAGTTACGCTATTAATTTTAGTGTAGTCTTTAAAAAATTATTGTTTACGCTTTTTTATTACTGTAGGCTTTTATAAGTTTATTAATTACGATTACAAAAGCGTAAACAATTATACCGATCATTGCTTACGATTTTATTGAGAACCGTAGTTTTTTAAGAAGTTTATTAACTACACTTGTACTAGTGTAAGGAATAATGAAATATTAGTTACGGTTTAGATTAAAACCGTAGTTATTTAATATTTTATTCCTTACGCTTGTACTTTCGTAGGCAATAACCAGTTATTCCCTACGGGTTTTGTTATTACCGTAGTCTTTTATAAATTATTAAGATTACACACAGAAAAACGTAATGAAAAGTTCAATACTTACAATTTTACAAGCGTAGGCAAAAGAGGCGTTGGGAAAGAGGTTTTTTCTTGTAGTGTTAGTATATTTTTTTTAGGATAGTTTACTTTTGGTGTATTTTTTGGGTGTACGTTACAATTATAAATTTTTTGTTAGAATCACTATTCACTAGAGTGATTCCGCTTTTACCAAAAGCGAAACCACTATTCACTACAGTTATTCTGCTTTTACCAAAAGCGGAAAATCCTAAAGTTGCAATACACCTAAAAAAAATACACCAAAAGTATAATATAAAAAATAAAAAAAAACAACACAAAAAGTAGAAAAAATTTTCTGGCGGAATAAAAAGTGGATTATGGAGGGAGATGAAATTCTACAAAAGAAAGGAAATTAGTGTAAGAAATATGTGGCAGAAAATAATGTTTCAACGGGAAAAAGAAGAATATGGAAAAGTAAAAGCTCATATCTAACTTGACCGTAGTTAAGGAAGATTTGGGTTGAAATCTTTGGATTTGAGTTGATTTGGGTTGAAATCTTTGGATTTGAGTTGAAATCTCCAAATACAGATGGTGCGGATTTGAGTTGAAGTCTCCAAATACAACTTGGTAAATTTAGTTGAGGATTTTTCATAAATAATATTTATTTTTGAACGAATTCATAAAGTGATACCGAAAGGGAATGGATTAATTTTTTGTTATAAAACGCCACAAAGTGTGGCGTTTTTGTGATTTTTTATTAATTTTTTAACGGGGTTGCCAAATTCTGTGGCAACCCATAATAAAAAAATAATTTTTTTTAGTAGTCGCCACATAATATGGCGTTTTTATTTATTTTTTATAATATTTTTTAACTCGGTTGCCACACAATTTGACGACCGTGATTAAAAAAATGGCTTTTTAGCCCGACCCCACTTTCTCGGGCCACGAAATTGAAAAGTAATATTTTTTTGTAATATTTTATTATGGGTCGCCACTCTCAATGGCGACCCATTCAGAAAAAGTTTTTTTTTTTTAAATTTTTTAATCAGGGTCGCCATAAAATAAGGCGACCCTACTGTTCATGTTTTGACCAGATCTACATCTGGTCCCCCCCTTTCGTGAACACCATTTCTCCTTCCCCTTTCATCTCCCAAGCTGGTCCCCCCACCCAAAGCCACAGTCCGCGTTGCTCCTCCGCTGCTACCGCGCCAGCATTGTTCAGCACCGCCGCCACCCGAAGCTCCACCGGCCATAAAAAACAGGTAAGTTTTGTTCTTTAATTTTTATTATTATGTTAGCTAGTATGTTAAATTTAATATTAATTAGTTGTATAATAATGTAATATGTTAGTGTTAGTTTTATATAGTTAGGTTAATTTAGTATTAATTAGTTATATAATAATGTAATATGTTGTGGTGTTTTATATTGTTAGTTTAATTTAATATTAATTAGTAACTAATTAATTATTTAATCTGACTAATCATCTTACAAAGGTTGTATAAAGTTAGTAAGTAAGAAATTAAATAAATTAATAACTAATGATGTCCGATCATAAAAGATTATAAAAGTACAAATTTGTCCTTAATTAAATTAAGCATCATCCTAATTCCTAATGATTCCAGACCCTACTAATGGCTGCAACTTGAGGGTCACACTTTAGGAAAAGAAGTATTTAAATTAATATTTCCATTAATCCATGATTCTATTCATCAACTTGTCTCTTAACTATAAACCGAGTAGCTTAATTTTGGCTCTAAATGTAGTATTAATTAGTTATATTATAATGTAATATGTTGTGTTGTTTTGTATTGTTAGGTTAATTTAGTATTAATTAGTTATATAGTATAATATGTTGTGCTGTTTTACATTGTTAGGTATTAATTATGTAAATTGTTATGTAATAAATTGAAACAATAACCCTCGGTAAAATTTATTTTTTTAGTAATTTAGAATGTAATTGTTTATAAAAATAAATTGTTTAATGGTTAATTCCACTTTTTAGTTTATGTATTTGTAAATATTTTAAATTGAAATTATGTACAGCGACATTTATATGAAAAAATATTTGAATATGTAATTATTTGTAGTATTTATGTTGTTGAATACTTATATAAATTAGGTAGAATAATTTGAAATAATAACCCTCGGTAAAATTTATTTTTTTAGTAATTTAGAATGTAATTGTTTATAAAAATACTAAAATAAGTTGTTTCCAAAGTTGCCAAACTCCTTGATATTGATTTGAGGTCTACAATTTTCATCTGCCATCAGTTGTGTGCATGGGAAATGAGGACATCAACAAGAAAGGAAATTCAATGACCTACTAACCATTTACATTGACTAACCATTTAAGTTGTTTTTTTCGTACACTTTACTTAAATAATTTGTTATATATATATGTTGTTGAATACTTATATAATTAGTTAGATTAATAGTGTGACAATTTTAATGAAACAGTTTAATATTTGTGTAGGTTTATAATGTCTGGGAGCAGAATTGGAATAGCATCGTACGGTCCAATTGAAGATGATTTACTTTATTTACAAGATATTCATCGTTCAAATTCTGTTTATCTTGGTGGTATTGATGACATTATTCGTGCAAGGCATAATAATTCATCCGGTTTCAATAACGAGGAGATTGATGACAGGCAAATAATTTTAAATGAAAGGGTTGTGGAGATGTTACATGATATGGGCTTTTTTGGTGTTTATTCCTGTGGATTTATAGAGCTTGACGCACATTTAATCATGGCATTACTGGAAAGATGGCGTCCGGAGACTCACACTTTTCACTTTCCTTTTGGGGAAGCCACGATTACTCTTGAGGACGTAGCAGTCCTATGGGGGCTCCCAGTACGTGGTGAGCCAATAATCGGGGCAGATACTTATCCGGCAGAGTATGGTTCGTGGAGGCAGTATTGTGATGATATGTTGGGATTTTCACCAAATCCGTCTCGATTAGAGGATCCCGCATTAGATGGACAGCGTTGAGGGGTCATTTGTTCGAGAATTTGGTGGATGATGAAAGCAGTGTCGAGGAAGTACTACAATATGCACGTACTACCGCGTTATTGCTAATTGGTACATTAATGTGTCCGGATACTAGTGGAAATCTTGTGAGTTTACTATATTTACGGCATATGAGAACAGTTGATGAGTGTCGGAATCACAGCTGGGGGAGTACTGTATTGGCTTTTCTCTATCGTGAATTATGTGGAGGTAGCTATAGCTGCCATCCTTATCAGAATATTGGTGGAGCATTGCAACTCATGCAAGTAAGTGCGCGTAATTAAATTTTTACTGTAATATATATTTATAGTTATAAAACTTGTTAAATGTGATGGTTCAGATATGGGCTATGATACGTATGAAATCTATCCGGCCACAACGATGAGTACAACGTGCGAGACTCGAGCCAACGATCCTTGCAACCGGTCGAGTATTGTCAATACCTCCACACGCTGCCAGGTTCTGTTATATTATTGTTTTTGATATTTGTATATAAGCTATTGAACGGAATAATTATTGTTGAATCCATTTTAGGTGGAGCAGTTATTTCTCATGGACGCAAACTGCTAGTCATAGTGTTAGAATTTTCAGAGAAATTTTTGATCGATTGACTCATACTGAGGTACATGACATTAAAACTTATATATTGCAGTTCTTATGTCTCTTTTTGTTTTAATTTATGTTACATTTGCTTCATTTATTCTATGTATTGGCAGTTTACTTGGCGGCCTTATAACATGGATTGGCCCGAGATTGTTGCGTTACCGGCCGAATGTGGTGTTGAAATGTGGCATTGTAATTATCCGCTGATTCACTACAATATTATTGAGAATCTGTACATTGATAGAGTGACACGACAATTTGGAATCATTCAAGTAATCCCCCCCAATCCCTCAGCACAAGAACAACAACACTTACACAAACTCACCCGGTAAGGGCGGCCTAGACAAAACTAGGCACAATTTCATGCCAGGTACATCGCTAAATGGTATAATGCGGTAGGTAATGAAATTGATGGGGATGCAGTAACGCAAAGCAATGAAGTGGCTGAAGGGTACTACGATTGGTTCCTGAGAAAAACACGCAAACGAGTCTCTCCACCGCTTCCAATCAACAACAGTGGGTATAAGCCAGATGACCCTGGTTTCCATTAAATGAACCAAATCCATCTTTCACAGCTCGAATTATACCCTGGTTGCGATCTGAAATTATTGTAACAAACTCATGTGAGTCTGCTATTATGTGAACACGTAATAAGTGCAGAAACCACCCCCACGTGCTTGTCGACTCTTCGTCAACCAACGCAAATGCAAGAGGAAGAACGGTTTGGTTTCCGTCTACACAAACTGCTATCATAAGTTTGTGCTTATACTTGGTGTACAGATGAGTGGCATCAACGCAGATAACAGGACGACAATGTTTAAAACCATCAATGCAGGGTCTGAATGCCCAAAAAACAAGATGTATCATCTCTACATCAGACCTGCCTCCTCCATTAGGATAGTGTTTCCATTCCACTACCGTGCCTACAAGTTGATTCCCATAGAGAAATTAAATTATTTTTATATACATTGTATTACATAGAAATTTTCAGCAATGAAACAAAAAAAACGGTAAATTACCTGGATTCCATTTTTGAAGTGCGACCATGAATTGTGGGAGACTCCTAACTGAACTTTCCCACGTATCATATAGGTGTTCACAAGCCCGCCGTAGACTGTGGTAAGCCTTCGAGTATCCAATCTGATATCCGCAAAAATCATTGACAGTTTGACGAACACCGGCTACCGCATAGGCGTAGTTGGTCCTGACATGTCCAATTAATAAACCTGCAATAAAGTTCGTGTCCAAGTTTTTATGGTCATTCAGAATGAAATCTGGGCTACATGTATGATCACCATGATAAACAGAGATGACCCAAATCCCCACTATCTTTTTGTATTGGGCACGCAACTCTCATGGGCAGCCTGCAGCCTGGCCTCGTCTACAATAAACCTTCCAAAATTCTTGGGTACTATTCCAAACTTTAAATTCTCGCTTAGCCCATCGAATGGAGAAGTCCTTAACGGCTGCTTGAACATGTTTCTTACTTTGAAACGACATCCCCTTAGCCAGTCTACCAATATTACAATCATAGAACTGACTCCATCTGCCCGATGGTAAATCCACCGAGTCGGCGTACATTTCTGATCCAGTTGCATGGTAGTAGGGATGAAATTCGTGCAGTTGAGGATGTGACCCTTCACTGTTGTGCTGTGCCAGCACCTCCTCAACAGCTGCAATCTTTTGGGCACGTTCTTGGGCACGTGCTTCGGCACTTTGGTACATGCCGTCACCGGTTTCATCCTTGCTGTCACTGCTGTCATCTTCTTCGTCGACTGTCTCCAACTCTGACAACACATCATCAGTTGTTGGAATAGATATGCTAAATCTTCCTCTTCCTCTTCCTCATCCTCCTCGTCTAGAACCACATTAGCATGGGCCTGATTGCTTTGTTGGAGTGATATATTGGGGTCATGGATACCAAGTGCTTCAAACCCACTGCTAATTGACGGCATATCCTGGGTGAGCAATTCCGTATAGTGTTGCATGTCTGGACCCCAAGTAGCATCTATTGATTGTTGTTGGATGGGTTCAGCGACAACAAACACCTTGAATGATTCGAGTTGGGATGCTATATTCGTGTAACAACTCAGGAAATTATCATCGGATATTTCAACCATGGTTTCGATCGGTACCGGAAGTTTTGATATATACCATGTCGAGAAAAGCTTGATATTGTATTGCTCTCGTTGCAAACGGATTACATCACAAATGTGTTGAACAAGATCATAGAATGTGACTGATCGGGAAATTCTAGTGATGGTAAATGGAGGTCGATCGTAGAAAATACAATGGTTTGACTCAGTATAATTTCCACCGTAGTAGATAATTACCCCAATCGAATCCATTGTAAAGAACAATAAATTTTCTCAAACAAACTAAAGAAGTATAAGAATGCAGATATCATAAAGAAGGTTTCTGGAATTCTAACAATGGTGATACGCATTCGAATGACATCTCCAAGGCTTTAAATAACCTTACACAATTATCGGTACCAATAATGTCGAAACTAAAATTTTCAATGCTTTAATAACTTTTACTGTTGAATACATTTTATCAGGGTCAATTATTGCAATTATTCAGTGCATAATTATATCAATTACAGTATGTTACAATAATTGCTACCATAACAAAATTAAATATATATATATATATACATTTCACGTGTTTGGACCATTATCTTTATAAAAAAAAAAATCAAAATTAAAATATTAAAAAAAAAATTCAATGGGGGCGGCATAAAGCACGCCAACACCCAATTAATTATTAAAAAAGAAAAAAAAAATTTATGTGCCAACCAAATTCATTCCCGAGAAGGTGGGGTCCACAAAACCATTTTTTTTAATCTTGGTCACCAAATTGTTTGGCAACTGGGTTAAAAAATATTAAAAAAAATAAATAAAACGCCATATCATATGGCGATCAACAAGAAAAATTATTTTTTTATTATGGGTTGCCACAGAATTTGGCAACCCCGTTAAAAAATTAATAAAAAATCACAAAAACGCCATACCTTGTGGTGTTTTATAACAAAAAATTAACCCATTCCCTTTCAGTATCACTTTATGAATTCGTTTAAAAATAAATATTATTTATGAAAAATCCTCAAATTTAGTTGTCGTAGCCTGTAGGGGAATATGCAGTGCAATCTTTTCACCTCCGATGGTGGAAATTTTTCAGAAGCAATATGGGGTGGGTGATGAATGGTAATTGATGTAATTAAAGGTAATTTGGGGACAATATCGTAAACTCATTTTACTAAAAAGAAAGGGGTTAATTAAAGAGTAAATATCATATTTGGTCCCTAAAATTTCAGTTTTGTATCACTTTAATCCTCAATGTTCTAAAAGTGATACTTGAGTCCCTAAGTTAATAAATTTTAATAAATTCGTCTCACTTAAAATACTTCTGACCAAATTCTAATAAATTTTTTATCTTACTCAAGGGTATTTCGATCATTTTAGTATTTATAGTTCTAAACTGATTCTTAAAGTTTCAACTTTATATCATTTTAATTCTCAATCTTTTGAAAGTATCATTTAATTTTCTAAAATTAATAATAAGTCTCACTTTGGTTCTTTTGACCAAAATGAATGTTTTTAGTCATTTTATTTATTCTACATGAAAAAAAAAAAAAAAGAAATAATATTTTTGGAAAGATATGAACCTAAGAGTTAAAAAAAAATAGAGTTGTTGCCACTATACCAATTTTGTTTTTAATACAAATTTTCCACCTATTATATTTATTCAGTTTAGTTTAATACAAAACCGAGAAAAAATAGAATTTTCATTGTAAATATTTAAACTTCAATGATAATTTATTAATTTATAGAGTATTTGAGTTTTAAATAATTATCTCAACCAAAATAATATGTATATTAAAATAAGAGATAGTAAAAACTAAATATATTAATACACCAAGTTAAGAGCGTTTTAATTATAAATTGATTTATGAAATTTAATTTCATAAGCATGTATTCCATGTTATAATTTCTTTCAAAAAAATAATTTGAGGTAATTATTTAAAATAAAAATACTCTTTAAATTAAAAAAAATAAGTTAAACTGAATAAATATAGTACGTGGAAAATTCATTTTAAAACAAATATTTTATAACGACAACAACTTTTTCTTTTCTTTTTTAACTCATAGGCTCGCATCTTATTATAAATATTATTTCTTTCTGCTTCCATGTGAAATAAATAAAATAAATTAAAGTATTAATTTTGGTCAAAAGAACCAAAGTGAGATTTATTATTAATTTTAGGGACTTAAATGACACTTTCAAAAGATTGAGATTTGAGAACTAAAATGATACAAAGTTAAAACTTTAGGGACATTTTAAAACTATAAATACTAAAATGACCGATTTACCCTTAAGTAAGATAAAAAATTCAATAGAATTTGGTCAGAAAGATTTAACTGAGACGAATTATTAACTTTAGGACTCAAGTATCACTTTTAAAATATTGAGAATTAAAGTGATACACAACTGAAATTTTAGGGATTAAATATGATATTTGCTCTTAATTAAAACATCCCATTTTGGGGTCCTAAATTGCCCACTCATTTAAAAAAAAAAAAAAATTTACCCGCTCATGGCTAGGGATGGCAACGAGCCGAGCCGAGCCGAGCCTTGGCCTTTTTTCAGGGCTCGGGCTCGGCTCGACCAAGGCTCGAACCGGGCTCGGCTCGGCTCGAGGCTCGGGCCTTTAATATTATTTTTAATAAAAAAATTAGTTTTTTTAATAATTTAATATATTTTTATATATAATAATATATATTAAATGAATATATATAATAAATATATTATTTTTTATTCATTTTGTATTAAATTTAATGAATATATATATAATATTATATATTAATAAAATATTTATATACATAAAAATTAAAAATATTATTTTTTTAATTAAATATATGGGCTCGCGAGCCACGAGCCAAGAAATAAAGGGTTCGGGTTCCGGCTCGGCTCGGCTCGGCTCGTGTAGCTCGCGAGCCGGCTCGGCTCGTTGCCATCCCTACTCATGGCACACTTCCCATACGGGCCTAATGATTAAGCTCATGCCCACAACAAAATAAGGTAATCAGAGATTTAGTATAAGATAGTTGTTTACCCACTATATTATTTCTATCAATTTCTGACACTTATTACTTTCTCCCTTTTCTTTATTGTTTATGACCTACAACAAAGTAAGGTAAACAATATAAAATGGGGGTTTAATTTACTAAAGTATTGTTATCGGCTATTGATAAATGAAAATTAATGGGGAGTTACAAAATTAAATAATAGGTTATGAATTTTGAAGTTTGAAACTTTGAAATTTCAACAACCAACCATAGTTCCGAGGATAATTATATGAAGAAAAGAGAGGTGGTCAGCTATTATTTGACTGTTTAGAAGTATTTATTATCATTTGACTTTAATTTGCTTGCACTGTCTTTTTTCATCAAAGTGTACAGCAAAGCAAAGGATGATGACATGATGTGAATAAAACTAACCCAACAGTATATACATAAGAAAAAATATATATATATATATCTCTCTCCCGTATTATTATGGGGAAATCTTTGAATAGTATCAAAAAGTTGAAAAAATTCCTTTTAGGTCCCCAATTTTGAAAAAGTTTCCATTCAATCCCCAATTGAAAAACAAAATTCATTTTAGGTCCCCACAAACAGTACATGTTCGTACATTGTCTTTAGGAATTGCGTATATTTTTGAGGGAATTGCGTATAAAAATCTCAAAATGTCGTATATACGAGATTCCGGGATTTTTATACGCAATTCCCTAAAAAATGTACGCAATGCCTGAATTATTATACAACCTTAGGGAGTGAAAATGAATTTTGTTTTTCAATTGGGAAGTGAACAAGAACTTTTTCAAAATTGGGGAGTGAAAAGGAAATTCAGTTTACACTTGGGGATTTTTGAGGAATTATCCTTATTATGATCTTTTTAATTTTTTATCTAAATTTTTAAATATTTTAGATTGTCATCTGTATTTTGTAAAAAAATTTAGGTTGACATTTGCACATTGTAAAAATTTTCAAATTATCATCTTGGTCATTTAAATATTAATACGTGGCTCATTTTTCACCAGAAATTGTTAATTTTTCATCAGAAAATGAGCCACGTATTAACATTAAATAGTCGAGACGACAATCTGAAATTTTTTACAAATTACAAATGACAATCTAAAATATTTGAAACTTTAGATAAAAAAATTGGAAAAAGATCATAATACAGGGGTAAGTTGTTTTTTCTCCTAAATATAAAGGCATAGTAATTATAGACTTGACATTGTTCTAAGATTGTGATAGTCTCTCCTTTTGTGCGGGTATTATCGGCTCTCTACCATCTCAAGATAAAACCTAAAAGGCCAAAACCGACATCTCCTATTATGAATAGGATCACAAGAAAACTATTAAACAAAACCTTATCATGTTATGCAAAATAATATATTAAAATAATTTGTTTTTTAACGAAAATTTTTAGTATAGTGGAGTGTACAATGTTTGTGTCTCTTCTAACTAAACTTCTAGAAACTATTTATAGTATTAGGATGCACAGTGTAACTTAAGAAATTAAAAACCAAATAAATGAAAATTAGTGGGATATTAGGGTAAAGACAAAAGACGGATAAATAAGAAAAATCAATCAAAGTGCAAAATTTCTTAAATTAAGAAAATTATTAATAAGATTTTCAATTTTATAAAAATAAAAAATATTATAATTTATAAGTAATGTTAAACAAACATCCACAGAAAGAATTTTATTAATTAAAATCACCAGAAATTAATAGTTTGGTAAAAATTACACATTAAAAGTCAACTTTTCGTTATGTAATATAATATTGTACACATAAATTTAGAAAAATCGAAAGATCTGTATTTAATATTAACCTCAATTACTACTGTTCTCAGATTAAAAAAAATTCTAAATTCTACATTTAGTAAGAATCAACTGGACAGAATTTGGTTAAACTTGAGACAGTTTGGTCAAAAAACACCTCTCTGATATATAATTGTACAGATGAGAATCATGCAGCAGTTCTGAAGTTGATCTTCCAAAAAACTTTTCAGAAACGAAAATTTTGGTGCGAAGTAGAGGAGGAGGAGGAAGAGGAAGACGATG
Source organism: Lantana camara (assembly GCA_037501455.1). Classification (NCBI taxonomy): domain Eukaryota; kingdom Viridiplantae; phylum Streptophyta; class Magnoliopsida; order Lamiales; family Verbenaceae; genus Lantana; species Lantana camara. The sequence goes on from CM074857.1 coordinate 124,847,860, forward strand.
ACGACAATGATAATACGGAGATGTGCATGCGCATGTAGCATATATACATGTATAGTGTTTATTGGACTGATCGGTAATGATGTATACTGCGCCGATGGGATGCCACGCCGGATTCTCTTGGATACAGATGTCGATACCGTTGATTTGTTCGCCCTTTTGTACATTTTGAAGCTTAATAGATCAGAATTTGATCTGCAGGTATCCAAAATCTTGTTCAACATCATGTGTGTGTGTGTTTTGGTTATAATGTCCACTAGTTGTTTCTTTGTGTTGCCTCTGAACATTAGCATGGTGCTGATAGAGGGCCATTATATTCAACCACTTCAAATTTCCTTTCTATTTTCGTAGTAAATCACCATCTGAATTTTGCTGATTTTGCCACTCCTCTGCTGCTGCAGGCAGTTACTATCAGCACGAACTCGTGGACCAATTCCGGGCACGCCGTAAATCAAATATACGACATTCTTTACATGATGGGAAGAGACGACATTGCCGTTGGCGTAGGAGGTGAAGGTGGGATACTCCAAGATGGAACCATATTGCCTAATGTTGGTGGATATCTCCCCATAATTGAACAGGTTCTTATGAAGTTGCAACATTTTAGCCTTCAATGACATGTTTGGCATTAGAGATAATTACACAAACATCCCTGAGGTTAGGCCTCAGGAAAACACTCATTAGTTTTCGTAATTACAAATACACCCCCTTTGGCAGTTTCACTATTACGCATAGCCGTAGGGGGTGTGGGTGTAATTCTCTGTTCATATGAAGCTGCAACGTTCTTATCTTTCCATGATATGCTTAGAATTAAATAGAGTTCATGATTCGGCTTTTGGGGCTATTTATCTTTACAGTGAAGATTGTCCCTATTAGCTCGTTTAATTCCATTCTTGCTTATTTTATGCTTTTCTGATATATTGGTAGTTTCATAATCTTGAACTTCAAATCTTTAAATCAGGGAAATGGTACGGCCGGGTATTGCAGGTATAGACAAGCTATCCCGGTGGGCACCGGAGGAAACTTAGATATAGATACAAATTTCGGCTTTCGAAAAAGCTTTCTCCCGCAGGTACTTACTTCTTCATTGTTTGTTATCTATTACAAGTTTTTTTAGTCTAAAAACCTCACGTGCAGCCTTAGCCTCTCGTCCACCACTTGCCCTTAGTAGCTCCTCTGACGATTGCTAAGATGATACAATTTATCTAAGCATATATTTTGTTTTGTTTACTTAACATGTTAAAAAACAATGCAGGGAAAGAGGGGATACACACCTGTGGTGCAGCCCACATCTCAACAAGTGATGATAGACAAGATTTCTGCCGGTAGAATCACCATATTCGTCATAGGATCGAACACAAATCTTGCTATTTTTCTAATGAGTAATCCGCATTTGAAGAATAATATCGACCACATTTATATCATGGGCGGTAGCATTCGGTCAAGAAATCCGAACAGTGATAGGGGCAATTTATTTACTGACTACACATCCAATCCTTATGCAGAGTTCAATATGTTTGTAGATCCTTTTGCTGCATATCAGGTAAGCTAAAAATATAATAAAAATGAATAAATTAATGGGATAATTACACCGAAATACCCTAAGGTTTGGCATAACTACACAAACTTCCCCCGAGATTTGAGAAATATAAAAGCTTTCCCAGTCTAAGAAATTGCATTACATGAGGATCGAGATTTTGACAAAAATGTTGAATTTTCAATAATACCTTACTTTCCATTGACATTTTCAAGACAATATTAAACTTTAAGTTCAAGAGTATAATAACATGTGTTAGACCAAACTTGAGGATATGCTAAGGGAAGTTTCCATAATTTCTCAAATATTAGGGGAAGTTTGTGTAATTGGGCAAAATCTCAAGGTATGCCAGTGTAATTACTCATAAATTAATAAATAAAAGAGAGATATCATAGGCTCTCATTAAGATCTTTTTATATATGTAACAGGTGATTTACTCTGGCATCCCAGTAACTCTTGTTCCACTAGATTCCACAAACACCATCCCAGTGTCCCGCTACTTTTTTGAGGAATTTGAGAAGAACCAGCATACGTATGAGGCAAAGTACAGCTTCATGTCGTTGAAAATGACGCACGACACTTGGTCAGATGACCAGTTTTTCAAGGTACACGACAAAAAGAAGTCCAATAGATATAAATTTTTGCGTTAATAATGCAAAAATGAATAGCAACCATACGATTCATATGTGTAACTTACTGCAGAGTTACTACATGTGGGATTCTTTTCTATCCGGCGTTGCTACTTCAATCATGCTCAAGCAGAACAACAGCAATGGAGAGAACGAATTTGCAGAAATGGAATACATAAACATCACCGTGATCACTTCCAACGAGCCGTATGGGATTTCAGATGGTTCAAATCCTTTCTTCGATGGCCTTGAGAAGCCAAAGTTCAACTTAATGAGAGGCGGTGTTCACAGTGGCCACGTTCAGACAGGACTTCGAGATACATTCTGTGTTGTCGAGAATGGCAAGGGCCGGTGCGAGGTTATTTCTCTTCTTTTTCTTAGTTTCGATGAAAAAGAAACGCATATATCAAACTATTGCTCCTTACAACACAAATAGTAAAGAATATATTATAATCAACTTCAACATATATCAGGATGGATATACAGAAGAAGTAACCGGTCGAGCAGGGGTTCGTGTGCTTGCTGCTGGGAGAGCAAAGCTGAATCGCGATAAAAACAGCAAACTAAGCAGAGAATATTTCAAAGCTTTTCTAGATGTGAGTTTATAATCCTATTAAAATCTTCTGAAAATACCACTACTCATGGAAATGACAGCAAAAACATGTGATGTTAATTTGCCTTTATTCTTCATATTTGATCAGGTTTTGAATCGGAACGAACAATCAGGACGGTTCAATTTCACTACGCAATCCGCTCATTACAGAGAAGTACTCAACAAGCCAGATTTCAAGGGAAGAAAACTTGGGAAGAATGTTGTATTTGACATGGATATGAGTGCTGGAGATTTCTTAGCACTTTTTTATCTTCTGAAAGTACCCGTCGAAGTAATAAATCTCAAGGTGCAGAAGTAGAATTGCCTTTTTTCCAGTTTTTAATGCACGTTTAGCATTGCATTAATCTGTTCTTTCCATGCAGGCAATACTTGTGACTCCTACAGGATGGGCAAATGCAGCAACAATTGATGTTGTATATGATTTGCTGCATATGATGGGACGGGACGATATCCCCGTCGGTTTAGGAGATGTTTTTGCACTCAATCAAGCTGATCAGTTTAACTCAGCTGTTGGAGGCTGTAGGTACAACAAAGCCATCCCACATGGTAGCGGTGGCTTTCTCGACTCGGATACACTATATAGCCTTGCCCGTGATTTGCCTCGAAGCCCTCGAAGGTTCTTGTTAACATTTTAGCACACCATTTCAAGGTTTTTGGCCCCCAAAATAACATAAATAGATTTATATTTTGTAAGAGGGATAACTACGAAAACATGCAATGAGGTTTGAGAAATTACAAAAACTTCCCCTACCAAATAATTAACATTATATGTGGATCAACAAATTTGGTTATATTCACTAATATTTTGTGAATAATCTTTTTCGTGCATCAATATCTGAATGTGAATTTATCACTATAATATCATGAATTAATCCTGTATTTTTCCTCATCCATGTTTGAATTTAAATTTATAACTATAATAGCATGCATTAAGCCAAACCTCAAGATATCCCAAGGGGAAGTTCTCGTAATTTTTCAAACCTTAGGGTGTGTCGGTGTAATTATCCCTTTACAAACTTTGATCTCCCCCTACCACAAATAAAGATTTCTAACTCTGTCCCTACCTGTCTGATCAATTCTTGTTTTCCTCATTACTTTTGTTCTATGGTTTGTTTCATCACAGATATACAGCAGAGAATGATGTGAAACATGGAGCTCCACGAGACACAGATCACCCTGAACTCAGACAGCCTCAAGCTCTTGAGATATGGCACTCTGTCATAACATCACTCAAACCAGGATCCAAGGTTACAATCCTAACAAACGGGCCGCTGACGAATGTTGCAAAAATCATTCTTTCCGACAAAAATTCAAGTTCTCCAATTGAGGTGTGCGTCTAAAAGCCGAAAAACAACTGAACTATGTTTATCAGCTGTTTTCATGAAGCATTTAATGTTCTTTTTCAGGATATCTTTATTGTTGGAGGACATATTGCCAGACAGACAACGGATAGTGGAAATGTCATAAACATCCCTTCAAACGAATACGCAGAACTTAACATGTTTCTTGATCCTTTAGCAGCAAAGACGGTTTTCAGCTCAAGTTTCAATATTACATTAATCCCCCTACACATGCAGCGTAGAGTCAATCACTTCACTAAGATTCTAAACTCTTTATACGACACAAAGAAGACACCCGAGGCTATATTCGCGAGGCGTTTGCTCTCAAGATTGCACAAGTTAAAGAAGACTCATCCCAGATACCAACATATGGTATAGAACAGCGAAATTTACTCACTTAATTCCTCAAATACATTTTTTTTAATTTAATTTCTTACATTATCTCATGTAGGATACATTCTTAGGGGAAATTCTCGGCGCTGTAGTCTTAGCGGGCGATGATTCGGTTCTAAAGACGACGTATATAGAGAAGAATGTGGATGTTTCAGCAACGGGAGTCGAATCTGAAGATGGAAAGATAATTGTTGATCAGAATGATACAGGAAGTGTGGTGAAAGTGCTGGAAAATGTTGATCCTACGGCTTATTACAACACTTTTGCAGATCAACTTGGTGAAGAGAAGCAATCTGCTGTAATTCGAAGCTTTGAAGAGCAAAGGAGATTATGGAGTTCACCACCTAAATGAGAACGATAAGGATGGCATATAAAGATGATCATACCTTCGTTATTCTTTTGAAGTATTTTGTACATTTTCTTCGTAATCGGTGAAGAAAGTGTAGATTCACATGCCAGAGTAGAAATTTTGTACAGTTTTAAAAAATACATTCGAAATACAATGTAAATACGTAAAACTTGTCTTTCTTATGTTTCATATACGTTACGAATATACCTTTTATATGACTAAGTATGATGAGAAAATAACAATAATTCAAAAGCAAAAACGTTTTGTAGAAATTAGATCAATTCTAACAAACATATAATGCACATATAAAATAAATAATAATAATAATTAAAGTATAAGTATAGAACGTCATGCTACTTGACGTTGTTCTAAGATCGTGATGGCTTCCCCTTCATGCGGATATTGTCGATTCACTATCATCTCAAGATAAAACCCAAAAGGCTACAACCGACGCCTCCTATTGTCACGATCACAAGAAAACTATGAAACGAAACCTTATCAAAAATAGTAGTTTTTTAGGATTATTTTATATTTTGGGTTTGCTTTCCAATTGGATTGGATTAAGAATAGATAATTTCCATCTATGTATCCAGGGTTTACATGTATTGGTTATTTGTCTTGTTATATTACTAAAAAGTAAAAATCATCTTCTGTTTACATTGATGTTTTTTTCCTCAACCCATATAGGGTGTTTTTCCATTTCTTTCATTCCAAAATCCGTTTTTAAGGAGTCGAGGCTAATTTGGTAAAAGTCAATTAATGGGTTATTTAACAACATGAAAATTTATTATTGCATAACCTAATTTTTCTATTCCAACCACGAGCCTAAGTATTAACATAGGGTCGGTAACCTATTAAATTAAACACTAGAAAAGAATAAATTTTTCTATCAAACTTATTTTTTCTAGTCTGGTAAACTAGTTCTTAATGTAGTGGAGTGTAGAATGTTTGTATGTCTTCTAACTAGATCCTAGGACCAATGTTAAGGATGTCTGGTGTAACTAAAAAATTAAAACTAGAGGCGTGTTTACTTCCTTTTTGCTGTACTTAAATTTTTGGCCGAATAAATCTCTTTTAATCGTTTAAATTTCTGACCGAATAAATAGTGGACTATGGGGGGAGATGAAATTCTACAAAAGAAAGGAAATTAGTGTAAGAAATATGTGGCAGAAAATAATGTTTCAACGGGAAAAAGAAGAATATGGAAAAGTAAAAGCTCATATCCTAACTTGACCGTAGTTAAGGAAGATTTGAATTGATTTGGGTTGAAATCTGCGGATTTGAGTTGAAGTCTCCAAATACAGACTTTTTTAAATACTTCTGGTCAAATTCTAATAATTTTTTTACCTTACTCAATGGTATTTTAGTCATTTTAGTATTTATAGCTCTAAACTGATCCTTAAAGTTTCAACTTTATATCATTTTAGTTCTCAATCTTTTGAAAGTATCATTTAAGTTCCTAAAATTAATAATAAGTCTCACTTTGATTCTTTTGATCAAAATAAATGTTTTTAGTCATTTTATTTATTCTATATGAAAACAAAATAATAATAATATTTTTGGAAAGATATGAACCTTTGAGTTAAAAAAAATAGAGTTGTTGCCACTATACATTTTTGTTTTTAATACGAATTTTTCACCTATTATATTTATTCAGTTTAGTTCAATACAAAACCCAGAAAGAAAATAAAATTTTCATTGTAAATATTTAAACTTCAATGATAATTTATGAATTTAGAGAGCAGGCTCGAGTTCGAGTTCGGGTTCGTTAAATTAGGGATGAACTCGAACTCGAAACTGAAAAAAGGGACAGGGTTCGGCTTGGCTCGATTCGTTTACATTCCTATTCTAGTGACTAAACTCATGCGGGCCTAGGATTAAGCTCAGGCCCACAACCAAGTAAGGTAAACAGTATAAACTGGGGGTTTAATTTATTAAATTATTGTTATCGGCTATTGTAAACGTGCTATAAATAAATGAAAATTAATGGGGAGTTACAAAATTAAATATAGGTTATGAATTTTGAAGTTTGAAACGTTGAAATTTCAACAAACAACCATAGTTCCGAGGATAATTATATACAGAAAAGAGAGAGGTTGTCAGCTATTATTTGATTGTTTAGAAGTATTTATTATCATTTGACTTTTAATTTGCTTGCACTGTCTTTTTTCATCAAAGTATACAACAAAGAATGATGTGAATAAAACTAACCCAACAAACTATTAATATGTATATAAATATAAGAAAAAAATTCTCTCCTGTATTATAACCGTCTTTTTAATTTTTTATCTATATTTTCAAATATTTTAGATTATCATATCTACTTTGTAAAAGTATTTAGGTTGTCATTTGTATTTTATAAAAATTTTCAGATTATCATCTTGGTATACGTGGCTCATTTTTCACCAGAAATTGTTAATTTTTCATCAGAAATGAGTCACATACTAACACTAAATGGTGGAGACGACAATCTAAAATTTTTTACAAATTACAAATGACAATCTGAAATATTTGAAAGTTCAGATAAAAAATTGAAAAAAAGATCCTAATACAGGTGTAAGTTGTTTTTTCTCCTAAATATAAACGCATAGTAATTATAAACTTGACATTGTTCTAAGATCGTGATAGTCTCCCCTTTTGTGCGAGTATTGTTGGCTCTCCACCATCTCAAGATAAAACCTAAAGGACCACAATCGACATCTCCTATCATGGATAGGATCAAAAGAAAATTATTGAATGAAACCTTATGCAAAATAATATATTAAAATAGTTTTTTTTTTAAAGAAAAATAGTAGTTTTAGACTTTTAGTATAGTGGAGTGTATAATGTTTGTGTCTTCTAACTAAACTTCTAGAAACTATGTATATATAGTATTAGGATGCATAGTGTAATTTAAAGAAATTAAAAACCAAATAAATGGAAAATAGTGGGTAGTTATTAGAAAAACCAATTAAATGAAAATTAGTGGCAGTTATAAAATTAATTTGCAGATTACGAATTTTGAAGCTTTAAAACCTGAAAATGACAAATCAAGATGATGTGAGAAATGAAAACGTAACGTGTTTAAAGTCTCCTAAGTCCTATCGGCTACGCCCAATGAGACGTTTTAGTCTTTTAGAAGGAAGACAGTGTGAGATATTATGGTAAAGACGGATAAATAAGAAAAATCAATCAAAGTGCAAAATTTCGTAAATTAAAAAAATTATTAATAAGATTTTCAATTTTATATAAAAAAAATATTATAATTAATGTTAAACAAACATCCACCGAAAGAATTTTATTAATTAAAATCAACAGAAATTAGTATTTTGGTCAAAATTACACATTAATATTCAACTTTTCGTCATGCAATATAATATAGTACACATAAATTTAGAAAAATGGAAAGATCTGTATTTAATATTAACCTCAATTACTACTATTCACTGATGGGTGTCGACTGTCGAGACCATCAAAAATAAATTATCAAGTACCGAATATAAATAACTTGTAAATAATGGTAAAAGAGTATCGATCCTCGAGGATTGGTTGAGATTGTACCTCTTCATATGCAAGAAAATGAAATAAAGCAATTAAAATAAAAGGTGGTTTTGAGATTTGATTTAACTAAGAACAAACTAATTAAACAAACGACAAATTAACTGAAATAAATTGAGACATAAACTAAACTTAGATAAATTCAGTGAATATCAAATAGCCGGGATTTCCCTACGCATGCATCAGATTATGATCATTGATTGGGTGATTAATTCCATGTTAGGTTAGCTATAGTTACCGGATCATCCCTCCGTTCCCTCGTTTCTTCGTATTTTTAGAATAATCTAAAGAAACTCCTAATTACTATTCCCTAACTAGCTAATAACTCTATCAGAAACTCCTTCAAAGATTCAATTAGCCAATTGCTTTACGAGCTAAAGAAACACTAACCCTAATTGACTTAGTGAGAACTCCTACCTCGTCTAATTAGACCGAATTATTCCACAACACAAAATTCAGCCAAGCTTAATGACCTGGTGTTGATTGTCACTTCGTTAATTATCCGGCTAACTCCACCAAATAGATTAACTAGCTATATGCGTATTGAATATTCTAAGACTCGAGCTCTAAATCAAAGAATAAACCAACACTTAATGACGTGAAATCAGAAATAAAACGGATAACTTGAATTAATCTAACAAAAAAAGTAGTCTCACAAAACCTAATGCATACTAGGAAAATTCCAACTAAAACGAAACTAGAAAATCACTAACAAAGGAAATTAACAAAGTCTAAAATAAAATCAAAAGAGTAAAACTAAAGGAAAGGGATGAACTCCTGCTCTCTCGTCTGAAAGTCTCCCCCGTGTATCTTGGTTCTTCTTGTATTTATAGTGAAATAGGCATGAATTCCTCTCCCACTCTTCCATGATTTGCCATCATAAAACCCAATAACTCCAAGTCTTGTAACCCTCCATGCTTCTCCACTAAGTTGTCGTCCACTAACTCCAGAATAATGATGCCATTAATCCCAACAATTAACGTATGTAACTCTCAAGTTGTGGCAGAAGTGGGACTCCAATTGTTTAAGCAATGGACTTGGACTTAGTGTCTCTAATCCAAGGCCCATGATGTCAATGAAACCCAATCGTAACCCCTTAATCACGTGCCTCCTCTTTAGTCCAAGGTTTAGGCATTAGATCAACTCTTTTCCAAAGTTGTATAGGTGCACCGTGGTCCGAAGCCAAAAAGATTGCAGTACTATGTAGTCCACTTTTCCTCAAAGTCGTGCAAATTACAATTTTCTACAAGGAAATATACAAAGCAATTAAATATCCACAACGTATATCAAATTAAGGGTAAGATATAACATTTCAAGCTCATTAATTGGACAAATATGTGACATATCATTCACAGATCGAAAAAATTCTAAATTCTACATTTAGTAAGAATCAACTGGACAGAATTTGGTTAAAATTGAGACAGTTTGGTCAAAAAACACCTCTCTTATATATAATTGTACAGATGGGAATCATGCAGCAGTTCTGAAGTTGATCTTCCAAACAACTTTTCAGAAACTAAAATTTTGGTGCGAAGTAGAGGAGGAGGAAGAGGAAGACGATGACGACGACAATGATAATACGGAGATGTGCATGCGCATGTAGCATATATACATGCATAGTGTTTATTGGACTTATCGGTAATGATGTATACTGCACCGATGGGACGCCACGCCGGATTCTCTTGGATACGGATGTCGATACCGATGATTTGTTCGCCCTCTTGTACATTTTGAAGCTTAATAGATCAGAATTTGATCTGCAGGTATCCAAAAGATGAAATTCTAAAAAAAAAAAAAAGGAAATTAGTGTAAGAAATATGTGGGAGAAAATAATGTTTCAATGGGAAATTAATTAAAAAGAAGAATATGGAAAAGTAAAATCTCATATCCTAACTTGACTGTAGTTAAGGAAGATTTGGGTCGACATCTCCGGATTTGAGTTGATTTGGGTTGAAATCTTTGGATTTGAGTTGAAGTCTCCAAATACAGATGGGTTGAAATATGCGGATTTGGGTTGAATATTTGAATATTTAGTTGCTGTAGGGGAACATGCAATGCAATCTTTTTCATCTCCGATGGTGGAAAATTTTCAGAAGCAATATGGGATGGGTGATGAATGGTAATTGATGTAATAAAAGGTAATTTGGGGACAATACCGTAAACTCATTTTTCCAAAAAGAAATGGATTAATTAAAGAGTAAATATCATATTTGGTCTCCAAAGTTTTTAATTTTGTATCATTTTAGTCCTCAATATTCTAAAAGTGATACTTGAGTCCCTAAAGTTAATAATTCATCTCACTTAAATTCTTCTCACCAAATTCTAATAAATTTTTTACCTTACTCAAGGGTATTTTAGTCATTTTAATATTTATAATTCTAAATTGATCTTTAAAGTTTCAACTTTATATCATTTTAGTTCTCAATCTTTTGAAAGTATCACTTTGGTTCTTTTGACCAAAATGAATGTTTTTAGTCATTTTATTTATTCTACATGAAAAAAAAAAAGAAATAATATTTTTGGAAAGAATGAAGCTATATATGAGATAAAAAAATAGAGTTGTTGCCACTATATCATTTTTTTTTTTTATATGAATTTTTTACCTATTATATTTATTCAGTTTAGTTTAATACAAAACCCATAAAGAAAATAAAATTTTCATCGTAAATATTTAAACTTCAATGATAATTTATGAATTTAGAGAGCCGGCTCGAGTTCGAGTTCATTAAATTAGGGACGAACTCGAAATCGAACCTAAAAAAATTAACAGGGTTCCGCTCGGCTCGATTAGTTTACATCCCTAATCCAGTGATTAAGCTCATGTGGGCCTCGCGATTAAGCTCAGGCCCACAACCAAGTAAGCTAAACCGTATAAACTAGGGGTTTAATTTACTAAATTATTGTTATCAGTTATTGTAAACGTGCTCTAAATAAATGAAAATTAATGGGGAGTTACAAAATTAAATATAGGTTATGAATTTTGAAGGGGTTTTTTTTTTTTTTTTTGACCGCAATGAATTTTGAAGTTTGAAACGTTGAAATTTCAACAACCATAGTTCCGAGGATAATTATATAAAGAAAAGAGAGAGGTTGTCAGCTATTATTTGATTGTTTAGAAGCTATAACGCACGGACATTCCGAAAATTTATCCTGCATAGTGTCGGACACGGATACGATTCCGATATGGCACCGACACGTGTCTGACATGGTAAAATGTGTCCAAAAATTAAAAAAAAATTCCGACACACTGGGGACACGGCGCGGACACGGTTTAAGAAGTGTCCGACACGGCTCGGACACTGATGAGACCTAAAATCACGCTCGAATCAGAGTCGTCCACATGTCAGCTCATCGCTGACCGAAGCCAAGACGCTCGCATTGATGGGCTCGTGAGCCTTCCCAGCCCACTCATTTGCTAGCTAATATAAACCGTCAAGCCTCGGACGACAATTCAGGTAAAGGGCCAGAACCGATGAGTTTGACGCTCGCATCTCGGCCCTCAGGGTTACCCTTCTCAGGGAAGCACCCACATGGGGGGTCCCATTAATGACGCTTGGGATTTTGGTGCTCAAGGGTCATCTATCATGGGGAGCCCATCTGTGGATTGTTCGAGCGTCACCAACGCTCGGGAGTGACCCTACTTCTCATGCGACGGATCCTAGCCTTCACAAGAGGGTTTTGGTCCATCATCCCGCGCGACCCTCGCCAACAACCTCTGACACAAAGGTAGTGCGCACCATTGTACCTGACACGCCGCCTCCTTTGCAGAAACGTCACTCTCACACCCTCACATGCTGCCACGTGTTAGGGCAACACAGGTTTGGGACCACACGGTCAATTTACCCATTTACCCTCACCCCTAACATATAAATAAGGGGAGAACACATGCATTCTGCCCCAAGTCATCTTCTTCACAAAATACCACACAACCGAACTGGGCATCATTTTTCCTCTGCATCTCCATCTTCTCAAAAGTCTCATATACTCCACCATTTTCTGCACCTTTGCTGCACGATTTCTTGGTGTTATCCTAGCTGGAAGAACCCACGCTCATTGGAAACCCAGTTCCTGAGGCTCCTACGCCTGTGATTAGGGGTGGGCGCGGGTCGGGTTTTTCGGGTTTCGGGTTTTTCGGGTCGGGTACCCGAAATGTCGGGTAGCATATTTTACTACCCGAACCCGATCCGAAATAGTCGGGTACCCGACAATCGGGTACCCGATTTTTTCGGGTATCCGGTCGGGTCGGGTTCGGGTACCCGATTAATTTCCACTTTTTTTTTTTTTTTTTTTTTGCTTATTTTTTTTGGTTGTTTTAAAAGAATATTTACATATATTATATAATATATATATGCATATAATGATAATATTATACATATTGTAGTATATAATATATACATATATTATATTTTATATATATATATATATTAATATATATATTATTATTATTATTATACATTGTGTAATATAAATAATATATGTACACATATTATAATATATATATATATATAATATTTTACATATTGTAATGTGTAATATATACATATATTATATTATATATATATAATATTAGACATACCGTAAGATATATAATATATATGTACATATATTATATTATATTTATATATATTAAAAATCAAAAAAAAAAAAAAAATCGGGTAATTCGGGTACCCGATCGGGTAGTTCGGGTAGTAAAATACTACCCGAACCCGATCCGATATATTATATCGGGTATCGGGTACCCGACCCGATATCCGAACTTAGCAAGAAAACCCGATCCGATCGGGTTTTACCCGATCGGGTCGGATCGGGTACCCGATACCCGATCCGAAACGCCCACCCCTACCTGTGATGGTCTTCCCTCCTACATGCAAATTCTAAAGTGATTGGTGTCTAAATCCTTCACAAGTTTCTGCACCATCATTTTTGGCGCCGTCTGTGGGAAATCCATCATCACCGTCTTCATCATCATCAGTTTCTTCCCTAAAAGCTAGTTGAAAAGTGACACCAGCGACTCTCAGCATGGTGATGGCGACAAGGTCAGGAGCGGTAGGAAGTAAAGGTGCTCGTTCCCCTGTCAACGAAGAGAATACAGGGAACGACGCCGCCGCTGTCGGTACGCCGCCTCCACTCACCGGAAATACTGAGGTCACCGCTGCAACTCTCCCCCCCAGAGGAAACGAAGCAGGAGGATCTGGCTCGAATCCTCCTACCCCAACCTTCACCCAAAACGTTCCAACCTCTCATCACGGCATGTACTCCATGGCCATGCCCCCGCCGGGATACGTCCATATACAACCGGGAATGATGCCCGGAATGGTGCCCATGGTCCAGCCATATCCAGTGGGCACACTAAATCTCCCACTGTCACTACCAAGAGAAATACAAGGGGTGGAAATGCCCCAGGTAACAACCCAGCAGCTCCAGGCTCTTTACGCACAGTGTGAAGGGCAGGCGGTACAGAACGCCTGAGAGCACTTCACTGCCGCCTATTTCCCCTCTTTGGCAGGAGCTCGAGCGGCTCCGCCCTTGGGCGGGCTCCCTGCACATCCCTTGATGATGGCCCAAAATGCGTTAAGGGCCCAACAACCTCACCCTCCCCCGCTTCAAGAAAATGAGGCCGCTCCGAGGGTCCAGCAAGGGCAGCAGCCAATGGGAAACGAGAGAGCCCCTCAAAATGAAGGGGCTGGAAACAACGACGAGGTCCAGTCGAGGGCCACAGAGAGGGCAAACCGCAGAAATGTCGGTGACCCTCAGCTTGCAGCAGTACAAGACCAAATTCGAGGGCTCCAGAACGTGGTGGAGCAGCTCTCTCGAGCACGGCATCACGCCTTCCGCGATGGGGGCGAGAGGTCCAAGGCCAGAGACGCTCGCCGACCACGTAGCCCCATTTCTCGGCGCAGGAGGGAAGCCAACTACGAGGATCCCGACGATCGGGATTATAGGATCATGACTGGCGACTCGCCCCTCATTGAGGAGGTACTGATGACTCGCGCAGGGAAGGGAAAAATCCCCTCGTCTGTCAATAGGTACGATGGAACCACTGATCCAGCCGAGCACCTGGATCACTTTGTACATTTGATGCGTTTATATGATCACCCCAACAACTATTGGGCCAAAGTGTTCGTCACTTCCCTCACTGGAATGGCTCAAGACTGGTACAAAAAACTCCCCCCGCGCTCGATTCGGGGGTATTATGACTTAACAGATGCCTTCGTCAGCTACTTCAACTCCTTAAAAGCACCGGCCCCAGCCGCAACAGCCCTGTACAGCTTGGTCCAGGGGCCGAATGAGACCCTTCGGTCTTTCATGGGAAGGTTCAACAAGGAGATCTTGTTAGTGGAGAAGCCCTCGATGGATTTCTTGAGGCATGTTCTTTTCGGAGCTATAAACATGAAGCACTACGTCAGCAAAGAATTTGTGGAAGAAGTGGCTAAGAAAAAGCCCCGCTCGTTGATGGAAACAAGGGACATCGCCGACTCGTTTTTCACCCTCGAAGATATGTACCTTGCGAGGGATAAAAAAATGGCGAACGCCCCTCGCACCAACAAATCCTTTGAGGACAGAGGAGATTCAACCAGAGGCCGCCGCCGCAGCCCTATCCCTGCTCTTCGGAACTCTCCCCCTCGGAAATTCGAGCGAGTCCCTCTCAACCGCCCTATAGCTGAAGTGTATGCTATGGCGGACAAAAAGTTGTTCAAAAGGTCGTCGAAGCTAAGGGAAACCGAGGCCCAGAAGCGCTCGGGAAAATATTACGCTTTCCACAAGCAGAAAGGGCATGATACCAACGAGTGTCGCCAACTCGAGAGTGAGATTCAGAGGCTTATTGCCGGAGGGCACCTCAAGGAGTTCGTGAAAGTGCTAGAAAGATACGACGAACACTGTGCTGAACGAGCGCGTATTAGAGGGAGAAGTCGTTCGCGCTCACGCAGCCCCCGTCACCGTCACACCGAGCCCAGTGACCGTGGGAAAGGGAAGGCATCGGACGAGGAAAACCAGCCCTTCGCGGTTATTCACATGATTGCCGGCGGACCCTCGGGGGGTGATTCCAACGCTTCCCGACGTCGCTACATTCGGAGTTATGACCAAAGATCTTCTCAGTCCCGCCCGGTGCTCTCTGTTGATAAGTCGTCACGCTCGGAGAAGGATGAGAGCGTAGGTTTTACAAAGAAAAACTTAGAGCACATTGTAACACCCCATGGGATCGGTGAAACCTCTGACTGCCCCATGGTGGTTAGCTTAGACGTTCACAATCATGTTGTAAAGAGGGTCTTGATTGATAGTGGAAGCTCCGTAAATGTTTTGCCTTACTCCACGTTCCAGAAGATGAACATCACAAACATCCCGCTCGAACCTCTTAGAACAGCCCTTGTCGGCTTTGGGGGTTCCGAGATCGTCCCTCGCGGACAAATTCACTTGGCCACCTCTTTCGGTCGCGCCCCACAGCGAAAGACTTTAAATGTTCTTTATGTGGTGGTCGAAGTGGACCTACCATACAACATCATCATTGGGCGCCCAGCCCTGGTCGACTTCAAAGCGGTAATTTCCACATATCATCAAAAAGTCAAGTTTCCCACTCCCGAGGGAACAGGAGAGGTGCTGTGCAATGTAAAAGAGGCTTGGGAATGCTACGTACTTTCCCTTCGGAGTCACAAGCCCAAACAATCCACCCAGGCAGGCTCCACCAAAAAGTCTGTTGATTTCCCCAAACTGGATGAAGATGGCCCCGAGCGCAAGAGGGCCAAGCTCTATAAGAAGAAGAATAAGAAGAAGGCCACGGACAAACCCGAGGGTGCTGGAAACTCACCCCTCGGTGAGGTTGGGGCTTCCTCCTCGGAAGACGAGGATCATATACCCTCTGGAGGTACCAACGAGAGGCTCACAGGAAAGAAACGGGCGCTCGAACTGCCGAGGCCTGAGGTAAGAGTGGAACCTACAGAAAACTTCCTGACCATCGAATTGGAACCCGGGAATCCCGATAAGACCACGCAGATAGGTTCCAGCCTCGACGGCCCTTCCTAGATTATGATGATTGATTTCTTACGGGATAATATTGATGTCTTTACCTGGAAGGCTTCCGACCTCATCGGCATAGATCCGAGCGTTATTGTCCACCGGCTGAACGTGGATCCGGCCTTCAAACCTATAAAGCAAAAGAAGAGAGATGTTCATGGGTTCCGAAAGCAAGTCATAGAAGAAGAAGTCAATAAGCTGCTTGACGCTCAGTACATAGAAGAAATCCTATATCCCGAATGGCTCTGCAATGTGGTGCTCGTTCCGAAGAGCGCCAACAAGTGGCGTATGTGCAACGATTTCACGGACCTCAACAAGGCATGCCCAAAGGACCCGTACCCGTTACCTAGAATTGATCAATTGGTAGATTCGACCGCTGGGTGTGAACTTATGAGCATGATGGATGCATTCCAAGGATATTATCAGATATTTATGGCCCTTGAGGATCGTCCTAAGACAGCGTTCGTAGTCCATATGGGTGTTTATTGCTTCAAGGTTATGCCTTTCGGGCTCAAAAATGCGGGAGCAACGTACCAACGTCTCGTCAGCAAAATGTTCGAAGGTGAAATCGGAAAAGCCATGGAAGTATACGTGGATGACATGATCGTCAAGAGTGAACGTCAATATTCTTATTTGGAAGACCTCAAGCGGGTGTTCGATATCCTGCGTCGCTATGGTATGAAACTGAATCCATCCAAATGTACGTTTGGCGTACGGGGCGGCAAGTTTCTAGGGTACATGGTCAGTCAACGCGGCATAGAAGCGAATCCAGAGAAAATTAAGGCAATTCTGGACATACCCTCCCCTCGCAATTTGAGAGAGGTCCAAGTGCTCGTGGGTAAGATCATTTCATTAAACCGGTTCATCTCCCGCTCGGCGGATAGGAATCTGCCCTTCTTTAAAATTCTGCGTAACGCTCGCAACTTTACCTGGGACGAGGACTGCGAAAAGGCCCTGCAGGACATGAAGAGGTATCTTTCGAGCGCGCCTTTGTTGACCAAACCTAACCCAGGGGAGACTTTGTTTGTCTATCTGTCAGTTTCCTTGGAAGCCACGAGCGCTGTCTTAGTGGCCATTCGCGAGCGTAAGCATATGCCGGTGTATTATTTAAGCAAGACTCTACAAGGAGCGGAGAAAAGATATATGGAGATAGAGAAGTTTGCATTCGTGCTTGTAAATGCCTCTCGGAGGCTAAGACCATATTTTCAAGCACATTCTATCGTGGTGATCACAGATCAGCCCCTCAAACAAGTGCTCGCAAAGCCAGACGTCTCAGGGAGATTGATTAAATGGTCAATTGAGCTCAGTCAATTCGACATCACCTTTGAGCCTCGTACAGCGATACAAGCTCAGGCTGTAGCCGACCTATTGGTGGAACGTTTCAACCTAGGTACCGAGCCCTCGGAGGAAGATGGTTTATGGCTGCTACACACAGATGGCTCCTCGACCTCGCAAGGGGGGGGAGCCGGGGTGACCCTCAGGGACCCTCTTGGAGCTGAAGTTGACTACGCCATCAAGTTGGCGTTCCAAGTCACTAACAACGAGGCAGAGTATGAAGCCCTCATTCAGGGGCTCAGAATCGCGCTTCAAAATGGCGCCACTCGGGTTACCGCATATGTGGACTCGCAGTTGATCGCGAGTCAAATCGACGGTTCTTATGAGGCTCGAGAAGCCACTATGGTGCAGTATCTGGCGAGCTAAGGAGGTGATAGCCAAGTTCAAGGAATTCCACCTTTTACAAATCCCGAGGGCAGAAAACGAACATGCTGACGCTCTTTCGAAATTTGCGTCCGCCCTGGACGGCCACAGCGAACGCGCTGTTACATTTCTGAGAACAGAGGAACCGCTGATAAGTAAAGGCGAACCTTCGAAAGAAGTGCACATGATTGACCCCTCCGAGCCTTGTTGGCTTGACGAAATTGTCAGATTCCTCCGGGATGGAACCAGCCCGAGCGACCAAGTTGAGGCTCGGAAGATCAAGAGCAAGGCCCCTCGTTTCTCATTGGATGCCGAGGGTCGATTATTCAAGCGATCCTTCCTGGGCCCACCGTTGAGATGTTTGAGACCCTCGCAGGCTAAAGAAGTTTTAGAGCATGTGCACAGTGGAAGTTGTGGGAACCACTCAGGCGGACGAATCTCGGCAAAGAAAATCTTAAGGAGTGGGTTCTATTGGCCCTCGGTATTGCAAGATGCCATTAGATATTCCAAGAAATGTCCCAAGTGCCAGTTCCATTCCAACACTCCTCAGTTGTCGGCAGCTCAAATGATTCCTATTGATGTTTCATGGCCTTTTGATCAGTGGGGCATTGATATCGTGGGACCTCTCCCAATGGCGGTCGGGCAAAAGAAGTTCGTAATACTTGCTGTGGATTATTTCACTAAGTGGGCTGAGGCAGAAGCAGTCGCTAAGATAACGTTCAAGGTTGTGAGGGATTTCATTTGGAAAAATATCATCTGCAGATACGGCATCCCGAGGGTGCTCATCTCCGATAACGGTTCCCAATTTATCGCTGCTGACACACGGGATTGGTGCTATGAACTAGGGATCGAACAACGATTCACCTCCGTGGGTCGTCCTCAAGCTAATGGTCAAGCTGAAGTGACCAACCGAACCATACTCCAGCATCTGAAAACGATGCTCGAGAGTAAGAAGGGAGAATGGGCTGAAGAACTTCAGGGAGCTCTGTGGCCGTACCGTTCTACTCCACGAGCGGCAACGGGGGAAACCCCTTATTCCCTCGTGTACGGCTCCGAGGCTATGATACCTGCGGAAATTGCTCAAGAATCCGCACGCGTTGCCTATTTTGAGCCTGCTGCCAACGAATCCAATCGATCGTTCGAGTTAGATTTGTTGGACGAAAGAAGGAATGTTGCGTGGGCACGTATCCACAAATACAAAGCGACCGTAGCCCGCCAATACAACAAACGTGTTAGAGAAAGGACTTTCCAACTGGGGGACTTGGTCCTCAAAAAAGTTGAATTCTCCAAACATGTAGGTAAGTTGGACCCTAATTGGGAAGGCCCCTTCAAAGTCATCCAGGTACGAGCAAACAATACCTACCTATTGGAAACTTTGCAAGGCGAGCGGCTCCCTAGGCCATGGAATGCATGTAACCTTAGAAGGTTCTACGTATAAACATCATCTTCTTTGTAAATTGCCCGTCTGCGGCATTGAGTGCTTCCCTTCGACGGAAAGCGTGTTGTAATCATTTCCAAAAATGCATCTACATAACAGTAAGTATTTAATTCTTTGTTCTTATTATTTACTTGCTTTCCTATTTGATCTAATGATTCGAGCGACGAGAGACCTACTCCGTGTCGAGCATCCTCCACGTCGAAAAACCTACGCGATACTTCAATCGTTCCAAAGCTACACTGACCAGGTGTTGATAACCATCCACCTAGAACAGTTTGAGCGATTTGTAGGAATAAATCCTAAAAATGAGCGTGTCGAACAACGGGGAGCACAATGCTCAACTTACGCCAGCTGAGTGCTCACCACTCCAGCTCGTGCTCGTAAGAACCCCAATGACCCTCAACTTATTGAGTAGAAACACACTCATAAAATAATGGATTTTAAATCCCTTCATGTGCTTCTCGAAATAACGCTAACCCCACGGTTACGCTCGCTTTGATCCCATACTTAGCAAATCCTACTGATGATTTCTAAAGTATCTACAACCTAATGGAGCGTTCAAGACGAGGGTGCACATTATGGGGCCAATACTTAGGAGGATCCCCAGAGGTTTCCTAAGTTCAAATTCGAGCCCCATTACAGAAACGGCCAGGGAAACATCCTCGCGTTCATGTCTACGCCCCTCAAATCTCTGGACGTCGCCAAACTTTACACTGGTGGTGCGTTATGGCGGATGCCGGGGTACTCCTAAAAAAAAAAAACACCCTCGCGCACAAACAACACTCATCGCAAGCGTTCATACAAAAAGACTAGTTCATACAGGGAAAAACGACGAGCGCAATGGAATAACATCATTCATCATTTAAAAGTAAATGAGAAAACATTCAGACATTCGAGCATTTAAAAAAGAATTCAAATATATCAGAAAGCGGCATAGGGGGTCCAAAGTATTCAGGAAATAACTGAAGGATTAAGTACAGGTGTAAAATTGTTCATAAATAGAAAGAGGAATTCAAACTGACAAGGGCAAGAGATTAGTAGCCACGGGAGCTTCACTGGGCCGGAGCGTCAGGCTCGGGAGGAGCAGTTGCAAGGGGAACAGGGGCGAACACATTGGCGTCAGAAGTTTGGGCCTCGCCAGGTTCCTCGACATCCACTGTGTCCATGACGGTGCCCTCGTCTTCTATCAGGAGGGGCTCGGGATCTACCCTGTTGGCAGCTATAAACTCCCTTTGGAGCGTTTCCACCAACTCCTGGTACTCGGGCTCCGCCAGATTCTCAGTAGGATCATCAGGGACCATGGGCTCGCAGTTTTCGTCCAAGTCCATGCGCAACCGTGCATCAGTGCGAGCGCTATCCGGAGCCAAGCCTAGTCTGACCATTTGCCCAATGGCTTTGTGGAAGAAACGCCGAGCGTTGTCAAAGCATTGCATGTTGGCCGCAAATACAAAGGCTTTGGAACGCACGAACTTCATCACCGCGTCCCAGGACACCCTCGCTTCCAAGCCCTATACTTTGCCTTGCAAGTCAGCAAGGGCCTTGTTGGCTGCCTCGTTCTGGCGAGTGCTCTCCGCCAGCTGCTCCCCCAGCTCCCTATTTTGCACCCTCAACTGGTCCCGCTCCACCTTCACCTCCTTGTGACGCTCGTCAAGAGTGAGATAGGCCTCGTCCACCTTCCGTAGGTTCTCCCTCAGCTGATCCTTATCGCGGTTGACCATGGACAGTTGGGCGTGGAGGTTGTGGTAATCCTCCTGCAACTGGACGGGATCAGAAATGCGCAACAGTTTCTTGTACTTGGCCTTATGCTCGGAGTAGGCCTGCGCTCGCCCCTGCAGATTCTTTAACCTAGGGATTACCTCCTGGAAAGTCAGACACAAAGATTAGCGTTCGAATGGGAACAGTGGAAGTTGAAAACCTTCAAGAGGATACTAAGGACTTACCGTCAGAAGGGCATGACAGGTATCGTCAGCAACACGAGCGGCGTCATGCTCGTTCAGCTTGTCATGATCGCCGGAAAACTGGAGTTTCCCGACGATGTCAGAAACGAGGTTCACAGAGTAGGCGCTCTTTTTCAGAAGCACCGGACCCTCAGTCCGTTGGCGCTTGTAGCAGGAGTCACCTTTACAGCCTATCTTCCAGAAATCTTCGTCCTCTGACGAAGAAGTGTCGCTGCCCTCGCCCTTGTGCCCTATGACCACCTCTTTCTCCTTGCCAGAAATGGGAATTGAATCCGGAAGCCTTTTTCTCTTCCCTTGGCGGTTGGCCCGGAGGGTTTCATGAATGCAGATGTGCTCGCCCGAGCGGTTCCGTGACCCGCTCAAACTCAGTGAAATTGGGCCCACGGGGGCCGCCGGCAGAGGAGTAGCCTCGTGGGTACCCTCCACTGTCAGATCCTCGATAGGGCCTCTGGGGGGAGCCTCATTCCCTGCTCCCCCTCGAGCATTGTTTTGCCCTCGGCCAGCTCCTCGTCGGTTTACCCTCCCCCTCGGAACATTGGGAGGGCGGTTTTGCTGCGGTTGCGGGTGTTGAGGATCAGCCGCGGGTCCTTGGGCACCCAACATGCGGGAAAGGGCTTCAGCATTCATGCCTTGGGATAATATTTGGATGCCTACAAGTAAAGAGGAATGAGCGTCAGAAGATTGATTGCTTGGATCGTATATACAAGAATACAACAATCACTGTAAGTTAGAGGACTATTCTAAAGGTTAGAGCTGTTAGTTCCTAGAATCTAACCATCGAGGGCCATGATGTCAGCTGGAGGGTTATCATGTCTGGGGGGCAAGATAAACCATAACGGAACAACACTCCCTCATTCTTCATCAGGGTCTCAGCCTTAATCCATTTTTTCTCAGCCCTCATCTCGAAGGCTAACCCCTGTGCCCAATCCTCAAAGGCTTTATTCTTCGTTCTTTCCCTAATCAGAGGACCCTCGCCATGTATCAACCACCCGCGGTGAACCCTGAAAATTCCTCCTGGAGCCCCCACGAAAAAGTACTTCTCCTTCCAATGCTCGCTATAGGAAGTAGATGGGGAATCTATCATCTTAAATCCTGATTTAGCTTGAGCGTAATAGAATCCATCAGTAGGGGATGAGCGAGTCGAGCGGGCCACCTGTATCAAGCTATCAAAGTTGATGATCGAGGGCTCGCGACCTAGAGCAACCATCATAATCACGAAGGTATTAATCAGGGCTATGCCGTTCGGCAGAATTTGTGAAGGGCAAAGCCTCAAGTGATGGTAGATGTTGGCAACGACGGGCGAAATTGGGAACCTCAAGCCCCCGGCAAGGACCGCATCCCAGTAGACCGTCATCATCCCAGGCGGCGGTCGGTTGGCTCTTTCCCCCTCCTCTGGAAGTCGCATGGGAAATACTGCCTCATCCCAATAAGCATTCGCCCTCAACTCCTCCAAATCATCGAGCGTCAAGATGCAGCGATCTCATCCGGTGATCTATCTGTTTGATGGCGATTATCTTGCCTCACACTAGTGGCAGGCTCCCTTCCTCTCCTTTGGCGCCTTCTTGAGGGTCCAGCTTCAAATTGACGCCCGGATGGCCCTGCTTCGCCCTCGGGGGCCGCCATGGCCACTGTAACCCTGTGATCCTGGGGTCGCGTGGCACTATTCAAAACCGGGAACACTCTCTCCCCTTGTCTCTGCATCTCCATCACATTGTTCATCTCTTCAAAAATATCATCAACCCCCCCTGGCGCACGCTCGTTCATCCCTTGAACAGCGGCATCAACCTCTTCGTCTCTGACAGCGGCCGGAGCCTGGGCCATAGGGATCGCCATGGAAACCCCTTCACCCGGGGACATCCTAGCCAGAGGGATAGCTGTGGGAACATTGCCGTGAGGGGAGGAACTCCCCACCGACATCTCATCAATCTCTCTTACGTAATCTTCAACGGGGTGTCTGGCCATGGTTGCTTTACGATTTTTGAAGATGGGGTTTTTCTCAGAAAACTCAGTCGAGAAGGGGAAGAATTTCTGGAGAAAATTCAGTAGCAGAAAGTGGCTCTTCACTCAAGGATTTCACTCACTTAACCTAAATCTAAAAGTTAGTATCAGAATATTAAGAGTTGTGGAGCTTTACCTAAAGTTTGAAGAACGAAAGCTCGCCGGAGTCTGTAAAGATTGCAGAAAATTCTTTGCTGCTTAAAGGCTGGAAGAAATCTGAGTGCGTGAAAGAGGTTCCAAAGCTCTATAGGACTCTATTTAAAGGGGATAATTTACATGATTTAGGGCTGGAAATTCAAAATGCAATCATTTCCCGCCTAGGGAATCCCCCCACTTTTGGTAACCGCCTCACGTCTCCCGGAGTGCACGCGCCCACGTTCCCACTCAGCATTAAATGCGGACTTGACAGCATTTAATGCGGTGTCAGGTTGTGTCCGTTACAGAAGGCCAGCGGTCACATCTCTAAGTAAAGGCCTGACCCTCGGATATTCAAAATTCAGGGCTCCTTCTTTACAAATTCTACAGTACGCTCGAAGCGATACTACATAATTTGGGGGGCAAAATGATGAGACCTAAAATCACGCTCGAATCAGAGCCGTCCACATGTCAGCTCATCGCTGACCGAAGCCAAGACGCTCGCATTGATGGGCTCGTGAGCCTTCCCAGCCCACTCATTTGCCAGCTAATATAAACCGTCAAGCCTCGGACGACAATTCAGGTAAAGGGCCAGAACCGACGAGTTTGATGCTCGCATCTCGGCCCTCAGGGTTACCCTTCTCAGGGAAGCACCCACATGGGGGGTCCCATTAATGACGCTCGGGATTTTGGCGCTCAAGGGTCATCTATCATGGGGAGCCCATCTGTGGATTGTTCGAGCGTCACCAACGCTCGGGAGTGACCCTACTTCTCATGCGACGGATCCTAGCCTTCACAAGCGGGTTTTGGTCCATCATCCCGCGCGACCCTCGCCAACAACCTCTGACACAAAGGTAGTGCGCACCATTGTACCTGACACGCCGCCTCCTTTGCAGAAACGTCACTCTCACACCCTCACAGGCTGCCACGTGTTAGGGCAACACAGGTTTGGGACCACACGGTCAATTTACCCATTTACCCTCACCCCTAACATATAAATAAGGGGAGAACACATGCATTCTGCCCCAAGTCATCTTCTTCACAAAATACCACACAACCGAACTGGGCATCATTTTTCCTCTGCATCTCCATCTTCTCAAAAGTCTCATATACTCCACCATTTTCTGCACCTTTGCTGCACGATTTCTTGGTGTTATCCTAGCTGGAAGAACCCACGCTCATTGGAAACCCAGTTCCTGAGGCTCCTACGCCTGTGATGGTCTTCCCTCCTACATACAAATTCTAAAGTGATTGGTGTCTAAATCCTTCACAAGTTTCTGCACCATCAGACACGACGACACGAAAAAAAAAATTTTAATTTTTAATTCATATTTCTTGTATATTTGAGGTTATGTTTTTTAAGACAAAAATAATTATATAAATTTGGCAAAAAAATGTTTAATATTAATTTAAATTCAGTTTTTTCATAATATTATTATATAAAAAATGTATTAATTTTATTTTTAATGATTTTAATGTTGAATTGGAAACTAATGTATGTTATTTAAGTTTGTAATATTAAATACTTTTACAATATTTTATTTTATATAAATAAAAAAATATATATAATTTATTTATTTATATATAATATTACCGTGTCGTGTCCTAAATTTTTCAAAAAATTCGTATCGTCGTGTCCGTATCGTATCGTACCCGTATCGCCATGACTGTATCCATGCATTAGTTTAGAAGTATTTATTATCATTTGACTTTTAATTTGCTTGCACCGTCTTTTTTCATCAAAGTATACAACAAAGAATGATGTGAATAAAACTAACCCAGCAAACTATTAATATGTATATAAATATAAGAAAAAAATATATATCTCCTGTATTATAACAGTCTTTTTAATTTTTTATCTAAATTTTCAAATATTTTAGATTATCATCTGTATTTTGTAAAAGTTTTTAGGTTGTCATTTATATTTTATAAAAATTTTCGCATTATCATCTTGTTCATTTAAATATTAATACGTGGCTCATTTTTCACCAGAAATTGTTAATTTTTCATCAGAAATGAGCCACATACTAACACCAAATGGCCGAGACGACAATCTGAAAATTTTTACAAATTACAAATGACAATCTGAAATATTTAAAAGTTACATATAAAAAATTGAAGAAAAGATCATAATACAGGTGTAAGTTGTTTTTTCTCCTAAATATAACTGCATAGTAATTATAAACTTGACATTGTTCTAAGATCGTGATATTCTCCCTTTTGTACGGGTATTGTTAGCTCTCCACCATCTCAAGATAAAACCTAAAGGACCACAACCGATATCTCCTATTATGGATAGGATCACAAGAAAACTATTGAACGAAATCTTATGCAAAATAATATATTAAAATAGTTAGTTTTTTTAAGAAAAATAATAGTTTTAGTATAGTGGAGTGTATAATATTTGTGTGTCTTCTAACTAAACTTCTAGAAACTTTTTATATATAGTATTAGGATGTATAGTGTAACTTAAGAAATTAAAAACCCAAATAAATGAAAATTAGTGGATAGTTAGAAAAACCAAATAAATGAAAATTAGTGGCAGCTATAAAATTAATTTGCAGATTATGAATTTTGAAGTTTTAAAACCTGAAAATGACAAACCAAGATGATGTGAGAAATGAAAACGTAACGTGTTTGAAGTCTCCTAAGTCCCATCGGCTACGCCCAACGAGACGTTTTAGTCTTTTAGAAGGAAGACAGTGTGAGATATTATGGCAAAGACGGATAAATAAGAAAAATCAATCAAAGTGCAAAATTTCGTAAATTAAAAAAATTATTAATAAGATTTTCAATTTTATATAAAAAAAATATTATAATTAATGTTAAACAAACATCCACAGAAAGAATTTTATTAATTAAAATCAACAGAAATTAGTATTTTGGTCAAAATTACACATTAATATTCAACTTTTCGTCATGCAATATAATATAGTACACATAAATTTAGAAAAATGGAAAGATCTGTATTTAATATTAACCTCAATTACTACTATTCACTGATGGGTGTCGAGGCCACCAAAAATAAATTGTCAAGTACCGAATATAAATAACTTGTAAATAATGGTCCTGATTCGTATGTTGGAAGGTTGTGGGAATATAATGGGCATTACCGTATTCATTCCTAAACCCATGATTGGTACCAAAACATAATTAGGAATGTTCATTCCCACAAACATGAGATTATCCATTCCTTTGGTCCCTCATGGTATTAGTCATTCCCAATATTTAAATTTTTTTTTTTTATATTGTCGTCACATATTTGTTAAATGCATATTATATTTTATTATTTCCATATATAAAAATTAAATACTATTAATCACGTTGAAAATTTAATAAATTATATTACATATATGTAAATATAAATATATTATATATTTAAAAAATATGTTCAAAATATTATTTTATTTATAAAATTTTATAAATTCAAATATTTTATAAAGAACGAATTTTGATATTTATATTAAAATTTATTTTTAAATTAATGTCAAAAAATATATTAAATACAATAAATAATTAATGCATAATCTATGCATGAACTGAGAAATAGTATATATATATATATATCCCAAACCCACACTCACACTCACACTCACACTCACATATATTTAGTACATAAAATAAATGTCATATATATAACACGTTCGATATAAAATAGTAATAATATATTTATATATGAAAATATATAGTTACTCAAAATAAAAAATTTAAAATATATATTTAATATAAAAATATTTTTAATTATTATTATTATTATTATTATTATTAATGAAATAAGTTTAAAATTTTTATTTCATTCCTAACTTTATTACTTGACGTACCAATCATAGCAATGCCGTAATAAAGTTATTCCATTCCTTTGTTCATTCCATTACAAAGGTCATTCATTTCCTGCCTCATTCCATTCATGCATACCAAACATGCCGTTAGGGTAAAGACTAAAAACGGATAAATAAGAAAAATCAATCAAAGTGCAAAATTTCGTAATTTAAGAAAATTATTAATAAGATTTTCAATTTTATAAAAAAAAGATATAATAATTAATGTTAAACAAACATCCACAGAAAGAATTTTATTAATTAAAATCACCAGAAATTAGTATTTTGGTCAAAATTACACATTAAAAGTAAACTTTTCGTTATGCAATATAATATAGTACACATAAATTTAGAAAAATCGAAAGATCTGCATTTAATATTAACCTCAATTTCTACTATTCACAGATTAAAAAAATTGTAAATTCTACATTGAGTAAGAATCAACTGGACAGAATTTGGTTAAAATTGAGACAGTTTGGTCAAAAAACCTCTCTTATATATAATTGTACAGATGGGAATCATGCAGCAGTTCTGAAGTTGATCTTCCAAACAACTTTTCAGAAACGAAAATTTTGGTGCGAAGTAGAGGAGGAGGAGGAAGAGGAAGACGACTACAACGAGTCAACGACAATGATAATACGGAGATGTGCATGCGCATGTAGCATATATACATGTATAGTGTTTATTGGACTGATCGGTAATGATGTATACTGCACCGATGAGATGCCACACCGGATTCTCTTGGATACAGATGTCGATACCGATGATTTGTTCGCCCTCTTGTACATTTTGAAGCTTAATAGATCAGAATTTGATCTGCAGGTATCCAAAATCTTGTTCAACATCACGTGTGTGTGTGTTTTGGTTATAATGTCAACTAGTTGTTTCTTTGTGTTGCCTCTGATCATTAGCATGGTGCTGATAGAGGGCCATTATATTCAACCACTTCAAATTTCCTTTCTATTTTCGTAGTAAATCACCATCTGAACTTTGCTGATTTTGCCACTCCTCTGCTGCTGCAGGCAGTTACTATCAGCACGAACTCGTGGAGCAATTCCGGGCACGCTGTAAATCAAATATATGACATTCTTTACATGATGGGAAGAGACGACATTGCTGTTGGCATAGGAGGCGAAGGTGGGATACTCCAAGATGGAACCATATTGCCTAATGTTGGTGGATATCTCCCCATAATTGAACAGGTTCTTATGAAGTTGCAACATTTTAGCCTCCAATGACATGTTTGGCATTAGAGATAATTACACAAACATCCCTGGGGTTAGGCCTCAGGAAAACATACTCATTAGTTTTCGTAATTACAAATACACCCCCTTTGGCAGTTTCACTATTACACATAGCGGTAAGGGGGTGTGGGTGTAATTCTCTGTTCATATGAAGCTGCAACGTTCTTATCTTTCCATGATATGCTTAGAATTAAATAGAGTTCATGATTCGGCTTTTGGGGCTATTTATCTTTACAGTGAAGATTGTCCCTATTAGCTCGTTTAATTCCATTCTTGCTTATTTTATGCTTTTCTGATATATTGGTAGTTTCATAATCTTGAACTTCAAATCTTTAAATCAGGGAAATGGTACGGCCGGGTATTGCAGGTATAGACAAGCTATCCCGGTGGGCACCGGAGGAAACTTAGATATAGATACAAATTTCGGCTTTCGAAAAAGCTTTCTCCCGCAGGTACTTACTTCTTCATTGTTTGTTATCTATTACAAGTTTTTTTAGTCTAAAAACCTCACGTGCAGCCTTAGCCTCTCGTCCACCACTTGCCCTTAGTAGCTCCTCTGACGATTGCTAAGATGATACAATTTATCTAAGCATATATTTTGTTTTGTTTACTCAACATGTTAAAAAACAATGCAGGGAAAGAGGAGATACACACCAGTGGTGCAGCCCACATCTCAACAAGTGATGATAGACAAGATTTCTGCCGGTAGAATCACCATATTCGTCATAGGATCGAACACAAATCTTGCTATTTTTCTAATGAGTAATCCGCATTTGAAGAATAATATTGACGACATTTATATCATGGGTGGTAGCATTCGGTCAAGAAATCCGAACAGTGATAGGGGCAATTTATTTACTGACTACACATCCAATCCTTATGCAGAGTTCAATATGTTTGTAGATCCTTTTGCTGCATATCAGGTAAGCTAAAAATATAATAAAAATGAATAAATTAATGGGACCGAAATACCCTAAGGTTTGGCATAACTACACAAACTTCCCCCGAGATTTGAGAAATATAAAAGCTTTCCCAGTCTAAGAAATTACATTACATGAGGATCGAGATTTTGACAAAAATGTCGAATCTTCAATAATACCTTACTTTCCCTTGACATTTCCAAGACAATATTAAACTTTAAGTTCATGAGTATAATGGCATGTGTTAGACCAAACTTGAGGATATGCTAAGGGAAGTTTCCGTAATTTCTGAAGCTATAGGGCAAGTTTGTGTAATTGCGCAAAACCTCTCATTAATTACTCATAAATTAATAAATAAAAGAGATATAGCATAGGCTCTCATTAAGATCTTTTTATATATGTTACAGGTGATTTATTCTGGCATCCCAGTTACTCTTGTTCCACTAGATTCCACAAACACCATCCCAGTGTCGCGCTACTTTTTTGAGGAATTTGAGAAGAACCAGCATACGTACGAGGCAAAGTACAGCTTCATGTCGTTGAAAATAACGCACGATACTTTGTCTGATGACCAGTTTTTCAAGGTACACGACAAAAAAGAAGTTCAATAGATATAGATTTTTGTATTAATAATACAAAAATGAATAGTAACCATATGTGTAACTTACTGCAGAATTACTACATGTGGGATTCTTTTCTAGCCGGTGTTGCTACTTCAATAATGCTCAGGCAGAACAACAGCAATGGAGTGAACGAATTTGCCGAAATGAAATACATAAACATCACCGTGATCACTTCCAACGAGCCGTATGGGATTTCAGATGGTTCAAATCCATTCTTCGATGGCCTTGAGAAGCCAAACTTCAACTTAACGAGAGGCAGTGTTCATAGTGGCCACGTTCAGACAGGACTTCGAGATCCATTCTGTGTTGTCGAGACTGGCAAGGGCCGGTGCGAGGTTATTTCTCTTCTTTTGCTTAGTCTCGATGAAAAAGAAACGCATATATCAAACTATTGCTTCTTAAAACACATAATAGTAAAGAATAAATTATAATCAACTTCATGAACATATATCAGGATGGATATACAGAAGAAGTAACCGGTCAAGAAGGGGTTCGTGTGCTTGCTGCTGGGAGAGCAAAGCGTAATCGCGATAAAAACAGTAAATTAAGCAGAGAATATTTCAAAGCTTTTCTAGATGTGAGTTTATAACCCTATTAAAATCTTTTGAAAATACCACTACTCATGGAAATGACAGCAAGAACATGTGATTTTAATTTTCCTTTATTCTTAATATTTGACCAGGTCTTGAATTGGAACGAACAATCAGGACGGTTCAATTTCACGACACAATTCCCTCATTACAGAGAAGTACTCTACAAGCCAGATTTCAGGGGAAGAAAACTTGGGAAGGATGTTGTATTTGACATGGATATGAGTGCTGGAGATTTCTTAGCACTTTTTTATCTTCTGAAAGTACCCGTCCAAGTAATAAATCTCAAGGTGCAGAAGTAGACTTAAGTCTTTTTTTTCCAGTTTTTACTACACATTTAGCTTTGCATTAATTTGTTCTTTCCATGCAGGCAATACTTGTGACTCCTACAGGATGGGCAAATGCAGCAACAGTCGATGTTGTTTATGATTTGCTGCATATGATGGGACGGGACGATATCCCCGTCGGTTTAGGAGATGTATTTGCACTCAATCAAGATGATCGGGTTAACTCAGCTGTTGGAGACTGTAAGTACAACAAAGCCATCCCACATGGCAGTGGTGGTTTTCTCGACTCGGATACACTATATGGCCTTGCCCGCGATTTGCCTCGAAGCCCTCGAAGGTTTTTGTTAACATTTTAGACACATTTCAAGTTTTTGACCCCAAAATGCAGAGAATATATTTATATTCTGTGAAAGGTATAACCGAATTATAATGCAAAGAATATATTTATATTCTGTGAAAGGTATAACCGAATTATACTAACTTTGCAAGGTTTATGAAATTACAAAAACTTCCCCTATCAAAGAATAATGTTATGTGGATCAACGAATTATGATTATATAATCTGTAATAAATTGCGAATATTCTATTTTTAGGATGTTCAATGTTTGAATTCAATTAAATTTAGAATTATAATAGCATGCATCAAGCCAAACCTTAAGGTATCCCAGGGGAAGTTCATGTAATTTCTCAAACCTCAGGATATGTCAGTATAATGATCCCTTTATAAACTTCGATTTTCCCCCAACCCCGATGAAGATTTACGACTCCGTCCCTACCTGTCTGATCATTCTTGTTTTTTCGTATTACTTGTGTAATATGATTTGTTTCATTACAGATATACAGCAGAGAATGATGTGAAACATGGAGCTCCAAGAAACACAGACCACCCTGAACTCAGACAGCCTCAAGCTCTTGAGATATGGCAATCAGTCACAAAATCACTCAAACCAGGATCCAAGGTTACAATCCTAACAAATGGACCGTTGACGAACATCGCAAAAATCATTCTTTCCGAAAAAAACTCGAGCTCTCCAATTGAGGTGCGCATCTAAAAGCCGAGAAACAACTGAGCTCTGTTTATCTTTATCAGCTACTTTTTTGAAGCATTCAATGTTCTTTTCCAGGATATTTTCATCGTTGGAGGACATATCGTCAAACGGACAACAGATAGGGGAAATGTCATAAACATCCCTTTGAATGAATACGCAGAACTCAACATGTTTCTTGATCCTTTAGCAGCAAAGAGTGTTTTCAGTTCAAGTTTCAATATTACATTAATCCCACTACACGTGCAGCGTAGAGTCAATCACTTCACTAAGATTCTACACTCTTTATACCTCACAAAGAAGACACCCGAAGCACTATTCGCGAGGAGTCTGCTTTCGAGACTGCACAAGTTAAAAAAAAATCATCCCAGATACCAACACATGGTATAAAAAAAAAAAACAAATTTTACTTACTTCCTCGAATATCTCTTTTTTTCATTTAATTTTCTTGCATTATATCATGTAGGATACCTTTTTAGGGGAAATTCTCGGCGCTGTAGTCTTAGGGGGTGATGATTCGGTTCTAAAGATGATGTATATAGAGACCAGCGTGGATGTTTCAGCAACAGGCGTCGAATCTGAAGACGGAAAGATAATTGTTGATCAGAATGATGGAAGAAGTTTGGTTAAAGTGCTGGAAAATGTTGATCCTAAGGCTTATTACAAGGCTTTTGCTGATCAACTTGGAGAAGAGAAGCAATCTGCTGTAATTGGGAGCTTTGAAGAGCAAAGGAGAATATGGAGTTCACCACCTAAATGAAAACGAAACGTATGCCATGTAAAGATGAAATACGTAGCTTCGTTATTCTGTCATTTTACACGTTTTCGCCATATTCGGCGAAGAAAGTGTAGAATACTATACGACTAAAGAAATTTTGTACATCTTCAAGAAATACACATGTATCCCGAGTACAACGTAAATACGTACCACTTCTGAACAGAACTTGTTTATGATCTACTCCGGATTTTCGTTGCTAACCATAGTATTCGCGGCGAGGATTGTGCCGGAAACTCAAATTCAGGCATCCATGAACTCGAACCATGGAATGCTAAAATGAGAAGACGAATTATTTCATTGATAGTTTTCAGAAATCCAAATGATAATCGCTAGTTTCAACCACAAATGACAACGTTTTATGGTCTCTCGTCGCCCTTGATGCAAAGAAATGCCTACAAATTACATCTACACCCCTAAACCTTTGCTGGGACTGAAACTCAACAGGGGCCTTATAGATTGACTAACGGAAATTAATTGTTTCTGTAAAATTATAGTGCATGTGGGTGTGAATAGGTTGAATTTTAATTCTAATTTGACCCCAATTTTAATATTTCTGACCAATAAAAAAGTTCAATAGATCTTATTCGATTATAAATATAGGAGAATTCACACAGATACAATTCCAAGTTTCTAGGACCATTGATATCCACACGAAAGTTTCTAAGGCATTATCTCGTTCACAGCACTACTTAAATATTTTCATCAGTCGACATAAAGTGCAAGACACTTTGTCCAATCGGCCTAACGGGAAATTCTTCTACGGTGTGGGGGTCGGTTCATACACCCACTTATTTTTTAATAATAAAATTCACCTTTTTCATTGGCTTTTTTACATCTCGTGTTTTTCTTTTTCTTTTTTTACTTCCTTAATTTTGATAAATGCACACAACATTATTATTATTATTATTATTATTATTATTATTATTATTATTACAACATTTTGGGCTAAAAATGAGTTCTTTTGATGACACAAATTTTTATTTTGAATTTTAAATATAAGTATATATTTATGAGTGTTATAAATTAAATTTAACTTAATAAAATTTTATGTATTTATGGGTATTATATATTAAATTTAATGTAGTAAATTATTATATATTTACATAAATACTAGTGATGTAATAATTCTTCTATTTTTATATATTTTATTACAAAAACTTATAACTTTTTTGCCAAATATGTAATGTTTATAATGTTACGTGTTTGTATGTTTATTTTTCAAAATTTAAAAAATAAACGAAAATGGAAAAAGGAAAAAGGAAAAAAACAAAGCCTATTTATCAAATTCAGAGATGCATGCAGTTTATTACATAACTCTCATATATTTAAGGCATGCTCATTGATTTAAAATTTGAACCAACGGGCTCATGTGATCTGTTGATATCGGTAGAAATATTTTAGGGAAAATTGCAAATTCGGGACTCTAATATACCACAATTTGTATTTTTGGACTTTAACTTGACGTTTTTTATTTTGGGGACAATTACTATAAAAATTTTACAATTTTAGCCCGAGCACCACCGGAACCCTAATTTTTGCTCGGAATACAGCTTATGTGCTGACATGGCTGCCGGAATAAGCTAAGTATGTGGCCTTGAATGCCTAAATGGCGTACCAAATTTAGCCAACTCATTTGAAAAATTACATGTTGGATTTCTATATATTTATTTAAAATTTTAAATTAATTTACAAGAAAATTAAATTCTTAAAATAAATTTAATAATAAAATTAAAAAAAATAAAACACAACCCTTTACGGCTTTATCCTCTACCAAGACCACCACCATCTCCTTCACCGGTAGGGGTAGGCTGGTAGGGTTTAATAAATGAAATTAAACTTTAAAATTATAAATTCTTTAGTAATTAAGATATTATATTTTAATTAATCTTAATGTATTCTTTCTTTAAAATTAAACAGTGGACTTTGTTTTATATATTTTTTGTGTATTTAATTAAATAGTATGTCTTTTTTTTTATATACATATTTATAATATAAAATGTGGGTGTAAAAATAAATATGGTGTGAAAAACGATTTATGGTTTATGTATATTTTACAATTAAAAATATTATATTCTTTTAATTTATAAATATAAATAAATTTATCTACGTACATATAGAACTTTACATTTATTTTATATATAATAAATATTTTATGACACTTGCATAATTTGTTGGAATTTCATTTTATTTTTTAAATAATATAAATTTAATAAACAGTCTACTTGGCATGGTTGTTTTGCCACGCGGATAAATATTGCCATGTAATCATTTTCAGGTGGAAAACTAGGGTTCCGGTAAGGTTAAGGCTAAAATTGCAAAATTTTTGTAGTAATTGTCCCCAAAATTAGAAACACCAAATTAAAGTCCAAAAATACAAATTGTGGTATGTTATGGTCCAAATTTGTAATTTTCCCAATATTTTATAGACTCATAGAGATTGGAGGCACAGCCTGTGATACTAATTTATATATTCCAATTTGTTTAGGAATCTGCTTAAAACCCAGCATTATCTTAGGCACAGCAATTAAATATTGTCTTAAAGTGACCACTCTCCAAGACACTTTGTTTTGAATATAGTCAATATTCGTACGTCGTCATTTAGCTCTTTCGGGGAACTCAAATGGAGAGACTTTTACGGTAAAGTTGTCCAATCGGGATAACAACCCACAAAAATTTTGGTTTACATGAAAATCTCCATAGTCAATCCCTGAGAGAAATCGTAATGTTGGTTCACTCAATATTCTACCTTTATTCACTCCTTCACGTTTCTGAAACTTCAAAGATATCAGAGAAATGGCAGCTTATGCGGCTCTACTTTCTCTTATGAATCTTTTAGAGCAGCTCCAACGCCATCCTTATCCTCCAATTACTCTCGACACCAATCAGGTCCAAACACTCGCTCAAAAGATTGCTTTCTTGCAACACTTTCTTGAAGATTATAATTCCCATTATTCAAAACCAGAAATGGAACGCTTGAGGAATCACATCGCGGATGCAGCTCATGCAGCTGAGGATGTAATCGAAACTCATATAGTCAACCGGATTCATGCTCGACGCGAAGATGACATAATCGCTTCCTTGCGGAATCTTTTCGTGGAAGTTGAAGACTTGCAGAGGCCAAGTGCTGAGGCATCAACAATTTATAATGAGGAAAATATCTGTTCCATGGATCTGCATGAGGTGATACGAGATATGAGTATTGTTGAGAAAGAGGTGTTGGAGATCAAAGACAAGCTGGGAGCTCCAGATCCACAAAGGTTTATTACAACGGATGTTGTTGCTTCGAAATCTACTTTAACAAAGCACAACATCATGATGGGTTTTGATTATGTCTTGGAAGAAATGCTGCATAAGCTCACTGTACACCCGAATTCTCATCGCCAAATCATCCCAATTTCTGGGATGGGCGGCATTGGTAAGACGACCCTTGCTAGAAATGCTTATATCCATCGTCTTACAGAGGAACGCTTTGATATCCGCGTTTGGATTACAATTTCTCAAGAGTATAATGTACGGGACATTCTTTTAGGAGCTTATCTCGATCTAAAGAACCAAGAGAATCGGGAAAGTTTAAGTGAGAGGAGTGAGGCACAGATAGGGGATATGCTATATAAAAGTCTATTTGGTAGAAGATATTTGGTTGTGATGGATGATATGTGGAGTCATGAGGCATGGGACAGAGTGAAACACTTCTTTCCAAACGAGTGCAATGGAAGTAGAATAATTGTGACAACTAGACTAACAAATTTGGCTTCCAATTTAACCACCAACTGTTGTGGCGTTGAGATGGATTTCTTAGATCAGGATAAAAGTTGGGGTCTATTTTGCAAAATTGTGTTTGGAGAAGAAGACGGTTGCCCATCCGAATTGGAGCACGTCGGGAAGGAGATTTCCAGAAATTGCAAAGGACTCCCTTTGTCGATTGTCGTGCTCGGAGGACTCCTAGCAAAGTCAAAACAAACACATGAGTATTGGGAATATATTGCAAAGAATCTAAATTCAATTGTGAATTTAGAAGAAAATGAACGGTGCTTGAAGATATTACGCACGAGTTATGATCAGTTGCCAGCACATCTGAAGACATGTTTTCTCCATATGGGGGTCTTTCCTGAAGATTATGAAATCCATGAATCTGAACTCATAAGAATGTGGGTTGCTGAGAGTTTTTTTAAGCCAACTAATGGGAAAGGCTTGGAAGAGAGTGCCGAGGAGTATTTGATGGATCTTGTTGGTAGGAATCTAATTATGGTTCATGAGGATGAGTTTTCTTGGGGAGAAAAAGTATTTAACATCCATGATCTCTTAAGAGACCTGTGCATAAGAGAAGGTCGAAAGGAGAACTTCATCTGTGTAGCTAACCGACACATTGAAGGCTTACGCGCCCAACGTCGTATTGCAATTCATCAAGACACATCTGAAAAGGAATGTCTTGATAGTTTGAAAGGAGGATCGACTACTCGTTCTTTGATATGCTATTCTCGGGACGTTATCTTACCATTAGCTCAACTTAGATTGTTGAGGGTATTTGCAACGTTGAATACTGAAAATGTGGAAGAGAGAGGAAATTACATGTTGGAAGACATTTTTAGGCTAGTTAACCTACGGTATCTCTCTCTCCCGTCCACTTGTCAATTCAGATTTTTCTGGAATTTACAAACATTATATTTTTCAGCATGGGATGTTGTTGTTGCACCACCTGAAATTTGGAAGCTGCCTCTAATTAGGCATATCCAGACCATTGGTAGTCTCAAACTTCCGGATCCTCCAAGTGGTCACACCGACGGGCGAGATGACTTTGTTCTGCATGAACTGCGTACTCTTTTAACAGTAAGAAATTTGAAGCTTGGTGAGGACGTGATTAAGAGAATCCCTAATGTCAGCATGTTGGGACTTATTTTCGATGATCATTACGAGATGCCATTAATAGGTCTCAACAATCTTGATCGTCTGTACAAACTGGAGGACTTGTCTATCTGGTTTCATCAATTCAACCCACCAAGTCGGACTGAGTTGACGCAAAACCTCACCTTCCTGCATTCGCTCAAGAAGTTGGCTCTACACAATGCTGCGCTTGATTGGGAAGACATTAGTACGAAAATAGGTTCATTACCTCGTCTCCAAATGCTCATCCTCGGATACAATTCCGTCAAAGGGTGGGAATGGAAAACCGTAGAAGGGCAGTTTTGCAGCCTAAAATACCTGCGAATTCAAAATAGTTATGGTCTAAAACATTGGATCACGGAGAGCACCCATTTTCCATGCCTAGAGTGCCTTCATCTGTCTTGGTTACATAATTTGGAGGAGATCCCTTTAAGCATTGGAGATATACCGACACTTAAATCAATTATAGTGGAATACTGTACTGATTCAGCTGTCATCTCTGCTAAAACAATATTAAACGAACAAGAGGAACTTGGGAATCAGAGCCTCCGAGTCAGAATCCTGTGATAGAAATCTGGCGAGTTTGGCAACCCACAACTTCAATTTGTAAAGTGAGGTAAGAAATTGATTTACGTTGATTATTAGTTATTTGAAACTTGGTTAAACTCCAAATCAAATCTCACTCGCCTACCACAACTGAACCTTGTCTGTCTCTCTCTCTCTTTATGATGATTATCTCCGTCGCTCACATATACATACGCACACATTGTTTATATGCAACATTATCTCATCGTTTCGTTTCTCTTGCCACACGCGTGTGAATGTACTTTTAACTGTATATGCCAGCCTGCAAGGTGTTTGATAATATTCCTCGCAGAGATCTTTCTCGGAAATGCATGGTGAATAAAATTACCCTTTCTTTTGATTATTTTGAGTTTCCAATTGGTTAGCGAATGCATTCCAATTGATGTGCATGTATTCATCTCATGAATTTTGCTGCAAATATCAGAAGTTTTGATATAATGCAAAGTTGTCAATCATGCACCTCTGTTTTTTTAAAGTTGTCATGCTCCTGGTTGCCTATTTCCCTGCATTTGAAATGATCGGAGTTCGTCCGTTTCTTGGAAATATACATAATGCATAGAGAAAGCTTATCTTTTCATTTGTATCTCTGTTTTCTCCTTGGGGGAGGATATTACACTCATCTTGAAATGTCCCTGCTTTTCCTTTCAGTTGGTGGTTCTGAATAGTAATAATGGGTGAGAAGATGAAGGCAGGTGCTGTGTTGGTAAGGCTCGTTTCTGCAGCCGGGATTGGTGTCTTCAATGTTGTCAACAAGATGTAGGGGCTCCGCAGCAGTAACATAAAGCTCGAGATTCAAAAGTATGATCTTCGTGTCTGTCATCATGTTTTGTTCATAGAGGACAAGATAAAGCGATTGCAACTCCGAACCATGACCTGAAATGCGTTTGTTTTCTTTGAATTGATATCATATTAGCTTCTATTGCATCTGAAATTTTAATCCGTTTAATATTCGACATGTGTCCTCTATTGCATGTTATATGAAATTCTTGCAAATTTGTATGACAGACACCTTCTGAAGATCAACTTGCAGATTAACTTGGTGAAGCGAAGCAATCTGCTGTAATTGGAAGCTTTGAAGAGCAAAGGAGAAGGACTTCACCACCTAAGTGAAGATGAAAAGTATGGCATGTAAAGATGAAATACGTAGCTTTGTTATTCTTTACGATCGTATTTTACATGTTCTCATTTAATCTGCGAAGAAATTGTAGAATACTATACGACTAAAAAATATTTGTACAGCTTCATGAAATATGCATGTATTCAACGTAAATACGTACTACTTCTTTCTGTTATGTTATATTCATTTTATATGGCTCAAGTATGATGAGAAAATACCAATAATTGAAATGCAAAAACGACCATAGTTGGAACGATAATTATATCAAGGAAGAGAGAGAATGCAAAAACGACCATAGTTGATTGTTTAGAAGTATTTATGATCATTTGTTCTTAATTTGTTTGCAATGTTTTATTAATCAAAGGTATGCAGCAGAGAATGATGTGAAACATGGAGCTCCACCCTGAACTCTGACAGCCTCTAGCTATCGAGATATGGCAGTCGGTAATGAAATCACTCAAACCAGGATCTACTGTTATCGTCCTGGCCAACGGGCCACTGAGAAAAGTCAGAAAGATCGTTCTTTTGGACGAAAATATCGAGCTTTCCGATTGAGGTATGTGTCTAAAAGGCAATGGAACAATTAGATTAGTATCTGATAAATGGCCAGTTTTCATGAATCTTTCTGTTGTTGCAGGATATCCTTTGTAGTTGGAGGACGTATCAGCAAACATGGAACAGATAAAGGAAATTTCATAAACATCCCTTCAAATGAATATGCAGAAACGAACATGTTTCTCGATCGACTATCGATCAAAACAAAGGAAGTTCAGTGAAAGTGATGGAAGATGTCAATCCTACAGTCTATAACGATAGTACTTTCTCAGATCAACTTGATGACGAGAAGCAATCTTTGTAAATTATGACAAATAAATAAATAAATTTATATTATTTAAATATATTAAAATAAAATTTTATATTAATATATATTTTTAATATATATGTTAAATTATGACAAATAAATGATGTGAAACATGCTCCACATCTCAGGGAAAGAGGAGATACCCACCTGTGGTGCAGCCCACATCTCAGCAAGTCATGATAGACAAGATTTCTGCTGGTAGAATCACCGTATTCTTCTTAGGATCGAACACAAATCTTGCTATTTTTCTAATGAGTAATCCGCATTTGAAGAATAATATTGACCACATTTATATCATGGGCGGTAGCATTCGGTCCAGAAACCCGAACAGTGATGGGGGCAATTTATTTACTGACTACACATCCAATCCTTATGCAGAGTCAATATGTTTGTAGATCCTTTTGCTGCATTTCAGGTAAGCTAAAAATATAATAAAATGAATAGATTAATGGATAATTTCACTGACATACCCTAAGGTTTGGCATAACTACACAAACTTCCCTCGAGATTTGAGAAATATAAAAGAAATGTCTAATTTAAAAGAAATGTCTAAGAAATTACATTACATGAGGATTGAGATTTTGAAAAACTGTCTAATTTTCAATAATATGTTACTTTCCAATAACATTTCCTGGACAATATTTAACTTTGAGTTCAAGAGGATAATAGCATGTGTTAGACCATACTTGAGGATATTCTCAGGGAAGTTTCCGTAATTTCTGAAACTAGAGGGGAAGTTTGTGTAATAGGGCAAAACCTCAAGGTATGCCAGTGTAGTTACTCATAAATTAATAAATAAAAGAGATATCATAGGCTCTCGTTAAGATCTTTTTATCTATGTAACAGGTGATTTACTCTGGCATCCGAGTTACTCTTGTTCCACTAGATTCCACAAACACCATCCTAGTGTCGCCCAACTTTTTTGAGCAATTTGAGAGGAACCAACATACGTGCGAGGCAAAATACAGCTTCATGTCGTTGAAAATGACACACGATACTTGGTTTGATGACTAGTTTTTCAAAGTACACGACCAAAAAAAAGTCTGATAGATATAGATTTTTGTATTAATAATACGAAGATGACTAGTAACCATATGATTCATATGTGTAACTTACTACAGAGTTACTACATGTGGGACTCTTTTGTATCCGGAGTTGCTACTTCAATAATGCTCAAGCAGACCAACAGCGATAGGGAGAACGAATTTGCAGAAATGGAATACATAAACATCACCGTGATCACTTCCAACGAGCCGTATGGAATTTCAGATGGTTCAAATCCATTCTTCGATGGCCTTGAGAAGCCAAAGTTCAACTTAACGAGAGGTGGTATTCACAGTGGCCACGTTCAGATGAGACTTCGAGATCCATTCTGTGTTGTCAAGAATGGCAAGGGCAGGTGCAACGGTGCAAGGTTATGGCTCGTTTTTCACTTAGTCTTGATGAAAAAAAAAAATGCACATATCAAATTAATACTCCTTAAATAAATAACAGTAAAGAATATATCATATTCAACTTCAAACTATATCAGGATGATATACAAAAGAAGTAACTGGTCGAGGAGGGGTTCGTGTGCTTGTTGCTGTGAGGACAAAGCCGAACCACGATAAAAACAGTAAATTAAGCAGAGAATATTTCAGAGCTTTTCTAGATGTGAGTTTATGACCTATTAAAATTTTGTCTGTCTTTTGAAGTTACCATTATTTATGGAAATGACAGCAAGAACAAGTGATGTTAAGCTTCTATTCTTCATGATTTCAGGTCTTGAACGGGAAAGAACAAACAGAACGGTTCAATTTCACGACACAATTCCCTCACTACAAAGAAGTACTCTACAAGTTGATTTCAGGGGAAGAAAACTTGGGAAGAATGTTGTATTTGACCTGGATATGGGTGCTGGAGATCTTTTATCTTCTGAAACTGCCCGTCGAAAAGAAATAAATCTCAAGGTGCAAAATTAGACTGGTCATTCTCCAGTTTTTAATACACATTAGCTTTGCATTAATTTGTTCTTTCCATGCAAGCAATACTTGTGTCTCCTACAGGATGGGCAAATGCAGCAACAATTGATGTTTTATATGACTTGCTGCATATGATGGGACGGGACGATATCCCTCTCTGTTTAGGTGATGTTTTTGCACTTAATCAAGTTGATCAGATTAACGCAGCTGTTGAAGGATGTAAGTACAACAAAGCCATCCCACATGGTAGCGGTGGTTTTCTCGAAGCCCCTGATTTGCCTCGAAGCCCTCAAAGGTTCTTGTTAACATTTTAGCACAACAATTCAAACACATTTCAAAGCTTTTGGCCCCCCCCAAAATGACATAAATGTATTTACATTTTGTAAAAGGGGTAACTACGATAACATGCAATGAGGTTTGGCCTAATTATACTAACTTTTTGAGGTTTGAGAAATTACAAAAACAATCCCCTATAAATTAATATTACATATGAATCGACAAACTGTGATGACGTTCTCTTATATTTCGTGATCAATGTGATGGATTTAAATTTATGACTATAATATCATGCATTAGTCCTGGATTTTTTGCTGATCAATGTTTGAATTTACATTTGGATTTATGACTATAATAGCATGCATTTTAATCCATATGTCAAGGCCTTCCAGGGGAAGTTCTTGTAATTTCTCGAACTTTAGGGTATGTCGTGTAATTATCCCTTAATAAACTTTGGTTTTCCCACCAGCCCAAGTAAAGATATCTGACTCCGTCCCTACCTGTCCGATCATTTCTTGTTTTCCTCATTACTTTTGTACTATGGTTTGTTCGATCACAGATATACAGCAGAGAATGATGTCAGACATGGAGCTCCAAGAGACACAGATCACCCTGAACTCAGACAGCCTCAAGCTCTTGAGATATGGCACTCAGTCATAACATCACTCAAACCAGGATCCAAGGTTACAATCCTAACAAACGGGCCGCTGACGAACGTTGCAAAAATCATTCTTTCCTACAAAAATTCAAGCTCTCCAATTGAGGTGTGCGTCTAAAAACCCAAAAACAACTGAACTATGTTTATCAGCTGTTTTAATGAAGCATGTAATGTTCTTTTTCAGGATATTTTCATCGTTGGAGGACATATTGCCAAACAGACAACGGATCGGGGAAATGTCATAAACATCCCTTCAAACAAATACGCAGAACTTAACATGTTTCTTGATCCTTTAGCAGCAAAGACAGTTTTCAGCTCAAGTTTCAATATTACATTAATCCCCCTACACATGCTGCGTACAGTCAATCACTTCACTAAGATTCTAGACTGTTTATATGTCACAAAGAAGACACCCGAGGCTATATTCATGAGGCGTTTGCTCTCAAGATTGCAAAAGTTATGGTATAAAACAGCAAAATTTTACTTACTTCCTCGAATAAATCTCATTTTTTATTTAATTTTCTTGCACTATCTCATGTAGGATATGTTCTTAAGGGAAATTCTCAG
The DNA here is from genome assembly GCA_037501455.1 of Lantana camara. Classification (NCBI taxonomy): domain Eukaryota; kingdom Viridiplantae; phylum Streptophyta; class Magnoliopsida; order Lamiales; family Verbenaceae; genus Lantana; species Lantana camara. The sequence goes on from CM074857.1 coordinate 124,891,705, forward strand.
TGCTGTAGTCTTAGCGGGCGATGATTCAGTTCTAAAGACGATGTACATAGAGACGAACGTGGTCGTTTTAGCAAGGGGAGTTGAATCCGAAGATGGAAGATATTTGTTGATCAGAATGATACAGGAAATTTGGTGAAAATGTTGGAAAATGTTGATCCAATGGCTTATTACAGCACTTTTGCTAATCAACTTGGTGAAGAGAAGCAATCTGTTGTAATTGGAAGCTTTAAAGAGCAAAGGAGATTATGGAGTTCACCACCTAAATGAAAACAAAACGTATATATGACATTTAAAGATGAAATACCTTCGTGTTGTAATGTACTTAGATAACATATAATGTACATATGTATACAATAAATAATAAATCCCAGACACCCCTCTGTTTTTTGAGTTTAGTGTGTTTTGCTTCCGAACCTTTAAATCGGTGTGATTGTCTCCTAACCTTGGTAAAATATGATCCTCAAATATTCCGTTCAATTTTTTTTGACGTGATTTATAAGGTCAAATTTGCATAGATCAGATTTCAAATGTGTTTATATTATATATCAAATTGAAATTCTCAATGAAAACAACATGATGGTGGTTTCAAATTAAAATCCGACAAAACTAACGAAGGAAGAATCATAGGTCAAACATGGTTCACAGCCGATGAAGGTTTGCAGGTGAATTCACACTTCTGACGGCCAATAATGTTGAATGGGTATGAGCTTTATTTGTTTTGGAGAGGGAACACAATGGTACTAATCTTGAATCTTGGATCGCCATAATAGAGGAGAAATCGACGGTCAAATTTCAACTTGAACAGAATATTCTAAGAATATTCCACCGGAATGGTCTAAAAGTGATTAAGCGTTACATGTTAAAATCCTTAGGGGGGACAATCGCACCGATTCAAAGGTTAGGGTGCAAAGCGCACTAAAACTCCAAAAGATAGGAATATCTAGAATTAGCCCTATAATAATAATAATAATAATAACAATAATTAAAGTATGTATAGAACGATTCACCTATAGGAGTTGTGATGGCTTCATCTTCGTGCGGGTATTGTTAGCTCACCACCTTCCCAAGATAAAATTAAAAAGGCCACAATCGACGTTTCACCTTCGTGCGAGTATTGTTGGCTTACCATAATTCCAAGATAAAACTCAAAAGACCACAATCGACGCTCTTATTGCGTGCACGGTCACAAGAAAACTATAAAAGAAAATCTTATCAGAATGTTTGCGTGTCTTCTAATTAGATCCCTAGAACCCTATTTATAGTATTAGTATACCTAGTGTAGCCTAAGAAATTAAAATCAAATTAATAAATGAATATTAATGGGAAGTTACAAAATTAAATTATAGGTTATGACTTTTGAAGTTTTAAAACTTTGAAATTTCAACGACTATAGTTCGAAGGATATTATATCAAGGAAAGAGAGAGGTTGTTAGCTATTACTTGATTGTTTAAATACCATTTGTTTGCAATGTGTTTTTTCATCAAAGGTATACAACAAATAATGATGTGAATAAAACTAGCCAAACAAACTATCAATGTATGTATAAATATAAGAGAAACAAACAACTTACCTCTGTTTTTTTAATTTTTTATCTGACTGTCTTTTTGATTTTTTATTTAAATTTTCAAATGTTTTAGTCATTTATACTTTGTAAAAAATTTTATATTGTTATCTGTACTTTTAAAAAAATTTCGATCGTCATCTCACTCATTTAGGTATTAACGCATTGCTAATTTTTCGCCCGGAATTGTTAACTTTTAGCCGGAAATGAACCATGTGTTAACACCTAAATGGTTGAGATGACAATTTGAAAATTCTTACAAAATATATATGATAATTTGAAACATTTGAAAGTTCAATAAAAAGATGAAAAACGATCATAATATAGGGAGTAAGTTGTTTTTTGCCCTTAATATAAACACATAGACATTGTAATTATAAACTTGATGTTGTTCTAAAATCGTGATTTCCTCCCCTTCGTGCGGGTATTGTCGACTCACCACCATCTCAAAATAAGACCCGAAATGTCACAGTCGACGTCTCCTATTGTGAGAACGATAACAAGAAAGCTATAGAACAAAACCTTATCATGCTGTCCAAAATAATATGAAATTAGTGGTTTAAATGTGGTGAAACCTAGAATGTTTGTATGTCTTCTAACTAAACCCTTAGGACCCTATTTATAGTGTTAGGATGCATGGTATAGCTTAAGAAATTAAAACCAAATAAATGAAAATTAGTAGGGAGTTATAAAATTAAATTGCAGGTTATGAATTTTGAAGTTTTAAAACCTAAAAATGATGAATCATCAAGATGATATGAGAAATGAAAACGTAAGTTGTTTAAAGTCTCCTATTGGCTATGCCTAATGAAACGTTGAGAAGAAAGACAATGTGAGATATTAGGGTTAAGATTGATAAATAAGAAAGATCAATGAAGGTGACCGATTTCGTAAATTAGAGATTATTAATAATTTTATAAAAATAAAAGATATTGTAATTAATGTTAAACAATCATCCATATAAAGGATTTCATCAACTAAAAAAATTAAAAATTACCAAAAATTAGTATTTTAGTCAAAATTATACATCGAAAGTCAACACATTGTTATGCAATATAATATAGTTCACATAAATTTAGAAAAATCGAAAGATCTACATTTAATATCAACCTCGACTATTACTATTCATCAATTAAAATAATTCTAAATTCTAAATTTCGTAAGAATCTATTGGACAGAATTTGGTTAAAATTGAGACAGTTTGGTGAAAAAACACCTCTCTTATATATAGTAGTATAGATGGGGATCATGCAGCAGTTCTGAAGCTGATCTTCCAAAGAACTTTTCAAAAACAAAAATTTTGGTGCGATACAGGAGGAGGAGGAAGAAGAAAACGATCATGATACCGAGATGTGTATGCGCATGTAGCATATATACATGCATAGTGATTATTGGACTGATCGTTAATGACGTATACTGCACCGATGGGATGCCACGCCGGATTCTCTTGGATACGGATGTCGATACCGATGATTTATTCGCTCTCTTATACATTTTGAAGCTCAATAGATCAGAATTTGATCTGCAGGTATCCAAAATCTTGTTCAACATTACACTCGCAAGTTTTGGTTATAATGTCTATGATCATTAGCATGGTGCAGTTTTCAAGTTCAAATTCCACCATTTAGTGCTTCACATGTGTCTTTCCTCGATTCTTAATATATTATAGAGAGAAACAAAAAAAATATTTTTTCATTCGACGTAATTAGGACGTTTTTTAGATTTAACCATCTCAAATTTTCTTTCTATTTTTGTGGTAAATCACCATCTAAATCTTGCTTTTTTCGCAACTGCTATGCTGCTGCAGGCAGTTACTATCAGCACGAACTCGTGGAGTAATTCCGGGCACGCCGTAAATCAAATATACGACATTCTTTACATGATGGGAAGAGACGACATTGCCGTTGGCGTGGGAGGCGAAGGTGGGATACTCCAAGATGGAACCATATTGCCTAATGTTGGTGGATATCTCCCCATAATTGAACAGGTTCTTATAATAAAGCTGCGACATTTTAGCATCCAATGCCATGTTTAGATAATTACACGAACATCCTCAGAAACACACATACCCATTAGTTTGGGAAATTACAAATACAACCCCCCCCCCCCCCCCCCCCCGTGGCAGTTTCACTATTACACATAACCGAAGGGAATTCGTCTTTTAGCATTTCGGATAATTACACAAACATCCATGAGGTTAGGCCTCAGAAATACACACCCATTAGTTTTAGTAATTACAAATACCCCCGTGGCAGTTTCACTAATAGTAATACCATTTTTCCTTAGTTTATGCTTTTCTGATATATTAGTAGTTTCATAATCTTGAACTTCAAAACTTTAACTCAGGGAAAAGCTACGGCCGGATATTGCAGGTATAGACAAGCTATTCCGGTGGGCTCCGGAGGAAGGTTAGATAGAGATACAAATTTCGGTTTTCGAAAAAGCTTTCTCCCACAGGTATGTACTTTCATTGTATACAGAGATTGCGTTTCATTGTTTGTTATCTATTACAAGTATTTTTACTCAGACAAGGTCACAGGTATCCTTAGCCTCTCATGATTGCTAAGATGATACAATTTACCTAAGCGTATATATATATATATATTTCTGTTTACTTAAACATGTTACAAAACAATGCAGGGAAAGAGGAGATACACACCTGTGGTGCAGCCCACATCTCAGCAAGTGATGATAGACAAGATTTCTGCCGGTAGAATCACTGTATTCGTCTTAGGATCGAACACAAATCTTGCTATTTTTCTAATGAATAATCCCCATTTGAAGAATAATATCGACCACATTTATATCATGGGCGGTAGCATTGGGTCAAGAAATCCAAACAGTGATAGGGGCAATTTATTTACTGACTACACATCCAATCCTTATGCAGAGTTCAATATGTTTGTAGATCCTTTCGCTGCATATCAGGTAAGCTAAAAATGTAAAAAAAATGAATAAATTAATAGGATAATTACACTGACATACCATAAGGTTTGGCATAACTACACTAACTTCCCCCGATATTTGAGAAATATAAAAGCTTTCCCAGTCTAAGAAATTACATTACATGAGGATAGAGACATTGACAAAAACGTCTAATTTTCAATAATACCTTACTTTCCCTTGACATTTCCTATACAATATTTAACTTTAATTTCAATAGTATAATAGCATGTTTTAGACCAAACTTGAGGGTATGCTAAGGGAAGTTTCCATAATTTCGCAAACATTAGGGGAAGTTTGTGTAATTGGGAAAAACCTCAAGGTATGCCAGTGTAATTACTCATAAATTAGTAAATAAAAGCTCTCAGTAAGATCTTTTTATATATGTAACAGGTGATTTACTCTGGCATCCCAATTACTCTTGTTCCACTAGATTCGACAAACACCATCCCAGTGTCGCTCTACTTTTTTGAGGAATTTGAGAAGAACCAGCATACGTACGAGGCAAAGTACAGCTTCATGTCGTTGAAAATGACGCATGATACTTGGTTCGATGACCAGTTTTTCAAGGTACACAACCAAAGAGAAGTCCAATAGACATAGATTTTTGTATTAATAATACAAAAATAGTGTCCATATGATTCATATGTGTAACTTACTGCAGAGTTACTACATGTGGGATTCTTTTCTAGCCGGTGTTGCTACTTCAATAATGCTCAAGAAGAACAAAAGCAATGGAGTGAATGAATTTGCCGAAATGAAATACATAAACATCACCGTGATCACTTCCAATGAGCCGTATGGGATTTCGGATGGTTCAAATCCATTCTTCGATGGCCTTGAGAAGCCAAAGTTCAACTTAACGAGAGGCGGTGTTCACAGTGGCCACATTCAGAAAGAACTTCGAGATCCATTCTGTGTTGTCGAGGATGGCAAGGGCCGGTGCGAGGTTATTTCTCTTCTTTTGCTTAGTCTCGATGCAAAAGAAACGCATATATCAAACTATTGCTACTTAAAACACATAATAGTAAAGAATATATTATAATCAACTTCATGAACATATATCAGGATGGATATACAGAAGAAGTAACCGGTCAAGAAGGGGTTCGTGTGCTTGCTGCTGGGAGAGCAAAGCCTAATCGCGATAAAAACAGTAAATTAAGCAGAGAATATTTCAAAGCTTTTCTAGATGTGAGTTTATAATCCTATTAAAATCTTTTGAAAATACCACTACTCATGGAAATGACAGCAAGAACATGTGATTTTAATTTTCCTTTATTCTTAATATTTGACCAGGTCTTGAATTGGAACGAACAATCAGGACGATTCAATTTCACGACGCAATTCCCTCATTACAGAGAAGTACTCTACAAGCCAGATTTCAGGGGAAGAAAACTTGGGAAGGATGTTGTATTTGACATGGATATGAGTGCTGGAGATTTCTTAGCACTTTTTTATCTTCTGAAAGTACCCGTCCAAGTAATAAATCTCAAGGTGCAGAAGTAGAATCTCCTTTTTTCCAGTTTTTAATACACATTTAGCATTGCATTAATTTGTTCTTTCCATGCAGGCAATACTTGTGACTCCTACAGGATGGGCAAATGCAGCAACAATTGATGTTGTATATGATTTGCTGCATATGATGGGACGGGACGATATCCCCGTCGGTTTAGGAGATGTTTTTGCACTCAATCAAGCTGATCGGGTTAACTCTGCTGTTGGAGACTGTAAGTACAACAAAGCCATCCCACATGGTAGCGGTGGCTTTCTCGACTCGGATACACTATACGGCCTCGCCCGTGATTTGCCTCGAAGCCCTCGAAGGTTTTTGTTAACATTTTAAACACATTTCAAGTTTTTAGCCCCCAAAATGGAAAGAATGGATTTATTTTTTGTGAAAGGGATAACTACGCTAACATGTAATGAGGTTTGCCCTAATTACACAAACTTTGTGAGGTTTCAGAAATTACCGAAACTGTGTGGATGGCAAATTCTGATGATATTCTCTAATACTTTGTGAATATTCTATTTTGAGATGATCAATGTTTGAATCTAAATTTATGACTATAATATCATGCATTAATCCTGAATTTCGTGCTGATCAATGTTTGAATCTAAATTTATGACTATAATAGCATGCATCAAGCCAAACCACAAGGTATCCCAGGGGAATTTCATGTAATTTATCAAACCTCAGGGTATCTCACTGTAATCATTCTTGTATTTCTCATTACTTGTGTACTATGGTTTGTTTCATTACAGATATACAGCAGAGAATGATGTGAAACATGGAGCTCCAAGAAACACAGATCACCCTGAACTCAGACAGCCTCAAGCTCTTGAGATATGGCAATCAGTCACAAAATCACTCAAACCAGGATCCAAGGTTACAATCCTAACAAACGGGCCGTTGACAAACATCGCCAAAATCATTCTTTCCGACAATAACTCGAGCTCTCCAATTGAGGTGCGCATCTAAAAGCCGAAAAACGACTGAACTCTGTTTATCTTTATCAGCTATTTCGTTGAAGTATTCAATGCTCTTTTCCAGGATATTTTCATTGTTGGAGGACATATCGTCAAACAAACAACAGACAGGGGAAATGTCATAAACATCCCTTCGAATGAATACGCAGAACTCAACATGTTTCTTGATCCTTTAGCAGCAAAGACAGTTTTCAGTTCAAGTTTCAATATTACATTAATCCCCTTATACATGCAGCGTAGAGTCAATCACTTCTCTAAGATTCTACACTCTTTATACCTCACGAAGAAGACACCTGAGGCCCTATTCGCGAGGCGTCTGCTTTTGCGACTGCACAAGTTAAAAAAGACTCATCCCAGATACCAACACATGGTATACAAAAACAAATATTACTTACTCCCTGAATAATTTTATTTTTATTTTTTTCATTTAATTCTTGCATTATATCATGTAGGATACGTTCTTAGGGGAAATTCTCGGCGCTGTAATCTTAACGGGCAACGATACAGTTTTAAGGACGGCTTATATAGAGAAGCACGTGGATGTTTCAGCAACGGGCGTCGAATCCGAAGATGGAAAGATAATTGTTGAGCAAAATGATACAGGAAGTGTGGTGAAAGTGTTGGAAAATGTTGATCCAATGGCTTATTACAAGGCTTTTGCTAATCAACTTGGAGAAGAGAAGCAATCTGCAGTAATTGGGAGCTTTGAAGAGCAAAGGAGAATATGGAGTTCACCACCAAAATGAAAATGAAACGTATGCCATGTAAAGATGAAATACGTAGCTTCGTTATTCAGTCGACGTATTTTATACATTTTTGCCATAATCGGCGAAGAAAGTGTAGAATACTATTCGACTAAAGAAATTTTGTGCATCTTCAAGAAATACACGTGTATTCCGAATACAACGTAAATACGTACAACTGCTTTACGATCTACACCGGATTTTCGTTGCTAACCATAGTATCGTGCCGCAAACAAAAGGAAAAACATTGGAAGAATTGTTTCAAGGGAGAATTACATATAGGTCCCTAAGGTTTGTCCTAACTACACAGCAGTCCACGTAACTTTGGATTTTACATGATAGTCCCTAAAGTTTGATTCCGTTAGAAGTCCACAACGGCCGTTAAGGTTCCGTATCTTTCAATGAAGTCTTATTTCCAATGGGCTTTATCAGCACAAGTAATGAAGTAAACAATATCACCATTAACCAAAAGATATGAACAGCCCAAGTAAATGATGAGCTGTTTAATTAAATGATTATTCATCTATTGATAACCAAACTTGAATGGATTGCAAGACTGACAAGTAAACTAGTGCTTAGCGTTTGCATTTTGCTTTGAACGGCATCATCATCCTTGCAGCTTTGCCCTTTTTCGTTCTTATTTATTTGTTTCTTCCTTCCACTAATTTGTCTCCCTTTGACTCTTCTATCCATCTTTACTTCTTTATCATCTTTTGTCTTTATATAATATACATTTTACATTTGTGCGTCTATTACAGCTGCACGTGACTTCTTCATACATCCCTTCTGGGCCCCCCAACTTACTCCAAATTACATCTACTACCCCCTCTTTTTCATAATCTTATTTCCTGTGTAACTACAATTCAATTCAGAGATGCAGTTTATCATAACATAATTCCATCTGAGGCATTTCATTGATTTAAAATTTGAACCAACGGGCTCATGTGATCCGTTGAAATCGGTAGAAATTTTTTGGGAAGCTTGGAGGCCAGCTTGCCTGTCATACTAAAATGGTTATCTTATCTCATTAGTCCGCATAAAGTGACCCCTGCGGCCCTGCCCAAAGACAGTCTTTTTTGGGAATAATAGTCAAAGTTCATTTCCGCCAAAAGAAAATTAGATAAAACTTTGGTTTTCTTGACTTATTTCAATTTGATTCTACCTTAGGCACTCCTTCAATTTGATATCAGAGAAATGGCAGCTTATGCAGCTCTAGTTTCTCTTATGAATCTTTTAGAGAAGCTCCAACGCCATCCTCATTCCTCAGCCTCCAGTTACTCTCCACAGTCCACACCAATCATCAGAGCACAACATCATGGTGGGTTTTGATGATGTCTTGATCGAAATGCTGGATAAGCTCACCGGGCAACTGGATTCTCGTCGCCAAATCATCCCGATTTCTGGGATGGGCGGCATAGGTAAGACAACCCTTGCTAGAAATGTTTATATCAATCCTCTTACCGAGTACCACTTTGATATTCGTGCTTGGATTACAATTTCTCAAGAATATGATGTACGAGATATTCTTTTAGGAGTTGTTCTCAGTCAAAAGAACCACGGGAGTTGGGAAAGTATGAGTGGGATGAGTGAGGCAGAGATAGGGGAAATGTTATATAAAAGACTATGTGGTAGAAGGTATTTGATTGTGATGGATGATATGTGGAGTCATGAGGCATGGAATGGAGTAAAACACTTCTTTCCGGACCAGTGCAATGGAAGTAGAATAATCGTAACAACTAGACTAACAAATATGGCTTCCCATTTAACCACCAACTGTCTAGGCCTTGAGATGGATTTCTTAGACCAGGATAAAAGTTGGGGTCTATTTTGCAAGTCTGTGTTTGAAGAAGAAGAAGGTTGTCCATTTGAATTGGAGCATGTCGGGAAGGAGATTTCAAGAAATTGCAAAGGACTCCCTTTGTCCATTGTTGTGATTGGTGGACTCCTAGCAAAGTCAAAACAAACACACGATTATTGGAAGTATATTGCAGAGAATCTAAATTCAATTGTGAATTTAGAAGAAAATGAAAGTTGCTTCAAGATACTACGCACGAGTTATGATCAGTTGCCGGCTCATCTGAAGACATGTTTTCTCTACATGGGGGTCTTTCCTGAAGACTTTGAAATCCGTGAATCTGAACTCATACAAATGTGGGTTGCTGAGAGTTTCTTTAAGCCAATCAATGGAAAAGGCTTGGAAGAGAGTGCTGCGGAGTACTTGATGGATCTCGTTGGTAGGAATCTCATTATGGTTCATGAGAATGAGCTTTTCAGACAAGAAAAAATCTGCAATATCCATGATGTGTTGAGAGACCTGTGCATAAGAGAAGCTCGAAAAGAGAAGTTCATCTGTGTAGCTAACCAACACATTGAAGGCTTAGACACCCAACGACGTATTGCAATTCATCAAGGCACATCCAAAGAGGAATGTCTTGATAGTTTGAAAGGTGGATGGACTACTCGTTCTTTGATATGGTTTTCTAAGGATGTCGTCATACCATTAGATGAAGTTAGATTGTTGAGGGTATTTAAAAGGTTAAATACTATAAATATAAATATGGAAGAAAATTACAGATTGGAAGATATTTTCAGGCTAGTTAACCTGCGGTATCTCTCTCCAGTCCGGTCATCAACCCAGAATTCCTGCATCCCTTTTACAGCTCTGGAATTTACAAACATTATATATTTCTACATTGTTTGATGTTGTTACACCACCTGAAATTTGGAAGCTGCCTCTAATTAGGCATATCCACAGCAATGGCGGTCTCATAGTCCCGGATCCTCCAAGTGGGCACATGGACGGGCGAGATGACTTTGTTCTGCATGACCTACGCACTCTTGTAAGAGTAAGAATTTGAAGGTTGGTGAGGAGGTGATTAAGAGAATCCCTAATGTCACCAAGTTGGAACTGACTTACGGCGGTGATTACGAGGGGCCAATAGATATCAACAATCTTAATCGTCTGTACAAACTGGAGGATTTTTCTATTTCTATAGTCAACCCAGCAAGTCGGACCGAGTTGTTACAAAACCTCACCTTCCCTCATTCGCTCAAGAAATTGTATCTATACGGCACTAAGTTTGATTGGGACGACATTAGTAAGAAGATAGGTTCATTACCTCGTCTCCAAATGCTCATCCTGGGATGCGGTTCTTTCCTAGGGTGGGAATGGAAAACCGTAGAAGGGCAGTTTTGCAGACTAAAATACCTTAAAATTATGCAATGTGGTATTCTAAAACATTGGAGCACAGAGAGCACCCATTTTCCATGCTTAGAGTGCCTTCATCTGGTTTGGTTAGATAATTTGTTGGAGATCCCTTTGTGCATTGGAGATATACCAACGCTGAAATCAATTATAGTGGCATTGTGTTCTGATTCAACTGTCATATCTGCTAAGCCTCCGAGTCAGAATTCACTTGGGACCTTGGAATGATAAAAGTCTGGCGAGGTTGGCAACTCACAACTTCCAATTTAACAAATATCACTGACATAACACAGCTGAACCCCGTCGGTCTCTCTCTCTCCATTGCCACTGGGTGCAGGTGATAATCTCCCTCGCTCAGGCTGTTTATATGCAACATTATCTCATCGTTTCTCTTGCCACAAGCGTCTCAGTGTAGTTTAATTTGTAACTGTATATGCCGTTCCACGATTTGTTTAATTTGATAATATTCCTGAGATAGATGCATGGCGAATAAAATTACCCTTTCTTTTGATTAATTTGAGTTTCCAATTGGTTAGCAAATGCATTCCAATTGATGTGGATGTAATTCATCTCATGAATTTTGCTGTGAGCCTGTGATATCAGAAGTTGTGGTACAATGCTAAGTTGTCAACCATACACCACTGTTTTATAATGTCGTGCTCCTGGTTGCCTATTTAATTTCCTTGCATTTGAAATGATCTGAGATTGTCCGTTTCTTGGAAATATACATAATGCATAGAGAAAGCTTATCTTTTCATTTGCATCTCTGTTGTTTTCTCCTTGGGGGAGGATATTACGCTCATTTTGAAATGTCCCTGCTTTTCCTTTCAGTTGGCCGTTCTGAATAGTAATAATGGGTGAGCAAGCAGATTCTGTGTTGGTAAGGCTTGTTCTGCAGCCGGGACTGGTGTCTGTCAAGAATACTTGGAGGGGAGGCTGTGCAGCAGTAACATAAAGCTTGAGTTTCGAAAGTATGATCCTCGTGTTTGTCATCATGTTTTGTTCACCGAGGCCAAGATGAAGTGATTGCAACTCTGAACCATGACCTGAAATGCGTTTGTTTTCTTTGAATTGACATGCATCTGAAATTTAAGACATGCATCATGTATTGCATATTATATGAAATTCTTGCAAATTTGTATGACAGACAATACACTCTCTGTTGTTTATTGTGGTCTTTGTTGGCCTTCTAGTGCTCAGTCTGACCATAAATGCTGGCTTTTAACAGTTGTTCCAATGATCTGCTATGGAGGGTTTTATGCCTTCCCGTCACATATGCGAATGTGACTTTTCTATGATACTTTTACTAAATTAATTATTTTATTAATAAATTGTCACACCCCAAATTTATTAATAACTAAATACCAATACATAGACATTAAGTTTTAAATTATATTACTGACCCGTAGTTAACTTCAAATTTTCAACAATTAAAATGCTAACTCGTAGAAACTAGGTATTTTAAGGCCAATTAGATATTTAATTAAATAAAACATATATTAAGTCGTTTATCTTTTTAAGATAATAATAAAAATATTATGGATAAATTTGACAGAAGATATTTAACTGTGAAAAGTATATTATAGATATTTTGTATATTAAATAATAATAATAATAATAATAATTTAAGAAGTTAATGGAAAGTCTGATTTCATAACTTGTAGATATTAGATAGATATTAATAAAATATTTCAAATTTTAGATATTTAACTTTTAAAATAACAACCCTAGAAAGTGGATATCTTGACTCTACGGACTATTTAAATTTATAGATGAACTTGACCGAGATATTTAACTTGTATAATATTTAAAAATTATAGACAATGCATGATTATCATAATTGAGCAGCAAGATACTAAAAGCAGGATGGAGATGGCACGTCACATGTATATCCTTAGGGTCATTACTATCTCTTTTTACGGTTCAAATAATTACACGTCTTGCATACGTGTAAATTTCTTGTCCAAGTAACAAACTCCATCTGCTCTATATAAATACCTCTGCCCTCCCATCTCCTCCACCAACAGGTAAGCCACTCTTAAAATCATCTCTCTACTTTTCACGAAAATTAAGAAAATAATAAAAGGGATTCTTTTCTAATCACTTGATGCATATACCCCCTTCTGTACTTGCATGATTCTAAGTTCCAACCCCCCATGCATGCTAAGGTAATTATTTCCAAATATCTCGGGTATCTATTTCTGTATATAGGAAATATAAAATTGTTTCTTATTACAATTTCATGCACGAACACCTGTTTCTGTACCCATATATGTACCTATATATATAGATAAATATAATAATGTAACATCATACGTATACCTATATTGATTTACATATGAATTCATATATAAAAGTTTCTGATAGGATAGCAAGCATTATTACATTTATATACATATTATGGGATTACTGTGTATATATATACATATAATAATAGTTTTCCTTCTAGGTGATTATGTATAGCTATGTGTTTCTGAACTTGTCTAATTATATAATTATGTGTAATTATACTCCGGATCCAATCTATTAGCCAACCAACACTTCCTAAATTAATTATAAAGAAAGTTTAATTTTTCTCAACGGTAAAATGAATAATAAGGGAAAATCTGAGGATAACATGATCAGATAATCTTGGGCAGTAATTGCTGCACACTTTTTGGGTTAAGTTTATAAGATAAATTACACGATTAAATAGTTAGGAAACTCCGATCTAAAGTAACGATTTCCTTTTAGAATTAGACATTGATTTGAGTCTTTATTGCTAAATATTAGGTAATCTGTAGCTCAATCTCCGAATCTTTCCACCGAGGGTTAGGCGTATACCAGGTGAGTGCCTTTAACTTTTCTCGCTGGGGCATTGAACTATTTATATAGTAAATATTCGCGTATGACCAACCCCATTTGTTATGAATTGTTTTATAATCCCTTAGATACATATCTGCATTTTAGGATATATATTGTTATTTGTCGCGATTTGATTATATATATTACTTCCTATTTTCATTTGTTCGATATACTGTATTATCAAATTGGGTGAGCTGGTACTGTTTACTGTTACTGATTGACACCCTTGGGGACGCCCTTGGGGGAGTTGGGCCCAGGTACCGTACAGACGGGACTACTGGGCGGCACGGGCCGACGGTGGGATCCTATTTGTCCGATACCATTCCGCAGGATCCAATTACCCTTGCAGTCGGAGGTTGGCTGTAATGGAATTGGGTCGGTGTATTGACCCGGGCACGGGGTACACCTAATGATACTGTAGTCGAAATGATCACTCGACCTTTGGAGGGAAAAGGGATTTATTTGTTTTGTTGATTTTGGGAAGTAAAGGTTGGAGACCCTCTCAGCTCACCATTGCATCATCAGAAATTATTTATTTTTGCTAAAGAAAATTCTTTCAGCATGTTTAAATTCTTGTTGTTTTATATTTCATATTGCCTTTTGAGATTTTACTATAAATATATTCGGCCTCACTAAGTCCTTTTGACTTACAACCCCTTTCTGTTCATTGCCTCAGAATAAGGCACCGTGTCAGCTTCATCAACGTAGGGAAATCGGTCAGTATTGAGCGTCACCATCTACAAGTAGGTTTCGTGTAATATAGACCTGGCTGTAAAATAAGGTTTTGAGTCGCACTCCCCTTTTTGATCAGTTGTACTTTTGGACCCTGATACCGTTCCCCTTGTAACGTTAAGTTTATCTAATATATGTACATTAATTGCTTCCGCTTATTCTTTTAGTTTGATACTACTATTTTACGGTGATCGTGTTATGTATTGGAAAAAAATAAAAATAAAAATAAAATTTCCAATATGTAATACGGTCATCGGTGGACCCCGATCACTCTCTCTGAGAAGGGTCCCACAAAGGTGGTATCAGAGCATGGTTCAAACCATGTTCCTAGGACGTTTAGGATATTAGTTCCAGAATATAGTCGAGACATAGGACGAGTGTGAGATTTTATGTTTACCAGATCCTCACGAATTAAGTTATTTAATTGGTTACGGATGGCTGGAAAACATGAGATAGGGTATGAGGGACGACAACCTTCATTAAGATTACAACAAGCCAAGGCCAGGACGAGAAGGAGGCATACATATTAGTCTGGACTATCCATCCCTCTACTGCTATTCTACATGCAGCAAACTAGCCAGATTTCTTCCAAGGCATAGGCAGAAGAGCTCATTCTAGATCGTGACCATCTTCACAGCGAACGCGACGATGCCAGAGAACTAGCTTGTTATCGAAACACATTCATCGAGATTCTTTCCAATCAACTCACAACGAAAACTGGCAAGGATGCAAGAACTTCAAGGCTAGCTCTAGGCGAAGATAAATGAGCTAACAAATATTGAACATCATCTTTAGAAAAAATAAGGAGCTACTCATTCTTTTATACCTGACCACCTCATAACACGTTTAAGAATGGAGCTAGAATACTCACCATATAGCTTTTAGGTTAGCAATCCTATAGGTTCTAGTTATATTAGCGATCGGATTTGGAGAAAATGTCCAGTAAGGATCACTGATAAGATATACTTGGTTGGCCTTATAGAATTACCTATCCAAGGCTATGACTTAATTCTAGGAATGCACTGGCTATATGAACATCAAGCCCAACTAAATTGCTTCACAAGGAGATTATTTTAGGAAGCAATAACCTGCCCAAACCGAAAACCCTACGTGCTGTAGCAGAAACCCTTCCGCTGATCTCGGTATTTGAAGCTAAGAAATACCTTAAACAAGGAGCTGTGGGATTCATCGCATACCTACTTAATAAGCCAAAGGATCAAGTGAATATTAAAGAGGTACCAGTAGTGAATGAGTTCCTTGAAGTGTTTTCAGAGAATTTAAACCCATCACCTCTGACCCAAGAGATCAAGTTCGTGATTGACATCATACCGGGAGTGGAACCTTACTCGAAAACACCATATCGAATGGCCCAGCAGAGCTGAAGGAATTAAAGAACCAACTGGATGAGTTGATAAAGTGCGGATACATTCGTCCTAGCACATCACCTTGGGGAGCGCCTGTGCTTTTGTTAAGAAGAAAGACAGGATACTTCAAATGTGTATTGACTATCAAGAGTTAAATCATATAACTGTCAAGAACAAGTACCCGCTACCCCACATAGAGGAATTATTTGATCTATTACAGGTGTCACAAGTTTACTCGAGATAGGGGTACTACCAACTGAGGGTTCGGGAAGAAGATATTCCCAAAACCGCTTTCAACACTTGATATGGTCATTTCGAATTCCTTGCCATGCATTTTGGATTGACAAATGCCCCTGCAGCTTTCATGGATATGATACACCGAGTTTTTTTACCCTATTTGGACCAATTCGTGGTTATCTTTATCGACGACATCTTGGTGTATTCCAAGACTCAAGAGGAACATGCTGAACATTTGCGCTTCGTGTTGCAAACGTTGAAGGACAATAAGCTTTACGCGAAATTCAGTAAATGTGAATTCTGGTTGAGAAAGGTGATCTTTCTAGGTCACATAATCTTTAAGAATGGGATTGAAGTCGACCCCTCTAAAGTTGAGGTAATTAACAACTGGAAGCGACCAACAACACCTACAGAGGTCAGAAGTTTTCTGGGTCTTGCAGGTTATTATCGTCGCTTCGTACAAGACTTCTCTAAGATTGCTGAGTCCCTAACAAAACTGACTCGCAAGGATTCTCTTTATCAAAGGACAGAGAAGTGCGAGGTTAGGAACTAAAGAAGCGCTTGATGTCAGCCCCAATATTGGCTTTACCCAACGGGTCAGAAGAGTTTATAGTCTACACGGATGCCTCTAAAGAAGGGTTAGGGTGTGTATTAATGCAGAAAGGGAAGGTTATAGCCTATGTTTCCCGGAAGCTTCGACCCCACGAGACAAACTATCCTACCCATGATCTCGAACTATCATATTTGCTCTAGCCAAATGGTGGCATTACTTATATGAGACTAGCTTTGAGATATATACAGACCATAAGAGTTTGAAGTATTTGTTTACCCAAAAAGAATTGAATATGAGACAAAGGAGATGGAAGGAATTTTTGGAAGACTATGACTGCCAGATCCTATATCATCCAGGAAAAGCAAACGTGGTAGCAGATGCTCTTAGTCGGAAGGCAGTAGTCGCACAATTGAAAGCCAAGGAGGAAAGTATCAAACAACTCCGAGATCCTATTGGAATAAGGTCACAAGTACAGATTGCAAATCTGACGATTCAATCGGAACTTGTCTCTAGAATTCGTGATGCTCAATCCAAAGATGAATGGATCAAAAAATAACTCGTTCTATCAAAGAAAAGTACCACTAGTGATTGGAGACTTGATGGACTGGGAATCGTGCGCTATGAGGGAAGAATTTGCATACCTGACGAGATTAAATTGGGGATACTAGAAGAAGCTCACAAAATGCTTTACACTGTTCACCTCAGAGGAACAAAGATGTACCACGATTTAAAGAGGCACTACTGGTGGACTGGAATAAAGAGAGACGTGTCGGATTTCATAAGGCGATGTCTAATTTATCAAATGGTAAAAGGGAAACACCAAAAACCAAGTGGTACGCTGCAACGCCTACCCATCCCAACATAGAAGTGGGATCAGGTCACAATGGACTTTCCGGTAGGATTACTAAAGTTGAGAGAAGGATATGATAGTATATGGATAATTGTAGACCGATTTACCAAATTTGCGCTTCTGACCTGTCAAGAAGAATGATAGAGTAAAAACTCTGGCTGAACTTTATCAACGCGTGATTGTCAGGTTATAGGGAATCCCCACCAGTATAATATCTGATCGAGATCCTGAATTTACGTCTAGATTGTTGCAAAGGTTGCAAGAGTATATAGGAAGGAAATTACAATTCAGCACTTCGGCACACCCTCAAACAGATGGGCAATCAGAAAGATTAATAGGATATCTGGAAGATATGCTGAGGTTATATGTGCTAGATGGATTAAGTGTTTACCACATCTTGAATTCGCCTATAATAATAGCTGTCCAGCCTCTATACAGATGGCTCCTCACGAGGTTTTGTAAGGGCGAAAATGTCATTCCCCGTTATATTGGGATCTGGACGAACGGAGAGGGACAAAGGATGGAATGCATCGAGCTATACGACTCGAGCTCATTCAGGATGCTATTGTTAGGGTGCAAACCATAAAATAGAAAAATGAAAGGAGTCTAGGACAGACAGAAAAGCTATGCAGACAAGCAACGACGGGGAATTGGAACTTGAAGTTGGAGATAACGGATTCCTTAAGGTATCTCCAAGAAAAGGGGTTAACCGAATAGGGAAATGAGAGAAATTAAGCCCAAGATATGTGAGACCTTTTAAGATCATTGAGCGAAGAGGCAAAGTGACTTATAGACTTGATCTACCCCCTAACCTTACCGACACCTATAGCGTATTTCAATCAGGTTAGAATCTGGGGACCAGATTCTTTTTAAGAGGGGGCGAGTTGTCACACCCCAAATTTATTAATAACTAAATACCAATACATAGACATTAAGTTTTAAATTACATTACTGACCCGTAGTTAACTTCAAATTTTCAACAATTAAAATGCTAACTCGTAGAAACTAGGTATTTTAAGGCCAATTAGATATTTAATTAAATAAAACATATATTAAGTCGTTTATCTTTTTAAGATAATAATAAAAATATTATGGATAAATTTGACAGAAGATATTTAACTGTGAAAAGTATATTATAGATATTTTGTATATTAAATAATAATAATAATAATAATAATTTAAGAAGTTAATGGAAAGTCTGATTTCATAACTTGTAGATATTAGATAGATATTAATAAAATATTTCAAATTTTAGATATTTAACTTTTAAAATAACAACCCTAGAAAGTGGATATCTTGACTCTACGGACTATTTAAATTTATAGATGAACTTGACCGAGATATTTAACTTGTATAATATTTAAAAATTATAGACAATGCATGATTATCATAATTGAGCAGCAAGATACTAAAAGCAGGATGGAGATGGCACGTCACATGTATATCCTTAGGGTCATTACTATCTCTTTTTACGGTTCAAATAATTACACGTCTTGCATACGTGTAAATTTCTTGTCCAAGTAACAAACTCCATCTGCTCTATATAAATACCTCTGCCCTCCCATCTCCTCCACCAACAGGTAAGCCACTCTTAAAATCATCTCTCTACTTTTCACGAAAATTAAGAAAATAATAAAAGGGATTCTTTTCTAATCACTTGATGCATATACCCCCTTCTGTACTTGCATGATTCTAAGTTCCAACCCCCCATGCATGCTAAGGTAATTATTTCCAAATATCTCGGGTATCTATTTCTGTATATAGGAAATATAAAATTGTTTCTTATTACAATTTCATGCACGAACACCTGTTTCTGTACCCATATATGTACCTATATATATAGATAAATATAATAATGTAACATCATACGTATACCTATATTGATTTACATATGAATTCATATATAAAAGTTTCTGATAGGATAGCAAGCATTATTACATTTATATACATATTATGGGATTACTGTGTATATATATACATATAATAATAGTTTTCCTTCTAGGTGATTATGTATAGCTATGTGTTTCTGAACTTGTCTAATTATATAATTATGTGTAATTATACTCCGGATCCAATCTATTAGCCAACCAACACTTCCTAAATTAATTATAAAGAAAGTTTAATTTTTCTCAACGGTAAAATGAATAATAAGGGAAAATCTGAGGATAACATGATCAGATAATCTTGGGCAGTAATTGCTGCACACTTTTTGGGTTAAGTTTATAAGATAAATTACACGATTAAATAGTTAGGAAACTCCGATCTAAAGTAACGATTTCCTTTTAGAATTAGACATTGATTTGAGTCTTTATTGCTAAATATTAGGTAATCTGTAGCTCAATCTCCGAATCTTTCCACCGAGGGTTAGGCGTATACCAGGTGAGTGCCTTTAACTTTTCTCGCTGGGGCATTGAACTATTTATATAGTAAATATTCGCGTATGACCAACCCCATTTGTTATGAATTGTTTTATAATCCCTTAGATACATATCTGCATTTTAGGATATATATTGTTATTTGTCGCGATTTGATTATATATATTACTTCCTATTTTCATTTGTTCGATATACTGTATTATCAAATTGGGTGAGCTGGTACTGTTTACTGTTACTGATTGACACCCTTGGGGACGCCCTTGGGGGAGTTGGGCCCAGGTACCGTACAGACGGGACTACTGGGCGGCACGGGCCGACGGTGGGATCCTATTTGTCCGATACCATTCCGCAGGATCCAATTACCCTTGCAGTCGGAGGTTGGCTGGTCGGTGTATTGACCCGGGCACGGGGTACACCTAATGATACTGTAGTCGAAATGATCACTCGACCTTTGGAGGGAAAAGGGATTTATTTGTTTTGTTGATTTTGGGAAGTAAAGGTTGGAGACCCTCTCAGCTCACCATTGCATCATCAGAAATTATTTATTTTTGCTAAAGAAAATTCTTTCAGCATGTTTAAATTCTTGTTTTTTTATATTTCATATTGCCTTTTGAGATTTTACTATAAATATATTCGGCCTCACTAAGTCCTTTTGACTTACAACCCCTTTCTGTTCATTGCCTCAGAATAAGGCACCGTGTCAGCTTCATCAACGTAGGGAAATCGGTCAGTATTGAGCGTCACCATCTACAAGTAGGTTTCGTGTAATATAGACCTGGCTGTAAAATAAGGTTTTGAGTCGCACTCCCCTTTTTGATCAGTTGTACTTTTGGACCCTGATACCGTTCCCCTTGTAACGTTAAGTTTATCTAATATATGTACATTAATTGCTTCCGCTTATTCTTTTAGTTTGATACTACTATTTTACGGTGATCGTGTTATGTATTGGAAAAAAATAAAAATAAAAATAAAATTTCCAATATGTAATACGGTCATCGGTGGACCCCGATCACTCTCTCTGAGAAGGGTCCCACATAAATAATCTATATCTATATATCTTATAAAAGCACGAATAGTTTCTTACAAAATACGGATCGCCTAAAATAGCCTCACAACAATTACTTCAATAATTATTAGTCAAGGATAATGATGTAAATACATGTTATAGATTATTAGTTAATTATATTTAAAAAGCACATATTAACATAAAATAGGACTCTTTGTAGAAGTAAAATTTCTCCAACTTACCTAGAAAAGTTATATAGTTCAATAAGGATTGTTTTAATATTACTATATTAATTAATTGTATTCAAATTTTATATTATAAGTTGTCTATTTTTTTAATTTTAAGGCCTATAATTTAAAATGTTATAATAAGATATATCTAATGAATTGAAAAACAACAAATTGATTCACTTTATTTTAATAAATTTTTGTAATTATGTAAAATAAAATATTATTTAGATAAGTTACATAAAATAATTTTCAATAAATCAAGCATAATTTAAGTCTAATTATATAAGTCCATAGTTCTATTTATCTAAATCAATAAACTTTCTTAAAATATAATCATATTATAATTCTATAAATTTATTTAATTAACAAAATAATATAATTTAATGATTTATATAAAATATTTTTTAATAAATTAATTAATCCTAATGTAATATTTTTAATTAACTAATACTAATATAATTTTAATTATTTAAATCTAATTAACCATATAATCTTCCTTTAGTTTATATGATAAAATATAAACTAAATACTTCAAAGCGCGAATAGCGTTTTTGGTTTCTTAATTCTATAATTTTAATTAATTGTATTCAAATTTTATAATATAAGTTGCCTGTTTTTTAATTTTGAGGTCTATAATTTAAAATGTTATAATAAGATATATCTAATGAATTGAAAAACAACAAATTGATTCACTTTATAAAAATTTGTAATTATGTAAAATAAAATATTATTTAAATAAGTTACGTAGAATAACTTTCAATAAATCAATCATAATGTAAGTCTAATTATATAAGTCCATAGTTCTAATTATCTAAATCCATATCTTAAATTATAATCATATTATAATTCTATAAACTTATCTAATTAACAAAATAATATAATTTATGATTTACATAAAATATTTTTCAATAAATTAATTAATCCTAATGTAATAATTTTTATAACTAATACTAATATAATTTTAATTATCTAAATCCAATTAACCATATAATCTTCCTTTAGTTTATATGATAAAATATAAACTAAATACTTCAAAAGATGAATAGCGTTTTTGGTTTCTTAATTCTACAATTTAGAATTGTAGGTTCTCAGACCAAAGTTACTTTAAATTAAGAATACTAAGAAAACTCAATATGTGTGCATATAAAAATAAGCTATAAACTAATTTTATACATAATTTTTACAATATTCGATTAAACATTTATATAAATATACTCTTTTAATTATTTCTACTATATATATAAAATCAATTATAAAAAAAAATAAACATAAATCTGAAATAATACTCACTAGAAGATTACAAATAAAAAAATAGAATGCAAGATCAAATGACAAAGAGAATATAAAAAAGAGATAAATTAAATAAAAACGAAATAAAGAATAGTTGGTTTTAAAAAAAGAATTACTTGATTTTAATGTATATGCACATGCATACCAAAATTAAGAACGACTTGAAATATCTTTACAAATATATGCGAGAATTAATATAGCGTAATGGTAACAAAATTTCGAAGATTAGATTAAAATTTTCAAGATGTTAGATTGGGTGTCAGTTCAAGAAAGATATGGAATTTTTTTTAATTTAAACTAAATGAGATTGATCCAATAGTTATCAATTTATTTTTACATTCTCCAAAGTAGCAATATACAACTTATTGGCTGAATGATTAGATTAAAAATTTCAAGATATTAGATTGGGTGTCAGTTCAAGAAAGATGTGGAATTTTTTTTAATTTAAACTAAATGAGATTGATCCAATAGTTATCAATTTATTTTTACATTCTCCAAAGTAGCAATATACAACTTATTGGCCGAATCTAAACTTGAAGGACATTTTGAATTGGGATCATTACTCAGAAACAATGGTTCTTGAACAGTTTTCAATGTGCTCGAAAAGCAAAAAAATAAAACAAAAATACAAAGAATTTCTAAAGCATTATGCATGAGACAAACAAGGTAAATATTCAAATGATTTGGAGGAAGAATTGAGGGCAGAATATAACAAACTATGGCAACAAAAAGAGATTATTTGGCTTTAAGAGTTGAGAATTAATTGGCTCAAATTTAGGGATAAACAAACAAGTTTCTTTTATCTGTCAGCCATAATGAGAAAAAGAAGGAATCAGATGAATGCTCTGAAAATAGACAATAAATAAGCAACCAACAAAGATTATCAGGTGTGTATTTGTCTAATTTCAAAAATTAACACTCTACAAAAAAAAAACCGAGTTTTAGCCCATTACATTATGCAACATATTGCTCAAATTAATACTCACTAGAAGAATACAAATAAAAAAATAGAATGCAAGATCAAATGACAAAGAGAATATAAAAAAGAGATAAATTAAATAAAAAAGAGATAAAGAATAGTTGGTTAAAAAAAAGAATCACTTGATTTTAATGTATATGCACATGCATACCAAAATTAAGAACGATTGTGAAATATCTTTACAAATATATGTGAATAAAGCGTAATGGTAACAAAATTTTGAAGATTAGATTAAAAATTTCAAGATGTTAGATTTGGTGTGAGTTCAAGAAACGATATGGAAATTTTTTTAATTTAATCTAAATGAGATTGATCCAATAGTTATCAATTTATTTTTACATTCTCCAAAGTAACAATATACAACTTATTGACCGAATCAAATTTTGAAGGACATTTTGACTTGGGATCATTGCCCAGAAACAATGGTTCTTGAATAGTTTTCAATGTGCTCGAAAAGCAAAAAAAAAATAAAACAAAAATACAAAGAATTTCTAAAGCATTATGCATGATACACACAAGGTAAATATTCAAATGATTTGGAGGAAGAATTGAGGGCAAAATATAATAAACTATTGCAACAAAAAGAGATTATTTGGTTTAAGAGTTGAGAATTAATTGGCTCAAATTTAGGGATAAACAAACAAGTTTCTTTCATCTATCAGCCATAATGAGAAGAAAAAGGAATCAGATGAATGCTCTGAAAATAGACAATGAATGAGCAACCAACAAAGATTATCGGGTGTTTATTTGTCTAATTTCAAAAATTAATGCTCGACAAAAATAAACGAGTTTTAGCCAATTACTTTGTGCAGCATATTGTTCAAAATAATCACCAAGATGATTATACTTCGTTCAAACCGTATATTAAAAAAATTGCGGGATCGAACTAGAATAGCTTCATTCCCGACCAAGGCACCTATTACAATATTTTGATGCCTGAATAAGTGTTACGAATGCTACATCACTCCAACGATAAAAAAGGGGCATGGTGCTGAAATTGAATATTGAAACAGCGTACGAAAAAACCCAGTGGAATTTCTAAAAAGACTTTTAACTTTCTTCAAATTCCCGACGAAAATCATCAATATCATTATGAGCAGAATGTAGCGGATACAATCGGAGATTCTATAGAATAGTGAACCAACGGAGGTTGTACGGATGTGTGGCATTAGATATGGTAATCACGTTCGTTTTATTTGTTTGTAATATGCATGAAACAACTTACATATATAATTGAAGTGACCATTTCGGCCGGACCTGAAAGCCAATTATGGTATATTAGAGAAGCTCTTACATGATCTCACACTTGCCTTTTGCGGACGACTTAATATTGGGAGTCAAACCTATCGTGGATGGAGCAAACTGCATTAAAAGTGTGGTTGAGACGTTTTGCAAGGAGTTGGGCCTCAAATTAAACTTATACAAATCACATGTGTTGTTTGCACCTTATATGACAAATGATTTAAAGCAGTAGGTTAGTAGAATTCTGGGCATGGAAAATACAGACAACTTAAGGAACTATTTGGGGGGTGCAAATGAAATTTAGTTGTAATTATAATGAGCATTTCCTGATTGTGATTAATAGAGTCGAAAAGCATCTCTTGGGATAGAAAGCCAAAATGACAAATATTTATTGACGAATGACACTTATTAAGTCCATCACGATCTCAATCTCCATCAACCACATGCACACAAATTGGCTCCTTAATCAGATGTACGATAAACTTGATCCACTCAAGCACAACTTTCTTTAGGCGATTAATATAACAAGGAACGAACCCATCTTGTAGAGTGAAAGAAGGTGACTGCAAAGAAGTAAGAATGTGGATTGGGTTTTAGAGAAGCCCAAAAGAAAATATAGTGATGCTAACTAAAACGGGATGAAGAATGCTTAACAAGGAGATGGCGTTATACATCAAAAAAATATTTAAAAAGGGATAACATTCTTGATCGAATATAAGCCTCGACTTATGGGTTTCCCGAGCATGGAAGGGGATAGTTAAAAACATTTGGATGGTGGAACCATTTTAAAAATGGAGGATTGGGAACGGTGAAGGGACATCTTTATGGAATGATAGATGGTTATCACAAGGTAAACTGACGGACATCTTTGGAGATAACATTCATGAGGAGGATAAAGATCTTATGGAATGTAATCTCATTGGAAAAGATAAAAATTGAAACCTAAATAAGTTGAAAACATCACCGTCCAAAGAGGTGGTGAATGAGGTACTTAGTGTCCTAACGCGCTGCATGATAATGGAGATAAGAGAGAATAAATTGTGTCAACTAAAGATAAATTCTCCTATAAAATGACTATACTCTACTTATGGCGTCGGATGAGACATGCAAGAATAAACTTTAAATGAATTTGAAAATTACCTTACCCCAAAAATTCAAGATTTTCCTGTGGCTTTGCCAATATGATAGCTTGCTTACAAATGTATTGGAGTATGATAGAAAATTTAGGGAAAACTTGCGAGTGTCGGATGGGCTCAAAGAGAGCTTTAGTAGCAAAATACTGAATAATATATTCCTAAAATATCCTGGGTGGGTTGTGTTGATCTTGACGCTCTAAAATTTTTGAAAAACATGGAAGCGATGGAGTTATCAAAATGTTATGAAGCTTAGAAATGTTATTCGCCACATAAAAGAGTTATCTACGACCTTAGTAATAATCAATAAGGACACAACACAGGCAAAAGAAAATCTGCACTTAGTTGTCGTGAAATAAATTTGAGAAGTGATGGGTAAAACTAAAATCGGATTGAAGCTTTTATAGCTACACCAAATGGGGTGTCATTCGAGATGGAAATTGGAGATGAATGCTAGGATATGTTATGAATCTTGGTATAGTTTCAATAATGTAGCAAAGTTATTGAACTTACCTAAAGGATTAAAACTAACTTTGGAGAGATACTTTTCAAAAATTAATGTGGAGATTGATTTGGAGACGGTCGTTAAATG
The DNA here is from genome assembly GCA_037501455.1 of Lantana camara. Classification (NCBI taxonomy): domain Eukaryota; kingdom Viridiplantae; phylum Streptophyta; class Magnoliopsida; order Lamiales; family Verbenaceae; genus Lantana; species Lantana camara. The sequence goes on from CM074857.1 coordinate 124,918,072, forward strand.
AATAACAATGAAGGATACTCAAAAACAACTAATGAGAAATGTAATATTTGATTGGCGAAGGTTACTCCAAAGATTTTGAGAAACTTTGATTAAATAAATCTCGAGAGAAAGAAACATGATGATGGATAAATTGGCGAGGATAGGTGATAAGGTTCAAGATAGTTATTGCTGCTAGGATGTTCTCATTCTTGAACATAAGCTTCCACTTATGGCTTCCTGAGCATGCAAGGGGATAGTTAGAACCAGTTGAATGGACGTCTCTATGGAATGATAGATGGTTATCACAAGCAAACTAGCGGACATCTTTAGAGATAAGATTCATGAGAAGGATAAAGATATGATGGTATGTAATCCATTGCACAAATAAAAACTGAAACTTACATAAGTTGAAAACGTTATTGCCTAAGGAGGTGGTGGATGAGATACTTAATGTCCTAAATGCATTGCATGATAACGGAGATAAGAGAGTTTTGATTGGGTCAACTAACGACAAATTGTCCTATAAATCGGTTATAGTCTATTTATGGTGTCGGATGAGACATGGGAGAAAAATTGGAAATGAATTTGAAAATTACTTTGTCCCCAAAAGTTTAAGATTTTCTTGTGGCTTGCTAAATATGATTTAAGTGGGTATTGACTCGAAGATGGTCATGAAATGGATAACAATGAAGGATATTGAAATGGAACAAATGAGAAATGTAATTTAATTGATAAAGTTTACTCCAAAGGCCATACGAAACTTGAATTAAATAAATCTCTAGAAAAAGAAACATGATGAGCGATAAACTGATGAGAATAGGTCATAAGTTTCAAGATGATTACTACGTTTAGGATGCTCCACCGGTAAAATTGGGTGATCTTTTAGGTTTTGTTCTATAATTTTTACATGTCTTTTCATTTTATTAAATATATTTGAAAGTTATGAACTATTACTTATGCTTAAAAGCGAGAATTATTTGACCAAATTACTATACACTTAAATATATATTTTTTTATATAATAACAAAATTTCAAATATTTTTATTGCTTATTTATTTGGATGTTCTCTACTTCGAATTTCTACTTATCGTAGATGATTTGAAAGAGAAATTTCATATAAATATTTTTGTATGTGTATATTTATTTAATCAAAATAAATATTTTTAATCTCTTAATTTGTTCAATAAATATAATAACTAAATTTATTTAAAAAAATTAAATGATAAACGTGCAATGCACGTTCACCTCACTAGTACTAATAAAAGATTAAAATTGAAATTATTATATCAAATAATCTTTGTTTCACTACTTGTTTTAAAAGAGTATGTCAGTTTTTATTAATAATTTTAAGCTAACATATTTCGAATGAATACAAGTAAAAGTAATAATAATTGATTAATAGTGACCCAAAAAAAAAAAAAAAAAAAGATTAATTAAATATTAGTTTCTTGATAAATATTATATATTTATATTTATTTACTTTTTAAATAGTTACTACTTACTACTAATTCTGTCTGATACCGGATATGATTCAACTCAATTTTTTTTTGAATTCAATATTGGTAATTTGGATCCTATAGGATTCGATTACCGACTCTCATTATTGGATTTGGATCTAAATTTCTGTGCCTAGTCCAAATCCGACTTGTTGACAATTTATACCTCAGGACGAAGACATCCGGGGCGCTATTCGCGGGCGTTTGCTTTAGACTATAGAACAACAAATGTTACTTACTTCCTCGAATACTTGTTTTTCTCATTTAATTTTCTTGCATTATCTCAAGTAGGATACATTCGTAGAGGAAGTTATCGGCACTGTAATCTTAGCGGGAGTATGATTCGGTTTTATAGACGACGTATATAGAGACGAACGTGGAAGTTTCAGCAACGGGCATCGAATCCAAAGATAGAAAGATGATTGTTGATCAGAATGATACAGGAAAATGTTGAGAGAGAAGCAATCTGCTGTAATTGGAAGCTTTGATCAAGAGCAAAGGAGAATATGGAGTTCACCCCTTAATGGCCTAAGTGAAAACGAAAAGTTTGGCATGTAAAGAGGAAATACGTAGCTTTGTTTTTCTATCTTTCGACGTATTTTTATACGTTTTCATCGTAATCAGCCAAGAAAACATAGAATACTATATGACTAAGGAGATTTTGTAAAACTTCAAGAAATATACACGTACGCAGAATACAATGTAAATACGTACGTACAACTTCTTTCTGTTGTGTATTGTAATACAAATCACGAATATACATTTTATGTGACTAAGGACGATGAGAAAATAAGAATAATCGAACGTAAAAACAACCATAGTTCTTAGGATAATTATATCAACACAAGAGAGGTGGTCAGCTTTTTCACATAAAGAAGAAACGAAGAACTTATCACTGAAGTAAGAGGTCTGTTTCACATAAATGCCTTGATTCCGAGTCTGAGAGAACTAAATTCACCAATAATTGTCAAAACCAGGATATAAAAATTTCATAAAGCAGCCAAAGAGCCTTTCAGAACTTCAAACTGTAATGAGGAATTTAGGCGTGGGGTATTTGTAACTTCAGATTTTACAACATTTCTTTCTGTGAAGCAGGACTCTGTTTTTCTGGCGGGGAAATTCTTGGTGCAGTAATATTAACAGGGAATAATACAGTTCTTAAATCTTAACTCTTAAGACAACCAGTGCAGATAAGAACATTGATGTTTTAGTAACAGGCTCGGAGTTTTCAGACGGACAGATAAATCTGCTGTTATAGCAAGGTTCGAAGAGCATATTTAGTGAAACGAAATGCATTATTACACAACCTAGGAGTATCAGAAATGAGTGAGAATATATAGATATACAAGGAGACGAGATGCCTAGCGTAACGAAATGCATTATTAACAAACCAACAGTTTCGATGTTCAGAACAAGAAATAGAACAGCTTATAAAGATTTGTACAAGTTAGAACCTAGTAAGCAGATTCCCTTGCAGAAAAAAAAAATCACAAAAGTTTCTTCCTCAGAAATCGCTCAACATGGGAATCACTCCTCCAGCTGCCACAATCTGCTGCTCCAACAGTCCAACTGAAAATTGAAAGCAAGAAATGAAGTTACAATACCGGAAAATCTTAAAAAAAATATGCATGTTGTTTGTAAAGATTAAATTTTTTTGAATTTCTGAAAGAATTCTTTCACGAGGACGAGGGTAAGATCTCAAGTACGAACCCGTAATAGTGCTCGAGCTTGGCCTTCACCAGCATGTATTCTTGCTTAACTTGCTGCAAGCATCTCAGGCACCTGTTAAGAGAATATTGCAACAGATTAGTTGGGTGAGTTTAACTGCATACCTGATTATAAATGTTCTTTAATTTGATGAGAAAAATAAAATTCTTACTCTTCGACATTTTGCTCTTCGCAGAAGCTACGGAAGGCAATGCATGCGTTTCTGACTCTCTGAGCCCCAATGCTGTTCAGCAAGAAGCATCAGAAATTACCCAAAAAAGGGAGTAATCATATAAATCATTTACAAGACAAATAATTTACAGCACCAACCCTGTAATGATGAATGAGATTGACCCTACCCCCCCCTCTTTACGTTTGAAAATTACAAATACCCCCCTCATAACTTTTTCCTATCTGCTCATAGTGTTTTCGCATAACTATTCAAATATCCCCACCAAAAGTTGCACGTCCTCCATTGTTAATTATTTCAATCATACAATTATCCATCTTTTACAGAAAGTATACATCTTTTTCATGTCTCTTGTTTCATCTTTCTGTAAAAATTAGCAAGAGAACTTATGGCTGCAGATAGATCTGTTGAACTTAGATGGTTTTCTCTAACTTTCCAAACAACTTTTCCAAAATGAAAATTTGGTGTGAAGTACAGGAAGAAGAAGAAGAAGATGATGATGACGTTGATGATACGGAGATGTGTATGCTCATGTAGTATATATACATGCATAGTGATTATTGGACTGTTCGCTAATGGCGTATATTGCGCCGATGGGACGCCATGGTGGATTCACTTGGATACGGATGTTAATACTGATGATTTATTCGCTCTCTTGTACATTTTGAAGCTTAATAGATCAGAATTTTATCTGTTGGAGATATCCAAAATCTTGTTCAACATCACACACACGTTTTGGTTATAATGTCAACTAGTTGTTTCTTTCTGTTGTCTATGATCATTAGCATGGTGCTGATAGAGGGCGATCATTAGCATGGTGCTAATAGAGGGCGATCATTAGCATGGTGCTGATAGAGGGCCATCCAGATAAAGGTGGCGCAGTTTTCAAGTTCAAATCCCACCATTTAGTGCTTCACACATGTCTTTCCTCGATTCTTAATATATTATAGAGAAAAACATTTTGTCATTCGAATTGGGACGATTAACCTTGCTGTTTTTGCTACTGCTCTGGTGCTGCAGGCAGTTACTATCAGCACGAACTCGTGGAGCAATTCCAGGCACGCTGTAAATCAAATATATGACGTTCTTTACCTGATCTGAAGAGACGACATTACCGTTGGCGTAGGAGGTGAAGGTGGGATACTCCAAGATGAAACCATATTGCCTAATGTTGGTGGATATTTATGAAGCTGCAATATTTTAGCTTCGAATGACATGTTTAGCATTTCGGAAAATTACACAAACATCCCTGAGGTTAGGCCTCAGAAACACACACCCATTAGTTCTCGCAATTACAACTACACCCCCTGTGGCAGTTCACTATTACACAGTCGCAGTGGGGGGATTCGGTTAAAAGGGACCCCCAAGTCTTTTTTTAGTTATGTAACCCCTAGTTTCAAAAGAATTGGTTATATAACCCTTTGCTTGATTAGCTCTTAATTAATTACTCAGCTTAATTAAATAGTTGCCACGTCAGGATTTTGCAGACTTTTTTTGGCCCCAAAATTTATACAAAATTAGAATCTGGCCCCAAATCACAGTCATGCAATTCTCTCAATTTCTCTCTCCTTCCTGTATGTGCGACGAAAACCCTATTTTTCTGATATTTCTTCTCCGATCGAAGTGCTGTCCAGTGTTCGTTTGATTCTTCAAAAACCCTAAGTATCACCCACCTCTCTCTGATTACATGTACAATGGCAAACAACAACGACAACAATCAAAGGTATTGAAAGGTTTCGGTTTGTTTGAATTTTTTCTGAACCCTATTTTTTGAACTGCGTTTTCACTGAATGAGTGAACTGAGTTTTTTCTGAACCCCATCTATCTGGGTTTAATGCATTACATTCCCTAACATGTTATGGACGCCAATATAACGCCAATACATAGTGATCGCGCACTCGATTTTATTAATAGTTTGCGCGATTTCTATAAATCGCTCACGCGATTCATTTGAATTTTTTCTCAAACCTATTTACTGAATGATTTAACTGAGTTTTTTCCGAACCCCATCTATCTGGGTTTAATACAGTACATTCCCTAGCCTAAATTGGACGCAAATATAAGGACAATACAACGTGATCGCGCACTCGATTTTATTAATCACTTCCCCAATTTCTCATAATCGCTCACGCGATTCTTTAATCGCGCACGCGAATTTGAGGAATCGCCCATGCGACTTTATCAATCGACCACGCGATCAAATTTTTTGTTCCTCAGTTTTGTACTGCATGCATGGTTAATTTTTTTTTTTTTTTTTTATTTTAAAGGAACGGCGACTGGGTTATGTCAAAATTTGTTATTGGATTTGCACTTGGAGTGTGGGAAGAAGAAACCACGTGTTTGAATTGGGTTGCGGAGAGCAAGCAAACTTCTGCTATTCTTGTGAGCAATCAGACTACATTCCAAATGTTGATAAGTGATATTATAGAACAAGCAGGACTTACTTGCTCCCATGATGATGTGCACGTGAAATATTTTCTTACAAGTGCACCTCCAACCTGTTATCCAACTGAAATAAAGACTGATCACGACCTACAAGTTTATTTTTCCGATATCTCTCCTCAAGGTTGGAGGCCCGTTTTGAAGGTTTCCTTGGATAGGAAGGAGAGTGGAACAGAATCCGAACATGTTGGTACAAGCGGGTTTACTTCTCAGGGTGAAGATCAATACCAGCATCAGTATGAAGACTTCAGTCTCCCTGATATCAACGATCAAGAATTCAATCTTCCCGATAACACCCTTGCTATAAACGAAGAAATGGTAGATCGTTGTAATCCTTCTGAAAATGTGGTCGAGGAAGAAGTGCCCGATCAATGTATTAATCAGGAGGAAGCCATTATATGTTATGATAATCCAGAGGCCAGGATTGAAAGTCATACATGGGATGATGGCTCAGGTTTTAATGAGGATGAAGAGTTTATTAACAAAGAAGATGCCATCATGAAGATCAACCTTGTTGCATGTAAGGGAAGCTTCCAATTACGAACGATAAAATCTACAAAGTCCCTTCTTGTTCTGGGATGTTATTCGCAGGATTGCAAGTGGTGGTTTCGGTGTGTTAAATATGTTAATTCTGAAAGATTTATCCTCAGAAAGTATAACCGGATGCACACTTGTGGGTTGGAAGAAGCAAGTACCACTCATCAATAGGCTACCGCAAAATTGATTGGGGACTTAGTGAAGCCATTGTTTTTTGACAAGAAAGGTCCCACACCAGGCGAAATTAAAAAGTACGTCGAAGCTGAATTGGGGGCCAAGGTTAGTTACTGGAAATGTTGGATGGGCAGAATACATGCCAAAAATATTGTCAGGGGATCACCTGAGCATGGATATGCAATTATAGATGCATATCGTTATATGGTAACTCTTAAGAATCAAGGAAGCGTCACTGAATTGGTTCTTGCCAACGAAAACAGGTTTCTTCATTTTTTTGTTGCATTCGGACCATGCATACGGGGTTTTACGTACATGCGCAAGGTGTTAGCCGTTGATGGTTGTTTCTTAACCGGTAAATATGATGGTACTCTCCTTTTGGCTACTGCACAAGATAGTGAGAACCATACCTATCCGATTGCATGGGCAGTGGTTGATTCCGAAAATAATGCATCATGGGAGTGGTTTTTTATAAATTTAAAAAGGATAGCACCGGATAGTGATGATCTCTGTATAATATCGGATAGACATGTCTCCATAAAAAATGCGGTTGCTAAGATTTATCCTAAGGCTCATCATGGATTTTGTTCGAAGCACTTATCGGAGAACTTGAGACAACGGTTTAAAAAAAGTGCAATCCTTGAGCCATTTTTTAGGGCAGTTAAAGCATATACCGTCGAAGATTTCATGGAGCACTACAAAGAGATCGAACGTATTCACAAACGTGCTGCAGAGTACTTGAAGGATGAAGTTGGTTTTGAGTTATGGAGCAGGGTGCATTCTAAAACAAACAGGTATGATGTTCTGACTAGCAACATCGCCGAGTCTATTAATTCTAGGATTCGATTTGAAAGGGAGTATCCTATCCCTGTTCTGTTTGAGTCTATCATAAGAATATTGGCTGATTGGTTCCACACCCGGAGAGCGGACATGATCAACTGCAGTACAGTCCTGGTGCCATCCAAAGAGAAACTTCTCCGGAGTAATCTGGAGAAATCCAAAGGATGCATTGCACAACAGTTCAATGCTCATGAATTTTCTGTTCGTGGAACTGGAGCAGAGGTTATGGTTGACTTGAACAATATGACGTGCACATGTGGTGTCTTCCAGATGGATAAGATCCCCTGCCCCCATGCATTATCGGCGTTAAGGGAGCAAAACCCAATAGGGTTTGGACAAAGAATATATTCCCTATGCTCCAAATTTTACACTGTTGAGTACTACATACTTGCATATTCTGAGACAATTTTTCCTACACCTCCAGAGTTACAGTGGGAATTGCCTGAAGATATAGGTATAAAACAAGTACTGCCACCTCCACTGAAGGTGCGTGTTGGAAGAAAAAGGATGACTAGATTCCGGGCACCTTCTGAGGGAAGAAAAAGGTACAATACCTGTTCAAAGTGTGGAGGAAAAGGTCACAAAAAGACTACTTGTGATCAGAATGTCATTTAGATAAATAATTGTGTAATAAATTGTATAATACAGCTTTATTTTTTAATTAATCGCGCAGACTATTTAATGAATCTCTTACGCGATTTTATGGATCGCGTACTCGACTTAATCAATCGCGCAAGCGATTCTTCAGCCAAGTGTCATCTTTCTCTTTTTAGTTATTCGCGCACAATAAAAAGACACAAAAAGTCTACATGTGATCAGAAAGTCATTTAGATAAATAACAGAATGTCATTTAGATAAATAAATTGTATAATACATCTTTAATTTTTAATTAATCGCGCAGACGATTTAATGAATCTCTTACGCGATTTTATGGATCGCGTACTCGACTTAATCAATCGCGCAAGCGATTCTTCAGCCAAGTGTCATATTTCTCTTTTTAGTTAATCGCGCATAATAAAAAGACACAAAAAGTCTACATGTGATCAGAAAGTCATTTAGATAAATAACAGAATGTCATTTAGATAAATAAATTGTATAATACATCTTTGATTTTTAATTAATCGCGCAGACGATTTAATGAATCTCTTACGTGATTTTATGGATCGCGTACTTGACTTAATCAATCGCGCAAGCGATTCTTCAGCCAAATGGGCATATCTCTTTTTTTAATTAATCGCGCCCAAGATTTACTGAATCGCTAACTTTTCTTAATTAATCGCGCCCAAGATTCAATTAATATATTATAATATAATAAAATTTGGAGTTTAATTCGATATATGACACTTTAAAAAACACTCAGCTTGATCCATTACTTTATTTTTTAAATAATCGGGCTCAAGATTTAGTGAATCGCTCACAAGATTTAATGAATCGCGCATGCGATTCTTCAGCCAAGGGGGTTTATTAACATTATGGATATTAACAGATCTATCTGTCTTCCTCCTTAATCACAAAATCTGCCGTATTTGATTGAAATGTTCATGAAAATCGTCATTTCCGTAGGACTTGTTGCCAAACAGTAACAATCAACAGATTTCTTTGTTTGGCCTTGCAATAGATCATTAGACATTATAGAAGAACTATAAAACGTGCAATACAGGAGAGAGCTTTGAGAGCTTTGTGCAGACCGTTCATAACAATGGAAAGAAACCCTAGATAATGCAAATGAAGATTTATTATAGATTTAAAATCTATAATAATTCTTCAATTGCATTTTCCAGGGTTTCTTTCCAATTGTTATGCACAGGACGCATAAAACTCTCAAAACTCTCTCCTGTACTGCCCATCGTATAGTTCATCTACAACGAGTAAACACTACATCGACCAAACAAAGAAACATCTATTGATTACTACTGTATGGCGGAAATCATACAGCAAACATGATAATTTTCAAGAGCAATTCAAACTAATAGGGCAGCCTCTTACAGATCTGCGAAGGATTGTTCCTTTGGATTGGAGAGGGCGGCGGCGGAAATATTCAACATAAGAGGAGAGGATGGAAGATAAAAAAGTGAATTAGGGGTTGGCAAAAGGAAACAGAACAATTTTATATTTGAGTAGGAGGGGCAGTGCGTAAATTTGTGAGTTTGCAAAAGAGCCCCTGGATGATGATAATATTACAAAATATTATAGCCGTTATAATATGGCAGTTATACACTATTTATATCCTAATTATAGCCGTTGGTGGGGATCACTATATAATTCTTCTGATTATCATTAAGGAATTTAAAGATCATGGCAAGCTCAAATAGCTCAGCTTTTACACGCAAACGTTCTCTTAGATATAGAAAGGAGAAATGCAGGGATTGCGATCAGTGGGCTACAATCAAGGTGGTCGATAGAGCAGATAATTCCAATAGGGGAAGATTATTTTATTGTTGCAATTTGCATGGCTTTTCTCAATGGTGTAATCCAATAGAAGAGCCACAGAACGATGAAGGTGAATTCTCAAGCAGGAGGACACCACTCATTCCAGAAGGAAGAGAACAAAATATTGTGAACAAGTTGATAATAGTCAATTTGTTGTTTTTATCAGTATTTTTATTGATTTGTATCTTGAAATCCATAACGTAACTTGTCTTAATGATTTGTATTTAGAAATTTAGATTGTAATCATTTAAGTTACTAAATCGCTCAACATCATCTTTGATACCATGTAGAAGGGATTGTGATTGGTACATTCAAATCAAGCTTCGCTATAACCAACAATAAAATGACCCCATTACAAATTTGACTCGATTCTCATAAGGTGATCTTGATTTTGGCCACAAAACGTATTAAATCGCGTGGGCGACTTCAAGAATCGCCCACGCGATTCTTACGGTAGTTCGCACTTAATATGGGTTTATATTACTTTGCTAGTCCCCCAGCATGTTTCTTTCGCGTTTGATATGAGCCCCATAGCGATTCTTATCTGTGTAGTACGATGTATTGCAAACCTTAGTCATAATCCCAAACAAATCCTAACATCATCTTTGATACCATGTAGAAGGGATTGTGATTGGTACATTCAAATCAAGCTTCGCTATAACCAACAATAAAATGACCCCATTACAAATTTGACTCGATTCTCATAAGGTGATCTTGATTTTGGCCACAAAACATATTAAATCGCATGGGCGACTTCAAGAATCGCCCACGCGATTCTTACGGTAGTTCGCAATCAAATTCTCTAAAATTAAACCTCTTGTAATATACATGTCCGGTAAGGCGGCAACAATTGTGTACATTATATTAAAAAATTTCATTTTTTGTCTGACAGTTATTTATATTTAATATATATATCACCACAATAGTCAAACCAATCACATCATTAATTAATTTGATAACAGTTATAAGCAAACTTTTTTAGCGAGAAAGAGGAGAAAGGTAAAAAAAAAGGAAAGTAAAAAGTAAAGGACTGTTCTTCTTCTTCTTCTTCATCTTCCTCACAAGCAAAAAAACTAGGGTTTTCATCCATTTTCTCTCTCCTATATTCAGATTATTATCACATTTTTACGATCAACCAAACAAGATGTCATTAGCGGGAGCAAACCAAAGCCCAGTAAGGGAAAGAGAAGGCACTATTGATCCCATGCAGATATCCCAAGAGGCCGATTACAACGTAATGGTTCTTTGTTTTTTGTTTTCAACTTTCGTTCTGGAGTTGATACTATATTCTCTTGTTTATATACTGTGTTTTTTGGGTTGTTTATACCGGAAGTATCTAGTACTCGCTTAATCGATTGATTGAGTCGCGTACGCGATCAAAATGGCGCCTTTTGTGTATTTCAAATCTTTTATATTGACAAATGGTATTTTGATCCTATACATCTCAGGAGTTCAGAGATGATGAACACACCGGAGATGAAGAAACTGCGCAAGGGGACTGGTACATAAGGGAAAATAGGAGTAAGCGAAGACATTCGAACAATATGGGTATGATTGGGTTATTTGATGAGGCGGAGGATGATGAAAATGAGTTACAGGAAGTGTATGAAGAAGAGGTCACCCGGAGCATTGATTTTTCAAAATTCAACATGCGCCCTTTCTGGGAAAGGTACTTCTTCTCTTCAACTGTGAGGATCACAGTCCGGTCATCATGGGAGCGTCTTTCCCCAGTAAAAGAATTCCTTCAGGAGAACGAAATGAATTTCGAAGGAGTATTTAGAAAATATACCGAAGAGCTGCCTTCTGGTTGGAAGCGGTTTTCAGGCAGCCTCCTTCATTATCTTATGATGTACTCCCTACCCACCAAGAAAGAGAATGAGCTGTGGGTCTTGATAGGCCAAAAGCCAGTTAGGTTTGGCTTAAGGGAGTTTGCTCTTGTCACTGGGCTTTATTGTGGAGGAGGTAAGATGCCCGATAGAGCTGATGAGTTAAGTGTTATAAATAATGCCGAGGATTTTCTTAAGAGGATCCTCCGAAATAAATGGAAATCAAAAGTGAAGGACACTGATTTGGAAATTTTATTATTCAATAAAAAGATTGCGGTGGAAGACCGTTTGAAGATAGCACATGTGCTTTTTGTACAAAACATGTTGCTGGGTATTGAAAAGGGGAGAGTTGTAAATAAGGATCATCTTTGTTTTGCAAGTGACTTGGATTTTTTTTATTCATATCCTTGGGGACTAGTGTCATTCAAGGCGACAATGGATTCAATAAAAAAAAAGGGAAAAGGATATTGCTAAATGGCTGCCCCCTACAGAATCTGACTCTAAACCGAAGACCTATCATGTTTCAGGTTTTCCATGGGCCTTGCAGGTGATTATGATCATCATATTTATCTTATTCAGCTTAATCGCTTACACGAATTTATGAATCGCTCACGCGACTTGTTGAATCGCTCAAGCGATTTGTTGAATCGCTCACGCGACTTGTTGAATCGCTCACTCGATATAATTGAAACAAAATCTATAATACACCTTTTTTTTTCTGTTTGTTCCTTGTAGGCGTGGGCTTACGAAATGTGCCCAACTATAGCAAGTTCTTATGGAGGCGGCCTAGAACATGATGATTCCCACATGCCCAAACTACCACTCCCCAGGATGTTCAGATGGATGCACAGTAGAGGGAACCCAATCGATATTGAAGAATTGCGGCAAAAGTTAAATAACCATGGACCTGAGGTTAGAACAAAATTTATATTATTTTCTTTACCATGGATCACCGAATACCTTTAACATCTATTATTTTTTGATGTAACAGGATCAGGTACGTCCATTTTTGTTGCCCTCCAGCATTGAAAAGAATATGAGTTACATCAGGGACCTTCATGAACAAACAAGTTCAGAAGAAGAGGATGCACCCATTGATTATCTACATCAGTGTTTGAAAGGGTGCACCCTTTTGATCATTGGGGATGAATTGCCCCATCCAGTCCGAGAAGATGATAATCTCATGAATTCTAACATGGATTGGTTCCCCTCACCATCACATCCAACTACAGCACCACCTACCGCAGGAATTGATTGGGGCACCGCACCCCCAATTTCCACAGCACCTGACACATCACCATCACCTGCACCAGCTGCTGTAGTGCAAATCCCTTTTGAAATTCAACAGTTTATCCAGAAAGCGGAAGCTAATTCTGAATCTTTGAATGCAACTGTTGAGAAAATATGGCTGCATTTGGAGAAGGAGAAAGAAGACCAAGCTGAAGCTCATTCTGAATATGTGAAGGCAACTGTTGAGAAGATATGGCAGCATTTGGAGAAGGAAAAAGAACACCAAGCAGGCCGTAATGTAATGGTGCAGGATGTTGAAGGGTCTAAACGTCAAAGACCAAAGAGAAATAAAAGAAGGCCCGCCTACCTCCTGTCACCTTATACGCTGCAACTTAAGAGGCTTTGCACAGCTACAGCCAGAGCTAGAGTCAAGGCTAAAGAAGCAACACCTGCCTTAACGGCTCAGCCCCAACTGCCTTGTCCGCAAACTGCAGAAACCATCTCTCAATCTCACAACAGATGGTTATCCAAAAATACGGACAAATCTGGTTCTAGCTACTTGTACAGCTGGGTTCTTAGTGCAGGGCCGAAAGACCGAATTCCTGGACAAACTGCGGATTTCGACGCGGAATTCTTCCTAACCATCCTCAGAAATGGGAAATGGTTGGTATCCGAGGTAAACTTCCTATATAGTTTATGTTAGTCAATACCTGTATGATGCATAGTTGATCTTTATTGTTTTTTTTTTTGGTTCACTCGTTGCAGCATTTGGAAGAGTGTTTGGCCAATATAAGGCTTAAACAAAAAAGGCTTCCAGATCAATATGCTCAGGATTGTTTGGTCCTCGATGAGACTTTCTTCCAACATCTTAAAACGAATTATTATCTATCAAGGGGTCTCATTACAGAGGAAGATTCAGTTTGTGTTGGTGAAGATGGCAATCTCGTTATTACAAATAAGCCAGATACTGCTGCCAATGCTCCGAGGGGTGCCAAAGCTCCGAGGGTTGGTGCCAATGCTCCGAGGGTTGGTGCCAAGAGTGCCAAGGGTGCCAAGGGTGTGAGGCCTGTGAATGAACCCAAAGAAGACATCCGGACTGCCTCGCATTCATTTGATGTGATGCGAAGGATCTGGAATGATCCCATCAAATGGAAGGAGGACACTGTTCTGCCGTATACAACTGGTTATCTACCATATTTGCATGGCCGTGCATGGGAAGGAGCTACAAAATTTTATGGCATTGTCAACTCAGGAAATTCCCATTGGGTGGCCGTCGAGATTTTGCCCCAAGAGGGAGTCATCAAAGTTTACGACAGCGGTGGTGGTTCCCTTGACCACAGGAATTACCAAATTGCTTTGAACCATCTGTGTGTTTTCTTTCCCAAATTGTTGGCCCACACAGGAAAGTTCTGGCAATTAGGTGACAGCCTCAAGCACATGTGGAAGCTGCAACTTGCTCTGTGTCCAAAAAATAAACGAAGGTACATTTAAAGTTTACTAACTCTAAAATTTTTTATTATATTTTTATTTAATTTCTAATTTTTTTTTTTCAGTGGCGATTGTGGACTCTATTCCTTATATTACATTGAGCTTCTCATGCGTGGGGAACCACTGGATATTCTGGATGACGATAATACCTCTTTTTTAAGGTTACGTTTAGCATCCAAAATATTTTTTGGAGTTGATAAATACAATATTTAAGTTACACAGTATGTATTCATAATATTTATGTCCAATTCTTTAATAAATCGCGCAAAATGTACAATTCCCTAATAAATCGCGCATAATGTACAATTCCCTAATAAATCGCGCAAGCGATTTAATTAATCGCTCACGCGATTCTTCATCAACATCTATTTATTTATTTTATTTAAATATTATTTATTTATTTTCTTCATCAACATCAATTGAATGCATGTTGAACCGAATAATATTGAATGCTAACTAGAATTATTGAAATATTGAAATTTGTATTTATGTGTTTCGAAATATTAATTTTTTTAATTTAATCGTTCACTTGATTTGATGAATCGCGCACTAGATTCATCAACTAACTAGAATTTAATAAGATAAATAGAAATATTTATTTTTATTATTTAATCGCTCACGCGATTCTGTAAAAAAATCAAAATATTAATTTTTCCTAAATTAATCGCTCACTTGATTTGATGAATCGCGCACTAGATTCTTCAGCTATATCAAATTATTTATGTTTTAATTGAATCGCGCACTTGATTTGATGAATCGCGTACAGGATTCTTCAGCTAAATAGAATTATTTATTTTCTTTATTTAATCGCGCAAGCGATTTAATGAATCGCACTTGCGATTCATTAATTAATCTCGCGCGCGATTCATTCTTGTTCTAAATATTAGATACTATAAATAATTTGTTGTATTTTCATTGGATCGCGGACTCGATTCGGTTAATCGCTCACGCGATTCTTCATCAACGTCTAGTCCTTTATTTTATTTGAAGAAGGGACATAGATGTCCATTGTCTTCTTCCCGCGTCTGACAGATGTTCTCGATGAGATGCTTGAATTTAATGAAAAGCTGCCTGCACTCATCCCGGAATTTTGACCGTCACCTTTACAATGCGACCAAGGAAGGAAGGAAGGGGTGCGACTGTTGGTTGGTTTAAGGCCCAATCACCTTTATTAGTATCCTCAATTCTGCTCTGTTCTCAGATTTCTGCAAAATTTTCATCACCTGCAAGAAGCCTTGCTTCTCTTTCTCTGTCCTATATCTCAATCCTTGACAAATAAAGTCATGAATAACCCTTCAAGACCTATTCTGGCATGGGTGGAAGAGTACATGGTTGAACGTCTTCGTATATATGCCGGAGACAACGAAATCGATCGGCTAGAAGTCTTAGACACGGTGCTATCTATTGTGTCGCGTGAATTGACTAAGCGATTCAAAACCAGATTCTGGGCACGAGATGTTGTAGCAGCAGTGAAAGGACTGCGGATAAAATTTTACGAATTCCGTAGATTATTGGCGTGTCCTGGAGTTAAAATGGCTGCTAATCGTATTAGTGCCGAAATTGATCCCCTAGTATATTATGGTGTGAATACCATTGAGGTAAGTCGAATTCATCAGTGTCCCTTTTTGTTTTGTTTTTTTTTAATCTTTCTTTGTTCATTTTTCAATGTTTAATATTACATAGGTTATTCAGCGGGATTTGGATGCCAGGGCATTTGGATGCCGTTATTATGATGACCTTAGGTATATCTTCAAAGTGCGGCAGGCACACCTTTTGGAGGGCGAAGAGGAGCACCTCCACGCTTTCCACATAAGTGATAGGGACTCAGACCCCGAGTCCTTTTACGACGTTGTTTACCTTGAGTCCTCTGAGGGGAGTGTTAATTCCATTATCCCTCAATATGATCCGGAGGAGGTTAATCAGGCCCCATAAAATATTTAGTTTGATTGTAATGTATTTTACTGGTTTTGTAATGAAAGCAGACTGAATGTTGTTCTATTTTTATATATCTAGTATGCTGTATTTTACAGTTTTAATGGTTTTACTATTCTTCATTGAATCGCGTGAGCGAGACATTGAATCGCGTGAGCGATTAACCAGAATCGCTCACGCGATTTGATGAATCGCGCACTAGATTCATCAGCTAACTAGAATTTAATCAGATAAATAGAAATATTTATTTTTAATATTTAATCGCGTGAGCGATTTATAAAATCGCGTGAGCGATTAACCAGAATCGCTCACGCGATTTGATGAATCGCGCACTAGATTCATCAGCTAACTAGAATTTAATCAGATAAATAGAAATATTTATTTTTAATATTTAATCGCTCAGGCGATTAAATAAAGAAAATAAATAAATAATATTTAAATAAAATAAAGGACTAGAATCGCGTGAGCGATTAATTAAATCGCTTGAGCGATTTATTAGGCCTACATGCATTCAATATTATTCGGTTCGTAGTTTGCAGATGCATTCAACTATATCAAATTTTTAGGGTTTAGGGTAAAAAATAAATCAAATAAATATTTAAAACAAATAAAAAACTAGCTCTATAAGAAGAATAGATTGCGCGATTCATTAAATCGCTTGTGCGATTTATTTATTAAATCCCATTCTTTATTTATTTATTCCTCAACAACCAACCGTCATAGTATTGAATGCATGGTAATTTAATTGAATGCATGTACACCTAATTCTTCCATAAATATTCCAATTATCACTTGTCATCCTCACACCTTACTTCAAGCAAAACCCTAGCTGCTTTCTCTCTCCCCTTCTTTCTTCTTCTTCTTCAATAGAGGCAGACGAACGCGAAAACAAGTTTTCAAATGAGTGAGAAATGATACTCGAATCAAGAAGTTTTGTATTTCTCGAGGATATACTTCTCTGTAAAGAAGAAAAGAAGAAAGTTCTAATAAAGAACTTGTGAAACTACAAGTGGTGGTGATCAAATTGATGAAAGTTCAAGTAATGATCATACAAATTGGCATAGTACTAAGGCATAGTACAAGAGTTAAAATGGCAAAACTCGTGTCTTCAATAGTCATATATTGTGATAGTCAAGCGGCTATTGAATGAGTACTAGTAGTATATATAAATGGTAAGTCTCGTCATATAAGATGGAGATATAATACATTAAGCAGTTGATCTCGAGTTAAAGTATATCGATTGACTATGTAAAGTCAAAAGAAAAACATAGTGGATCCGTTGACAAAAGACATATATAGAGATCAAGTATACTGCTTTTCGAGAGGAATGAGATTAAAACCCACCAATTAAAGTCTGAGTAATGGTAACCCAACCTTGTTGACTGGAGATCCCAAGATCTTGGTTCAATGGGACAACTAAGTTACAAGGACTAGTCGAGCAATTAGGAATTTATTTTCAACTCATTCCTAAGACAATATAAGTGCTGTCTGCAAAGGGTAAGAGATTAAGCTAAGACTTTTAATGATTCCAAGACCTACAAGGTGGAGTATAGCAGGATACTCTTTATTAGGAGATCACCTAAGTAAGTGTGAACATGGTCGATTCAAATGAAAACACTTATGAATCCAAGATGTTGTCCAAGGCCGAAGCGGACACAATCATGAGAACCACAAGTATTAGAATGATTATTGTGTGAGTATGATTGTCTTGGTCTACACTAACGGCCGAACAGTTCAAGATATCATGTTCACTGATTAGCCAAGTAGATCCGATTATACATCACTACGGAAGGTTCAAAGCCACAGGTGACCTATCCCGATGCAATAATTGTTCGCATGAACTCTCTTACGTGTCTGCATTAGTCATATGCATATCTTCAAAAGGGAAATATTCCATTCATGTGGGGGATTGTTGGAATTTTGATATATTTATTTATCAAAATCTAATAATTCTTGAATGGGAAAATTAAGATTAAAGTTAATAATTAATAAGGACGTATTTATATTCAATATATGCAATGTTTCCCAAAGACACGACCTTTGAGATTACTAATTGTGACTAATAGTTGTCACTTTATATGAAAAGGTGTGTTGTAACATTGCGTTTTTCGATAATAACCGAAAAGGTGTCTTATTAATTATGAACTAGAAATGAAAAGGTAAATACCCTTTTGAAGAGGTACATTGTCATCTATATATAGACCCCACCATTATGCATTTCATACATTCAATTATAAAATTACAAACAAATACACTTAGAAGCATTTAAGTTCTAAGAGAGTTCTAAATACTTAAAGTTCATTCATCTCGTAATTTGTAGTGCTACTATTACGAGAAGTGGTCACTGTATCTTGGGAGACGATTGCAGCTAATCCGTAAGCACCTGAGCGGGGCAATTTCGTCTTAAGGAAAGAGAGTCGAACTATTGCCTCGACCTTCGCAATTGTCGTAGTAAAATCACGCCCTTTGTTACTCAAAAATATCCAACAAATCCAAGACATCAACTAAAGATTCTTGTCACGTTTTGTGCTGGTAAAAGAAATGCGTCAATTATATCTAGTCTCATTTTAGATGGGGTAATTATAAGTGCTATCTCATATTTAGATATTTTTAGAGTTATACTCAAATCAAAACATTTTAATTACACATAATTTTCCAAATACTGCATTAATTACATATTGTTCCTACATAGAATATATTAATTACGTAAAAAGAAAAAAATATATATTTGTAAGGTAGTGCAATTAAAATTTTTTTGGAGAGGTGTAAGTATAATTATATTGTAATATATATTTATAAGGTAATGTAATTAAATTTTTTTAGGAGAAATGTAAGTATATTAATTATATTTAAAAATGAAGTACTACTTGTAATTATTTTATTTAATTTGAAAGCCAAATGTAATTAAGTCGTTTATTATAACATAATGGGGAAACTGCAAATTTGGGACAATAAGATACCATATTTTGTGTTTTTGGACTTTAATTTGACATATCTGATTTTAGGAACACTTGCTCCCAAAATTTTATAATTTTGGCCAAATCCAACCGAATTCTTAGATAGAGATACAAATTTCGGTTTTCGGAAAAGTTTTCTCCCACAGGTATGTAGGGGTGAACAAAAAACCCGAACCGAACCGAACCGAACCGAAACCGAACCGAACCGAGGATAACCGAACCGAACCGAAGAGGTTCGGTTTCGGTTTCGGTTAGTATATTTTTAAAATTTCGGTTTCGGTTCGGTTTCGGTAAAAACCGAACGGTTTTCGGTTTTTACCGAAAAACCGAACCAAGCCACTTTTTTTTTAAGGTTTTTTATATTCATCATCTAATAATATAGTTGCTATTCTCAATTCTCATAAGTCATTCACGTTTTTACACATTTTAGACTAACAATTTTAGACCTCAAATTTCAGATATCAAGAATCAAGAGTCAAGACAAGAAGTCCACAAGAACAGACTACACACTACACAGAACTTCTCTCATCATTCATCAGTCATCACTGTTCGCCATTTTAATGCATGTTTGATGTTTCCAGGTTTTTATTTCAATTTTTTGGACTTTTAGTTTTTTTTTTTTTTTTTTTTAATTCTTTTGAATTTTCGGTTTTTTCGGTTATTAACCGAAACCGAACCGAAAAAAATCGGTAAAACCGAACCGAAACCGATCAAGATCGGTTCGGTAAACGGTTAGCTAAAACCAAAAACCGAAGTTTCGGTTAACCGAACCGAAAAACCGAAACTTCGGTTTTTTACCGAATGAACACCCCTACAGGTATGTACTTCCATTGTATACAGAGATTGCATTTGATTGTTTGTTATCTATTACAAGTATTTTTACTCTAGCAAGCCCACGTGCATCTTTAGACCACATTTATATCATGGGCGGCAGCATTCGGTCAAGAAATCCGAACAGTGGTAGGGGCAATTTATTTACTGACTGCACATCCAATCCTTATGCAGAGTTCAATATGTTTGTAGATCCTGTTGCTGCATATCAGGTAAGCTAAAAATATAATAAAAATAAATAAATTGATGGGACAACTACACAAACTTCCCCCCAGATTTGAGAAATATAAAAGTTTTCCCGGTCTAAGAAATTACATTACATGAGGATTGGGAATTTGATAAAAATGTCTAATTGTCAATAATACCTTACTTTTCCTGACATTTCCTAGACAATATTTAAGCTCAAGAGTATAATGGCATGTGTTAGACCAAACTTGAGGATATGCTAAGGAAAGTTTCCGTAATTTCTGAAACTATAAGGGAAGTTTGTGTCATTGGGCAAAACCTAAAGGTATGCCAGTGTAATTACTCATGAATTAATAAATAAAAGAGATATATCATAGGCTCTCATTAAGATCTTTTTGTATATGTAACAGGTAATTTATTCTGGCATCCCAGTTACTCTTGTTCCACTAGATTCCACAAACACCTTCATCCTGTCGCGCTACTTTTTTAGGAATTTGAGAAGAACCAGCATACATATGAGGCAAAGTACAGCTTCAAATCGTTGAAAATGACGCACGATACTTGGTTCGATGACCAGTTTTTCAAGGTACATTACAAAAAAAAAAAAGGTGTAATAGATATAGATTTTCGTATTAATAATACAAAAATAGTAACCATATGATTCTTTTCTAGCTGGCTTTGCTAATTCCATAATGCTGAAGCAGAATAACAGCAATGGGGAGAACGAATTTGCAGAAATGAAATACATAAACATCACCGTGATCACTTCGAACGAGCCATATGGGATTTCAGATGGTTCAAATCCATTCTTCGATGGCCTTGAGAAGCCAAAATTCAAATTAATGAGAGGCGGTGTTCACAGTGGCCACGTTCAGACAGGACTTCGAGATTCTGTGTTGTCGAGAATGGCAAGGGCCGGTGCGAGGTTAATTGTCTTCTTTTGCTTAGTCTTGATGAAAAAGAAACGCATATATCAAACTATTGCTCCTTAAAACACATATAGTAAAGAATATATAATATTCAACTTCAACCTATATTAGGATGGAATATACAGAAGAAGTAACCGGCGAGCAGAGTGCTTGCTGCTGGGAGAGCAAAGCGGAATCGCGATAAAAACAGTAAACTAAGCAGAGAATATTTCAAAGCTTTTCTAGATGTGCGTTTATAATCCTATTAAAATCTTTTGAAAGTACCACTACTCATGGAAATGACAGCAAGAACCTGTGATGTTAATTAGCCTTTATTCGTCATATTTGATCAGGTCTTGAATCGGAACGAACAATCAGGATGTTTCAATTTCATGACGCAGTTCCCTCATTACAGAGAAGTACTCGACAAGCCAGATGTCAAGGGAAGAAAACTTGGGAAGACTGTTGTATTTGACATGGATATGGGTGCTGGAGATTTCTTAGCACTCTTTTATCTTCTCAAATTACCCGTCGAAGAAATAAATCTCAAGATGCAAAAGTAGACTTGCCATTTTCCAGTTTTTAATACACATTTAGCATTGCATTAATCTGTTCTTTCCATGCAGGCAATACTTGTGACTCATACTCCTACAGGATGGGCAAATGCAGCAACAATTGGTGTTGTATATGATTTGCTGCATATGATGGGAAGGGACGATATCCCCGTTGGTTAGGAGACGTTTTTGCACTCAATCAAGCTGATTGGGTTAACTCTGCTGTTGGAGACTGTTAAGTACAACAAAGCCATTTCACATGGTAGCAGTGGCTTTCTCAACTCGGATACACTATACGGCCTCGCCCGTGATTTGCCTCGAAGCCCTCGAAGTTTTTTGTTAACATTTTCAACACATTTCAAGTTTTTGGCCCCCCATAATGGAAATGGATTTATAAATTATGAAAGGTATAACTACGCTAACACGCAATGAGGTTTGGCCTAATTATACTAACTTTGCACGGTTTGAGAAATTACGAAAACTTCCCCTATCAAAGTATAATATTATATATGAATTACGATTATATAATCTCTAATAGCTTGTAAATATTCTATTTTGTGCTGATCAATGTTTGAATTCAAATTTGGATTTATAACTATAATAGCATGCATTAAGCCAAACTTTAAGATATCCCAGGGAAGTTATTGTAATTTCTCAAACCTCAGGGTGTGTCGGTGTAATTATCCCTTTACAAACTTCAATCTCCCACCACCTTTCTGACTCCGTCCCAACCTGCCCGATCAATTCTTGGTTTCCTCATTACTTTGGTACCACGGTTTGATTCATCACAGATACACAGCAGAGAATGATGTGAAACATGGAGCTCCAAGAAACACGGATCACAAGTTAGTAACTGTGATGTTCTAAAATGTTGAATCACGGAGAGCACCCATTTTCCATGCCTAGAGTGCCTTCATCTGGATTTTTTACCTAATTTGGAAGAGATCCCTTTCTGTATTGGAGATATACCAACGCTGAAATCAATTAGAGTGAAATATTGTTGTGATTCAGCTGTCATCTCTGCTAAAAGAATATTAGACGAACCAGAGGAACTCGTGAATGAATGCCTCCAAGTGAGAATTCAGTAGGGATTTCACAATGATAAAAGTCTGGAGTTTTTTTTTTTAAAATAATACACGCACAACCAAGTGGGATTCAAACTCAAAACCTTGTCTTCGAGAATGACCCGTTAACCAGTTAAACCAACTCCTATTGGCAAGTCTGGAGAGGTTGGCAACCCACAACTTTCAAATTGAAACTTCTCGGTAAGAAATTTCTGTTGATTATTATTTTTTGAAAGAAGAGAAATATTTTCTGTTATATTTTCTTGTTATAAATTTCTAGATTCTAGATTCTAGATTCCTTATCTTTTATTTTTTTTTCTTTTTCTGCCTTGTATTATTCCTGTCTGTTACTATACTTTGTTTTCGTATACGCTTTGGCCTCGTTAAAGTCCAAATAAAATCTCTCTCTCTCCCCCCGTTGCCATTTGCCACTGGGTGAATGTGATTATCCCCCTCGCTAATTTGTATTTGTATATGCCTGTCCGCTAGGTATTTGATGATGTTCCTCAGAAAGTTTTCATTTCGTTCAATTAGTGTGAGTTTCCAATTGGTTAGCGAATAAGTTCCAATTGACGTGGATGTATTCGTCTGATGATTTTTGCTGCATGCCTGTGATATCAGAAGTTGTGGTACGATGCAAAGTTGTCATTCGTACACCATTGTTTTATAAACATACGAGTTCTATGTCATTCTCCTGGTTGACCTATTTCCCTGCATTTGAGATGATAGAGAAAGCTTATCTTTTCAATTGTATCCCTGTTTTCTCCAACTCTTTTAATTGAATGATGAAGTTTATTTGATATGTCCCTGTTTTTCCTTTCAGTTACTTATCTGAATGGTAATAATGGGCTAGAAGAAGAGGGCAGGTGCTATGTTGGTAAGGCTTATCTCTGCAGCCAGGACAGGTTTTTTCTATGTTGTCAAGAAAACTAAAAGGCTCCACTGCAATAACATAAAAGCTCGAGTTTTTGAAAGTATGATCCTCGTTTCAACCATCATGTTTTGTTCTCCGAGACCAAGGTGAAGTGATTGCAACTCTGAACCGTGGCTTGAAATGCATTTGTTTCCTTTGAATTCATATAATATAACCTTTTATGCATCTGATATTTAAATCCAGTTAATGTTTGGCGTGCTTCATGTATTGCATATTGTATGAAATTGTTGGTAATTTGAATGACAGACACCCTTTGTTTTTATCCTGGTTCATTTTCGTCCCCCTTGACTTATTTATATTTTCTTCTTCGCTGCCTTATACCTTAATGTACTGGTCAATGCAATAAATGTGCTTAAAATGATGCAATAGCTATTGGCTGCTCTATCGTGGCCATAGGTTATACAGACAAGCATACAAATGAATTCTGAGTTTGTGTTTATTGCTTTACTTTTATATGTTTGCAAAATCTTTTCCTTAAAAGAAGTGTTAAAGTTGAAAAGGCATTGTAATATAGGTCAGAAGGTAATGGGATTTGGCTCTCAGATATTTCTAGCTTATATCAAAGTAGAAGTTGTTTTTCTAAATGGTATCGAAATGTTAAAACTACACATGATTTTTTCTCTTTCAAAGTTGAACACACGATTTTTAATAAAGAACACACAAAACAGTTCCCCCTCAAATATGGCATGAGCCTTCATAATAATAATTATTAAAACGGGTCATTGTGACCCGTTTATTTTTCATCGAGAAACTTTCCTCATCTATTACTCATCCTTAAAATGGGAAGTTGTGTATAACAATTAACAACTCAAACCAATCAAATTTCAATATGTACAAATTGAAATTTACAACCGGACCCAAAACTATGCCCATCATATGCACAACCCGTATCATGAAACCTAGGTATACAAGCCTTATGCCTATCATATTCCCCAAGCAAAGCATGAATCCTAATTCCTAAGCATAAGCATCACGATGAGAGCTGTACCCCCATATTCATGTTTGATTTCACCAGTATTCATCAAAATCCACCTTCTTCTCAGGCAGGGGAGGCTATAGTAATTTTAGAAAGGTTAAAGAGGCCTCTTTGTAATTTCAGCTAGTTGCTGGAAATTTTTGGAATAAGCATGTCCATTGTTTCCCACGACATCTTGTACAAGATAATCCGTCAATTCCATAAGTAACAAACTAGCCAAGCGTCTCGCCCCAAAGCAAAGAACACTTAACTCTTAAGGCCCCTCTTGCGCACTCCAAAGGCATCCGTCAAATTCATAAACCGCCAAAGTGTCTTAAGTTTCATACCCCTCTCCTCCCAAACATCATTGGGGAGTAGAAATATTCCCAATCAATACCCAAATGAGCAAGCAAGCCTAGTTCTCAGTCATTGGCAAGCTGCGTAGCAAATTAAGTATCTTGTGGGGAGGTCACTGTAATATCCAAACTGTTCCCAACCACAATATCCCGCCCAAGAAGCTCCTGCTTAAAATCTCCAACAGTTCTCCCCAAGCTAGTTGGTCCTAAATGAACATTGATGAGGGTCACTTTGCAAGCAAGACAGAGTGACCACTCATCAACGTAAATTTTGGGCCCATTGGAAGACATGCTGTCATCTAGTCTCATACCTCTTATAAAACAACTTTTTCTGCAAACATTGGGATTGTTCAGCAACAAACACAACATTTGGATAAGCAAATTTAAGCAATCTAAAGAGACTCTCTTCATCAGCCAAAACCCCTCCAAGCTAACATCAGTTGCAATCAATGTTGTTGCTTCGAAATCTACCTCAAAACAGGACAACACCATGGTGGGTTTTGATGATGTCTTGATCAAAATGCTGGATAAGCTCACCGGACAACCGCGTTCTCGTCGCAAAATCATCCTGATTTTTGGGATGGGAGTTATTGGTAAGACGACCCTTCTAGAAATGTTTATATCAACCCTCTTACAGAGTATTTGTTTCAATGATAGTTTTCAGAAACCCGAATGATAATCATTAGTTTCAACCACAAGTGACAACATTGGGACTCCCTAATGTCACCAAGTTGGGACTGAATTACGAGGGGCCATTAGATATCAACAATCTTAATCGTCTGTACAAACTGGACTTTTCCATCTCTTTTTCTTTCAACCCACAAAGTCGGACAGAGTTGTTACAAAACCTCACCTTCCCTCGTTCGCTCAAGAAGTTGTATCTGTTCAACACTAAGCTTCATTGGGAAGACATTAGTAGGAAGATAGGTTCATTACCTCATCTCCAAACGCTCATCCTGCAATATCGTTGCTTCATAGGGCCGGAATGGAAAACCATCGAAGGGTAGTTTTGCAGCCTAAAATACCTGAAACTTGAAGATTGGTATGATCTAAAATGTTGGAGCACTGAGAGCACCTTTTCCATGCCTAGAGTGCCCTCTTTCACGAGGGTAAGATCTCAAGTGCGAACCCATAACAGTGCCTCAAGCTTGGCATGCACCAGCAAGTATTCTTGCTTAACTTGTTGCAAGCATCTCAGGCACCTGTTAATTGCAACACAGTAGTTGTGTGAAATATTCAATCGCATAACAAATTATAAATGTACTTTAATTTCATGAGGAAAACTATAAAACTCTTACCCTTCGACATTTTGCTCTTCGCAGAAGCTACGGAAGGCAATGCATGCATTTCTGACTCTCTGAGCCCCAATGCTGTTCGGCAAGAAGGATCAGAAATTAACCCAAATAGGGGAAATAATCATATAAATCATTTACAACACAAATAATTACGGCATCAACCCTGTAATGGTGTATGAGATCGGCTATACTACAAACCTCCCCTTTGAGTTTAGAAATTACAAATACCCCCCCCCCCCCCCCCCCCCCACACACAATTCATTCCTATCTGCTCGTAGTGTTTTTGCACAACTATTCAAATATCCCCACCACCAAAAGTTTCACGTCCTCCTTTGTAAATTATTTTTGGCCAATTAATTAGCAAAAATGGTCAACGTTTCGGAAAGTAAACATCTTTTCCATTTCCCTTGTTTCATCTTTCTGTAAAATTAGCAAGAGAAGTTATGGCTGCAGATAGATCTGTTGAAATTAGATGGTTTTCTCTTAATTACCTAGCCAAATCAAGATATGTCTGTTGCCAGTTACCACTATATACCTTTCAAAATAAACACACACATGCAACTTCAAGTCGGAAGGGCCAAGGCCAAGTTTCTGAAAACAAATAACCAAAAAGAAATATTAGGATTAGTTACAATATATGCAGATAAAAGAGAGAGAGACTGCAAAAAATGTAATAGCGAAGCTAATTCCTCAATCATGATAGTCCGGTTTCCATCTTTATCGAAAAGTTCATAGGCAAAACGAGCATGTTGTTCCCATCTTTCAAGAGCTTCTAACTTATACACTTGTTGTAGCAGCACAGAATTCTTCAAAATCCATTCATCTATATTGAAGAGCATTCAGCTGACATAATAGAAAACCAATTAGTTAAACTATAGAGGATTATCAGATAGCAAATCATGGTCAACAAAAGGAAATTGTGAGAGAGTGATTTAAAGCACACCAAGAAAGAAAATCATAAATGCGGGACTCGTTCCTGGAATCCTTTGCATTTTTCTTCAATGTCTGACAAAAAGAACACAATCTGAGACCAAGATTTGATTGATCGAACAAACATCAAGTAAACTATCTGCAAACACCAACCATTTTAATATTATGTAAACTTAAATTATCGATATTCGTCAATTTCATTTTTGCCCATGTTACATTGGAGACTCACACAAGGCTTGAGGTATGGTCATTCTTTACACCTCAGAAGACGTTTGACAAAATCGTTAGCCTCAGAAGATGGTGTTGGCCAAGGTTGTTCTTCATAAGTTGGTTCAACTTTTACAACATCTCGGAATATTCTAATTCGGTTCTAGCCCCAAAATGGACGGTTTCCACATAACAATATGCATGCAATAACACCAATACTCCAAACATCAGTCTCTGTGTCTGTTTGGATACGGTTACATTCCGAGTCTCATAAGACCACCTAATTGCTTTAACATAATGCTAATCTCCCAAATGCGTCACATCCCATTCTAAGATGGTGCACACAATCTTTCTCTGCCCCAGTGTCAATTTCACCATATGATTGGCTTGTGCAGGAATACCTCCGGTGTGAGTATACGAAACTAAATTGACATCATCTAACAAACGACATTTTATTTTAACAATCGACAACAGTATAAACACTATCCAACATCATCCCCATCAAGAACAGTCTTAACATCTCCAGAATAGATAGGGCTTGATTTGGTTCCATGGTTATAGTATGTAATCAACCAACTACAAAGTTATGACGATCATTTAAATCATTTAACCCAATTCAATTGAACTTTTCGTCACGTCAGCTGTAAGCTATTGCGCCTGACAAGTCTGGGAAAGCCTGAAACGAAGCAGGAAATTCAGTCAATTTTGCCGCACAAGCCACTCCAAACCAAGCCACTACATCACCTATAGAGACACATACCTGATGCTTTGACGCAAAAGGAAATTGTGGATAATATTTTTTTCTGCTCAATTGACTACACCCAAAAATTGATGAACTTATATCTTCAGTAGCCATAAAATCTCACGGGAATTTTATTTTGAAATCATAAATTTAAAGTGGCTGAAATTATTTGGAGGGATAGATTCACCATTGGAGCTAAAGGTGGTGAAACAGAGACATTAACCCGAAAAAACGGAGGGTACCATACGTAATTTTCAGCAAAGGAGCCAGGGAAAATCAGTAATTTTATTTGACCCATTTGCTATGGGCTAATTAGCAACCTCATTTGGGAGTTGCTATATATCGTCCTTTTGCCCTATCGGGCCCATTCAGCCCATGCAAACTTGTTCTCACAGATAAGGGCAGGTATATGCGAATGTGACTTTTCATGATACTTTACTAAATTAATTATTTTATAAATAAATAACACTAATAAAAAATTAAAATTGAAATTATTATATCAAATATTATATGTTTCAGTTTTCAATACTTGTTTTAAAAGAATATGTCATTTTTTCTACAAAAGTCCACCAACTATAGTAAAACAAACTAAATACATCATTTCACCGATTGAGGATCAATTAAAACCTTAAAAACATATAAGAATAGGACAATTTAGCACGTTATCATTTTATAATACAAATCACTTATATATATATATATATTTTTATGTGACCAAGTATGATGAGAAAATACCAATAACCGTGTAGATTAATTAATAAACTTTATATTATTAATTTAATTTACTGTTTTATATTTTGAAATTATTCTAAATTTAATTTCAAAGTTAAATAGTTGAATTTAAATTGATATTATAGTGTTTATTTTATCAACAAATCAAATGATGACACGTGTCAAAGTGACATGTTTTGACCAATTAAATCAAGTCTTGCAGCCAAAGAAAGCCAGGACAAATCATATGGCGACACGTGGCGTATGGCATCATACTGACCAATCAAATTCAAGTCCTATATTATCTCTTTAAAAAATAAATGAAATATTAAAGAGATGTATATATTTATATGATTTATTTGATATTATCTCTGCAAAAAATAAGAGATAATTATTAAATAAAAGCTGACTTGAGCAGCAAGTCTTGAATCCTATGCCTATATAAAGAGGCCATGGGTTGTTCATTCAACAACAACACGAATTCAAGAAAGGCTAAAAACCTCTCTACGAGTTCAAAGAAAGGCTAAAAACCTCTCTAAAAGTTCAAGAAAGGCTAAAAACCTTTCTTCCCGAAGTTATCAAATTTAAGCATTTGATTCGTTATCAAGGCGTTATACCGGCGAATCGGCGTTATATTCAAGATAAATTCACGGAATTATCGACGAGTTCGAAGGCGTTCTTGACGGAATTCTCTAAAAATCCAGCGTTTGATTCGTAAACAAGTCGAAGGACCTACGGATTAACGTTATTCAAGCTAAATTTGAAGTTGAAGAAGATCAAACCCCAAATTCATCAAGAACCGTTTGAAGATTCAACAACTTTAAATTTGAAGGAAGAATCAGAGGATCAAGTGAATATTGAAGACCCGCTTTTACTTAGATTCTCAAATAATTTGTATTATTTATTCGATATTGACTAAAAATCAATAAACACGAATTTTTAGTGCAAACAGATTGGCACGCCCGGTGGGACCATCTTACCTCTCATCTCTTCCTTCTCATACCAAAGTTCAAATAACTCAATGGCTCCTAAAATCCAACCCAACCCGAAGAATAAGGGAGCTGATGGCGCGGGTAAGGGAGCTGATGGGGCAAGCCAACAAAATTTGAGGAACAAAGGAGTTGATGGTACCGTGCGGTCTTCTACAGACGGTCATGACTCAAAATCATCAGATGGTTCAACTCCCTCAACCCCTAGAGAAACTAAATCAAAGGAAACTCTTTTTACTGAAGAGGCGGAGACTATGACTCTTGAAGAGCAAGTTGCCCAAATGGCTCAAGCAATAGCTAACTTGCAAAAGACTTTGGAGGATAAAGACTTCCAAATTGCTCCACTTATGAATAAGTTAGAAAATCGCGATCCTGGTCAGTCTAGTCGTAACCCTCAAACTTTTTCGGCTCAATTCACTGATGGAAAACAAGTGAATTTTCTTCCCCAGAAGCATGACTCCGCGATGAGGATAAATAACTCCGCTGCATCCATCGCCGCTCTATCTGTGCAAGAACTGCAAAATATGATAACTAATACAATTAGAGCTCAGTATGGTGCACCCTCTCAAAATTCTCCAACATACTCAAAACCGTATACTAAACGCATTGATTCTTTGAGGATGCCAATGGGTTATCAACCACCGAGTTTTCAGCAATTCGATGGAAAGGGCAATCCGAAGCAACATATTGCTCATTTCGTGGAAACATGCAATAATACGGGGACATATGGTGATCATTTGGTGAAACAATTTGTGAGGTCACTTAAAGGAAACACTTTCGATTGGTATGTTGATTTAGAGCCAGAGTCGATAGACAGTTGGAACCAGATGGAAAGAGAGTTCTTGAATCGTTTCTATAGCACTCGTCGCACTGTAAGTATGATCGAGCTCACCAATGCAAAACAGTGGAAAGACGAACCGGTCATCGATTACATCAATCGTTGGCGAGCATTGAGTTTGAATTGCAAGGATAGACTTTCAGAGATATCTGCAATAGAAATGTGTATTCAAGGCATGAATTGGGGATTGCTTTACATCTTACAAGGAATCAAGCCCCGAACATTTGAAGAATTGGCTACGAGAGCTCATGATATGGAACTAAGTATTGCACATTACGGTACTAACTTTCCGGCTGAAAATCAAAGAAAGGATAGAAGGGATATTCGAAGGAGTGAAAAATTCGTCAAGCCTTTTGCAAGGGAATCTATGGCAGTGAAGGCAACACCTGTCAAAATTCCCTCCAAGGAAAAGAAGGTTGAAGCCAAAACAAAAGATCAACCAACGCAGGATGAAAGGCGTCGACTTACACTAAAAGAGATGCAAGAAAAGGAATACCCATTTCCAGACTCCGACGTCTCACACATTTTTGACGAATTGCTGGCGAAAAAACTGATAGAGCTACCGCAGCCAAAACGCCCCGAGGAGAGTGGGAAAGTGAATGACCCGAAATACTGCAAGTATCATCGAGTCATTAGCCACCGGATAGAGAAATGTTTTGTGCTGAAAGATAAGATCATGGCTCTAGCAAGAGAAGACAAAATTATCCTTGAAAGTGAAGATGCAGCCGACGCAAACGCTACGAGTGTTGTAACTTTAACAAATGTCAATCAAGTCAACAAGAGTATGATAACATCACCAACACTATTAGGGGCATCCACAAATATCCAGTTTGGAAGCTTGGAGCCAATGTTAGTTTCAAAGTTGATGTCCAATAGAGAAGTTGAAGTTGAAGTACATACAACAACCAAAGTTGAAAATGATGATGAATGGACCGTAGTGACGCGTCGACGAAGGCAAAGGCGACGTGTAGAGCAGTTTCACCCTACTTGGATAAAAACATCAACTCCGATCAAGTATAGACAAAGCGAGTCAAAGAGAAGGATGAGAGCACCTACCAACCATAAAAAGCCTTCAAACAATCGCTATTGGAAACCAATGACTTTGGGTGACTTTTTTCCGAAGAAATACTTCAAAGAAAATATGAGTCCAACCTCCTATGATGAAGAAATTTCCCATGTTGTTTCTTGTCATGTTACTAGCGCGGTAATTGCCTTCACGGACGATGATTTGTTACTAGGACCGAAACCACACAATCGACCACTTTTCGTCTCAGGATTCATGCAAGAAGAGAAAGTTAACCGCATATTGATCGATGGAGGTTCAGCCGTTAATATCATGCCAAAGTCCACTATGAAGAAGTTGGGGATCTCTATCGAAGAATTATCTCACAGTCGTCTAACCATTCAAGGATTCAATCAAGGAGGACAGCGAGCTATAGGAATGATTCGAGCAGATCTTCGAATTGGAGAACTGAAGGCAAGCACTCTACTTCATGTGATTGATGCTAGGACTTCTTATAACCTTCTATTAGGGCGACCATGGATCCACGAAAATAATGTTATTCCATCTACCCTACATCAACGTTTTAAGTATCTAAAAGATGGAGAAATCTTGAAAGTGGATGCGGATGCAAAACCCTTTACTGATGCGGAATCCCACTTTGCTGATGCCAAATTATACTTGGACTCGAAAGTTAAGCCTGAAGAAAAAGTCAATAACTTTGAAGCTTCGAAATCAAACCTGATGATGCCCATCACCAGTTTGAATTCGACAAATGGACCATCTCCAACAATGTCATCAGGAGAAATAAAAGGAGTATTTGATCCGAAGGCTTACACACTCTTAGAAAGATCAGGATACGACTTTTCTAGCCCGTCAACCTTAGGTTGCTTAAAACCCGAGTTAACTGGTGAGAAGATTCATGGGCTTACTAAGACGCAACATAAAATGAAGGAGAAAGGACTTCGTGTTGATCAACCTAAGTTGGGCGTGGGATATGTTCATACGGAACCGCTAAGAATACGTGTGTCCCGGAAAGATAAACGAGTGAACGTGCAACACATATCTGCATTAAGAATTGAAACTGATAAGAAGAATAAACGTGTTTCAGTATTTGATCGACTCGGTGTTCCTATGAAACGTCTTTCTGTGTTCAAGAGACTTGGGTCTAAGGGCCAAAAGACTTTTGAGGATAAACATGCTTCAAACCATCGTTCTGTGTTCGATCGTCTTGGAGAAAGCGCAGAGGTTGATAGAGACATAAATCATGGGGAGTCAATAGAACCACAAACGAGGCGAGATCAGACTCTTCATCTCTCAGTTGGGGGCACGTCCCTGCTTATTACTTCGGAAGAACCTGTCACCATAAAGATATGCCACCATATCTCAATCAATGAAGATCTTGACTTTGAAGTGGTAGAAAACGAAGTTAAAGAGGCACCTCCACAACTTGAAGATGGTGTACAAGCAACTGTAGATGAGCTGCGAGAAATTAACCTCGGAACACTAGAAGAGCATCAACCTACATTTGTAAGTGCACTTCTAACTTCTGAAGAGATGATCCAATATACAAGTCTCCTAAAGGAATATAAGGATGTCTTCGCTTGGACATACAAGGAAATGCCCGGGTTGGATCCAAAAATTGCAACTCACCGCCTTGGCATAAAGCATGGAGTTCGATCGGTAAAACAATCGCAACGAGTATCTCGTCCAGATTTAGTTCCTTTAATTGAAGCCGAAGTCAACAAACTTATTGATGCTGGGTTCATTAGGGAAGTCAAATACCCCACTTGGATTTCCAGCATTGTTCCGGTCAAGAAAAAGAATGGTCAAATTCGTATATGTGTTGACTTCAGGGATTTGAATAAGGCATGCCCAAAGGATGACTTTCCGCTACCCGTTATTGAACTCATGGTTGATGCGACTACCGGACACGAGGCCTTATCTTTTATGGATGGATGTTCAGGATATAATCAAATCAGAATGTCGCCCCAGGATGAGGAGTGTACTGCGTTTCGTACCCCGAAGGGTATCTACTGTTATAAGGTTATGCCTTTTGGACTAAAAAATGCAGGTACTACCTATCAACGTGCTATGCAAAACATCTTTGATGACATGTTGCATAAGAACGTGGAATGCTATGTGGACGACCTTGTAGTTAAAACCAAGAAAAGAGATGGTCATCTGAAGGATCTACGAGTTGTGTTTAACAGGCTCCGTAAGTATAATCTAAAGATGAATCCCCTTAAATGCGCCTTCGGTGTCACTTCGGGAAAATTCCTTGGCTTCATAGTTCGCCACCGTGGAATCGAAGTTGATCCTGCTAAGATAGATGCTATCCAAAGGATGCCCGCGCCAAGAAATCTTAAGGATTTGAGAAGTTTACAAGGCAATCTAGCATTTATTCGAAGGTTCATATCGAATTTGGCAGGAAGATGTCAACCTTTTAGTCATCTCATGAAAAAAGGCGTTAATTTTGAATGGGATAAAGGATGTCAAAGTGCGTTTGAAAGTATCAAAAAGCATCTGATGAACCCCCCAGTATTAGGAGCTCCAATACCAGGTAAACCTCTTATCCTATATATTGCTACGCAAGAACGGTCAATCGGGGCCTTGTTGGCACAAGAAAATGAAGAAGGGAAGGAAAGAGCGTTATATTATCTCAGCAGGACCTTGACTGAAAATGAGTTAAAATATTCTCCGGTTGAAATGATATGTTTGGCTTTGTTCTACGCGATTAAGAAGCTAAGGCATTACTTCGAGGCATATTCCATAAAGCTCATATCTCGAGCTGATCCGGTCAAATATGTAATGTCGAAACCAGTGTTATCCGGACAGTTAGCTAAGTGGTCAATCATATTTAATCAGTACAAGATGATGTATGTACCACAGAAAGCTGTGAAAGGCCAAACACTCGCCAATTTCCTAGCTGATCATCCGATTCCAGCGGAGTGGGAACTATCCGATGACTTTCCCGATGAAGAAGTCTTTTTTGTCGAGCCTTCACCAACTTGGATGATGTTCTTCGATGGATCAGCTCGATCAAATGGAGCAGGAGCAGGAGTAGTTTTTGTCTCTCCAGAAAGGCTTGTTTTGCCATACTCTTTTGTGTTGGCTGAATTATGCTCAAATAATGTTGCTGAGTACCAAGCTCTGATTATTGGACTTCAAATGGCACAAGGTATGAAGATTCTCAGTATAAAAGTATATGGTGACTCCAAACTAATAATCAACCAACTCCTAAATGAGTATGAAGTCAAGAAAGAAGATTTGATCTCCTACCATCGACAAGCGTCAGTTTTGATGACAAATTTTGAGAATATAATTTTGAGTCATATACCAAGGGCAGAAAATAGAATAGCTGATGCTTTGGCTAATTTGGCGACTGTTATGGCTCTATCGAAAGGGGAAACAACAAGTGTGCC
Source organism: Lantana camara (assembly GCA_037501455.1). Lineage (NCBI taxonomy): Eukaryota > Viridiplantae > Streptophyta > Magnoliopsida > Lamiales > Verbenaceae > Lantana > Lantana camara. Next base: position 124,953,225 of record CM074857.1, read on the forward strand.
CGTGTGCAATCGTTGGGTTGTGCCTTTATCAAGTGGATCTGATATTGAAAATACAAATGTCATATCAATCTCAGTTGATGAAGAGGATGATTGGAGAACTCCACTGATTGACTATTTAAAGCACGGAAAATTGCCATCAAATCCTCGACATAAAACTGGAGTGCGTAGACGAGTTCCTCGCTTTATTTTATACAAAGATACTTTGTATCGACGTTCTTTTGAGGGAATTTATCAGCACTGCTTAAATGGTGAGGAGACTCTCGAAGCTATGATGGAAGCTCATTCTGGAGTATGTGGAGCACATCAATCAGGTCCAAAACTACATTTTCGGATCAAGAGAATGGGTTATTATTGGCCTACTATGGTTAAAGATTGCTTGGATTATGCAAGGAAATGTGAAGCATGTCAGATACACGCCAATCTCATTCACCAAGCTCCTGAAACTTTACATCCTACAATAGCTTCATGGCCATTCGATGCATGGGGTCTTGACGTAGTGGGTCCAATAACTCCTAAATCTTCAGGAGGTCATTCCTATATATTGGCAGCCACTGATTACTTCTCAAAATGGGCGGAAGCAGTACCCCTTAAAGAGGTGAAAAAGGAAACAGTAGTCGAGTTCATCCGAAATAATCTAATTTTTAGATATGGGGTTCCTCGATACATCATCACTGATAATGGTAGACCCTTTTACAATAAGCTGATGGACAAACTATGTGTGCAATTTGGCTTTAAACAGCATAACTCGTCAATGTATAATGTAACTGCAAATGGTTTGGCGGAGGCATTTAACAAGACTTTGTGCAATCTCTTAAAAAAGGTTGTGTCTAAGTCAAAAAGGGATTGGCATGAGAAAGTTAGGGAAGCGTTATGGGCATACCGGACAACACATAGAACCGCTACTCAAGCTACCCCTTACTCGTTAGTTTATGGAGTCGAAGCCGTGCTCCCTTTGGAAAGCCAAATACCATCACTTCGCATAGCAATTCAAGAAGGTCTCACTCCGGAGGATAACGCTCGCCTCAGACTTGAAGAGTTGGAAGCACTTGATGAGAAAAGACTTGCAGCTCAACAACAACTTGAATGCTACCAAGCCCGAATGACGAGAGCATTTAATAAGAAGGTGAATCCGCGGTCATTTCAAGTAGGGGACTTGGTTTTAGCAGTGAGAAGACCAATTACCATCACTCAGCGTATGGGAAACAAGTTTATGTCAAAATGGGACGGTCCGCATGTGGTAAAGGAAGTGTATACAAATGGTGCCTACAAGTTGCTTGACAAGGATGGCTTGCGCATCGGACCTATAAATGGTAAATTCTTGAAGAAATATCACGCATGATAAAGTAGAATGCTCCTCGACGCACGAGCCTAAACTGCATGTCACTCCTGACCCATATGAGTATAAACTATGTACGGTAACCACCAATAGTAAAGTATGTGGATAAACTGCTAACTTACTCCACTGATGGTATTTCATGTGGCTAAATTAGAAATTCCCCACTCTTGTTCAGGGTGGTTAAACTTTGAATACTCCTGGCCCGCATGAGTATAAACTGTGTACGGCTCCCCCTTCAAACAAAGTTAACCATTTGAACTACGTTATGACTTGATCCTTTTGAACAGGTACGTAGGCAGCTTAGATATTTTCTAAGTTCAGTCGCAACTTTGCTTTGATTTATGTTTCCTTGTTGAATTGGAAATTCTTCAAGTAAATATCAACTCACAAATCACAAGTTGAATAAATTTGCAACTTTACTTTAATTTGTTTTGGATAGAAGATTCTTCAACTAAATACCAAGTTATAAGTTGAATTCAATCACAACTTTGTATTTCTTTGTTGAGTTTAAAACTATTCAAGTAAATATCAAATTGAAATAGTCTGCAACTTTGCCTTGATTTATGTTTCCTTGCTGAGTTAAAAGCTCTTCAAGTAAATATCGAATTGAAATAAGTCCACAACTATGCTTTGATTTGTGTTGATTTGTATTTGTCTTGTTGAGTTGAAAGCTCTTCAGGTAAATATCAAATTGCAAATTGAGTAAGTGAAGGAATTACAGTGTGGTTTACATCTTGATAAAAGCCGAATCGATGAGGACTGTATGGTTCAATGATAAATTGCCCACCCCTTCTAAAAGTTAGATAACCGGATCGAACTGCTGCAAAGTAATTTTGTTTACGTTCGTGACCTCTTCCATCATCGGTATGGTGAAATTCTTCCCATTCTTTGGCCATGTTGCAAGTCCAAGGTACAAGTTCAGCTTTATGAATATTTTTGCGAGCTTGTTTTGCATCATAGTACTCGTACCTCATTCGTCGGAATATTAAATCATAGGCGAGCCACGTGCATCTTGATTAAGTAGGAAGTAAGTTTTGAAGTAATGTGCTAACCAACCGCGTATGAAGTGGATGGGGAACGAAGAGTAAACTCAAGTAGGTTGTGAAACCTTTGATAATCTGTTAAGTCCTTTGTAAATGCTTGCCAAGGTAGGAGCTGCTAACTCCACTTTTCGACCAGCCTCCATGGTACTTGTAATTTTAAAGGTACTCGGACGGATCACGCCAGCGGTGTCGCAAGGTAAAGCAAAGGTACAAATCCAACATGATAAGTAAGCCGCTAAGTAAACTTCTTCCTTCAAGCTTCCTTTGAGGCCAGGTTTAGCAAATAATATCTCCTCTGCCATATTCTATGATTCGGGGGCACCAATATCTCCTTGTAGGTTATGAGTTTGCTTGGAACAACCATTCTTTCTATCTTTGCGAGGAGGCGGTTGGGGATATCTCCTATTTCTCCTGCATCAAAAGTTCACCCAAGATTCGATTGTAACTTGAGAAAATTGACTTCTTCGCTTATCTCCCTTCAGTAAGTGATAAACTTGGAATAGATACTTGCCCGAACTGGGTACAAACATATTTCCTTTGTGATCATGACTAGTAAGTTCCTTGGTATCAGGAACTACTTCATCATAGATCAGTCCGGTCATAGGAATGCCCACCAAAGTATGTAAGTCCCACGGTGATATGGATAATTCGCCTTGTGATGTTAAGAGAGTATTCGTGGATAGGCACCATGCCTCCATAAATGCCTTGATAATTTCGGAGTTGCGATCATAGGTAAATAAAGAGGCCCGTGCCGTATCATGTCATTGAGCTTCATTTAACTTGTCTCCCCATCGACTAAGGATATCTTCAGTTCACCCCCAGTATCCATCGATAACTTGTCTTCGCATCGGCTAACTGCACTTGGCTCTCCCTTCGATAAGTTGATGGTGCGAGGTTAAGTAATCTGGCATTCGGTAAGTTGATACTGCGAGGATAAGTAATCTGCCCTTCGATAAGTTGATGGTGCGAGGTTAAGTAATCTGGCCCCTCGATAAGTTGATGGTGCGAGGTTAGTAAGTTGATACTGTGAGGATAAGTAATCTGGCCTTCGGTAAGTTGATACTGCGATGATAAGTAATCTGGCCCTTCGGTAAGTTGATGGTGCCAGGTTAAGTAATTTGGCCTTCGGTAAGTTGATACTGCGATGATAAGTAATCTGCCCTTCGATAAGTTGATGGTGCGCAGCCTGTAGAGCCCGCACCTTTGATGTCTTGTTTACAGTAACTCTTTGGACCTTCGGTAAGTTGATGGTGCGCAGCCTGTCGAGCCCGCACCTTTGATGTCTTGTTTACGGTAACTCTTTGGACCTTCGGTAAGTTGATGGTGCGCAGCCTGTAGAGCCCGCACCTTTGATGTCTTACTTAAGTTGATGGACTAAGTAAAGAATCATGCACCTCCAAGCAAGTAGCCTTCTCTTCGAATTGTCTCTCGTGGTTGACACCGGCTGGAGTTGAAATATCTTTGAAGTACACCATTGAGATCTTTAAGCAAAAAAAAAGAGAGAGAAGAAAGTGATTAAACAAATATATGAAAAAAGAAGAAAAAAACAAAAAAAAAACAAAATAAAGAATTACGCCCAATTTTCACCAAGTATGGTCGAATTGCTGGAACATCTCCTCTTCCGAAGTAGTGCTGCAGAAATCTCCAAATTGAAATTAACGCTGATATTGCTTCGTAGCTCTCGATTTATTGCCTGCTGCTTCTCAGATTAATGCCGCAAGGATGAGGTTAGAAGTTGTTGTCCTGCAGCTTCTTGAATTAACGACGCAAAATTGATGGCCAACTGCTTCTCGAATTGATATTGCTCCACTTCGTGATTGCTTCTCTCCAGAATATATTGCTCTGATCAAGGTGTGAAGATTATGCGGGCAAGGGGCTTTATTTATAGGCTTGGGATTACGGGGAATCCAATTCGGATTAGGACTCCTAAATCAAATTGAAATATTGTCATGATGAGTCATGATTACTCATGCATCTTCGGAATCAACTAATTTCCTTTTTCGGAAGAAGCTGCTGTAAGTTTTTAAAAGAAAAGGAAATTCTATGCAGGATGGAATTCTTGCATTGCATAGAAATTTATGCATGGCGGCTGCATGAATTTTCCCAAAAAAAAAAAAAAAAAAAAAAAAATGCAATGAAAAAATCATGCGATTAGTCGAAATCCAATGAATCTTTCTTTAATTTGGAGAACTCCATATCCTATTGGAATTCTAATAGAAGATGCTTGGAGTGAAATTCAATTCTTTGAAGAATCATGATTGCATTGGACTTCGGATTTCAATTCATTTTCCTTGACTAATTAAAATTTTCTAATTACTCAAGGAATATGTAAGCCCACGTAATTTGGGATTCAAACACAAGTTGAACTTTTAGTTTTACTTGAGATTTAATTAATGTGATTTTCTTTTAAAAGAAAAAAAAAATCATCGTCTGTTTGAATTTTCCCAAATAAAAAAGAGAGAAAGTTTAAATACTTCAAGTCCCGCCTTCTTACAAATATTTGGTACGTTTCTTCGCCGAGCCTTGAAGTGGGGGCATTTGTAGATTAATTAATAAATTTTATAGTATTAATTTAATTTGCTATTTTATATTTTGAAATTATCCTAAATTTAATTTCAAAGTTAAATAGTTGAATTTAAATTGATATTATAGTGTTTATTTTATCAACAAATCAAATGATGACACGTGTCAAAGTGACATGTTTTGACCAATTAAATCAAGTCTTGCAGTCAAAGAAAGTCAGGACAAATCATATGGCGACACGTGGCGTATGGCATCATACTGACCAATCAAATTCAAGTCCTATATTATCTCTTTAAAAAATAAATGAAATATTAAAGAGATGTATATATTTATATGATTTATTTGATATTATCTCTGCAAAAAATAAGAGATAATTATTAAATAAAAGCTGACTTGAGCAGCAAGTCTTGAATCCTATGCCTATATAAAGAGGCCATGGGTTGTTCATTCAACAACAACACGAATTCAAGAAAGGCTAAAAACCTCTCTACGAGTTCAAAGAAAGGCTAAAAACCTCTCTAAAAGTTCAAGAGAGGCTAAAAACCTCTCTAAAAGTTCAAGAAAGGCTAAAAACCTTTCTTCCCGAAGTTATCAAATTTAAGCATTTGATTCGTTATCAAGGCGTTATATCGGCGAATCGGCGTTATATTCAAGATAAATTCACGGAATTATCGACGAGTTCGAAGGCGTTCTTGACGGAATTCTCTAAAAATCCAGCGTTTGATTCGTAAACAAGTCGAAGGACCTACGGATTAACGTTATTCAAGCTAAATTTGAAGTTGAAGAAGATCAAACCCCAAATTCATCAAGAACCGTTTGAAGATTCAACAACTTTAAATTTGAAGGAAGAATCAGAGGATCAAGTGAAGATTGAAGACCCGCTTTTACTTAGATTCTCAAATAATTTGTATTATTTATTCGATATTGACTAAAAATCAATAAACACGAATTTTTAGTGCAAACAAACCGAAATCCAAAAATGACCATAGTTCGAAAGATAATTATATATCAAGAAAAAAAAATCGAGCGTTTCGGTTCAGGTATGTGTCTACAAGGCGATGGAACAATTAGACTAGTGTCTGATAAATGGCCAGTTTTCATGGAATCTTTCTGTTGTTCCAGGATATCTTTCGTAGTTGGAGGACGTATCAGCAAACATGGAACAAATAAAGGAAATTTCATAAACATCCCTTCAAATGAATATGCAAAAACGAACATGTTTCTCTATCCGTGCACCCCCACGTATACATATATGTTCACCGTACCGTATCTTCATTGTAATTTTTCAATGTGGAGGGGGTATTGTAATTTTCGATTTGTTAACATTTTTTTCCTCTGATGCAGGACACTTTTCCTGGGGAAAATATTTGATGTATTGCAGTAATCTTAAATGGAAACAATACAGTTCTTAAGACAACCTATGTAGATAACAACATTGATGTTTTAGCAATAGGCTCGGAATCTTCCGCTGGACAGATGACAATCGATCGAAACAGAGGAAGTTCAGTGAAGGTGATGGAAAATGTCGATCCAACGGCTTGTAACGATAGTGCTTTCGCAAATCCACTTGATGATGAGAATCAATCTGCTCTGATTATTGTTATTTTGTCCACTGTTCTGAATTTCACGCTTTAATTCATGTGACCTCATTCCCTCCAAGTTTTTCACAATCTAGGAGTATCAGAAATGAGTGATACAATATATAGATACAAGCAGGAGACAAGATACCTATCGAAACGAAATGCATTATTAACACAAACAGGAGCTTCGATGTTCACAACAAGAAACAGAACAGCTTTTCATAAGCTTCATACAAGTTAGAACCTAATAAGCAGATTCCGTTGCAGGAAAAAAACTCATAAAAGTTTATTCTTAAGAAGATGCTCAACATGGGAATCACTCCACGGCTGCCACAATCTGCTGCTCCAACTGAAAATTAAAACAAGAAATGAAGTTATGATACTGGGAAATCTTGAAAATATATGCATGTTGTTTGTAAAGGTTAATTTTTTTTAATTTCTAAAAGAATTCTTTCACAGGGGTGAACTCTCAAGTACGAACCTGCAATAGTGCTTTGAGCTTGGCCTTCACCAGCAAGTATTCTTGCTTAACTTGTTGCAGGCATCTCAGGCACATGTTAAACAAAATATTGCAACATATTAGTTGTGCAAAAAATTCAACCGCATAAAACGTTCTTTAATTTGATGAGAAAAATACAAAACTCTCACCCTTTGACGTTTTGCTCTTCGCAGAAGCTACGGAAGGCAATGCATGCATTTCTGACTCTCTGAGCCCCTATGCTGTTCAGCAAGAAGCATCAGAAATTATCCCAAAAAGTAATCATATAAATCATTTACAAGACAAATAATTTACAGCGTCAACCCTGTAATGAGATTGACTATACTAGAAATCTCCCCTTTAAGTTTAGAAATTACAAATAACCCCCTCATGACCCATTCCTATCTGCTCATAGTGTTTTTGCATTACTAGTCAAATATCCCAACCAAAGTACATGCACTCAATTGTAAATTATTTCCATCTTACAATTACCCATCTTGAAGTATGGCATGTAAAGATGAAATACATAGCTTTGTTATTCTATCTTTCGACATATTTTATACGTTTTCGTCGTAATTAGCGACGAAAGTGTAGAATAATATGCAACTAGAGAAAAATTGTAAAGCTTCAAGATATAAGCACATATTCGGAATACAACGTATATACATACAACTTCTTTTTGTTATGTTGTATAGTCCAACTCAGGAGTTGGTTCGCTTAATGATGGTGTGCATAATTTCATATATTTCGTGTATTTTAATGGTTGGATTCTAGCACTTAATAATTTTGGAGACTTTTAGGCCAATTAAAAAGAATATTGGAGAAGTTGGTGCAATTGTTGCTGGTGGGCCCACGAGCAGTTGTAGCTTTGGAATTAATTGGAAACCTAATCCAAGTTGAAGTCAGACGTGGGAGCTTGAAGCACATGCATGCAAAGTTTTGGATGCTAGTGGAATTAATTTATGGAGCTGGGCTTTGTATTCTTGGGCCCTGGAAGAGAAATAACTTTTTGGGATTATGACTTGAGCCCACTTTGAAGACTTTGGCAGCAAGTTTGGGCGTGGAAGGGAAATCCTAATTAGTCTAGGATTTGGAGAATTAATCAACTTGTTGGCCAAGTCTTTGTGGCAGCTATTTAATCACGTCTTGGTGGCAGATTTAGAGACAACCTTTTCATACTCACTTTTCACGCAACAGCGGAGGTAGCAGCTCTCGAAGACTTCCGAGAGCATCGAAATCAATTCTTCTTCTTATTTTAATTAGTTTATACTTTTAAATTATTTTATGTTTTTGGACATGATTTTCATGAGCAAGGAATTTATAATTTATGTTTTCGACATCGTGAGACCTAATTGGCGTTTATAATTCAGTTTTAATTCAAGTATTTATTAATTCTCCGTGTGTCGTTTTTATTGTGATTTGTTTGCTTAGAGATAGTGCACGATCATCTAAGTAGATTTAATTGCATATAGTCAGTCTTGATTGCATGAAGTATACGTAGTGCTTGATAGATAATTAGTGATGCATTAGTGATAGAAAGTCGTAAAGTCGAATCTGATTCACTAAGGGAGTTAATAATCAAATTTGAATCGCACGTGTCGTGACTAGGTTAATTCGGGCTAGTGTTTTCTTAATTCTTAATGATGTTGACTCATTGAATCCTGTCGAGTGTCTTTAGGGGTTGTGAGTTGATTAGGGAATAACTGTCGAGTGTCTCTAGGTTATTCTATTATTTAAGAGAAAACGGGACGGAGTCGAGTGTCTCTATCTGCTATATATAGCTAATCTATTTGAACTCGACTCCATCTGCTATAGCTAATCTATTTGAATAACTGAATTTCTTTTTGCGTGTATGATCGATGTCCTAAACTAAATTGTGATTCCTGGCTAGGCCGCTAGGTATTGTTTTCCCAACTGATTTATCAAAACCCAATTTGTAAGTGATTTATTGTTTTTCCCCTGTTTTTAATTGTTAGTTAATTAATTAGTTTTGAGAACTTCAAAACTCCCGATTTTTATTGTTAATTTTAGTGAATTCTTTTGTGATTAATTAGAATTATTTTCAACCAATTTCTGTGGATTCGACCCCGTTTGCACTATACTCAGTTTTAGCTGTGAATCGGATTACTGTTTATTTTGACAATTTCGACACTTGTCACTTAAACCAATGTAATGAAGGGCGAGTGTTTACACTTTATCGTATGATTAGTGAAAAATTTTAGTGAGTGACCAATTAATCGTTTTATCATTTGGGGGCTTCCATCAGCATTTTGGGGGGACTCAAAGTCGACATGGGCCTAATAGATTTATCAACGGGCTTAATTATTTGTACAAAATTATAGTATGGCTGCCGGCCATTAGATTGAATTTTAATTCGCATTTGATCCTTATTTCAATAATTTTGGTTGATAAAAAACTTAATGAATCATATTCAATTATAAATATTTGACGATTCAAAATACATGGATCAAATACGAAATTTATAACCATATAATTTTTCCAAATTAGTAACGCTTAAACATACAAAATCCAATCAAGATATCTTGGATAATAACAAGACCTGAAAATCCAAGATGATCCAAGAATGAAAATCCAACTCGAAATTGGGCCCTCTTTTCAACTTAAGAATCTTTTCACGTTTTGAGCTGGTAAAAGAAACGAATCAATTCAGAGATGCAGTTTATTATAAATTTATAACATAATTCCCATCTAAGGCATCTCATTCATTTAAAATTTGAACCAACGGGCTCATCTGGTCCGTTGATATCGGTAGAAATTATTTAATAGGACTCATAGAGATAGATTGGAGGCCAACTTGCTTGTCATACTAATTTATATATTCCAATTTGTTTAGGGAACTGTTTAAAGGTGTATCATTATCTTAGGCACAACATTTAAATATTGTCTTAAAGCGACCACTGTCCAAGACACTTTGTTTTGAATATACTCAAAACTCATTTTCACCAAATAAACAAAACTTTACCTTTACTATGTCGAGCTAATGGAGAGACTTTTACGGTAAAATTAAAAAAAAAACACAAAATTTTGATTTTCATGAAAATCTCGATAGCCAGTAGCCGGTACGGTATCATAGTCAATCCCTGAGAAATCGAGAAGAAATAGACAAAACTTTGGTTTTCATGAAAATCTCCATAGCCAGTATCCATCCATAGTCAATCCCTGAGAAATTGTATTTGCTTCACTCAATACTCTACCTTTACTCACTTCTTCACTTTTCTGAAGCTTCAAAAATATCAGAGAAATGGCAGCTTATGCAGCTCTAGCTTCTCTTATGAATCTTTTAGAGCAGCTCCAACGCCATCCTCAACCTCCAATTACTCTCCACACCAATCAGGTCGAAACCCTCGCTCAAAAGATTGCTTTCTTGCAACACTTTCTTGAAGTTTATAATTCCCATTATTCTAAACTAGAAATGGAACGCTTGAGGAATCGCATCGCGGATGTAGCTTATGCATCTGAGGATGTAATCGAAACCCATATAGTTAACCGGATTCATGCTCGATTAGATGAAGTGGACGTACTCACTTCCTTGCGGGATCTTTTCGCGGAGGTTGATGACTTTCAGCTGCCAGCTGCTGTTGCATCAACAATTTCTGATGAGGAAAATATCCGTTCCATCGATTTGCATGAGGTGATACAAAATATGGGTTTTGTTGAGAAAGAGGTGTTGGAGATTAAAGACAAGCTGGGAGCTCAAGATCCACAAAGATTTATTACAACGGATGTTGTTGCTTCGAAATCTACTTCAACAGTGCACAACATCATGGTGGGTTTTGATGATGTCTCGGAAGAAATGCTGCATAAGCTCACAGGACAGCCTGATTCTTCTCGCCAAATCATCCCGATTTCTGGGATGGGTGGCATAGGTAAGACGACCCTTGCTAGAAATGTTTATATCAATCCTCTTACGGAGTACCATTTTGATATCCGTTCTTGGGTTACAATTTCTCAAGAATATAATATACGAGACATTATTTTAGGAGTTCTCAGTGAAAAGAACCATGGCAGTGGGGAAAGTATGAGTGAGGTAGAGGTAGGGGAAAGGTTATATAAAAGACTATATGGTAGAAGGTATTTGATTGTGATGGATGATATGTGGAGTCATGAGGCATGGGATAGAGTGAAACGCTTCTTTCCAAACGAGTGTAATGGAAGTAGAATAATTGTAACAACTAGACTAACAAATTTGGCTTCCAATTTAACCACCAATTGTTGTGGCATTGAGATGGATTTCTTAGGCCATGATAAATGTTGGAGTCTATTTTGCAAAACTGTGTTTGGAGAAGAGGACGGCTGCCCATCCGAATTGGAGCATGTCGGGAAGGAGATTTCCAGAAATTGCAAAGGGCTTCCTTTGTCAATTGTTGTGATCGGAGGACTCCTAGCAAAGTCAAAACAAACACGTCAGTATTGGGAGTATATTGCTGAGAATCTAAATTCAATTGTGAATTTAGAAGAAAATGAAAGGTGCTTCCAGATTTTACACACGAGTTATGATGAGTTGCCGGCTAATTTGAAGGCCTGTTTTCTCTATATGGGATTCTTTCCTGAAGATTATGAAATCAATGTATCTGAACTCATAAAAATGTGGGTTGCTGAGAGTTTCTTAAAGCCAATTAATGGAAAAGGCTTGGAAGAGAGTGCCAGGGAGTACTTGATGGATCTTGTTGGTAGGAATCTCATTATGGCTCATGAGAATGATTTTCTTTGGGGAGAAAAAGTATTTCGCATTCATGATCTCTTAAGAGACCTGTGCATAAGAGAAGGTCAAAAGGAGAACTTCATCTGTGTAGCTAACTAACACAGTGAAGGCTTAAGCACCGAACGTCATATTGCAGTTCATCAAGATACATCCGGAAAGGAATGTCTTGATAGTTTGAAATGTGGATCGGCTACTCGTTCTTTGATATGCTTTTCTGAGGATGTCCTCATACCTTTAGATGAACTTAGATTGTTGAGGGTATTTAAAATGAAAAATGAAGATAATGACATATTGGAAGATACTTTCAGGCTAGTTAACCTGCGGTATCTCTATCTCTGGTCCGATCCCAGAATTCCCACATCCCTTTTCCAGCTCTGGAATTTACAAACATTATATTTTTCTACCAATTCTGTTATTGTCGCACCACCTGAAATTTGGAAGATGCCTCTGATTCGGCATATCCAGATTACCAATCTCTTACTCCCGGATCCTCCAAGTGGGCACAGGGACGGGCGAGATGACTTTGTTCTGCATGAGCTACGTACACTTGAAAGAGTAAGAAATTTGAAGCTTGGTGAGGAGGTGATTAAGAGAATCCCTAATGTCACCAAGTTGGAACTGTTTTTTGACCATCCATCGGAGATGCAATTGATAGATCTCAACAATCTTAATCGTCTGCACAAACTGGAGGACTTTAATATTTATATATACCCAGAAAATCGGACAGAGTTGTTGATCCCTCATTCGCTCAAGAAGTTGACTCTACATGGAACTGCGTTTCATTGGGAAGACATGAGTCCGAAGATAGGTTCATTACCTCATCTCCAAATGCTCATCCTTGAATTGAATTCCTTCATAGGGCCAGAATGGAAAACCGTCGAAGGGCAGTTTCGCAGCCTAAAGTACCTGAAAATTGAAGATTGTTATGATCTAAAATGTTGGAGCACAGAGAGCACCCATTTTCCATGCTTAGAGTGCCTTCATCTGGTTTGGTTACGTAATTTGGAGGAGATCCCTTTGTGCATTGGAGATATACCAACGCTGAAATTAATTAAAGTGCAATATTGTTCTAATTCAACTGTCATCTCAGCTAAAAGAATATTAGACGAACAAGAGGATCTTGGGAATGAAAGCCTCCGATTCAGAATTGGGTTGACGGCTTATCAGAATGATGATGAGAGTCTGGCGAGTTTGGCGGCTCACAACTTTCAAATTGAAAGGTAAGAAACTTTGCTAAACTCCAAATCAAATATCACTCACCTACCAAATCGAAAGGCTTGAGTGGTCTCTCTCTCTCTCTCTCTCCATTGCCACTGGGTGCTGGTGATTATCTCCCTTTCTCATTGATAAATACGCACACACCGTTTATATGCCACATTAGCTCATCATTTCTCTTGCCACACACATGTGACTATAGTTAATTTGTAACTGCATATGCCTACCGGTCTGCTAGGTGTTTGATAATATTCCTCATAAAGATCTTTCTCGGAAATGCATGGCGAATAAAATTACCCTTTCTTTTGATTAGTTTGAGTTTCCAATTGGTTAGCGAATGCATTCCAATTTATGTCCATGTATTCATCTCATGAATTTTTCTGTGAGACTGTGATATCAGAAGTTTTGGTATAAGGTGAAGTTGTCAACCATACACCACTGTTTTATAAAGTTATAAGTTGTATCATGTATGTCATGCTTCTGGTTGCCTATTTCCCTGCATTTGAAATGATCTGAGTTCAACTGTTTCTTGGAAATATACATAAAGCATAGAGAAAGCTTATCTTTTCATTTGTATCTCTGTTTTCTCCTCGGGGGATGACATTAAACTCATTGAATTGAATGATGAAATCATTCTGAAATGTCCCTGCTTTTCCCTTCAGTTGAAGAAGGCAGGTGCTGTATTGGTAAGGCTTGTTTCTGCAGCCGGATTGGAGTCTTCAACATTGTCAAGAAGACGTAGAGGCTCCGCAGCAGTAACATAAAGCTCTGAGTTTCGAAAGTATGATCCTCGCGTCTGTCATCATGTTTTGTTCACCGAGGCCAAGATAAAGTGATTGCAACGCTGAACCGTGACCTGAAATGCGTTTGTTTTCTTTGAACTGATATCATATTAGCTTTTATTGCATCTAAAATTTTAATCCGTTTAATATTCAGCGTACGGCATGTATTGCATATTATATGAAATTTCTTGCAAATTTGTATGATAGACACCCTCTGTTGCTTATTGCTGGTCTTTCCTGAAATGCTGGTATTAGAACACTTTGCTCTTCTAGCTTTTACTATTTGTTAAAATGATTGGCTATGGAGGGTTTTATGCCTTTAGAGTTAAGGGCAGGCCATTACTGCCACTACATATGCGAATGTGACTTTTTATGATACTTTACTAAATTACTTATTTTTTAAATAAATAATACTAATAACAAATTGAAATTGAAATTATAATAATAAATAATATATTCTTCACTATTTATTTTAAGTCATTTTTTGTTGATAATTTTAAACTAACATATTTCAAAAAATAATAAATAATTAATTGATTAAATATTAGTTTGTTGATAAATATTATATATTTATGTTTAGGGAAAATTACATCTGAATACCCTACTAGATAAGGATATTACAGAGTCCATTTTTAGTTAAAACTTACAATTTATTCCCTGAATGTTATGAACCGTTTGTGATCCTTTTATTCCGTTAAAGTTCCGTTAAGGTTGAGTGTATCTTTCCATTAATCTAATGAATAAAATAACAAATTCATCCCTGTAATATACAAATTCCAACAAAACGATCCCTAGGTGTTACACATATAACAATGTAGTCCTTGGGGACTTAATGGAACTCTAACGGAATAGAGGGACCACAAACAGTTCATAACATTTAGGGACTAAATTGTAATTTTTAGATAAAGATGGACTGTATTGTAATTATCCTATCCAGTAAGATAATTAAATGTAATTTTCCCTTATGTTTATTTAGTATTTAAATAGTTACTACTAATTTGGTTGGATATCGTTCGAGCCAATTTCTTCTGGATTCAATTGGTTGATTTGGATTCTAAAGGATTCGAATTTAAAATCAGTTACCAACTCTTATTATTGGATTCAATTATATTTGCACTCGCTTTGCTTTCGACACAAGTTAGAAAGGACTAATCCCAGGTATACTTCCTCGTGCAGTATACATTCCTAGGGGAAGTTCTCGATGATGTAATCTTAGCAGGCGAAGATTCGGTTTTAAAGACGACGTATATAGAGACGAACATGGGCATTTCAACAACGGGGGTCGAATCTGAAGATGGAAAGATAAATTTTGTTGATCAGAATGATACAGGACGTGTGGTAAAAGTGTTGGAAAATGTTGATCCTCTGGCTTATTACAACACTTTTGCTGATCAACTTGGAGAAGAGAATCAATCTGCTGTAATTGGAAGCGTTGAAGAGCAAAGGAGAATATGGAGTTCACCCCCTAAATGAAAACGAAACTTATGACAGAAATACATAACTTTAATTTGTTTTTCTGTCAAGGTATTTTATATGTTTTTCGCCATAATCGGCGAAGAAAGTGTAGAAATTAGAATACTATACGACACAACAAATTTTGTACAGCTTCAAGAAATACGCACGTATTAAAATACAACATAAATATGTACAACTTCTCTTTCTTATGCTTCATATACATTAGGAATATACTTTTAATGACCAAGTATAATGAGAAACTAACAATAATTGAAATGCAAAAACGACCATAGCTCGAAGGATAGTTATGATCATTGATGTTTTAGCAACAGTCTCGGAATCAATAGGAACGAAGAATTCATGATGTGGTAATCTTAGTAGGAAACAATACAGTTCTTAAGACACAATGGCAATCCATCCAAACAGAGGAAAGTTCGGTGAAAGTGATGGAAAATGTCTATCCTATGGTCTATAACAATCATGGTTCGCCGGAACGCCGTGATAACGGCCGGAACGCCCGTTCCGGAACCGGAACGGCAGTGGGCGTTCCACCTTGACGGGGGTGGAACACCGGCAACATGGATCGGGGGTGGAACGCCGCGATAACGGCCGGAACGGCGTTCCACCACGTTTTCTCGTTCGAAAACGGATTGAAACGGCGTTAGAACGGACTGTAGCGGATTGGAACGGCGGCGATAATGGAGCGGCGAAATCTGTGGAAAAAATCAGAAAAAGACGACCTAAAAACTGAGGAAGACGAAGTTGGTTTTTTATTTAATTAGAATGGGCTAAAGTTATAAACGGATTAACGGGCCATATTTATCATTTACTGGGCTATTTTTTTTAATTAATAATTACTAAAAGGTTTTGGGCCAAAAAAAGGTTCTTTATTTTTATGTAATAATAACATGTAATTGAATTAAAATTTTATGAATAACATTAGTATTTGATTAATAATATTTTTATTTAATGATTCGATAATTTTAACATTAATTGTTAAAAGTGTCTGGAATTAGGCATTAGGTTACCGACCTATATTTACTATAAATGTCATTATTCATGATAAAAATATTAACAATTAATTGCATCCATATAAAAAATATATATTTGTATAGTACCGTTATGGTGATAATTAGTTTTGGGATGCACAATTATTATATGTAGATCAACTATCTTACCTTCACGTAAGAGATTATAGACAATTCTAAGTTTCTTTCTCTTCGTGGAATATTCTAAGTTTTTTTTCCTCCTCGTCATTCCACTTATTATTAGTAAATAATATATTGTTATTTATCTATTATAATATGTGTAGTGTTGTATGCCAATAAACGAACTTCTATTTGTTTGGTACATTAATCAATTATATTTATCGTAAAAATTCCCTCCGTTCCACGAATTGCCGCGACCGTTCCGCGACATGACGTTGGAACTGGAACGGTGCCCCCCGTTCCGTTTCCCGCGACCGCGACTGCGAACCATGATAACAATAGTACTTTCGCATTTCGCAGATCAACTTGATGATGAGAAGCAATCTTGCTATGATTAATGGTACTTCTTGTTGGGAAAGGGAAATCAAACGAAACGAGTACACGTAGCGGAAATCAAGCTTCTCTTTTCCAAATACCCAGCAAATACTCAACCAAATAATTTACCAAGTGTGCCAACGAATATGAAACAATCAAATCAACCAACAACAATAGAGACATGCGATTTTAACGTGGAAAAACCCCTTCAAAACGAAGAGTAAAAACCACCGGGCTTTCGACTTCAGCGTTTCAGTCTCTCACCTCGCTTGACCCCCGCCGCTTGCCACTGCATCGTGTGATTACGATGACCTCTGGAGGCGGCAATGGAAATGGTAGGAGAATTGTTGTTATATGCATGGCGAACCCTACGAGAGTGAAAATGGTGGCCAAACAGATAATGAGAGAGATATCCTACATGTTGCTCACCGATAAGGTTCTTCAGTACACAGTGTTGCCCCAATCTGCTGTGGGAGCCATCGATACTTGTCGTCTGTTACGTGATGTTGAAATTTCTTCTAATTTGTAGGTTATGTGATTATTTGGTTTTACTTGATTAGGCTTTTATTTTCCTAGGCGATGATGTAAAGGTGTGGAAGCAGACTAATACTAGTGTTGATTTTACCAATGCTGGTTCCGTGTGCTCATCTATCAACCAAATCAACTGTATTAGCTCTTCTAATTACGAGGGTGTCGATTTAGAATTGTAGTATTAATGCCGTGAATGTGTAGTTTGGTGTTTTTATGGATCAACAAAGTGTTATTATTTGGTGATGCAAGGTAAAGAATACCCTAGTCAAATCGTTTGAAGCGGAGATTTTTTGGGAAAAGAGGAAGGGAGTTAAGCGATTCCAAGTTGAGGGCAAATTAGTAATTTACTTCTAAACACTCATTAACCTTTTCTTAAACGTAAACAAACCTCCCTAGAAATTACCCTGTTTCCACGACAAATAAAAGAAAAGTAAACATAGGTTTTGGGCATTTAGTTTAGCTACACTGACATTTCACATCGTGATTGCCATTAACATTTTGGCCAAGTAAACATGGCCGTTGGGGACTTGGGGCCTTTTACTTCATCATAATATGGGGGATGTTTGACTAAATTATCATAATATGGGATGTACATCATAATATCTCCAATAATATGTCATTTACTTTGTTGGACAAAGGGCCTTGTGTTAAACACAAAGGCCCAAGATATGGCATGAATGACCCATTCTATTTAACAACCCCGACATGGTATTGTTAAATAATAAGGTCTGATTGGTTAAGATTAATTTACCATTTTTTCCTCATATAAATTACACATATCACCTACTAAAATCTGTCATATCATCCCTTTTGGAATTTCCGCCAAATCTGATGTCTGATGACTGATGAGTGTAAAAAATGTAAAAACCCATTTAATCCATTGGGCTACAATACCAAGTAAATTGGACTAAAAAACAAGGTAAAATAGCAAACGGTCCCTAAAATTACTACTATTTTCTTTGTCAATATAATTATACTTTTAAATTTATAGTAACATGTCAATTTAAATTTTAATGAGAGTTGTTCTAAATGCATAATTTATAGTCCGTGTTAAACTCGGCATGGGTCTTATAGATTTATCAACGAGCTTAATTATTTCTGCAAAATTATAGTATAGCTGTCAATAGATTGAATTTTAATTTGCATTTGATCCCAATTTTAATAATTTTTGCCCATAAAAAAATTCAATTATAAATATCTGACAAGTCGAATACAAGATTTATAATGACGTAATTTTTCCAAATTAGTAACGGCTAAACATACAAAATCCAATCAAGATATGTTGGATAATAACAAGACCTAAAAATCCAAGATGATGAATGAAGATCCAAGACATCAACTGAATATTCTTGTCACGTTTTGTGCCGGTAAAAGAAATGTGTCAATTATATCTAGTCCCATTTTAGATGAGGTAATTATAAGTATTGCTACCTCATATTTAGATATTTTTAGAGTTATACTCAAATCAAAACATTTTAATTACACATAATTTTCACGAATACTGCATTAATTACATATAGTTCCCATATAGAATATATTAATTATGTAAAAAGAAAAAAAATTATATTTGTAAGGTAGTGCAATTAAATTTTTTTTGTAAGTTAGTGCAATTAAATTTTTTTTTTTTTGGGAGAGGTGTAAGTATAATTATATTGTAATATATTTATAAAGTAATGTAATTAAAAATTTTTAGGAGAAGTGTAAGTATATTAATTATATTTAAAAATGAAGTACCACTTGTAATTATTTTATTTAATTTGAAAGCCAAAGGTAATTAAGTCGTTTATTATAACATAATTGAGAAACTGCAAATTTGGGACAGTAACATATTCTATTTTTTGCTTTTGAACTTTAATTTGATATTTTTTATTTTAGGGACACTTGCTCCCAAAAATTTGCAATTTTGGCCAAATCCAACCGAATTCTTAGGTAGAGATACAAATTTCGGTTTCCGGAAAAGTTTTCTCCCACAGGTATGTACTTCCATTGTATGCAGAGATCGCATTTCATTGTTTGTTATCTATTACAAGTATTTTTACTCTAACAAGCCCACGTGCATCCTTAGACCACATTTATATCATGGGCGGCAGCATTCGGTCAAGAAATCCGAACAGTGGTAGGGGCAATTTATTTACTGACTACACATCCAATCCTTATGCAGAGTTCAATATGTTTGTAGATCCTTTTGCTGCATATCAGGTAACCTAAAAATATATTAAAAATGAATAAATTGATGGGATAATTACACTAACATACCCTAAAGTTTGGCACAACTACACAAACTTCCCCCGAGATTTGAGAAATATAAAAGTTTTCCCAGTCTAAGAAATTACATTACATGAGGATTGGGAATTTGACAAAAAGGCCTAATTGTCAATAATACCTTACTTTTCCTGGCATTTCCTAGACAATATTTAAGTTCAAGAGTATAATGGCATGCGTTAGACCAAACTTGAGGGGAAGTTTCCGTAATTTCTGAAACTATAAGGGAAGTTTGTGTGATTGGGCAAAACCTAAAGGTATGCCAGTGTAATTACTCACAAATTAATAAATAAAAGAGATATATCATAGGCTCCCATTAAGATCTTTTTGTATATGTAACAGGTAATTTATTTTGGATTCCACGAACACCATCCCCCTGTCGCGCTACTTTTTTAGGAATTTGAGAAGAACCAGCATACATATGAGGCAAAGTACAGCTTCAAGTCGTTGAAAATGACGCACGATACTTGGTTCGATGACCAGTTTTTCAAGGTACACTACAAAAAAAAAAAAGATTTAATAGATATAGATTTTCGTATTAATAATACAAAAATAGTAACCATATGATTCTTTTCTAGCCGGCGTTGCTAATTCTATAATGCTGAAGCAGAATAACAGCAATGGGGAGAACGAATTTGCAGAAATGAAATACATAAACATCACCATGATCACTTCCAACGAGCCATATGGGATTTCAGATGGTTCAAATCCATTCTTCGATGGCCTTGAGAAGCCAAACTTCAAATTAATGAGAGGCGGTGTTCACAGTGGCCACGTTCAGACAGGACTTCGAGATTCTGTGTTGTCGAGAATGGCAAGGGCCGGTGCGAGGTTAATTCTCTTCTTTTGCTTAGTCTTGATGAAAAAGAAACGCATATATCAAACTATTGCTCCTTAAAACACATATAGTAAAGAATATATAATATTCAACTTCAACCTATATTAGGATGGAATATACAGAAGAAGTAACCGGCGAGCAGAGTGCTTGCTGCTGGGAGAGCAAAGCGGAATCGCGATAAAAACAGTAAACTAAGCAGAGAATATTTCAAAGCTCTTCTAGATGTGCGTTGATAATCCTATTAAAATCTTTTGAAAATACCACTACTCATGGAAATGACAGCAAGAACCTGTGATGTTAATTTGCCTTTATTCGTCATATTTGATCAGGTCTTGAATCGGAATGAACAATCAGGATGTTTCAATTTCATGATGCAGTTCCCTCATTACAGAGAAGTACTCGACAAGCCAGATGTCAAGGGAAGAAAACTTGGGAAGACTGTTGTATTTGACATGGATATGGGTGCTGGAGATTTCTTAGCACTCTTTTATCTTCTGAAATTACCCGTCGAAGAAATAAATCTCAAGATGCAGAAGTAGACTTGCCATTTTCCAGTTTTTAATACACATTTAGCATTGCATTAATCAGTTCTTTCCATGCAGGCAATACTTGTGACTCCTACTCCTACAGGATGGGCAAATGCAGCAACAATTGGTGTTGTATATGATTTGCTGCATATGATGGGACTGGACGATATCCCCGTTGGTTAGGAGACGTTTTTGCACTCGATCAAGCTGAT
The DNA here is from genome assembly GCA_037501455.1 of Lantana camara. Taxonomy (NCBI): domain Eukaryota; kingdom Viridiplantae; phylum Streptophyta; class Magnoliopsida; order Lamiales; family Verbenaceae; genus Lantana; species Lantana camara. The sequence continues at coordinate 124,974,253 of CM074857.1, forward strand.
TGGGCTAACTCTGCTGTTGGAGACTGTAAGTACAACAAAGCCATTTCACATGGTAGCAGTGGCTTTCTCGACTCGGATACACTATACGGCCTCGCCCGTGATTTGCCTCGAAGCCCTCGAAGTTTTTTGTTAACATTTTCAACACATTTCAAGTTTTTGGCCCCCCATAATGGAAATGGATTTATAAATTATGAAAAGTATAACTACGCTAACACGCAATGAGGTTTGGCCTAATTATACTAACTTTGCACGGTTTGAGAAATTACGAAAACTTCCCCTATCAAAGTATAATATTATATGTGGATCAATGAATTACGATTATATGATCTCTAATAGCTTGTAAATATTCTATTTTGTGCTGATCAATGTTTGAATTTAAATTTGGATTTATAACTATAATAGCATGCATTAAGCCAAACTTTAAGATATCCCAGGGAAGTTATTGTAATTTCTCAAACCTCAGGGTGTGTCGGTGTAATTATCCCTTTACAAACTTCAATCTCCCACCACCTTTCTGACTCCGTCCCAACCTGCCCGATCAATTCTTGGTTTCCTCATTACTTTGGTACCACGGTTTGATTCATCACAGATACACAGCAGAGAATGATGTGAAACATGGAGCTCCAAGAAACACGGATCACAAGTTAGTAACTGTGATGTTCTAAAATGTTGAATCACGGAGAGCACCCATTTTCCATGCCTAGAGTGCCTTCATCTGGATTTTTTATCTAATTTGGAAGAGATCCCTTTCTGTATTGGAGATATACCAACGCTGAAATCAATTAGAGTGAAATATTGTTCTGATTCAGCTGTCATCTCTGCTAAAAGAATATTAGACGAACAAGAGGAACTTGGGAATCTAAGCCTCCGAGTCAGAATTCAGTAGGGATTTCACTATGATAAAAGTCTGGAGAGGTTTTTTTTTTTTTTTTTTTAAAATAATACACACACAACCAAGCGGGATTCAAACTCAAAACCTTGTCTTCGAGAATGACCTGTTAACCACTTAACCAGCTCCTATCGGCAAGTTTGGAGAGGTTGGCAACCCACAACTTTCAAATTGAAACTTCTCGGTAAGAAATTTCTGTTGATTATTATTTTTTGAAAGAAGAGAAATATTTTCTGTTATATTTTCTTGTTATAAATTTCTAGATTCTAGATTCCTTATCTTTTAATTTCTTTTTCTTTTTCTGCCTTGTATTAATATTCCTCTCTGTTACTATAATTTGTTTTGAATGTGATTATCTCCCTCGCTAAAGGACACACACTGTTTATATGCAACATTATCTCATGGTTTCTCTTGACACACGCATGTGAGTGTAGATTAATTTGTATTTGTATATGCCTGTCCGCCAGGTATTTGATGATATTCCTCAGAGAGTCTCTCCCAAAGATACACGGCAAATAAAGTTATCATTTCGTTCAATTAGTGTGAGCGGGTTTCCAATTGGTTAGCGAATACGTTCCAATTGACGTGGATGTATTCGTCTGATGATTTTTGCTGCATGCCTGTGATATCAGAAGTTGTGGTACGATGCAAAGTTGTCGTTCGTACACCATTGTTTTATAAAGATACGATTTCTATGTCATTCTCCTGGTTGACCTATGATAGAGAAAGCTTATCTTTTCAACTGTATCCCTGTTTTCTCCAACTCTTTTAATTGAATGATGAAGTTTATTTGATATGTCCCTGTTTTTCCTTTCAGTTACTTATCTGAATGGTAATAATGGGCTAGAAGAAGAGGGCAGGTGCTATGTTGGTAAGGCTTATCTCTGCAGCCGGGACAGGTTTCTTCTATTTTGTCAAGAAGACTAAAAGGCTCCACTGCAATAACATAAAAGCTCGAGTTTTTGAAAGTATGATCCTCGTTTCAACCATCATGTTTTGTTCTCCGAGACCAAGATGAAGTGATTGCAACTCTGAACCGTGGCTTGAAATGCATTTGTTTCCTTTGAATTCATATAATATAACCTTTTATGCATCTGATATTTAAATCCAGTTAATGTTTGACGTGCTTCATGTATTGCATATTGTATGAAATTGTTGGTATTTGAATGACAGACACCCTTTGACTTATTTATATTTTCTTCTTCGCTGTCTTATACCTTAATGTACTGAGGCAACTTATGCTCTGGCCTGCTAGGCCGTGATCTTGGTCAATGCAATAAATGTGCTTAAAATGATGCAATAGCTATTGGCTGCTCTATTGTGGGCATAGGTTATACAGACAAGCATACAAATGAATTCTGAGTTTGTGTTTATTGCTTTACTTTTATGGGAGCGTCTAAAATGAGTTCAGTTTGTACTGACCTCACATGAGGTCTCCTTTGTACTATTGTACTCTATTATTAATTTAATTAATTTATATATATTTTTAGAAAATATAGTAATTTTATACGTTTTTAAAGTATCCATAGAACCATCCCTATTGTGACGGGGTCGAACTTCGACATAAAATTTTTCACGCGAGTCCGACTCCATCCGGCAGGAATTCCTCACAAACTCCCTCAGCCTTATCCCAAAACTCGCATACACTCGTGTTTCCCAAACATTGAACCCAACACTCGTGTTTACCCTCGTTTTGGGGGATTGAGTTCCCAACAAGACAAGCCCACGCATTGCAACATTCGCCCAACAAGCCCTACGCACGCACACTTGCTGGAAATTAAAGCAACACACGAATTTACGGGCTTACGCCCAACCTTTTCAATATATTCATTCCGATGCAATATACAAAAGGACACCCTCACTTGTACACATTATTGGGACGCTCAACTCCTCTCAAAATCGTGCACACTTTGCTTATTTATAAGCCTACAAAACTGTGCGGTTGACGGCCCCAACCGCCTAGGCAATTCGAATTTCAAGCTAACTAAGGGCTGGGCAATTTTGCCGCCTAAAATTGCCCATAACCGCCACATTCCAGCTCCACTCGCCCAATTGTTTAGAAAATGGGAGAAATGGAATCAGAATGACACGGGTAGTCCCTGTCCTTAAAGTGTTAATCGCCCCTACTCTCTGAGTTTGCTAAAGGTTGCAGACGATTTACTTTTAGGATATATGTCAAGCTGAAAAAGATGAATTCAGACAATAGCAATTTGCCAGAATTCAGGTGAATTTTGCTGTATATTTTCAGGTGTTGGATTGTCTATTTATAGGCGTCAGGAGTTTGGTAGGTTTAAATGTGGGAATTTGAATAGGTCAAATTCAGGTGTTAATGGCCTGAATTACACCCCTTTTAATGCCCACTACCTGACTGTTACATCCCTCAACGGATCTGACTGTTGAATCAGATTAAGATGTACCTAGACATCCCTCAGCGGATGTACTTGGACATTGGTTCGTAATTTGAATTTTGGACTAAATCAGACCGACTCTGGCTCAAAAAGTAAGGCTCTGGGCTCGGAGGCGAGGCTCCAAGCTCCTAGCGACGATGCGCACGTGCGAAGTGCAAAGTGCGCCATCAAACGCCACATTCGCCCATGCCCGGCCCCGGCCCGAGCCCGAGCCCGAGCCCGTGCGCGGGCGCGGGCGGTGCGGTGCACCGCACCGCGTGTGAGCCCATTAGTCCTCTCTTGGGTCCCATAATTTAATAACACATACAGCATTATAATATATAAAGCTGTCTGCTTGGTGTTATTTTTCCAATGTGGGACACATTAACCAATGCACATTTTCCAAACAACCTTTGATATGCCTTTGCACAATTATTGATTAATTCTCCAACAATTAATCATATATATATATTAATTCTCCAACAATTAATTGTGTTTGTGCACAGCATATTCAACAATCCCCCACTTGTTTGGAAAACTACTCTTTTGCCAGACAAGTCCCTGAAGATTTTGTCAAAGATCACATGCCTAGAGGAAGGTGTGACGAACATTGAACCTTCCCTTAGTGTAAATAACTCAAAATTGCATCGAAGTTGACGGTGTCCGTAGATTGAACCTCAACTCCTTCGTGATGCAATCGGAGTTATCACACACATGTTTTCTTTCTCATACAGCAAACACTCCACTGCTTTGCGCTTATAAAGCCATACGCGATATCCCATTTCATGAACCTTTAAGAGAGTAAACCACAACTCTCTATAAGAGGCGGCTTCACTTCTTGTTCATATAGGCAAAATGTTTCTCTAGCACTAGTTGCATTAGTGCAGCATTTTGTTAGGAGCATAGCTCAACCTTGTCACTTTGCAACTCACTGAGCTATCTTTTACTACATATGAGACCACTTTGACAGCTCTAACCAACTCGTGAATTGTTTTTCCCTTTGAACCTATAACCAGGGGTAACCTAGATTATAGGTAGGGTTACCACCACTTATGGTTCGGGTGGTTTAAGTCTCATATCTCTAGTAGTTGTAGCTACTAAGTCTCTCGTCAGAGGCTTAGTAAATGGATCAGCCAAATTCTTATTTGACCTCACATAGACAATTGTTATGATACCATCTTGTATCAATTGTCTCACAAATGCATGTCTAAGACCAATATGTCTAGACTTGCCATTATAGGTGCCACTATACGCTTTTGTAAGCGTAGCTTCGCTGTCACAATACAACGAAATTGGAGGCATTGGACTCGGCCATAGATCTATGTCTAACAACATATTTCTAATCCAATCAGCCTCTTGTCCAGCTTGTGCCAAAGCTATGAACTCAGATTCCATGGTAGAGTGAGAAATTATTGTCTGTTTCTTGCTTGCCCAAGAAACAGCCCCACCGGCAAGAGTGAAAACCCACCCACTTGTGGATTTATTATCTCCCACGCTAGTTATCCAACTCGCGTCTGAGTACCCTTCCAACACACTAGGGAATTTGTTATAGAACAAACTAAAGCTAATAGTTCTCTTAAGGTACCCAAGTACCCTACTAATAGCTTTCCAATGATCAGCATTGGGACTGCTCGTGTATCTGCTAAGTTTTGAAACTGCAAATGAAATATCTGGTCTAGTGCAATGCATTGCGTACATAAGGCTTCCAATGGCACTTGCATACTCAAGCTGTGCAATAGCTCTACCAGTATTTTCTTTAAGTTTCAGTCCATTGTCAAATGGAGTATTCACCTCCTTGATCTCGAGGTGATTAAACTTAGTCAGAACTTTCTCAATATAATGAGATTGGTTTAGTGAAAAACCCCCACTATGTTTTTTAACTTTAATGCCTAAAATGGTATCTACTTCACCTAAGTTTTTCATCTTAAAGACCGAGGATAGATACTTTTTAGTCTCGTTTACTCCAATCATATTCGTTCCGATGATCAACATATCATCGACATATAGACAGACTATCACCATATAGTCAGCCGTACTTTTGGAGTAAATGCACCTGTCAGCACTGTTATACTTGAATCCGAATTTCAAGATAGCAGTGTCAAACTTCTCGTGCCACTGTTTTGGTGCTTGTTTTAGACCATACAGGGATTTGACTAACTTACACACTTTATTTTCTGTTCCCGGTGCTATAAAACCCTCAGGTTGTTCCATATAGATTTCTTCTTTTAAATTTCCATTTAAAAATGCTGTCTTTACGTCCATTTGATGAACAAACAGATCGTAAAGAGAGGCTAAAGCAAGAAGAATTCTAATGGACGCAACTCGAGCCACCGGTGCATAAGTGTCAAAGTAGTCAATCCCTTCGACTTGTCTAAATCCTTTGGCGACTAATCTAGCTTTAAAAGCTGAGATAGTGCCATCAGTGTTTCGTTTTCTTCTAAATACCCACTTGCACCCAATGGGTTTAGAACCACGAGGTAAGTCTGCTAATACCCAAGTATTATTACCCAAGATCGAATCCATTTCATCGTTTACAGCTTCCTTCTAAAAAGAAGCATCTCGAGAAGCCATAGCTTCTGAAAATGTTTTAGGATCCGTCTCAAGTGAAAATACATATGGTATTTCACTTACCATTTTATTATCTTGGTCCCCCTCCACCAAGAATAATAAAGCATCAGAAGAGATAAAGTCTTTATCTAAACGTTTCTCTTTTCTTGGTCTAGTACTCCTTCTAGGCTCAACTTGTTATTTGGGAACATCGTTTTCCACAACCGGCCTTATAGGACCTCTAGGCTCAATTTGGAGTGGCACAGATTCGTTTCCAACATCTTTTGAAAACGTATTTTCGAAGAATTCCACGTCCCTGGATTCAGTTATCACGTTAGACTCCAAATCGAGAAGTCTATAGGCCTTGCTATTAAGAGCATATCCAACGAATACACTTTTAATAGCTCTAGCCCCTAACTTAGTCCGTTTAGGATCAGGAACCCGAAAGTAAGCCACACACCCCCACACTTTGAAATAACTTATGTTGGGTTTTCTGCCTTTCCATATTTCATAGGGACTAGACTTCACAACAGTACTAGGCATCCTATTTAGAATATGGCACGCAGACAGAAGAGCTTCACCCTATAAGTTGTGAGGTAAATTTGCATGATTTAACATGCAATTTATCATGTCCAGAAAGGTACGATTTTTCCTTTCAGCTACACCGTTCTGCTGGGGTGTATAACCGGCAGTTGTTTGATGTATGATACCACTTTCTTCGGAAAGTGTATCAAAAGCATTCAAACAATATTCCATGCCTCGATCAGAACGTAGAACCTTAATCTTCTTCTCAAGTTGGGTTTCTACTTCTGATTTGTATTTCACAAAAGAACTAAGAGCTTCATCTTTAGTTCTTAACAAATACACATAGCAAAAACGACTAGCATCATCAATAAAAGTAATAAAATACCTTTTACCACCTCTAGTTAAAATTCCATTTAACTCACAAATATCAGTATGAACTAAATCTAATATTTGTGATTCTCTTTTAACACTTGGAAAAGGCTTTCTTACAATTTTTGATTTTGTACAAATTTCACACTTATCAAGTTCGTTTTTACCAATATCAATTAATCCCATTGCATGCATATTTTTCAAATTCTTTGCACTAACATGTCCTAATCGACTATGCCATAAAGAAATTGAAGAAATCATGTAAGCAGAAACAAGATTCATATTATTGATAGACATCTTATACATCCCATTACAAGCATAGCCTTTTCCAACAAATTCACCATTTTTCATGATGATGACTTTGCCAGACTCAACAGAAATTTTAAAACCTTTCTTATCTAACAAATCAACAGAAATTAAACTTTTCCTAACATCTGGTACAAACAAGACATTAATCAAAGTTAATTTCTTCCCGGAGGTAAAGTTGAGTTCGACAGATCCTTTGCCTCCAACACTGGCTTTGGAGTTGTTTCCCATCTGAACCTCTTGCCCAACAGTTTCTTCAAAGGTCTTGAAAAGCCTTCGATCGTTGCAAATGTGAACGGTAGCTCCAGAATCTAACCACCAGCCAGAAAGTTCACTTGCCATGTTGATTTCAGAAATCATAGCCACATCGAGGCTAAGATCAGTCACCATGGCAACTAGGTTCTCCTCAACCATATTTGCAACTCCGGATCCACTCTTCCGTTGTGGGCATTCTCTCGCTTAATGTCCTGTTTCTCCACAAACATGACACTTGCCTTTTCTTTTGTTAGCAGCATTAGAAGGTTTAGGCTTCTGCATGGTTTTCTTAAATTGTCCAGAATTCTTTTTAACACCAAAATGTTTCTTTTTAGAAGAATTTCCAGATTCAACAAAATTCACACTCGATTGTCCTTGAACCAAATTCTTTCCATCGCGTTTCCGAGCCTCCTCTTCAATACGCAGATGTTTTTGAATTTGTTCCAAGGACAAATCCTCAGATTTATGCATCAAACGCTTTGCATAATCTTTCCAGGCTGGAGGAAGTTTTGCAATGATTGCACCAACCTGGAATGTCTCTGGAAGGACAATTTTAACCATTCAGAGTTTGTTAACGATTACTTGGAGCTCATGCACTTGCTCCAGAATCGGTTTGTTGTCAACCATCTTGAAATCCAAATATTTAGAAACTAAATACTTGTTAGTACCTTCTTCCTCAGCCTTGTATTTGTATTCCAAGGCCTCCCAAAGCTCTCTAGGCGACTTCACGTTTGTGTATAGATCATACAGCCTGTCAGAAAGTGTGTTGAGGATGTGACCACGAGCCAACTCTTCATCTTCAGCCCTTTTCCTCCTTTGCTATTGAAGAGTCTCTACAATCTCTTGGTGGATCTGCATAGCATTCCTGGAAGGACCTGTTGCTGTGTTGGGAGGAGCAGCAACTCCTGTTGTCGGAGGATTGGCAGGAGGAGCACCACCTGCTTCAGTGGTTGGTGGATCCAAATCAACAGGCTGCTGGGGAGCAGGAGGATCTTCTGGAATCGGTGGCAGGCTGGGATCCAGAACATAAGCCAGCTTCAAAACGGTAAGCAGGAACTTCATCTTGTCTTGCCAGCGGCTGAAATTGTTTCCATCGAAGTGATCCAATTTCTGCTGGTTCATGATGCGGAAGGATTCTGATTCCATCTTCACACAATTAACACTTTAAGATTGTTGAGAAAATGGGAGAAATGGAATCAGAATGACACGGGTAGTCCCTGTCCTTAAAGTGTTAATCGCCCCTACTCTCTGAGTTTGCTAAAGGTTAGAGACGATTTACTTTTAGGATATATGTCAAGCTGAAAAAGATGAATTCAGACAATAGCAATTTGCCAGAATTCAGGTGAATTTTGCTGTATATTTTCAGGTGTTGGATTGTCTATTTATAGGCGTCAGGAGTTTGGCAGGTTTAAATGTGGGAATTTGAATAGGTCAAATTCAGGTGTTAATGGCCTGAATTACACCCCTTTTAATGCCCACTACCTGACTGTTACATCCCTCAACGGATCTGACTGTTGAATCAGATTCGGATGTACCTAGACATCCCTCAGCGGATGTACTTGGACATTGGTTCGTAATTTGAATTTTGGACTAAATCAGACCGACTCTGGCTCAAAAAGTAAGGCTCTGGGCTCGGAGGCGAGGCTCCAAGCTCCTAGCGACGATGCGCACGTGCGAAGTGCAAAGTGCGCCATCAAACGCCACATTCGCCCATGCCCGGCCCCGGCCCGAGCCCGAGCCCGTGCGCGTGCGCGTGCGCGCGCATGCGCGGTGCACCGCACCGCGTGTGAGCCCATTAGTCCTCTCTTGGGTCCCATAATTTAATAACACATACAACATTATAATATATAAAGCTGTCTGCTTGGTGTTATTTTTCCAATGTGGGACACATTAACCAATGCGCATTTTCCAAACAACCTTTGATATGCCTTTGCACAATTATTGATTAATTCTCCAACAATTAATCATATATATATATTAATTCTCCAACAATTAATTGTGTTTGTGCACAACATATTCAACACCACTAACTTGGCGGTTATGCTCCATAACCGCCCAAGCCTTCAGCTCACTCGAATTTGGCGCCCAAGCTTCTGAAATTCGTGCCCATAACCGTTCCCACCGAAGTAACCGTTCCCGCCAAGATTTGGACTGCCGGACTTGTGCGCGCGCGCCCAACCTTGCGCGCAGACTTGCGTGCACGTGCGCGTTCTTCCCGCACGCCGCCGCGCCAACCCGCAACAATTCGCACAAGCTGCCTGCTCAGCCCGCGCTTGTCCCGCCAGCTTTGCGAGACAGTCCGCCACTCAGCGCCACTCCTTCCGGGACCCTCGCGCAAGCCACCAACCTTGCGCTCGTAATGCACAACACATGCGCATTTCCTTACTTGATGCCCAACCATCAAGCATCGATATCCGACATCCTTGCATCCAAGCCAACTTTATCGGGACAAGGTGCTTTGCATCGCGCCAAAGCACTTCAATTCGATGATCCTTCACCAAGCAAGCACCATCTCGCAACCTTGACTCGTCCACCCGTCGAGTCAAGCCTAGGCAACTTTCACCGGTGTAACACCTATCCTCTTTAATATTTTATTTGTAAAAGGTTACTTATAATTTTAATGGATATCTTTAACAAATTAATAAAATTTTCAAATTTAAAATTTATTTTGTTCTAATCATGAGAGTATAAGCTATAATATGACATCCATTTTGCTTATACTTTATTATCTTTTATATTTTTTAAAAATATTTTTATTTTTATTTTTAAAATATACAACTAGACATATCTAAAATATATTAAAAGAAACTTTTTTAAAAGAAAAAATTTTCTGCTTAAATTACAAAATTATCTTCTAAATATCAATACAAATTCTACGTAATTATAATAAATTAACCGAAGTAAAGAAAACTGGAGAAATAGACTTCTTTCTCACTTCTCTCTTTAACTCCTATTTTTTTTTTAGAAGTAAACGAGGCCTTATTAAAATAAAGTCATATTGATTGAAAATAAAAGACATTAAATCTTCTTCAATTATAATATTTGTAAATTTAATTTCATTTGACAAAAAATTAAATTACTAAACTAAGTTGGAATAAAATAGATATTTATATATAATTACTCAGAAACCTTAAAATTATCCAATTTAGATATCATATTGGCTTTTATAGATAGGCTAGTTGTGCTTTATTAGGTCACATACAATATTATTATATATTTGATTTAAATTTTAAGATAAAATAAAATAAAAGTTAGATTTATTTATATATTTCTTTTGATCCTGTTAAAATTTGGTTGAGTTGACTGTCTTGCCTACTCCGATTTGTGAAGAATTTATAACGTGAGTTCTCTTCGCCTGCAAACACTTAACACCTAAGGGGGTCAAATAATTGGGGTTTTAGCCCGCGATGCCCCTCCGACGCTCAAGTTAGTATTGGATTCTTATACCGAAGTTTTAATGAATTCGAATGCCTTAAATGCGTTTATCAAATATTGTCCATTACGGATTATTTAACGTACGAGGTATCAATATAATTGTGGATATATATATATATATATATATATATATATATATATATATATATATATATATATGATGAATTTAATGTATAGCTAGAACACACTTAAATTAATTTGAATTACTAAACTAAATAGAGTGAAATGGACAAATATAATAATTTAAAAACCTTAAAATTATTCTAACATGCATAACTAATTATTGTTGGAAAATCACATGCATTGAGTATTTTATATGTATATATTTTTTGGAATGATGAGAACTTATAATTATTTATTTTAATATATATAGTAACATCCCTTATCTTCACAAGGAATAGAATTAGTGTATATATATAAAATTTAAAACAAATAATATTCAAATTGACAATTTCTTGTTCAACTAAAAATAATGAGGTGTACAATACTGTTCTGCTCGATTATACTATACAAACATGATTTTTGAGTGTGTGTATATTAATTTTTTAAAAAGAATTTCATATTATTATAATTAAAATGAACGTATATTTCGTAATTTTCTAATTGTTATATAATGTCATTTATTTTGAACAAAAAAAATTTGTCATTTATATTATTTTGCATTATTAAACACTACACCATTTATTTATTAAACTATATTTGAGTTAGAAATATTATGTCTTTCAAATAATAATAGTGAGCTACATAACTAATATGACTCACCGTTTAAATTATCACCCATACTAACCTTTTCAAGCGCTCGAATCTAATCCCATAAAATACAAAATTTGATTGATTAAACCTTGACATCATATCAAACATCATCACTCGAGTATTGTACATTAATCATCCCCAAGTCATTCTTATTGTTGAACAAAATCATTTTTCTCTTTATTTTTTTTTTCGTGCTTAATAGTGTAATATCTTACTGAATTATTGTCTGATCTATCGATTAGAGAACAATATGAAGTCGTACTCAATTTTTCTTCCATGTGGGTTCGATACGTATTACGCTGCACGTACATTTCAGTGAACACTTGCACAGTTGGATTTTTTAAATTTTATATAACTCAAGATCCTTTTCAAATTTCAGATCTACCCAGACTTGTAAAGTCCCGAAGAGGTGTAACGAAAACTTGAGGCTTCGCCAGTCACAACCGAAGATTGTGTTGTGATTAAAAACAAAACAATATTTATTAAATAATATTCAAGTTAGAAACATTATGTCTCTCAAATAATAACAATGAATTACATAATTAATATGATTCACTTTTTAAATTGATATAATCCTATATTTTTCAATCGAGACAACAAAAAGATTATATGTATATTGATCAATTTAAAATTAAATTAATAAATTATCATATATGATGTAAACTTGTTTGATGGTAAGATCTAATAAAAATTAATTTATTTTTTGATAAATAAATTGATTATATTAATAAAACTCAAAATTAATTTCATAAATTTAATCCAATCAATCTTATTTAACTCTATACCAAAGTTAATAATTATCTATATTTGTTTAATTACTAAAGCTACAAAATTATATTTCAAACTTATAAAAAATTAAGATTCATTAGAAATTTAGTATTTAATTACATGATAGTAAATTCACAAACAACATGATTAGCATGCATAAATTTAATTAATTTTTAATATTAAAAAGTATAGAATTTTAAAATAAAAAATATTTTTTTAATTGAAAAAGAAATAGGAGCTTAAACATTAAGAAAAATAATTATTGATTTTAGGATATATTTTTTATTAATAAGTTGAAGTGCATAAAGTAAGAGAATTATAATGATTATTGATTGAAAAATAAATATAATAAATTAAATTTGATAGTTAAAGAAAAAGTAGGAGTTTCAACATAATTTTTGATTTAAAAATATATATTTTTAAAATAAATTAAGTAATTTGATAGTTAGAGAAAAAGTAGGAGAAATGTGATAGTTACAAGAAAAGCAGAAGTTTCAACGTTAACGTGATTTCTGATTTAAAAGAATATATTTTTAAAATAAATTAAATTAGTACAAAGCAGTACAAACCTACCTTACGTGAGGTCAGTACAAAACCAACCTCACAATAGACAAACCCTACTTTTATATGTTTGCAAAATCTTTTCCTTAAAAGAAGTGTTAAAGTTGAAAAGGCATTGTAATATAGGTCAGAAGGTAATGGAATTTGGCTCTCAGATATTTCTAGCTTATATCAAAGTAGAAGTTGTTTTTCTAAATGGTATCGAAATGTTAAAACTACACATGATTTTTTCTCTTTTAAAGTTGAACACATGATTTTTAATAAAGAACACACAAAACAGTTCCCCCTCAAATACAGCGTGAGCCTTAATAATAATTATTATTAAAACTGGTCATTGTGACCCGTTGAGTTTTCATCGAGAACCTTTCCTCATCTATTACTCATCCTTAAAATGGGAAGTTGTGTATAACAACTCAAACCAATCAAATTTCAATATGTACAAATTGGAATCCACAACCGGACCCAAAACTATGCCCATCATATGCACAACCCGTATCATGAAACCTAAGTATACAAGCCTTATTCCTATCATATTCCCTAAGTAAAGCATGAATCCTAATTCCTAAGCGTAAGCATCACGATGAGAGCTGTACCCTCATATTCATGTTTGATTTCACCAGTATTCATCAAACTCCACCTTCTTCTCAGCCAGGGGAGGCTAATGTAATTTTCAGAAAGGTTACAGGGGCCTCTCTGTAATTTCAGCTAGGTGCTGGAAACTTTTGGAACAAGCATGGCCAATATTGTTTCCCACGACATCTTGTACAAGATAATCCATCATTTCCATAAGTAACAAACTAGCCAAGCGTCTCGCCCGAAAGCAAAGAACACTTAACTCTTAAGGCCCCTCTTGCACACTCCAAGGGCATCTGTCAAATTCATAAACCGCCAAAGTGTCTAAGTTTCATACCCCTCTCCTCCCAAAACATCATTGGAGAGTAGAAATATTCCCAATCAATACCCAAATGAGCAACCAAGCCTCATTCGCAGTCATTGACAAGCTGCGTAGCAAATTAAGTATCTTGAGTTTAATTAAATTCAAGAATCTTGAGTTTATTATATACTTAATAAACTATATAAATAAAATTAAAACTTTAGAAGGCATATGTTTTCTTTTGTTTGAGTGGTACCCTTGTACGCTCTTGGACAAAAAGTAAAGTCACACGTTTTCTTTTGTTTGAGATTTGAGAATGATAAAAGAGAGAATATTTGATGTATTTAGAAGATTTAAAAGTAAATTGTGAATATGATTCAATTAATAACCTAATTAGTTTTGTATGTAGAAAAATAATCCTATAATTTTATTAAGATTTTGACAATCCTTCTATTCTAATTGCAGTTCCATAATAAGTGAGATTTTAAGAATTGTAAAACTAATTAAATTGTAATTATTAATAAATAGATAATAAAATTAGAATATGTTTTATTTTATTTATAAGGTAGGTGCTATTATAATTAAGATTTAAGAATTTAAAACTAATTAATTATAATTATTAATCAAAATAATAATAATTTTATTCTAAAAATCGGTACGCCGGATTCGGAGTACCAATTCGAGTACCAAAGAGTATTGGTATGCAAAAGTATTGAGAATTGGTACGCAAGTATTGGTACGCAATTCGATGGGGGGAGGAGAGTATTAGGTAACTATGAACTGAAACCCATATAGTCAATCGGATTCATGCTCGATACACACAAGTTATGACGAAGAGGAGATGATCGCTTAGCTTCCTCGCGGGATCTTTCCTCGGAAGTTGATGACTTTCAGAGGCCAACTGTTGTTGCATCGACAATTTATGGTGAAGAAAATAGCGGTTCCGTCAACCTTCATAAGTTGATAAGAGATATGGGTTATGTTGAGAAAGAGGTTTTGGAGATTAAAGACACGCTGGAAACTCAACATCCACAAACATCGGTTGTGATATGACACAAATCGTACCTTTCTTATATCGCTTGTAACTCCCTTAGCAGCGATACAAACAACCTACAAGTGACACAATAAACACGGGAACGCTTCGTTAGAGGGACTAGCCGGAGATGCTCCGGTGTAGACCCTCCACTGAATTAAGTAAAATTCCCTGATAAACTATAGAGCAAGAAATCTCAAAATAGAAAGCGTGAATCAGTTACCTCTTTCTTTGGATTTATTACTATATATATAGTGCACAGTAATTTGATCTCTGCCTTACAGGTGCTCTCATCCTAGCTCCGTTCCATTTTTGCCCTAATCAAGTTGGGCCTTGGGCCACACATTTCAGGCTTTATCTTTTGTTGGCCTACAGAAAGTGTTCTTTCCTTAATTTATTTATGCCCCAATTTCTTATGATCCAAGCGTAGGGCCCATTATCCAAGGCCCCCATCATTCAGTCCCCCAAGTATTACTGGGCCAAAATTTGTTTTGTCTTGGCAATAATTTCTTGATTTCTTCCAACTTTTCACGCCATCCCAGACCAAGATCTTCTAACATCCTTGATTAGACTTCACTTGTCACATCCCTTCTGAACTAGGCGAAGAGGCGGGAATCGTATACTCCTAACCCCCATCTGACTCATCATTTCAAATTTCGAATTTCGCACTAGAGACTTTTCCTTGTTTTGTGTCAGAAACCCTTGGAATTCTTCTCTCGCCAACCTGTTTCTCCCTTCCATTTTCTCCTTGTGTTCACCTACTCGATCGAACATCATCGCTGCGCCTTCCTTAAACCTCCATGGATTCTCGCTCAACTGCTGCTCCCCCTGCTTCTCACGTTGGTAAGCTTGTCTTATGCTTTTGTATCTAATTAACTGCAGATGTTTGTCATGTATGTTATTTCGTGTCGTCGGTTGATCCATGGATTCTGTTGAACATTTTTGCTACTTTTTACCTCTAGACATGGTATGTGTTTCAGGCATGTATGTGCTATCTTAAGCCCATTTCCCTTTTCGTATTCCGCACTCCTTCCTGCTTCGCGCTTCGCCCTCTTTTAATTCATTACATCTCTCCTCGCTTGTGCTTAATCCTGTCCGCTCCTCTGATCATTGATTTACCTGATGATTCAGAACTCCCGGGCAACATTGTAGTTGCTTTCGCTGATGAGATTGACTCTATGGTGACCGATTCAGACTTGTATACATTTCCTGATGTTACTCATCCTTCAGAAGCCCCCGCTTCGTCTTCACTCTCTACCCAGCCATTCGATTAACTTGAGCAAAGCTACTTACACTAATAAAGTCGATGCTCTACACAAAGAGTACTTCATTCCCTCATCTTTTACTTTGTTCGTCCCAGAGAAAATCGACCGTATGCATCTACCACCACCTAATCACCAAACAATTCACGCCGCGACCTTTAAAGCAGGCCTCCGATTACCCCTTCACCCTTTCGTGAAAGATCTTTTTCTTAACCTTAATCTCTACTTAGCCCAACTTAATCCAAACTGCCATCGTCACATCGTGAGCTTTATCATACTCATGACCCACTTCAAACAACCAATCACTCTTGGAAACTTCTTTTGTCTATACGAATTAGAGCCTTCGTGTAAATATGAAACTGGATTCTACTATTTTCGTCCCTTGGTCCATCACAAATACCTTCACAATGTGAAAAACTCATTTGGCAGTTGAAAACCAGAATATTACTTTGTTCGATCTTCCGAGGTTGACCATTGGGATATTCCTACTGCGTGGAATCTTGGTACTATTCAAAACCCTGCTCCCCAAGCTTCTTGGTCAAAACAATTCTTAAAAGATTTTCTGACCAATTACTTTGATAGCGATTTGTTGGTTACTCCCAGTAGTCTTCAATTGGTGGGCTTGTGTTCTTCGCGTTTTAACTTGGGCCAGTTTTCTCTTGGTGAACTTCTTCCTCCTCTCCAACTTCATCCGCGTACTTCTTATTGTGTCTCAGATATATAGCTCTGGCTGACTGTTCGATTGCCCTGTTTTTGACAGGAGACATCGTAACACAAGCTACAATGGACAAGAGCAAGGTTATTGCTGAAAGCAAGAAGCAAAGAGAATCATCGTCTATGCCTGCTCCTAAAAGAACTAGAAAAAGGCCTTCAGTTACAACCCTCTTAAAGAGCCAACAAAAGAAAGCTCACGCTAACACTGATAGAGCTTCCCTTGGCATCACCTCATCTGATTTGGAGCATGAAACTGATACGTCTACGGGTGCACCATTTGATCCTCAACCGTTGACAATACTGCTTCCCCAAGTGCTTTTCTTTCACTGATAAAGTTACGCCAGCATTGGAAACGTCTACCTCCACTCCATCAAAGCCTCGTAGTGGTTCATCTATGCCAAGGGCCACGGTTCCCATAGCAGATCCCCTTCCAGCAGAGGTGATTGACTTAGACACCGGGGGAAGTTCCTCGCCCTGCGTAACTCGACCGTCCACTGACGATGCTTATCAACGCATCTTGGCGGGTCCCGTCACCAGTGAGATGCTGCATCACATGTTGGCAGTTGAAGCAGACCACAACATGAGTCATCCCATTGTCTCAAGGAAGCCCGTTCCGCCCTTTGACGAATCTAAGAGGCTAATTCCTTCTTGGGAGGTCATGACTGACAGCTCCATGGTAACTCCTAACGTGGCTTTATCGCTTTTCAAGAACACTGTTCTGGACAAGGATTTGACGCGCTACATCAAGAGAGATCCCTGTGCTTTGGATGATACTTTTGCTACAGCCTTTACTCAGGTGCATTTTCTCTATTGTTAAAAAGTTCCTTTCCTAACACTGTTTTTTGTTTTTTATTTTTTGTTTTTTGTTTTTTTTTGTTTACACGCTCGCCTTATGGGTTTAGGTGGTTGCTTAGTATCGGGCTACTATGCTGCAAAACTTGTACTGGCGTAACCAACGTGTTGTGGCCGATGAGACGGCCAAATGCGCGCTTTGTTGGTTGAAGAAGCAACCTCTCTCGCCTGAAGCTTCTAAGGAGCTTCAACCTTGGCGAACAGATCCAGACTCTTTGTATAACACTTTGGGCTCCAATCTCAAAGTTATTCTTAAAGAGTTCAGGGCAATGACCAAGAATCACGCAGAAGTCATCAAAGTCCACGAAGAACAGCATGCTACCCTTCGTCAACAATATGCTGAACTCGTGGCCAACTACGAAAAGCTACCATCTGACTCTCAAGATCGCATAAAAGAAGCCTTTACTGATGGAGAACGACACGCCCGCCAACAATTTGAAGAAAAGATGCCCCAACTTCGTATTGACATTGCTCACGACTGCTGCACCTCCAACAGCTTCAAGATGTACGCCAATCACAAAATTTCAACCGAAGCCGTTAAGTACTTCACTCGCTGCCTCAACCAGTTGGATCATCTACAAGTGCTTTCCCCTACTTTCCGCCCTCAACAGGTCAATGTAGCGAAATCGGACACACTTGAGGAGATAGAAGAAGATGATGTCGAAGAAGAGATTGATGAATTTGATGACATGGTGCAGAAGCTTCTTGACGTTGATGCTCCATCGACAAACAATGGCCATAATGCTCAAGGTGATACTCTTCCAGACGAGCCACAAAGCCTTGACGACGTCCCTTCTCATGGCGAATTTACTTCGCCCGATGCTCTCTCAAACTAATTGTTAGGCATCTCCCTTCCTGTCTGATTGTCACATTTCGTAATCGCAACATACATTGATGCCTATCCCTACTTATGATTTTTTGAATCTACTTTTTGCTGACAACGTACAACCCTGGTTTGATATTGTATTTTTGTCCTAATTGGGGATTTTCCTATTTTCTTCTTCTTTTCTTCTCTGTTTTGTTGTTTTTAATGTAAGCATTTATGCTTCTTACTTCATCAAACTTTGTGCTAAAACTCTTTAGTTTTATGACCCTTTGAGTAACTTGCATGTGCAGTAGTTATTTTACTTTGTATGCGACCTTAGTTAATTAACCTTAGTCATATCCATGCTTCAATTGTTTAGGTAATTTAACCCGCTCAAAAGAACGACCTTAGTATTAAACCTTAGTCATCGTGCTTGCGGTATAGAGGTTGTTTTAACCTATTTGTATTGTGACCTTAGTATATAACCTTAGTCATGAACATCACATATATGCATAAGTTAAATAACCCTGATTCTCATTGATATGAAACATGATGTGTCAACTTATACATCTTAGCCTTCAACATCAGATTGTCAATACAGTAGTCACAGGCCTCCCTTCCTGACACTTCTTGAAAACAAAAGAGAAACTTGGCTGATTCACCTTAATTGAATGTCCAACGTACCACTGCTTCTTCTTCCAGCTTCTTAGGCATAAAATTTTCTCAAATTCTGTATGTTCCAGGTTCGAGGCAAGTCTCTTCCCTCCATATCTTGCAATTATACGCCCCAGTTTTTGATATTCTAGAAACTTTGAAAGGACCTTCCCAATTGGGATCCAACTTTCCCACATGCTTAGACACTTCCACTTTTTTAAGGACTAAATCCCCCACCTGAAATCCTCAAAGCTTCACCTTCTTATTGAAACTCCTCTTCATTGAGTGCTGGTGTCGCAAGATGCTTGCGTGCGCTTTGTCCCTGACCTCCATCGCCATATCCAACTCTAGCCTACGAAGCTCCTCATTTTTGAAGGGATCATAATGTTTAACCCTCAAACTCACCATGCCTATCTCCGTCGGGATTACAGCTTCAGTTCCATATACCAGACTAAAAGAAGACTCTCCTGTGGCTGTTTGCGGCGTCGAACGGTATGCCCAAAGCACTCCGGGTAATTCATCAACCCAATCTGTCCCAGAACTAAGCAATGCATTCTTCATGTATGCCAACCGTATCTTCAAATGATTCAACAAGGTTCGATTGGTTACCTCAGTTTGTCCATTAGATTGGGGATGGCCGACCAAAGTGAAATTCTGCTGAATCTTCGGTTCCTTACACCACTACATCAACTTCTTACCACAGAACTGGGTTCCGTTATCTGATACTAAGACCCTTGGAACACCAAAACGACATACAGTACTTTTCCATATAAAGCCCATCACTACCTGTTCTGAAATCTTCCCCACTGGCTCCGCTCCCACCCACTTGGAGAAGTACTCCGCTGCTACAATCATAAACTTCTTTTGATGCAAAGTTTGAGGCAATGGGCCCAATATATCTATCCCCCTTCGATCAAACGGATACGAAACATCCAAAGGAACCTGTTCGGCTCCTGGAACATGTGTCACGTTAGAAAATAGTTGACACTCTTTACACTTCCTGGAAAACTATCTTTAGCAAGCGTTGGCCAAAAGTAACCCTGTCGTATTATTTTTTGTGCCAGCGATCTCCCTGCCGAATGATTTCCGCAACTGCCCTGGTGTATTTCTTTTAACACGTATGCAGCCTGATTTGGCGTTAGGCATCGCAGGAGAGGTCTGTGATACGACCTCTTGTATAGTTCTCCATCCACGATCGCATACCTAGCTGCTCGCAACCTTAATCTCCTGGCTTCTTGAGCTTTTGCAGGGGCTTCGTGGCTAAGCATGTACTTGATGACTTCATCCTTCCAACTAGGTTCGGCTTCAACAATGTCCATGATGCTAAGTGCTTCTTTCACAGAAACTTCGTCATTCAACACTTTTGGCTTGGTAGCTTCTAAGAAGGATACTTGCCTTGTCTTTATGCCCATCGTCAAACTTGTAAATTTAGACAAGGTATCTGCACGCCGATTGTCATCTCGCAGGACTTGCTTCAACTCAAAGCTGGCGAACTTCTTACTCTGAAGTTTCAACATGCCGAGGTATTTCACCATCATCTCCTCCTTGGCTTCGTACACCCCCTCAAATTGATTTGCCACCAATTGGGAATCTGTGTACACTACGATGTTTTGTGCTCCCACTTCGAAGGCCATATCCAAACCGTGCAACAAGGTTTCGTATTCTGATTCATTATTTGTCATAGGAAAACTTAGCTTCATAGCAACATCGATTTCTAAGTTCCCTGGACCTCCTATCGCGATCCCGACTCCCCCGCCAGATGCGTTGGATGACCCGTCTACGTGCAAAGTTCACGTTTTAGCCTCTTCTTCAGTGTCTTTGGTCATGACGACCACAAAATCGGCAACTGCTTGAGCTTTGATAGCGGACCTAGCTTGATACTCAATATCGAACTCTCCCAATTCTACGACCCACTTCACCATTCTTCCTGATGCTTCTGGCTTCGACAAAGTTTGCTTCAACGGATCACAAGTGATTACCACTATTGGGTGGGCCTGAAAGTAAGGCTTTAATTTCCTTGCCGCCGTCATGTCCGCCAATGCCACTTTCTCAATAAATAAATACCTTCTTTCCGCCCCCTGGAGCATTTTACTGACATAATACACCGGGTGGTGTTCGTTTTCCACCACCTTCGTTAACACAGCACTTACGGCACATTCAGAAACTGCCAAATATACGCACAATACTTCCTCTTCGATGGGCTTTACCAACAGAGGAGGGCTTGACAAATACTTCTTAAGATCTCTAAAAGCCTGTTCACACTCCTCGCTCCATTTGAAATCCTTGTTATTCTTCAACACTTTAAAAAATGGTAACGCCTTATCCGAGGACATCGAGATAAAGCGAGATAAAGAAGCTAAACGCCCTGCCAATACTTGGACATCATGAGGTGTCTTTGGGGATTCCATGTCAATAATTGCTTTGATCTTTTCTGGGTTCGCTTTTATGCCTCTTTCGGTGACCATGTACCCCAAAAAAATTTCGCCTCTAACCCCAAATATACATTTCGTGGGATTGAGCTTCATCCTATAGCGCCTCATGATATCAAAAGCTTCTTTCAAGTGCATCGTATGATCCTTCTCCACCACACTTTTCACTAACATATCATCTACATACACTTTTATAGTTTTACCAATCTGGTTCTTGAACATCGTATTAACGAGACGTTGATATGTTGCTTCAGCATTTTTCAACCCGAACGGCATCACCCTGTAACAATACACACCCCCTGTTACCACGAACGAGGTATGGATGCTATCCTCTTTAGCAATGAATATCTGATGGTATCCTTGGTAAGCGTCCATCATACTAAGCAATGCGCAACCAGCTGTAGAATCCACCAACGTGTCAATAAGTGGTAGCGGGTACGAATCTTTAGGGCATACCCTATTGAAATTCGTGTAATCTGCACACATTCTCCATTTTCCTGCCGCTTTGGGGACGATCACTACGTTAGAAAGCCAATCAGTATACTGAACTTCTACGATGTATCCCGCTTCTAGCAAATTAGCGACTTCCTGTTCTATGATACGCTCTCAATCAGCACAACGTGTTCGCTTCTTTTGCCTGACTGGCCTCACCTCAGGATCCACATTTAACCTATGTACCACTATCGAAGGATCAATACCCTCGAAGTCTGATGCTGACCATGCAAACAGGTCGGAATATTCGGTTAGCAAGTTCACCAAGTTAATCTCCGTATCTTTGCTCATATCTGCCCCGATTCGCGTTATTTTCTCCGGATCATCGTCCCTCAACTGGATTTCTTTGTACTCGGATGGCTCGATTCTCCCTTCGAACTTTGGGGTTGGCTCTTCTGGCTTCATCTTACTGCTGGAACTCAACTTCTCCACTTGCTTCGACATAGGTTTCAACTTGCGAGAATCTATTTGTACCGTGTAACACTCCCTTGCCGCTTTCTGATCTCCTCGCACCTCGCCTACTCCTCTCTTCGTGGGGAACTTCACCTTTAAATGTAAGGTTGAGACCACTACCCTAAAGGCATTTAAGCCAGGTCTTCCGAGTATCACGTTATATGCCAACGGTAGATCCACTACCACATATCTAATCATCACCTGTTTACGGAGAGGCTCTTTGCCTAGCGTCGTAGTAAGATTTATCATACCCAGAGGCGTTATCTCAGAACCTCCGAAACCCCTTAAGGGAGTGGATAATGGCGTTAAAAGGGTTAGATCCAGCTCCATAGCCCTCAAACAATCAGCAGTAATAATATCTGATGATGCGCCGCTATCAACCAATACGCGCTCAACAATGCATGAACCAATATCCATGGTGACCACTAATGGATTATCGTGAGGGAACTGTACATGCTCCAAATCAGCATTGTCAAAGTATATCCTGGGACTAGGATTCGTGAGCATGATATCCGTGCCATCTATATACCGGGTCATTCCCGACACCCTGACATACCGTTTTCTGGCATTTCGACTGTCTCCCGTCGTAGGGCCACCTGCAATGGTATGTATCACCCTTCTTTGTGGAGCGTTATCCAACTGCTCATGCGTATCTTCCTGTACTTCGTGGTTTTGTGGTTCCTGTATGATGCGGGGTTCGATCCTTCTTCCCAGGCGCCTGTCTATAGACCTTGATCGACGCCTTGGGTCATGTTGGCACTGATCCTTATACTCGTTGTTTTGATTAGTTTGATTCTACCAGCCACCGCGGCGTGGGCTTCACCCCTCTGTTTCTTCCTTGACCATGTTGTGTAAGTACCCTTGACAAATTAGTCGTTCAATTTCGTCCTTCAAATTCCAACAATCTTTAGTGTCGTGACCGCGCTCCCGATGAAAGTGACAGTATTTTCCTGAATTCCGTTGGCTTGGGGATGGTCGGGTTCGTCGGAGCCATTGCAACACATTGGCATCGATGGACATTAAAGCCTAGGCTCTAGACATTCTCAGCGGAGCGTAATTTATGTATTTGCCTCTTCATCCTGCATCGTATGCATCACTTCTCCTTCTTGCATCACTCTTGGGTTCTTCGAACTTGTCTTTGGGTCGGCATCTGCGCCGGTCATTGGTGTCCCAATTCCGCTTCATTGCATCGATTTCTTCCTCCGCTATATATTCTTCCGTGATCTCCATCAACTGTGCCATTGACTTTGGGGTTTTTCGGGCCAGAGCTCTACTCAACGATCCCCTTTTAAGACCTTGGATCAAGATGCTGCTAAGTATGTCAATGGGCAGATATGCGACCTTCTGAGCTTCATCATTGAATCTCGTAATGAAATCACGGAGGCTTTCTTCTTCACCTTGCTTTATCTGAAACAGATACGTAGTTGACCTTTGGGACCTTGATTTACTTACATACTGGAAGGTAAACTTTTGGCAAAGTTGGTCAAAAGACACAATAGTGCCGGCTGGTAAATTGGTGAACCGCTCTTGCGCCCTACCTGTCAATGTGGTTATAAAGATGCGACTATTGATAGCTTCAGATTGACCGTGCAATTGCATAATGTTTATGAAGGACGTGATGTGCTCCTTCGGGTTAGTCATGCCATCGTACTTCGGTAAGTCTGGTATCTTGAACCCTGGGGATAGCGTTTCCTCCAAGATAGAGTGATGAAATGCTGACCCACTTCGTAAAACCAAAGGATCTACCACTCTCCTCTTGATGCTGCTTTTCTTTTGTCTCAGCAATCGAATCTGCTCCTCCAGTGCTAGTACCTGCTCATCTTCATGCATCGCATCATAGGGGATCCCTGTAGAAGGGTCCTGGAAGAGGTTGACATTCCTGATTGGAGACTGTACCTTACCCTTATCTTTGCTCTGTGATGCTGCAATGGCATCTTTCCTCTGGGGCGTGACTTGCTGAATTACTTTTTTGCTCAAGGCCGACATGACCTTCTTTAACATATCTGGCGTTACTTGATTATCTGAAGCCCCTTCTGTTATAGCTGTCAATTCATCAGAAACCCATGTGTGAATCTCTTCAGACATTGTAGGGGATTGCATTCCCTCTTTCTCCCCTTCACGATTTACATTCTCATCTACCATGTTTATTACTCTCACTTGGAAAAGGTCGTAATAAGGAACAAGAGTTCCCACAGACGGCGCCAAATGATACGACACAAATCGTACCTTTCTTGTATCGCTTGTAACTCCCTTAGCAGCGATACAAACAACCTACAAGTGACACAATAAACACGGGAACGCTTCGTTAGAGGGACTAGCCAGAGATGCTCCGGCGTAGATCCTCCACTGAATTAAGTAAGATTCCCTGATAAACTATAGAGCAAGAAATCTCAAAATAGAAAGCGTGAATCAGTTACCTCTTTCTTTGGATTCATTACTGTATATATAGTGCACAGTAATTTGATCTCTGCCTTACACGTGCTCTCATCCTAGCTCCGTTCCATTTTTGCCCTAATCAAGTTGGGCATTGGGCCACACATTCCAGGCTTTATATTTTGTTGGCCTACAAAAAGTGTTCTTTCCTTAATTTATTTATGCCCCAATTTCTTATGATCCAAGCGGAGGGCCCATTATCCAAGCCCCCCATCAGGCTGCAATCGATGTTGTTGCTTCAAAATCTACCTCAAAACAGGACAACACCATGGTGGGTTTTGATGATGTCTAGATCAAAATGCTGGATAAGCTTACCAGACAACAACATTCTCATTGCAAAATAATCCCGATTTCTGGGATGGGCAGTATTGGTAAGACGACCCTTTTAGAAATGTTTATATCAATCCTCTTACAGAGTATTTGTTTCAATGATAGTTTTTAGAAACCCGAATGATAATCGTTAGTTTCAACCACAATTGATAACGTTTTATGGTCTTGTTGCCTCTGATGCGACGATATCCCGACGAGGATGCAAGAAAATGCCTACAAATTACATCTACACCCCTAAACCTTTGATCAACTTCCAAAACATGATCACTTTCAAATCAAAAATTACTCTTACAACCATTTTATGGTTTGGAGGCTTCCGCCAGCATTTTGTTGGGACTCGAACTCAACGGCCTTATAGATTTCTTAACGGAAACGTGTTTTCACACAATTATAGTATGGGTGTCAATAAAGTGAATTTTCATTCTAATTTGATCCCAATTTTAATATTAGGACAACTACATACAGGTCCCTGGGGTTAGACCTAATTACAAAATGGTCCCTATTCTTTTAAATATTACATTATAGTCCATAAGCTTGTTAATTTATTAATTTTTGTATACTTTTAGGGACGATTTTGTATTTTTTGTCATACATTATACGTAACACTCACAAAACCTTCAGGAACATAAGTGTACTTTTACAAAATTCATTAATGGACCTCACACAAAATAATAAATATAGGGACTGTAGTGTAATTTAACCAAAAAAGGGACTACAGTGTAATATTTAAAAGAATAGGGACCGGCTTGTAATTAGGCCTAACCTCAGGGACCTGTACGTAATTATCCCTTTTAATATTTCTGCCAATAAAAAATTTAAGTGGATCTATTTGTGAAAGTGTATGGATATACCGATATAGTATGATCGGAACGTTGAAAATCGAACTCTCTTGTATAATCCTTCTTATGGTGCGAAAGGACACTTAAGAACAAGCAGATTTGTTCAACGGCGGTAACCCCTTGACTATCAATTAGCCCACTTGCCACTCAGAGAATAACACACAGACGACCAAAAGCATCCCTGCCCATCCGGAGTTATTTTAAATATTTCATCTTCGATTTCTTAGATAACATATCTAAATACTCCAGCCCATCTGGAATTTTCTCTTTCAAACTATAACAATCTCCGGTACCATTATCAACTTTACGCCTTATATATATATACAAACACATATCAACATCGCAGAAAATAAGCCCATTGATCGTGTCAAATTTCGGGCTGCTGACGTGGATCGAAATGGTTGACCTGACCACTTAGAATTTTTAGAATGAAAGACCTCGAACGAAAGTTGACCTGTGAGATGGAGTGGCAAACGTGAGCTGAAGGCCGACTAGGGACGGGTTGAGATTTACCCTATGTCGACACTCCGACGCCCAAGTTAGTATTTGAGTAGTTTTGAGAGCCTTTCGAGTAGTTTTGGGCATAATAAATGCGTGTGTGTGTGTCATAAATGACATGTAGGAGTGGGTATTTATACCTTAAGATGAAATGATGATTGAACAGTGCGGCCTGCAGGTGCATTTAATGCACTACACCCACGGTACGGCCTGTCAGCTTCATTAAATGCTAGGAGCGGCGGAGTGGGCCCTGGAACGAGTCGGACACGATTCGACCTGAAGATCACAGGGTCGATTGAACGCCAACTTGCCTTAGACTTACTCGAGTATTTCTCGACTAGCCTCTAGTGTTTAGTCGACCCGACATTATTGAGTGGTTCGCGTTCATCTCTTTAAGGGGCTCTATCACCGAGATGACCGACTTAGGATGTACACGTGGCACATTTGACCGGTCACATTAACACGTGGCGTGAGGGTAGTGGTCCATTTTCAGCATGCGTGGCGATGCCGGATTGGCCCACACCATTAGCCCTTCGAAAGGCGGTGCCACGGTAATGTGGCGGCGACCTTTCAAATTTCGAGAAGTGGGTCCCAAGCATAATCATGGCGACGGTTCGCCTTCGATTTTCCCACCTATAGTCGGCCTATAAATAGCCCCTTAAGACCTTCATTTTTCACTTTTGAACTTTTAGAGCATTTTGAGAACTTTAGAGCCGTTCGAGTTAAGTAAGCGAGGCAACCGATTCAAATTACTACAAACAGTGAAATTTTCCGGTAAGCTTTCTCGATTTGACCTCCTTCTCTTGTAGCGTCAATATTTTTAGTTCTTTTTGGAGAGTCCGTAATCGAGTGAGAAGAGCCCCATCTCGAATAACGTTCGACTCGACCCCTGACACACACCTTAATCCTTATTTCAAGGAAAATGTGGAATTTTAGGGAATCCAGTCGAAGTTCTTAAGTTTGAGGAGTGGGATGTCTTCTTCGACGTCGACCAGTTCGGATTTGTCGCATAGAATCCCCAGACTAGGAGATGACGTTGGATCGAATGATTCGACTTCAATGGAAGGAGAATCTGTCCAGTCCCAGGTAGCCTCGAAAGAGGAAGGGGACGCAGTAGTGGTGTCAGAGGATTCTAGGGATAGGCATTCGATCTCTCCGTTGGTTCCGGTAACCTCTGCAGAGCCGTTAACAATCATTACTCCTGTAGGGATGACTTTGGGGCCAGAATATTCGGGTAGAGAGGGTGGCGCAAGGCCGTCAACCTCTAATCGCCATGAGGAAGCAGAAGAAGGAGTAATTATCCCTTACGGTGCGAAATCTCCGGCTCGGGTATTAGATAAAGATCCCCGCCTTGTCGAAAGCAAGGTCTCGCCCAAAATGTTCGAGGAGATAAGGGAGATCTTATTTGGGGGAGACGTCGAGTTGGAAGGTTATAGCGTAATTCAACCTAGGAGGGGGCAAACAATGACCAACCCTCCCAAAAATTGCATAACGGTGACCTGGAAGATTGTCAAATCCGGGTTCCGGGTTCCAATCGACAATGATATACTCGACATACTTAACCATCTCAATACCAGCCCAGTTCAGTTGATGCCAAACGCGTACGCGATGCTAAACGGGATCCGAGTACTTATGAGGTATTTTGGTATCCCGATGCTTGGAGTTGCCAAGGAACTTTTCAAAGCAAGCGTGACTAAGGAGTCATCGGGCTCGGGCTATGGGTTTGTGCAGTTGGCGTTCAAGCAGAAGCACAGCTCACGACATCGCCGACCTCATCAAATAGGCAGACCTGGAAGTAACAATTTGTGTATGTGGAGAGTCCAAAGGGGTGCCCAATCTGTGGAATAGGATGTGGGGTTGGAGGCCCTCCTCGACTCTGCCGATTGCTACTCCTCGTTGGAAAAATACATTTTATCCGGGATATGTTATCCCTCGGCCAATTCGACTGCAAGAGGTTGATCGAGGAGAAATTGTCAGTGAATTTTGGCTTAGCCCCCGGGGTCCTTAGTTAGAGTTTCAACCATGGTACAGTAGGCGCTGAGTCGAAAAACCAATGTTTAGTTTTTGTTTTAGCATTCCAACTTTTAGATCGATTCTGATCCGTTTTATTTTTTCTGCAGACAAAATCATCATGAGTCAACTAGCCGCCATGAGGACAGACATGGTGGAGCTCAAGGGCGAGCAACAAGTGGCTCAGGCGGCCGAGTTGATGGTACAACACAAAACCATGGATGTTCCTCTCCCCAAACAAGGGGCGGGTCGAGACGATGCGGCTCCGACCAAAACACCGGCCGCCCAACCCTCCAAAAGAAAAGATAAGGAAGTCGCAATCGAACAAGAAGATAGGAGGAAAAGGTCCAAGAAGGACAAGGACCCTAAGGCTTCCAGGCTAGTGCAAACGGGCCGAGGCCCCGAACACCGGGGCGGCGGTAGCCAATCTAGAGGCACCATGTCGACCGGTTCCTTCCCCTCAACTCTTTCAGCTATGGAGAAGGCCCCGGTGCCTTTCTGATTTGATGCCCTCAAGATGGCCCACAAGCCTTATCAAGCCCCCGAGAAAGATGTGGCGGACTTCTTCAAGATGCTCAAAATCTCCGAGCCACACCTTTTGGCCGGACTGAAGCTTGTAGATCACGAAGGCAGACCTCAGCGAATAGGCTCAACGCCCCGAGACAATCGGGCAACAGGGGCGGTTTATCATTGTTACCAGACCAAAGACGATCCCGAGATGAGGTGGCAAATGAGTGACATCGAGCTAGAGATGTCGGCCGCCATAAAAGCGATTGGGGTAAGTCTATACTCGGTACGATACTTTAGAATCGACAAGATTGCTAATTCTGTGCCCTAATTTTCCTTCCTCTTAATTGTAGCTTTCGCAGGACATCTATCATATGAGTCGATGGGCCCAGATCTACAAGGAGGGGAGAGCCCGCTAGGAGGCCAAGGTAGGGGGTCGACTCGGAGGTAGAGTCCCTGAAGAGGAAGGTGTTGGACCTGGAGACCGAGAAGGCGAGCCTAAGCTCGAAGGCTAAAGTGGCGGAGCTGGCGAAGGGGAAGGCCGAGGTGGCGTCAGAAGAGTTCAGGAGGCAGTTGGATGACAAGAAGAAGGAGTTGCTCGATGCGCACAAAAAGCTCGATGACCAATCGTCCAAGATAGTCGACATCTTCCGTGATGGCGAGAGCCGAGAAGGCTGGGGAAATAAAGGGTGCCAGGGCGGCAATAGACCGGTGTCAACAAATCTTCGACGAGGTGGTGGCCAATTCGGAAAGATATGGGGCATACAGGTTCATAAAGTCCCCGACCTACAAGTGGTCGACTGCAACTTTCGGCATAGCCGATATGAAAGAGGGCTTCAACCTCTGTCTTGCCCAATGCAGATCTGAGGGCCACATTCCCGTCGATTACAATATAGGGAAAATAGGCATCATGTGCCCCGACCCGAGACCGCCGCCTCCCCAAGCTGCTAATCCAGAGCCCGAGATCGACTGGGCCAAGCACGATTTTGGCTTCGCCGTGTCCCTGGCCAAGGCTATAGTTGCCGGTTGGGAGGAAGACCATAGTAAGATGCCCCAGGGGGTCGATCCGATAGTCCCCAGCCACTCTAAGGTCTTTCCCGAGTTGTTTCCCGAGTCGATTGCCGGACAAGTGCACAACAACGATCAGGTCGAGACCCATTCCGATGATGAAGTCGATTAAGTCTGGCCATCTTGCCCCAGTTGCCCTTTCTGCTATTCTTCTCTCTTCTAGCGATAGCTTGGTTTTGTTTTTATGTTAATTTGCAAGTATCAGACCGACCCAGGGTGGCCGGTGAGTGCTCCTTTTGGAAAATCCAAATGTAACTTATTTGAGTCGAAACCGACTCCTTCTGTTTTAATGAAGCTGTCGTTCCAAGTTTATTTTTGAATTAGCATTTCTACTCATGCATGTTCAAACTTGTAAGTCGATTTTGTGATTAGCATCTTTCTCGTTTATGCCTAACCCTTAAGTCGAGTGTAATATCACTTAATAAATCAGAACTAATCATCCGGACTATTTAACCCATCGGGAGCATGATAGTCGAGTAGAGTGTTCGATTTTCATGGACTTATAAGGTGGACTAACTTGGGGAAAGTTGTGAAATGCAATTAAAAATGGAACTAAAAAA
Source organism: Lantana camara (assembly GCA_037501455.1). Classification (NCBI taxonomy): domain Eukaryota; kingdom Viridiplantae; phylum Streptophyta; class Magnoliopsida; order Lamiales; family Verbenaceae; genus Lantana; species Lantana camara. The sequence goes on from CM074857.1 coordinate 125,004,861, forward strand.
TCGGACCGTTTAGCTCATCAAGAGCATGTTAGACGAGTGCGTAAACACCTTAGCTTGGGAAGGTCGTAAACACCTCTTACTCGGTTCCCTAAAGGACTTTTTGAACAAAATTCCATCTGAGTTGAGTGCGTAACTGGCTGATTGAGCCATGAGTCGGCGACTTTCCGTTTTGTTTTCTGGCAAAAATCCATATCTCGAAAGTAGGACCATATCATCCAACCAGCTGGGCTCGGCCGTGTCGATGCTCAGGACATGGTCTGTCTTTTCGTCGATGGATCGAGTCGCACACGTAAGGAATGTGATCGACCTATCCCTTGTCCCCCTGAGGCCATTGGCCACCTTGGAAAGTACGTTGGCCCTTTCGTTCTCTTCTCGAGGGACCTATTCGAGTCTGAAGCTTTTGAATTTAGAGGCCCACATTTTTACCTTCTCCAGATACTTTGCCATCGATTCCTCTCTCATCTCGTACGACCCATCGTACTGGCTCACCACTAATTAGGAGTCGGTTAGGGCTGTGAGGTCATTGACTCCTTGTTCTTTGGTAATCTTCATCCCCGCTATGAGGGACTCGTACTCAACCTCATTGTTCGTGGCCGAAAACTCCAGGCAAATGGCGAAATCGAGCTCATCTCCTTCGCTATTTCTTAGAGATATCCCTGCACCTCCCACAGATAAGGTCGAGGATCCATCGACTGATAATGTCCAGTGGCCCAAACTCTGAGTCTTTGCTACGGGGGAATCTTTCTCGACCAGGAAATCGGCCAACACTTGGGCTTGGTATGCTAGCCTCGGTTGATAGGTTATGTCATATTGGCCCAACTCGACTGCCCACTTGGTTAGTCTGCCTGAGCTGTCTGGTTTCACGAGTACTTATCGAAGAGGTTGATCTGTCAGTACGGTGATCTCGTGAGCTTGGAAGTATGGCTTTAGCTTCCGAGCCGTGTGAACTAGCGCAAGGGCGAATTTTTCAATTTTCAAATATCGCGTTTCAGCTCCCTGCAAGATCTTACTAACATAGTAGACCGACATGTGCTTCTTATCCCGGAGAGCGACCAGAACAGAGCTGATTACCTCGTTTGAAACAGCCATGTAGAGATACAAGACTTCTCTGGGCTCAGGCTTTGCCAAAAACATGGGTGACTCGAGGTACTTCTTCTGCGCTTCAAACGCTTGCTCACACTCTTCAGTCCACCTGAACTCCTTGACATTTCTCAAAATCTTGAAGAAAGGTAGATTCTTTTCGGCCGACCTGGAAATGAATCTATTGAGCGAAATAATTCTGCCCACCAAGCACGGGACCTCCCGAACCGTCTTCAGGCTAGACAGTGTGCGTACTGTTGGAAAACACGAATCAGAAAGCAGCGGAATTTAAAAAATTTTCCCAACAAAAAGGTTCTTGGACTCGCAATCGTGTATCCAAATTCTTAGAGATAGAAAACTTACTTTTCTTTTATTCTTTCTTGAATCGTTTCAAGCCACCCAAGAACGCTCTTCTCGCGGCTTGATACCCTCTCCTTTGGTAAAGCTCGAATCTTCAAACTTCTAACTTGAAGTTTCTAGAGAAAGTCCACCAACTTGATCACAATCTAACTAGTAAGGATGCTAGTTCTCTAGTTAGTGTTTAGGCTTAACCTAGGGTTTTATTTAATCTTGGAGAAAGGAAGGTGTTCAACACATAAACCAAAAGAATTGCCAATCAGCTCTAAAGGGGAGCATGAGCTCCCCTATAAATAGGAAAGGGAGAGGGGCGCCGATCCTATTCCTTGTTGGGCAAGGATTTGGTCCCTCTCTCTCCTATTACTTGATCATCAAGTAATTTCCAACTTTGACTTTGAATTCTAATTCAAATCAACTTTCAAGAGAGCTAAAATATCCAAACTATTTTTGGATAATTTTATACTTTATTTATTTAAAATAAATAACTTATTTTATCTGATTAATTAATTCATAATTAATTAACTAGATTATTTTTTCTCCAAAATTAGACTTTCTTTTTAATTCAAAATTAAACCAAAGTCTATTAAATAATTAACATATTTAATTATTTAATATATATATATATACAATATATATATTCACACGTGTGGGACACGTGTCACAAGGACACGTGTCACTCACGTGACCCACACGTGTGGTTTCACACGTGTGGAACCCTCTAGGCCCGATTAACTCGTTTAATCATTTTTAAGCCTCAACTCATGTAACCAAGTTGTTGTGTGTGACCCTCTAGGTTCTCAATTCAATTAGCAGTGACCCTAATTAATTAATTAACTAATTAATTAATCAGTCCACAGATTAAACGACCATAGTCTATCAACATGTGTTTAACCCCTAGCTGAATTGGAATGTTCAGATTCGACAGAACCTTTAAGTCATTGATTCATGTGAGATACAATCCTCCTACTTACTATCTCTCAACCAAGATCTAGGGTAAGGGAATAATCAGAACCCTAATAATCCGATCTTAAAGCTAAGTGTATTTCACATCCATTTGATCTCAATCCAAGAAACCCTTTTCTTAATGTCTTGATCCACTGCCTTGGCCAAGGACTCCATATGACATATGAATGACTTACACAATAAGAGATCACCTTGCATGTGCAAGTGTAGGTCCTTTCTTGATTCCATTCACTTTCATGAATCACTTGTGCAGCCCCAGCATAAGCCTTGAATCAGTTGTCTAAGGCGACACCCTTTAAAGCTTATACCTAAGACTACAGAGTTAACTCATAAAGTGACAAGGAACCTCAAGTCTAAGGATCAATTAATCACATCAATGAATCGTGAGATATTTCCTAATCTGGAAGTTTCCATTTCCTGAAATAGAAACTTCCTTTCCCATTTAGGAATGTTCCCACACGGGGCACCTCAGTGAACTTACTTATTAAAGTAAGCACCCTCATGTATCACGCACGTATCAACTATACACTTTGCACCTCCATGAAACAAGGTGGTCCTTCTTAAGGGCGTGATCCCACAAGCAAGCCTTAGAGGAGTCAGGTTGACACTCCCACTGTCTGTAGGACTCATCAGCTTGGAGTATTTTACTAATCATGACTTATGTGATATAGGGCTCGTTTCATGAACCATTTCACCTAAATGGTAGAGTCCTAAAGTCATCAGGATTAGGGGAGTTCTCATATATGCACAGATAAAGTAAACGCATACCAAACAAGAGCATATAAAGAAGTGTTGTCTCAATTCGTTATTTCATTCAAAGATTGTCTGTGATTACAGTAAGGAAAAGCACAAAGCGGATATACAATCGGCTTTCTAGGGCACTATTCCTAACACGTACGACATTGCTCTTCTCCGGATTCGCCTCGATTCCTTTTCGGCTAACCATGTAACCGAGAAATTTCCCTCCGGCCACTCCGAAAGTGCATTTATTAGGGTTGAGCTTCAGGTTGTATTTTCTTGGAAGTTTGAATGCTCGTTCCAAATTCCCAAGGTGGTCACTCGACCTATTCGACCTGACTATCATGTTATCAACGTAGACTTCCATAGTCTTGCCAATTTCTTCTTCAAAAATCCGATTCACTAACCTTTGGTACGTAGCCCCCGCGTTTTTAAGTCCAAAGGGCATTACTCGAAAGCAGTAGACGCCCTTTACGACTATGAAAGCGGTCTTGTCCTCGTCTTCGGGTGCCATGAAAATCTAATAGTAGCCTTGAAAGACGTCCATCATACTCATCAACTCGCAGCCCGCGGTAGAATCGACTAACTGGTCGATGTTGGGGAGGGGGTATGGGTCTTTAGGACAAGCCTTGTTCAGGTCCGTGAAGTCATTACACATTCGCCACTTTCCCCCGACTTGGCAACTAGGACTACATTGCATACCCAATCGACATACCTGGCCGGCGTGATATACCCGGCGTCTAATAGCTTGTTCACTTCCTTTTCGATTATTTCGTTCCTTTTGACACTTTGAGTGCGTAACCTCTACTTGATGGGCTTGAAGGAGGGGTCAGCGTTGAGGTGATGCATGATCACAGAAGGGTCAACTCCCACCAAATCGTTAGCGCTCCATGCAAAGACATCGGCATTTTCTTGAAGAAATTGGATTAGGAGTACCTGTTTATGCTCTTTGCCCGACTCAGACAGACCGACATGAGTGATCTTTTCGGCTTGCCCCGGAAGAAGATCGACTTCCATGGTTTGGCTCGAAGCCTCGACTCGACCGGATTGGAGCTTCTGCTTCTTTTTAGCCCGTCTCGAGATCTGGGCAGGCTCGTCGCCCTGGGCCCCAAAATCCTCAATTTCATCCTCATCTCCTTCAGGTAGACCCAAGAGGGGAACCACCCACCGGTCGGGTAGCTTAACTTTCTCCATTGAGATCGAGTAGCACACCCAAGCCATCGGGACGCACACCTCAATTCCCCAATGCCAGACGGAGTAGGGAGTTTGATTAGCTGATGGTACGTCGAAACTATAGCCTTGAAGTCGATTAGCCCAGGCCTTCCTAGAATGATGTTATAGGCCGAGGGCTGATCGACCACTAGATACTCTATCTCCATAGTCGTCCTCTTAGGGAGAGTCCCCATAGAGGTGATCAAATGTACCCAGCCTTTGGGGTATACGTTCGAGCCCCCAAATCCGGTTAAGTGAGTTTTGAGTGGCTCTAGGTTCAATTTTTTAGCTAGATTCATTGATTAAGAGTCGAGAGATAGATAATATTTACTGAGCTCCCATTATCAACAAGGGTTTTAGATACAACATAATTGGCCACGTCTAGCGTAACCACCACCAGACAACTAGGCATTTCGCCCTCCCGTGGTGGTCTGCCGACTAGGTCCTTGTTGCTAAAGCTAATATCCTGATCTACCCAACCGGAGCTCGACTCGACCTCCATGACTTAGTGGGGTCCATAATAGTTCCTTTGGGCTTTCCTCCTCGTTTTTTTCTGGGCCGATTTCGTATCCCCTCCGGCTGGCCCTCTTGCTATCATGTCGATTCGACCAAGACAGGGGAGGTTATGTTCGTTCCTCTCGGTCGGCTGTTTTGCCTCCTGATGCCGTGCAAGGCTGCGCTTCTCAGTGCGAAGGGCCATCTCATCTAGCTTCCTGACGAATTCTTGAAGGTGGCCCCCTTGAACCAATCGCTCGACTTCGGCACAGAGGGTTGGTATCAGCATATCCATGCTCCTTGTCTCGTAGAATTCGTTTAGTTAACATGTGGGCCTGCTTCTAGCTTCCTGACGAATTCTTGAAGGCGGGCACACTCCTTGTCACGTAGAGCGGTGTGGAGGATTGGTATCAGCATATCCATGCTTGGAGCTTGGATTTGGACCGCGGCCCGAGAGAATTGGGTAAAGAAATCCCTCAATGTCTCGTCCTCCTTCTGCATGATATTGTAGAGATAAGTGGCTGACAATTTATCTCCTTTAACGGACGAGAAATGGGCGGTGAACCGTTCGATCTAGTCATCGTATGACCGGATACACCTCGGGGCCAGCCTTGAGAACTAGTCCTGGGCTGCTTCGACAAGAGTGGTGGCAAAAATTTTAGCTCGGGCGTTCGACGAATGTCCGAACATGCTTATTTCGATCTCGAATTGATCCACATGCCTCTCTGGGTTGGTCACTCCGTTGTAGGTTGGGAGATTCGTGGGCATCTTAACCACCGCCATGGCTTCAAGTATCTCCATGCAAAATGGAGATCGGGCCTCTCGGGCGCTTTTATATTGTCGGGCGGGTTGTTGGTGTGGCGGCAATGGATCGACTCTATCCGCTCCGCGTCTGCGCCCGCCCTGCTTTGATGGGAGAGGGTTAGTGTAGGATTCCTCATCCTTATCTTCTTCTTCGTTCTCGGGCCGAGGAGCTCGAGGGGGCGCCCCATGCGGGGATCCCTCTCGTCGAGGCAGGCGATTCCGGAGGTCGTCCCTCCCCACTACGAAACCTCGGTTAGATAGCCGGGGGGCTTCAAGACTGACCCTAGCCCCCAAGCAGTCGAACACCCCAGAATTCCTGGGTCGTCGCTCCTTTTCTTTATTCCGGGAGGAGCTACCCAACTTGCTGGCAGCCCTCGAAGCTCGGACGGTTCCTTGATTTTCCTCCATTCTCTTCGATCGGGGAGGATCGGCTTCGACATTGTCCTGGCCCACGGGGCATTTACCGCGGTACCACCCGACTCAACCACTTGCTCGGTGGGCACCGGCTCCGGTTGCCCTTGCCCTCAACCCACCCCTTGCCCTTGGACTAAGCCAGGGGGTGGAGGCGGGCCGTACGGGCCTAGATGATAATAAGCCGGGGGGGGGGGGGATGATAACCCCACGGAGGTGGGGGGTATCCGTAATGAGCAGACAACCCGTAGTAGTGCGAGTACTGCCTGAGAGAGGGCGTAGCAGGGCTGGCCCTCGGGTTTTCGGGGCAGATAGGGGCCCGGCCTTCCGCAGCTACGGCGAGGGCTTCCGCCTGACACTTGTCGAGGTAGGCGTCCAAGTCAGTGGTCGCATAGACCATAGGCACAGGCGGAGCTGGCGGATGGCTTGGCCCATCCCCTTCACTGGGAGCGGCTATTTCTTGCTCATCCGCCCCGAGTGTTCGGTGACTGCGTAATTTCATTCTCATTTAGGCTTCTGTCCGAAGAATTCCCACAGACGGCGCCAAAATGATCGTGTCGAATTTCGGGCTGCTGACGTGGGTCGAAATGGTTGACCTGACCACTTAGAATTTTTAGCGTGGAAGACCTCGAACGAAAGTTGACCTGTGAGATGGAGTGGCAAACGTGTGCTGAAGGCCAACTAGGGATGGGTTGAGGTTTACCCTATGTCGACACTCCGACGCCCAAGTTAGTATTCGAGTAGTTTTGAGAGCCTTTCGAGTAGTTTTGGGCGTAATAAATGCGTGTGTGTGTGTGTGTCATAAATGACATGTAGGAGGGGGTATTTATACCTTAAGATGTAATGATGACTGAACAGTGCGGCCTGCAGGTGCATTTAATGCACTGCACCCACGGTACTGCTTGTCAGCTTCATTAAATGCTAGGAGCGGCGGAGTGGGCCCCGGAATGAGTCGGACACGATTCGACCTGAAGATCACACGGTCGATTGAATGCCGACTTGCCTTAGACTTACTCGAGTATTTCTCGACTAGCCTCTAGGGTTTAGTCGACCCGACATTATTGAGTGGTGCGCGTTCATCTCTTTAAGGGGCTCTATCGTCGAGGCGACCGACTTGGGATGTACACGGGTCACAATAACACGTGGCGTGAGGGTAGTGGTCCATTTTCAGCATGCGTGGCGACGGGGGATTGGCCCACGTCACCCATCATTAATTTTCGGCCATGTAAACGTCGATATATACGTAATATTTTCAGTTGTAGATACCAAGACCAAATCATCTAGAACAGAAAGTGGGCTTCCGAGTTCCGAATACAACGAAGAACCAACTGAGCTTGGACCCTACCTGCGCATACATCAACAAATCGGGGACATTAGCAGCGCACCAAAGAATTCACCAATCTAACCTGCAAACATCTCAATAACTTGGTGGATTGGAGATAAAGGGATGGTTTAACTCAACTGATGTAGCATGTATTCTTGTCTATCCACACACGATTAAAGTCAATGAACAGTATCTTCAAGAGAGGGAATGGATATTTCTCAGACAACACAGGACCAAAAATGTAATTTCAGAACATGTCAAATAAGCTGGAAATTACACCCAAATATTCCCGGGAATTGAGCTTACATACCAATCTTTCAAAGTAAATAAAGGAATATGGGGTTTATATAACAAGAACGCCATATATTCCATAAAAGTAAACCAAGACACTTTGTCTTGAATATAGTTAAAATCCATTTTCACCAAATAAACAAAACTCTCACCCAAAAGATTGCTTTCTTGCAACACTTTCTTGAAGTTTATAATTCCCATTGTTCAGAAAAAGAAGTGGAACATTTGAGGAATCAGATTGCGGATGTAGCCAAAAAAGATTGCGGATGTAGCTGAGGATGTCATCGAAACCCATATAGGCAACTAGATTCATGCTCCCTCCACAAGTTACGATGAAGAGGACACGATCGTTTTCACCCGAGATTTTTATTTAAATTGGGAAGAAGATAAAATTTGAGGAAATAATAGAAAAAATTATAATAATGGTTTTTTAAAAAAAAAATAATGAAAATTTAGTTAATTATGTGGTACTTTTTTTGTTGGGGACCTACCCTAAAGCCCAAGGTTCAGCCCAACGCATAATAAAATAAAACCCAAGTCTCAACCCAAAGGCATCAAAGAAGCAGATTAGCCCGAACAGAAGACGTGTCGTGCAAGTAAGGTAGCAAATTCAGTAAGATCGTAATAAATTAGATAAGAACAAATCTTAAAGATAATTACGTAATAACTAAACGATAAGTCCCAATGTATTCTATATATAGGACCCTTGAGATATGACGAACCAAGCTTTTTGGTCTGATCTCTTGATTGATCTCTCCTAAACTCTGGCTTACTTCGGTAAGATCCTTGAGGAAGGAAGATTAATCATTAAGGGTTTGGGTTAGAACGCATCATTGGCGCCGTCTCTGGGAAATCTGACACAAAAAGCTTATGTTGTTGCCGGTGAGATTCGGCGAGCAAGAAAAAAACTCTTAGAAGCTGCAATCGATTATAAATTGTAGTTCGTTGTTTGGATTCGGAGATATGAAATCGATCCCGATAGAAACCATTGATGTGCGTGATAGTTCGCTTCGAGCATAAAATCTTCTATCATAAAGGAGTCAAAAGATAAGTATTTCGAACCTAGAATCCTAGATTATGAATTAGTTGTTGCATCTTTATTCGTTTAGCTATATAATATGTTCCTATTTTGTCTAACTTTTACTAGTTGCGAAACTTGGGTTCTTTAAGTTGCAGCCACGTTAATGATATGATGACATCAACTTTTGTTTCTTTAAGTTGTATTAATTCTAATTGTATTCTGATTAAATTAGCTCTCTTGTCTTATAGGAGCGATTCTTAAAAAACAAAAGCCCAAATGACGCATTGGCTCGGTTAGATTCAGCAAAAGTCCCCATCAGATTGATAACTCAAAATTCAACCTTTAATGGAGACGAGTACGGTGGCTATGAAGATTTTTTTTCAGTCCGTTTTAGTGCCCGAGGATGAAGAAGTTCGGCTAAGAATTTTTTGAATGCTCGAATATTGAACCGATATGCAAACAAGGACGTTTCGTTGGGCGCATGGTTGATCGGGTTGGAAGTTCAGCATGTTGACGAGCCCCCTATATGCTGCGGGAGACCGAAATTCCAGGACAACTAATTGAAATCTGTGAGAGAGGCAAAGTTCCGAAAAATCACATAAGAGATAAGTCTCTCTAACTATATTGGTATATTTTGTGATTTTAAGATTAATTATAGCAGGTTTTCAAAAAAAAAAAAAAAAAAAAAAAAGATTAATTATAGCAGAACTCTTTAAGAAACAGAAATTACGTGTTTTATGCTTGTGTGGTTTATGATTACTCACTGTGTAATTATATTGCTAATTTATTTCTCAATAGCTACTCAACCACGTTATTACTGGAAGATTCATAGAACCTATATCAACTGCTATATATCTTCTCTATTTTGAGTTTATTGATAATTAATATGCTAGTAATTGAGGTTGTGCACCTAATTTATAAGAACAGATGGAACTTTTGATAGAAATAAAGTTTTTTCTCGTTATGAAGAGTGAAATATTTATTGACTTAGATAGAATGAGTGACCCTTATAATTTAAGTTTTGATACGTGAAAGTTAACTTATAGTGAATATTATTGTACTTTAAAATGTTGTTTTCGTGCTGCAAATTCACTGAGTAATATTTATATGATATGTTCGCATAAAAAAAATTTGGTATCGTGGGGCTGGTATCATGTTTGTTGATAGCTGTAGTGGAATAATGGATAACTGATATAGGTTTTACATTTGTGTTATTTTTATATTTTTAAATCAACGTTTTCAAGTCACATGAGAGCTTTTCATCCCTTTGTTGATTGTTTTGTGATGGTGATATCATAGCCTCTCGTAGTTCTTCGGATTTTCACAGCAACCTCGTTGACGACTCGGTTTGACAAGCCTTACAGACCTGCTTCTCGAAGTTTAACATTGAGATGTTACGCGATTGTGGTACTATAAACTGGGATTGTGACTAATCTCGTGATGGGTGAATGGATAAAGAAAATGGCATCAATGATGGAATGATACAGATAGTCTGACGATCACATGAGGATATTTGGCGAACAAACAAGATAAGTTTCTCAAGTTTAATCACATACATATATGCACCGATCCTAAAAATATTTGATCAAATCTGCTACAAGTTTAGATATGTAGAATGCATTCAACCAATTACTTAGCTTCTACCTTATTCGATTCGTATTTTCACTGAATTCGATCGTTTTTACTAACTATTTAGTCAGTTTCTTACGCTTTAAAATTTTTCAAAAGCTAGTGTTTACATGTTCGTAGTGGAGATAAAGATGATAATTTCAAAGTTTAAAGAATGATGTCATGAATAAGTGCATATATGTGATTACCTTTATAATGACTGCTAAAATTAATTAGTGTGAAAAATAAATATAAGTGGAGAACATGCGATTTATATTTTGGTGAGTTACAAATACATTGTTGAATTGTTAGTATATAAATGCGTTGTATATTAAAATGGTAAATGAGGAGGAGAAGTCATGGTTCTAATAGTTTGTTCACCATTCAACAAAAGTTTTGATGATCTGTTTCATGCGATGTCAAAGTGATAATAAAAAACCTTTTGTATATTTTTTGTTATGAGTATAATTAATTAATAGCAATGTATTATATGATAATAGCTTAGTCGATCCAATACGTTTGGAGGATAGTGATCAACTTTATTTGATACATGTTATATCTTTCGCATATTCAATTAGTTCAAATACATCTTTACTGTATTTTGTTCGGTAGACAATTACGATGATCATTTACTATTTGCATTCTCAACTACAATAAATATATTGATATTTCCTAAATAAGGGATCTTGAAGATGATTTATGAGCGTAGATTTTAGTCGATGAGTTTTGAATGAATTGATTAAGTCGATCATGCTTGAATGCATCTCTCAAATGATAATTGACAAGATATTTTCTGCTCGAATTTTCAAGAAAATGAAAGATATTTGATAATATAGTTTTGCCTCGGATCCCAAACGGTTTGGGCAAACATTTATTCGGATCCCGACCGAAGAGGGCAAGCAATACTTCGGATCCCAATCGCTAGGGCAAGTATGTGCTTCGGATCCCAATAAACAAGGGCGAATATTTGTTTCGGATCCCAACCTACTATGGGCAGGCATAGAGACCGATACGTTGATGAGTTTTGGCATAACAATAAATTCGAGCAGAAATATAACGTGTTTTACTAGAAAATTTTTTACATTAATCTTAAGCGAGCTGATAAATAATTCTTATTTTCTCACTCTCAATCTTGTTTAGCGAAGAAAAATACGAATGGCAAATGACTATCTATCGAGATGACTAAATAAGAATTGTTTGGATAGCGAGAAGAAATCGTGAAGTTTACCTGTTGGTAAACACAGATATTTTGCAAAGAACTGTTGAACGACTCTTTAGTCCACTCAGCTCGTCACGATCTCAGTGGACTGGGGAGGGGGAGTAGGGCTGGTATCCCATCTCCCATTTGAATTGGATGATTAAATCCAGTGGACAAGGTTTGAAAGGAAGTTTGACGAACTGACTTGCAATAGTGTGTTCGCAAGTGGGAGAAATAAGGAGTTCTGAATGGAAACAATGAAATCAAAGTTGCATCGGCTTCTCGTGGAATATTCCAAGAAGAAGTAAGATATTGAAAAGAGAGATGATTGAGGCTTCTCGTGGAATATTCCAAGAAGAAGTAAGATATTGAAAAGAGAGATGATTGATAAGATTAAACAAAGAGAAGTGGCAAGATGGCGAAAAGGATGAAAAATTGTCTATCCTGGAAAAGGCTCGGGAAGTATCTGCTCAAAAGGGATCAAACTAAGGAACATGAAAACCTTTGAGGGAGGATTATAGTGAACAGATGAACAACACGGAGAAATCTTAGAGGGGAGGAAGGTACATTGATGGAAGACGGGCTGCATTAAACACGAGAAGCGATCCTCTTTTGATTGAAGGCAAGCTCAGTAAATTGAAACAAAATTGTTGGGCTGAACCTTATATTAATCCTCGATGTTCGCATCTCTTTATTCTGCGAACATCGCGGACTTGTGGGGGGGGAGTAGTGTTGGGGACCTACCCTAAAGCCCAAGGTTCAGCCCAACGCATAATAAAATAAAACCCAAGTCTCAACCCAAAGGCATCAAAGAAGCAGATTAGCCCGAACAGAAGACGTGTCGTGCAAGTAAGGTAGCAAATTCAGTAAGATCGTAATAAATTAGATAAGAACAAATCTTAAAGATAATTACGTAATAAGTAAACGATAAGTCCCAATGTATTCTATATATAGGACCCTTGAGATATGACGAACCAAGCTTTTTGGTCTGATCTCTTGATTGATCTCTCCTAAACTCTGGCTTACTTCGGTAAGATCCTTGAGGAAGGAAGATTAATCATTAAGGGTTTGGGCTAGAACGCATCATTTTTAGTCATTAATAATCCACATAATATGTCAACCCAAATTTTGGAGGAAAAATTAAGAAAAATCTTAAAATTTGTGTCACGTAGATAATAAAGGACTAAAATTAAAAAAAATCAAAATAAAAAAAATTAAATGTGAGAAAAGTCAAAAGGTTAGGACTAAAATCTAAAGGGCATACTTAGATAGGGCGAAAAATGAGAAATGAGATTTGCCCTAGATTTATTAATGGGCTTATTTATTTTTGCACAATTATAATAAGGATGTCAACCGGTTAAATTTTAATCTAGAATGATATATATATATAATCTAGAATGTATATTTGGTCGATAAATAGTGTAAACCAAAATATATAGATCGAAAATAAAATTTATAATCATATATATGATTTTTCTAATTTAGTAGTGGTTGAACTTACAAGATCCCATCAAGATTTCCTGGATAATAACGCCACCTGAACCGGGAAAATTGTACAATCCCTCCACCCGAATAGTCCCACTTGGAATTTATAGACAGATTTTTGGCTTTTAGCAAACTTGGGACATCAATTTTAAAGTCAATGAAATTATAGGACATTGACCAACCGAAAATCTCAATCCCAATCTGAGTTGTCCACGTGGCCGCCGGATATGTACGTAGATGGCCACATAGAATGATAAATATGACTTTTTTTGCCAACTCAATAATTAAATTTAAGAAAAAATAAAAAAGTTAATCTTTTTTTAATGCAAAAAAATTAAGTTAACGGCATGTGCAATAAGCTTGCCATTGATTTGTGGAGCGTAATCACAGAAAATGGGGGGAATTTTCCCCAAAAATTTTCTCTTTAACAACATTGCGCAGCTTAGGGTTTCATATCTACATTGAAGCAAAAAACCAAAAAACCAAAACACAAGTCTCATAAAAAGAAAAAAGTCAAAACCCAAGTGAGAATGTCCGAAATTCAAAGTGACGATCATTGCTACTGTGGAAATCATGTCGTCACTCGAACTTCTTGGACCAACCAAAATCCTGGGCGAAGATTCAACTTGTTCTCATTTGAGGGTGAGATTTTCCTTCTCTCTTGTTTAATTTCTGAAAATCTGATGTTTTAAGTTGTTTAATTGCACAAGCCATTAACCTTTTTTTTTTTTTTAATTTTTTTGCATTAAAAAAAGATTAACTTTTTTATTATTATTATTTTTAATTTAATTATTGAGTTGGCAAAAAAGTCATGAGTATCATCCTATGTGTTCATCTACGTGTATGTCCGGTTGCCACGTGGACAACTCAGATTGGGATTGAGATTTTCGGTTGATCGATATCCTATAATTTCATTGACTTTAAAATTGATATCCCAAATTTACTAAAATCCTAAACTCTGTCGAGTGGGACTATTCGAGTGGAGGGATTGTACAATTTTCTCCACCTGAAAATCAAAGATCCTGAATGTTAATCCAGAGCAATTAAATGTCGTCTCATCTCGTCCACATAATTAAGGGACCACCGACCAAGACACTATTTCGGATAATAGTCAAAAATCATTCTCAGCATTCACCAAGTAGTATGCATAAAAAAAAAAAAAATGGAATCATAGTTGCTTCTGAAACTTCAAAGATATCAGAGAAATGGCAGCTTATGCAGCTCTAGCTTCTCTAATGAATCTTTTAGATCAGCTCCAACGCCATCCTCAACCTCCAATTACTCTCCACACCAATCAGGTCCAAACCCTCACTCAAAAAATTGCTTGCTTGCAACACTTTCTTGAAGTACATAATTCCCATTATTCAAAAAAGGAAGTGGAACACTTGAGGAATCACATCGCTGATGTAGCTTATGCAGCTGAGGATGTAATCGAAACCCATATAGTCGATCGGATTCATGCTCGACACGAAGATGACATAATCGCTTCCTTGCGGAATCTTTTCGTGGAAGTTGATGGGGAAAATAGCGGTTCCATCGATTTGTATGAGGTGATACAAAATATGGGTTTTGTTGAGAAAGAGATGTTGGAGATTAAAGACACGCTGGGAGCTCAAGATCCACAAAGATTTATTACAACGGATGTTGTTGCTTCGAAATCTACTTCAACAGAGCACAACATCATGGTGGGTTTTGATGATATCTTGGAAGAAATGCTGGATAAGCTCACCCAATCGGATTCTCGTCGCCAAATCATCCCGATTTCAGGGATGGGCGGCATAGGTAAGACCACCCTTGCTAGAAATGTTTATATCCATCGTCTTATAGAGGAACGCTTTGAAATCCTTGTCTGGATTACAATTTCTCAAGAATATAATGTACGGGACATTCTTTTAGGAGCTTATCTCGATCTAAAGAACCAAGAGAGTCGGGAAAGTTTGAGTGAGAAGAGTGAGGCACAGATAGGGCATATGTTATATAAAAGTCTCTTTGGTAGAAGGTATTTGGTTGTGATGGATGATCTGTGGAGTCATGAGGCATGGGACAAAGTAAAATGCTTCTTTCCAGACAAATGCAATGGAAGTAGAATAATAGTAACAACTAGACTAACAAAGTTGGCTTCCAATTTAACCACCAATTGTTGTGGCATTGAGATGGATTTCTTAGACCAAGATAAAAGTTGGGATCTATTTTGCAAAACTGTGTTTGGAGAAGAAGACGGCTGCCCATCCAAATTGGAGCACGTCGGGAAGGAGATTTCCAGAAATTGCAAAGGTCTCCCTTTGTCGATTGTTGTGCTTGGAGGACTTCTAGCAATGTCAAAACCAACACATGAGTATTGGAAATGTGTTGCTGCGAATCTAAATTCATTTGTAAATTTAGAAGCAAATGAGCGGTGCTTCAAGATATTACACAAGAGTTATGATCAGTTGCCGGCTCATCTGAAGGCATGTTTTCTCTATATGGGGGTCTTTCCTGAAGATCGCGAAATCAACGAATCTGAACTCATAAGAATGTGGGTTGCTGAGAGTTTCTTTAAGCCAATTAATGGAAAAGGCTTGGAAGAGGGTGCCGAGGAGTACTTGATGGATCTTGTTGGTAGGAATCTCATTATGGTTCATGAGAATGAGTATTCTTGGGGGGAAAAAGTATTTAAGATCCATGATCTCTTAAGAGACCTGTGCATAAGAGAAGCTCGAAAGGAGAACTTCGTCTGTGTAGCTAACCAACAAAGCAAAGGCTTAAGCACCGAACGTCATATTGCAGTTCATCAAGACACATATGGAAAAGAATGTCTTGATAGTTTGAAAGGTGGATCGAGTACTCGTTCTTTGATATGCTTTTCTCGGGATGTCGTCATACCGTTAGATGAAGTTAGATTGTTGAGGGTATTTAAAAGGTTAAGTACAACGAAGAAGAAGGAAGATAATTACAGATTGGAAGATATTTGCACGCTAGTTAACCTGCGGTATCTCTATCTCCAGTCCGATGGTCAACCCAGATTTCCTACATCCCTTACTCAGCTCTGGAATTTACAAACATTATATATTTCTACGATGTATCCTGTAGTCGCACCGCCTGAAATTTGGAAGATGCCTCTGATTCGGCATATCGAGATCAACAATCTCAGACTTCCGGATCCTCCAAGTGGCCCCACGGAAGGGCGAGATGACTTTGTTCTGCATGAGCTACGTACTCTTGCAACAATGAGAAATTTGAAGGTTGATGATGAGGAGGTGATTAAGAGAATCCCTAATGTCACCAAATTGTTACTGACTTACCACGGTGATTACGAGGGGCCAGTAGATATCAACAATCTTAATCGTCTGTACAAACTGGAGGACTTTTCTATTGTTATATACCCCGAAAGTATTGAGTTGGTGCAAAACGTCACCTTCCCGCATTCGCTCAAGAAGTTGTCTCTACGTGCAACTAGGCTTCCTTGGAAATATATTACTGCGGAAATAGGTTCATTACCTCGTCTCCAAACGCTCTTCCTGGCCTCCAGTTCTTTCATAGGGCAGGAATGGGAAACCGTAGAAGGGCAGTTCTGCAGTCTAAAATACCTGCAAATTGCAAATTGTTGTGGTCTAAAACGTTGGATCACGGAGAGCACCCATTTTCCATGCCTAGAGTGCCTTCATCTGGTTAATTTACCTAATTTGGAGGAGATCCCTTTGTGCATTGAAGAAATTCTAACGCTGAAATCAATTATAGTGGACGATTGTCCTGATTCAGTTGTCATTTCTGCTAAAAGAATATTCGACGGACAAGAGGAACTTGGGAATCAAAGCCTCCGAGTGAGAGTTGAGTTGCGCAGGCAATATAACGATGAAAGTCTGAAGAAATTGGCAACCCACAACTTTCAAATTGTATTTTGAGGTAAGAAATTGATTTATGTTGATTATTATAATTTGACACTTGGTTAAACTCCAAATCAAATATCACTGGCCTCCCACAGCTGAACCCCATCTCTCTCTCTCTCTCTCTCTCTCTCTCTGTCTCCATTGCCACTGGGTGCATGTGATTATCTCCCTCACTCACGGATACATACGCACACGCTCTTTATATGCAACATTATCTCATCTTTTCTCTTGCCCCACACCTGTGAGTGTTGTTTAATTCGTAACTGTATATGCCGGTCGTCGAGGTGTTTGATAATATTCCTGAGAGAGAGATCTTTCTCGGAGATATTAGCTGCATGGCGAATAAAATTACCCTTTCTTTTGACTAGTTTGAGTTTCCAGTTGGTTAGCAAATGCATTCCAATTGATGTGGATGTAATTCATCTCATGAATTTTGCTGTGAGCCTGTGATATCAGAATTTTGTGGTACAATGCAAAGTTGTCAATCATACACCACTGTTTTATAAAGTCATAAATTCAAACTTCAATGTCATGCTCCTGGTTGACCTGTTTCCCTGCATTTGAAATGATCTGAGTTCGTCAGTTTCTTGGAAATATACATAATGCATAGAGAAAGCTTATATCTCTGTTTTCTCCTCGGGGGAAGATATTACACTCATTGAATTGAATGATGAAATCATTTTGAAATGTCCCTGCTTTTCCTTTCAGTTGGTTGTTCTGAAAAGTAATAATGGGTGAGAAGAAGAAGGCAGGTGCTGTGTTGGTAAGGCTTGTTCTGCAGCTGGGACTGGTGTCTTCAACGTTGTCAAGAATGACTAAGAGGCTCCACAGCAGTAACATAAAGCTCGAGTTTCGAAAGTATGATCCTCGTGTTTGTCATCATGTTTTGTTCACTGAGGCCAAGATGAAGTGATTGCAACTCCGAACCATCACCTGAACTGCGTTTGTTTCCTTTGAATTGATATCATATTAGCTTTTATTGCACCTGAAATTTTAATCCGTTTAATAGTCACCTTGCGTCATGTATTGCTGTTGCATATTATATATATATATTTTTTTTTTTTGGGTGAAATGTATTGCATATTATATGAAATTTCTTGGAAATTTGTATGACAGACACCCTCTGTTGTTTATTTTGGTCTTTGCTGGCCTTTTAGTGTTTAGTTTGATCATAATGCTGGGATTAGAATACTTTGATCTTCTTTCTTTTACTACTAGTTAAAATGATCGGCTATGGAGGGTTTTATGCCATCAGAGATATGGGCAGGGCCAACACTGCCGTTACAAATGCGAATGTGACTTTTTATGATACTTTACTAAATTAGTTATTTTATAAATAAATAATACTAATAAAAAATTAAAATTAAAAGTAAAATTAAAATTACTATATTGAATAATATGTTCTTCACTATTTATTGTAAGTCATTTTTTATTAGTAATTTTAAACTAACATATTTCAAATGCATACAAGTAAAAATAATGAATAATTGATTGATTAAATATTAGTTTGTTGATAAATATTATATGTTTATGTTTATTTATTTTTTAAATAGTTACTACTAATTCGGTTGGATATCGGATGTGATTCAGCACAATTTTTTCTGGATTCAATTGGTGAATTTGGATTCTATAGGATTCGGATTGGGATAATTACAATTTTGGTCATCCAACTATACGACTTATTCCCTTTTGGTCCCCCACTTTCCAATTTGACAATTATGGTCACTGAACTACCACTTTTTTTACACATTTGGTCCCGCCGTCAATTTTTCCGTTAAATGTAACGGAAATTACTGTTTCAGGCGAATTTTGGCGCCGTTTTCTGCGTTTTCCCTCATTTCTTTCCCTTGTTGTTTATCCTGATTTGTAATCACATATGAAAGCTTCAAAAAGGGACAGAACTCGAAAAATAGCTTCTGTGCCAGCATCTCATCATGAATTGAGGCTATTTTGGTTGAGTTCAGGGCTTTGTGCAATCCGGGTCATCCTTTAAGCATGCGATCTGCTAGTGCTTCTGTGAAATAAGTTGCGATTCTCTGCATTGTGTCGCCATTGGGAGAGGCAAGGTGTGAAATGTACTCAAATCAACGATGTTAGCATTTTCTATGCTTCCGGAAGCAACATGGTTGGCACATGCGACGAGGAGGTGGATTAAACAGAGTCCTCTCTCTTCAGATCTCATTTAACGGAAAATTAAATGCATGATATGCAAAAAAACTCGCTCAATGGAGAAATTTTGCCTTTGTGTACTCCATGCAATGGATCCGCTTGACATACTCACCTTGGAGAACTTCACAGTCGCAACAAGGGGAAGAAATGAGGGAAAACGCAAAAAACGGCGCCAAAATTCCCCTGAAACAGTAATTTCCTTTACATTTAACGGAAAAATTGACGGCGGGACCAAATGTGTAAAAAAAGTGGTAGTTCAGTGACCATAATTGTCAAATTGGAAAGTGGGGGACCAAAAGGGAATAAGTCGTATAGTTGGATGACCAAAATTGTAATTATCCCGATTCGGATTCAAATTCAGTTACCACTCTCATTATTGGATTCGATTATATTTGCACAATTATAATATGGCTGCACTAAGATTCTAATTTCTAAGAGACTTTATATCTCAGAACGAAGACATCCCGCGCCTTATTCGCGAGGCGTTTGCTTTTGACACAAGATAGAAAGGACTAATCCCAGATATACTTCCTCGAGTACTTGTTTTTCTCATTTAATTTTCTTGCGTTATGTCATGCAGTATACATTCCTAGGGGAAGTTCTCTATTATGTAATCTTAGCGGGCGATGATTCGGTTTTAAAGACAACGTATATAGAGACGAACATGGGCATTTCAGCAACGGGGGTCGAATCCGAAGATGGAAAGATAAAATTGTTGATCAGAATGATACAGGACGTGTGGTGAAACTGTTGGAAAATGTTGATCCTCTGGCTTATTACAGCACTTTTTCTGATCAACTTGGAGAAGAGAATCAATCTGCTGTAATTGGAAGCTTTGAAGAGCAAAGGAGAATATGGAGTTCACCTCCTAAATGAAAACGAAACGTATGCCATGTAAAGATGTCTGTCTTTGAAATTACCATTATTTATGGAAATGACAGCAAGAACAAGTGATGTTAAGCTTCTATTCTTCATGATTTCAGGTCTTGAACCGGAAAGAACAAACGGGACGGTTCAATTTCACGACGCAATTCCCTCACTACAAAGAAGTACTCTACAAGTCAGATTTCAGGGGAAGAAAACTTGGAAGAATGTTGTATTTGACCTGGATATGAGTGCTGGAGATTTCTCAGCACTCTTTTATCTTCTGAAACTACCCGTCGAAGAAATAAATCTCAAGGTGCAGAATTAGACTGGTCATTCTCCAGTTTTTAATACACATTAGCTTTGCATTAATCTGTTCTTTCCATGCAGGCAATACTTGTGTCTCCTACAGGATGGGCAAATGCAGCAACAATTGATGTTTTATATGACTTGCTGCATATGATGGGACGGGACGATATCCCTCTCTGTTTAGGTTGATCAGATTAACGCAGCTGTTGAAGGCTGTAAGTACAACAAAGCCATCCCACATGGTAGCGGTGGTTTTCTCGAAGCCCCTGATTTGCCTCGAAGCCCTCGAAGGTTCTTGTTAACATTTTAGCACAACAATTCAAACACATTTCAAAGCTTTTGGCCCCCCAAAATGACATAAATGTATTTATATTTTGTAAAAGTGATAACTACGATAACATGCAATGAGGTTTGGCCTAATTATACCAACTTTTTGAGGTTTGAGAAATTACAAAAACATTCCCTATCTAATAATATTACATATGAATCGACAAACTGTGATGACGTTCTCTTATATTTTGTGATCAATGTTATGAATTTAAATTTATGACTATAATATCATGCATTAGTCCTGGATTTTTTGCTGATCAATGTTCGAATTTACATTTGAATTTATGACTATAATATCATGCATTTTAAGCCATATGTCAAGGCATTCCAGGGGAAGTTCTTGTAATTTCTCGAACTTCAGGGTATGTCGGTGTAATTATCACTTAATAAACTTTGGTTTTCCCACCAGCCCAAGTAAAGATATCTGACTCCGTCCCTACCTGTCCAATCATTTCTTGTTATCCTCATTACTTTTGTACTATGGTTTGTTTGATCACAGATATACAGCAGAGAATGATGTCAGACACAGATCACCCTGAACTCAGACAGCCTCTAGCTCTTGAGATATGGCAATCAGTCATAAAATCACTCAAACCAGGATCCAAGGTTACAATCCTAACAAATGGGCCATTGACGAACGTCGCAAGAATCATTCTTTCCGACAAATATTCGAACTCCCAAATTTAGGTGAGTGTCTAAAAGCCAAAAAACTATTGAACTATGTTCATCTGCTATTTTAATGAAGCATGTAATGTTCTTTTTCAGGATATTTTCATCGTTGGAGGACATATTACCAAACAGACAACGGATCGGGGAAATGTCATAAACATCCCTTCGAACAAATACGCAGAACTTAACATGTTTCTTGATCCTTTAGCAGCAAAGACAGTTTTCAGCTCAAGTTTCAATATTACATTAATCCCCCTACACATGCAGCGTAGAGTCAATCACTTCACGAAGATTCTAGACTCTTTATACATCACAAAGAAGACACCGGAGGCTATATTCAAGAGGCATTTGCTCTCAAGATTGCACAAGTTAAAAAAGACTCATCCCAGATACCAACATATGGTATAAAACAGCAAAATTTTACTTACTTCCTCGAATAAATCTCATTTTTTATTTAATTTTCTTGCACTATCTCATGTAGGATACGTTCTTAAGGGAAATTCTCGGTGCTGTAGTCTTAGCGGGCGATGATTCGGTTCTAAAGACGATGTATATAATAACGAACGTGGTCGTTTTAGCAAGGGGAGTTGAATCCGAAGATGGAAAGATAATTGTTGATCAGAATGATACAGGAGGTTTGGTGAAAGTGTTGGAAAATGTTGATCCTATGGCTTATTACAGCAGTTTTGCTAATCAACTTGGTGAAGAGAAGCAATCTGCTGTAATTGGAAGCTTGAAAGAGCAAAGGAGACTATGGAGTTCACCACCTAAATGAAAACAAAACGTATATATGACATGTAAAGATGAAATACCTTCGTGTTGTAATGTAATTTGATAACATATAATGTACATATGTATACAATAAATAATAAATCCCAGACACCCCTTTGTTTTTTGGGTTTAGTGTGTTTTGCTTCCGAACCTTTAAATCGGTGCGATCGTCTCCTAACCTTGGTAAAATATAATACTTAACTCCTTTCCGGTGGAACCTTAGAGAATATTCCGTTCAATTTTTTTTGACGTGAGTTATAAGGTCAAATTTGCATAGATCAGATTCCAAATGTGTTTATATTATATATCAAATTGAAACTCTCAACGAAAAGAACATGACGGTGGTTTCAAATTAAAATCCGACAAACTAACGAAGGAAGAATCACAGGTCAAACATGGCGCACGGCCGATGAAGTTTTGCAGGTGAATTCCAACACTTCTGATGGCCAATAATGTCGAATGAGTATGAGCTTTGTTCGTTTTGAAAAGGGAACACAATGGTATTAGTCTTGACTCTTGGGTCGTCGTAACGGAGGAGAAATCGACGGTCAAATTTCAACTTAAATAGAATATTCCACCGGAATGGTCTAAAAGTGATTAAGCGTTACATGTTAAAATTCTAGGGGGGGAGGGGAATAACTCGATTCAAATGTTAGGGTGCAAAGCGCACTAAAACACCAAAAAGATAGGAATATCTGGAATTAGCCTTATAATAATAATAATAATAATAATAATAATAATAATAATAATAATTAAAGTATGTATAGAACGATTCACCTATAGGAGTTGTGATGGCTTCATCTTCGTGCGGGTATTGTTAGCTCACCACCATCCCAAGATAAAATTAAAAAGGTCACAATCGACGTCTCACCTTCGTGCAGTATTGTTAGCTCACCACCATTCCAAGATAAAACCTAAAAGACCACAATCGACATCTCTTATTGCGTGCACGGTCACAAGAAAACTATAAAAGAAAATCTTATCAGAATGTTTGCGTGTCTTCTAATTAGATCCCTAGGACCCTATTTATAGTATTAGTATACCTAGTGTAGCCTAAGAAATTAAAATCA
Organism: Lantana camara; assembly: GCA_037501455.1. Lineage (NCBI taxonomy): Eukaryota > Viridiplantae > Streptophyta > Magnoliopsida > Lamiales > Verbenaceae > Lantana > Lantana camara. Next base: position 125,027,896 of record CM074857.1, read on the forward strand.
AATTAATAAATGAACATTAATGGGGAGTTACAAAATTAAAATATAGGTTAATGACAGAAAAATTTTCATGGTGTTAGAGCCGGGTGTAGGGAACACCTGGCTCAGGGAAGAATTCCCCGGTTATGACTTTTGAAGTTTTAAAACTTTGAAATTTCAATGACTATAGCTCGAAGGATATTATATCAAGGAAAGAGAGAGGTTGTTACTTGTTAGCTATTACTTGGTTGTTTAAATACCATTTGTTTGCAATGTCTTTTTTCATCAAAGGTATACAACAAAGAACGATGTGAATAAAACTAGCGAAACAAACTAATAACATATGTATAAATATAAGAGAAACAAACAACTTACCTTTTACTACTAGTTACGTTGCACGTTTATCATTTAGTTTATTTCGATAAGTTTAGTTATTATGTTTATTGAGTAAATTAATATATTAAAAGTACCTAATTAAATTAAATTAATATAATAAAATTTTTAATGAATCAATTTGATTTTGTAAAACTACACATACAAATTTATTTTTTTTTTGAAATCTCTCTTTCGAATCATATACAATAAGTCAAAATTCAAATTAGAAAAACATTCAACTAATAAAGAAACAATCAAAATATATATTTGAAACTATGTTACTGTATAAAAATAAAATATTTAAAATTGATAATGCAAATGAAAATACATATATAAAAAATATAAATTTAAAAATTTAAAAGATCATATAAAATATTATGTTAATTATATGTACTTTATTCTTTCTATTATTTGGTTTTCATTAATATAATTCATGATTTATCTTTGATTTTTATATAAAGTTCTGAAATGTTACTTTGTTATAACTCCAAATGTAAAAGTTATTGCATTTTCTATAGTAATCACCCTCTTTAGATTTGTATCTTAATGTATTGGATTCTTTGCAACCCCACAGAGGAATAGAAACCTCAAACTAAGACTTATTCAACTCCGTTGGTGGACCATCCTAGACCCAATAGCCACCTTGAATCTTGTGGTCTATCCTCACCGATTTATCCACCATGATCGATGTTTCTTTCTCTTGGGATGTGCTCAATCTAAGCTTCCTAAGGCTTGAGGAGTAAATTTCGGCAATCAAATATTAAATTTTTTATGGGTTCTTTTTGTAATCCTTCTTTGTTATACATTTCACCAACGTCTCTGAATCAATCTCTATATTAATCTTCAGAATGCGCCTCTCGATCCCAAGCTAGTTTTAATCCTTCACGTAAGTGTAGCACCCGCACGGTGGGTCACCACATCCCCCGCACCAAAGTCCAATCCACGTACGAAATGGAGGGTCCGTACATGAACCAAACAGTGGCGAACGGGAGACTGACAGACTCACACCTAAGCTAGGCGGAACTTAGACCCTGAACAAACAAAAACCAAGCTAACAAGAACGCGGAAGCAGAAAAGTAAGCCATGCAAAAAAAAAATTCAAACATTCAAAAGCAGTTGACGGGTTCAACTAGCATAAATACCTAATCCCGAATCAAATAATAATCATAAATCCAACGGGTTCAACTAAACAGAGCAACCTGTCCTAACCTGTCCTGAAATATTCGTATCAATCCGTATCATAATTCAAATTCAACAAATACATAATTTATACAAAAATCATAAGTACTGAAATGCAGATCTAAGACAACCTAAAACAAAAGCATAGACTCGAGAATAGACTCCAACTGACTGACATACTCCGCCTAGCACGAACCCCAAGCAAAACCTGCAAACTAAACAGAAGAGGGGAGGGGTCAGTCTTAACTCGACTGTGTGAGGGGTTAACACACGCACACTATATATATAGGAGAGCAAAGCAGATACAAAAGTCATAATGTTTATGAACTCAGGGATAGGTTTTTCATACCAAAGCATTTTCCCGTGATATATACATATAGGATAATTGAACAACTTTAATCAAAACACAACAACTTGTAAAACCCTCAACTTTTAGCTTAATTTAGAATCTATCCCTGTTTCACGAACTTTAACCGAACATATACATAATAGAGAACTCGGCGGGTACGAGTTCAGAAACTCCCAAACTCCTCAGAACATATCATATCAGAAACAAAGCAGAAAACTTACATACATATCATAACATATCATCCTAAACTCCGGTGATGGAAGGGTGTATACGCCCAAACCATCTATAACAGACTCACGCGGGGTAGCTAACCCCGACGTGCCCTCCCCGGCTGGTACACCGAAGGCATCGGAATATCACGCCTTCCCTAGCTCCCGAGGTCGCGTGGGATACTCCAGATGGAGACTATGCACAGGCCGAACCTCGACGGCCCTATACCATCCCGAGGGTTCCTTACCCATAGCTCCGGGGCCCAACATACATATCATGTCACAACCCGCTACAACAGAGACAGACAGACTAAACTTATCCGTATATACATACCACTTTCCATTTCAATCAAACTCGGTCCTTGCCAAACTTGGCTCATGAGAAGTATACGGTTAGAAGCATAGCTTCACGTGGCAAATCATAACAAATCAAACCAAAACAAGCATACATAGACTTGTACATTGCTTAACATACTTGCAAATCTTTGACGTCCGAAACAAATAAGTATCCCACACTTATTTACGTACATATAAGACTTTATTAAATCACATGCATTAAAACCGAGCACATTTCATTAAGGTGTATCTATATCCTAACCTCACCTTACACCGAAGAGGCCGAAGACAAGACGTTTGATCCATCCCGGAATCAACACGGCCGACAAAACACCACCCCGGGTGTACCTGGACAAACTGAACACCGGAACAAGACTTAGACACCTGAGTGAACCACATAGACGCACGACAATGCTCAAGCACTTAAGGGATGCAATCACATAAGCAGGATTCAAATTCATATCAATTACGTGCAAAAGAAAACATTATATAGCTCAATCAAGTCATATTATTCCATATCAATTCATCTAGCACATACCAAATTCCAACTAAGCTATTTAAGTATTCAATTCTTGCAAAATCATAAATTGCATAACAAATTCTTATATCATATAATAAATTTCAATTCAATCTACAGGTATTAATTAATTGAAGTCATACAATTTATATGTTTAGGGAAATTACACATACACCCCCTTCAAGTTAGACAAATAGCACAAATTCGGCATATCGGAATTCAAATTGCGAATCAAAGCATCAATACATTTCATAATTCATTTAATACATGATTTCGTACACATTGGAATACAATTCGATCGACAAATCAAGCAATTAGCAATTAAAACAATTAATTTCAAGTAATCACCATACACAAATAAATTCACAACAAATCAACCGAACATCCGATTGACGAACGGAAAGTGGTGTTGGACTCACCACGACGAGAGGAACTTGTTGTCCGAAGGGTGTCGGAACGCCGCCACCGGAACCAGCCGAACCGCCACGTACAGCCGCCGGACCACCACCTCCAGTGGTCGGAAAATTCCCCGGAAGGGCAGAAACATGTGCCTATGCCTGCTCGACAAAAGCCCTCAACCAATTTCAGAAAATACCAAATACGCCGGACTTCGTTGACGAAAAACCGAACTAAATCCGAACGGCAAAAACTAAAATTAAATGCAAACCGTAAAACGAAAACGAAATCCGAGCATACCGTTGGAAAGCCTGTAGCGAGGCCTTCGAAAGCCCCATAGTGGTTGCCGGAAAATATCCTCGGAAAATCGACCGCCGTTGAGCCGCCACTGTGCCGCCGCGATCCACCACCAATCGGCCGAATTGGGAGTCGTGTGATCAAAGGATAATAGTTCTCGTCGTTCCGAACAACTTTTGTGAAGAGCCCATCGCTAAAAGATCACCGAAAAAGGCCCCCGTTGGCCGCCGAAGTTTCTGCCGGCGCTCGCTTCGTCGGAACCACCACTTACGGCCAAAATTCACTCAAATTGATGCCGGAAATGGACTCAGGGGGTTGGAAAACCTTGAAAAACACTAACCTTGGTCGGAAAAAGCCACCGGAGGGGGGCGAAACTCGCCGCTACAGTAACACGCGCCGCTGCTGTCGCGGCCCGGATGGCAGCGCCGCCAACGTCCACCGATGCGCCGTGATGTCTTCTCCTTGAGTCTAGGGCGCATGTCGCCTGAGGGTCGTCGGAAACCACCAGAAATCGCCGGCGAAGTGGCGGCTCCGCCACCTCCTCCAGCTGCGACTGTAAATCGGCGATAACTCCGCCATCGGTCGTCGGTTGGTCGAGATCTTGGTACGGTTGTGACCGCATCGTCGAGCTCTCCGAAATGGACTACTCATTCGTCGAATTCCATCGAGAAACGAGTGAGTTCCGGGTTGTGCGTGAAAACACACCGTGAGTATATGTGAACAGTTTACATTGTGGGAGAAGAGAGAGAGAGAGAGCAGACACTAGAATTATGGCACGAACTACGAGGCTCCGGGTATTATATCTCGGGTCCTCGTAAGCGAAAACGCTCGGAAGAAGGGGTTAACGACGTCAGAATTGGGCAAACTCAGAGTCTACGGACTCATCTCAATGCCCCGAACGCGTTAAAGAGGTCCAAGAGGTCGAAATCTCGATCGAACGAGAAATGACCGAAAAACCCCAAAAAAAAGAAAATTGCAAACAAGCCCCTAAACTCTTAAAGAGTTGAAATAGGGCCACGCAAAACATAAAATCACAGAATTAAACACACAAGGAAGTTGAAACGTGGCGTACCTTATTTATAGGACGAGCGGGCTGTTACAATCTCCCCTCCTTCAAAAGGACATGTCCTTAGGTCCAGAAACAGGATCTTGTACGACTCTGAAACGAATTCCACTTCAAGCTTCCGCTGCGCCACTCTGATCTAGGCGAACTGAAAACTCCTCAGGATACTTCTCCCTTAGTTGGCATCAACTCTTTTCATAGTGTCTCGTTGTCAGTGAGGTCCCACTGAGCACTTGATCGTGGGTTACTTCAAACTCATTTGATCACCACTAAGCCACTGAACCCAAAGCTCGATACTGTCGCATCTTCGTTGCTTGCAGACTGACGTCAGGCCACGCGTAACCCACTGCAACAAACAAGAGAGGATCCCATCTCTCAACACACAAGTGAGAGAACCCCGTCCCTCAGCACACACAAAAGAGAGAAACCCCGTCCCTCAGCACACACAAAAGAGAGAAACCCCGTCTCTCAGGCACCTAATTGAGAGAGCCCCGTCTCTCAAGCACAGAATTGAGAGAACCCCGCCTCTCAACCTAAGTCTGACAGATTCCACACCTCCCAGACATTCTAGTTTGAGAAAATCCGACATTTCTCAAACCCCTAAATCCAAGGGAATCCAGCATCCCTCGAATACCTAAGTACAAGAGAATCCAACATCTCTCGTGCACAAAACTTAGAAAGAATCCCACATCTCGCCAACACATAAATAGAGAGGTCTCAACAACTCTCTAGCATGCAAGTTCACTTACTCAGCATTCATACATACACTCATTAAAGTAGCACCGGATGCAAAAAATGGGATGCCTGTGTAGTGTACCTTTACACGACTGATATCGGTGTCCCTAGAGTATAACTTCATCATTCATGCCCAACTCAAGGGGGATATCGCGATGGGATCACTGTAAGATAGAATTGCAATATGTATGTATGTACATAAAGGGTTACTGCAATTAGGAAATTATAAACACTGAAGCACGAATAATCCACGCAAGCATGTAATCCATTCAGTTTACAAGAATTCACAACAACAATAAATCTTAAGTTATGAAAATTAAATCAATTAGCCACGTTATTACAATCAAGGCAGTATCAAGCATTACACATCGTCACGTACGTCAACCAAAATAAAATGTAATTACTTATGAAATGCATGTGTGCAAATGACAAGAATGCTCAATGTACCGTTCACCGTAGTAGTGGAGCCGAGGATGACAATTCTTTGACTTGAGGGGATAAAAAAAAAAAAAATCCTTAACTGGCCGTAGTTCCTACTTCCCGTTTAAATTTTACATTCCTTGGTATTTTCTTCGAATCCGCGGGTTGCAAGGAGGTCTTAAACCTTCTCACTTACTTCTCGGAGTAAAGTAATCCGTGGTGTCTCTTGAAGTCCCGATAAAATCCTCAATAATCGGGAATTGCTATATCTTCCAACGGTGGAATCCCTCAGAGCGATCATGGAGAGATAAGCGGAGAATCTCAAACAATCCTGCTTTGCTACCGTCGTTTTAACTGCTGCTCCCATCATTATCATTTAGTGAAGTTGGCCTTCAAAACATTGCCATGAAATTCCTTATTTATATAGTTTCCCCCTTTTTCCTTAGATAAGTGTAATCATTCTTGCTGATGTCTTTAAAATAGTCTGACCCTCACTTGAATGACTCTGAATGGAACAAGTGCCTCAATTTCTTCATTGCTACCTCCCGTTATCCAGAGTTAGAAGTTTTGATGTCTTCATAAAGCATGTTACTCTTGAGCACCTCCAAGTATGTAGAGTATATATATCCTGAAGGCACCTTGATAACTAAAAGATCACTTGTCTCCCTCGTATACAAATATCTTCCTTTTATCCACCCAATACCCTGACTGTGTTAGCTCAATCATACATCTTCTGGTCAACCCCTGTTCGAATTCCAATATTACTTCGACCAAGACAGCACTTAGTGGATCAGATAGGGGAACACCTAAATTACAACCACAAAGCTAATGCATGTGGGGTTAGGGATGTGAATGGTATGCACTCATCAATCAGCAGGGAAGACAATCAAGCACATAAAGCAAATGTTTGAAATAATTATAATTTAATCCAGTGCATGATGCACGTGCTATGAATGCAAGATACCTGTTTCCATAATATTAGCATCTCGTTATTGTCGAATTCTTCCAGAAATCCATTTGTCCTTTATTCAAGCAATCAGGGCATGGTAGTTTTAAATCATCTATCATCAATTTGTTGAAGCGGAAAGTGTCTGTCACGATCAATTACAATTTTGTCATCGAGCCAACGCCCTGCAATTCACAATTAGGACAAATATCTATGCATGTGGGTTAGTACGTGGGTATGTCAAGTAATAAAAGCAATTATGAGCACCAAATTAATGCAGATGCAACACGTAATTTACTAAAATTTAAAGTATAACAATAATAATTTTGCAAAAATCGTAATCATAGCGTGCACACAATCACATAAGCTCAGATAAATTCATGAAGAGAAGTCAAAATTTCACATCAAACGAATGCAATGCACAAGTATTCCTACGCCGTACGACCTAACTGACACGACACGACTCCAGAGCACCGGTTCTGAACCTGGTAGCTCTGATACCACTTAAGGATGTAGCACCCGCACGGTGGGTCACCACATCCCCCGCACCAAAGTCCGATCCACGTACGAAATGGAGGGTCCATACATGAACCAAACAGTGGCGAACGGGAGACTGACAGACTCACACCTAAGTTAGGCGGAACTTAGACCCTGAACAAACAAAAATCAAGCTACAAGAACGCGGAAGCAGAAAAGTAAGCCATGCAAAAAAAATCAAACATTCAAAAGTAGTTGACGGGTTCAACTAGCATAAATACCTATTCCCGAATCAAACAATAATCATAAATCCAACGAGTTCAACTAAACAGAGCAACCTGTCCTAACCTGTCCCGAAATTTTCGTATCAATCTGTATCATAATTCAAATTCAACAAATACATAATTTATACAAAAATCATAAGTACTGAAATGCAGATGTAAGACAACCTAAAACAAAAGCATAGACTCGAGAATAGACTCCAACTGACTGACATACTCCGCCTAGCACGAACCCCAAGCAAAACCTGCAAACTAAACAGAAGAGGGGAGGGGTCAGTCTTAACTCGACTGTGTGAGGGGTTAACACACGCACACTATATATATAGGAGAGCAAAGCAGATACAAAAGTCATAATGTTCATGAACTCAGGGATAGGTTTTTCATACCAAAGCATTTTCCCGTGATATATACATATAGGATAATTGAACAACTTTAATCAAAACACAACAACTTGTAAAACCCTCAACTTTTAGCTTAATTTAGAATCTATCCCTGTTTCACGAACTTTAACCGAACATATACATAATAGAGAACTCGGCGGGTACGAGTTCAGACACTCCCAAACTCCTCAGAACATATCATATCAGAAACAAAGCAGAAAACTTACATACATATCATAACATATCATCCTCAACTCCGGTGATGGAAGGGAATATACGCCCAAACCATCCATAACAGACTCACGCGAGGTAGCTAACCCCGACGTGCCCTCCCCGGCTAGTACACCGAAGGCATCGGAATATCACCCCTTCCCTAGCTCCCGAGATCGCGCGGGATACTTCGGATGGAGACTATGCACAGGCCGAACCTCGACGGCCCTATACCATCCCGAGGGTTCCTTACCCATAGCTCCGGGGCCCAACATACATTTCATATCATAAACCGCTACAACAGAGACAGACAAACCAAACTTATACGTATATACATACCACTTTCCGTTTCAATCAAACTCGGTCCTTGCCAAACTTGGCTCATGAGAAGTATACGGTTAGAAGCATAGCTTCACGTGGCAAATCATAACAAATCAAACCAAAACAAGCATATATAGGCTTGTACATTGCTTAACATACTTGCAAATCTTTGACGTCTGAAACAAATAAGTATCCCACACTTATTTACGTACGTATAAGGCTTTATTAAATCACATGCATTAAAACTGAGCACATTTCATTAAGGTGTATCTATATCCTAACCTCACCTTACACCGAAGAGGCCGAAGACAAGACTTTTGATCCACCCCGGAATCAACACGGCCGATAAAACACCACCCCGGGTGTATCTGGACAAACTGAACACCGGAACAAGACTTAGACACCTGAGTGAACCACATAGACGCACGACAATGCTCAAGCACTTAAGGGATGCAATCACATAAGCAGGGTTCAAATTCATATCAATTACATGCAAAAGAAAACATTATATAGCTCAATCAAGTCATATTATTTCATATCAATTCATCTAGCACATACCAAATTCCAACTAAGCTATTTAACTATTCAATCTTGCAAAATCATAAATTGCATAACAAATTCTTATATCATATAATAAATTCCAATTCAATCAACAAGTATTAATTAATTGAAGTCATACAATTTATATGTTTAGGGAAATTACACATACACCCCCTTCAAGTTAGACAAATAGCTCAAATTCGGCATATCGGAATTCAAATTGCGTATCAAAGCATCAATACATTTCATAATTCATTTAATACATGATTTTGTACACATTGGAATACAATTCGATCGACAAATCAAGCAATTAGCAATTAAAACAATTAATTTCAAGTAATCACCATACACAAATAAATTCACAACAAATCAACCGGACATTCAATTGACGAACGGAAAGTGGTGTTGGACTTACCACGACGAGAGGAACTTGCTGTCCGAAGGGTGGCGGAACACAGCCACCGGAACCTCCACGTACAGCCGCCGGACCACCACCTCCGGTGGTCTGAAAATTCCCCGGAAGGGCAGAAACATGTGCCTCGGCCTACTCGACAAAAGCCCTCAACCAATTTCAAAAAATACCAAACACTCCGGACTTTGTTGACGAAAAACCGAACTAAATCCGAACAACGAAAACTGAAATTAAACACAAACCGTAAAACGAAAATGAAATTCGACCATACTGTTGGAAAACCCGTAGCGAGGCCTTCGAAAGCCCCATAGTGGTTACCGAAAAATATCCCCGGAAAATCGACCGCCGTTGAGCCGCCACTGTGCCGCCATGATCCGTCACCAATCGGTCGAATTGGGAGTCGTGTTATCAAATGATAATAGTTCTCGTCGTTCCGAACAACTTTCGTGAAGATCCCGTGGCTAAAAGATCACCGGAAAAGGCCCCCGTTGGCCGGCGAAGTTTCTACCGCCGCTCGTCTCGTCGGAACCACCACCTACGGCCAAAATTCACTCAAATTGATGCCGGAAATGGACTCAGGGGGTCGGAAAACCTTGGAAAACACTAACCTTGGTCGGAAAAAGCAGCCGGAGGGCGGCGAAACTCGCCGCTACAGTAACACGCGCCGCCGCCGCGAGCTTCAGGCGGCGCGTGCGGCGCTGTCGCGGCCCGGATGGCCGCGCCGCCAACGTCCACCGATGCGCCGTGATGTCTTCTCCTTGGGTCTAGGGCGCGTGTCGCCTGAGCGTCGCCGGAAACCACCGAAAATCGCCGGCGAAGTGGCGGCTCCGCCACCTCCTCCAGCCACGACTGTAAATCGGCAATAACTCCGATTGGTCGAGATCTTAGTACGGTTGTGACCGCGTCGTCGAGCTCTCCGAAATGGACTACTCACTCGTCGAATTCCGTTGAGAAACGATTGAGTTCCGGGTTGTGCGTGAAAACACATCGTGAGTGTGTGTGAACAGTGTTTGCATCGCGGGAGAAGAGAAAGAGAGAGCAGACACTGGAATTATGGCACGAACTATGAGGGTCCGGGTATTATATCTCGGGTCCTCGTACGCGAAAACGCTCGGAAGAAGGGGTTAATGACGTCAGAATTGGGCAAACTCAGAGTCTACGGACTCGTCTCGATGCCCCGAACGCGTTAAAGGGGTCTAAGAGGTCGAAATCTCGATCGAACGAGAAATGAACGAAAAATCCCAAAAAAAAGAAAATTACAAACAAGCCCCTAAACTCTTAAAGAGTTGAAATAGGCTACACAAAACACAAAATCACAGAATTAAACACACAAGGAAGTTGAAACGTGGCGTCTCTTATTTATAGGACGAGCGGGCTATTACAGTAAGCCTAATAACTCCGTCACTTTTGTTGGAACTCTACCAAAATTTACAGAGTATCTTAGCATCCATCTTCCTCTGTCATCTTGAATAACGCTCCTAGTTGAAGCATTGCTGGTGTGGCTATAAAAGCTTCCATCTAAATCTTATTTCACCCATCCATTCTAGAATTTTTTCTTTTGCCTATGTTTTTTGTCTTCACAAATTAGTACCAAGGACTCAGGTAATTCTTTTACGTGGTGAAGAGTGACATTTCTAGACTTCATAATATTCTAATAGCTTCATCAGTTTCATGCTTTTCAAAGATAGCAGAGCGTTGAGATCAAGGCAATCTAACCAAGACATTATGGTAACATGTTGCTTTGAACTTTGTTGTTAAAATCTCTCTTCGAGCCATTCCGAACCTTACAAGCCATGAAGATTTTGACCAATCTACATATCAACAATCTTGTTCCACACTTGAAGTGCGAACGGACAGCTTTTCAGCACGTGATCCACATCTTTACGTCTTGTACAACAACTTGTACTTATATCGCTTTCCCCAAATTTTCAGTCATACTTCAATGCATTCATGGGTTTTTGACTAAAAATTTGGGCCATCAGTAGACTATAAGTCATTTTATAGGAGAAACTGTCGTTAGTTTCACCACACTTTATATAATTTATATTAAATTTTTGTCCCCTTTTGTTTTTAACTTAGTTATGTTCCATTTTTTATCTATTCCAATGAGATCATATGCCATAAGAACTTTATTCTCCTCATAAATGTTATCTTTCAATACATCGGTTAGTCTACGTTGTGATAACTATCTATCATTCTATAAAGACACCCCGTCACCGTTTTTCAATCCTCCAATATTTGTAAAAAGGTTCTGCCAACCAAATACTTCTAACAATCCTCTTTCATGCTCGAGAAGCCAAAAGTTGAGGCTTACTTTCAAGAATATCCCTTCCCCCCTCTTTTAAATATCTTTTCTTATGTATCTAGCTCCGTAAAGTTGTTTTCTTGTTGAGCATTCCCCATCCTATTTTAGTGAACATCGCTATTCTATTTTTTGGGGCTTCTCTAACCCCCAATCCCATTCTCGCTTCTTTCTAGTCAACTCCTTTCACCCTATAAGATGGGTTCATTTCTTTGTTATATTAGTCACCCAAAGAAACTTGTGATTGAGTCGATCAAATTTATCACAGACATGATTGGAGAGCCTATTCGTAGGTATATGGTAGATGGGAATCGAGCTCATGATAAACCGAATAAATAATATTATCAAAAAAGTTTAGCGTTTTGGCTTTCTATCCTGAAGGAGTTTTTTTGCTCTCTCAATCACCATCGAGAAAAGCTTACTACAGTTTCGACCAAAGTTCATCTGCACCCCCCTAGTTCCCTAAGTTGGTTGTACTTTTCATACCCAAAACTTTACTAACCTTTTGTTCTAAATTATTTGACACATAAGGTGCGAATAATTCGTGTGATATGCTCAAGTTCAATTTGAGGTATGGTACCTTGCAAACACCTAAACCTCATTTTAAATGCACATCGCTCCATCCACAGTAACTTTCGCTCAAAATATTATGCCGTCCTTAAAAGACAAGTGTGAGATCTAAAGGTCTCCCTGACATACCACAATTGGCCTCCATTATTTGGTCGAAACAACTTTCTCAATCATGTACATAAATCTTTCCATACAAAGCACAAACAAATAAAGTGAGAGTGGATCCCCTGGTCTAATGCCACATGTTATTTGTATAGCCTCTGTCAGTCCACCATTGCATAGAATCTCTGGTTTTATCCACTCCGCTCCACTCATGATGATATTGATAATTTTTGTTGGGAATTTGAAGAAAGTTAGAGTTTCCATTAGAAAATTCGACCAAACTTTGTCGTATGTCTTTTCAAGATCCAATTTTAGAACCATGCGCCCCTTTTTATCTTTGGAGTGATGTAACGTGTGTAACACTTCTTGAAGTACCAAGATATTGTCATGGCTACTTTGGTCTAGTTCGGGCTCATAATTTTATTGATATATGGCCTAAGTTGGAGTAAATCATTTTGCTGATTATTTTGAGCAATATGTTGCACAACATCATGGGTCGAGATTCGCTTATTTTTTCTGGAGCATTAACTTTCGAAATTTGGCAAATAAACATTTGACAAGCCTCCATTGGAATTGATTTTCTCTTCACGCAATCATTAATGAATTTCACCACCGAGATTCACTTGTTATGTCCTAATAGGTCTTGAAAAATTAGGCTTGGAAACCATCTAATCCTAACATTTTATATGGGTGGATGCTCTTCACTACCCTTAGGGTTTTCTCATTTGAGGTCGTTCTTGCTAAGTTATCTTTCCCCTATCACCTTGGGGTTTGTGACCTCTTCCATGGTATATTCATTGAATAGTTTGGTGTAGTACTCCCAAATGTGTTTCTTCAGTTGGTCATTATTCCATTCATCACCTATTTTTAAGCATTTATCCAATTCCTCCTTCTGTTTAAGTTTGAGAGATGAAAGAAGCGTGTATTTTTATCCTTGAATTGAATTAATTCTCGACTTTTGAAACCAAATAATATCTTCTTATTTCAATAGTTTGTTACATTCCGCCATCAATTCTTTCTTCAAATCTATTCAATATTTATCTTGTTTGTCTTATATATAACGTTTTGCAAATTATTTTTAAAAAAAATTCTTGTTTTTTTTATTTTTCGAGCATATTAAAAAGTGTTAATTGATCATTATGTTAGAACAATGATTCCAACTTAAAGTATCATTGGGGGGTAGTTGGGATAACCAGCTTGATTCTCTTAAATAAAAAATAAAAAATAAATAAAAAACCCCTTAAAATATCATTGAAAAGTGTTCACTAACTGTTGTTTTAGAGCACTGGTTCAAACTTAAAGTGTCATTTTTTTTATTAAATTGATGAAAAACTTTTAATTACTTACCTTAGTATATTTGTAATAGTCAAACTTAAAGTTATGTTTTTAAAGCTTTTGTATTTTGTGGTTGATATTTTTTCTCACCTGATAAATTTAATTAGTTAATAGATTGTATCCAATTACAATTCATATATTAACTGTAAATTATAATTAATAATTTAAAAAGAATCCTCATTATGATACTCTATATGTTTTTTGTTGATCAGAATGATTTTAATTTTAATTTATTAAAGAACCATACAAAACTCATAAGTTTATTTTAAAATTTTAAATATAATAATATATAGATGTATTTATCAATTCACCTTTTAGTTAGACATTGTTAAAGCTATGGCCATTAGGATATTTTGGGCGAACAATAAATCGTAGGAAACCAAAAACTCTATTTTTACTTGTATAATATAATAATTAGTAAAAATAATATGTGTTGCACATTAAATATATGGTTTATCTAAAATTTTTAATTATTAAATTATTAAAATAATATTATTTAAAAGTATCAAATATTTAAATTTTAAATATAGTAATGAGATCTCATTTGAAATTTAATTATTTATTTTTATTAATTGATTAATTATATATAATACAAAATTGTTGTCTGTAATATGTACTATAATTATCTTTTTGATTAAGTATAAGTCTCATCCAAACCTCCTAATTTCATACCATGACTTCTTCCATGGTCACTGTATATCTCACACGACCACTAACATGATTTGCTCTAGGTTCTTTCGACCAACTCTCACTCTTCTTTCGCACGTCTCAATCGCACATTTAACATCAATTAATGTTGTTATCATTACGTTTGATTATGTTCATAATCTATTAAAGATTAATATTTTTTAAACACGATCATTTGTGTGTGCATGTAGAGAAAGGTAATTTGTTTTGTTTGATAATAGAAATTTTATTTTTTTTAGCTTGTATTCATCACTCTAGTACACTAATATTGGACTTATATAGAAATAGTACAATGTTAGCCTCAAATGGTATAAATCGTTGCATAGTGTGCACCATTATTTTCATTAACCTTTTTAGTCTCAAACTTTCATAAATATTTTTAGGTTCGTTGTTAATTTTTTGATAGAAAAGATATGTGCGGTTATAATATAAAATTGTGATTGGTAATATGTATTAATTATCTTTTAGGTTAAGTATAAATCTAGTCCAAACCTCTTAATTTTCATATATATATATATATATATATATATATATATATATATATATATATATACCATGTCTTCCTTCATGGTCACTATCTATCTCTCGACGACCAGCATGATAGAACCCTATCTAGTCGTCTTTGCTCTAGGTCCTCTCGACCAACTCTCACTATTCTTCTTTACTTCACAATCACACACTTAACATCAATTAATATTGTCATCACTACGTTTGATTATGTTTATAATCTATTAATGATTAATATTTTTTAAACATGATCATTTGTTAGTACATGTAGAGAAAGATAATGTATTCCGTTTGATAATAGAAATTTTATTTTTTGAGAATGTATTCATCACTCTAGTATACTTATATTAGATTTATACGAAAATAGTACAATTTTAGCCTCAAATGGTATGAACCGTTGCATTGTGCAATGTTATTTTCATTAAACCTTTTTAGTCCCAAACTTTTAAAAATATTTTTTGGTTAATTGTTAATTTTTGGATGGAAAAGATATATGTGATTCACGTACATCGTCGACAGGGTCCACCGCTTATTTTTTAGGCTATATATGACCAATTTGGAGAGAAAAATCACTTGTACAACAGTTAGCATTGGACAAGCTAATCCCAATAATTTTTCCTGCGAATATGGTTAGAACGGATCATAGAATTCCCCTTAGAACAACCCAAATTGCCAATTTAGTCCCATAGGATTGACCCCTCGTCAATTTAGTCCCGTGCTTTTGGCAGAATTCAATTTAGTCCCAAATTTCAAAATTCTCAACAAATGTGGTCCCAATAACTAACAGACATTAGAAAACTAACGGTATTGAATATGTGTCGTCATGTTGTGCACTGAGTCAGATCGACATGTGGTCAATTCCGTTAGTTTTCTAAGGTCCGTTAGTTCTTGGGACCACATTTGTTGAGAATTTTGAAATTTGGGACTAAATTCAATTCTGCTAAAAGCACGAGACTAAATTGACGAGGGGCCAATCCTATGGGACTAAATTGACAATTAGCCCTTTAGAACACAAGTAGTAAGTTGAACTAACAACGCCTGTGAAGTGCTCATGTCTTCTCCATCTCTATTCACAAATTATATTAGTCCATAACTCATATATTGGATATTTATATAAATATAAGAGATATAATGTGAATTAAGTAGTTATCTTTTAATTCGTCAGGTATCTCTTATTATGATAGCATTTCAAATTGTAGGCCTTGAAAAAACAAAGTTTTAGTACAATTAATTAAAATCTTCGGGGACTATACAAATATAGTATCAAATTAACATCTTATATATATTATCAAATTGTATTTTTCCCACTCTATATTGTTAAAAGAATTCTTCAATCATAAAATGTGTTATTATAAAGCTGTTATATATGATTTTTGTATAAAAATGAGAGATACACACTTTAACAATATGTAATTAAAAACGTCCAATTATCAAATTTATAACGTGAACTAATTTAGTATCTTATAATTCATTAGAAACCTCTTATGATAATAAAAATTACAAATTGTAGGCCATAAATGGGAAAAATGGGTAACTTATATTATCAAATTTAAATACATTTAACTAATATATTAACATTAATGAATTCTTGTTGAACTACCTATAACTTTTTTGATAAATTAAAGGAGTTTTAATTTTACTCTACGAAAAGTTCTATTTTAAGCCACAATAACTTCTTTTTTTAATATTTTAAGTTAATAATTTATAATATGTATTTACATAATTGTTTCTAATTAAAAATTACTAACATAATTCTTATTTTGGCCCCCTTCTTTGATTTATTATTTTAAAATATTATTATTCGTTCATTGTGAAATATGCGCCATTGAACATATATAACTTCATTTTTGTTAATGTATTGCATTTGTGATTCTAATCCGATGTGATAGTAAATATTGTGTTGCGGTAATGAGGATTTTATATAACAGGGAAACTAATCCAAAATACTTCATGCAAGAGAAATAATATATTTAAGAAATATGCCGTTTTACTGTCAATGAGATTAAAATTGTATTTTTTTTTTCCAATTATTATTGTTGAAGGAATTTTTTTAATCACAAAACATGTGATTATATATATTAAATGTAAGATTTTTTATATAAATATTCACTATGTAAATACATATTATATTCTAGACTCTTACGTTAAAATATATATCTTCACTATGAGAACGTTAATAATTCTGGTCTCATATTATATTTCTTTGTTATAACTGTTATATAAAGTTATTAAAATTATTTTTGAAAGAGTTTAATTAGAATATTTTAAAATATTATGTAAATTATTTTTTATTTAATTATTTTATTTTATCAATTTCATAGCCTAATTAATATTAGAATAATTCTCTTCTACCAAGAGTCTTATTTCAAGTTAATAAGTACTTTTTTAATGTATTTAAATTAATAATTTACAACATGTATTTATATAATTACCCCTAACTAATAATTATTGACATAAATATTATGAGGATGATGGTGCTGGAAATCAGGTTTCCAGAAATGCAACAACACTTTAGTATTTGTATGGTAAGGGAAAGACCATCACAGGCGTGAGGGCCTCAGGATCTGGGTTTCCTCTTAAGCGTGGGTTCTTCCAGCTAGGATAACACCAAGGATGCAAGTTGCAAGAATGAAGCTATCGTGGTGAAAAATGGTGAGAAGCTTGAGAAGATCAGTGGAAATGCCCAGAACAATGTATGCTATGCGTATGCAGATGATGACTTGGGGGAGAATGCAGAGGTTCTCCCCTATTTATATGTTAGGGGTGGGGGTAAATGGGTAAATTGACCATGTGGTCCCAAACCTGTGTTGCCCTAACACGTGGCAGCCTTTGAGGGTGTGAGTATGACATTTCTGAAAAGGAGACGGCGTGTCAGGTGCACGGTGCGCAGTACCTTTGTGTCAGAGGTTGTTGACGAGGGTCGCATGAGTGGAGGGTCCCGGATCCGTCTTATGAGGGTTCAGGTCCACCACGGCGGTGGGGGGTGACCCGCGAGCGATTAGTGACGCTCGAAGAGTGCTTGAATGGGTTCCTCATGGTTTATGAGCTTTGAGCGCCAATACCCGAGCGACAAGAATATGGCCCTCGTGTGGGTGATTCTTTGAGAAAGGTAACCCCGAGGGCCGATACGGGAGAGCCGGGTCTGCCTGCTCATCCTCGCCGTTTAACTGGTTGTTCGAGGCCCAGGGGCCCATATTAGTTGGCAAGTGAGTGGGCTGGGTTGGTCCACGAGCCTGTCAACGCGAGGGTGTAATCTCAGCGTTAGCAGATGGTGACAGGTGGACGGTCCTGATACGAGCGCATTTTTGGGCCTCATCATTTTGCCCCCCAAATTCTGTAGTATCGCTCGAGCGTACTGTAGAATTTTTAATATGGAGGGAGCCTAGTATTTTGAATTCCTTGAGGGTCAAGCCGCTACTAGAGAAGTGACCGTCCGCCTTCTGTAACGGACACAATCTGACACCGCATTAATTGATGTCATGTCCGCATTTAATGCGGAGTGGGAACGTGGGCGCGTGTACTCCGGGAGACGTGAGGCGGTTAGCAAAAGTGGGGGGATTTCCTAGGCGGGAAATGATTGCGTTTTGAATTTTCAGCCCTAATCCATGTAAAGTCTTCCCTATAAATAGGGGTCTGCAGGGCTTTGGGACCTTTTTCACGCATTCAAACTCTCTCAAGCATATACACAGTAAGAAACCTCTGTCAGTTCTACAGGCTCCGGTGAATTTCTTCTCTTCAAATCTTAGGTAAAAATTCCTTACCCTTCTTCTTATTTTCCCCGTGCTAACATTAGATTTAGGTTGTGTGAGTGAAAACCCTTGAGGGAAGAGCCACTGTCTACCATTGAACTTGTTTCAGAAATCTTCTCCTTCCTTGAGCTTTCTGTTAGAAATCCCGTTTCCAAAAGTTGAAAACTGAACATGGCCGGAAACCAAGCTGATGATTATGTACGGGAGATTGAGGAGATGTCGGTGGGGAGCTCTTCCCCTCATGGCGATGTCCCCACAGCTGTTCCCCTGGCTAGGGCGCACCCAGATAAGGGAATTCCCATGGCGATCTCGGTGGCCCAGGCTCCGGCTGATGCCGGGGAAGAAGAGGTGGACGCCGCCGTTCAAGGGATGAACGAGCGTGCTCCCGGAGGGGTGAACGACCTCTTTGAAGAGATGCACAATGTGATGGAAATGCAAAGGCAGGGGGAGAGAGTATTCCCAGTGTTGAATAGCACTGTGAGACCCCAAGATCACAGGATCACAGTGGCTATGATGGCTCCCGAGGGTGAAGCGGGGCCATCCGGGCGCCCATTTGAGGCTGAACCTTCCAGAAGGCGCCAGAGGAGAGGAAGGGAACCTGCCACTCGAGTGAGGCAGGATAATCGTCATCAGACTGACAGATCTCCGGACGAGATTGCGAGTATTCTGACGCTCGACGATTTGGAGGAGTTGAGGGAGAGAGCTTATTGGGATGAGGCGGTATTCCCCATGTGACTTCCTGAGGAGGGGGAGAGGGCCAACCGACCGCCACCTGGGATGATGACGGTCTACTGGGACGCGGTTCTAGCCGAGGCCTTGCGATTTCCTATCCCGCCCGTTACCGTCAACATCTATCAGCACTTGAGGCTTTGCCCTTCACAAATTCTGCCGAACGGCATAGCCCTAATCAACACTTTCGTGATCATGATGGTTGCTTTAGGTCGCGAACCCTCAATCGCCAACTTTGATAGCTTGATACAGGTGGCCTGTTCAACACGCTCGTCCCCCACGGACGGATTCTACTATGCCCAGGCCAAATCTGGTTTTAAGATGATAGATTCTCCATCCACTTCCTACGGCGAGCATTGGAAGGAGAAGTACTTTTTCGTGGGGGCTCCAGGGGGGATTTTTAGGGTTTTCCGCGAATGGTTGGTACATGGCGAAGGTCCTTTGATTAGGGAAAGGGTGAGGAATAAAGCCTTTGAGGATTGGGCACAGGGATTGGCCTTCGAGATGAGGAGTGAGAAGAAGTGGATTAAGGCGGAGACTTTGATGAAGAACGAGGGAATTTTGTTCCGTTATGGGCTATCTTGCCCTCCAGACATGATACTTCACCCTCCAGCTGACATCATGGCCCTCGACGGTTAGATTCTAGGAACTAACTGCTCTAACTTTTAGAAGAGCCTCCTAACTTGGTGTGATTGCTGTATATTTTTTCGTCTGTGACCCCAACAACCGACTTCTGACGCTCGGTTCTCCTTTATTTGCAGGTGTCCAAATATTATCGCGAGGCATGAATGCTGAGGCACTTTCCCGTATGTTGGGCATTCAAGGACCAACTGCTGACCCTCAGCCCTCGCAACAACAACAAAACCGTCCGCCCCATGCTCCGAGGGGGAGGGGAGCCCGACGAGGAACCGGCCGAGAGAATAACGACGCCCATAGTCGCGGAGGGAATGGAGCTCCCCTTAGGGGGCCCATTGAAGACTTAACAGTGGAGGGCACCCGTGGGGCTACTCCTCCGCCGGTGGCCCCCGAGGGTCCGATCACACTTAGCTCGAGCGGGTCCCGGAACCGCTCGGTGGAGCATATCCGCATACATGAAACCCTTCGGGCCGACCGCCAAGGGAAGAGAAAGAGGCTTCCGGATTCGATTCCCATTTCTGGTAAGGGGAAAGAGGTGGTCATAGGGCACAAGGGCGAGGGCAGCGACACTTCTTCGTCAGAGGACGAAGATTTCTGGAAGATAGGCTGTAAAGGCGACTCCCCTTACAAGCGCCAACGGACTGAGGGTCCGGTGCTTCTGAAAAAGAGCGCCTACTTCGTGAACCTCGTTTCTGACATCGTCGGGAAACTCTAGTTTTTTGGCGATCATGATAAGCTGAACGAGCATGACGCCGCTCGTGTTGCTGACGATGCCTGTCATGCCCTTCTGACGGTAAGTCCTTAGTATCCTCTGAAGGTTTTCAACTTCCATTGTTCCCATTCGAACGCTAATCTTTGTGTCTGACTTTCCAGGAGGTAATCCCTAGGTTAAAGAATCTGCAGGAGCGAGCACAGGCCTACTCCGAGCATAAGGCCAAGTACAAGAAACTATTGCGCATTTCTGACCCCGTCCAGTTGCAAGAGGATTACAACAACCTCCACGCCCAACTGACCACCGCCAATATTGACAAGGACAGGCTGAGGGAGAATCTGCAGAAGTCGCATGAGGCCTACCTTACTCTTGACGAGCGTCATAGGGAGTTGAAGGTGGAGCGTGACCAGTTGAGGCAACATAACCGGGAGCTGGGTGAGCAATTGGCGGAAAGCACTCGCCGAAATGAGGAAGCTAACAAGGCCCTTGCTGACTTGCAGGGCAAAGTACAGGGCTTGGAGGCGAGGGTATCCTGGGAGGCAGTGAAGAAGTTCTTGCGCTCAAAAGCATTCGTGTTCGCAGCCAACATCCATTGCTTCGACAATGCAAGGCGCTTCTTCCATAAGGCCATCGGGCAAATGGTGAGGCTGGGCTTGGCACCCGAAAGCGCTCGGACTGACGCGCGCTTACGCATGGATCTGGACGAAAATTGCGAGCCCATGGTCCAGGATGGGGACCCCACCGAGAGTCTGGCGGAGCCTGAGTACGAGGAGCTGGTGCAGACGCTCCAACGGGAGTTTATTGCCGCCAACAGGGTAGATCCCGAGCCCCTCCTGATAGAAGACGAGGGCACCGCTGTGGACACTGTGGATGTCGAGGAACCTGGCGAGGCCCAAACTTCAGACGCCAATGTGTTGGCCCCCGTTCCCCTTGCAACTGCTCCTCCCGAGCCTGACGCTCCAGCCCAGTGAAGCCTCCGTGGCTACTAATCTTTCGTCCTTGTCAGTTTGAATTCTTCTTTCCATTTACGAACAATTTTATATCTGTACTTAATCTTTCGGTTATTTCCTGAATACTTTGGATCCTTTATGCTGCTTTCCCATATACTTGAATTCCTTTTTGAATGCTTGAATATCCGAATGTTTTCTCCTTTTCTTTTAAATGATGAATGATGTTATTTCATTGCGCTCGTCGTTCCTTCCTGTATGAACTGGTCTTTCTTGTATGAACGCTTGCGATGAGTGTGTTCGTGCGCGATGGTGTTTTCTTTATGAGGGCCCCTGCATTCGCCATAGCGCACCATCAGTTTAAAGTTTGGCAGCGTCTGGAGATTTGAAGTGCGTAGATACGATCGCGAGGGCGTTTCCCCCGGGGTTTCCCTGGTCGTATCCGTAATGAGGCTCGAATTTGAACTTAGGAAACCTCTGGGGATTTGTCTAAGTATTGGCCCTATAATGTGCACCCTCGTTTTGAACGCTCCATTAGGTTGTACATACTTTAGAAATCATCAGGAGGATTTGCTAAGTATGGGATCCAAGCGAGCGTAACTGTGGGGTGAGCGTTATTTTGAGGGACCCATGAAAGGGTTATTATGGGATTCACTGTTTTCTGAGTGTGCCCTCACCCAAGAAGTCGAGGGTCTCCGGGGTTTTTACGAGCGCGAGCCGGAGTGATATGCACTCGGCTGGCGTAAATTAAGCATTTTGTCCCCCGATTGTCCGACACGTAAATTAAGCATTTTACGCACTTACGAATTGTCACATACCCAAATAGCGTTGCTTCAAACGATTGGGGTATTACTTAGGCCGTTCGACGCGGAGGATGCTCGACACGGAGTAGGCCTTAAGTTTTGCATAAATCATTAATCAATAAGCAAAACAAATAAACGACATAGTCAAAAATTAAAAATGCTTACTGTTATATTCGCAATTTACAAAATGAGTACCATATGCTTTCTGTAAAAAAAAAATACCCCATGTCGTCAACGGGCAATTACAAAAAGAACCAATGTTTACACGTAGAACCTCCTAAGGTTACATGCATTCCATGGCCTAGGGAGACGCTCGCCTTGCAAAGTCTCTAACAAGTAGGTGTTATTTGCTCGTACCTGAATGACTTTGAAGGGGCCTTCCCAATTGGGGTCCAACTTACCCACGTGTTTGGAGAGTTCAACTTTTTTGAGGACCAAGTCCCCTAGCTGGAAAGTCCTTTCCTTAACACGTTTGTTGTATTGGCGAGCAACGGTTGCTTTGTATTTGTGAATACGTGCCCAAGCAGCATTCCTCTTCTCATCCAACAAATCTAACTCGAGCGCCCGATTGGCCTCGTTGGCGGCAGGCTCGAAATAGGCAACGCGTGCGGATTCTTGGACAATTTTCGCAGGTATCATGGCCTCGGAGCCATAAACAAGGGAGTAAGGGGTTTCCCCTGTTGCCGCTCGTGGAGTAGTACGGTAAGCCCACAGGGCTCCTTGGAGTTCTTCTGCCCATTCTCCTTTCTTACTCTCGAGCATCGTCTTCAGATGCTGGAGTATGGTTCGATTGGTTACTTCCGCTTGACCATTGGCTTGAGGGTGGCCCACGGAAGTGAATCGTTGTTCAATCCCTAGCTCATAGCACCAATCCCGCGTGTCGGCAGCGATAAACTGGGAGCCGTTATCTGAGATGAGCACCCTCGGGACACCATATCTGCATATGATGTTTTTCCAAATGAAATCTCTCACAACCTTGAAAGTTATCTTGGCGACCGCTTCGGCCTCAGCCCACTTAGTGAAATAATCCACGGCAAGTATTACAAATTTCTTTTATCCGACCGCCATTGGGAGGGGCCCCACAATATCGATGCCCCAATGATCAAAAGGCCACGAAACATCGATGGGAATCATTTGAGCCGCTGGTAACTGGGGGGTGTTAGAATGAAACTGGCACTTAGGGCATTTCTTGGAGTAGCTAATGGCATCTTGCAACACAGAGGGCCAGTAAAACCCACTCCTTAAGACTTTCTTTGCCAAGATCCGACCGCCCGAGTGGTTCCCGCAACTTCCATTGTGCACGTGTTCTAGAACTTCCTTGGCCTGCGAGGGTCTCAAGCATCTCAACGGTGGGCCTTGGAAGGATCGCTTGAATAGTCGACCCTCGGCATCCAACGAGAAGCGAGGGGCTTTACTTCTTATTTTCCGAGCCTCAACTTTGTCGCTTGGGCTGGTTCCATCCTGGAGAAATCTGATGATCTCATCGAGCCAACAAGGTTCGGAAGGATCAATCATATGCACCTGCTTCAAAGGTTCCTCTCTACTTATCAACGGTTCCTCTGTCCTAAGAAACGTAATAGCACGATCACTAAAACCATCCAGGGCGGATGCGAACTTTGACAGAGCGTCGGCCCGTTCGTTTTCTGCCCTCGGAATTTGCAAAAGGTCGAATTCTCTGAATTTGGCTATCATCTCCCTAGCGCTCGCCAGATACTGCACCATGGTGGCTTCTCGAGCCTCATAGGAACCATCAATTTGGCTCGCAATCAACTGCGAATCAACATACGCAGTGACCCGAGTGGCGCCATTTTGGAGTGCAATCCTGAGCCCCTGGATTAGGGCCTCATACTCAGCTTCGTTGTTGGTGACTTGGAACA
The DNA here is from genome assembly GCA_037501455.1 of Lantana camara. Classification (NCBI taxonomy): domain Eukaryota; kingdom Viridiplantae; phylum Streptophyta; class Magnoliopsida; order Lamiales; family Verbenaceae; genus Lantana; species Lantana camara. Next base: position 125,052,271 of record CM074857.1, read on the forward strand.
CCAGCTTGATGGCGTAGTCAACTTCAGCTCCGAGAGGGTCTCTGAGGGTCACCCCGGCTCCTCCCCTTTGTGAGGTCGAGGAGCCATCTGTGTGCAGAAACCACAGGCCATCCTCTGCCGAGGGGCCTGTATCCAAGTTAAAACGCTCTACCAAAAGGTCAGCCACGGCCTGAGCTTGTATCGCTGTGCGAGGCTCAAAGGTGATGTCGAATTGACTAAGTTCAATTGACCATTTAATTAATCTCCCTGAGACGTCCGGCTTTGCAAGCACTTGTCTGAGGGGCTGATCAGTGAGCACCACGATGGAATGCACTTGAAAATAGGGCCTTAACCTCCGAGAGGCATTTACGAGCGCAAAAGCAAATTTCTTTATCTCCATGTATCTTTTCTCTGCTCCCTGTAGAGTCTTGCTCAAGTAATACACTGGCATGTGTTTACGCTCGCGAATTGCCACGAGGACAGCGCTTGTGGCTTCCAAGGAAACTGATAGATAGACAAACAAGTTCTCCCATGGGTTAGGTTTGGTCAGTAAAGGTACTGTTTCATGTCCTGCAGAGCCTTTTCGCAATCCTCGCTCCAGGTAAAGTTGCGAGCGTTACGCAGAATTTTAAAGAAGGGTAGGTTCCTGTCCGCTGAGCGAGAGATGAACCTATTCAATGAAATGATCTTACCCACAAGAACCTGGACCTCTCTCAGATTGCGAGGGGAGGGTATGTCCAGGATTACTTTAATCTTCTCTGGGTTTGCCTCTATGTCCCGTTGGCTGACCATATATCCCAAAAACTTGCCACCCCGTAAGCCAAATGTACATTTGGAAGGATTCAGTTTCATACCATAACGCCACAGGATATTGAACGCTCGTTTAAGGTCTCCTAGATGAGAATACTGGCGTTCGCTTTTGACGATCATGTCATCTACATATACCTTCATGGACTTTCCGATCTCGCACTCGAACATTCTGTTAACGAGGCGTTGGTATGTCGCTCCTGCATTTTTGAGCCCAAAGGGCATGACCTTGAAGCAATAGACACCCATATGGACTACGAACGCTGTTTTGGGACGATCCTCAAGAGCCATAAATATCTGATAATATCCTTGGAAAGCATCCATCATGCTCATAAGCTCACACCCAGCGGTCGAATCTACCAACTGATCAATTCTAGGCAAAGGGTACGGATCTTTGGGACATGCCTTGTTGAGGTCCGTGAAGTCATTGCACATACGCCACTTGTTGGCGCTCTTTGGAACGAGCACCACATTGCAAAGCCATTCGGGATATAGAATTTCTTCTATGTACTGAGCGTCAAGCAGTTTATTGACTTCTTCTTCTATGGCCTGCTTTCGGAATCCATGGACATCTCTCTTTTTCTGCTTTATAGGTTTGAAGGCCGGATCCACGTTCAGCCGGTGGACAATGACGCTCGGATCTATGCCGGTGAGGTCGGAAGCCTTCCAAGCAAAGACATCAATATTTTCTCGCAAGAATTCGATCATCATAATCTGAGAGGGACCGTCGAGGCTGGAACCTATCTGCGTGGTCTTATCGGGATTCCCGGGTTCCAACTCGATGGTCAGGAAGTTTTCTGTAGGTTCCACTCGCACTTCTGGCCTCGGCAGTTCGAGCGCCCTTTTTTTCCTGTGACTCGCTCGTTGGTACCCCCCGAGGGTATACGATCTTCGTCTTCTGAGGAGGAAGCCCCGACCTCTCCGAGGGGCGAGTTCCCAGCATCCCCAGGTCTGTCCGTGGCCTTCTTCTTATTCTTCTTTTTATAGAGCTTGGCCCTCTTACGCTCGGGGCCATCCTCATCGAGTTTGGGGAAGTCAACCGATTTTTTGGTGGAGCCAGCCTGGATAAGTTGTTTGGGCTTGTGGCTTCGAAGGGAGAGTATGTAGCATTCCCATGCTTCCTTAACATTACACAGTACCTCTCCCGTACCCTCGGGGGTGGGAAACTTGACTTTCTGATGATAGGTGGATATGACTGCTTTGAAGTCAACGAGGGCTGGGCGCCCAATGATGATGTTGTAAGGTAGGTCCACTTCGACCACCACGTAGAGAACATTTAAAGTTTTTCGCTGTGGGGCACGACCAAAGGAGGTGGCCAAGCGAATTTGTCCGCGAGGGACAATCTCGGAACCCCCAAAGCCGACGAGGGCTGTTCTGAGGGGTTCGAGCGGGATGTTTGTGATGTTCATTTTTTGGAACATGGAGTAAGGCAAAACATTTACGGAGCTTCCACTATCAATCAAGACCCTCTTTACAACATGATTGTGAACGTCTAAGCTAACCACCATGGGGCAGTCAGAGGTTTCACCGACCCCATGGGGTGTTACAATGTGCTCTAAGTCTTTCTCTGTAAAACCTACGCTCTCATCCTTCTCCGAGCGTGATGACTTATCAATAGAGAGCACTGGGCGGGGCTGAGAAGATCTTTGATCATAACTCCGAATGTAGCGGCGTCGGGAAGCGTTAGAGTCACCCCCCGAGGGCCCGCCAGCAATCATGTGAATAACCGCGAAGGGCTGGTTTTCCACGTCCGAGGCTTTCCCTTTTCCACGGTCACTGGGCTCGGTGTAACGGTGACGGGGGCTCCGAGAACGCGAACGGCTTCTCCCTCCTACGTGCGCTCGCTCCGCGCAGTGTTCGTCGTACCTCTCCAACACCTTCACGAATTCCTTGAGGTGCCCCCCAACAATCAGCCTCTGAATCTCCCTTTTTAGTTGATGACATTCACTGGTGTCATGCCCTTTCTGCTTGTGGAAAGCGCAATACTTCCCCGAGCGCTTCTGAGTCTCCGTCTCTCTCAACTTTGGCGGCCTCTTGAACAACTTCTTATCCGCCATGGCATATACTTCGGCTATAGGGCGGTTGAGTGGGATGCGCTCGAACTTTCGAGGAGGAGAGGCGTTCCTCCGAGCCGGAAGGGGGCTTCGACGGTAGCCCCTGGTTGAATCTCCTCTGTCCTCGGGGGCTTTGCTGGGGCGAGGGGCATTCGCCATTTTCTAATCCCTCGCGAGATACATATCTTCGAGGGTAAAAAACGAGTCCGCTATGTCCCTTATCTCCATCAATGAGCGGGGCTTTTTCTTGGCCACTTCTTCTACAAATTCCTTACTGACATAATGCTTCATGTTAATGGCTCCAAAGAGAACGTGCCTCAAGAAATCCATCGAGGGCTTTTCCACAAGCAGGATTTCTTTGTTGAACCTTCCCATGAATGACCGGAGGGTCTCGTTCGGCCCTTGGACCAGGCTGTAGAGAGCCGTCGCAGCGGGGGCTGGAGCCTTCAAAGAGTTGAAGTGACTGATGAAAGCGTCAGTCAGGTCATGGTATCCTCGGATTGAGCGCGGAAGAAGCTTTTTGTACCAATCTTGGGCCATTCCCACGAGGGAAGTTACAAACACCTTGGCCCAATAGTTGAGAGGATGATCATATAGATGCATCAAGTGCACGAAGTGATCCAGATGCTCGGCTGGATCTGTGGTTCCGTCGTACCTGGCGACGGACGTGGGGATTTTGCCTTTTCCCGCACGAGTCATTAACACCTCCTCGATGAGGGGAGAATCGCCCATCGCGATCCGGTAATCCCTGTCCTCCGGGTCTTCTGGGCTGGCTTCCCTTCGTCGGCGAGAGATGGGGCTACGTGGTCTGCGAGCGTCTCTGGCCCTGGACCTCTCGCCCCCATCACGGGAGACGTGAGACCGTGCTCGAGAGAGCTGCTCCACCACGTTCTGGAGCCCCCTAATCTGGTCCTGCACTGCTGCAAGCTGAGGGTCACCGACATTTCTACGGTTTGCCCTTTCTGTGGCCCTCGACTGGACCTCGTAATTGTCTCCGGCCCCCTCATTTCGAGGAGCCCTTTCATCTCTTACCGGTGGCGGATCTTGCTGGACCCTCGGCGGGGCCTCATTCTCTTGGTTTGGTGGTGGGGGAGGTTGCTGGGCCCTCAGCGCATTTTGGGCCATCGTTAACGGATGAGCAGGGAGTCCTCCCAGGGGTGGGGCCATTCTAGCGCCGGTGTGCGAAGGGAAATACGCCGCAGTGAAGTGTTCCCAAGCGTTCTGGACCGCCTGGCCCTCGCACTGCGCATACAGCGCCTGAAGTTGCTGGGTAGTGACTTGGGGCATTTCCACCCCCTGTATTTCTCTTGGCAATGACATGGGGAGATTCAGTGTCCTCACTTGATAAGGCTGGATCATCAGCATCGTCCCGGGCATCATTCCGGGATGCACAAACGGGTACCCTGGTGGAGGCATGGCCATGGGATACATACCTGAATAAGGGTAGGGAGCGTTGGCGGCGAGAGTTGTAGGCGGAACATCGGAATTGGGCCCTCCTGTAGCGTTTTCTCCCGGGGGAGAGCTGGAGCCGCCGTGTCGGGATTCTCGCTTCCATTTCTTGTAGGTGGTGGATTCACGCCCCCAGCGGGAACATTGCTCTCCGCGTTCTCTTCATTGACTGGTGGGGGAGTGCTTTTATTTCCCACGGCCCCTGATCTTGTGGCAGTTACCATTTTCAGAGTTTAAAAGGTGTTATATCTCAACTAGCTTTCAGAGGAAGAATCAGGTAGTGGTGGTGATGGATTTCCCACAGACGGCGCTAAAAATGATGGTGCTGGAAATCAGGTTTCCAGAAATGCAACAACACTTTAGTATTTGTATGGTAAGGGAAAGACCATCACAGGTGTGAGGGCCTCAGGATCTGGGTTTCCTCTTAAGCGTGGGTTCTTCCAGCTAGGATAACACCAAGGATGCAAGTTGCAAGAATGAAGCTATCGTGGTGAAAAATGGTGAGAAGCTTGAGAAGATCAGTGGAAATGCCCAGAACAATGTATGCTATGCATATGCAGATGATGACTTGGGGGAGAATGCGGAGGTTCTCCCCTATTTATATGTTAGGGGTGGGGGTAAATGGGTAAATTGACCATGTGGTCCCAAACCTGTGTTGCCCTAACACGTGGCAGCCTTTGAGGGTGTGAGTATGACATTTCTGAAAAGGAGACGGCGTGTCAGGTGCACAGTGCGCAGTACCTTTGTGTCAGAGGTTGTTGATGAGGGTCACATGAGTGGAGGGTCCCGGATCCGTCTTATGAGGGTTCAGGTCCACCACGGCGGTGGGGGGTGACCCGCGAGCGATTAGTGACGCTCGAAGAGTGCTTGAATGGGTTCCTCATGGTTTATGAGCTTTGAGCGCCAATACCCGAGCGACAAGAATATGGCCCTCGTGTGGGTGATTCTTTGAGAAAGGTAACCCCGAGGGCCGATACGGGAGAGCCGGGTCTGCCTGCTCATCCTCGCCGTTTAACTGGTTGTTCGAGGCCCAGGGGCCCATATTAGTTGGCAAGTGAGTGGGCTGGGTTGGTCCACGAGCCTGTCAACGCGAGGGTGTAATCTCAGCGTTAGCAGATGGTGACAGGTGGACGGTCCTGATACGAGCGCATTTTTGGGCCTCATCAGAGGATATTTTAGGTGATCAATATTTTGTAAGAAACATTCGTGCTTTTATAAATTTGATCTTTCACTTTTTTCAAAAATCATTTTGTTTTTTATAGGCAGAGTGTCTCTCTGCCCTTTTACAATTCAGTTAATTAATACAAATATGTGTGTGTTCGTTCATATTTAGTTTGTATAACCATGTTCAACGAATTTTGATGCTTTTTGTTTATCTTTGTTATATTAAATTGCAGCTTCTGAGATGTTTGGACTCCGGAAGAGAATAAACAATTCAATGTCAGCTATTGGTTGAAATGAGATTTTTAATGATAGAATAGACTTTTTAAAATGGGATTCTTAATGATAGAATAGACTTTTTAATTTATGCACATACGTCTTGAGTATATATATCATAATTCACTGATCAATTCTTGAGTAATATTCTATTTTACCAAAAATATTTAAGATCTCAAATCAATTAGAACACTTTGTAGTTAATATATGTGCGTATTTAATTTGCTCACAGATGTTAACTGAATATCATAAGTAAAAGTAAAAAAATTATACTAATTTATAAAAAAATTATTTGTTATTTATATAGTTATTTATAAATTGTATCTTCACTATACCACTATAAATAAAATAATGAATATTAATTAACCATTCCCATTAACATGGAGGTATGCATATTAATCTTTTTGTTACAAAGATATACATGATATATGTATCTACAAAATAAAACCACAAAATTAAAAACCATAAAATTTTTGATTAGAATATTTTAAAATAGTATGTAAATAATATTTTAATTAATTAAATTTTTTTATCAATTTTATATCCTAATTAATATTAGAATAATTCTCTCCTACCAAGAGTCCTATTTCAAGTTAATAAGTACTCCTTTAATGTATTTAAATTAATAATTTATAACACATATTTACATAATTGCCCCTAACTAATAATTATTAACATAACTATTATGAGGATATTTAGGTGATCAACATTTTGTAAGAAACTTGCGTGCTTTTATAGGATATATAGATGACTGTTTTTTTAATTTTTTATCTGACTATCTTTTTTAATTTTTTTATTTAAAGTTTCAAATGTTTTAGTCATTTATACTTTGTAAACAAATTTATATTGTTATCTGTACTTTTTTAAAAATTTTCCAATCGTCATCTCACTTATTTAGCTGTTAACACATTGCTAATTTTTACCGGGAATTGTTAACTTTTCGCCAGAATGAACCATATGTTAACACCTAAACGGCTGAGATGACAATTTGAGAATTCTTACAAAGTATATATGATAATTTAAAACATTTGAAAGTTACAATAAAAAGACGAAAAACGATCATAATATAGGGAGTAAGTTGTTTTTTCCCTTAATATAAACACATAGACATTGTAATTATAAACTTGATGTTGTCCTAAAATCGTGATTTCCTTCCCTTCGTACGGGTATTGTCGGCTGACCACCATCTCAAATAAGACCCCAAAGGTCACAGTCGACGTCTCCTATTGTGAGAACGATAACAAGAAAACTATGGAACAAAACATTATCATGCTGCCCAAAATAATATATGAAAATAGTGGTTTTAATGTGGTGAAACGTAGAATGTTTGTGTGTCTTCTAACTAAACCCTTAGGACCCTATTTATAGCGTTAGGATGCATGGTATAACTTAAGAAATTAAAACCAAATAAATGAAAATTAGTAGGGAGTTATAAAATTAAATTGCAGGTTATGAATTTTGAAGTTTTAAAACCTAAAAATGATGAATCATCAAGATGATATGAGAAATGAAAACGTAAGTTGTTTAAAGTCTCCTATTGGCTATGCCTAATGAGACGTTGAGAAGAAAGACAGTGTGAGATATTAGGGTAAAGATAGATAAATAAGAAAGATCAATGAAGGTGAGCGATTTCGTAAATTAGAGATTATTAATAATATTTTATAAAAATAAAAGATATTGTAATTAATGTTAAACAATCATCCATAGAAAGGATTTCACCAACTAAAAAAATTAAAACTTAGCAAAAATTAGTATTTTAGTCAAAATTATACATCGAAAGTCAACAGATCGTTATGCAATATAATATAGTTCACATAAATTTAGAAAAATCGAAAGATCTACATTTAATATCAACCTCGACTATTACTATTCATCAATTAAAATAATTCTAAATTCTAAATTTCGTAAGAATCTATTGGACAGAATTTGGTTAAAATTGAGACAGTTTGGTGAAAAACACCTCTCTTATACATAGTAGTATAGATGGGGATCATGCAGCAGTTCTGAAGCTGATCTTCCAAAGAACTTTTCAAAAACAAAAATTTTGGTGCGATACAGGAGGAAGAAGAAGAAAACTATCATGATACCAAGATGTGTATGCGCATGTAGCATATATACATGCATAGTGATTATTGGACTGATCGTTAATGACATATACTGCACCGATGGGATACCACACCGGATTCTCTTGGATACGGATGTCGATACCGATGATTTATTCGCTCTCTTGTACATTTTGAAGCTTAATAGATCAGAATTTGATCTGCAGGTATCCAAAAACTTGTTCAACATTACACACACAAGTTTTGGTTATAATGTCTATGATCGTTAGCATGGTGCAGTTTTCAAGTTCAAATCCCACCATTTAGTGCTTCACATGTGTCTTTCCTCGATTCTTAATATATTACTAGTAATTTTGGCACACTCGTTGCGTGTGCAAATTATAAAATTCTTTTGTTTAAAATATATTTAAATTAATATTTATATTAATATATATTTTATCAGTGTTTTTAATATAATTATTGAACTAATATAAAAATAACATAAAAGCATAAAATATCAAACAACACTATCTTTAAAAAAAAATACATAAGAAAAAAAAATTGAAATAAGGTGAGAGAAAAGATAGGATAAGATAAAAAAAATGTGAAAGAAGAAAACACATAAAAATAAGTAAATAGAAAAAAAGAGAGAAAATCGCAAGAGAAGAAAACTGACAGGATAAAAAATAAATAAATAGAAAAAAAGAAAAAGAGGACACCAAGAGACCACATTTGCCTCTCGCGCTTAATAATATAGTATAGATAGAGAGAAACATAAAAGATATTTTGTCATTCGACGTAATTAGGATGTTTTTTAGATTTAACCATCTCAAATTTTCTTTCTATTTTTGTGGTAAATCACCATCTAAATCTTGCTGTTTTTGCAACTGCTATGCTGCTGCAGGCAGTTACTATCAGCACAAACTCGTGGAGTAATTCCGGGCACGCCATAAATCAAATATAAGACATTCTTTACATGATGGGAAGAGACGACATTGCCGTTGGCATAGGAGGTGAAGGTGGGATACTCCAAGATGGAACCATATTGCCTAATGTTGGTGGATATCTCCCCATAATTGAACAGGTTCTTATGAAGTTGCAACATTTTAGCATCCAATGACACGTTCAGATAATTACTCGAACGTCCTCAGAAACACACACCCATTAGTTTGGGAAATTACAAATACACCCCCTGTGGCAGTTTCACTATTACACATAACCGAAGGGAATTCGTCTTTTAGCATCTATACTATCTATTAAGCGAGAGACCCAAGTTTGGTCTCTTGGACTCCAAAAATAATTTATTTTCTATTTATTTATTGATTGATTTTATCCGGTTTTATCTCCTCCACGTTTTATGAATTTCTCTTTTCTGTCTAATTACTTCTCTTCTTAACTTCTTTTCTTTTCTTTTTTTTCTCGTCACTTTCTTTTTCTTTTTTTATTATAATTTTTATCACTTTTCACTTATATTTTAAAATTTTATAATAATTAATATGACATTATTTTATGCTACTTACTTTTTTTAATCATAAATTAGTGATTATATTAAAAATAACTATAGAGTATATATTTAATGAATTTTTTTTAATTTTAATATATTTATATAATAATTATTTTTTTATTTGCACATGCATCGAATGTGCAAAGTTGCTAGTTTGGGATAATTATACAAACATCCATGAGGTTAAGCCTCAGAAATACACACCCATTAGTTTTAGTAATTACAAATACCCCCTGTGGCAGTTTCACTAATAGTAATACCATTTTTCCGTATTTTATGCTTTTCTGATATATTAGTAGTTTCATAATCTTGAACTTCAAAACTTTAAATCAGGGAAAAGCTACGGCCGGATATTGCAGGTATAGACAAGCTATTCTGGTGGGCTCCGGAGGAAGGTTAGATAGAGATACAAATTTCGGTTTTCGAAAAAGCTTTCTCCCACAGGAATGTACTTCCATTGTATACAGAGATTGCGTTTCATTGTTTGTTATCTATTACAAGTATTTTTACTCAAACAAGGTCAAAGGTATCCTTAGCCTCTCATGATTGCTAAGATGATACAATTTACCTAAGCGTGTATATATATATATATATATTTCTGTTTACTTAACATGTTACAAAACAATGCAGGGAAAGAGGAGATACACGCCTGTGGTGCAGCCAACATCTCAGCAAGTGATGATAGACAAGATTTCTGCCGGTAGAATCACTGTATTCGTCTTAGGATCGAACACAAATCTTGCTATTTTTCTAATGAATAATCCGCATTTGAAGAATAATATCGACCACATTTATATCATGGGCGGTAGCATTCGGTCAAGAAATCCAAACAGTGATAGGAGCAATTTATTTACTGACTACACATCCAATCCTTATGCAGAGTTCAATATGTTTGTAGATCCTTTCGCTGCATATCAGGTAAGCTAAAAATGTAAAAAAAATGAATAAATTATAGGATAATTACACCGACATACCAACTACACAAACTTCCCCCGATATTTGAGAAATATAAAAGCTTTCCCAGTCTAAGAAATTACATTACCTGAGGATAGAGACATTGACAAAAACATCTAATTTTCAATAATACCTTACTTTCCCTTGACATTTCCTATACAATATTTAACTTTAATTTCAAGAGTATAATGGCATGTTTTACACTACTTGAGGGTATGCTAAGGGAAGTTTCCGTAATTTCTCAAACATTAGGGGAAGTTTGTGTAATTGGCAAAAACCTCAAGGTATGCCAGTGTAATTACTCATAAATTAGTAAATAAAAGCTCTCAGTAAGATCTTTTTATATATGTAACAGGTGATTTACTCTGGCATCCCAATTGCTCTTGTTCCACTAGATTCCACAAACACCATCCCGGTGTCGAGCTACTTTTTTGAGGAATTTGAGAAGAACCAGCATACGTACGAGGCAAAGTACAGCTTTATGTCGTTGAAAATGACGCACGATACTTGGTTCGATGACCAGTTTTTCAAGGTACACAACCAAAGAGAAGTCCAATAGACATAGATTTTTGTATTAATAATACAAAAATAGTGTCCATATGATTCATATGTGTAACTTACTGCAGAGTTACTACATGTGGGATTCTTTTCTAGCCGGTGTTGCTACTTCAATAATGCTCAAGCAGAACAAAAGCAATGGAGTGAATGAATTTGCCGAAATGAAATACATAAACATCACCGTGATCACTTCCAATGAGCCGTATGGGATTTCAGATGGTTCAAATCCATTCTTCGATGGCCTTGAGAAGCCAAAGTTCAACTTAACGAGAGGCGGTGTTCACAGTGGCCACGTTCAGAAAGAACTTCGAGATCCATTCTGTGTTGTCGAGGATGGCAAGGGCCGGTGTGAGGTTATTTCTCTTCTTTTGCTTTGTCTCGATGCAAAAGAAACGCACATATAAACTATTGCTACTTAAAACACATAATAGTAAAGAATATATTATAATCAACTTCATGAACATATATCAGGATGGATATACAGAAGAAGTAACCGGTCAAGAAGGGGTTCGTGTGCTTGCTGCTGGGAGAGCAAAGCGTAATCGCGATAAAAACAGTAAATTAAGCAGAGAATATTTCAAAGCTTTTCTAGATGTGAGTTTATAATCTTATTAAAATCGTTTGAAAATACCACTACTCATGGAAATGACAGCAAGAACATGTAATTTTAATTTTCCTTTATTCTTAATATTTGACCAGGTCTTGAATTGGAACGAACAATCAGGACGATTCAATTTCACGACGCAATTCCCTCATTACAGAGAAGTACTCTACAAGCCAGATTTCAGGGGAAGAAAACTTGGGAAGGATGTTGTATTTGACATGGATATGAGTGCTGGAGATTTCTTAGCTCTTTTTTATCTTCTGAAAGTACCCGTCCAAGTAATAAATCTCAAAGTGCAGAAGTAGAATCTTCTTTTTTCCAGTTTTTAATACACATTTAGCATTGCATTAATTTGTTCTTTCCATGCAGGCAATACTTGTGACTCCTACAGGATGGGCAAATGCAGCAACAATTGATGTTGTATATGATTTGCTGCATATGATGGGACGGGACGATATCCCCGTCGGTTTAGGAGACGTTTTTGCACTCAATCAAGCTGATCGGGTTAACTCTGCTGTGGGAGACTGTAAGTACAACAAAGCCATCCCACATGGTAGCGGTGGCTTTCTCGACTCGGATACACCATACGGCCTCGCCCGTGATTTGCCTCGAAGCCCTCGAAGGTTTTTGTTAACATTTTAAACACATTTCAAGTTTTTAGCCCCCCAAAATGGAAAGAATGGATTTATTTTTTGTGAAAGGGATAACTACGCTAACATGTAATGAGGTTTTCCCTAATTACACAAACTTTGTGAGGTTTCAGAAATTACCGAAACTTCCCCTATTAAAGAATTAACATTATATGTGTGGATGACAAATTCTGATGATATTCTCTAATACTTTGTGAATATTCTATTTTGAGATGATCAATGTTTGAATCTAAATTTATGACTATAATATCATGCATTAATCCTGAATTTCGTGCTGATCAATGTTTGAATCTAAATTTATGACTATAATAGCATGCATCAAGCCAAACCACAAGGTATCCCAGGGGAATTTCATGTAATTTATCAAACCTCAGGGTATCTCACTGTAATCATTCTTGTATTTCTCATTACTTGTGTACTATGGTTTGTTTCATTATAGATATACAGCAGAGAATGATGTGAAACATGGAGCTCCAAGAAACACAGATCACCCTGAACTCAGACAGCCTCAAGCTCTTGAGATATGGCAATCAGTCACAAAATCACTCGAACCAGGATCCAAGGTTACAATCCTAACAAACGGGCCGTTGACAAACATCGCCAAAATCATTCTTTCCGACAATAACTCGAGCTCTCCAATGGAGGTGCGCATCTAAAAGCCGAAAAACGACTGAACTCTGTTTATCTTTATCAGCTATTTTGTTGAAGTATTCAATGTTCTTTTCCATGATATTTTCATTGTTGGAGGACATATCGTCAAACAACAACAGACAGGGGAAATGTCATAAACATCCCTCCGAATGAATACGCAGAACTCGACATGTTTCTTGATCCTTCAGCAGCAAAGACAGTTTTCAGTTCAAGTTTCAATATTACATTAATCCCCTTATACATGCAGCGTAGAGTCAATCACTTCACTAAGATTCTACACTCTTTATACCTAACGAAGAAGACACCTGAGGCCCTATTCGCGAGGCGTCTGCTTTCACGACTGCACAAGTTAAAAAAGACTCATCCCAGATACCAACACATGGTATACAAAAACAAATATTACTTGCTCCCTGAATAATTTTTTTATTTTTATTTTTTCATTTAATTCTTGCATTATATCATGTAGGATACGTTCTTAGGGGAAATTCTCGGAGCTGTAATCTTAACGGGCAACGATAGAGTTTTAAGGACGGCTTATATAGAGAAGCAAGTGGATGTTTCAGCAACGGGCGTCGAATCCGAAGATGGAAAGATAATTGTTGATCAAAATGATACAGGAAGTGTGGTGAAAGTGTTGGAAAATGTTGATCCAATGGCTTATTACAAGGCTTTTGCTAATCAACTTGGAGAAGAGAAGCAATCTGCAGTAATTGGGAGCTTTGAAGAGCAAAGGAAAATATGGAGTTCACCACCAAAATGAAAATGAAACGTATGCCATGTAAAGATGAAATACGTAGCTTCGTTATTCAGTCGACGTATTTTATACGTTTTTTGCCATAATCGGCGAAGAAAGTGTAGAATACTATTCGACTAAAGAAATTTTGTGCATCTTCAAGAAATACACGTGTATTCCGAATACAACGTAAATACGTACAACTGCTTTATGATCTACTCCGGATTTTCGTTGCTAACCATAGTATTCGTGCCGCAAACAAAAGGAAAAACATTGGAAGAATTCTTTCAAGGGAGAATTACATATAGGTCCCTAAGGTTTGCCCTAATTACACAGCAGTCCACGTAACTTTGGATTTTACATGATAGTCCCTAAAGTTTGATTCCGTTAGAAGTCCACAACGGCCGTTAGGGTTCCGTATCTTTCAATGAAGTCTTATTTCCAATGGGCTTTATCAGCACAAGTAATGAAGTAAACAATATCACCATTAACCAAAAGATATGAACAGCCCAAGCAAATGATGAGCTGTTTAATTAAATGATTATTCATCTATTGATAACCAAACTTGGATGGATTGCAAGGTTGACAAGTAAACTAGTGCTTAGCGTTTGCATTTTGCTTTGAACGGCATCATCATCCCTGCAGCTTTGCCCTTTTTCGTTCTTATTTATTTGTTTCTTCTATCCATCTTTACTTCTTTATCATCTTTTTCTTTATTTAATATACATTTTACATTTGTGCGTCTATTAGCTGCACGTGACTTCTTCATACATCCCTTCTGGGCCCCCCAACTTACTCCAAATTACATCTACTACCTACCCCCTCTTTTTCATAATCTTATTTCCTGTGTAACTACAATTCAATTCAGAGATTTAAAATTCCATCTGAGGCATTTCATTGATTTAAAATTTGAACCAACGGGCTCATGTGATCCGTTGATATCGGTAGAAATTTTTGGGAAGCTTGGAGGCCAGCTTCCGTGTCATACTAAAATGGTTATCTTATCCGGAGCACTTGTCTCATTAGTCCGCACAAAGTGACCCCTGCGGCCCTGCCCAAAGACAGTCTTTTTTGGGAATAATAGTCAAATTAAAGTTCATTTCCGCCAAGAGAAAATTAGATAAAACTTTGGTTTTCTTGACTTACTTCAATTTGATTCTACCTTACGCACTCCTTCAATTTGATATCAGAGAAATGGCAGCTTATGTAGCTCTAGTTTCTCTTATGAATCTTTTAGACCAGCTCCAACGCCATCCTCAGCCACCAATTACTCTCCACAACAATCAGGTCCAAACCCTTACTCAAAAGATTGCTTTCTTGCAAGACTTTCTTCAAGTTTATAATTCCCATTATTCGAAACCGGAAATGGAAGACTTGAGGAATCAGATTGCGGATGTAGCTTATGCTGCTGAGGATGTAATCGAAAACCATATAGTTGATCGGATTCATGCTCGACACAAAGATGACACAATCGCTTCCATCGATCTGCATGAGGTGATACGAGATATTAGTATTGTTGAGAAAGAGGTGTTGGAGATTAAAGACATGCTGGGAACTCAAGATCCACAAAGATTTATTACAACGGATGTTGTTGCTCCGAAATCTATTTCAACAGAGCACAACATCATGTTGGGTTCTGATGATGTCTTGATCGAAATGCTGGATAAGCTCACCGGACATCTGGATTCTCTCGTCGCCAAATCATCCCGATTTCTGGGATGGGCGGCATAGGTAAGACGACCCTTGCTAGAAATATTTATATCAATCCTCTTACCGAGTACCACTTTGATATTTGTGCTTGGATTACAATTTCTCAAGAATATAATGTACGAGATATTCTTTTAGGAGTTGTTCTCAGTCAAATGAACCAAGGGAGTTGGGAAAGTATGAGTGGGATGAGTGAGGCAGAGATAGGGGGAATGTTATATAGAAGACTATGTGGTAGAAGGTATTTGACTGTGATGGATGATATGTGGAGTCATGAGGCATGGAATGGAGTAAAACACTTCTTTCCAGACCAGTGCAATGGAAGTAGAATAATCGTAACAACTAGACTAACAAATATGGCTTCCTATTTAACCACCAACTGTCTAGGCCTTGAGATGGATTTCTTAGACCAGGATAAAAGTTGGAGTCTATTTTGCAAGATTGTGTTTGAAGAAGAAGAAGGCTGTCCATCTGAATTGGAGAATGTCTGGAAGGAGATTTCAAGAAATTGCAAAGGACTCCCTTTGTCGATTGTTGTGATTGGTGGACTCCTAGCAAAGTCAAAACAAACACACGATTATTGGAAGTATATTGCAGAGAATCTAAATTCAATTGTGAATTTAGAAGAAAATGAAAGGTGCTTCAAGATATTACGCACGAGTTATGATCAGTTGCCGGCTCTTCTGAAGGCATGTTTTCTTTAATGGGGTCTTTCCTGAAGACTTTGAAATCCGTGAATCTAAACTCATACAAATGTGGGTTGCTGAGAGTTTCTTTAAGCCAATCAATGGAAAAGGCTTGGAAGAGAGTGCTGCGGAGTACTTGATGGATCTCGTTGGTAGGAATCTCATTATGGTTCATGAGAATGAGCTTTTCAGACAAGAAAAAATCTGCAATATCCATGATGTGTTGAGAGACCTGTGCATAAGAGAAGCTCGAAAAGAGAAGTTCATCTGTGTAGCTAACCAACACATTGAAGGCTTAGACACCCAACGACGAATTGCAATTCATCAAGGCACATCCAAAGAGGAATGTCTTGATAGTTTGAAAGGTGGATGGACTACTCGTTCTTTGATATGCTTTTCTAAGGATGTCGTCATACCATTAGATGAAGTTAGATTGTTGAGGGTATTTAAAAGGTTAAGTACTATAAATATAAATATGGAAGAAAATTACAGATTGGAAGATATTTTCAGGCTAGTTAACCTGCGGTATCTCTCTCTCCAGTCCGGTCATCAACCCAGAATTCCTACATCCCTTTTACAGCTCTGGAATTTACAAACATTATATATTTCTACATTGTTTGATGTTGTTACACCACCTGAAATTTGGAAGCTGCCTCTAATTAGGCATATCCACAGCAGTGGGGGTCTCATAGTCCCGGATCCTCCAAGTGGGCACACGGACGGGCGAGATGACTGTGTTCTGCATGACCTACGCACTCTTGTAAGGGTAAGAAATTTGAAGTTTGGTGAGGAGGTGATTAAGAGAATCCCTAATGTCACCAAGTTGGAACTGACTTACGGCGGTGATTACGAGGGGCCAATAGATATCAACAATCTTAATCGTCTGTACAAACTGGAGGATTTTTCTATTTCTATAGTCAACCCAGCAAGTCGGACCGAGTTGTTACAAAACCTCACCTTCCCTCATTCGCTCAAGAAATTGAATCTAGACGGCACTAAGTTAGATTGGGACAACATTAGTAAGAAGATAGGTTCATTACCTCATCTCCAAATGCTCATCCTGGGATGCGGTTCTTTCCTAGGGTGGGAATGGAAAACCGTAGAAGGGCAGTTCTGCAGATTAAAATACCTTAAAATTACGCAATGTGGTATTCTAAGACACTGGAGCACAGAGAGCACCCATTTTCCATGCCTAGAGTGCCTTCATCTGGTTTGGTTAGATAATTTGGTGGAGATCCCTTTGTGCATTGGAGATATACCAACGCTGAAATCTATTATAGTGGCATTGTGTTCTGATTCAACTGTCATATCTGCTAAAACAATAGTAGACGAGCAAGAGGAACTTGGGAATCTAAGCCTCCGAGCCAGAATTCACTTGGGACCTTGGAATGATAAAAGTCTGGAGAGGTTGGCAACCCACAACTTCCAATTTAACAAATATCACCGACATAACATAGCTGAACCCCGTCGGTCTCTCTCTCTCTCCATTGCCACTGGGTGCAGGTGATAATCTCCCTCGCTCAGGCTGTTTATATGCAACATTTCGTTTCTCTTGCCACACGCGTCTCAGTGTAGTTTAATTTGTAACTGTATATGCCGGTCCGCGTTGTGTTTGATAATATTCCTGAGATAGATGCATGGCGAATAAAATTACCCTTTCTTTTGATTAATTTGAGTTTCCAATTGGTTAGCAAATGCATTCCAATTGATGTGGATGTAATTCATCTCATGAATTTTGCTGTGAGCCTGTGATATCAGAAGTTGTGGTACAATGCTAAGTTGTCAATCATACACCACTGTTTTATAATGTCGTGCTCCTGGTTGTCTATTTCCTTGCATTTGAAATGATCTGAGATTGTCCGTTTCTTGGAAATATACATAATGCATAGAGAAAGCTTATCTTTTCATTTGCATCTCTGTTTTCTTGTTTACACTCATTTTGAAATGTCCCTGCTTTTCCTTTCCGTTGGCCGTTCTGAATGGTAATAATGGATGAGCAGGCAGATGCTGTGTTGGTAAGGCTTGTTCTGCAGCCGGGACTGGTGTCTGTGCAGCAGTAACGTAAAGCTTGAGTTTCGAAAGTATGATTCTCGTGTTTGTCATCATGTTTTGTTCACTGACGCCAAGATGAAGTAATTGCAACTCTGAACCATGACCTGAAATGAGTTTGTTTTCTTTGAATTGACATGCATCTGAAATTTTAAGAAATGTGTCATGTATTGCATATTATATGAAATTCTTGCAAATTTGTATGACAGGCAATACACCCTCTGTTGTTACAATGATCTGCTATGGAGGGTTTTATGCCTTCAGAGATAAGGGCAGGGTCATTACTGCCGTCACATATGCGAATGTGATTTTTTATGATACTTTACTAAATTAATTATTTTATTAATAAATAATACTAATAAAAGATTAAAATTGAAATTATTATATCAAATAATCTTTGTTTCACTACTTGTCTTAAAAGAATATGTCAGTTTTTATTAATAATTTTAATCTAACATATTTCGAATGAATACAAGTAAAAGTAATAATAATTGATTAATTAAATATTAGTTTCTTGATAAATATTATATATTTATATTTATTTACTTTTTAAATAGTTACTACTTACTACTAATTCTGTCTGATATCGGATATGATTCAACTCAATTTTTTTTGAATTCAATATTGGTAAATTTGGATCCTGTAGGATTCGGATCCGAATTTAGTTACCGACTCTCATTATTGGATTTGGATCTAAATTTCTGTGTCTGGTCCAAATCCGACTTGTTAACAATTTATACCTCAGGATGAAGACATCCGAGGCCCTATTCGCGGGCGTTTGCTATAGACTATAGAGCAAACAAATTTTAATTACTTCCTCGAATACTTGTTTTTCTCATTTAATTTTCTTGCATTATCTCATGCAGGATACATTCGTAGAGGAAGTTCTCGGCACTGTAATCTTAGCCGGCGTATGATTCGGTTTTATAGACGATGTATATAGAGTCGAACGTGGAAGTTTCAGCAACGGGGCATCAAATCCAAAGATAGAAAGATGATTGTTAATCAGAATGATACAGGAAAATGTTGAGAATCTGTTTTAATTGGAAGCTTTGATCAAGAGAAAAGGAGAATATGGAGTTCACCCCCTAATGACCTAAGTGAAAACGAAAAAGTTTGGCATGTAAAGAGGAAATACGTAGCTTTATTTTTCTATCTTTCGATGTATTTTATACGTTTTCATCGTAATCAGCCAAGAAAACCTAGAATACTATATGACTAAGGAGATTTTGTACAGCTTCAAGAAATACACACGTACACAGAATACTAAGGAGTATTTGTAATTTCAGATTTTACAACATTTCTTCCTCTGAAGCAGGACTCTGTTTTTCTGGTGGGGAAATTATTGGTGCAGTAATATTAGCAGGAAATAATTGATGTTTTAGTAACAGGCTCGGAGTTTTCAGATGGACAGATAAATCTGCCATTATAGCAAGGTTCGAAGAGCAGATTTATTGAAACGAAATGCATTATTACACAACCTAGCAGTATCAGAAACGAGTGGGAATATATAGATACACAAGGAGACGAGATGCCTAGCGAAACGAAATGCATTATTAACAAAACAACAATTTCGATGTTCAGAACAAGAAATAGAACAGCTTATAAAGATTCGTACAAGTTAGAACCTAGTAAGCAGATTCCCTTGCAGGAAAAAAACTCACAAAAGGTTCTTCTTCAGAAGTCGCTCAACATGGGAATCACTCCACCGGCTGCCACAATCTGCTGCTCCAACTGAAAATTAAAAGCAAGAAATGGAGTTGCGATACTGGCAAACCTTGAAAATATATGTACGTTGTTTGTAAAGATTAAATTTTTTTGAATTTTTGAAAGAATTCTTTCACCAGGGTAAGATCTCAAGCACGAACCCGTAGTAGTACCTCGAGCTTGGCCTTCACCAGCAAGTATTCTTGCTTAACTTGTTGCAAGCATCTCCGGCACCTGTTAAGAAAATATTGCAACATATTAGTTGCGAAATATTCAATCACATACCTGATTATAAATGTTCTTTAATTTGATGAGAAAAAATACTAAATTCTTAAGGGATAATTACAGTTTTGGTCATCCAACTATGCAACTTATTCTCTTTTGGTCCCCCACTTTTCAATTTTACAAGAATGGTCACTGAACTACCATTTTTTTTACACATTTGGTCCCGCCGTCAGCCTTGGCGTTAAATTTAACGGAAATTACAGTTTCAGGCGAATTTTGGCGCCGTTTTCTACGTTTTCCCTCATTTCTTCCCCTTGTTGCGACTGTGAAGTTCTCCAAGGTGAGTATGTCAAGCGGATCCACTGCGTAGAGTTAATCACTTCACTAAGATTCTACCCTCTTTATATCTCACAAGGAAGACTCCCGAAGTCATATTCGTGAGGCGTCTGCTTCTGAGACTGCACAAGTTAAAAAAGACTCACCCAGATACCAACACATGGTATACAAAAACAAATTTTACTTACTTCCTTGAATACTTCTTGTTTTTTCATTTAACAATTCTTGCATTATATCATGTAGGATACGTTCTATAGAGTTCACCATCTAAATGAAAACAAAACGTATACCATGTAAAGATGAAATACGTTTCAACCACAAATGACAACGTTTTATGGTCTCGTCGCCTCAGATGCGACGATATGCCGACGAGGATGCAAGAAAATGCCTGCAAATTACATCTACATCCCTCAATCTTTGATTAACTTCCAAAACATGACTTTCAAATCAGAAATTACTCTTAAAACCATTTTATGCTTAGGGGGCTTCCACCAGCATTTTGTTGCGAATCGAACTCAACATATAGATTTAGTAGGGGAAACTTAATTATTTCTGCACAATTATAGCATGGGTGTCAATATATTGAATATTAATTCTAATTTGATCTCAATTTTAATATTTCTAATCGATAAAAAAGTTTAATTCATCATATTCGATTATAAATATGTGAAAATTCACACAAATACAGTTTGTTATAACATAATTCCAAGTTTCTAAGGCATGTGATTGATTTAAAATTTGAAGCAAGGGGATCATGTGATTGATATCCACTGAAAAGTTTTAGTGAGACTCAGAGAGATTGGAGGCCAGCCTTCCTGTCATACTAATTTTTTATTCCAATTTCTATTAAATATTGTTGGGAAAATATCATTTTTAGTCCTTTAAAGATAACCTTGTTCGTTTTTTGTCCCGAACTTTTCACTTTTCTCACATTGCATTATTTATGTTTTAAAAAATCTCAATTTCAATCCTTTTACTAACGGACGTGTGTTACTCACGCGCCACTCACATTGCATCATTTATGTTTTAAAAAATCTCAATTTCAATCTTTAAAAAGGCGTGTGTTACTCACGCGCCACTCACATTGCATCATTTATGTTTTAAAAAATCTCAATTTCAATCTTTCACATTAAAGGGAAAATATCATTTTTGGTCCTCTAAAGATGCTCTTGTTCGATTTTGGTCCTGATCTTTCAACTTTTCTCACATTTTATCCTTTTTTATTTCATATTTTTCAAATTTAGTCCTCCGCATCCTATGTGGCAAAATTTTGGGAATTTTTCCTAATTTTCCCTCCAAAATCTGAGTTGGCATATGATGTGGATTATTAAAAAAATTTAAAAAATGCCACGTAATTATATAAACTATTTTTATTTAACAAAATACCGCTCTATTATAGTTTTTTTTTTCTAATTTTACCCCAAATTTTCTATTTTACAGTTGTTGTTTCGTTGTCCGGATGAATTGGACGATATGACCCCCACTGTTCAACTCGTCTCATTGTGACGTTTGAAACGCGTACCTATTGACCCCATTCCATCGTCGGAAACGCTCGTTCGAGGTCCTAAAAGTCACGCCACCGTGCCGTCTTGAACCGACGATATCTTCGCCAAAACAACACGTCAATCCTCGAGACCAATCCCAATAGATTCATCCTGAAGCATACTACAATGCTCGTGCCGTGGGCGCTCCGGTTAACCGCTGAAATTTCCAGAAACGAAGTTTGAAACCCCCGTCTGTTGCGCGTGCCGTCGGCCGCAAATTTACCAGCCAATATCTCCGTCGTTCGGTTGTTTCAGGCCATGAAACCACTCCCAGGTTGTAGCTCTCATCGAGTAGATGAATTTTCATACCTCATTCACCGAATTCCGTTATCGGAGCTAGCTGCACGACTAGTTCAAAGTTTTTGCTGATTTGAGTCGCGAGCCATGTTTAAACCGGCCGTATTTCTTAAATTGTTCGTCAGATTTCAATCTCGTCCGCGTCATCATGTTCCTTGTGTCGCAGTGTTCGATTTACACTATTCATTTGCAAAATTCCGTCGAGAAACGACCTATTTTCTATTTTCAATAATTACGTGGCATTTTTCATTTTTTCCTTAAATATTAATAATCCACGTCACGTGCCAACTCATATTTTGAAGGAAAAATTAGAAGAAAAAAAACCCCAAATTTCTACCACGTATGATGCGGAGGACTAAAATTGAGAAATATGAAATAAAAAAGGATACAATATGAGAAAAGTTAAAAGATCAGGACCAAGATCGAACAAGAGCATCTTTGAAGGACCAAAAATGATATTTTCCCTATTAATGTGAGTGGCGCGTGAGTGACACGCGCCTTTTTCCGTCAATTTTTTAACGTCCATTAGTAAAAGGACTGAAATTGAGATTTTTTGAAATATAAAGGATGCAATGTGAAAAAAGTGAAAAGTTCGAGACAATAAACGAATAACACTATCTTTAGAGGACTAAAAATGAAAATTTCCGAATATTTTTTCATTGGTCCACATAAAGTGACCACTTTGTTTTGAATATAGTTTACATGTCATAATTTAGCTCTTCCGGATAACCCAAATAGAGAGAATTTTACCGTAAATTACGGTAAAGTTGTCCAATCGGGCTAATGGGAAATTCTTCTATAGTGTGGGCCGGTTCATACACCCACTTATTTTATAACTAGTGAAGTGAACGTGCGTCGTTTATCATTTAATTTTTTAAAATAAATTTAGTTATTATATTTATTGAACAAATTAAGATATTAAAAATATTTATTTTGATTAAATAAATATACACTTACAAAAATATTTATATGAAATTTCTCTTTCAAATCATCTACGATAAGTAGAAATTCGAAGTAGAGAACATCCAAATAAATAAGCTATAAAAATATTTGAAATTTTGTTATTATATAAAAATATATATATTTAAGTGTATAGTAATTTGGCCAAATAATTCTAGTTTTTAAGCATAAGTAATAGTTTATAATTTTCAAATATATTTAATAAAATGAAGAGACATGTAAAAATTATAGAACAAAACCTAAAAGATCACCCAATTTTGCCGGTGGAGCATCCTAAACGTAGTAATCATCTTGAAACTTATGACCTATTCTTATCAGTTTATCGGTCATCATGTTAATTTCTTTTTCTAGAGATTTATTTAATTCAAGTTTCGTATGGCCTTTGGAGTAAACTTTATCAATTAAATTACATTTCTCATTTGTTCCATTTCAATATCCTTCATTGTTATCCATTTCATGACCATCTTCGAATCAATACCCACTTTAGTCATCGAAAAGTGTCTTTCCCAAGTTAGTGTTAATACTCGGCGTAAGCTCAATAACTCCACTATATTATTTAAACTATACTAAGATCCATAGCGTATCCTAACACCCATATTCAGCTGTCATCTAGAATGACGCCCCTGTCATCTCAAATGATTCCCCTGGTTATAAAAGCTCACCTCAGAGTTTAGTTTCACCAATCCTTTCTCGGGTTTATTCCACGATAACTCAGTGCATATTTTTCTTTTATCTGTATTTTTTGTCCACACTGATTAGTGTTGAGGTTTCATTAACTCTTTTATGTGACGAAGAGTGGAACTTCTAAGTTTCATAACATTTTGATAACTCCATTGGTTCCATATTTTTCAAAGATTTTAAAGCGTCAAGATCAAGACAATCCACGCATGATAATCAGATAACATATTACTCTGAATTTTGTTATAAAAGCTCTCTTTGAGACCGTTCGACACTCGCATGCCATGGAAATTTCGTTCAGTTTGTGCATCAATAATCTTGTCTGATACCTGAAGTGCGAATGGACAACTTCTGAGCATGTGGTCCACATATTCATGTCCTATATAGCAGCGTGTACAGACATCACTTTTTCTAAATTTTCTGTCATATTTCAGTACATTCATGAGCAAGCTATCATGTTAGCAATCCACAAGAAAATCTTAAACTTTTGGGGACAAAATAATTTTCAAATTCATTTTCAATTTTTCTCCCATGTCTCATCCGACACCATAAGTAGACTATAACCGATTTATAGGACAATTTGTCGTTAGTTGACCCAATCAAAACTCTCTTATCTTCGTTATCATGCAATGCAATTAGGACATTAAGTATCTCATCCACCACCTCCTTAGGCAATAACGTTTTCAACTTATGTAAGTTTCAGTTTTTATTTGTGCAATGGATTACATACCATCAGATCTTTATCCTTCTCATGAATCTTATCTCCAAAGATGTCAGCTAGTTTGCTTGTAATAACCATCTATCATTCCATAGAGACGTCCATTTAACTGGTTCTAACTATCCCCTTGCATACTCGGGAAGCCATAAGTGGAAGCTTATGTTCAAGAATAAGAACATCCTAGCAGCAATAACCATCTTGAACCTTATGACCTATCCTCGCCAATTTATCCATCATCATGTTTCTTTCTCTCGAGATTTATTTAATCAAAGTTTCTCAAAATCTTTGGAGTAACCTTCGCCAATCAAATATTACATTTCTCCTTAGTTGTTTTTGAGTATCCTTCATTAATATTTAACGACCGTCTCCAAATCAATCTCCACATTAATTTTTGAAAAGTATCTTTCCAAAGTTAGTTTTAATCCTTTAGGTAAGTTCAATAACTTTGCTACATTATTGAAACTATACCAAGATTCATAACATATATATTCTAGCATTCATCTCCAATTGCCATCTCGAATGACGCCCCTATTGGTGTAGTTATAAAAGCTTCAATCCGATTTTAGTTTTACCCATCACTTCTCGAATTTATTTCACGACAACTAAGTGCAAATTTTCTTTTGCCTGTGTTTTGTGTCCTTATTGATTATTACTAAGGTCGTAGATAACTCTTTTATGTGGCGAATAGCAACAATTCTAAGCTTCATAACATTTTGATAGCTCCATCGGCTCCATGTTTTCCAATTATTTAGAGCGTCAAGATCAACACAACCCACCCAGGATATTTTAGGAACATATTACTCAGTATTTTGCTACTAAAGCTCTCTTTGAGCCCATCCGACGCTCGCAAGTTTTCCCTAAATTTTCTATCATACTCCAATACATTTGTAAGCAAGTTATCATATTGGCAAAGCCACAGGAAAATTTTGAATTTTTGGGGTAAGGTAATTTTCAAATTCATTTAAAGTTTTTTCTTGCATGTCTCATCCGACGCCATAAGTAGAGTATTGTCATTTTATAAGAGAATTTATCTTTAGTTGACACAATTCATTCTCTCTTATCTCCATTATCATGCAGCGCGTTAGGACACTAAGTACCTCATTCACCACCTCTTTGGACGGTGATGTTTTCAACTTATTTAGGTTTCAATTTTTATCTTTTCCAATGAGATTACATTCCATAAGATCTTTATCCTCCTCATGAATGTTATCTCCAAAGATGTCCGTCAGTTTGCCTTGTGATAACCATCTATCATTCCATAAAGATGTCCCTTCACCGTTCCCAATCCTCCATTTTCAAAATGGTTCCACCATCCAAGTGTTTTTAACTATCCCCTTCCATGCTCGGGAAACCCATAAGTTGAGGTTTATATTCGATCAAGAATGTTATCCCTTTTTAAATATTTTTTTGATGTATAACGTCATCTCCTTGTTAAGCATTCTTCATCCCGTTTTAGCTAGCATCACTATATTTTCTTTTGGGCTTCTCTAAAACCCAATCCACATTCTTACTTCTTTGCAGTCACCTTCTTTCACTCTATAAGATGGGTTCGTTCCTTGTTATATTAATCGCCTAAAGAAAGTTGTGCTTGAGTGGATCAAGTTTATCGTACATCAAATTAGGGAGCCAATTTGTGTGCATGTGGTTGATGCAGATCGAGATCGTGATGGACTTAATAAGTGTCATTCATCAATAAATATTTGTCATATTGGCTTTCTATCCCAAGAGATGCTTTTCGAATCTATTAATCACAATCGGGAAATGCTCATTATAATTACAACTAAAGTTCATTTGCACCCCCCAAATAGTTCCTTAAGTTGTCTGTATTTTTCATGCCCAGAATTCTACTAACCTACTGCTTTAAATCATTTGTCGCATAAGGTGCAAACAACACATGTGATTTGCATAAGTTTAATTTGAGGCCCAACTCCTTGCAAAACGTCTCAACCACACTTTTAATGCACTTTGCTCCATCCACGATAGGTTTGACTCCCAATATTAAGTCGTCCGCAAAAGGCAAGTGTGAGATCATGTAGGAGCTTCTCTAATATACCATAATTGGCTTCCAGGTCCGGCCGAAATGGTCTTTTCAATTATATATGTAAGTTGTTCCATGCATATTACAAACAAATAAAACGAACGTGATTACCTTATCTAATACCACACATCCGTACAACCTCCGTTGGTTCACCATTCTATAGAATCTCCGATTGTATCCGCTACATTCTGCTCATAATGATATTGATGATTTTCGTCGGGAATTTGAAGAAACTTAAAAGACTTTTTAGAAATTCCACTGGGTTTCTTCGTACGCTGTTTCAATATTCAATTTTAGCACCATGCCCTTTTTTTATCGTTGGAGTGATGTAGCATTCGTAATACTTATTCAGGCATCAAAATATTGTAATAGGTGCCTTGGTCGGGAATGAAGATATTCTAATTCGATCCAGCAATTTTTTTAATATACGGTTTAAACGAAGTATAATCATCTTGGTGATTATTTTGAGCAATATGCTGCACAACGTAATTGGCTAAAACTCGTTTATTTTTGTCGAGCATTAATTTTTGAAATTAGACAAATAAACACCTGATAATCTTTGTTGGTTGCTCATTCATTGTCTATTTTCAGAGCATTCATCTGATTCCTTCTTTTTCTCATTATGGCTGACAGATGAAAGAAACTTGTTTGTTTATCCCTAAATTTGAGCCAATTAATTCTCAATTCTTAAACCAAATAATCTCTTTTTGTTGCAATAGTTTATTATATTATGCCCTCAATTCTTCCTCCAAATCATTTGAATATTTACCTTGTGTGTATCATGCATAATGCTTTAGAAATTCTTTGTTTTTTTTTTTTTTTTTTGCTTTTCGAGCACATTGAAAACTCTTCAAGAACCATTGTTTCTGGGCAATGATCCCAAGTCAAAATGTCCTTCAAATTTTGATTCGGTCAATAAGTTGTATATTGCTACTTTGGAGAATGTAAAAATAAATTGATAACTATTTGATCAATCTCATTTAGATTAAATTAAAAAAAAAATTCATATCGTTTCTTGAACTCACACCAAATCTAACATCTAGAAATTTTTAATCTAATCTTCAAAATTTTGTTACCATTACGCTTTATTAATTCTCACATATATTTCTAAAGATATTTCACAGTCGTTCTTAATTTTGGTATGCATGTGCATATACATTAAAATCAATTAATTTTTTTTTTAACCAACTATTCTTTATCTTTTTTTTTATTTAATTTATCTCTTTTTTATATTCTCTTTGTCACTTGATCTTGCATTCTATTTTTTTATTTGTATTCTTCTAGTGAGTATTAATTTGAGCAATATGTTGCACAACGTAATGGGCTAAAACTTTTTTTTTTTTTGTAGAGTGTTAATTTTTTAAATTAGACAAATACACACCTGATAATTTTTGTTGGTTGCTTATTCATTGTCTATTTTCAGAGCATTCATCTGATTCCTTCTTCTTCTCATTATGGCTGACAGATAAAAGAAACTTGTTTGTTTATTCCTAAATTTGAGCCAATTAATTCTCAACTCTTAAAGCCAAATAATCTCTTTTTGTTGCCATAGTTTGTTATATTCTGCCCTCAATTCTTCCTCCAAATCATTTGAATATTTACCTTGTTTGTCTCATACATAATGCTTTAGAAATTCTTTGTATTTTTGTTTTATTTTTTTGCTTTTCGAGCACATTGAAAACTGTTCAAGAACCATTGTTTCTGAGCAATGATCCCAATTCAAAATGTCCTTCAAGTTTAGATTCGGCCAATAAGTTGTATATTGCTACTTTGGAGAATGTAAAAATAAATTGATAACTATTGGATCAATCTCATTTAGTTTAAATTAAAAAAAATTCCATATCTTTCTTGAACTGACAACCAATCTAACATCTTGAAATTTTTAATCTAATCTTCGAAATTTTGTTACCATTACGCTATATTAATTCTCGCATATATTTGTGAAGATATTTCAAGTCGGTCTTAATTTTGGTATGCATGTGCATATACATTAAAATCAAGTAATTTTTTTTTAAACCAACTATTCTTTATTTCTTTTTTATTTAATTTATCTCTTTTTTATATTCTCTTTGTCATTTGATCTTGCATTCTATTTTTTTATTTGTAATCAACTAGTGAGTATTATTTCAGATTTATGTTTATTTTTTTTATAATTGATTTTATTTATATAGTAGAAATAATTAAAAGAGTATATTTATATAAATGTTTAATCGAATATTGTAAAAATTATATAAAAATTAGTTTATATCTTATTTTTATATGCACACATATTGAGTTTTCTTAGTATTCTTAATTTAAAGTAACTTTGGTCTGATAACCTACAATTCTAAATTGTAGAATTAAGAAACCAAAAACGTTATTCGTGTTTTGAAGTATTTAGTTTATATTTTATCATATAAACTAAAGGAAAATTATATGGTTAGTTGGATTTAGATAATTAAAATTATATTAGTATTAGTTATAAAAATTATTACATTAGGATTAATTAGTTTATTGAAAAATATTTTATGTAAATCATAAATTATATTATTTTGTTAATTAGATAAGTTTATAGAATTATAATATGATTATAATTTAAGATATTGATTTAGATAATTAGAACTATGGACTTATATAATTTGATGGGTTCGGAAAGGTGAGGATCCGAATCCGATCACTTTACAATTTGTATTTTGTGGAGGAAACCGCCGGAGATTCGCCGGAAACGAGAAAATGGGTTCTACCTGTTGGGACAAGCACAATCAAAGTCAGATGGCCAAGCTGGGGGAACTGGGGGTGATACCCAGTTTGGCTCTCCGACGCTCAAGTCAGTTCAAGGTATGAAGAAATGCAAGTTCAATCACAGTTTCAGTGATGAAGAAGGCTTACCAGTGTGGAAGATGACTTTGGCTATTTATAGTTGAGGGTCAAGGGCCCTTTGGTCATTTGCCTCAAGTGGTCCTGGCCGAATGTTGCCCTAACACGTGGCGCCGTGAGAGAGAAACCTAGGAGGAATCTTCTGCAAAAGCGGCCAAAAGTTGGTGCTGGCAACAGTGGCAGGTGCGCGGGCATGTACGTTGTGTCAGAGAGCCATTTGGGTGGTTGGTAACGAGGGCTTGAGAGCGCGCTCGTGACAACCTAGAGTTTTGGAAGCCAGGATATCCGCTGAGGGGAATGAAGGCTTTAGTTCAAGTGACGAGCCAAAGGGGAGGCCGCTCTGAGGGAGTGTGACGCTCGAAGAGGGCTCCCTTGGCACGTGGGCGTGCCAATCATACAGTATGAAGGACGCTCGTGAGAGTAACAGCGCTCGTTGGGCTTAACTCCTGAAGAAAGATTGCGCTCGTTTGGCCCAGCGCTCGTGCACTGATGGGTGCAACCTTGGGGAGACAGATGTCATCATCTCGGTGATGCCACGTGTCCTAGCATGGGACGATCGTATTTTGACCCCATCATTTTGCCCCCCAATTATGTAGTCCTTAGTGATAAGGACTGTAGAATTTTGACGCGTTCTATCTCTTGCACGTAGCGCTCGAATAAGGCTTGGCGTGTTGAGTGATTCTTCCTCTGATTGTGCCATTAATGCGGTCTTTTCAACGGACCGCTCGTAATGCCTCTGCACTGAGCGTTGTACTATTCTTGAGTATTCGAAACGTCAGAGCATTAAATACGGGCGCGCGTGAGGCGCGTGAGCATTGGGAAGCATGTGACGGTTCCATAAAGTGGGCGGTTTCCCAGGCGGGAAATGATTACCATTTTGAATTCATTGCCGAAAAAGGTACCAACTCCCATCCCTATAAATGTGGGATTCTGAAATCTTGCTACTCTTTATGCATTTAGAACTTCCAAGCATCCTTTGCAAAAAGAATTCTCTCGCACTCCAGTTCTTAGAGCATCTTCAATCTCTTCTCCAGTTTTCTCAGAAATCTTCAAGGTAAACTTCCAGTGTAATCTTCTAACTCTGCTAACTTTAGATTCGGACCTTAGGATTTTGTTATCCCTTAGGTTTTACTCCTTGAGGAAACCCTAACCTTTTCCCAAGAAAACCCCACTGTCTAACCGAGACTGAATTTCTCCCAAATCTCAGCTTCTGCCATGGCTGACCAACATGTTGAGGAATTTGCCCGTGAAATCAATGAAATGGCCACTGAAAGTTCCTCTTCCCCCGATTCCCCTAGAGATGAGGAGTTGGGGGCGGCAGTAATGGTCATGGAGGATAGGAGTCCTGGCGGAGTGGATCCTCTCTTTGAGGAGATGAATCTGGTAATGGAGGCGGAAAGACAAGGGGTTACTCTCCCCATAACTCGCCACTCACCCCCACCGCCATACCGTGACGGTGGCCGTCGCAAACCCGCTACCGGTGGCGGAAGTCATAACAGGGCCTTCAGAACGAGCCCTCAATAAAGGAAAAGGCAAGAAATCCCAAAAATCCAAAGGGCATAACGAGGGTGAAGGATCAGGCTACCAGGCCACCGAGCTCACTCCTGAGGAGAATCCCAGCACAGTTACTTTGGGAGAAGTAAAGACGATGTTGGCTCCCATCTACTGGGACGAGCGCTATTCATGGAGAATTCCAGAAAGCCACGAGCGGGCCAACAATCCACCTCCGGGCGAAATGGCCGTATACGTGGATACAGTGAGTTCAGGAGGCTTGAGGTTCCCTATCTCGATCTCGATGGCTCACTTGTTGAATGATCTGGGCCTCTGTCCATCACAAATCGTGCCCAACGGCTTGGCTTTATTAACTTATTTCGTGATTCTGATGAGGAGCATGGGTCACGAGCCCTTCTTGCGGAACTTCAACGCCCTCTTTCAAGTGGTCAGCTCCTCTCGTTCATCTCCCGAGGCCGGCTTTTACTATGTTCAGGCGAAGGCACATATGAAACTGATCAATTCGCCCTCGAGCACTTATGGCCCCGATTGGAAGGGGAAGTTTATCTTCGTCAAGGCTCCAACAGAGGAAGGCTTTGGGGTGCCCACGCAATGGGGCTCGTTTGCAAAGAGTCGCTTGCCACCCGCACTCCCCAAAGACTGGGCCAAGAGCCTGGCAGCAACCCTGAGGGACGAGGGTCACCTCATTCAAGCGAAAGATTGGATAGATGATGCGGAACTCATGTTCCTGTGTGGTCTTTCCAACGACCCTTATTACCTTGACAACCCTCCGGCTCGTGACATAGAGAGAGATGGTTAGATCCTTAGGGTGCTAACCTTTAGATAGGAATACTAACTGTATTTTTGTACTTGTAATTTGCACGCTTAATAATTCTTTTTAAGGATTTATAACTCTTGTTCCTTCCATTTTTGCAGGAGTTGCTATAATAGAAATGGCAGGAGGGATCAGACAAGCCGCTCGTTTCGCTCATGCCAATAGGAACCAAGCCCAGAAAGGGGACCAACAGCGCGAGCAACAGCGCCCTCGCAATCGTAACGCTCATAGCGGTAGCCAGGGCGCTAGTTCGAGCGCCATTCCAGAGGTCCAACCCCCTCGTGGGCGAGGGGAGAGCAGACTGGCCAACAGAGAGGCCAGGAGGCGATTGACTACAGAACAAGCGAGAGACGTTCAACCCCTTCTGGCCGCGGAACAAACGAGGCCAACAACCACTCTGGCAATAAACGAGGCCCCCCGAGCGCCAATAGGCCTTCCCGCAAGAGGAAGAGGATGCCCGATACGGTTGCAATCAAGGGCAAAGGAAAGCAAGTAGTCGAGGGCCCCAAGGGCGGGGGAGAAACTTCTTCCTCAGAGGAGGAACACTTATGGGAGTTCTCCCGCCGAGGGGACAGGGACTACACAGGTGCTCCCGACGGTGGGCCAGTTCTGCTGAGGCCTGGCACGCTCGCTCAGGCTGTCACCGAGAACCTCTTCAACAAGGCCCAGTTCTCGGCGGACCACCGGCATCTCTTCAGTGAATCTGTGGAGAAAGTGACCTATGATGCGGCCCAGGCTCTAATCTCCGTAAGTCTTCACTCCTTGCTTTCTTTGCTAATTTCTGTAAGTTAGCATCTTTTGGCTAACACTTCCCTTTCTTCCAACTTATGCAGCAAGTTCTTCCCCGGCTCCGAAATGTGCAAATGCGAGCCTCCACTTATGCCGAGCGTAAGGCCAAGTACAAGAAGATGGCCCGCTCAAACGACCCGGCTCAGATTCAATCGGAGTTGGACGCAGAAATTGCCAAGTATGAATCCCTCAAGGATTTATACAACAAAACGGAGGAGGAACTGGGAAAACTGAAGGAGGATTTTCGGGCGGTGGAGAGCGCTCGAAGCGGCTTGAGCGGCCAGTTGGCCCAGGCTAACGAGCGCTGCCAGAAGGCGGAGGCCGAGCGGGAAAGCTGGAAGACGAGGGCTCTGGAGGCCGAGAGGAAGTTCAACGACGCCGTGAGCGAGTGGCCTCGGAGTCTGGAGCGTGCCAACAAGGAGGCCCTTATCAAGTTTTGTCACTCAAAGGCCTTCAGCTTTGTGGCCTCTCTGCACTGCCTGGACGAGGCTCAAAAGGCTTTCAACCTTGCTGTCGAGCAGGGTATCCACAAGGGGCTCACCAACCCGGCGATGAGGGAGGCAGAGGGCACAGGGCTCATGTTCAATGAGCGTGGTGAGGAGGATGACGAAGACCAAGAAGACCCCGCCAACACCATTGCTGAGGTGGAGTATGACTTTCTAGTCAAACTTCTCCAAGATGAGTACATGGATGCTCATCCGGCGGGTAATGCTGCTTCATCCGCTCAAAACGATGACCCTGAAGATGAGCCACAAGCGCCCGTCATGGAGGATGCCCCGGTCCCAGTTGCTGAAGGTGCTAACGAGCCCAACGATCTCCAAGCCCAACCGCAAGAGCCTGAGGGCCCAGTTCATGGCCCCGTGGCCCAAAACATATTGGTGATCGTTGATGAAGACATTGCTCCGGCCGCCTGAGACCTTCCTCTCATAATTTTCCTTTGTATTTTCCTGTTTTAACGCTTCTTTTCTTTCTCTTGTAACAATACTTCATAGGCCTTTGAGCCCTTTGCCTTGTAATATTTTTTGTGCAATGAATATATATTTTATTCTCCGTGACTTTGTTCTTTTGTTCATTTATGAATCAGAACTCATACTTAGAACTTGCTGGAACAAATCTTGTAATAATAAAACTGTGTGTAGCATACTCTGTGGATGTTTTATTTCTCTGATAAGCCTTTAGAACTTTGAGAAATTTTGTTAACTTCTATAAATCTTTGAAAATTTGTCTAAGTCTTGAGCGATCGTGAGGGTCTTACTGTGAGATTGCCCCCCACTCAAAACTTGTATGAATTTTGCCTAAGTCTTGAGCGATCGTGAGGGTCTTACTGTGAGATTGCCCCCCACTCAAAACTTGTATAAATTTTGCCTAAGTCTTGAGCGATCGTGAGGGTCTTACTGTGAGATTGCCCCCCACTCAAGACTTGTATAAATTTTGTTTTTGCTCTTAAAAATTTGGCTGAGTCTTGAGTATATACGAGGGTCTTATGGAGAGGCTGCCCTAGTTCAAGTCTAGCATGATTTCTTCTTAACTTTGGGGGAATTTTGCTAAGTCTTGAGTATTTGCGAGGGTCTTACTGAGTGGTTGCCCTCGTTCATGACTTGTGACATTCCTTCCGCCCTTGGGGGATTTTGCTAAGTCTTGACTGTGTGCGAGGGTCTTACTGAGTGGTTGCCCTCGTTCAAGACTTGTGCAATACCTGCTTGATTCTGAGGCAATCGTTCGAGCGCTCTGGCTCTTGTCGTATTTCTGGCTCTGCAGAAAATCCCATTTTTGAGCGCAAGGCGTTATAAGAAACGGCCAAGGCCTACTAGGATTTGCTTTTGTAGGAGATCCCGTTTTCGAGCGCAAGGCGTTTTAAGAAACGGCCAAGGCCTACTAGGACTTTCTCTGTAGGAGATCCCGTTTTCGAGCGCAAGGCGTTATTAGAAACGACCAAGGCCTACTAGGATTTTCTTCATAATCTTCTTCCAATTGGCCTAATCGGTTGTGAGCGTAACCAGTCTATCCTTATGAGGGCGTCCCCCCATGTGGAGTAGAATGCTGGCAAGCGTAACCCATACGAGATAACAGCATACATATTGGAATGGGTTGCCAACTACGCTCGCAAAGACGAGGGACGTGGGACTTATCCATTCAAGCAACCAAAGAAACAGGAATATCAGAGAAATTAAAGAGATTATGTTATCGCTTACTTGTGATTGGAAGTACATAGTACCCGTCAAAGAGGGTTGTTACATCAGGGTTTGCAAAGAGCCTTTAAACATAAAACCGTCGGAGGTTACATGCGTTCCAAGGGCGAGGCAAGCGCTCACCTTGAAGTGTCTCCAGGGTGTAAGTGTTGTTAGCTCTGAGTTGTACGACCTTGAATGGGCCTTCCCAATTGGGGTCCAACTTCCCCACGTGCTTGGATACTTCCACTTTCTTCAAAACCAAGTCTCCTAACTGGAAAGTTCTTTCCCTCACACGCTTGTTGTACTGTTGGGCCACAGAGGCCTTATAATGGTGGATCTTAGCCCAGGCTTTGTTTCTCCTTTCATCCAGCAAATCCAACTCCAAGCTCCTGTTGCCATCGTTGAGCTGAGGCTCGAAATAGCCGACACGAGCGGATTCATTTACTATCTCCGCTGGTATCATTGCTTCTGATCCATAAACGAGCACGTAAGGAGTTTCTCCAGTGGCCGCTCGTGGGGTGGTGCGATAAGCCCAAAGCGCTCCTTGCAGCTCCTCAGCCCATTCACTTTTCTTGCTCTCAAGTATGGTTTTCAGATGTTGCAAGATGATCCTATTGGTAACTTCTGCTTGCCCATTGGCTTGAGGGTGTCCTACAGAGGTAAATCGCTGCTCGATCCCCAACTCAGAACACCATTCGCGCGTGTCAGCTGCTATGAACTGGGATCCGTTGTCAGAAATGAGCACCCTCGGTATGCCGTACCTGCAAATGATGTTTTTCCAAATGAAGTCCCTCACAACTCTGAAAGTGATCTTTGCAACGGCTTCGGCCCACTTGGTGAAGTAGTCGACGGCTAAAATGACAAACTTCTTTTGTCCCGTGGCCATGGGCAAGGGGCCCACGATGTCTATTCCCCACTGGTCAAAAGGCCAAGAAACGTCTATTGGGATCATCTGTGCAGCTGGCAATTGGGGGAGATTTGAATGAAATTGACATTTAGGGCACTTCCTCGAAAATTCAATAGCATCTTGGAGAACTGTAGGCCAATAAAACCCACTTCTTAGAACCTTCTTTGCCAGGATACGCCCTCCGGAATGATTCCCACAGCTTCCATTGTGGATGAGTTCAAGCGTCTCCTTCGCTTGTGAAGGCCTTAGGCATCTCATTGGGGGTCCCTGGAATGATTTCTTGAATAACCTCCCCTCGTGATCCAAAGCGAATCGAGGGGCCTTACTTCGGACCTTCCTAGCTTCCACCTTGTCCGTAGGGGGAATTCCGTCCCTAAGGAAGATGAAGATGTCGTCCAGCCAACAGGGCTCGTTTGGATCAATTATGGCAATTATCTTGGTGGCGACCCTTTCCTTGATCAAAGGTTCCTCAGTTCTAAGGAACGTAACAGAACGCTCGGAAGTGCCCTCTAAAGCTGATGCAAACTTTGACAGAGCGTCCGCACGCTCGTTTTCTCCTCGCGGCACTTGAAGTAGATGAAATTCCTTGAACTTCCCAATGACTTCTCTGGCTTTACATAAGTACTGTACCATGGTGGTTTCTCGAGCCTCATAAGTTCCTTCAATCTGGCTTGCAATTAACTGTGAATCCACATAAGCGGTAATTCTGGAGGCTCCATTCTGAAAAGCAATATTCAATCCTTGCACGAGGGCTTCATATTCTGCTTCGTTATTAGTGACTTGGAAATCCAGCTTGATTGCAAAGTCCAGCTCAATCCCATCGGGGTTTCTGAGGGCCACTCCTACTCCTCCCCCTTGAGAGGTTGAGGAACCATCTGTGTGCAGTACCCATAACCCCTCATTCTCCGCAACGGTGGGCTCTAAACCAAAGCATTCGACCAATAAATCAGCTACAACCTGAGCCTGTACCGCGGTTCTGGGCTCGAAACATAAGTCGTACTGGCTCAATTCGATGGCCCACTTGATTAATCTTCTAGACACATCTGGTTTGGACAACACTTGCTTCAAGGGTTGGTCGGTGAGAACCGTTATGGAGTGCGCTTGAAAGTAGGGTCTCAGCCTTCTGGAGGCGTTAATAAGAGCAAACGCGAATTTCTCAATCTCCAAATACTTCTTTTCGGCTCCTTGCAATGTTTTGCTCAGATAATAGACAGGTAAATGTTTCCGCTCCCGTACAGCGATCAGAACAGCGCTTGTGGCCTCGGAAGAAACGGAAAGATACATAAATAATCTCTCACCTTCGACGGGCTTAGTCAGCAGTGGTGCGCTCGATAAGTACGCCTTCATATCTTGCAGCGCCCTTTCGCATTCTTCTGTCCAAGCGAAGTTACGTGCGTTCCTCAAAATTTTGAAGAAGGGAAGGTTCTTGTCCGCCGAGCGCGAAATAAATCTGTTCAACGAGATGATTTTGCCTACTAGGACTTGCACTTCCCGTAAATTTCAAGGGGAGGGGATCTCCAAGATAGCCTTGATCTTCTCCGGATTGGCCTCAATTCCCCTCTGACTGACCATGTACCCTAAGAACTTTCCCCCTTGCACTCCAAAGGTGCACTTCGAAGGGTTCAACTTCATTCCATACTGACGCAGGATCGAAAAAGTGCGCTTGAGATCTTCCAAGTGGGAGCCCTGGCGCTCGCTTTTGACAATCATATCATCCACGTAAACCTCCATGGATCTTCCAATTTCTTTTTCAAACATCTTGTTGACGAGCCGTTGGTACGTAGCTCCAGCGTTCTTGAGTCCGAAAGGCATGACTAAGAAGCAATATACCCCCAGATGGACAACAAACGAGGTTTTGGGGCGGTCTTCTGGGGCCATAAAGATCTGATAATATCCCTGGAAAGAGTCCATCATGCTCATGAGCTCGCAGCCAGCGGTCGAATCCACCAATTGGTCAATCCGGGGCAGCGGGTAAGGATCTTTAGGGCAGGCCTTGTTGAGATCAGTGAAATCGTTGCA
Organism: Lantana camara; assembly: GCA_037501455.1. Lineage (NCBI taxonomy): Eukaryota > Viridiplantae > Streptophyta > Magnoliopsida > Lamiales > Verbenaceae > Lantana > Lantana camara. The sequence goes on from CM074857.1 coordinate 125,089,706, forward strand.
CATGCGCCACTTATTCGCGCTCTTGGGTACCAAAACGACATTACATAACCATTCCGGGTACAAGATGGGCTCGATGTATTGAGCCTCCAGGAGTTTATTAACTTCCTCTTCAATGACTTTCTTTCGAAAGCCATGTACATCCCGCTTTTTCTGCTTGATGGGTTTGAAAGAGGGATCCACATTGAGCCTATGGACAATGACGCTCGGGTCAATCCCTGTGAGGTCGGAGGCTTTCCACGCAAATACATCACTGTTTTCTCTGAGGAAATCAATCATCATGATCTGAGAAGGCCCCGAGAGGTTAGATCCTATCTGAGTAGTCTTATCCTTGTTTCCGGGTTCCAGCTCAATGGTAAGGAACTTCTCCGAGGGTTCGATTCTTATTTCAGGGCGAGGGAGTTCGAGCGCCCTCTTCTTTCCTATCAAACGGTCACCGGGTGCTGGTTCACCCTCTCCCGGCTCGTCTCCTTCAGAGGACGATCCACCAACGGTCCCTGGTGGTGCACTTTCGAGGGGATTCTCCGCGTTGTCTCCCCTCTTCTTTTTGTTCTTCTTCTTGTTCAATTTCGCCCTTTTCCGTGCTGGGCTGCCCTCATCTAGATTGGGGAAATCCACTGACTTCTTGGTGGAACCAATTTGAAAGGTTTTCTCCGCTTTAGGCTTTCTGAGGGACAGCATGTAACATTCCCAAGCCTCATGCACATTGCACAGTACTTCTCCCACACCCTCGGAGGTGGGGAACTTAATCTTCTGGTGGTAGGTGGAGATGATAGCTTTGAAGTCCACGAGGGCGGGGCGCCCAATTATGATGTTATAAGGGATGTCGATCTCCACCACCGCGTATGTTACCAGGAGTGTCTTGCGCTGAGGGGCTCGGCCGAATGAAGTAGCTAAGCGAATTTACCCTCGTGGGACAACTTCCGAGCCTCCAAAGCCAATGAGGGCTGTTTTGAGAGGCTCGAGCGGAAGGTCAGCCTTCATCTTTAAAAACGTAGAATAAGGCAAAACATTAACGGAGCTTCCACTATCCACCAACACCCTTTTTACAACATGATTATGAACATCTACACTAACCACCATGGGGCAATCGGAGGTTATACCCTCCCCATGGGGTGTTACAATGTGCTCTAAATCCCTATCATCAAAGCCTACTACATCATTCTCTCTAGACCTTTGAGCGCTTGAACTCTGGATGGCGTAGATGGGTTTAGGCACTGCTGGGCATTGGTTGTAGCTCCGGACATACCTCCGTCGGGAGGCGTTGGAATCCCCTCCTGACGAGCCTCCTGCAATCATATTTATGACTGCGAAGGGCTCGTTTTCTTGCTCAGGGGCTTTTCCTTTATTGCCCCGGCGGCTGCTGCTTTCAGGGGGTCCCCTACCCCTGGGGCTCCTCGACCGGGATGGACTCCTCCTTCTTCCTCCAGCGCGCTCATTGCAGCGTTCATCGTAACGCTCGAGCACCCGGACGAATTCTTTCAGGTGGCCCCCTGCCACGAGCCTCTGTATCTCAGCTTCCAACTGCCGGCACTCATCCGTGTCGTGCCCCCTCTGCTTGTGGAATGCGCAGTATTTGTTCGAGCGCCTGAGCGAGTCCGTTTCCCTCATCTTGATGGGTCTTTTAAAGAGCTTTTTATCTGAGAGGTTGTAGACTTCTGAATTCGGCCTGGTGAGCGGGATTCGCTCGAATCGACGGGGGGGTGGTGGCGACCTTCTGCGCTCTTGAGGGCGCTCCTTCTTGATGGCCACATCCCGTCCCCGCTCGTGATGGGGTCGCTCGTTCCTGGCCGGACTGTGATGCCGGGGACCATTCGTCCCATACATGTCTTCGAGCGCGAAGAACGGCTCGGCCACTTCTCTTAATGCCATGAGGGTCCCAGGCCTCCTTTCCACAATGGCGTCGGCAAATTTCTTGCTCACATACTGCTTGTGATCCACAGCCTGAAAGAGCACTGGGATCAAGAAATCCATAGAAGGCCTCTCCACCTGCAGGATCTCCTTGTTGAAGCGGGCGAAGAACGAGCGCAGAGATTCGCTCTTGCCTTGCACCACGTTGTACAGGGCAGTAGGTGCGGTGACTGGCGCTTTCAAAGAATTGAAGTGGTTGAGGAAAGCATGAGCCAGCTCTTCATATGAGTGAATCGAGCGCGGCGGCAGTCGTTTGTACCACTCCTGAGCCATTCCTACCAAGGAAGTGACGAAGACTTTCGCCCAATAGTTGCTGGAATGCTCGTAAAGGTGCATGAGATGCAAAAAATGATCCAAGTGTTCAGTTGGATCAGTTGTCCCGTCATAACGGTTGATGGAGGTGGGGATTTTGGCCATGCCTGCTTGGGCCATCAAAACTTCCTCCACGAGGGGCGAGCCCCTCGCCAGAGGGTGGTACTCATACGTACCGAAGTTCTCCTCCGGCTCCTTACGGCGGGGGACCTTTGGCGGGAGGTCCTTGGTACGGGTGCTTCTGGCGTCAACCCGTTCATCTCGGCTAGGGGAGATCTGAGTTGACCGCCCTCGTGAGAGCTGTCCCACAATATCCTTTAAACCCTGCAGCTGGTCTTGCACAGCCGCGAGGATGTCAGGATTCACGTCTCCTTGTCTGTCCCCTTGTCTGGGGGCTCGTGACCCTCTTCTGGAGACATGAGAGTCCCCTTCATTCTCGTTCACTCGTTCTGTGGGCTCTTTATTTCTGCCCATGGAGGGACGCTCGTTGCCCTCCTGCTGGGGCACTTCTCTGGCTGGTGGTAGTGGCGGTTGTGCCCTCAGGACAGCCTGAGCTTCTCTGAGGGGAAAGTTTTGTTGTCCGCCCAAAGGGGCGGCAACTTGAGTGGCCTGCCCAGAGGGAAAGTACATGGAGTGGAACCTCTCCCATGCTCCCTGGGCCGCCTGAACCTCACACTGGGCATAGAGAGCCCTCAGCTGCTGGGTGGTCAGTGGAGGTAACTCCACTCCTTCAATCTCCCTGGGGACCACCACCGGGAGCTGGATCTGACCAGCGTGATACGGCTGGACCGGCGGCATCATAACGGCCGGAGTGAGGGTATATCCGGGTGGGGGCATCATGTAACCCTGCACTCCGAGGTTCATCTGGGGATGGACCCATGGGTTCTGAGCAGGCTGTGGAGGAGCAGAGAGAGAGACTCCTCCAGCGGCGGCAGGAATCGGCAGTGCTGGCGGTGTAGGTGGGGGTATTGATGATTCTGCTTGTGGAACTACTCCTACGGTGGGAGGCGCTCCACCAACGGTGACGGAAGGAGGTGGGGCTCCACCAGTAGTGGTGGAGGGAATAATGACATTGGCATCCTGGGAGGCGTTATCTCCTCCTCCCACTGCTCCAGATCTTGTGGCGACCATGACTGGAAAAGGTAAGAATGTGCTTGCTCTTCTACCAACAAAAAGGAAGAAATGGGGTGGAGGACTGGTTTCCCACAGACGGCGCCAAAAATGATGGGTTCGGAAAGGTGAGGATCCGAATCCGATCACTTTACAATTTGTATTTTGTGGAGGAAACCGCCGGAGATTCGCCGGAAACGAGAAAATGGGTTCTACCTGTTGGGACAAGCACAATCAAAGTCAGATGGCCAAGCTGGGGGAACTGGGGGTGATACCCAGTTTGGCTCTCCGACGCTCAAGTCAGTTCAAGGTATGAAGAAATGCAAGTTCAATCACAGTTTCAGTGATGAAGAAGGCTTACCAGTGTGGAAGATGACTTTGGCTATTTATAGTTGAGGGTCAAGGGCCCTTTGGTCATTTGCCTCAAGTGGTCCTGGCCGAATGTTGCCCTAACACGTGGCGCCGTGAAAGAGAAACCTAGGAGGAATCTTCTGCAAAAGCGGCCAAAAGTTGGTGCTGGCAACAGTGGCAGGTGCGCGGGCATGTACGTTGTGTCAGAGAGCCATTTGGGTGGTTGGTAACGAGGGCTTGAGAGCGCGCTCGTGACAACCTAGAGTTTTGGAAGCCAGGATATCCGCTGAGGGGAATGAAGGCTTTAGTTCAAGTGACGAGCCAAAGGGGAGGCCGCTCTGAGGGAGTGTGACGCTCGAAGAGGGCTCCCTTGGCACGTGGGCGTGCCAATCATACAGTATGAAGGACGCTCGTGAGAGTAACAGCGCTCGTTGGGCTTAACTCCTGAAGAAAGATTGCGCTCGTTTGGCCCAGCGCTCGTGCACTGATGGGTGCAACCTTGGGGAGACAGATGTCATCATCTCGGTGATGCCACGTGTCCTAGCGTGGGACGATCGTATTTTGACCCCATCATAATTAGACTTACATTATGATTGATTTATTGAAAGTTATTCTATGTAACTTATTTAAATAATTAAAAAATTTTATAAAGTGAATCAATTTGTTGTTTTTCAATTCATTAGATATATCTTATTATAACATTTTAAATTATAGGCCTCAAAATTAAAAAACAGGCAACTTATATTATAAAATTTGAATACAATTAATTAAAATTATAGAATTAAGAAACCAAAAACGCTATTCGTGCTTTGAAGTATTTAGTTTATATTTTATCATATAAACTAAAGGAAGATTATATGGTTAATTAGATTTAAATAATTAAAATTATATTAGTATTAGTTAATTAAAAATATTACATTATGATTAATTAATTTATTGAAAAATATTTTATATAAATCATTAAATTATATTATTTTGTTAATTAGATAAATTTATAGAATTATAATATGATTATATTTTAAGAAAGTTTATTGATTTAGATAAATAGAACTATGGAGTTATATAATTAGACTTACATTATGCTTGATTTATTGAAAATTATTTTATGTAACTTATCTAAATAATATTTTATTTTACATAATTACAAAAATTTATTAAAATAAAGTGAATCAATTTGTTGTTTTTCAATTCATTAGATATATCTTATTATACCATTTTAAATTATAGGCCTTAAAATTAAAAAAATAGACAACTTATAATATAAAATTTGAATACAATTAATTAATATAGTAATATTAAAATAATCCTTGTTGAACTATATATCTTTTCTAGGTAAGTTGGAGAAATTTTACTTCTACAAAGAGTCCTATTTTATGTTAATATGTGCTTTTTAAATATAATTAATTAATAATCTATAACATGTATTTACATCATTATCCTTGACTAATAATTATTGAAGTAATTGTTGTGAGGATATTTTAGGCGATCCTTATTTTGTAAGAAACTATTCGTGCTTTTATAAGATATATAGATAATAAAATCCAACTTTTTCATTGGCTTTTTATTTCTTTTTTTCTCTTCTTTTTTTTTTTTTTTTTTTAGTTTGATAAATACACACATTATTATTATTATTATTATTATTATTATTATTATTATTATTATTATTATTATAACACTTTTGGCTAAAAAATGAGTTTTTCTGTGACACAATTTTCTAGTTTTATTTTCAAATTTAAGTATATATTTTGTGAAATAAAAGTAATTTAGTTAATTATATGATTGTTTTCCCCTTAAACATTAATAATTCACGCACGTTATGCTAACTCATAGAGAGACTGTAAGCTATATTTTTTTTCTTTTGAAACACATGCAATGGTACTTTTTTCTTTTTAAACATACTCTCCTCCAAGGTAGTTAGAAGGATTTGAATCCAAAATTATTCTCCTGATGAAAGAACTTTTTAACCACCGTCCACAACCGTCAGTCGTTACTTGATTGCTTAGAACTTAGAAGTACTTTATAAGTATTACAACATTTCTATTTAATTATTTTTGCAGATATTTCCAACTCATATAAAGGGATAAGGAGGGAGCTTGGTGGTTCTGTTGAATTGGTTACAACCTTTAATGGATGAAAACTTTTAAAAATAACATTTTGTCGTATTGTGTCGTGTCGGACATCGTGTTTGACATTCCTCACGTAAAAAATTTAATAAAAAATTTGTATCTCACTATTTATATCGTATCGTGTTCGTATCGCGATATTTATATCTATGCATCTAGGTTAGGACTTTGAGGGTTTCCTATACTATACTCATAACTTCCTCATGAGCTGGAGTCAAACGGTTAAATAACACTATTACTACTATTTTCCAAATATCAGTCAATATAATATACTTTTAATTTAAATTTATAGTAACATGTCAATCTAATGAGAGTTGTTCTAAATGCATAATTTAATTAGTTAAACATGCCTTTCAAATCAGAAATTACTGTTGAACCATTGTATTTTTTGGGGGCTTCCATCAGGCATTTTGTTGGGACTCAAACTCAACATGGGCTTTATAGATTTATCAACGGGCTTAATTATTTCTGCAAAATTATAGTATGCTTTCAATAGATTGAATTTTAATTTGCATTTGATCCCAATTTTAATAATTTTGGCCGATAGAAAATTTGACAAATCATATTTGACAATTCAAAATATATGGATTGTGATGTGGGCCAAATTCGACACCTGGACCAATTGCAGTGCGCTGTGCGCCACGTGTCGTGCGAGTTAGCCATGACCTGGCCACTTGAACAACTGGGGTCGAGTCGAATCCTAGGATATGGGTCGACCTTTCGCTAATCCGAAGTTTGTCCTATAGAATCAGTCAAATAAACCTCGACCCTAGACACATGCATCGAGCTCTAAGTCGACGGTCAACGTCGAACGCGAATGTGGGACCCTCCAACCACTCCTGCATTAAATGTGGATTGTACTTTGGTACCGTACTTGGGAGGCACTAAATGCACTTGCAAGTTGTACCCAAAGTCATCATTAACCCCTAAGATATAAATACTCCCTCATAAATGACATTAGGTAAGCACATTTATTGCACCTCAAGTCAACTCGATTCTCTTCTTAAAGATTGACATTTGACTTGAGTGTCGGAGTACCGACCTTGGATCCCACCCCACTAGTCCCAAGTCGCCTCTAGATCACCCCTCCTTTCTTTCTCACAGCTCGACATCACATTTAGGACTTTCCCAACAATATAAATTCAGTGGTCGATCGACTCCACCTCGAATTGTCAGCAAGCAGGAAATCGGCTAAATCAGATTGATGCGAAATTTATAATGATATAATTTTTCCAAATTAGTAAAATCCAATGAAGATATCTTGGATAATAAAAAGACCTGAAAATCCAAGGTGATGAATGATAATCAACTGAAGATTCTTGTCACGTTTCCAGCTGGTAAAAGAAATGGGTCAATTGTGCTAAAAAAAAAAAAAAAAAAAAGGTCAATTACATCTAACTCCATTTTAAATGGAATAATTATAAATACTAACCCATATTTAATTATTATTACATTTATATTCTACTTTAAAATTTTTAATTATACATAACCCCACGAATAGTCGGTTACTATAACATAATTGATAATTCCCATCTAAGACATGTCATTGACTTAAAATTTGAACCGTTGATATCGGTAGAAATTTTTTAACAGGACTCATAGAAATTGGAGGCCAGCTTGCCTGTCATGCTAATTTATATATAATCCAATTTGTTTAGGACTAAATCTGTTTAAAAGCGTAGCTTTACCTTAACCAGCGCACTTACATATCGTCCCATTGGTCCACATAAAGTGACCCTTTGTTTGGGAAAAATAGTCAAAATTTGTTTAGGAATCTGTTTCAAAAGCTTGCATTATCTTAGTCACAGCAATTAAATATTGTCTTAAAGTGACCACTTTGTTTTGAATATAGTCATATATCATAATCTATGATGCACGGACACGGACACGGCAACACGAACACGACACTACATGAATACGACGTCACAGATTTTTTCTTAAATTTTTCATGTGAGGGTGTCCGACACAACACGACACGGTAATATGATATTTTTAGAAGTGTCCGTGCATCATAGATCATAATTTATCTTTTTTTTTTTTTTTCTCTATAGTTTATTTTTATGGATCGAATCGGGACGAACTACTAAGAGTGAAATTTTTTTTCTTTTAGTAGTAATTTCGTTCCCTGAGACTCGACCTGAAAACCTCTATTAAACTAACACAGCATCAAATTGCTAAATTATACCATTTGTCGGTATAATTTAGCTCTATTGGAGAACGCAAATTAGAGACACTTTTACCGTAAATTACGGTAAAGTTGTCCAATCAGGCTAACAACGGAAAACTCTTCTATGGTGTGGGGCCTGTTCATACACCCACTTATTTTTTAATAATAAAATCCAATTTTTTCATTGGTTTTTAATTTCTTTTTTCTTTTTTTTTTTTTACTTCCTTAAATTTGATAAATGCATTATTATTATTATTATAATACACACAACATTATGAATATAACACTTTTAGCTAAAAAATGTGTTTTCTGTGACACAATTTTCTATTTTGTTTTTCAAATTTTAGTGTATATTTATGAGTATTATAAATTAAATTTAATTTAATAAGATTTTATGTATTTTTTTGTATTATACATTAAATTTAATGTAGTAATTATTATATATTTACATAAATACTAGTGATGTAATTCTTCTATTTTTATATATTTTGTTACAAAAAAACTTATAACTTTTTTGCCGAATCAATCCCTGTGAAATGGTAGTTGCTTCACTCAATACTCTACGTCTCTACCTTTACTAACAACTCCTTCACATTTCTGAAACTTCAAAGATATCAGAGAAATGGCAGCTTATGCAGCTCTAGCTTCTCTTCTGAATCTTTTAGATCAGATCCAACGCCATCCTCAGCCTCCAATTATTCTCCACACCAATCAGGTCCAAACCCTCACCCAAAAGATTGCTTTCTTACAAGACTTTCTTGAAGTTTATAATTCCCATTATTCTAAACCAGAAATGGAACACTTGAGGAATCACATCGCGTATGCAGCTCATGCAGCTGAGGATGTAATCGAAACCCATATTGTCAACCGGATTCATGCTCGACGCGAAAGTTATATAATCTATTCCTTGCGGAATCTTTTCGTGAAAAATAGCGGTTCCATCGATCTGCATGAGGTGATACAAAATATGAGTATTGTTGAGAAACAGGTGCTGGAGATTAAAGACACGCTGGGAACTCAGGATCCACAAAAATTTATTACAACTTGTTAGAAGATTAGTACAAATCTCGGGATTGATATAGTTGCCTTTGATAGGAGATTTATTTTCCCTGATTAGTAGGGAACTTAGGCTATTTATCTATGATTGTGTAATCAGTTTATTCATTCATGGAATACAATTCTAAACCTTACACTTAAACATGGTATCAGAGCAGAGTTTCGATCCATGAGACTCAGCCAAACATCATCGTCTCCAACCTTTTCTCAAACCAATTAGCCTAAAAACCAAGAAAAGAACACTGCAAAACCAAAACCATGGCAGAAGAATCAGGAGCCAAAACCGAACCAACCAACATAGATCTCTCGATCCAAATTGCAAATCTGTGGAAAACCAATACCCAACCACAAACAACCCTGTCCAATTTCGACAATCTGTCGATTGGCTTCAAGTTAAACAATGACAACTATCCCGTATGGGCAAGGCTGATGAAGATGGCCATTGGGGGAAGGGGATGCCGCTCACATTTAACCGGAATTCCTGATCCTCCGCACGAAACCGACCCGACATACGATCAATGGGAACAAATAAATCAAAATGTATTCACTTGGATTATACAAAATATTGAAGTAAATCTAGTGAATAATATTTTTTACATTACCCGACAGCAAAAGCCCTATGGGACGGACTTGCAACCACATATGGGAGTGGTTCGGATCCGTTACAGCTCTTCGATCTCCACCGACGAGCAAACACACAGAAGCAAGGGCAAGATAGTCTAGAGGACTTCTGGAACAAGCTCCAATCGATATGGACCGCTATCGATCGGAAACAACCTAACCCCATGAAGTGTCCCGAGGACATCACAATCTACAATCGGATCACCCAAGAGCATCGCCTTTACCAATTTCTGACTGGTATAGATGAAAAGTTCGATCCCATAAGGAGAGACCTCCTGAAACAGGAAACGAAGCCCTCGCCAGAGTCGGCCTACGCCACCATCAGACGAGAGGCAGCCCGCCTCCAAATTATGAAAGCAGCAACCGGCGGCGAAGGCGACTCCAATGGCATCGGATCTGGGCTTGCTGCAAAAAGGGAAAAACAGGGAAGGTTTGAGAAACAGGGGCGCTCAGACTTCACCGGACGCTCCGGAGATGCCGGCCGGAGAAACTCCTCATCGCGCGAGGACCGAGAACAGATCGTGTGTGGACACTGTGGAAAACCCAAGCACTCAATTGAAGAGTGCTTTGAGATTGTGGGATATCCCGATTGGTGGCCAGGAACCAAGAAACCCGTCGCCGGAACGGCGAAAAATGGAGGCAACAGAAAGGCTCACATCGCCATCTCTGAAAATCGGGCAGACGGAAAGGAGGGAGAGAAGCAACACGGCGGCTCCGCCGCCACCATAGGCTTCATCAGCCATGAGGGAGAAGCCGGTACGGCGAAAGGCGGAGCCCGGCGAGCCAATTTGGTCAGACTTGATGCAGCGGCAGAAATGGAACACCGGAGTGGAGGTAATGGGTTTGGGGGTAATGACCCAAACCCTAGTGATTTATTTTTTAAGTCTCCAAATTCTTCCTTAACTACAAGACAGCCCCATAAAAAGGAAAATTGCAGTTGCACCCCACTTTCCACTATTTCTGACAAAAGGGCCCTCTTCACTCACAAAGTATCACCTTGGATAATTGATTGTGGTGCAACGAACACGATGACATTTGATTATTCAGATATTCTTGAACCCTGTACACCCGAACAATCTTATATACAAGCAGCCAATGGAGCCCGGATGGAGGTTAAAAATGAGGGAAAAATTTTGTTTAACCAGAAGATAACATTGAATAACTGTTTCTATGTGCCTTCATTATCATGCAAGCTGCTGTCTGTTAGTCACCTGACAAGTGAACTCAATTGCACTGTTCTGATATATCCTCGCTTCTGTCTTATACAGGACATTCATACGAAGGAGATAATTGGGCGTGGTACTGAGCGCGATGGACTTTACTACATTAATGAAGTGGATATCCCGTCCAAAGCTCTCTTAACCAAAGGCACCCAAGACACTCAAATTTGGCTCTGGCATCGTCGACTTGGACACCCATCCATTGGGTATCTCCGATTGTTATTCCCTACTTTATTTCAGAATAAAACGCATGTTCTTTTTCCTTGTCAAACATGCTCAATTGCTAAGAGTCATAGGACCACTTTTAAACCCACAAACACTCGGGTTCCGACAGTTTTTTCCTTAATTCATTCTGATGTTTGGGGCCCCGCCCCGGTGACTAGTCATAGTCGATTTCAGTATTTTGTGTTATTTATTGATGATCATTCTCGCATGACTTGGGTTTATTTTTTGAAACACAAATCTGAAGTATATGAGACCTTTGTGAGATTTTTTAATATGATCCAAACCCAGTTTAAACACAAAATCCAGATTCTTAGATCAGACAATGGGAGGGAATATGTGAATCAAAAAATGGGGGATTTTTTCCAAACACATGGCCTTGTTCACCAAACTAGCTGCCCAAATACACCACAACAAAACGGTGTCGCTGAACGAAAAAACCGGACCCTACTCGAAATATCTCGGGCTCTCATGACCGAATCCCAAGTACCAAAACACTTCTGGCCCGAAGCCATAGCCACTGCCACATATCTTACTAACCGGCTGCCCACTAAAACTCTTAACCACCAAACACCCCTATCCGTCCTGGAAACACAGACACTAGTACCACCTCATCTCACCATGCCACCTCGAATCTTTGGTTGTTCAGTATTCGTACATATTCCCAAACATGAAAGGTCCAAACTTGACCCGTGTGCAGTTAAATGTATCTTTGTTGGGTATGCCCCTAACCAGAAGGGATATCGGTGCTATGACCCTGTGACACGCCGAATCCATGTCACGATGGACTGTGAATTCCTAGAAATGGAGTATTTCTATCAGAATCCTCAAAGGGTTCAGGGGGAGAATGAGGATGATCCCTTTGTCTGTTTGGATATATCAGACACTGCTGCAGAGCTGCCACAAGTCGAGCTCAGTACCATCTCCAATGACCCTCCTCCGAATGATGTCCGACCTGAGGTAATGATATCTGAGAACCCTTCTTCTGAGTCTGATAATATTGATAGTAACTCAGTTGCAGTTAACCCTGTTTCTGATGACACAGAAAGCCACAGGTATACATTGCCACAACGGAGTAACAGGGGTGTTCCTCCAACTCGTTATTCCCCTGAACATGTGTCTCGAAATTCCAGATATCCAATGGGTAACATGATCAGGGGGAGTATGTCCGAAAGGGCAAAGGCGTTTATGGTGACTCTTTACTCCGAAGAGATCCCCAGAACAGTTACAGAAGCTATGAAAAGAGGAGAATGGTCTGAAGCCATGGAGACTGAGATGAGTGCCCTGATCAAGAATGGAACTTGGGAAAAATGTGAGTTACCACCGGGAAAGAAACCAGTGGGGTGTAGGTGGGTGTTTACCATTAAACACAAGGCTGATGGGACAATCGAACGATACAAAGCACGCTTAGTAGCAAAGGGATATACTCAGACGTATGGGATTGATTACTCAGAAACTTTCTCACCAGTGGCAAAGATTGATACGGTTCGGGTCCTTCTGTCAGTGGCAGCAAACAAAGATTGGCCCCTTCACCAGTTTGACGTAAAAAATGCCTTCTTACATGGGGACTTAACCGAAGAAGTGTATATGGAAGCTCCTCCAGGATTTACAGATGGCTTCAAAAGTAATGAAGTGTGCAGACTTCGTAAAGCATTGTATGGACTCAAGCAGTCTCCTCGGGCATGGTTTGGTAGATTCACGGTTGCAATGCAGAAGTATGGATACAGGCAGAGCAACTCTGATCATACCTTATTTCTCAAGCAGAGGGGAGAACTGATCACGTGCCTAATCATCTATGTGGATGATATGATCATAACGGGGAGTGATCAGGAGGAAATCGAGAGACTCAAAAGGAACCTATTCCAAGAGTTCGAAATGAAGGATTTGGGAGGTTTGAAATACTTCCTTGGGATAGAAGTTATGCGGTCCAAACGGGGGATTTTCATTTCCCAGAAGAAATATGTTCTTGACTTGTTGGTTGAAACAGGAATGTTAGATTGTAAACCAGCAGATACTCCTATTCAAGTGAACCACAGACTCAAGTTGGATGAAGGCGAGGAACGAGCAGATAAAGGGAAGTACCAACGGTTGGTTGGAAAGCTGATATACTTGTCACATACTAGGCCTGACATTGCCTATGCAGTGGGGGTGGTCAGCCAATTTATGCACCAACCACAGAAGAGTCACATGGAAGCCGTAACGAGGATCATACGGTATTTGAAAGGCACAGTGGAGATAGGAATTCTGTTTGGGCGACATGGTCACCTCGACATTGAGGCTTATACGGATGCAGATTGGGCAGGTAACCCGAATGACAGGAGGTCCACCTCGGGATACTTTACATTAGGAGTAAGAAACAAAGAGTTGTTGCTCTCTCGAGTGCAGAAGCTGAATTCAGAGGCATAGCCAAAGCTGTAACAGAGATAATTTGGCTCAGGAAATTGATGACAGAGATTGGGGTGAACCCGCGAGGTCCGAGCCTGCTGAGATGTGACAACAAGGCCGCAATTAGTATCTCAGAGAATCCTGTGCAACATGACAGGACCAAGCACGTGGAAGTTGACCGGCACTTCATAAAGGAGAAACTTGTGGATGGTACAGTGGAAATTCCATTTGTAAAGTCAGAGGATCAACTTACTGATCTCTTAACAAAGGTTGTTCCCGTACAAACATATCTGAAAGCATTGAGCAAGTTAAGAATCGGCGATACCATTTCTTAACTTGATGGATGTTGTTGCTTTGAAATCTACTTTAACAAAGCACAACATCATTGTGGGTTTTGATGATGTCTTGGAAGAAATGCTGGATAAGCTCACCCAACCGGATTCTCGTCGCCAAATCATCCCGATTTCTGGGATGGGCGGCATAGGTAAGACGACCCTTGCTAGAAATGTTTACATCCATCGTCTTACAGAGGAACGCTTTGATATCCGTGTTTGGATTACAATTTCTCAAGAATATAATGTACGGGACATTCTTTTAGGAGCTTATCTCGATCTAAAGAACCAAGAGAGTCGGCAAAGTTTGAGTGAGATGAGTGAGGCACAGATAGGGGATATGTTATATAAAAGTCTCTTTGGTAGAAGGTATTTGGTTGTGATGGATGATATGTGGAGTCATGAGGCATGGGATATAGTGAAACGCTTCTTTCCAAACGAGTGCAATGGAAGTAGAATAATAGTAACAACTAGACTAACAACTTTGGCTTCCAATTTAACCACCAATTACTATTGTGGCATTGAGATGGGTTTCCTAGACCAGGATAAAAGTTGGAGTCTATTTTGCAAGACTGTGTTTGGAGAAGAAGATGGCTGCCCATCCGAATTGGAGCATGTCGGGAAGGAGATTTCCAGAAACTGCAAAGGACTCCCTTTGTCGATTGTTGTGCTCGGAGGACTCCTAGCAAAGTCAAAACGAACACATGAGTATTGGGAATATATTGCCGAGAATCTGAATTCAATTGTGAATTTAGAAGAAAATGAAAGGTGTTTCAAGATATTACGCACGAGTTATGATCAGTTGCCAGCTCATCTGAAGGCATGTTTTCTCTATATCGGGGTCTTTCCTGAAGATCATAAAATCCGTGAATCTGAACTCATAAGAATGTGGGTTGCCGAGAGTTTCTTAAAGCCAATTAATGGAAAAGGTTTGGAAGAGAGTGCCGAGGAGTACTTGATGGATCTTGTTGGTAGGAATCTCATTATGGTTCATGAGGATGAGTTGAATTGGGATGAAAAAGTATTTAACATCCATGATCTATTAAGAGACCTGTGCATAAGAGAAGCTCGAAAGGAGAACTTCATCCGTGTTGCTAATCAACACAACGAAGGCTTAAGCACCCAATGTCATATTGTAGTTCATCAAGACACATCCGGAAAGGAATGTCTTGATAATTTGAAAGGTGGATCAACTGTTCGTTCTTTAATATGCTATTCTCGGAATGTCGTCTTACCATCAACTGAACTAAGATTGTTGCGGGTATTTACAAGATCTGATGCTACATATCAGAACGATACAGGAAATTACAGGTGGGGAGATATTTTCAGGCTAGTTAACCTGCGGTATCTCTATCTGTCCTATGTTCCATTCAAATTTGTTACATCCCTTTCCCAGCTCTGGAATTTACAAACATTATATATTGATACAAGTGGTAGTGTTGTCGCATCTCCTAAAATTTGGAAGCTGCCTCTAATTAGGCATATCCAGCTCAGAGATTTTGTACTCCCGGATCCTCCAGGTAGGCACACGGATTGCCGAGATGACTTTGTTCTGCATGAACTACGTACTCTTGTAACAGTAAGAAATTTGAAACTTGGTGAGGAGGTGATTAAGAGAATCCCTAATGTCAAGACGTTGGGACTGATTTTCGACGGTCGATACGAGATGCAATTAATAGGTCGCAACAATCTTGATCGTCTGTACAAACTGGAGGACTTACATATCATGTTTGATATATTCTACCCACCAAGTGGGGCTGAGCTGATGCAAAACCTCACCTTCCCGCATTCGCTCAAGAAGTTGACTCTATGGGGAACTGAGCTTCACTGGGAAGACATTAGCACGAAGATAGATTCATTACCTCGTCTCCAAATGCTTATCCTGGATGTAGGTTCCGTCATAGGGCCGGAATGGGAAACCGTAGAAGGACAATTTTGCAGCCTAAAATACCTGCAAATTAATTCCTCTGTTGATCTAAAATGTTGGAGCACAGAGAGCACCCATTTTCCATGCCTAGAGTGCCTTCATCTGGTTTGGTTAAGTAATTTGGAGGAGATCCCTTTGTGCATTGGAGATATACCACCGCTGAAATCAATTATAGTGCAACATTGTTCCGATTCAGCTGTCATCTATGCTAAAAGAATATTAGACGAACAAGAGGAACTTGGGAATCTAAGCCTCCGAGTCAGAATTTGGTTGGGAAATGACAATGATAGAAGTCTGGAGAGTTTGGCAACCCACAACTTTCAAATTTTTAAGTAGGGGTAAGAAATTGATTTATGTTGATTATTATTATTTGAAACTTGGTTAAACTCCAAATCAAATATCACTCTCTCCATTGCCACTGGATACATTATCACATCGTTTCTCTTGGCACAGGCGTCTGAGTGTACTTTAATTTGGAACTGTATATGAAGGTCTGCTAGGTGTTTGATAATATTCCTCAAAGAGATCTTTCTCGGAGATGCATGGCGAATAAAATTACCCTTTCTTTTGGCTAGTTTCAGTTTCCAATTGGTTAGCAAGTGCAGTCCAATTGATGCTTATGTATTCAATTGATGAATTTTGCTGTGAGCTTGTGATATCAGAAGTTGTGGTATAATGCAAAGTTGTCAATCATACACCACTGTTTTATAAAGCTATAAGTTCTATGCCATGCTCCTGGTTGCCTATTTCCCTGCATATGAAATGATCTGAGTTCGTCCGTTTCTTCGAAATATACATAATGCATAGCGAAAGCTTATCTTTTCATTTGTATCTCTGTTTTCTCCTCGGGAGAGGATATTGCACTCATTGAATTGAATGATGAAATCATTTTGAAATGTCCCTGCTTTTCCTTTCAGTTGGTCGCTTCAGTAGTAATAATGGGTGAGAAGAAGAAGAAGGCAGGTTCTTTCCGATAAAAATTCGAGCTCTCCAATTGAGGTGTGCGTCTAAAAGTCGAAAAACAACTGTACTATGCTTATCAGCTGTTTTCATGAACCATGTAATGTTCTTTTTCAGGATATCTTCATTGTTGGAGGACATATTGGCAAACAGACAACGGATCGTGGAAATGTAATGTCATAAACATCCCTTCGAACGAATACGCAGAACTTAACATGTTTCTTGATCCTTTAGCAGCAAAGACAGTTTTCAGCTCAAGTTTCAATATTACATTAATCCCCCTACACATGCAGCGTAGAGTCAATCACTCCACGAAGAATCTAGACTCTTTATACATCACAAAGAAGACACCGGAGGCTATATTCGTGAGGCATTTGCTCTCAAGATTGCACAAGTTAAAAAAGACTCATCCCAGATACCAACATATGGTATAAAACAGCAAAATTTTACTTACTTCCTCGAATAAATCTCATTTTTTATTTAATTTTCTTGCACTATCTCATGTAGGATACGTTCTTAAGGGAAATTCTCTGTGCTGTAGTCTTAGCGGGCGATGATTCGGTTCTAAAGACGATGTATATAGAGACGAACGTGGTCGTTTTAGCAAGGGGAGTTGAATCCGAAGATGGAAAGATAATTGTTGATCCGAATGATACAGGAAGTTTGGTGAAAGTGTTGGAAAATGTTGATCCTATGGCTTATTACAGCAGTTTTGCTAATCAACTTGGTGAAGAGAAGCAATCTGCTGTAATTGGAAGCTTTAAAGAGCAAAGGAGATTATGGAGTTCACCACCTAAATGAAATCAAAACGTATATATGACATGTAAAGATGAAATACCTTCGTGTTGTAATGTAATTTGATAACATATAATGTACATATGTATACAATAAATAATAAATCCCAGACACCCCTCTGTTTTTTGGGTTTAGTGTGTTTTGCTTCCGAACCTTTAAATCGGTACGATTGTCTCCTAACCTTGGTAAGATATAATACTTAACTCCTTTCCGGTGGAACCTTAGAGAATATTCCGTTCAATTTTTTTTGACGTGAGTTATAAGGTCAAATTTGCATAGATCAGATTCTAAATGTGTTTATATTATATATCAAATTGAAACTCTCAACGAAAAGAACATGACGGTGGTTTCAAATTAAAATCCGACAAACTAACGAAGGAAGAATCATAGGTCAAACATGGCGCAAAGCGCACTAAAACTCCAAAAGTTATTAATATCTGGAATTAGCCCTAAAATAATAATAATAATAATAATTAAAGTATGTATAGAACGATTCACCTATAGGAGTTGTGATGGCTTCATCTTCGTGTGGGTATTGTTAGCTCACCACCATCCCAAGATAAAATTAAAAAGGCCACAATTGACGTCTCACCTTCGTGCAAGTATTGTTGGCTCACCACCATTCCAAGATAAAACCCAAAAGACCACAATCGACATCTCTTATTACGTGCACGGTCACAAGAAAACTATAAAAAAAAAATCTTATCAGAATGTTTGCGTGTCTTCTAATTAGATCCCTAGGACCCTATTTATAGTATTAGTATACCTAGTGTAGCCTAAGAAATTAAAATCAAATTAATAAATGAAGATTAATGGGGAGTTACAAAATTAAATTATAGGTTATGATGGAAAATTCTTCCCACAGCCGGGTAAAAATTCTTCCCTGAGCCGGGTGTTCCCTACACCCGGCTGAGGGAAGAATTTCCCGGTTATGACTTTTGAAGTTTTAAAACTTTGAAATTTCAACGACTATAGCTCGAAGGATATTATATCAAGGAAAGAGAGAGGTTGTTACTTGTTAGCTATTACTTGGTTGTTTAAATACCATTTGTTTGCAATGTCTTTTTTCATCAAAGGTATACAACAAAGAATGATGTGAATAAAACTAGCCAAACAAACTATTAACATATGTATAAAGGGAAAATTACAAAAATGGTATACCAACTCAGGCCATTTTGCAATTTTGGTACAAAATGTTTTCCGGCGACATCAAAACCCCACATCTCCATGCAAAATTTCATCGGAGCTGAAAATTTTGCATGATTTTGCAAAATATTTGGAGCTGTGGGGTTTTGATGTCGCCGAAAAACATTTTGTACAAAAATTGCAAAATTGCCGAGTTGGTATACCATTTTTGTAATTTTCCCAAATTCTTCTTATCATTGTTCCCCAAGTGCCTCAAGCCTGCATTAGCCTCTTTATCAGCATATCTTCATGACCTGAAAAAGCAGGGGGGAAGGGTAACAATTAAAATTAATCTATTACAAAGCTTGTTACGATTCACGAAGATCAGCTGCATCTGACACTTGGCATTCCCCATTTATCCAAGATAACGAAACCTCTTAATTGTCTTTCTATGGGGGCGTTCGGATAATCCCAGGAACTTCGAGTTTCACCCCCCCCCCCCCCCCCCCCCCCCCGGTTTGGTAAGAAAATCTATCACTTGATTCCCCTCTCGGTAGATATGAGTAATAATCACTCTCATATCAATCACCGTCTTGTAAAATTCCATAATCAACTGATTCACCTTAAGATCGTCCGACCGTCTACGGCGTAAGATATATAAAACAACCTGCGCATCTATCTCAATCCAGAGGTTGTCACAACCCATATCTGTTGCCATTTTAGCACCTTGGAGGAGGGCCATAAGCTTAGCCATAGTATTAGTAGTCATTCCGATACCCCTACTAAAAGCTCTCACAACCGATCCTGTTCAATCCCGGATAACTCCTCCCGTTCCAGCTAATTCCGGATTACCTCTAGAAGCACCATCTGTGTTGAGTTTCAATTGGCCCCGTTGAGGCCATATCCATTTAACTATCACATACTTTCTGCTTAGAGATTATTTGAGTCGAATTCCAAACAATTTGGCTCGTAAATATCTCCTTTCCACGTATCCCGTTTCATACGCAAAGTCTTACTCCAACGTACCAGGTGAGTGCGAAGTTGCCGGATGATGTTATAGGTGTTGAATCTGACTCCGTTGTGTTTTACTCTATTCCGTTCAGCCCATATATACTAGCAAATTGGGAAAATTACAAAAAATGGTATACCAACTCGTCCGTTTTGCAATTTTTGTACAAAATATTTTCCGGCGACATCAAAACCCCACAACTCCAAAATTTTTGCAAAATCATGCAAAATTTTCAGCTCCGGTGAAATTTTGCATGATTTTGCAAAATTTTTGGAGATGTGGGGTTTTGATGTCGCCGGAAAACATTTTGTACCAAAATTGTAACATGGCCCGAGTTGGTATACCATTTTTGTAATTTTCTCTATGTATAAATATAAGAGAAACAAACAACTTACCTTTTACTATGACTGTTTTTTTAATTTTTCATCTGACTGTCTTTTTAATTTTTTATTTAAATTTTCAAATGTTTTAGTCATTTATACTTTGTAAAAAAATTTATATTGTTATCTGTACTTTTTTAAAAAAAACTCGATCGTCATCTCACTTATTTAGGTGTTAACACATTGCCAATTTTTCGCCGGGAATTGTTAACTTTTCGCCAAAATGAACCATGTTTTAACACCTAAATGGCTGAGATGACAATTTGAGAATTCTTACAAAGTATATATGATAATTTAAAACATTTGAAAGTTACAATAAAAAGATGAAAAACGATCATAATATAGGGAGTAAGTTGTTTTTTCCGTTAATAGAAACACATAGACATTGTAATTATAAACTTGATGTTGTCCTAAAATCGTGATTTCCTCCCCTTCGTGCAGGTATTATCGGCTTACCACCACCTCAAATAAGACCCGAAAGGTCACAGTCGACGTCTCCTATTATAAGAGCGATAACAAGAAAACTATGGAACAAAACATTATCATGCTGCCCAGAATAATATATGAAAATAGTGGTTTTAATGTGGTGAACCGTAGAATGTTTGTGTGTCTTCTGACTAAACCCTTAAGACCCTATTTATAGTGTTAGGATGCATGGTATAACTTAAGAAATTAAAACCAAATAAATGAAAATTAGTAGGGAGTTATAAATTAAATTGCAGGTTATGAATTTTGAAGTTTTAAAACCTAAAAATGATGAATCATAAAGATGATATGAGAAATGAAAACGTAAGTTGTCTAAAGTCTCCTATTGGCTATGCCTAATGAGACGTTGAGAAGAAAGTGTGAGATATTAGGGTAAAGATAGATAAATAAGAAAGATCAATGAAGGTGAGCGATTTCGTAAATTAGAGATTATTAATAATTTTATAAAAATAAAAGATTTTGTAATTAATGTTAAACAATCATCCATAGAAAGGATTTCATCAACAAAAAAAATTAAAAATTACCAAAAATTAGTATTTTAGTCAAAATTATACATCGAAAGTCAACACATCGTTATGCAATATAATATAGTTCACATAAATTAAGAAAAATCGAAAGATCTACATTTAATATCAACCTCGACTATTACTGTTCATCAATTAAAATAATTCTAAATTTCGTAAGAATCTATTGGACAGAATTTGGTTAAAATTGAGACAGTTTGGTGGAAAAACACCTCTCTTATATATAGTAGTATAGATGGGGATCATGCAGCACTTCTGAAGCTGATCTTCCAAACAACTTTTCAAAAACAAAAATTTTGGTGCGATACCGGAGGAGGAGGAAGAAGAAGAAAACGATCATGATACCGAGATGTGTATGCGCATGTACCATATATACATGCATAGTGATTATTGGACTGATCGTTAATGACGTATACTGCACCAATGGGACGCCACGCCGGATTCTCTTGGATACGGATGTCGATACCGATGATTTATTTGTTCTCTTGTACATTTTGAAGCTTAATAGATCAGAATTTGATCTGCAGGTATCCAAAATCTTGTTCAACATTACACACAAGTTTTGGTTATAATGTCTACGATCATTAGCATGGTGCAGTTTTCAAGTTCAAAACCCACCATTTAGTGCTTCACATGTGTCTTTCCTCGATTCCTAATATATTGTAGAGAGAAACATAAAAGATATTTTGTCATTCGACGTAATTAGGACGTTTTTTAGATTTAACCATCTCAAATTTTCTTTCTATTTTTTGTGGTAAATCACCATCTAAATCTTGCTGTTTTTGCAACTGCTATGCTGCTGCAGGCAGTTACTATCAGCACGAACTCGTGGAGTAATTCCGGGCATGCCGTAAATCAATCAAATATACGACATCCTTTACATGATGGGAAGAGACGACATTGCCGTTGGTGTAGGAGGTGAAGGTGGGATACTCCAAGATGGAACCTTATTGCCTAATGTTGGTGGATATCTCTCCATAATTGAACAGGTTCTTATAAAGCTGCAACATTTTAGCTTCCAATGACATGTTTGGGTAATTACACGAACATCCTGAAGTTAGGCCTCAGAACACACATATCCATTAGTTTGGGAAATTACAAATACACCCATTGTGGCAGTTTCACTATTACACATAACCGAAGGGAATTCGTCTTTTAGCATTGGGGATAATTACACAAACACGTAACATCCATGAGGTTAGGCCTCAGAAACACACACCCAATAGTTTTAGTAATTACAAATACACCCTCTGTGGCAGTTTCACTAATAGTAATACCATTTTTGCTTATTTTATGCTTTTCTGATATATTAGTAGTTTCATAATCTTGAACTTCAAAACTTTAAATCAGGGAAAAGCTACGGCTGGATATTGCAGGTATAGACAAGCTATTCCGGTGGGCTCCGGAGGAAGGTTAGATAGAGATACAAATTTTGGTTTTCGAAAAAGCTTTCTCCCACAGGTATGTACTTCCATTGTATACAGAGATTGCGTTTCATTGTTTGTTATCTATTACAAGTATTTTTACTCAAACAAGCTCACAGGTATCCTTAGCCTCTCATGATTGCTAAGATGAGACAATTTATCTAAGCGTATATATATATATTGAAGAAGTTGTAATATTATTAATACATGATTCTCTTAGTTAGGTTTTACGTTTTCTGTATGAGTGAAACGGAGTCGTTTTGTACAGCTGGTCTCTTCTCTAATTAGTTAGAAGAGAGGTGCAGGGTTTAGTTCGCACTTCGCACCAATATATATACAGGGGATCTTTCATCTTTGTATCAGATTTCTCTTGAGATAATAATACATCAATTTTCCAAATCTAGAATGTTCATTTAGAGATTCGTTCATGGTATCAAAGCCATAGATTTTTGAATTTGATCCTGGAACAATGGCTACGCACATGAATGGAGAATTTGTTGCGACTGGAATTCACGCACCTGTGATTGCCAATGGAGATCCGATGTATCTTCAAGCTTCCGACATCCCAAACACGCCATTGGTGACGACGCTTCTCACTGGAAACAACTACCTATCCTGGAGCCGATCGATGCGCATAGCGCTTGGTGCGAAGGTGAAATTAGGCTTTGTCAATGGAAGATGTGAAAAACCGGATGAAAGTTCTGATAAATTTTAGCAGTGGCTTAGGGTAGATCTGATGGTTCAATCCTGGATTTTGCACTCAATTTCCAGTGATATTGCTGATGCGTTTCTGTACACCTCATCTGCAAAGAAATTATGGGAGGAATTGCAGGCGCGTTTTGGTGAATGTAACGGTCCTTTGCTGTACCAGTTACAGAGAGAAATCAGTTCCATATCTCAAGGATCATCAACAATCGCACAGTACTTTACCAGATTGAAGAAGCTTTGGGACGAAGTTCACTTCTTACAGCCTTTGCCGTAGTGCAGTTGTGGAACGGCAAAGCAGGTATCAGATTACGAATCATCTACTAAGCTGAATCAATTTCTCATGGGATTAGGGGATAGCTATGACAATATACGAAATCAGATTTTAGTGATGGAACCTCTACCTAGCGTGAACAAGGCTTACTCAATGATTCTGAGTGTAGAAAAGCAGCGTGAAGTGCAGACTAATATTTCTTATGCAACTGATAATAGTGCGATGATGGTGCGATGTAAGAAACCAGGGAATTATGTTGGAGATCGCTTCAAAACACAAACTGGAGCCAGCACTTCTGGAATAAGAAAGATAGGATTTCAGAAACGAGTGGACAAATCTAGTCTCAAGTGCAGTCATTGCAAATACACTGGACATACGGTTGATACTTGTTTTCAAATTTATGGGGAACCAGCTGGTACAAAGAAAGGCAGGAAAACAGGGCACGATTGGGATTTAAACATTCTGTTAACATGGCTGAATCGTATGGGGCTAATCAATCAGGAAAGGGAAAGGAAGTTCAACCTTCTGAACTCAGTCAGAGCATCCAAGGATATATTCAATCTGAGATAGAGAAGAGGATGCAGTCTGCAGGACCTTCGAACGTTGTTAACTTTGCTACCATGGATGATTTTGCAGGTACTTCTAATCACTTAACTTTGCCCACACTTGATTTATCACTACCAGGGACCTGGATCATAGATACGGGAGCCTCAAATCATATGTGTTGTGATCTTTCATTATTAACCAAAGCCAGGAAACCACTAAAAGCCACCCCCGTCCACCTTCCAAATGGAACATCTACCATGGTTGATAAAATTGGTGATGTAACCTTATCTGCATGTGTAACTCTTACTGATGCCTTATACATTCCTACATTCAAATACAATTTGATTTCTGTAAACAAACTAGCAGAGACATCATTGATTGGTTTTATCTTTTATCCCACTTTTTGCCTCCTGCAGGACCTTAGGACTCGACGACCATTAGGAGTTGGACGAGTTCAAGGAAGACTGTATGTGACTGATTCCCGTTGTTTTGAACCTTCTTACTTGGCTACTTTCCTTCAATGTAACCCTGCTAAGACACTATCATTTGATCATCAACTCTGTAACAGTTCTCATTCTATTGTATCTTCTAATTCTGCAAGTATTTGGCACAATAGGCTTGGGCATGCCCCGTTTTCTGTACTCAAACATCTAAACTTCATGTATGATATTGATTCTAATTCTTCACCTTGTGATATCTGTCCTCTTGCTAAGCAACAACGTTTGGCTTTTCCAATTAGTTCCTCTGAATCTCTTGCTCCTTTCGAATTAATCCATATGGATTTATGGGGTCCTTACCCGGAACCATCTCTTTCAAATGCTCACTACTTCCTCACCATTCTTGATGATTACACTCGCACCACCTGGACATTTCTTCTTGAACATAAAACTGATGTCCTGCACACTACGAAGCAATTCTTTTCTCATATTCAAAATCAATTCAACACCACCATAAAAACCCTTCGTTCGGATAATGGCACAGAGTTTACTAACCACGAATTTCAGTCTCTTCTTTCCTCCTTGGGCATCATTCACCAGCGTTCCACCCCCTATACTCCACAACAAAACGGGCGGTCGAACGTAAACACAAACATATTCTCCAAATCGCTCGTTCTTTACTTTTTCAGTCCAAGTTGCCAACTAAATTTTGGGGGGAGTCTATTTTAATGGCCACTCATATCATTAATCGTCTTCCTACTCCTTTACTTGACTGGAAAACTCCCTTTAAGATGCTCTATGCCAAACAACCTGATTACTCTTTCATTAAAACTTTTGGATGCTTATGTTATGTTACAAATACATTACCTAAACGGGATAAGTTTTCTCCCCGTGCTTTTAAGTGCCTATTTTTGGGCTTTTCTCCTGGATTCAAAGCTTACAAAACCTATGATTTGGACTCCCATAAAATCATTATTTCTCGTGATGTCGTCTTTCACGAAGATATCTTTCCTTATTATCCTGATTCTAATAATGATACTCCTCTTCCTTTGGTACATGATCTCACTGATCCTTCTCCAGAACCTATTCTTGTCCACACTCCTGCTTCTGTCTCCCCACCACGTCTTTCACTCCCAGAACCTGCTCCTTCATCAGATTTTTCTCCTCTTCGTCATAGTACACGCCCTAAACGCAAACCTACTTGGCTCACAGATTATGTCTATAGAGTCACACTTGATACTCCTCTCGCTCCTGATGGAACTCCTCCGATGGTCTCTCCAGGAGCGCCCAGCCCACTCCATCATTCCAAAGAAACCTCCAACTCACAGTACATGGATTTTTTGGCAAATGTATCAAAAGTACAGGAACCTGTTAGTTATAAACAGGCTTATTCACATCCTAAGTGGGTCGAAGCAATGGAGGCTGAATTGCGTGCCTTGGAAGATAATCACACTTGGGTTTTTGCTGATCTTCCGGCTGGTAAAAGACCCATTGGCTCGAAATGGGTCTATAAGGTTAAGTACCTTCCAGATGGAAACATTGAACGGTTTAAAGCGCGGTTGGTCGCCAAAGGATATAATCAAGTCGAAGGCCTCGACTATACTGACTCCTTCTCTCCGGTTGCCAAACTTGTTACTGTTCGTTTGCTACTTGCTTATGCCACTGCTAACTCTTGGGCCATTCACCAACTAGACATAAATAACGCATTCTTGCACGGGTTCTTGCATGAGGATGTTTACATGTTGCCCCCGGAAGGGTATGACAAGGTTCCTGCTGGAAAAGTATGCAAGCTTGTGCGCTCTTTATACGGGCTTAAGCAAGCTTCTCGTGAATTGAATGTTGAGTTTACCTCAAAATTGATTTCTTATGGGTTTCTCCAATCTGAGAATGACCATTGCTTATTTGTGAAACACTCCGCTAGTGGAATTTTAGCCTTGTTAGTGTATGTGGGCGATGTCATTGTTACGGGCTCTGATGAAGAAGACATTCTTGCTGTTAAACGCTTTTTGCACCAGGAGTTTACCATTAAAGATATGGGGAATGCAAAGTACTTTCTTGGACTGAGATAGCTCGTTCTTCCTCTGGGACTTCTATCACTCAACGTAAATACATTCTTGATATCCTTCGTGACATGGGTCTGACTGATGCAAAGCCTGCTTTCACCCCTCTTCCCAAGGGTCACAAGCTGATTCTTGATGATGGTCCTGTGTTTCTTGAACCGGACAAGTATCGTCGATTGGTAGGCCGCTTGCTTTACCTCAACTTAACACGTCCTGATCTCAGCTTCATCACTCAACAATTAAGTCAATTCATGCATCGACCTTGTCTCTCCCATTGGCATGCTGCCATTCATGTCCTTCGTTATCTCAAGCACACTGCATCTCAAGGGCTCTTCTTTCCTGCCGCATCAGACTTGCACCTTCGCGCTCACTGTGACGCAGATTGGGCCGCTTGTAGTGACTCACGACGCTCCGTTACTGGGTTTTGTATCTTTCTTGGTTCTTCCCTCATTTCTTGAAAGTCCAAGAAAAAGGCTGCTGTCTCCCGCTCCACAGCTGAGGCTGAATAACGGAGCATGGCCACCACGGTTTGTGAGTTAAAATGTATATCTTTTCTGCTTCAAGATTTACATATTCCTGTTCATACGCCCATCCCTTTACACTGTGATAATCAAGCCGCATTGCATATCGCCTCCAATCCGGTCTTTCACGAACGGACAAAGCACATTGGCATCGATTGTCATGTGGTTCGTCATGAGCTTAAAGCTGGGTTCATTGCTCCTCTACATGTTACTTCACGTGATCAGCTAGCCGACCTCTTCACTAAGTTGTTGGCTCTGCCTCAGTTTACTGCTTTGTTGTCCAAGTTGAACTTGGTGAATTTCCCCAATGTTCACCTTGCGGGGGCTGAAGAAGTTGTAATATTATTAATACACGATTCTCTTAGTTAGATTTTACGTTTTCTGTATGAGTGAAACGGAGTCGTTTTGTACAGTTGGGTCTCTTCTCTAATTAGTTAGAAGAGAGGTGCAGGGTTTAGTTCGCACCATTATATATACAGGGGATCTTTGTATCAGATTTCTCTTGAGATAATAATACATCAATTTTCCAAATCTAGAATGTTCATTTAGAGATTCGTTCATATATATATATATATATATATATATATATATATATATTTCTGTTTACTTAACATGTTACAAAACAATGCAGGGAAAGAGGAGATATACACCTGTGGTGCAGCCCACATCTCAGCAAGTGATGATAGACAAGATTTCTGCCGGTAGAATCACTGTATTCGTCTTAGGATCGAACACAACTCTTGCTATTTTTCTAATGAGTAATCCGCATTTGAAGAATAATATCGACCACATTTTGACGTGGCCCCATCCGATGCCGCCACGCTGGCTACACGTGGACCACTCTCCGCGAGACACGTTGGGTGGCAGACCGGTCAACGTAGCCACGTAAACCTCCCAATCAGCCATGTCCAACGGCAAACCCTTCAAGAAGGTAAAAGCTGACCAGTCAACCGTGTCGACTCGACTATCTTCAAGAATAGTCGAAACACCATCGACTATGACCAAGGCAAGTCGGCGAGTACTCGACCGAATGGTTTCTAGGTCGAATTGGGGTCGATAATCCCGGGGCCCACTCCGCCGCTTCCAGCATTTAATGAGGCCTGACAGGCCGTACGAAGCAGTTGGCGCATTAAATGTGCCTGCAAGTCACACTGTTCAGGTAATCATTACCTTAATAGGTATAAATACCCCCCCTCATAAATGTCATTTAACACACACAACTACCACTTTAATAGCGCACAAGTTACTCGATAAGCTCCCGGCCACTCGATACTAACTTGAGCGTCGGAGTGCCGGCGAAGGGAATCACCCCTCCCGTCCTTTGTCGGTCCGAAGTTTACGTTTGTCATTCTCCTTAGGTCAATTCCATTTCGAGTTCCCCCAACAACAAAT
Source organism: Lantana camara (assembly GCA_037501455.1). Taxonomy (NCBI): domain Eukaryota; kingdom Viridiplantae; phylum Streptophyta; class Magnoliopsida; order Lamiales; family Verbenaceae; genus Lantana; species Lantana camara. The sequence continues at coordinate 125,118,078 of CM074857.1, forward strand.
TTCAAGTGGCTCGAGTCGATCATTCGGGAAGCGGTCACGTCATCCATCCGGATTCGACACGATCATTTTGGCGCCGTCTGTGGGAAAACTCGAACGAGAAGTCAAAGGGAAATGGAATTGCGCAGTCATCGTACTGTGAGGGGTGACATCCCCGATACGGAAACCCAACACAGGGCGGACGGACCAAGTCAAACCCTGAGACAACCAAGGGCCGAGATAGTGGCCGCCCCCGCGCCAATGGTGTACGCAACTCCCGATTTAGACGCTTACCTAGAAAAGTGTCAAGCCGAGGCAGTAGCTGCGGCGGCCGAGGGCAGAACCCCGGTCTTCCCAGAGAAGCCTCAAGCAACACCGGCCGTCCCACCAGCAGGACAGTTTGCATACTATTACGGGCCGCCCGCTCATTATGGGTATCCGCCCCCTCCTCATTGGGGATATCAGCCCGGCCCTATAGTATACCATCAAGATCCCTGTGGCATGCCCCCACCGCCTGGTCAAAACCAGCGGCAAGGTGCAAGTCGGGAACCACAACCGACTGAGGTGCTACCTCACGACCAAGAGGCTCAATCGACTCGGCGCCCAGGGAAGCGCCCGATCAATCAAACACATCAAGGTGCTAGGTCAAGGACCAAGGAAAAGGGAGGAGAACAGAGGACCGTCCGAGGGTCAAGGGATGCGAGGGAATCGAGGAGCCCCTCTCGCCGAGACAAAGAGCAACAACCAAAAAACTCCCGGGTATTCGATCGACTGGGGGCTAGGGCTTCTCCTGAAGCTCCCAGATTGTCGAACCGAGGACTCCCGGTAGGGCGTAAGGATTTAAGACATCGCTTGCCTCGGAGGGGAGATTCCCCCCAGCAGTCCAGACATGGTAAAGCTCCCAGTCGAGTCGATGATGACGAGGAAATATCCTACAGTAATCGGTCGCCACCACCCAAAAGGAGGTCGACCCATCAATATCGTAGCTCTCGTGAAGTGCGATCCCCCTTTTGTGAAAGGATCTTGGCCGCCATGGCTGCGGATAAGATGCCCACCAATCTCCCGACGTATAATGGCGTGTCCGATCCCGAGCGGCACGTAGATCGCTTCGAAATTGAGATAAGTATGTTCGGCCATTCGTCCGATGTAAGGGCTAAGATCTTCGCCACCACTCTTGTCGAGTCAGCCCAGGACTGGTTCTCAAGGCTGGCTCCGAGAAGTATCCAGTCATACGATGAGTTGATAGAGCGCTTTGTGGCTCATTTCTCCTCTGTAAAAGGCGACAAGTTGCCGGCCACTTACCTCTACAACATAGTACAAAGAGAGGACGAGACATTGAGAGACTTTTTCACTCGATTCTCTCGAGCAGCGGTACAGGTTCAATCTCCGAGTATGGACATGGTTATACCTACCATCCACGCCGCATTAAGAGACCGAGAGTGTGCCCGGCACATCGTCCGGAAAAACCCCGCCTCGATATCTAAATTACTAGATATCGCCTCCTCCTGGATGAGGGTGGAGGAGGTCGAGTTGGCACAGAAAGGGGCCGCGAGCCGTAAATCCGAAACCGTCCGGCCAGTAAAGGTTGAGCTCAAGAAGGATCAAAAGAATCGAGCCGATCACACCTCTGGAAGCAGCTCCAAAAAGTATTATACGCCGTTAAATCGGTCGATTGAGGAGATTTACAACATCGCCAACAAAAAGCTGTTCAAAAATCCCAAAGCCATCAAGGAAACTCAAAGGAACAGGGATTCGGGAAAGTTCTGTCATTTCCATCGACAGTCCGGACATAACACCTCGGAGTGCTTTGCCCTGCGGGATGAAATCGAGAGATTGATCAAAGGAGGGGAGCTTCAAGAGTTTGTTAAGAGGCTAGATGAGTTAGCCGTTCGGGCCGATGATCGCAGTCCGGCCCGACGGAGGGAGGCTAAACCCCCGACCGAGAGGGATGATCATAACCTCCCTTGCCTTGGTCGCATCGACATGATCGCCGGCGGGCCAGCTGGGGGGGACACAAAAACTTCCCGGAAGAGGACCCGCAGAGAAGCCCAGAGAAACTACTACGGCCCCCACGAGGTGTTGGAGATCGAGTCGGGTAGGGAGTGGGCAGATCAGGATATTAGTTTTAGCAACAAGGACCTAGTCGGCATGCCACCACGGGAAGGCGATACGCCTAGTTGTCCGATGGTGGTTACGCTTGACGTGGCCAATTACGCTGTATCAAAAACCCTTGTTGATAATGGAAGCTCTGTAAATATTATTTATCTCTCGACTCTAAATCGCATGAATCTTGCCAAAAGTTTGAACTTGGAGCCTCTCAAAACCCCCTTAACAGGGTTTGGTGGGTCCGAGGTATACCCTAAAGGTCGAGTCCGACTGATCACCTCCATGGGAACACTCCCTAAGAGGTCGACTCTCGAACTAGAATATCTTGTAGTCGACCAGCCCTCAGCATATAACCTCATTTTAGGGAGGCCCGGATTAATAGACTTCAGGGCAGTCATTTCCACTTACCACCAGTTAATTAAGCTCCCTACCCCCGCCGGGATAGACGAACTGAGGTGCGATGTGCCCGTGTCCTGGGCTTGTTATTCGATTTCCATGGAAAAGGTGAAGCTGCCCGATCGCCGGATCGTCCCCATTTTGGGCCTACCTGATGGAGAAGAGGATCAGATCGAGGATATGGAAGCTCTTGGCGACGAGCCCGTCCGCAAGTCAAAGAAAGCTAAGAAGCAAAAAGTCTCGGATAATCGACTCGAGGCATCTACTCAAACGATGGAAGTCGAGCTCCTTCCGGGACAGAGAGAGAAAATCACTCATGTAGGGCTCCCCGAGCCGGGGAAGGAACATGAGCAAGTGCTCCTGATTCAATTTCTTCAAGAGAACGCTGATGTCTTTGCGTGGAGTGCCAATGATTTGGTGGGAGTCGATCCCTCCGTGATAATGCATCACCTCAATGTCGATCCATCTTTCAAACCAATTAAGCAGCGGTTGCGAACACAAAGCGCCAAAAGGAATGAAATAATTGAGGAAGAGGTGAACAAGCTATTGGACGCTGGATACATCACGCCTGCCACCTATGTCGACTGGCTTTGTAATGTTGTTCTGGTAGCTAAGTCGGGAGGGAAGTGGCGTATGTGCAACGATTTTACAGATCTAAATAAAGCATGCCCAAAGGACCCTTATCCCCTCCCCAATATCGACCAGCTAGTCGACTCGACTGCGGGATGCGAACTAATGAGTATGATGGACGCCTTCCAGGGTTACTATCAAATCTTCATGGCACCCGAGGACGAAGATAAGACCGCTTTTATAATGGTGAAGGGTGTTTACTGCTTCCGAGTGATGCCCTTCGGACTCAAGAACGCTGGGGCTACATACCAGAGGCTGGTCAACCGAATCTTCGAGGAAGAGATTGGTAAAACAATGGAAGTTTACGTTGACGACATGATTGTAAGGTCGACACTGTCGAGCAACCACCTCACCGACCTAGCGAGATCGTTCAAGTTGCTCAGGCAGTACAACTTGAAGCTCAACCCGAATAAATGCACATTCGGAGTATCAGGAGGAAAGTTCCTTGGTTACCTGGTCAGCCAGAGGGGGATCGAGGCAAACCCCGAGAAGAGCGAGGCAATCCGTAACCTGTCCAGTCCGAAAACAATTCGAGAGGTACAATGTTTAATTGGGCGAATTATTTCTCTTAACAGGTTTATTTCCAGGTCAGCCGAAAAGAACCTTCCTTTCTTCAAAATCTTGAGGAATGTTAAGGAATTCAAGTGGACCGAGGAATGCGACCAGGCTTTCGAAGCGCTGAAAAAATACCTCGAGTCGCCCCCACTCCTAGCTAAGCCCAGACACGGGGAAGACTTGTACCTCTATATGGCCGTATCGGACGAAGCGATCAGCTCGGTCTTGGTCGCTGTAAGAGAGAAGAAGCACCTGCCGATCTACTACATTAGCAAAATTTTGCATGGGGCAGAGACACGATATTTGGAGATCGAAAAATTTGCCCTTGCTCTTGTGCACACAGCCAGAAGATTGAAGCCGTATTTTCAGGCCCATAAGGTCATCGTGCTCACCGATCAACCCCTCAAACAGGTGTTGTCCAAACCAGACAGCTCGGGTCGACTTGTGAAATGGTCTGTCGAGTTGGGCCAGTACGACTTGTCTTACAAACCAAGGATAGCATACCAAGCCCAAGTTTTGGCAGACTTTTTGGTCGAAAAGCAACCTTTGGCCCCGCTCAAAGAAAATGCGTGTCAATGGACTTTATCACTCGATGGTTCATCGACCTCGTCCGGGGGAGGTGCGGGTGTGTCACTGAGGAGTACTGACGGAGATGAGCTCGACTTCGCCATCTGCCTAGACTTCCCGGCCACAAACAACGAGGCCGAGTACGAGGCGCTCTTAGCGGGCATGAGAATCGCCAGAGAACAAGGCATCGATAGCCTAGCGGCTTTAACTGACTCACAGTTGGTCGCCAGCCAATTTGCTGGGACTTATGAGGCAAGAGAGGAATCGATGGCCAAATACTTGAAGAAGGTCAAGGAATGGGCCGCGAGATTCAAAAACTTTAGGCTCGAGCAGATACCAAGGGAGGAGAATGAGAGAGCCGATGTCCTGTCCAAAGTGGCCAATGGCCTCAGGGGAACAAGGGATAGGTCGATTACATTCCTCACAGTCACAGCTAGATCAATCGAGGAAGGGGGAGCGCCGGTACACAGCATCGACCCTGTCGAGCCATGCTGGCTAGACGATTTGGTCTTACATCTGAGGGACCGCTTCTTGCCCGAAAACAGAACAGAAAGGCGTCGATTAATAGCTCGGGCGGCAAGCTATTCACTCGACCCGGAAGGCGTGCTGTACAAGAGGTCAGTCAATGAACCGGCCAAGAGGTGTCTAAGACCCTCCCAAGCCAAGGAGGTTCTCAAAGAGGTGCACGCCGGATCCTGCGGAAACCACTCGGGAGGCCGAATACTCGCTAAGAAGGTCTCTCGGGCCGGCTACTATTGGCCGACCCTCCTGCGGGATTCAATCAATTTGGTAAAGAAGTGCCCCAGCTATCAGAAACATTCGAACCTCACCCACCAACACCCGAGGGAAATGAAACCGGTCGATATCTCGTGGCCCTTCGATCAATGGGGAATCGACATTGTCGGGCCGTTTCCCCTCGCCCCAAGACAACACCAATTCGTTATTGTCTGCGTGGAGTATTTTTCTAAATGGGTCGAAGCAGCCTCTGTCCCCAGGATCACCCATACAGTAATGACTCGATTTTTATGGAAAAACATCATATGCCGATTCGGGGTGCCAAAAACTTTGATCTGCGATAATGGCCCTCAATTCAGGAGCAAGATGTTCAAGAATTACTGTTCCAAGTATGGCATCAGTTTGCGTTTCACTTCGGTCGGCCATCCTCAAGCCAATGGCCAAACCGAAGTCACCAACCGGATAATCGTGCAGAATCTGAAGACTCGACTCGAGGGGAGCAAAGGAGCTTGGGCCGAGGAACTAGATGGCGTCCTTTGGGCCTATCGAACCACCCCTCGAACCGCTACCGGGCAAACACCATTTTCGTTGGTCTATGGTTCCGAGGCAGTGGTCCCCGCCGAGTTGATACACCAAACCGATAGAGTGTCCCATTATCAACTCGATCGTAACCAAGAGAATCGACAGTTCGATTTAGACATGATTGAAGAAGCAAGAGATCGGGCATTCCTCCGCATGCAGCAGTATCGAGCCGCCGTGGCTAGAAGCTACAACAAAAAGGTCCTTCATCGAGGATTCCGAGTCGGGGATCTCGTCTTGAAACGGGTCGACGTGACGAAACATGTCGGAAAACTTGACGCCAACTGGGACGGTCCTTTCCGAGTCTCCAAGGTCGGGAAAAACCACGCCTACCACCTCGAAGAAATGAATGGCACTCTTATACCTCGATCATGGAACGCCCACAACCTTAGGGCTTTTTACGTTTGAGAAGATGTAATTTCCGAATTGTAAATCAATAAGATTGGAGTAGCTTTCGACTTAAAAGGTGGTCGTATCCTTTATAGGTTTAAATAACCTAATCGATGAAATCGACTATATTCTTCTCTTAAAAATCAACATAGCTGCTTGACGTCTTTCTCGCAAGGGACTATAGCAATTTATGTTGTCGACTTGAGGGTTCGGTTTGAACATGCATACTCGAAAATGCTAATTCAGAATTGAACCTGGAAAGCTAAAATTTCATTGATATTTGAAGAACAAGTACATTTGGATTTTTGCATCAGGAACGTTGTTCGACCACTCTGGATCGGCTTAATACATGTAAAATTCAGAGTTTGAAACAAAGGAAAAACTACATCAACAATAAGCGGGGCAGGAAATCAGGAGGCCTAGTCTACTTCCTCGTCGGAGGGATTGTTGGCGGGCTTCTCGAAAAAGAGTTCTGGGAATACTTTGGCGTGATTTAGAACCATAGGATCGACCCCTTGGGGCACCCGACTGGTATCTTCCTCGATCCCGCCGACTATGGATTGTGCCAAAGGGATTGCGAACCCAAATTCGTGCTTCGACCAGTCCTCTTCGGGATCTTCATCAGCTTGTTCAGTCTGGGGACGCGGGTCCGGGCAGAGGATGCCAACTTTGGCCGTATCATAGTCGACCGGAAGATAACCCTCGGCACGACATTGGGCCAGGCATAGCTCGAACCCCTCCTTCATGTCCGAAATCCCAAAGGTGGCAGTCGATCTTTTGAAGGCCGCCGACTTCATGAACCGATAGGCCCCGAATCGCTCCGAGTCGGCGATGATTTGATCATAGACTCGTTGGCATCGCTCGATGGCTTCCCTGGCCCCTTTCACCTCCCCGGCCGATTCCCCTTCTCTGAAGGCATTAAGGGTCTTCTCGGCCTCCTTGTCGAGTTTCTGGAGAGCCTCGAGCAATTCCTCCTTCTTGGCCTCCAGTAGTTTCTTGGTTTCTTCAAGGGCCCTCTCCGCCTTCTCCCTCCCTAGTGTTGCCGCCTTCGCGGTCGAACCGAGCCCCGCCTTCTCAGCTTCCAATTCCTGAACCCTCCTCTTCAAACTCTCGACCTCCGAGTCGATTCCTGCCTTCGCCTCCAGCCGTGACCTCCCCTCCTTGTATATTTGGGCCCTCCGACTCATATGATAGACATCCTGAGCAAGCTGCGGCACGAAAAGAAAAAGGGATTAATAGTCGAACTTAAAAGGAATCGATAAACGGGGAAGTGCTCGGATTCTTACCCCGATAATCTTCACCGCGGCCGACATCTCCAGCTCCACCTCGGACATCTTCCATCTCGACTCATGGTCGACGGGGAGCTGGCAACAGTGGTACACTGCCCCGGCAGCACGGTTGTCCCTAGGGATCGACCCTATCCTTCGAGGCTTTCCGTTGTCCCCGATCATCTTGTAGCCCCCTGGGAGGTGCGGCTCGGAGATCTTGAGCATTTTGAAGAAATCGGCCAGGTCCTCTGCCGGTGGATGGAATGGAAGGTGGGCCAGTCTAATAGCCTCTGAAGAGAAAGGGGCCGGCGCCTTTTCGGCCCCTGAAGGAGTCGATGGGAGCGAGCCGGCTGAATTCGTGCCTTTCGACTGGCTCCCCCCAGCGCTTGTGTCGATGTTTCTTGCCGACTTGGGATCCCTGTCCTTTTTCGACCTCTTCCTGTCGGGCTCAGGAAGGGGGGCTTTGTCTTTCCTTTTCTGGGTCTGCGGAGTTTGACTCGGCTCTGCCCCGGTCTTATCCGCTCCCCTTGGGAGAATGGCATCTATGGTCTTATGGGGCTGAGCCACCTCGGCCGCTTTGGCCAGAGCATGCTTGGCCGCTAACTCTTCCATGTCGGCCCTCATCTTTGCCAAGCGACTCATGATGACTTTATCTGAAAAGAAGAAAGACGAATGTTAGAAATCGACTAAGAAGATAGAAATACAGTCCTGGGTTTAAAATAATCAGTCTGACTCGACCACATGATTTACCAGGGTCGAACGTCCGACTCATACGCCCGGGGGCTAAGCCAAAGTCAACTAGTACTTTATTCTCGATCAGTTTCTTGCAGTCGAACTGACCGAGGGATAACATGTCCCTAATGAAGGTGTTGGACCACCGTGTGGCTGCAACCGGTAATGTCGGACTCGGCCTCCAACACCACATCCTGTTCCATAGATTCGGCCAGCCCGACTCGCTCTCGACATACACAAATTGGTGTTTCCAAGACTGCCCGTTTGAAGAGGTCGGCGACGTTGTGAGCTTGCGTTTTTGCTTAAACGAAAGTTACACAAAGCCATAACCCGATCCGGACCCCTCCTTGGTCACACTTACATTGAAAAGATCCTTGGCTACCCCTAGCATGGGGATCCCGAAATACTTCATCAGGACTCGGATGCCGTTAAGCATCGCATAACCATTCGGCATAAGCTGGACCGGGCTGATGTTCAGATGGTTCAGGATGTCGAGGACGTCATCATCTATTGGGAGTCGAAACCCGGCCTGGATCATCTTCCAGGTTACGGTGATGCAGTTTCTCGGGGGGTCGGTCATGGATTCCCCACTTCGAGGTCGGACTAAACTGTATCCCCCCAGCTCGACTTCTCCCCCAAATAAAATCTCTCGCATTTCCTCGAACATCTTGGCCGATACTTTTCTTTCGACTACCCTAGGGTCCTTATTCAGAGTCCGGCTAGGGGATTTCCTACCGTAAGGGATATGTATGCCACCCTCTTCCTGACTATCCGAGGATGACGGCCCCACATCCCCTGATCGACTCACAAATCCCGGTCCGAGCCGCATTCCAATCGGAGGGATTGCCGTTATAGGTTCCGCGGAGGCTGCGGGACCCGAGGGAGAGGCTGACTCTCTATCCTCCGAGTCCCCTGATGCTTCTGATACCTCTATCCTACCGGAGTCCTGCGATCTGACCGACTCCTCCTCACTTGACGTCGAGGAGATCGAGTGTACATCATTCCCAGGGCCCGGGATCTTATCTGACAGGTCTGAACTAGTCGAAGTGGAAGAAGAAGTCATCCCACCGCTTAACAGTTCTTCGACTGGATTCCCTTGAAGTTCGCCTTCTCCTTGAAATAAGGGTTAAGGTTTTTCGTGTCAGGGTCCGAGTCGAAGGCGATTCGAGATGGGGTTCTTCTCACTCGACTCCAGACTCTCCAACGGATAAAAATAAAGAAATTAAAGCGGTAAGAGAGAAAGAAGTTGAGTCGGAAAAGGCTTACCGGAAAATTTCGCAGATGAAGTTGGTCGACTCGAAGTATCCGGAGGCTGGTCTCGAGAAGCTCTTAAGGACTCGGACGGCTCTGAAGCTTGTAAAGACTCGAACTGCTCTGAAATTTCTAAAGAAGTGAAGGGTGCAAATGAAGGCCGTAAAGGGCTATTTATAGGGGTTACATTGGGCGGGAAAATCGAAGGCGAACCGTCGCCATCATTGCGCATGGGGCCCACTTCTCGAGAACCGAAAGGACGCTGCCACGTCACCGTGGCACCGCCTTCCCGGGGGCTAATGACGTGGCCCCATCCGATGCCGCCACGCTGGCTACACGTGGACCACTCTCCGCGAGACACGTTGGGTGGCAGACCGGTCAACGTAGCCACGTAAACCTCCCAATCAGCCATGTCCAACGGCAAACCCTTCAAGAAGGTAAAAGCTGACCAGTCAACCGTGTCGACTCGACTATCTTCAAGAATAGTCGAAACACCATCGACTATGACCAAGGCAAGTTGGCGAGTACTCGACCGAATGGTTTCTAGGTCGAATTGGGGTCGACAATCCCGGGGCCCACTCCGCCGCTTCCAGCATTTAATGAGGCCTGACAGGCCGTACGAAGCAGTTGGCGCATTAAATGTGCCTGCAAGTCACACTGTTCAGGTAATCATTACCTTAATAGGTATAAATACCCCCCCTCATAAATGTCATTTAACACACACAACTACCACTTTAATAGCGCACAAGTTACTCGATAAGCTCCCGGCCACTCGATACTAACTTGAGCGTCGGAGTGCCGGCGAAGGGAATCACCCCTCCCGTCCTTTGTCGGTCCGAAGTTTACGTTTGTCATTCTCCTTAGGTCAATTCCATTTCGAGTTCCCCCAACAACAAATTTCAAGTGGCTCGAGTCGATCATTCGGGAAGCGGTCACGTCATCCATCCGGATTCGACACGATCACATTTATATCATGGGCGGTAGCATTCGGTCAAGAAATTCGAACAGTGATAGGGGCAATTTATTTACTGACTACACATCCAATCCTTATGCAGAGTTCAATATGTTTGTAGATCCTTTCGCTGCATATCAGGTAAGCTAAAAATGTAATAAAAATGAATAAATTAATAGGATAATTACACTGACATACCCTAAGGTTTCGCATAACTACACAAACTTCCCCCGATATTTGAGAAATATAAAAGCTTTCCCAGTCTAAGAAATTACACTACATGAAGATAGAGACATTGACAAAAACGTCTAATTTTCAATAATACCTTACTTTCCCTTGACATTTCCTATACAATATTTAACTTTAATTTCAAGAGTATAATAGCATGTGTTAGACCAAACTTGAGGGTATGCTAAGGGAAGTTTCCATAATTTCTCAAATGTTAGGGGAAGTTTGTGTAATTGGGAAAAACCTCAAGGTATGCCAGTGTAATTACTCATAAATTAGTAAATAAAAGCTCTCAGTAAGATCTTTTTATATATGTAACAGGTTATTTATTCTGGCATCCCAATTACTCTTGTTCCACTAGATTCCACAAACACAATCCCAGTGTCGCGCTACTTTTTTGAGGAATTTGAGAAGAACCAGCATAGGTACGAGGCAAAGTACAGCTTCATGTCGTTGAAAATGACGCATGATACTTGGTTCGATGACCAGTTTTTCAAGGTACACAACCAAAGAGAAGTCCAATAGACATAGATTTTTGTATTAATAATACAAAAATCGTGTCCATATGATTCATATGTGTAACTTACTGCAGAGTTACTACATGTGGGATTCTTTTCTAGCCGGTGTTGCTACTTCAATAATGCTCAAGCAGAACAAAAGCAATGGAGTGAATGAATTTGCCGAAATGAAATACATAAACATCACCGTGATCACTTCCAATGAGCCGTATGGGATTTCAGATGGTTCAAATCCATTCTTTGATGGCCTTGAGAAGCCAAAGTTCAACTTAACAAGAGGCCGTGTTCACAGTGGCCACGTTCAGAAAGAACTTCGAGATCCATTCTGTGTTGTCGAGGATGGCAAGGGCTGGTGTGAAGTTATTTCTCTTCTTTTGCTTAGTCTCGATGCAAAAGAAACGCACATATCAAACTATTGCTACTTAAAACACATAGTAAAGAATATATTATAATCAACTTCATGAACATATATCAGGATGGATATGCAGAAGAAGTAACCGGTCAAGAAGGGGTTCATGTGCTTGCTGCTGGGAGAGCAAAGCGTAATCGCGATAAAAACAGTAAATTAAGTAGAGAATATTTCAAAGCTTGTCTAGATGTGAGTTTATAATCCTATTAAAATCTTTTGAAAATACCACTACTCATGGAAATGACAGCAAGAACATGTGATTTTAATTTTCCTTTATTCTTAATATTTGACCAGGTCTTGAATTGGAACGAACAATCAGGACGATTCAATTTCACGACGCAATTCCCTCATTACAGAGAAGTACTCTACAAGCCAGATTTCAGGGGAAGAAAACTTGGGAAGGATGTTGTATTTGACATGGATATGAGTGCTGGAGATTTCTTAGCACTTTTTTATCTTCTGAAAGTACCCGTCCAAGTAATAAATCTCAAGGTGCAGAAGTAGAATCGCCTTTTTTTCCAGTTTTTAATACACATTTAGCATTGCATTAATCCGTTCTTTCCATGCAAGCAATACTTGTGACTCCTACAGGATGGGCAAATGCAGCAACAATTGATGTTGTATATGATTTGCTGCATATGATGGGACGGGACGATATCCCCGTCGGTTTAGGAGACGTTTTTGCACTCAATCAAGCGGATTGGGTTAACTCTGCTGTTGGAGACTGTAAGTACAACAAAGCCATCCCACATGGTAGCGGTGGCTTTCTAGACTCGGATACACTATACGGCCTCGCCCGTGATTTGCCTCGAAGCCCTCGAAGGTTTTTGTTAACATTTTAAACACATTTCAAGTTTTTAGCCCCCAAAATGGAAAGAATGGATTTATTTTTTGTGAAAGGGATAACTACGCTAACATGTAATGAGGTTTGCCCTAATTACACAAACTTTGTGAGGTTTGAGAAATTACCGAAACTTCCCCTATTAAAGAATTAACATTATATGTGTGGATGACAAATTCTGATGATATTCTCTAATACTTTGTGAATATTCTATTTTGGGATGATCAATGTTTGAATCTAAATTTATGACTATAATAGCATGCATCAAACCACAAGGTATCCTAGGGGAATTTCATGTAATTTATCAAACCTCAGGGTATCTCACTGTAATCATTCTTGTTTTTCTCATTACTTGTGCACTATGGTTTGTTTGATCACAGATATACCGCAGAGAATGATGTGAAACATGGAGCTCCAGGAAAAACAAATCACCCTGAACTCAAACAGCCTCAAGCTCTTGAGATATGGCAATCAGTCACAAAATCACTGAAACCAGGATCTAAGGTTACAATCCTAACAAACGGGCCGTTGACAAACATCGCAAAAATCATTCTTTCCGACAAAAACTCGAGCTCTCCAATTGAGGTGCGCATCTAAAAGCCGAAAAACGACTGAACTCTGTTTATCTTTATCAGCTATTTTGTTGAAGTATTCAATGTTCTTTTCCATGATATTTTCATAGTTGGAGGACATATCGTCAAACAAACAACAGACAGGGGAAATGTCATAAACATCCCTTCGAATGAATATGCAGAACTCAACATGTTTCTTGATCCTTTAGCAGCAAAGACAGTTTTCAGTTCAAGTTTCAATATTACACTAATCCCCCTATACATGCAGCGTAGAGTCAATCACCTCACTAAGATTCTACTCTTTTATACCTCACGAGGAAGACACCTGAAGCCCTATTAGCGAGGGGTCTGCTTTTGAGACTGCACAAGTTAAAAAAGACTCATCCCAGATACCCACACATGGTATATCATGTAGGATACGTTCTTATTTCTTAAGGGAAATTCTCGGCGCCGTAATCTTAGCAGGTGATGATTCGGTTCTAAAGACGCGTATATAGAGAAGCATGTGGACGTTTCAGCAATTGGAGTCGAATCTGAAGATGGAAAATAATTGTTGATCAGAATAGAAGGAAGTTTGGTTAAAGTGCTGGAAAATGTTGATCCTATGGCATATTACGACACTTTTGCGGATCAACTTGGTGAAGAGAAGCAATCTGCTGTAATTGGAAGCTTTGAAGAGCAAAGGAGAATATGGAGTTCACCACCTAAATGAAAACAAAACGTATGCCATGTAAAGATGAAATGCGTAGCTTTGTTATTATGTTGACATATTTTATGCGTTTTTTGCCATAATGCGCGAAGAAAGTGTAGATACTATACGACCAAAGAAATTTTATTCCGAATACAACGTAAATACGTACAACTTCCGAATACAAATTCTTTATGATCAACTCCGCATTTTCATTGCTGATCATATTATTCGTGGCTAGGATATATTGTGCCAGAAACAAAAGGAGAAAACATTGGAAGCGATTCAGGCTTCCATGAACTCGAAGGATGGAATGCTAAAATAAGCGCAGATGAATTATGTTTCAATGATCGTTTTCAGAAACTCGAATGATAATTGTTAGTTTCCGCCACAAATGACCATGCTTTATGGTCTCGTCGCCTTTGATGCGATGATAATCCAAATGGAAATTGGGCACTCTTCTCAACTGAAGAAATGGATTAATTCAGAGATACACAAATATGAACACTTGGCAGAATTCTAATAATGTAATTAAAAAATAGAGCAGGAAAAATAGTAGAAAATTCGCTCTGGAGAAAAAGAGAGGCTACCAACTGTTGATTGCTTAGAAGTATTTTATAAGTATTTATAACATTTCTATTTAATTATTTTTGCAGATATTTCCAGCTCATATAAAGGGATTAGGAGGGAGCTTGGTGGTTTTGGTGAACTGGTCAGCTGGAGTCAAACTGGTAAATAACAATAAAATTACTACTATTTCCCAAATATCTGTCTGTGTTAGTTATGTAATATTATTTTTTGAAAGCTAATCTCACATCAATTTATTGGTTAAAAAGCATTCAATAAATAATCTTGTATTTAATATTTTAGTTTGTGAAAAAGCTCCAATAAATTATAATTAATATTATGTTAAATATGTTAGATTTCAATGACTTATAATTAATATTATATTAGATATGTTAGATTACATTTACCTTTTGTGGGAAATTGTAATCTCATCTAATCAGACTCACTCTTCGTGATTTCTCGGTAGAGATTAATGAATATTAATAGTAGGTCTAATCTCACCTAATCAAAGGCGAATAACCTGATATCACCTAACTAAAGTAAAATTAAATGAAATAAAATCAAATAAAAAGGTTTAATACACCGTTTTGTTTTACTTTTAAATTTAAAGTAACATGTCAATTTAGTGAGAGTTGTTCTAATGCATAATTTAATTAGTTAAACATGCCTTTCAAATCAGAAATTACTCTTGAACCATTTTATCGTTTGGAGGCTTCCATCAGCATTTTGTTGGGACTCAAAGTCAACATGGGCCTTATAGATTTATCGACGGGCTTAATTATTTCTGCAAAATTATATTGAATTTTAATTTGCATTTGATCCCAATTTTAATAATTTTGAAAAAATTTAATAAATCATATTTGATTATAATAAATATTTAAGAATTCAAAGTATATGGATCGAACACGAAATTTATAATGATATAATTTTTCCTAATTAGCTACAGTTAAACATACAAAATCCAATCAAGATATCTCCGGTAATAACAAGACCTGAAAATCCAAGATGATGAATGATAATCAACTCAATATTCTTGTCAGGTTTTGAGGCGGTAAAAGAAATGGATCAATTCAGAGATGCAGTTTATTATATTAACATAATTCCCATCTAATTAAGGCATCTCATTGATTTAAAATTTGAACCAACGGGCTCATGTGATCCGTTGATGTCGATAGAAATTTTTTAATAGGATCATACTAGTTATATATTCCAATTTGTCTAGGAATCTGCTTAAAACCCAGCATTATCTTAGGCACAGCAATTAAATATTGTCTTAAATTGACCACTGTCCGAGACACATTGTTTTGAATGTAGTCAAAATTAATTTTCACCAAATAAACAAAACTTTACGGTAAAGTTGTCCAATCGGCCTAACAACCCCCAGTCTAGGGATGCAAACGAGCCGAGCCGAGCTTTTACATTTTTTGCAGGTTCGGGCTCGGGCTCGCCCTCAGGAAAACTGGCTCGGGCTTGGCTCGCGATCCAACGAGCCAATGAAAAAGTGGCTCGGGCTTGGCTCGCAGTGAGGTTCGGGCGAGCTGAGCCGAGCCAACGAGCCTGTAAAAAAACCTCAAATATCTTTGCTTTGGCCAGATTTTCGATCTGTATTTTGATGTAGATCTAAAGCACAATAAATCCAAATCTTTCTTTAGATAATGGATTCCCATTGCTGCTGTAATTTCCACACTATCATTTGCTTCTCCTTCATTCACATTTCACTGTCCCTTGGAAATTGACCAAAAATCCAGATTTGAGATTTTTATGTACAACAAAGCAGAACGAAAAATAGAATAAAGAATCAGTTTCCATAATAAGAAATCAAATGTGATATTTTTTTACGCAAACCAGAAGAAAAAAAAAAGAAAAAAGAAGAAGAGATGTATCTAGAGCCATAGATCTGTAAAGAAAAAAGAAGAAGAGATGCATCTGACAAATTGGCCAGAAAAAAGAAAAAAGAAGAAGAGATGTATCTAGAGCCATAGATCTGTGAAGAATATTCTGGATCCTGTAAGATGTCTACGAAGGAAGATGATGGCTGCGCTGCGGCGAAACTCTGGAGGAAGCGTGGTGGTGGTGGTGGAGGAACCGTGGGAGGTGGCGCGAGACGGCGGGAGAGAGGAGGTGGCGCGAGACTCTGGGACGGTGGACGGTGGCGTGAGACCGAGAGAGGGAGGTGGTGGCTGCTTGGCGGCGGACTAGCGATGGCTTTGGGTTGCTTCCAGCCGTGGAACGGAAAAGGGAGATATGAATTACAGAATTAGGTTTTGGGTTCTTTTCTATATGTAATGTATATGTATATTATATATTGTATATAATTATATGTAATATATATGTATATTATATATTGTATATAATTATTAATATATATATAATATTTATGTATATATATATTGTATTGAATTATTAATATATATATATATATATATATTTTTTAATTATTACCGGCTCGCGAGCTACGAGCTGAGAATAACAGGGTTCGGGTTTGAGTTCGATCCCTCACGAACCGAGCCTTGGCTCGGCTTGACTCGGCACTCCCGAATCCAAGCGCGAGCTTTTGTCGAGCCAGCTCGCTAAGCTCGCGAGCTGGCTCGTCTCATTTGCACCCCTACCCCAGTCCCCCACTAAAAATGTTTATAGACAAAACTTAAAAAAAACAAAAAAAAAAAAAAACACAAAAGTTTGATTTTCATGAAAATCTCCATGGCCAGAATCCATAGTCAATCCCTGAGAAATCGCAGTTGCTTCACTCAATACTCTACCTTTACTCACTCCTCCATTTTTGTGAAGCTTCAAAAATATCGGAGAAATGGCAGCTTATGCAGCTCTAGTTTCTCTTATGAATCTCTTAGAGCAGCTCCAACGCCATCCTCAACCTCCGATTACCCTCCACACCAATCAGGTCCAAACCCTTACTCAAAAGATTGCTTTCTTGCAACACTTTCTTGAAGTTTATAATTCCCATTATTCCAAACCAGAAATGAAACACTTGAGGAATCACATCGCTGATGCAGCTTATGCAGCTGAGGATATGATCGAAACCCATTTAGTCAACCGGATTCATGCTCGACACGAAGATGACATAATCGCCTCCTTGCAGAATCTTTCCGTGGAAGTTGAAGAATTGCAAAGGCCAACTGCTGATGCATCAATCTGTTCCATCGATCTCCATGGGGTAATACGAGATCTGGATTTTGTTGAGAAAGAGGTGTTGGAGATTAAAGGCACGCTGGGTGCTCAAGATCCACAAAGATTTATGACAACGGATTTTGTTGCTTGGAGATCTACTTTAACAGAGCACAACACCATGGTGGGTTTTGATGATGTGTTGGAGAAAATGCTGGATAAGCTCACCAGACAACCGGATTCTCCTTGCCAAATCATCCCGATTTCTGGGATGGGTGGCATAGGTAAGACGACCCTTGCTAGAAATGTTTATATCAATCCTCTTATAGAGTACAGCTTTGATATCCGTGCTTGGACTACAATTTCTCAAGAAAATAATGTACGAGACATTCTTTTAGGAGTGCTTGGTGGGACTCGGGAAAGTATGAGTCAGATGAGTGAGGCACAGGTAGGGGAAATGTTATATAAGAGACTATGCGGTAGAAGGTATTTGATTGTGATGGATGATATGTGGCGTCCTGGGGTATGGGACAGAGTGAAACGCTTCTTTCCAAACGAGTGCAATGGAAGTAGCATAATCGTAACAACTAGACTAACAACTGTGGCTTCCTATTTAACCACCAACTGTTTTGACGTTAAGATGGATTTCTTAGACCAGGATAAGAGTTGGAGTCTATTTTGCAAAACTGTGTTTGGAAAAGAAGAGGGCTGCCCATCCGAATTGGAGCATGTCGGGAAGGAGATTTCTAGAAATTGCAAAGGACTCCCTTTGTCGATTGTTGTGCTCGGAGGACTCCTAGCAAAGTCAAAAGGAACACATGAGTATTGGGAATATATTGCTGAGAATCTAAATTCAATTGTGAATTTAAACGACAATAAACGGTGCCTTAAGATATTACGCATGAGTTATTATGAGTTACCGGCTCATCTGAAAGCATGTTTTCTATATATTGGGGTCTTTCCTGAAGATCGTAAAATCAATGAACCTGAACTCATAAGAATGTGGGTTGCTGAGAGTTTTTTAAAGCCAATTAATGGAAAAGGCTTGGAAGAGAGTGCGGAGGAGTACTTGATGGATCTTGTTGGTAGGAATCTCATTATGGTTCATGAGGATGACCTTTCTTGGGGGAAAAAAGTATTTAACATGCATGATCTCTTAAGAGATCTGTGCATAAGAGAAGGTCGAAAGGAGAACTTCATCTGTGTAGCTAACCAACACAGCGGAAGCTTAAGCAACGAACGTCATATTGCAGTTCATCAAGATACATCTGGAGAGGAATGTCTTGATAGTTTGAAAGGTGGATCAACTACTCGTTCTTTGATATGCTATTCTCATGACGTCGTTTTACCATTAGCTGAACTTAGATTGTTGAGGGTATTTGCAATGTTTGATCCCATAAATGAGAAAGATATTTTCATGCTAGTTAACCTGCGGTATCTCACTCTCCTGTCCATTCGTCCATTGAGGAATTTTCCATCTATTTCCCAGCTCTGGAATTTACAAACATTATATATTTATTCAGCTCGTAGTGTTGCCGCCCCTCCTGAAATCTGGAAGCTGCCTCTAATTAGGCATATCCAGACCAATGGCAGTCTCATACTCCCGGATCCTCCAAGTGGGCACACAGACAGGCGAGATGACTTTGTTCTGCATGAGCTACGTACTCTTGTAACAATAAAAAGTTTGAAGCTTGGTGAGGAGGTGATTAAGAGAATCCCTAATGTCAGCATGTTGGGACTGATTTTCGATTGTCCATACGAGATGCCATTAATAGGTCTCAACAATCTTGATCGTCTGTACAAACTGGAGGACCTTTCTATCGAGTATTGTGACAGCCCACCAAATCGGACTGAGTTGATGCAAAACCTCACCTTCCCCCATTCGCTCAAGAAGTTGGCTCTAAAGTACACTGAGCTTCATTGGGAAGACATTAATACGAAGATAGGTTCATTACCTCGTCTCCAAATGCTCATCCTGGATTACGATTCCTTCATAGGGTCAGAATGGAAAACCGTAGAAGGGCAGTTTTGCCGCCTAAAATACCTGAAAATTGAAGATTGTTATGATCTAAAATGTTGGAGCACGGAGAGCACCCATTTTCCATGCCTAGAGTGCCTTCATCTGGGTTATTTAAGTGATTTGGAGGAGATCCCTTTGTGCATTGGAGATATAACAACGCTGAAATCAATTATAGTGCGAGATTGTTCTGATTCAGTTGTCAGCTCTGCTAAAAGAATACTTGTCGAACAAGAGGATCTTGGGAATGAAAGCCTCGGAGTGAGAATTCGGTTGAATAGGTGGAATGATAAAAGTCTGGAGAGTTTGGCAACCCACAACTTTCAATTTGAAACACCTCGGTAAGAAATTATTATTATTTAAGACTTTGTTAAACTCCAAATCAAATATCCTATGCAGGTGATTATCTCTTTCGCTCACGGATACATACGCACACGCTATTTATATGCAACAATTTATCTCATCGTTTCTCTTGCCACACGCGTCTTGAGTGTAGTTTAATTTGTAACTGTATATGCCGGTCTGCGAGGTAAAATTACCCTTTCTTTTGATTAGTTTGAGTTTCCAATTGGTTAGCAAATGAATTCCAATTGATGTGCATGTATTCATCTGATGAATTCTGCTGTGAGCCTGTGATATCAGAAGTGGTGGTAAAATGCAAAGTTGTCAATCATACACCACTGTTTTATTAAGTTCTGAGTTCTATTTCATGCTCCTTGTTGAGCTATTTCCCTGCATTTGAAATGGTCGGAGTTCATCCGTTTCTAGGAAATATAATTCATAGAGAAAGCTTATCTTTTCATTTATATCTGTTTTCTCCTTGGGGGAGGACATTACAGTCATCTTGAAATGTCCCTGCTTTTCCTTTTCAGTTGGTAATCCTGAATAGTAATAATGGGTGAGAAGAAGAAGGCAGGTGCTGTGTTGGTAAGGCTTGTTTTTGCAGCCGGGATTGGTGTCTTCAACGTTGTCAAGAAGACGTAGCAGTAACATAAAGCTCGAGTTTCGAAAGTATGATCCTCGTGTCTGTCATCATGTTTTGTTCACCGAGGCCAAGATAAAGTGATTGCAACTCCAAACCGTGACCTGAAATGCCTTTGTTTTCTTTGAATTGATATCAGAGTAGCTTTTATTGCATCTGAAATTTTAATCCGTTTAATATCCGACATGCTTCATGTATGGTCTTTGCTGGCCTTTTAGCGTTTAGTTTGATCATAAACGTTGGGATTACAACACTTTGCTCTTCTAGCTCTTACTAGTTGTTAAAATGAACGGCCATGGAGGGTTTTATACCTTCAGAGATAGACCTTGCTCCCCTTTTTGAAATTTGATCAGGTTATGTTCCCAGGTACCAACTCAACAGCTCTTTTAGCTTAATGCTTGATTTACGGCAATGTTAGCCTTGGCGAATGTACCTACAAAATAATGTTGCAGTAATAGCAACAATTATACAGTACATATATATTCATGCGTATACACATGATACGTTGCATATTCCTTTAATTTTGGAACTTAGAATTCCTATGTTTTATCCCACTATTTGATTTAATTTTGGATAAATGCCTAACATTCTATATTTTGTGCAGGATTTATCATTGGAAGAATTTGAAGGAATTTGTAACAGAAAAGGGCTGTCACGCAGGTCCACCTCTCGGACCAAATTGAAGAACAAATATTTTGTGGCCCATGGATTTAAGGAATAATTAAATGGGAAGCCAATTGATGCTTGTTGGAATGTTCATGAAAGAGGCCCATGTTTTTGATAGCTGTGCTTAAAGAGCCCAAGTTTAGCGGCCCTGTTTTTACATGAGAAATAATCAGCAGAAGTGGGGGCGGCACGATTTGGCAGTTATGTGTGGCCACTACTTTGGAAATTAAAAGTCCCCATTATTGACAAGAATGCGGAATACAACGTGGGAGAAGAGTGGGGCAATACCTTGGGAATTATTCCTCCAATTCATGGCAGAACGTGGGCAACATGGGGGGAACAAGAGTTATGGCTTATTTGTGCTATTTAGAGTGGCGAGTTGCAACATAGTAGGGGACACACCATAATCAAGACATCACTCAGCAGCACTACATGGAAGAGAAAGAGGAGAATTCAAGCATCATCACTAGTTTATTCATTTCCTCCTTCTTTCATTGAAATACTATGTTTCTCTATTCTTATTTGTTTAATTTCGTTATGAGTAACTAATGTACTTTTTTGTTGGGATTTTCCAAGCATGTGTTAGATTTTGTGAGACAATTTGTTTCGGGTTGATTAATTCAAGTTATCTGTTTTATTTCCGATTTCACGGTATTGCTTGTTGCTTTATTCTTTGATTTAAGAGCTCGAATCTTAGAGTTAGCAATTCACATAAAGTTAGTTAATTTATTTGGTGGAGTCTAACCGGGTAATTAACGAAGTGACAATCAACACTAGGTTGTTAAGTTCGGCTGATTTTGTGTTGTGGGATATTACGGTCTAATTAGGCGAAGTAGGAGTTTCTACTAAGTTGGTTAGGGTTAGTGTTTCTTTAGTTCGCAAGACAATTAGTTTATTGAATCTTTGAAGGAGTTTCTGAAAAGGTTATTAGCTAATTAGGGAATAATCATTAGGAGTTTCTTCAGACTATTCTAAAAATTACGAAGAAACGAGGGAGTCTAAGGTAACTGGTAACTATAGCTAGCCTAACGAGGAGTTAATCACCCTGTCTGTGATCATAGTCTGATGCATGCGTAGGAAAATCCCGCTATTTGTTATCTACTGAATTAATCTAAGTGTCAGCTGAGTTTAGTTGTTAATTACTTGTTTATTTAGTCAGTTTTATTCTTGTTTATTTAGTTTCATTATTAGTTTGGTTAAAAATCTCAAACCCCCCCCCCCCCACCCCCCAATTTTAATTAATCGTTTTATTTTCTTAGCATATTAAAAGAGTACAAATTCGTCCAATCCCCGTGGATCGATACCCGTTGCCACTATTCTACATTTTAATCGTTTGCAATAACTGGGACTTATTTTTGGTGGCTTCGACACCCATCAATTTTTGGCGCCGTTACCGGGGACTTGGTTTTTAATTGATTTTGTTTCTTTTCTTATGCCTAGGAACCTTCGTTCGGGACAACTCGTTGCATATGATCCCGAGATCGAAAAGACCGCTAAGAAGATTAGGAAGTGGACAAGACAAAGGAAAGAACAAGCAGCAGTTGGTGAAAGTTCGAGTCTTTTTGAACTGGATTCCGACATTGAAACTGAACAGCAGTTAGAACTTGAAGAACAGACTGTCAGTGAACCTGACAGTGATCACAGTCAGGATATGGCTCATGACGGAACGCTTCGCGAGCTTGCCCGACCTACTGAAGCACAACAGCTACTGTGCATAACCTTTCCAGAACTGCAAGAAGGCTTCGAACTGAAGTCAGGCCTCATCCATTTATTGCCAACCTTTCGTGGGAAGGAAAATGAAGATCCGAATAAGCATTTGAAGGAGTTCCACCTTGTGTCCACATCCATGAAGCCACACAACGTCACGGAGGATCAAATTAAGCTTATAGTCTTCTCATTCTCATTGCAAGATGCAGCTAAGGATTAGTTGTATTACTTACCTTCGGGTACGGTCACCACTTGGGCTGAAATGTCGAGATAATTTCTCGAGAGATACTTTCCAGCTACCCGCGCTACAAACATCAGGCGAGAAATTTGTGGAGTTAAACAAAAAGATTCCGAAAGCCTCTACGAGTATTGGGAAAGGTTCAAGAGATTGCTAGCAAGTTGCCCCCAACATGGAATTTCGGATCAATTAGTCATCCAATACTTTTACGAGGGCCTAACTCCGATGGAACGCCGAATGATGGATGCCGCAAGTGGTGGATCTATTGTTAGCAAGACCCCGCCGAAGCTAGAGAGCTTATTTCTACCATGGCTACAAATTCTCAACAATTTGGAGCTCGACAGGATATACCAAGGACGGTAAATGAGGTAAAAGCAAATTCACTTGATGAAATTAAGTCTTTGCTAACAACCTTGGTGCAGAAAATGAATGTAGGTACTAATCCACCCGCAAGAGTTTGTGGCATTTGCACTAGTCCCGAGCACCCAATCGATGCGTGCCCTACACTCCACGAGGAGATACCCGCGGATGTAAATGCCATGGATTTTCAGCAGAGAAAGTTTGATCCTTATTCGAACACTTACAACCCTGGATGGAAGTACCACCCGCATTTAAGCTACGCCAATAACCAACCAAATAATCAGAATTTTCGTCCACCGCCTCCACCGCAGCCAAGGCCACAGCACCCTCAGGGTTCAGGTACGCCTCTTAGTGAAATTGTTCGTTTATTGGCTACTAGTACCGAGAAATATCAACAGGATACAACGAACAGGATTCAAAAGATAGAGGACACTATCAAGACCATGGAGACTCATATGGGACAAATTGCCTCTTCGGTGATTAAATTGGAGACCCAAGGCAAGCTACCGTCGCAAACACACGACCCTAGACACAATGTGAGCTCGATTGTGTTGCGAAGCGACAAGGAATTACAGCCTCCAGTGGACATGCAGGTTTTTACAGGCGATTCATTAAGGACTTCTCAAAGATTACCAAACCGTTGTGCAAGTTGCTCCAAAAAGATGTGAAGTTCGAGATAGATGAGGATTGTAAAGCTTCTTTTGACTTATTAAAAGAAAAATTGATTTCGGCCCCGATCATTCAACCACCGAATTGGGAGTATCCGTTCGAGATCATATGTGACGCGAGCGATTACGCCGTGGGGGCTGTACTTGGATAAAAGATCAACAAGAATTCCCACGTGATGTATTATGCCTCGAAGTTGCTAGACAATGCCTAAAGCAACTACACAACCACCGAAAAGGAGCTCTTGTCAATTGTTTATGCTTTAGATAAATTCCGTCCTTATTTGCTTGGTACTAAAGTTGTTATGTATTCTGATCATGCAGCTTTATGGTATCTTCTCACCAAAAAGGACGCGAAACCAAGGCCATTCGATGGATTCTACTCTTACAAGAGTTCGACTTGGAGATACGGGAGAAGAAGGGATGCGAGAATCTGGTAGCTGATCATCTCAGCTGAATTCCAGTCCTTAAGCCAGATTCTCTACCTATCAATGATGAATTTCCAGATGAACAAATTTTTGCTGCTCAGGAATCCTACCTGAGGTCACAGACAGATTTCCTGACTCCCTGGTATGCTGATATTGTTAATTTTTTAGCTACTGGTGCTTTGCCTGATCATTTGTCTGGGTCTGAGAAAGATAAAATCAAGTCCGATTCTAAACACTATATTTGGGATGACCCTTACTTGTGGAAAATAGGCACCGATCAGATTATTAGGCGTTGTGTAGCTGAAAATAAAATCAAATCCATACTAGAGTTTTATCATGCTTATGATGGTCACTTCGGTCCTAAACGAACAGCTCATAAAGTGTTAGAGAGTGGATTTTTCTGGCCTACACTTTTTAAGGATGCATACTTGTGTTGTAAAAGTTGTGTTAATTGTCAAAAGACGGGAAATATAGGTCCTAGAAACCAAATGCCTCTTAATCCTATACTTATTTGTGAAATTTTTGATGTGTGGGGTATGGATTTTATGGGTCATTTTCCCTCGTCTTATGGTAATTTATACATTATACTTGCCATTGATTATGTATCGAAGTGGGTGGAAGCTAAAGCCACCCGGACTAATGATTCTAAAGTTGTTGTGGATTTTGTTAGGTCTCACATTTTTGTCAGGTTTGGAATTCCTCGAGCTATGATCAGTGATAGGGGTACTCACTTTTGCAACCGCACGGTCGAGGCACTTTTCAAGAAGTATCATGTGACCCATCGCACCTCCACGGACTATCATCCACAAACTAATGGCCTCGCCAAAGTCTCGAATAGGGAGATCAAGTCTATTTTGGAGAAAACGGTTAGTCCTAACCGAAAAGATTGGAGTTTGAGACTCGATGATGCACTTTGGGCTTATAGGACGGCGTACAAGACTCCGATCGGTATATCACCTTATAGATTGGTATTTGGGAAAGCTTGCCACCTTCCGGTAGAGCTAGAGCATAGAGCTTATTGGGCGATCAAGAAGTGTAACTTTGGCTTAGAGGAGGCCGGGATGCATAGAAAGCTTCAATTGCAAGAGTTAGAGGAGATTAGAAATGATGCTTATGAAAATTCCAAAATATACAAGTCCAAAACTAAGGCATTTCATGATGGGATGTTGTCTAGGAAGAGTTTCGAAGTCGGACAAAAGATGTTGCTCTATCAGTCCAAATTGAGACTTTTTCCGGATTGAGATCAAGATGGTCTGGTCCATACGTTGTGACCAAAGTTTTTACACATGGCGCTGTTGAAATTGGGGAAATTGATACGGATAAGACGTTCAAGGTGAACGGGCATCGACTTAAGCCATTTTATGAAGGATTCGAGCCGCACACGGTTGAAAATATGAATCTAGAGGACCCTCCTCTAGGGGCTTGAGTGTGAAAACAAGAACTCGTCGAGTCCATCACGTTAAACAAGGGCGTTGTATGGGAGGCAACCCATATTTATTTTCCCTTGCTTTAGTTTCTTTTGTTTTTTTCGTCTTCTTTCTTTGCTCGTCTTCCTTGCCCGTTGTAATATCTTCCACTTGCGTATTTTCAGGTGAATGTGAAGCTGACATCTTTGGATAAGTGTGGGGGAGTGTTCCAGGTTGTTTGGTTTTCGAATTTTGGTGATGCAATGACTGATGAATTTGGTATTAAGCTACTGTGAGGAAACCTGTCTGAGGTCACGGACAAGGTACTGGACCCAATTTTACAAAATGGAGCCCCCAACTCATAAACTAACCCTGATCCGCCGCCCTAAAAAATTCGTGACCCACATACCACAACCCGGACCCGCTCGTCTCTCCAACCCGACCTGCCCCATCTCCCAACCATAAAACCCATTACAGAAGCTCCCTTCCCCCAATTTCCTAAAAGCTCCACATCCAAAAATTCTCCCAATTTGCAAACCCTAGACTCAAATCGGCCATGGGGAACGGGATAATCCACTGGCCCGAAAAACCGCCGCTCACAATCGACGGTGGCACCGTATCTACACCGCAACCACCAGTCCCTCCGTGCCGCACCTCCGCACGGCTCCGTCCTCACAGATCTTCGCCCGCCACCGCCTCTCCGCCTGTCACGACAGCGGACGATACATCGTCACCACCCACCTCAGTGCCACCACCCTCCTCCGCTACTAGCGCCGGCAGTCAGAGCCCAGGCGTCGTCACCACTTCACTGCCCTCCTCCCCTGACTGAATAACAAGCTCGCCGTCCCTCTCCAGCAAACAGCAGCAACCCATCACCGATTCCGCTGCCATCATCTCTGTTCCTCCGCCCCCAACAGATGTCGCTGGTCCCTCACGGAAGAGACGTGCCGCCCCCGCACCACCTGCCCAAAAGCACCGCCGCGCTTCCACCACCGCCTCAGAAGCACCGCCACCAGCTCCGCCGTGTCGTGCCTCTTCTTGCCTCCGCAACCGGCCAACATCCCAGTAAGGGAAATCTTTGGCTCCTGTTCTTGTCCCGGAAACTGATTCCGGTGCGGCTTCTCAAACAATTCAGGATGAAGATTCTCCTTCTCATGCCACTTCCGGATCAGAAGCCCCGGTTGAAGCCGACCAATCCACCTCAGGTCATGATTCCATTGAAGCTGAAGCTGAGACCGAACGACAACCTTTCGATCCAGCCTTGGATCCAACTCAGCATTTTCGCCACAGAGGCAGTGATGTGCATATTGTCCCAGCACTGAAGTTTCTCAAAGAAATTGGTCATCTCAATTTCGAGAATGAAGCTCATCTAGCTCGTCTTCGCCGCCTCCCGAAACGAAAAGTAATTCAGGGTAAAATGCTTCATACTCCGACTTTGGAAACCTAGAATATTCATGATAGAGTTATGAAATTGATTGATGGAATTGGATGGCGTTCTTTCTTTATGCTAGATTGCCCGATTATCTATGAGTTGGTCTATGAATTTTTCTGCACTTTCAAGTTTGATAAGCATGCCAATTTGGATGTTAATTCTCCTGTGATTTCTTATCGTATGCTTGGGCTAAATTTTGAGGCTTCTATCACTGATATTAGTGCAGCTTTGGGTATTGATAGGAATGATCCCACTTTTGTGATGAGTGTTTGTGGATACCCTCCTGATTTTAATGTGAAAACAGCCTGGACTTTGTTAACGGGATGCCCTGGGCATGATTATTCTGATTCTAGTTGTGATAGGCACATTATTGACCCGGCTTTGCGTTATTTGCACAGATTTCTTGCTTACTCATTTTCCGGTAGAACCAAAGGTGCACCCACAGTTACACAAACTGAATTATTTTTCTTGTGGGCTATGATGACTAAAACTAAAGTGAACTTGGGTTATTGGGTTGTTACTGTTTTCAATTATGCACTTGCATCCTCTCGTTCACTTATTATGGGGCATGTTATTATTCGTATTGCTGCTTTTTACAATTTGATTGACATAACAGCCTTAGGGACTCACGTTGCACGGCCTTTGGACTATCTTGACTTGTTAACACTTGATTTGATGATGTAAAACCTTTTTGTCAATCATCAAAAGATCAAGTGTTTGTTCCCTATTGTTCCAACATACTACTAATTGATCAGATGCATATCGGATATGATTCGACCCAGTTTTCTTTGAATTCAATATTGGCAAATTTGGATCCTATAGGATTCGGATGCGGATTCAGTTATTGGCTCTCATTATGGGATCTGGATATGAATTTTTGTGCCTGTTCCTAATCCAACTTGTTGACAATCCTGGGCCTAATTATATTTGCACAATTGTAATATAGCTGCACTAAGATTCTAATACACTTTATAGTTTATATTAATGGGTAGATATCAACATATGGTATACAAAAACAAGTTTTACTTACTTCCTCGAGTACTTCAATTGTCCGTTGCCATATCGTCATCTCCGTATGCACATATCATAGATTGTTAGTTGTTACTTTGATTGTTTACAAGTACTAATTCAATATCCCCACTTGGTTAGCAATCAGAAATCTATCTCAGAACTAGGTTGGACGATCTTGGTGTTAAATACATCAATATCCCCATTTCAGCAAGGTCTTTCAACTCACCATGAAGAAATGGTTAGAGAACTAACAACCAACCTTGTCTTGTCATTTGTTAGCTCAAAATGACTCCAAAGTCTTCAACACTCCCCGAGAGTTTGTAGATTCTTTGCTTATTAATGTATCGACAATGACATTCATCCATGTCCATTGAGCTTGATTGGACTCTTCTCTATTAACCCATTTTTCCATCAACAAACTGACCACTTTCGAATGAATGAATCATCAAGATGGAAAAAAAATTCACTAATCTCCATTGTTCACTAGGCTTTAAGATAATACGTCAAGATAGCAATCTCATTTCTTCAACTCTGAATCCTTTCTTAAACATTGATCCTGGAAAACTCCTTTCAGATTTGAGTTGCGTTATACCTCGGTTATAGTATCAATCGGTAGAGCAGGTGAAAGGAAAATCTCATTGTTGTCTTGTAGGAGCACTCTGTAATTCAAACACTAAATTCGATGCATGCGGGTTAAGGATGCAAATGAGATGTAACACATAGGTCACTGAAATGCAACACTTAAATGCAAATATAAAGCACATGAATAAAATGTTGCATAGCCATAGTCATAATATGCACACAATCACACAAACTCAGTACAATTCATGCTCAGGAGTCAAAATTTCATGTCAAATAAATGCAATACACAACTATTGCTATGTCGAATGTCGTACGACCTAGACTGATACGATACAATTCAAGAGCACCGGTTTTGAACCTGGTAGCTTTGGTACCTCTTAAGAATGTAGCGCCCGTTGTGCTGAGCCACTACATCCCCCGCACCATGGTCCGACCCGTATACGAAATGGGAGAATCTGTACACGTGCCAAAGCCATAGCGAATGGGAGACTGACAAAACCCGATCTAAGCTAGGCGGCACCTAAACCTTATACAACGGAAAGATACAAGACCAGAATGCGGAAGCGATGCAAAACACGAACTTTCAAAAGCTTTCATGCATCATACATAACAATACAGTCAATATAAAATAAATCAACATCTACACAAGTTCAACTAATCCTAGAAACCTGTCTCGAATAACATAAAATAAATATGGTTTCAACTGGCCGTAGAAACCTGTCCGAAAATAATTCATAACGAATAAATTAAAATTACACAAATTACAACGTAGAATGAATTCGAAATGAATGCAGGATACATATAATTTTTTTTGGTGGGATGCAGGATACATATAATGATACAGGAAGTGTGGTAGAAATGTTGGAAAATGTTGATCCTATGGCTTATTACAAGGCTTTTGCTAATCAACTTGGAAAAGGAAAGCAATCTGTTGTAATTGGGAGCTTTGAAGAGCAAAGGAGAATAGGGAGTGCACCACCTAAATGAAAACGAAACGTATGCCATGTAAAGATGAAATACGTAGCTTCGTTATTCTACCGACGTGTTTTATACTTTTTGCCTTTTTGGCCATAATCAGTGAAGAAAGTGTAGAATATTATACGACTAAAGAAATTTTGTACAGCTTCAAGAAAGACAGATTTATTGCGAATACAAGATAAATACTTACAACTTTTGAATACAACTTTGTTATGAACTCGAAGCATGGAATTCTAAAATAAGTTCGTCGCTGCCTCTGATGCGACGATATCCTGACGAGGATCCAAGAAGATGCCTACAAATTACATCTACTCCCCTCGACGTTTGACTTAACCACCAAAACATGCCTTTCAAATCAGAACTTACTCTTAAGTCCTAAACCATTTTATCCTTTGGTGCCTTTCACCAGCATTTTGTTGGGACTAACTCAACATGGGCCTTATAGATTTATTGACAGGCTTAGTTATTTTTGCACAACTATAGTATGGCCGTCAATATGTTGAATTTAAATTCTAATTTGATCCTGATTTTAATATTTCTTATCAATAAAAAAAAGTTTCAATGAATCATATTTTATCATAAATATATGAAAATTCGAAATATATGGATCAAATATGAAAGTTATAATCATATGATGTTTCCAATTTAATAAAGCTTGAACATACAAGGGTCCAATCAAGATATCTTGGATGATAACAAGACCTGAAAATCCAAAGATGATGAATGATATTCCAACTGGGAATTGTGGCTCTCTTCTCTACTGAAGAATCTTGTGACGTTTTGAGGTGGTAAAAGAAATAGATCAATTCAGAGATGCAGTTTATTATATTAACATAATTCCCATCCAAGGCATCTCATTGATTTGAAATTTGAACCAACTGGCTCATGTGATCTGTTGATGTCCACAGAAATTTTTTAATAGGGCTTATCGAGATTGGAGGCCAGCCTGCCTGTCATACTAATTTCCTTTATATATTCCAATTGCTTAAAACCACTGTGCAATTAAATATTGTCTTAAAGTGACCACACTGCAAAATTCATTTCACCAAATAAACAAACTTTACCTGTCATGTCATATGTCGTAATTTAGCTCTTTCGGGGAAAGCAGATGGAGACACATTTACGGTAAAGTTGTCCAATCGGGCTAATCACCCCACCACAAAAAATTAGACAAAACTTTGGTCTTCATGAAAATCTCCATCGGAGCACTCAATCCCACCTTTACTCACATTTCAGAAACTTCAAAGATATCAGAGAAATGGCAGCTCCAACGCCATCCTCACCGTCCAGTTACTCTCAACACCAATCAGGTCGAATCTTTTATATATATAATTTATTTATTTTCATAAGTATTGTAACATTTTCATTTAATTATTTTTGCAGATATTCCCAATTCATATAAAAGGGTTAGGAGCTAGGGAGCTTGGTGGTTAGGTGAATTGGTTAGGAGCTTGGGCAGTTTCCTACACTTTCAACTTCCTCATGAGATGGAGCCAAACTGGTTATTAACACTATAATTACTACTATTTTCCAAATAATTATACTTTTAAATTTATAATAACATGTTAATTTTATAAGAATTGTTCTAACTGCATAATTCAATTAGTTAAACATAGTTCTTACTCTGCACACCCTTCGAGTTGTCAAATCGTCGGTAGTAAAGAAGACGATACTCTTTGATTGTTCCCAATTTACCGTCTATGACCTAATATATAACTTAGATATTTTTCTTATTTTTTGGTATCATTTCAGGTATATTTACAATCTACTCTGGATTTTCGTTGCTAACCATAGAATTCGTGGTGGAGATTGTGCCGGAAACTGAGGAAAAAACATCGGAAGAAATCCATGAACTCGAAAAATGCAATGCTAAAATAAGTAGAAAATTTGTTGAGCCAACAACCTCAAAAACCCTGTGTTATCCGAAATGATCACAAAAAACCCTGATAAAAAAAAAGTATTTTAAAAAACCCTCTGTTTTTTTAAATAAACTCACCGTCCCCTAACCCCATTTGGTCAACGAAAAATTGTAAAATACCCATAATACCCTTATGTACTGTACCAGTTATATAAATATATATACATATAATATATATACTTATTTAATATCTAAAAATGCATATTAATAAATTAAAATTAACAAATTTATAAAAATAGTATATATATAAACTTATTTAATATATAAATACATATTAAATAAATTAACAAATTCAAAAAAATATATATATATGTGTGTATATATATATATATAAACAATACATATTAATTTATATATATATATTAATAAATAAAAATTAATTTTTAATAGTATTATTATATAATATACATTTTACATATTAATAAATTAAAATTAACAAATTTATAAAAATAGTATATATATATATATATATATAAACTTATTTAATATATAAAAATACATATTAAATAAATTAAAAAATTCAAAAAAATAATATATATATGTATATATAAATATAAACAATACATATTAATAATTATATATATATATATATATATATATATATATATATTAATAAATAAAAATTATTTTTTAATAGTATTATTATATAATATACATTTTACTAGATACATATTATTTAAAAATAATAATTATATATCATCATCTCTCTCTTTCTCTCGTTATCTCTCCGTGCAACACCGTCGCCGCTCCAGCACGAGCACCACCGCCGCCGCCTCACCTCTCTCTCTGTGCAGCACCGCCACCCCCTCACCTCTCTCTCTCTCCACGCAGAACCGCACCAGCTAGAGCATCGCCGCCGCACCAGCACAAGAACCACATCCAAAAAATCCCAGATCTGGACATTAGTTTTAAAATTCCAAAACTTTAATTTGTCTTTGTGCAATTTTGTGTGTATATATGTGCGTTTGTTTGTGTTGGCGTGTGTTTTGGGTGTAGTTCCTCCGTCAGATCTCCTCCGCCACCACCCTCGCCGCCATCGGTAAGTTTTTCTTGCCTCCGATTCTCTCTCCCTGCAACTTCGGATCGTTTTTTCAATTTCCCATTCTCAGCAAATCTCTCTCTCTTTTTCGGATGTTGGATGTTGGTGGTGATGCTCAGATTTTAGATGCAAGAATTTGAGCATCGACGGTGGTTATGGATGGTGGTGGTGGTGGTGCTGCGTTGATTCAATGGTGATCAGTGGTGTTTCGATTTGACGGATCTAACATTGGTGGTGGTGGTCGGCCAAAAGTAGGCTGTGGTAGTGGTTGCGGGCTGGCGGTGGTGGTGTATCGCTGATGGTGGCGGCGCCGACGCCGGCTGTGAAGGCGATGGGGGCTGGAGGTTGGGGATGATGAATTCAATACATGTATTTGAGGGGGTAAAATAGTCATTTTATTTGAAAATTTGGAAAAAAATTCAATCTCAACCGTAGTCAACGCGAGTGTATTGCACGTTCTTGTTCTAGGGTTTTCTGCATATATTTTAAAAAACATAAGGTTTTTAAAAGTACTTTTTTTTTGTCAGGGTTTTTTCTGCTATATTCGTGTTTTATAGGGTAGCTGGATGAAAATTTCCCTAAATTTGTTTCTAACATTAGTTTTCAAATTGCTATATAACATGGGGCTGTCATGAAGAAAAGACTCGGGTCCGATTATGAAAAAAAAAACATTGGTTTTCAGATACCCAAAATTGTGATAATTAGTTTCGGCCACAATTATATGACTATCAACTAGTTGGATTTTAATTTGAATTTGATCCCATTTTTTAGTTTATTATAAAATAAATTCAAATTTATATATGCTCATAGAGATTGGACTCCAGCTGTCATTATATAATTCAATTTGTCTAGGAATCTGTTTAGAAACCTAGCATTATCTACCCTGGCACAGTCCACATAAAGATAAAGTGACCACTGTCCAAGATACTTTCTTTTTTTCTCTTCTCTTTTCTTTTTTTTTTTAATTCTAATTTTTATATATAAATAAATATATTTTATTCCAAGACACTTTCTTTTCAATATATAATAGTCAAAATTCATTCTCAACAAACAGTATTCAAACTAAAACTTGTATTGCTTTATAAGGGATGCGCAATTTTTTTTTTCGGTAAATTATTCAACGATCCCTAATAAGGCAACAATGTTATTATAAACCCTTCAATTTGAATTCTAACTGTTTTACATCCCCAATACATTACATATTTTTTCAAAACCCCCTAAATCGCACAAAATTACTGGATTGTCCCTGCTAAAATTGAATAATCGTAATCCATACCAAGCATCACACTCCCTGCTTCATCAGTGGGAATTTCACATTTTTCACCATCTCCCACCACCGCCGGCCACTGCAGAACGCCGCACACCACCGCCGACAAGTGTTGAAGAAGTTATTGGAGAGTCAACGGCCGACACACCCACGTTAGAGGAGAAACCCCTACAAGCTACCAATCACTCCCCCACGACGCACACTCAGGTTTAGCTCGTCGCTTGAAATGGTAAGGTCTGAGAGGAAGGTACGTCGCACCCAACCTGTTGAAGTTAGTTTTCTTCCATAAATGGTCAGAAATTCAATTTTTTTCCATCCTATTCCAGTTTCTACTTGGTAATTGATGGTTTTAACTCAACAAGTAAGGGTTTCAGTAGTTTGTTAAATAATGAATATTGAATCGATTTTTATTCGATCGATGGTTCGCTCAATGTCGACGACACCTTTGATGATTATTCCGTCACCAGCTGAAACAAGCAGGGGGAAGAGAAAAAGATCAGAGGTAAACATCCATGAGACTGATGAGAACCCGCTTTCGAAGAAGAAGGTGTTTTCGATTTTGCATCAGTGCGTGTTGGAGAGATTCAGTGAGGCTATCTCTAAAATTCGTGACCAAATGTCTCGTGGTCAACTCGATGCAGTTAAGAAATCGCCGTTTTGGTTGTTTTCTGGGAGCGTCTGTTCCCAAGGGTAGCATTAACAGAGTTGGGTTGTTGCTCGATTACTACAACTGCAGCACCAATACATTTAAATTTGGAAGCCAAGAAGTTTTATTTTGTGAGAAGGAATTCAGCGTTGTTATTGGTATGCGGCATTCCGATCATCCTGTCGTGGTAGTGGGCAAGAGTAAATCCAATACCTTGATCAAGCATTTTGGCAATAAGGGAAACAATGTCTCCCAAGCTAACATCGAAAGTAAACTGCACGAATTCGTCGGAAGGACTGATGACGATGACATTGACGAGTTTGTACGGATGTAAATTTTATATGTTTTTAATTATTTTTTGTTCCCGCGTAGCAATATACATGTACCTGCTGCGCTTATTTGGTATGTTGATAATTTGTCCAGGATTGGGCAGTACGCGTGAGGCACGGCGGCTCATATGTTTTTGATCCAAAGTATTAAGAAGCATGTTGTGGATAAACATGATTTTCTCGATGGGTGTACTATGGGTTTGTTGGTAAGTCGTTGGCTGGGTTTTGTAGATTGTGTCGTTCATACCTATATATCCACGTACTTAAGTTATTGTTTATGTCAGGCATGATTTCATGAACGAATTTAGAAGTTTGGCATCTCGAGAATGTTGGCAGCATTCCCTCGGTTGTTCAAATGGAAGGGGAGTGCACTACCTAATACGAAAGAGAATGCAAAGATGGCACATGAAAGTATTTGCTGGTCAGATGTAAGTCCGTAATCTTTGGTAATTTAAATCAATATGCATATTTTATTCAACTGTTTTGTAACAAAGTTTGTTGATTTAAAAATACTCAGATTGTTCCCTTACGAGCGGCTAACAAAATGGAGAGAAGTCTGTCCAGAGTCGGGGAAGAAGTTTTTGTTGACAAAGGGGATCAAGTTGTTTGAGTAGCAGGAAAAATAGAAGGTGTCCATCAAGGAGTTCCAACCGTTTATGTAGAAGCGGCACCTGAATGTGTCGATCAAGGAGTTCAAACTGTTTGTGTGGAAGAGGCACCTGAATGTGTCGATGTAGGAGTTCAAGTTGATTTGATTGAGGATGGGGAAGGTGATCGGGATGGCGAAGGTGATAGTAATTCCGGACGAGATGAGGTTAGATTGAAGCGGAAGAACGATGTGAGGGGACGTGTGGAAGAAACAGTGAGAAAATATTCCATACAAGATCTAATATTACAATGTCCTTTGTTTATGCGTGTGTTTTTTATTTTTCATTGGATACTTATGTATTAGGTTGTGTTTGATGGAGCTCACGTGGACAGTAGGCCTAAAGAGGCCCCAGGCTGTGAGGTGGTCACTGAGGAGCAACGGAATAGGGCACTTAACTTGATTATGAGCTACATGGAGACGCAAAAGTTAATGTTCTTAGTTAATTCAATGAGTTTAGTTGACAGAAGCGTGTTGATTGTTTTATTATAATATTTTGCAGCCATGATGTTTTGTATACAAGTAAGTCGAGTTTTGTCTTCGTGTACGATCTACGATATCTAATTTTGGGGAAGGAGACCAATGACAACGTTATTCTGTCCTATTACGACCTGCTAACAAGTCCTGGTTACCTTGTGCCCAAATTCCACGATGTACATTTTGTTAACCCTCATGTGTCAGTTGAGTTTGTGGGGAAATTGAAGAACAGCCTGACAAGAAAGATAAAGAAGAAGACTGTCCCTTATATTGTCTCATCTGCAATCAACGAGTTCATGATGCATCGGGTGAAAAGTGACAATGCCATGAACCTGAACGATGTGTCGTCAACAGTTATGTTCTCATGTCGTTATGTTATTTTCCCTCTAGTCACAAATTCTCACTGGCATATGTTGGTGTATGAGACCGAGCACAAATGTTTCAGTCACTACAACTCAATGCATACAGAAGAAGCTGCCACTGATGTCAAAGTATACTCAGATTTCCTCTAGAAGTTGTGGATTAAGAACAAAGTTGTCAAGAGTTCCAAAGAGAGGGAATTGGGGCGGGGACGAATGAGAATTCAGGATAAGGGGAGCAGTGATTGTAGCGTATTAATGTGTCTGTATGGTGAGATGCTTGTTCGAGAGACTGACGAGTTCAAGACATATGCCGATACGTGCAGAATCGCCGAATACCGCTTTAAGTTAGTTAATGCTTTTCTAGGAAAACAATCTGGTTCATCTGTATAATTAAAATTGTAATTGGATTGTTATTTATTTATTTTTTGGCGATATTTTACCAATTCTAGTGTCAAAAAAATGTGTAATTGGATGAGTGAAGTGTCCAGTGAAAGAGGAATAATGCGTAATTGAAAGTAGACTTTGTCCAGTGAAAGGGGAATAATGCGTAATTGGATGGGTAAAGTGTCCAGTGAAAGGGGAATAATGCGTA
The DNA here is from genome assembly GCA_037501455.1 of Lantana camara. Taxonomy (NCBI): domain Eukaryota; kingdom Viridiplantae; phylum Streptophyta; class Magnoliopsida; order Lamiales; family Verbenaceae; genus Lantana; species Lantana camara. The sequence continues at coordinate 125,154,909 of CM074857.1, forward strand.
ATTGAAAGGTGACTTTGTCCAGTGAAACAGTAATAATGCGTAATTGGATGGGTGAAGTGTCCAGTGAAAGGGGAATAATGTGTAATTGAAAGGGGACTTTGTCCAATGAAATGGGAATAATGCGTACTTAGATGGGTGAAGTTTCCAGTGAAAGGGGAATAATGCGTAATTGAAAGGGGACTTTGTCCAGTGAAACAGTAATAATGCATAATTGGATGGGTGAAGTGTCCAGTAAAAGGGGAATAATGCATAATTGGATCGGTAAAGTGTTCAGTGAAAGGGGAATAATGCGTAATTGAAAGGGGACTTGGTCCAGTGAAATAGTAATAATGCGTAATTGGATAGGTCAAGTATCAAGTGAAAGGGGAATAATTCATAATTGGATGGGTCAAGTGTCCAGTGAAAGGGGAATAATGCGTAATTGAAAGGCGACTTGGTCCAGTGAAAGGAGAATAATGTGTAATTGGATGGGTGAAGTGTCCAGTGAAAGGGGGATAATGCTTAATTGGATGGGTGAAGTGTCCAGTGAAAGGGGAATAATGCGTAATTGAAAGGGGACTTTGTCCAGTTAAAGGGGAATAATACGTAATTGGATGGGTGAAATGTCCAATGAAAGGGGAATAACGCGTAATTGAAAGGGGACTTGGTCTAGTGAAACAGTAATGATGCGTAATTAGATGGGCGAAGTGTCCAGTGAAAGGGGAATAATGCGTAATTGAAAGGGGACTTTGTCCAGTGAAAGGGGAATAATACGTAATTGGATGGGTGAAGTGTCCAATGAAAGGGGAATAATGCGTAATTGAAAGGGGACTTGGTCCAGTGAAACCTTAATAATGCGTAATTGGATGGGTGAAGTGTCCAGTGAAAGGGGAATAATGCTTAATTGGATGGGTGAAGTGTCCAGTGAAAGGGGAATAATGCGTAATTGAAAGAGGACTTGGTTCAGTGAAAGGGGAATAATTCGTAATTGGATGGGTCAAGTGTCCAGTGAAAGGGGAATAATGCGTAATTGAAAGGGGACTTTGTCCAGTGAAACAGTAATAATGCGTAATTGGATGGGTGAAGTGTCCAGTGAAAGGAGAATAATGCGTAAGATTTATTGATTATCCATAACATGTTGTGGTTACTTTATTGATTTATTGATTATCCTCAACATTGCAATAATGATACTCAAGATTTATTGATTATCCATAACATGTTGTGGTTACTTTATTGATTATCCTCAACAAAGGGGAATAGCGATACTCAAGATTTATTGATTATCCATAACATGTTGTTGTTACTTTATTGATTTAGTGATTATCCTCAACATTGCAATAATGATACTCAAGATTTATTGATTATCCATAACATGTTGTGGTTATTTTATTGATTTATTGATTATCCTAAACAAAGGGGAATAACGATACTCAAGATTTATTGATTATCCATAACATGTTGCGGTTACTTCACTGGACAAAGTCCCCTTTCAATTACGCATTATTCCCCTTTCACTGGACACTTCACCCATCCAATTACGCATTATTACTTTTTCACTGGACAAAGTCCCCCTTTCAATTACACATTATTCACCTTTCACTGGACACTTCACCCATCCAATTATGCATTATTACTTTTTCACTGGACCAAGTCCTCTTTCAATTACGTATTATTCCCCTTTCACTGGACACTTGACCCATCCAATTACGCATTATTCCCTTTTCACTGGACCAAGTCCCCTTTCAATTACGCATTATTCCCTTTTCACTGGACCAAGTCCCCTTTCAATTACGCATTATTCCCCTTTCACTGGACACTTCACCCATCTAAGTACGTATTATTCCCCCTTTACTGGGCCAAGTCCCCTTTCAATTACGCATTATTCCCCTTTCACTGGACACTTCACCCATCCAATTACGCATTATTAATGTTTCACTGGACAAAGTCCCCTTTCAATTACGCATTATTCCCCTTTCACTGGACCAAGTCCCCTTCCCCTTTCACTGGATACTGGACCCATCCAATTACGCATTATTCCCCTTTCACTGGACACTTGACCTATCCAATTACGTATTATTACTGTTTCACTGGACAAAGTCCTCTTTCAATTACGCATTATTCCCCTTTCACTGGACCAAGTCCCCTTTCAATTGCGCATTATTCCCCTTTCACTGGACACTTCACCCATCCAATTACGCATTATTCTACTTTCACTGGACTAAGCCCCCTTTCAATTTCGCATTATTCCCCTTTCACTGGACACTTCACCCATCCAATTACGCATTATTACTTTTTCACTGGACCAAGTCCCCTTTCAATTACGCATTATTCCCCTTTCACTGGACACTTGACCCATCCAATTACGCATTATTACTGTTTCACTGGACAAAGTCCCCTTTCAATTACGAATTATTCCCCTTTCACTGGACCAAGTCCCCTTTCAATTACGCATTATTCCCCTTTCACTGGACACTTCTCCCATCCAATTACGCATTATTATTGTTTCACTGGACCAAGTCCCCTTTTAATTACACATTATTCCCCTATCACTGGACACTTGATCCATCCAATTACGCATTATTTAAAGAACAATCATTTACATCATAAGAAATACAAAGATTGCAATATTGATATTCAAGATTTCTATCCAATTGCACATTATTACAACCCATCCTGTTACGCATCTTTACAGTTTAGTCATTTACACCATAGAATAAAAAATACAAAGACAAAATAGACCTCTTCCAAAAGACAAAGCATCTGCCAGGTCCATCGTCAACGCAAACTGTCATGCATCCACCGAAATCTCCGCCATTCTTCAGTTTCTGTACCAAAACAAATCATATAAGCGTCATTAGAATCCCGAATTCAACAACATACCCAACAGCACACAAACTGTCAATTTGACACAGGTCCCCTGCATGTTCTCTTGTTATGCCCAAGCTTTTTACATGATGAGCATACTGTAACAGCTTTGACGACCTGCGATGGGAACCTAGTCCTCTTCGGTCGACCAGGCTGAGGCCTCACTTCGGGAGGCCTAATTTGAACCTCGACATTTAAGTCCATATCAGCATTTGGTACAGGGAAAATAATGTTCTCATATGCTTTTTTATATGTTTCAGTTGAATAAGCATCATCACAAAAATCGTATACCGACCACCCTTTCTTGTCAATGCACGCACAAGCATGCTTGCAGGGGAGCTTTAAGACCTGCCAGTAATTACAAGAACATTCCCGCTTGCCAAGGTCTACTGTATGTCGGAATTCCCCTTCATTCACCTCAAATGTCACTGAGTTGGCTCGCACAACATCCAAGCTCCTCCCTACTTCAAATTCAGCCTTGACCATCACCTCTATATCCATACAAAGGTGCGTTTGCCATTCATGACTTTGCTCCCTTCTATTGCACATCATGGTCATTATCTGCTGCCTAATCCGGTCAATCAAACCAACAATTGGGAGGGATCTCGCATCCTTCACCCAACTGTTCCAACACTCTGCAATGTTGTTGTTGATAATGCCAAATCGATTACCGGTAAATAATGAATTGGTCCAGTTTTCAGAAGAGGAGTTATTTATGAAATCTGTGGCCAAAGGCATTGCTTTAAGGATTTTGTTGATGTGCAGGGAGTACTCGGCCCTAGTAGGAGCATATGCTGCTGCATTGAATACATTGGTCCAATGTTTTTTGTTCAATTTGGGATAATGCTTCCTAAGGACCTGTGATAATGACAACCAACAACCACTTTATTATCAACAAAAGGAGCAGACATATCAACTCATCACTGTAACACCCCAAACGGAGAAGTGCCACATCCCCCGCGCTATGACCCAGACCCGAACATGAAATGGAAGTCCATGCCCGAATCCGAATCAGAGCGAATTAGAGACCAACTCACACACTAGGCTAGACGGATCTAACTTGACCAAAACTCAGAGTGCGGAAGCAAATAAATCCAATCAACAATAGATAGCGGAAGCATTTAAAACAAACATGCAAAGCAGGTGACGGTTCCACTAGCATAGATACCTAATCCCGAATAATAGATCAACAAACATAACAAGTGACGGGTTCAACTAGCATAAATCCCTAGTCCCGAATATCAACATAAAGTAATAATCATCAAGTGCCACAAGGGGCCGAATGAGAGTGCCACGCAGGGCTACCGAATAGTAAAGTATGAGTCTACAAGTCAAAGCATAAGTAAAGTGTATGAAAAGATAGATGCAAATAGAAAGACTAGACCGACGAAGTGCAACTCAAAGGACTCACTTCCGCCTAGCAAACGCCAACAACCTGCAACTAAAAGTGTAAATGAGGGGTCAGTCAACTTGACCGAGTGAGGGGGCTAACGCACACCCACAATATATATATATAAAGAGCATAGCACAGAATAAAAAGGATGGACTCATGAACCGGGAATAGGTGTTACATACCAAAACATTTTGAAAGAACCCAAATAAGATATAGATATAAGTTTAGAAACCATTTCCGGAAAGACTCTATCCCCGATTCATAATTCCATAACATAACATAATCAACTGCTCGGCGAGTACGAGCTTCCAACCCCAACTCCTCATAACATAAATCAAAATCAATTCATCCTCTACACCAATGATGGAGGGGATGTACTGTCCCCAAACCATCTAGAACATACACACCCTCAAGGGGTAGCGAACCCACAAGAGTCCTCCCCGGCCTTAGCCGAAGGCTCAAGATACCACATCTTCCCTACAGCACGGGTCGCGTGAAGATATCTCAAATGGAACTACGCAATGAATAAATACCCCGACGGCCCTAACCGTCCCGGGAGATCCATTACCCGCAGCTCCTAGGATCCACAACAGAACAAGTCATAACATAACATACGCCAATCTTTCATGGCAATCTCGCTACAAAATTTAAAACTCAACTGTTTTCCAAAATAGCTTACATATGCTACAAAAACTGGTTTATATTCACACCCTTCCTACGCGATGGAACTTTAAGCCTCATGACCTCCATCCACGCAGGACTCACACAAGATCATCAACATATCATATTCAACACATACATACCTATAATAGAGTATACTCGCATGCAAGGGTAGAAATCAATATATAAAGGCCATAGGTCACGTAACTATACAAATCCTAAACCTCACCTCGTAGTAGTAGTGTCTGAGAGTGTGAAGGGCCAAACACTCTAAGCCTCGGGCTCACCGGCACCACCCAACTCTATGACAAGACATACAAAAGCCCAAACTTAGACTCTACATGAACCAAGTAAGACGCACGGCGTACAAAGTATGAATGGCATGCGAAATGGAATGATGTTTATCAAGTTGGTCACAAAGGCCAATTCAATTATTCAAATAAATCATGCAAGAAACAAAGTATTAAGGTTCAGAGATGCATTCCAAGTCATATCGGATCATACAAGTCAAGTAGCAACTCAAACGGATCAAATACGCACGAAAAAGCAAGTTCAAAAGGTCACAGACGTATGGGAACGGCCATTCCCATGCACAACATGGCATGGGAACGGGCATTCCCACGCCCAAAGTTAGCGAGACTGGGAACGGCCGTTCCCAATCCAAGCACACATGGGAACGGGCGTTCCCATGTTCGCCGCCAACTTCCAAACCCTAGCCCGGAAGGGCCGTTCCAGGCTTAAAGCACAAACGGGAACGGCCGTTCCGGCCATAGATCTGGAGCAGAAACTGGACAGTCTCGGGAAGAAGAAGAAGAACACCAAAAATTATCAAACCAACATAAAATCTACCATAAATCATCACGAAATTCAAGTATGTCATCATATAACTCATGCTTAGCATCAAAACATCAATTAATCCAAGTTTAGGAAGGTTTTGCCCAAAATCCCAAACACCCATTTTCAAGAATTTCAAGCCCTAACATGAAGATATGAATCCCTAATCTTGCATACACGAATTTCCAGCAACTAAGACACATAAGGAGCATTCAAATCATCAAAGCTTACTCAAGGAATCCAAGATCTCATCATTCAAGTTCATGCCAACACTTTCATGCTTCAATCCAAGAATAGAAATGAAATATTCATCAAAAGAGATCCAAAGCTTACCTTGTCTTGTGGAGGAATTAGGAATCAAAGAATATGAGCTCTTAGAATGAAAGATGGTTCAAGTCTTGATCTTCTCTTGAAATTTCTCCATGATTCTCTTTGAAGCTAGCTTGTGTGGTTTGAAATGAAATGAAAGGAGAATAAAGCTATTTATATGGTGGCTAATAATTTTAGGCCAAGGTTAGGGTTTCCAAGATATAATATGAGGCTAAAGGCTTGAATAGAATTTGGGCTCAAATAAATAACTTTCGATCCAATAAGTCAAAATTAAAAGGTTTAAGGTCTAAATGGTTTCCGAAAAATATAAAGTAAATTCCGTTGGACCCGAATCACCAAATCAAGTCCAATGGTGGTGTCGAAATTCGAATTCGAATTCCCGAGCTCATATTGATCCCGAATGACCCAAACTTACCTAATTCAAGTTAGGCCCAAATCACACAAATAGGTCCAAGTCCTATTTAAATCCAACTCCAACAATTAATTTAAATCCATCCAAGCTCCATTTTCAAGTTGTCATGCAATAATTCATATTTTACCATTTTAGGTTTTTAGTCAATTAGGTCACATTTTCAATCAAAGTTGGAATTAAACACGTAAAAAGAAAATTAAATCACATAAGTGCATAAGGTAAACTCTCTCGTGGCGCATACCTGTACGATGTATTGGACGGGCGTACAATCACACTAATCGGTAAACAAATACCTGAGTTCTGAAGTTATCCACCAAATATCTGAGGTAGAAGGCATGTTGGGAGCCTGGAAATACCCGTGGCACATGCGTAACAAGCCCCAGGTGCATGTCGGAGAAGAATAAGTGATGTCTAAAATCACAAAGCACAGGCTAACTTTCAAGAGCATGTCTCAACTTTTAGCAAAACCATTCCCAATTCTCATCATTCTCCGAGTCAACGACAGCGTATGCTATTGTAAACAACTGATTGTTTCCATCCTTTGCTGTCGCACAAAGAAAATGACCTTTGAATTTGCTCTTGATATGAGTGCCATCAAGGAAAACTATTTCCTACATCCTCTAAGAAATCCTACCAAACAAGCATTTAAAGCCATAAACAAGCGGTTAAACCTGTTATCCGGTTGTTTGGTCTCCAAATCACAGATGTGTTGGAAAACACGAATCAGAATGCAGCGGAAATTTTAAAAATTTTCCAACAAAAGGACCTTGGACTCGCAATCGTGTATCCAAATTCGTAGAGTTAAGAAACTTACTTTTCTTTTATTCTTTCTTGAAGCGTTTCAAGCCACCCAAGAACGCTCTTCTCGCGGCTTGATCCCCTCTCCTTGGTAAAGCTCGAATCTTCAAACTTCTAACTTGAAGCTCTCTAGAGATAGTCCATCAACTTGACTACAATCTAACTAGTAAGGATGCTAGTTCTCTAGTTAGTGTTTAGGCTTAACCTAGGGTTTCGTTTATCTTGGAGAAAGGATGGTGTTCAACACATGAACCAAAAGAATTGCCAATTAGCTCTAAGGGGAGCTCGAGCTCCCCTATTTATAAGAGGGGAGTGGCCGAAATTCCTAGTCCTTATGGACTAGGGTTTTGGTCCCTCTCTCTCCTATTACTTGATCATCAAGTAATTTTGACTTTGACTTTGAATTCAAATTCAAATCAACTTTCAAGAGAGCTAAAATATCCAAACTATTTTTGGATAATTTTATACTTTATTTATTTAAAATAAATAATTTATTTTATCTAATTAATTAATTCATAATTAATTAACTAGATTATTTTCTCCAAAATTAGACTTTCTTTTTAATTCAAAATTAAACCAAAGTCTATTAAATAATTAACACATTTAATTATTTAATATATATATATATATATATATATATATATATATATATATATATATATACAAAATATATTCACACGTGTCATTCACGTGAGCCACACGTGTGGTTTCACACGTGTGGAACCCTCTTGGCCCGATTAACTTGTTTAATCATTTTCAAGCCTCAACTCATGTAACCAAGTTGTTTTGTGTGACCCTCTAGGTTCTCAATTCAATTAGCAGTGACCCTAATTAATTAATTCACTAATTAATTAATCAGTCCACAGATTAAACGACCATAGTCTAGCAACAGGTATTTAACCCCTAGCTGAATTGGAATGTTCGGATTCGACAGAACCTTTAAGTCATTGATTCATGTGAGATACAATCCTCGTACTTACTATCTCTCAACCAAGATCTAGGGTAAGGGAATAATCAGAACCCTAATAATCCGGTCTTAAAGCTAAGTGCATTTCATATCCATTTGATCTCAATCCAAGAAACCTTTTTCTTGATGTCTTGATCTACTGCCTTGGCCAAGGACTCCATATGGCATATGAATGACTTACACAATAAGAGATCACCTTGCAAATGCAAGTGTAGGTCCTTTCTTGATTCTCATTCACTTTCATGAATCACTTGTGCAGCCCCAGCATAAGCCTTGAATCAGTTGTCTAAGGCGACACCCTTTAAAGCTTATACCTAAGACTACAGAGTTAACTCATAAAGTGACAAGGAACCTCAAGTCTTAAGGATCAATTAATCACATCAATGACTCGTGAGATATTTCCTAATCTGGAAGTTTCCATTTTCTGAAATAGAAATTCCTTTCCCATTTAGGAATGTTCTCACACGGGGCACCTCAGTGAACTTACTTATTAAAGTAAGCACCCTCATCTATCACGCACGTATCAACTATACACTTTGCACCTCCATGAAACAAGGTGGTCCTTCTTAAGGGCGTGATCCCACAAGCAAGCCTTAGAGGAGTCAGGTTGACACTCCCACTGTCTGTAGGACTCATCGGCTTGGAGTATTTTACTAATCATGACTTATGTGATATAGGGCTCGTTTCATGAACCATTTCACCTAAATGGTAGAGTCCTAAAGTCATCAGGATTAGGGGAGTTCTCATACATGCACAGATAAAGCAAACACATACCAAACAAGAGCATATAAAGAAGTGTTGCCTCAATTCGTTATTTCATTCAAAGATTGTTTGTGATTACAATAAGGAAAAACACAAAGCGGATATACAATCGGCTTTCTAGGGCACTATTCCTAACAAGATGTTGCCGGGATTCCTTGTCTCACGGCATCCACATACCAATGGAGTCGGTTATAGGACCCAACATCAGAACCCTGGATTTCATGCTGATAGTACCGAAAAATGACTAAGTAACTCTCTCGTATTTTAGACTATTCATGGACCTCGTATCTTCCAAAATTGGCTAAGGCAAGTCCTCGTTCTATCAAGTGCTCAACTCGTAAGTGCTTGACATAACTCCTAAAATTGACTAAGGCAAGTCCCCGTTCTGTCGAGGACCCAGCTCGTAAGTGCTAAGCATAACCCCTTAAAATTGGCTAAGGAAAGAGCTCGACTTATAAGTGCTCGGCGTGTAAGCGCTCGCGCTTGGGCACTCACACGAGCCCAACGTCGACGGTTATCCCCACTCGCCAACCACCCCATGACCTAAGTACGTGGTCCGCGATTCTCGCGCCCACTAAGTCAAAATCGAGCTCGCGCCAGCTCAAACGATGAGTATAAATATCATTTCTTTCACCAGAATCGGGACACACAAAATTACATACCGAAACTCTGCCGAAATTTCAACTCAACTCCCTTAAATCCAAACAATCGGATTTGGTAAAAGAACCCACACTCAATTGATTCGTCGGAGATTAGAGGCCGATTACACACTTCCAAAGGTGACCAATTTCCGGCGTTATCAGTTTGGTGCCGTTTGTGGGAAGCCACCGGATTTCCCAACCTTTTCTCAAAGCTATTCTCTGTGTTTTGTTTGTAAGATGACAGGATCTGAAGCTAGAGGTCGCGATGAGTGCAACTCTAGCTTGCCGCCGCGACTATCGCCAACCCGAGAAAGTCAAGCGAACGTCAACGTGAGTTAAGCGAACATCGACGTGTTACGCCGCCTGCCGCCGACGTTTCCGCATAAGAGAAACCGCACCGGAGCCACCGTGGGCTTTAGCCTACCCGTGCAACCTATGCAAGCCTTCGGTACCGGAATGAGCCAAAACTCGATTAACATTCCGGCAGGTATAAACCCGTTGCTATTGAACCCATTGTTTTTTAACCCAGTATGGGGGCTTCAAGATGGAGCGCAAGCCCAGATTGGAGGAGTCCAGGCCACCATTGCCCCATCTCGTACTACCATCGTGACGAGCGGAGCGGAACGCACCGCCAAACGGTCGCTACAAGAGGAACTGCCTGTTCGAACGAATCCCCCACCTGTTCGTACCGAGGTAAACCCAACAGTAGCGAGACCGAGCCGGGTGCGAGAACCTATCCCACCTCCCAATGGTGATGACCGAGTCCCGTTCGTCCGGCGCGACGGGAAACAAACCACAGTGGAAGATGAGGAAGAATCGGATTCTCTCAACCTCGCTCAACATTCTAAAACTCGAGCAGGGAAGAAAGATAATGACCGCCTCACTAAGTTGGAAGAGGAGAACCAGAACTTGCATGCTACCCTGAGCAAGATCGTGGAAGGGTCTCAGGTTGGTGACCAAGAAGAGGTCCATCATCGACATGCGCGACGTCAAGGCGAGGAAGTTCATCATCGGCGTCGGGAAGAGGAAGTCGTCGATAAGCCCCGACGTCGTCCAGTACAAGGCGATCGGGAGAGACCCATCGAACTCTCCCCTCGTCGGAGGAATAGACGACCTCGAAGATCAAGGGCTGAGCGAGCCTCACCAATTTGCGAGGAGATATTGATGGCACGAGCAGGAAATTCAAAGGTTCCCACCAACGTTCCTCGCTATGATGGTACGAGTGATCCCGATGAGCACTTAACAGCCTTCGACCACTTCATGCATTTGTATGAACATTCATTGGACTTCTGGTGCAAAATTTTCGTTACTTCGCTCTCAGGAACAACCTATGATTGGTTCAAGCGACTTCCCCCAGGCTCGATTCGGAGCATTGATGACTTGTACGAACAATTCGACAGCCATTTCAGCCCTCTGAAGGAGACCAAGTTGCCTACTACATACCTCTGGAATGTTGAGCAAGGTCCCAATGAAACTCTAAGGGAATTCTTTGCTCGTTTTGGTGCTGAACTAACCAAGGTTGAAAGTCCGTCTGGAGATTTCTTGAGGCAAGCAGTTTACCAAGGGCTGAATAACTCCAAGATCAGTATGGAATGTGGAGACGCTATTGCTCGTCAAAGACCTAAGGACATGATTCATCTCTAGAGGATAGCAAGTGAGTACGTGGAACAGGAAGACATGGCTCGCATGAAACGAGCGCGTGTCCAGGTTAAACTATCAAGAAGCTCAAATATCCAGGAAAGGCTATCAAGAAGCTCAAATAGGGAGGAGCGCAGAGAACGGCGAGCAGAACCCTTCCCCAGGGGGAACCACAAGTTGAACTTACCAAACGTAACTCCGAGATCTTGAACATTGCCGGCTCAAAGATCTTCAGAAAGCCTCGTCCGATGCCCCAAAGCGAGAAAAACTCCCGCTCCAACAAGTATTGTGCGTTCCACCAACAGAACGGACACGATACAGATAAGTGCATCAGCTTGGAGAAGGAGATCCAGCGCTTGGTAGCTGGTGGCAAATTGTCAGAATTTGTTAAGTCCATGGATCGACATCATAAAAGGCGAGGAGACAGAGTACGCTCTCGTTCACGCAGTCCTCGCAGATCTCGTTCGCACTCGCACAGCCCTCAGCGCGGTCGACGAGTGATTAAGGGCACTAAGCAAGCGCCTGATGATAACATGCCCACTCGCGGAGTGGTCAATATGATTTCCGGAGGGGCAACAAATGGTGATACCAAGACCTCGCGAAAGAAAGCAGGGCACCGATTTAGCCAAGAGCCTAACACTCCTGCTCAGCATATCTTTCATATTGAGAAAGGCGAGGTCCTGGGTTTTACAGATCAAGATTTTGATAATGTCGTAGTTGACGAGGATGGTGAGTGCCCGGATTGTCCAATGGTAATCAATGTTGACATCTACAACACCCAAGTCAAAAGGGTATTGGTAGATAGTGGCAGCTCGGTGAACGTCTTACCACTCTCCACCTTCAAAAAGTTATGTGGGAGTGATGTCAAGCTAGATGCCCTAGAGACCCCCTCTCCTCGGCTTTGGCGGATCAGAGCTATACCCGCTCGGCCAAGTAAGATTAGCGAGCTCCTTAGGTTGCGCCCCAAGAAGAGCCACGGTCCCATTGATCTATACGGTGGTCGAGGTAAACCTCTCATATAACGTGATCCTTGGGAGACCCGCTCTTGCGAAGTTTAAAGCCATTCATTCAGCGTTCCACCGCAAGATGAAGTTTCCAACTCCCAACGGAATCGGAGAAGTGAATTATCAATTAAAAGAGGTTTGGGAGTGCTACATGCTCTCAACTGTGAAGCCTAAGCCGATTCATGAAACTCCAAAACCATTAGAAGCGGCTCATGAAGAGGAAGACGAAATGCCCGATATGGAGGGCATTCCTCACCCGAAAAAGCGCAAGTTAGAGGCTCGACAGCTTGAGCCTATGGAAACAAGGCTGAAGCCCACCGGAGATTTCAAAGAGATCGAGCTCATCCCGGGTGATAGTTCGAAAACAACTAAGGTTGGGGCTCAACTCAAAGGAAAATAACAAGTCATGTTGATTGAGTTCCTACGCGAAAATGTAGACAAATTCGCCTGGAAGCCCTCGGACTTCAAAGGGATCGATCCAAACATGATTGTGCATCGACTCAACGTCGATCCCTCTGTGAAGCTGGTCCGACAAAAAGCAAGGAAGTTAGGGAACGAACGAAATGCGATTATCGACGAGGAGGTGAATAGGGTACTTGACGCGGATTACATTGAGCCTATCCAATTTCCAGAATGGTTGTGCAATGTTGTCCTCGTTCCTAAGGCAAATGGCAAATGGCAAATGGCGTATGTGTAACAATTTTACGGATCTGAACAAGGCATGCCCTAAGGATCCCTATCCACTTCCTCGGATAGACCAGCTTGTTGACTCCACAGCTGGGTGCGAACTCATGAGTATGATGGATGCGTTCGAGGGCTATTATCAGATTTTCATGGCTCCCGAGGATCGAGTGAAAACAGCCTTCGTAGTTGTGAACGGAATATATTGCTTCAAAGTTATACCGTTCGGCCTCAAGAACGCAGGCGCGACTTATCAAAGGCTGGTGAACCGGATGTTTGCTTCCGAGAACGGCGACACCATGGAGGTGTACGTCGATGACATGATCACTAAAAGTGTTAAGGCATCCAACCACTTGGAGCATCTTAAAGGAACCTTCTCGATTTCTAGAAAGTACGGAATGAAGCTCAACGCGAGCAAGTGCACATTTGGCGTTAAGGGAGGAAAGTTCTTGGGTTATGTAGTTAGCCAGTGTGGAATTGAAGCAAATCCGGACAAGATCGAAGCTATTCAAGCAATCCAACCTCCGGATTCGATCAAGAAAGTTCAAGTGCTCCTTGGGCGAATCATTTCGCTCAACAGGTTTATCTCACGCTCGGCTGACTGGAGCCTTCCATTCTTCAAAATTCTAAGGAACATGAAATAATTCAAATGGACGAAGGAGTGAGATGAGGCCCTCGCCAGTCTCAAGGCGTACCTCGCATCAGCTCATCTTCTGGCAAAACCCAACAAAGGAGAAAAATTGTACGTATATCTTGCGGTTTCGCCAGAAGCAATCAGTTCGGTGGTGGTGGTCGTGCGCGAACGATAACACTTGTTGGTGTATTATGTGAGTAAAGTGCTCCATGGACCAGAGTTAAACTATTTGGAGATTGAGAAGTTTGCGTTGGCTCTTGTGCATGCTTCGAGGAAGTTGAAGCCCTACTTCCAATCCCACTCCATAGTCGTTCTGACTGATCAGCCGTTGAGACAAGTGTTGAGTAAGCTAGATGTCTCAGGAAGACTTGTAAAGTGGGCGATTGAACTTGGGCAATTCGAGGTCACCTATCAACCAAGAGTCGCTCAACAAGCCCAAGTGTTAGCGGATTTCTTGTTAGAACGAAGTGATCTTCCCAACGAGATTGTCCCAGCAGAGGTCGCTCTCCCATGGACCCTCCATGTTGATGGCTCCTCGACAAACGGAAGAGGTGGAGCAGGAATCTCACTAAGGAGTTCGGATGGTCAAGAACTCGACTTTGCTATAAGACTTGAATGGCGAGCCACGAATAATGAGGCAGAATATGAGGCTCTCTTGGTCGGACTCAACTTGGCAACACGAAGGGGAATACAACACTTGGCGGTATTCACTGATTCCCAACTGGTGGCAAGCCAAGTAGAAGGCTCGTATGAAGCGAAGGAAGAAACCATGATCCAGTATTTGCAGAAAGTGAACGAACTCCGTGCTTGGTTCAAAGCCTTATGTTGGAAAACACGAATCAGAAAGCAGCGGAAATTTAAAAATTTTCCAACAAAAGGATCTAAGACTCGCAATCGTGTAACCAAATTCGTAGGGATTAGAAACTTACTTTCTTAATTAACTTTCTTGAAGCGTTTCAAGCCACCCAAGAACGCTCTTCTCGCGGCTTGATCCCCTCTCCTTGGTAAAGCTCGAATCTTCAAACTTCTAACTTGAAGCTCTCTAGAGATAGTCCACCAACTTGACTACAATCTAACTAGTAAGGATGCTAGTTCTCTAGTTAGTGTTTAGGCTTAACCTAGGGTTTCGTTTATCTTGGAGAAAGGATGGTGTCCAACACATGAACCAAAAGAAGATCATCAATTAGCCTCAAGGGGAGCTCGAGCTCCCCTATATATAAAAAGGAGGGTTGGCCGAAAATCCTAGTCCTTATGGGCTAGGGTTTTGGTCCCTCTCTCCTATTACTTGATCATCAAGTAATTTTGACTTTGACTTTGAATTCAAATTCAAATCAACTTTCAAGAGAGCTAAAATATCCAAACTATTTTTGGATAATTTTATACTTTATTTACTTAAAATAAATAACTTATTTTATCTAATTAATTAATTCATAATTAATTAACTAGATTATTTTTCTCCAAAATAAGACTTTCCTTTCAATTCAAAATTAAACCAAAGTCTATTAAATAATTAACAAATTAATTATTTAATATATAATTAAATAATCACGTGCGGCACACGTGTCACAATGACACGTGTCCAGTCACGTGACCCACACGTGTGGTTTCACAAGTGTGGTTACCCTCTAGGCCCGATTAACTCGTTTAATCATTTTTAAGCCTTAACTCATGTAACTAAGTTGTTGTGTGTGACCCTCTAAGTTCTCAATTCAATTAGCAGTGACCCTAATTAATTAATTCACAAATTAATTAATCAGTCCACAGATTAAACGACCATAGTCTAGCAACAGGTGTTTAACCCCTAGCTGAATTGGAATGTTCGGATTCGACAGAACCTTTAAGTCATTGATTCATGTGAGATACAATCCTCCTACTTACTATCTCTCAACCAAGATCTAGGGTAAGGGAATAATCAGAACCCTAATAATCCGGTCTTAAAGCTAAGTGCATTTCATATCCATTTGATCTCAAACCAAGAAACCCTTTTCTTGATGTCTTGATCTACTATGAATGACTTACACAATAAGAGATCACCTTGCAAATGCAAGTGTAGGTCCATTCTTGATTCTCATTCACTTTCATGAATCACTTGTGCAGCCCCAGCATAAGCCTTGAATCAGTTGTCTAAGGCGACACCCTTTAAAGCTTATACCTAAGACTACAGAGTTAACTCATAAAGTGACAAGGAACCTCAAGTCTTAAGGATCAATTAATCACATCAATGACTTGTGAGATATTTCCTAATCTGGAAGTTTCCATTTCCTGAAATAGAAACTTCCTTTCCCATTTAGGAATGTTCTCACACGGGGCATCTCAGTGAACTTACTTATTAAAGTAAGCACCTTCATGTATCACGCACGTATCAACTATACACTTTGCACCTCCACGAAACAAGGTGGTCCTTCTTAAGAGCGTGATCCCACAAGCAAGCCTTAGAGGAGTCAGGTTGACACTCCCACTGTCGGTAGGACTCATCGGCTTGAAGTATTTTACTAATCATGACTTATGTGATATAGGGCTCGTTTCATGAACCATTTCACCTAAATGGTAGAGTCCTAAAGTCATCAGGATTAGGGGAGTTCTTATACATGCACAGATAAAGTAAACACATACCAAACAAGAGCATATAAAGAAGTGTTGCCTCAATTCGTTATTTCATTCAAAGATTGTCTGTGATTACAATAAGGAAAAGCACAAAGTAGATATACAATCGGCTTTCTAGGGCACTATTCCTAACAATCTCCCACTTGCCCGTCAAAGCCATTCTAAAGCTACTCTAAGTCCCATCTTCTGAAGATGACCTTGGAAAGCTTCTCGACTAAAGGGTTTAGTAAGTGGATCTGCCACGTTCTCTGCTGATGTGACCCTCTCAATTTGTACATGTCCTCTTTTGATAATATCACGGATTAGGTGATACTTCCTCATAATGTGCTTGGTCCGTTGGTGAGATCTTGGTTCTCTTGCTTGAGCAACCTCCCCAGTGTTGTCACAAAACACAGTAATGGGGTCTTTCATGCTAGGAACAACATTCAACTCTTGAATGAAGTTTCTAATCCAAACACCTTCCTTAGCTGCATCATTTGTAGCTAAGTATTCGGCCTCAGTGGTCGAATCTGCAGTGGTAGTTTGCTTGGAACTCTTCCAACTCACTGCTCCGTCATTTAGGCAGAAAATGTATCCTGACATTGACTTAAAATCATCTAAGTCAGATGCAAAGCTTGCATCGCAGTATCCTTCGACAGTAAGATCTTTCTAACCTCCGTAAACTAAGAATAAATCTTTAGTACTTTTCAAGTACTTAAGAATATTCTTCACGGCAGCCCAGTGACCATCTCCAGGGTCAGATTGGAAACGACTTGTCACACTAAGTGCATAAGCCACATCCGGTCGAGTACATAACATTGCATACATTATGCTACCTATTGCTGATGCATAAGGTGTATGAGTCATTCTTTCTTTCTCAAGGTTAGTCTTAGGACACATCTTCTTTGAAAGACATGTTCCTACACTCATAGGAAGGTTCTTAACCTTTGCTGACTCCATATTGAATCTCTTCAATACTTTGTCAATGTACATCGACTGTGATAGTCCTATTAACCTTCTAGATCTATCTCTATAGATTTTAATACCAAGGATATAGGACGCATCACCAAGATCTTTCATCTCGAATTGGTTCGATAACCATAACTTAGTCACTTTCATGTCATCCTTCGAATTCCCAATAAGAAGGATGTCATCAACATAAAGTACTAAGAATTGCACTGAGGTCTCCAATTCCTTTCTCTACACACATGATTCATTCGAAATTTGAATGAAGCCAAAAGCTTTGACTGATTCATCAAATCGAATGTTCCAATTCCTAGAAGCCTGTTTCAATCCATAGATTGATCTTTGGAGTTTGCAAACCTTTTGCTCACTCCTACTGAATGTGAAACCTATGGGTTACTCCATATAAATGTCTTTATCAATGTCACCATTGAGAAAAGCAGTTTTCACATCCATTTGCCATATCTCGTAGTCATAATACGCAGCAATGGCAAGCATGATCCGAATAGACTTTTGCATTGCAACTGGTGAAAAGGTTTCATCAAAGTCCACGCCGGGTCTTTGAGTGAATCCTTTTGCAACCAGTCTTGCTTTGTAAGTTGCAATACTTCCATCAACTCCAAGCATTCTCTTAAAGATCCATTTGCAACCTATGGGTTTGACCCCATCAGGCAAATCTACCAAGGTCCAAACTTGGTTGGAGTTCATGGAGTCCATTTCGGATTTCATGGCTTCTATCCACTGTTCAGAGTCAAAATCCGAAAGTGCCTCCTCATATGTTAAAGGATCATTATCCTTTTGAGAGATTTCATCGAAGAATCCATACCATCTCTCCGGCTGTCTAGGAGTGCGTTCAGAACGCCTCAGAGGAGGATTTACGTGTGTATCGAAATTCGTGATTGGTTGTAGTTGATCAGAAAGGGACGTTTCTTCAGTGGGTGGCGTGGGATCACTTTGTACTTCCTCTAATTCTATGATCTTCCCTTTCTTTTCTTTAAGGAACGGTTCCTCAAGAAAAGTGGCATTTCTGGAAACAAACACCTTTTGCTCAGATTGATCATAGAAGTAATATCCTATGGATTCCTTAGGATAACCTACAAAGTAGCATAAGTTAGAACAAGATTCTAACTTATCTCCCACAGTCCTCTTCACGTAAGCAGGACAACCCCAAATTCTTAAGTAAGAATAACTAGGGATTTTACCATGCCACATTTCATAGGGCATTTTAGGGACTGACTTAGAGGGAACTAGATTCAAAATCTTTGCTGCACCTTCTAGGGCATAACCCCAGAAAGAAGGTGGTAAGTCAGTGAAACTCATCATGGAACGACCATATCAAGTAGAGTTCGATTCCTTCTCTCAGAAACTCCATTAAGCTGAGGAGTTCCCGGAGAAGTCCATTGAGAGATAATCCCATTATCTTTGAGATGATTAAGGAATTCTTCACTAAGATATTCGCCTCCTCGATCAGATCGAAGTGCTTTGATCTTGCGACCAGTTTGGTTCTCAACCTCCTTTTGAAATTCTAAGAATTTCTCAAAAGCTTCAGATTTATACTTCATTAAGTATACATAACCATACCGACTAAAGTCATCAGTAAAGGTTATGAAATACTGATGATTGTTTCTAGTGCTTACACTAAGCGGTCCACAAACATCAGTATGGATCAAATCCAAAACCTTAGTGGCACGTTCCACAGTTCCTTTAAAAGGAACTTTGGACATTTTTCCTTTGAGACAGGATTCACAAGAAGTTAACTCTTTGAGATCATTTTCAGAGAATGATCCTAAAGTGTTTATCTTGCTAATTCTGTTTTTGGAAATGTGTCCTAATCTAGCGTGCCATAAGGGAGCTGAAACTTTGTCATCTCTGTTACGCTTTGTTTCTCGTTGTATATTCATAATATTGATATTTTGAGTTAGGTAAAGTCCATTACTTAGAGTACCGATGTGAACGGAAGAGTTGTTCCGTTTGATAAAATATTTACCATTCTTAATATAAGTTTCATAACCTTCACAATCTAATATTGGAACTGAAATTATATTACGAATAATGCTCGGTACATAAAGGACTTTATTTAAGACTAACTCAAAACTACCTAAATCTAATCTAATTGTGCCTAAAGCTCGAGCTTCAACGTTTGAGCCATCGCCGATCTTCAAGACACATTCTCCTTCTTTGAGTTGTTGGACTTCACTTAGCATCTGTACATCATTACAGATATGAGTTCCACAACCGGTATCAAGTACCCAAGAACTAGAATTAATAGAAAGATTTACTTCAACGAGAAAGATACCTTTCTTTAGAGTAGCCTTGTACTCTGGGCAGTTTCTCCTCCAATGTCCCGTTTTGCCACAATGGAAGCAAACACCTTCTTTCTGATCACGCTTCTTCTTTTGGGCCTTCCCCTTCGAAATGCCACCAGTGGGCCTAAGGGGTTTCTTCTTCTTCTTTTGGGCTTTCTTGCCCTTACCTTTAGAAGGCCCAGAAGAGGAAGATGGAACATTCACCATCAAAACCTTATTGTCCTTCTTGATCGTGCTTTCAGCAATCACAAGCTGACTAATCAGCTCAGCTACAGTAGCACCAGCATGATTCATGTTGAAGTTAAGGACAAATGGGTTGAATGATGGTGGGAGCGAAGCTAGCAACAAATCCACTGAAAGCTCATCTTTTAGTGGCATGTCCATGGAAGCAAGTTTCTCAGTAAGGGCGAGAAACTTGAGTCCATATTCATGGACACTTGAACCTTCCCTCATTCTCAAGTGGAACAATTCCTTTGAAGTGTTATACCTTGTAACATGTTCATGAGGGCGGTAAAGTTGCTCTAAGTGGTCGTAAATCTCCCAAGCGAATTCCATGGCCTCATGTTGCCTTTGCAAGTCCGGAGACATGTTAGCCAACATAAGGCAACGGGCTTGGAGATTATCATCCTTCCACTTCTGAATCGCGTCCCGCTCGGCCCGAGTGGGAGCCTCCCCTTCGGGACTAGGCTCTCATTCGAAGAGAACATAAGTTCTCTTCTCAGAATCTAAAATGATTTTTAGATTCCTCAGCCAATCAGAATAGTTGGGACCAGTCAACTTGTTTGACTCGAGGATCGATACAAGAGGGTTTTTGGTTGCCATTTCAAAACACGTAGAGAATCACAGAATCTAAGACCTAAATGGTAAAACAGAGAACTAGTGAGCATGCTGAATTATAACGATATATAAAAGATAAGGTCTTTAATCTAATGTAGCTCCCACTGTTTTTCAAAGATCTATAATTCCCAAAGATCTAAGAGGAACACGTTTCCCATTGGGTACTAAGATCCTAGGCATTTTACCTCGAACCCACGACTCATGGACAATCTAAGTAAGAACCCCAGGTAGGTACAACTTACCAATTCTAACACCTTTAGGACTCTTAGTAATTGTTTTTAGATCACCTATCTTTCAATATGGACCCACGATTCGTGCGACATCCATATTTACTTAGGCGTTAAGCTAGACCCATCAATCATAAGATCATGATCAAAACTTAGTTCGAACGACCCACGACTCGTGGACATCGCCCTTGCCAAAATTGACCACGAAATATTGACCATTTAAAATGTTCAATTAGGTAACTAAGAACTAATAAGCTCCACTAGCTATCCCACGACTCGCGGACAATAACTAGTTTCACTTACTAAACTTAAAACCTATTGATGGAATGCTAGGAATATAATTCAAAATTTGCATCTCGAATTAAATACCTATTTGTTCGAAATTAGCTTAATATTTAATGGGAATTTTCGAATCAACCGGAGAGTTGTCCGGTTCGACCTCACCAACATATATGTTATCCAATTTTATTAGTCTTGATTAATGCAAGTACACTTAAATGCATTTCAAACAAACACATAAACAGATAACATGTCCTAGCATGATACTAACATGTAATGATCATGGGTTCTACCTATCTTATGCGTGATATGTGGGAGCCACTCCACAATCACAAGTTCTAACATACATGCCACATAAACAGTTTAAATCACATAAGGGAAAGCGGTAACAAAATACGAGCCCTATCTCTATTACATTTTTACAATTGAGATTCCCCTCCCTAACATTTTGAGGGGTCTTCACTTATGGCCTCCTTGTTACTTGAATTTGGTCCATCTTACTCCATGGGTGCATTGTCTCCAAAATGAAAATAAAACCTCACCACCTATCTCTACTCTCAAATTACAATAAAAAGAAAAAGACATAAAGTAATAAGGCTCAATCTTCATATTGGCCTTAGACAATTACACGGGGCATACCCCGGCCTCAAAACAGTAATATGGAAAGCCACATAATAAATCACATAACAGTACACACATAAGTGAGGCTCCAACCTCAATTGAAAAACGCAACTATAGGGCTCCAACCCCAATTTAAACCATCCATGCGCATAAATTAAAACCATACACAGATCTAAACCCAAGATCACCTAACATGCTTTTGCGAGAATTTAAATTTAGCCAATAAATTAAAATTCTCGTTTCAAGTCCTAATGACTTAAAACACGACTTGATGCGAGTCTTATTTATAAAAGTTTTCAATAAATCCCAAATTACCAAAACAAATAAAATTCCAATCAATTTCTGAAAATTAATAATTCTATCATGATGTATTTTTCCAAAATATAAACCGTTTCTATTTCTCTAAAAATCCCAATTTTAAGTTTTTATTCAAAAATTAAAATAAATATTCAAAAATAAAATTTTAAAATTAAAAATAAAATTGGGACTGGATTGCACGAAATACGAAAGGCCGGATCACGAAAACGGGGCCCGTGCACGAAAAAAGCTGCACGTCGCAGGCGTACGCGTGCGCTCGCGCTTGGCCTCGCGAGTGCGCGCGCTGGGCGTGCACGCCGCGCACGAGTGCGGGCGGCCTTTCTCGGCAGCAAGGCGGGCGATGGGCGGCCAGTCTCGGCCGCCCTGGGAGGGCGCGCCCGAGAGGCTCCCGCACAGGCGTGCGAGAGGTGCTGGGCGGCTACCCTGCGCACGCCTAGGCCAGGCGAGTGGTGGCGCGCGGGGTTTTGCGTGTTCGTCGTAATCCGGGTTTTCGTTTCGTGTTTTCGTTCAAAAGCAAAACCAATCCAAGAAATCCAAAAACAGCTTATACAGTTTCAAATCTAAAATAGTTTTCAAAAATTAAATTTTGTAAAAACTAATTTTCAGAAACTTTCAGGAAAAAATACAGTTTCGTAATTCAGGCTTTCTAAAACAATTACAAATACTCAATCGCATCAAGCCTAAGAATTTCTACCAAATTCAGAATAATTGAGACGAATCAGAAACACGATTAACGAGGTGGCTCTAATACCACTTGTTGGAAAACACGAATCAGAAAGCAGCGGAAATTTAAAAATTTTCCAACAAAAGGATCTAGGACTCGCAATCGTGTAACCAAATTCGTAGGGATTAGAAACTTACTTTCTTAATTAACTTTCTTGAAGCGTTTCAAGCCACCCAAGAACGCTCTTCTCGCGGCTTGATCCCCTCTCCTTGGTAAAGCTCGAATCTTCAAACTTCTAACTTGAAGCTCTCTAGAGATAGTCCACCAACTTGACTACAATCTAACTAGTAAGGATGCTAGTTCTCTAGTTAGTGTTTAGGCTTAACCTAGGGTTTCGTTTATCTTGGAGAAAGGATGGTGTTCAACACATGAACCAAAAGAAGATCATCAATTAGCCTCAAGGGGAGCTCGAGCTCCCCTATATATAGGAAGGAGGGTTGGCCGAAAATCCTAGTCCTTATGGGCTAGGGTTTTGGTCCCTCTCTCCTATTACTTGATCATCAAGTAATTTTGACTTTGACTTTGAATTCAAATTCAAATCAACTTTCAAGAGAGCTAAAATATCCAAACTATTTTTGGATAATTTTATACTTTATTTATTTAAAATAAATAACTTATTTTATCTAATTAATTAATTCATAATTAATTAACTAGATTATTTTTCTCCAAAATAAGATCAAATCCATAGACCAGATCTACGTGGTCATGGACCAGAGCCTTCTGAATAAACCGAAGCCCATCCGAGAGGGCCCGAAGGCTGAAAAATCGGGGAAATTCTGTGGCTACCATCAACAATGGGGTCACACCACCGCAGAATGCAACGCCGTCAGGGACGAGATCGAAAGGCTCATCCAGGGAGGGCACCTGAAGGATTTTGTTCGACGCATCGACCACTACTCTGAGAAGGCGGGGAGGTCGAGCGATCGCAATCGGTCCAGGTCTAGATCTCCCCCTAAACGATCTGGGAAGCAGCCGCTGGAAAGAGCTGAAGATAATCCCCCTACTCACGGCAAGATCTATATGATAGCCGGGGGGCATGAGGGCGGTGACTCCAATGCAGCTCGAAAGAGGAACATCAGGCGAGCAGCTAGAGAGTTCAACGGTCCCCAAGAAGAGGTCTTCCAGATCGATCAGGGTAGAGAGTGGGAGAGGCAAGAGGTTAGCTTTAGTCAGAGTGACAGCCGCCCTGGCCCCCATCGGGAAGGCGACGCGCCTAGCTGTCCGATGGTGGTGACCTTGGGCGTGGCTAACTATGATGTAACCAAATGCCTAGTTGATAATGGAAGCAGCTCGAACATTATCCCTTACTCGACTCTTGTAAAAATGAAATTGCATAATCTAAAACTCGATCCGATCCGAACACCGCTCTCCGGGTTCGGTGGGTCGGAAGTTATACCATTAGGGCGCATCCGACTCCTCACCTCGATGGGAACATCCCCCAAGAGGGTGACCCAGGAGGTCGAGTACGTCATCGTCAATATGCCCCTAGCGTATAATATGATCTTCGGCCGACCTGGCCTTATTCAATTCAAAGCAATCATCTCAACGTACCATCAAAAGCTGAAAATGCCCACCCCGCACGGGGTCGGAGAAGTGACTTGCGATGTCATGGACAGTTGGGCTTGTTATGCCATCGTCCTGAAAAAGCCATCCGGGGAAAGAGGTGGAGGAAGAACTCGACCTCCAGACCTATGCCGACGGGGAGATCGAGCTACCCACGAAGGAAAGCGAGGCGGAGAGATCCCCTGCAGCTCGAAAAAGAAAGGCCAGCGAGTGGCTCGACCCCTCGGAAGAGCTAAGAGAAATCGCCCTTATCCCCGGAGACAGCAATAAAACCACCAAGATCGTGGCAAACATGCACCCCCAACATGAAATCATGATGATAGAATTCTTGAGGGACAACTCTGACATCGTCGCTTGGGCAGCCAAAGATCTGGTTGGGGTCGACCCGAAGGTGATCTGCCACCGGCTCGGGATCGATCCGTCAGTCAAGCCCATAAAACAAAAGCTGAGACCTCAAAGTCGGGCAAGGAATGATATCATCGAGGCTGAGGTCAATAAACTCCTCGACGCTGGATACATTACTCCAGCTCAGTACGTTGACTGGTTGTGCAACGTAGTCCTCGTGCAAAAAACGGGCGGGAAATGGAGAATGTGCAAGGACTTCACCGACCTCAACAAGGCATGCCCGAAAGACCCGTATCTGTTGCCCCGAATCGATCAGCTCGTCGACTCGACAGCCGGGTGCAAAATGCTCAGTATGATGGACGCATATCAAGGCTACTACCAGATCTCTATGGCTCCCGAAGATCAAAAGCATATCGCCTTCATTGTGGTAAAGGGAATATACTGCTTCAAAGTCATGCCCTTCGGACTAAAGAACGCAGGAGCTACGTACCAAAGGTTGGTCAACCTGATGTTTAAGGATGAGATCGGGAAGACCATGGAGGTCTACGTCGACGACATGATCGTGAAGAGCTGATGGACGTACCATCATCTAGATCATCTGCGCAGATCGTTTGACATCTTACGGCGATATGGGATGAAGCTCAACCCTGACAAGTGCACGTTTGGGGTCGAAGGAGGGAAGTTCTTGGGGTACATGGTGAGCCAATAGGGCATCGAGGCCAATCCCACCAAGATCAAGGCCATCCAGATCATACCACGACCTCGGTGCATCAACCAGGTCCAATCACTCGTAGGGCGGATAATCTCCCTCAATCGGTTCATATCACGGTCATCAGAACGAAACCTCCCATTTTTCAAAGTATTGCGGAATCTCAAGAAATTCGAATGGAACGAAGAATGCGATCGAGCGTTAGATCAATTGAAAGAGTACCTGGCCTCTCCCCCATTTCTGGCCAAGCCAAGTGAGGGAGAGACCTTGTACCTCTACCTGTCCCTTTCTAACGAGACCTTCAGCTCAGTCTTGGTCGCCATTCGAGATCGAAAACACCTACCGATCTATTACTTAAGTAAGATCCTGCACGGGGCGGAACGGAATTATCACGAGATAGAGAAATTCGTGTTCGCCCTCACGCACGTAGCCCGGAAGCTACGTCCGTACTTCCAGGCCCACCCCATAGTTGTCCTAACAGATCAGCCGCTTAGGCAGGTGTTATCCAAACCCGATGTATCGGGTCGAATGATGAAATGGGCGGTCGAGTTGAGTCAGCATGACATCACCTACCAACCCCGAGCCACCCAACAAGCTCAAGTGCTGGCTGACTTTCTAGTCGAAAAGAACACCAGCTCGATGGAGATCGTCCGTACCTCGCCTAGCTGGACCATGTACACGGATGGCTCATCGACCTCTCAAGGAGGGGGAGTGGGCATCTCCCTTATAAACTCAGACGGGCTACAGCTCGATTTCGCCATTAAGCTCGATTTTAAAGCGACAAACAACGAAGCTGAGTACGAAGCACTGGTGGCAGGGCTAAGGTATGCCGCGGAGAACCAGATCGACAGGTTAGCCTTTGTAACTGACTCCCAGCTCGTCGCCGGCCAAGTCAACGGTACGTACGAAGCTTGGGAAGAGTCCATGGCAGCGTATCTCAAAATGGTGAAAGAGCTGACCTCGAAGCTGAAAGAGTTCAAAATCGAGCAGGTCCCCCGCGAGGAGAACGGTTGAGCTGATGCCCTATCGAAGTTGGCCAATGGATTCCAAGGAACAAAGGATGCAACCATCTCGTTCATGGTCTCGAGGGGCCGTGCGATCGATGAAGAAAAGGTCGAGATCGCCACCATCGATCCGCCGGAGCCTTGCTAGATGGACGATCTAATCGCTTACCTCAAAGACGGGCTTTTGCCCCAGAATCGAACTGAGGCCAGGAGAATAAAATATCGATCTCTGCTCTATATGATAGATCATGAAGGCAGGTTGTTCGAAAAATCCTTCACCGGTCCCCCTCTAAGGTGCCTACGACCTAGCCAAGCCCAAGATGTCCTGGAAGAAGTCCATGAGGGATGCTGCGGAAACCATTCCGGAGGTCGAGCTCTTGCTCGAAAGATCTTAAGGAGTGGGTATTTTTGGCCGACTACGGTGTGGGATGCGAAGATCCACTCTAGGAAATGCCCCAAGTGCCAAAAACACGGCAACCTAATCCACACTCACCCTGCGTCCATGATACCGATCGATGTGTGCTGGCCCTTCGACCAATGGGGGATCGACATCATCGGTCCCTTCCCCTTGGCACCCAGACAGAAAAAGCTTGCCATAGTATGTGTCGAGTACTTCTCAAAGTGGGTTGAGGCCGAGGCAGTCCCCAAAATTACTGATGCAGTGATAAGAAATTTCCTCTGGAAGAATATAATCTGCCGTTTTGGGGTTCCGAGGGTACTCATCTGTGACGATGGCCCTCAATTTCGATCTGAGAATACCAAGAGCCATTGTGGGGACCTCGGGATCGACCTCAGATTCACTACAGTTGGTCATCCTCAAGCAAATGGCCAAGCTGAAATCACCAACCGAATCATTATCTAAAATCTCAAGACCCGCCTTGATGCCAAACTGGGGGCATGGGCGGACGAGCTCGACGCGTCCTATGGGCATATCGAACTACCCCGCGGACAGCCACGGGACAAACACCATACTCTCTGGTTTACGGATCCGAAGCTGTCATCCCATCGGAGCTGTTACACGAAACCGCTCGTGTATCGCAATACCAGCCCGACCAGAATACGGAGATCAGAGCTGAAGATCTAGATGTGATTGAAGAAAGCAGGGAACACGCCTATAAGAAGCTCAAACAGTACAAGGCAGCGGCGGCTCGATCATACAACAAACACGTAAAGTCAAGATCATTTCAGATCGGCGACCTAGTGTTGAAAAAGGTCGAAGTCTTGCAGCATGTCGGAAAACTTGAGCCTAACTGGGAAGGACCCTTTCGTGTCAAGGAGATCGGAAAAAACATGGCCTACCGGCTCGAAGACATGGCCGGGGAGCCATTACCCAGACCGTGGAATGCGCACAACCTGAAGAAATTTTACACTTAACCTTTAAATTATTTCAAGTTGTAACGGTTAAAGCGATCGAATTCGCCTGAGAATCGACCTCTATTCAGTAAATTAATATACATGTTTCGGAACGACATCTGATTGGAGTCAATAGGTAATCCTGTACCAGGTTGCTATCCCCACGGATAAGATCTCATTCGACCTACGGTCATGAGTCGAGGTGGGAGCAAACCCCCCCACATCCAATCTTTAGTGATCGAGATGATGAGGTCGATTTCAGGCCCAACGAGATCCTAAAAATCCTAACGTATTGGGTACTTTTAAATCATTGTTAGAGATCGAGATCTAATGAGGTCGCTCTTAGACCCAAAGAGATCCTAAAAATCCTAACGTGTTTAATGTTCTCAAACGCTGTTAGAGATCGAGATCCAATTGAGGTCGCTCTTAGACCCAAAGAGATCCTAAAAATCCTAACCTGTTTAATGTTCTCAAACGCCGTTAGAGATCGAAAAGGTAGATCCTAAGATCCAATGAGGTCTCTTTTAGACCCTATGTGATCCTAAAAGTCTAACGAACCTAATGATTAGGGATGTAAATGAGACGAGCCAGCTCGCGAGCTTAACAAGCTGGCTCGTCGAAAGCTCGCGCTTGAGTTCGACATTTGCAAGCCGAGCCGAGCCGAGCCATGGCTCGGTTCGTGGACTCTACGAGCCAAGCCCGAGCCATATGCCTCACAGCTCGTAGCTCGCGAGCCGGCTCGTGAGCTAACCTAATTACTTAAAAAAAATATTATATATATATGAATATATATATAATATAATATAATCATAAATAATGTATATACGTTAATATCTATGTTAATATTATAGTATTATATATATATATATACACCCCTTATACATACAAACAAAACCCTAGCCAATTTATCTCTCATTCAGTTTCAGCCGCTAACCATGAAAATCCCAAAATCCCCAACTAGATCTATAATTCTTTCTCATTCCAATTTCAACCATGGGAAAAAAACAAGCCAGATCTACCACCTCGCCTTACGCCAAAGGTCAGGAATCAGAGCACGGAGCCACCGCCACCCAGCGCCGCCATCTCACGCCGCCTCCCACCACCCAAGCGCCGCCTCTCACCACGCCAAAGTTCTGCAATCAAAGCGTGCAGTCACCGCCACTCAGGCCGTCTCCCACCACCCAAGCGTCGCCTCTCACCACGCCAAAGTTCTGCAATCAGAGCACAAAGCCACCGCCACTCACGCCGCCTCCCACCACCCAAGCGCCGCCATCTCAAGCCGCAACTTCCCAAGTGCCATCCCCTCCAGCGCTCTCCAATCCGCCTCCGCCGCCATCTACACCACCACTAACCACCTCCCACGTCCCTCCGGTTAGAGTGATTATAAACTCCCAGGATGAAAATTTTGTATTTAACTTTTGATGTTATTTTTTCTTCAAATTTTTAGTTCGTTTGTATCACTTTCCTTCTGTTTTGGCTATACATACAAAAATAAATCTAGATTTTTGTTCTTTATTTGGATGTAAATAAATAAAAGATTCAGAATTGAGCCTAAAAGAAGGAAAAAATTCAAATTTGGGGATAAAGGAATGGTGGTGTTAGGGTTTTCTTTATGGCTCGGGGGCTCGACTCGGCTCGGTCGAACCTACTACAAACCAAGCCCGAACCCTCCCCAGCATGGCTCGTAGGTTCGCGAGCCAAGCCCGAGCCAATATTTTCAAGTGCGAGCCCGAGCCGAACCTGCAAAAAATGCCAAGGTTCGGCTCGGCTCGGCTCGTTTGCATCCCTACTAATGATCCAGAGATCCCTGGAGATCATTTTAGATCCAAAGAGGTCCAGAAATTGATGGTTTTCAAAAATTAATGATCCAGAGATCCCAGGAGATCGTTTTAGATCCAAAGAGGTCCAGAGATCGATGGTTTTCAAAAATTAATGATCCAGGGACCCAAGGAGATCGTTTTAGATCCAAAGAGGTCCAGAGATCGACGGTTTTCAAAAATTAATGATCCAGGGACCCAAGGAGATCGTTTTAGATCTAAAGAGGTCCAGAGATCGATGGTTTTCAAAAATTAATGATCCAGGGACCCAATGAGATCGTTTTAGATCCGAAGAGGTCCAGAGATCGATGGTTTTCAAAAATTAACGATCCAAAGATCGATGGATTTCAGAAGAAGATCCTAAGATCCAATGAGATCGATTTAGATCCAAGGAGGTCTAGGGATTGATCCGATGAGAATGCAGTAAGGTAAAAGGACCAAGGAAAAAATGCGAACGCCCGAGACTAGATCGACATCCAAATGAGATCAAATAGCGTGACGAACCTATCGATCTGAAAGTGATAAAAATCTAACTAAAGGGTAAGCAAAACCTGGATCGACAAACCATGCGCACGCCAGATCGAACAAATACTCAACTTGCAAAGCAAAAGAAGTATGAAACGAAGTTCATTCATGCGAAAAGATGGACCCCCAAATTTGGAGGGTTCGATTCTACCTAGCGCATCGAGCTCACCACGCGACGTGGCTCGATGGGCAAATGTTCAAAAACAGGCAGAAATAAACTGCAAGTATCCACCTAGCCACATACCGGCTAGCAGGTCGAATTAAATTTTTAAAAAAAAAAAAAGTAGCAAGGGAATGGATCAGTCGATCTCGACCCGGGCTGAAGCAGATTCTTGGGCAGATCGATTCCTGGCTCTCTCAAACTCACGGACGCTGGGGAGGAAATGGTCGACCTCGACCGGTTGAGGCAGCTCGCATGTCACCTGGGACTTGGTCTTCTTAGCCTGAGCCATCTCAATGGCGTGCCCATACTAGTAGGTCGCCCAGTCGATGAGAACCGGCTCCTCTTCTTCAGATTGATCAACAGCACCTGGATCGGGGAGCATGGGGCCGATCGATTCGAAATTAAAATTTGGGGGGAAAATGTCCTGAGCCTTGAGTTGGTTGATGGCGATTTGAAACCCCTCCGCCAGATCGTTTTCCCCCACGATCAGACTGGCCTCTTCGAACCCAGGGCCCTCCATGAACTCTCGAACTGCGTACCGTTCAATCTGGAGCTTGCACTTCCTCAGATCGTCAGCAGCCTTGTCGATCTTGGCCTTGGCGAAGTCGAAGATCTCAAGTCTGCCCTCCTCCTTGGCAGCAGTTTTGGCGCTCTCGAGCTGCCCGGCGAACTCCGTCCTCAGCGCAGCAATGGCATTCTCATGTTGCTTCTGAGCTTGTGTCAAAGCCCCCTGGGCGCTCTTCATCTGGGCCTCCATCGAATCCCTCTCCTCGACCCGGACCCTTTTCTCCTCCTTGGCATTACGGAGATCTTTCTCGAGCTGATGGATGATTTAGGGGTCCATCGAAGCGAGCCGTGCCTTTGTGCTCTGGTACTTCTCCTTGTACCTCTGTTTGTCGGCTTTAAAGACCTCCGCCTCCTGGATCGAGTTCACCAACACGGGGAGAACATCCTGAAAAGCAATATGCAGATCGATCAGAAACAAAGGGATCGATCAGCAAGAAACAGATCGATCGACAAAGTACAGATCGATCATCATCGAGTCGATCGACACAAAATGTTACAAAAAGAAAATGAAATGAAATGATACTCACACAGAAGATTCCTCGAGCGGCTTTGGCCCTCTTCTGATCCGCCGACCTCGACCTGGACAGCTTCCTCTGTTCATCAATAATGCAGCCGGTATTAAACAGAGCAGAGACCAGATCGATGTCCGGAGTGCCAAAAGCCAAGGCGCGCTTCGATCCGTCCGGTTTTTCCAGCTCGAGTCCAGCCGGCCATTGCGGAAGTGGGGTTCTGGGGAAATCCAAAAGCTGGGATTCTTCGTTCGATTCCTCAGACTCCTCCATCAAATGAGCGGTTTCTCTGAAGGGCCTCTTTCCCACTCCATGCCTTGCCTGAACAAACTGAGCATAAGGGTCAATGTCTTCATCAAAATGTAATTCTAAGTGGTCTAAATTTATTACTTGCTCGAGGTCATCATCGACCTGACCCCCTGAGGACCCCGCCAGATCGACGAACTCCTGACCTCGAACTGGAGGTGCCGCCATGTCTGGGCCGATCTGATGAACGCCTTGATCATGTAACTCCTTTCGGAACCCCTCTTGATGAACTTGTTGCGCCTCAGGAAGGGCGTTGAGTATCGAGCGGGCTGCGTCTATCACCGGTTGCATCTCCACGGCAGCGACCTCCCGCTGGTTCCTCACCCTCATCTTCGCAGCTCGAGATATGATTAGAACTCGGAGATCTGCAGATCGAAAAAACAAGGGATTAGATCGACATAGAAAGAGGAAAATTTTCAAAAAAAACTTAAGGAACTCCGATCGAGGAGGGATCCGGTCGAAGTGGGAGCATACCAAGGCGGAAGCTCCTCCGTCGGTGCCCAAGGATTATGCCCGCCTCGACCAGATTCCCCGTCCTCGTCAGGTTTGTGTGGTCAAGCAGGCCCAAGCGGGGAAGCAGATCGAAGTTGTTGTGGAGCCACGAAGTCGATCAGGTGGTAAGGCGCTTCGGATCACCTGAACCCATGAAGATCGAAACGAAGGTGCGATCGGGAGGTCGACAAAGAAGAACTTGGATTTCCAATCTACTTCATGCGACGTCGAGGGGATCGATACCATCTTCCTATGGGGTTTCGATTGAAGATTGAAATACCCAGGGCCCTACTTAGCGGCACTATTCAGCGTAAAGAACTCCCCGAAATCTTCGATCTCCGGCGCGAACCCCAAGCTCTTCACAATAATCATCATGCAATGGATCAGAGAAAACGAGTTCGGAGTCAACTGGGCCGGACACATGTTGAATCGAACTAAGAAGTCGGAGACGATCGGAGGTAAGGGGAGCCTAAATCCGTATTTTACGGTGTGATAATAGATCCCGATCGACCTCGACCTCTGCGGGCTACCCACTGTCTCCCCATCCAACGGCATCCGAACGACATATGGCAAGTCCAACGCCAGTTTCCTTCTCGCCTCCGCGAACTCGGATTCGGTTATCTTCGATGACCTCTGGGTTACATGGGTCAAAGTGCGGTAGATGTGACGAGGTTGCTCCGCCACTGGAGGGTTCACCAAAGGTTCTTCGATCTCCCCCTCTTCATCGATCTGCGGAACCTCGGGCTCATCCACCAATCTCAACTGTCCTCTCCCCCTTAAGGTCGACGCGGGTCCCCCGCGATTGGCCGTACTGCCGGATCCCATGAGTGACTCAAAACTAGCCTCTGGAAGTGAAGGCACACTTTGCGCGATCTCCCGTTCAGGAGACGGCGTGAAGGCCTCTTCTGATGATTCCCCACGCACTTCGATCTGAATGTGAGCCATAAGAAAGGGGGGAAGAAATGGAAATTTACCTTGGGAGCAGTTCGAACGAGCTTCAAAAAGGACGGCTGGCGAGGGCTTCAGATCGGAGCAGTTCGACGCTTTGTATGTGAAAACAGTGAAATGAGGGCTGAGGGTGACCCCCTATTTATAGAGGGTGAAAAGGTAACATCTCGAAATGCGAAACGACGCCATTATTACCCCGGACACGCCACCTCCCTCAAAGGTCACGTCGCATTAAATGCGGCGTCAGATCGGTGAACTCAAAAGTCGCGCCTAATCATCAAGGCAGCAGTTCGATTCTAACGGTCACGACGGTTCCCCTTCCCAATGCCAGATCGATGAAATTACCATTGTAAAATTTCACACTGGTAATTTGGGGGGCCTCTGACATGGCATAATAATACGAGAACACGTGGCACGCCCGCGTAGGCGACACGTGGCCTCCGCGCCAACCTGGGCAAACCAGAAACGGCCTCTAGGACAGATCATCAGATCGATATCAGGTCCTCAGATCATCAGATCGATATCAGGTCCTCAGATCATCAGATCTGCTTGAGGACGCCAGATCGATTTGCATGTCATCCGATCATCAGATCAACAGATCGATCTGCTCTCTCCTATGAGGAAACCCACAGCATTAAGGATCCCGGAAGGCAACTTCGATCTCCAGATCGATTACCTACGTCACCGGACACCCGAATACTGTAAAGCACTCCTGTCGGGACACGTGTATCCTTCTCATTCCCTGGAACAGGCGTACTATGGCTCATTAATGACCGTCAGTCCCTGCTTTTACTCAAAGGGGAAAGAAGGTACAAACGACCCGCCTCAAGCCGGTTCCATCGTTCGACATCCAGATCGACGGCTGGCAACGGCATTAATGCACACCTACAGTACACACACTACTGTGTCATTTGGTCATGGCTATAAATACTCGCCCTTTGAACAGTAGTTGGTAAGCCTTTAATACGCATTCAATTGCATTTATTCTCTCTCTAAAGAGCTCCATTACTGACTTGAGCGTCGGAGTGCCAAACTTGGGTAAAACCCCAAGTCCCCCAAGCTGGTACTTAGCTCACGTGTGTTAGTGCTTTCAGGTCGATAAGAACCCACTCAAATAAATTCTTGACTGATTGACCCATATCTGACAGCCAGATCGACTACGTCAGATCGACCAGATTTGAGCCAGATCACCTCTCATACTAATTATATATTTCAATTTGTTGAGGAATCTGCTTAAAAACCAGCATTATCTTAGGCACATCAATTAAATATTGTCTTAAAGTGACCACTGTCCGAGACACTTTGTTTTGATTGTAGTCAAAATTCATTTTCACCAAATAAACAAAACTTTATCTGAGTTTAGCTCTTTCGCCGAAAGTAAAATAGAGAGACTTTTAGAAAGTGTTTGGTACCGTCTATTACCTATTTTCACTTAATCTTAATCGGGCCTGATAAGTATGATTAGGTGAGACATGGTTGAGCTAATATCGTGTTTGGTAGCAATGATGCGTCTTCATCTCAGTTAGTTGTTGTTGCCTTATTTTTTGTTTGGTAGCGTGTATTAAGTTAGATAAAATGTTTATTTACCATAATGCCCTCAAAAGTATTAGCTAAGAGCTTTGGAAAAACCCTTTGTAAGGAGCATGATGAAATGTATCTTAATTTTGTAATGGATGCTTGTTGGCACTATAAATTATGATTTTCTTTACTTTGTGAAGAGTTTGTTTGAAATGGTATATGCCAAAATGGACTGTCTTTGTGTTATATATATATATATATATATATATATATAGATATATATACGTGCACCATTTGGATAAATATGTAAATATGGTCCAATATATACGTGCACCATTTGGATAAATATGTAAATATGGTCCATAAAATATGATGCATGTTCAACAAATATATATATATATATATATATATATACATATTCGTGCCTTTAGGGAATCCCAAACAGTAAAACAATGGAATGTCTATATATATGCGAAGTTGATATGCATATAATTAGCAACACACTAGAGTAGTTAGATCAATCTCGCATACGGTAGCCATGACCCGCCCTTCTATCCCAGAACTTGTTGCACGTCACGAGCAAGATCGCTGTTTCTACAACGAGTCATGGACAACCATTCAAGATACCGTTCTCATTTCCTTTCTTACTGAAGAAGCGAGAATGGGTAATGGGCTGGGGGAACAGATTCACATGTATGTCGTCGGGAGAGCTATGTATTTCCTGAACACCACGTTCGAGCGAGCCCACGATTTTCATTTCTACGTACGTCGGGTTAAACGACTACGTTCGCGTCACGGAACTTTCCAGCACTTGCTCTCCCTTTCTGGCGTATCTTATGATCAACTTACTCTCGATATGCATGTTCCACATGGAACTTGGGAAAGCCTCCGTGAAGCAGTATGTTTAATGTAATGAATGTGTCGATATTAGTGTAGTATTTATCCCATCTCCCATTTATTTAATTTGCTTGCAGAGTGATTGACTCCTTTTGTTTGCTATTTCACTTTCATTGTAGGGAAGGTACTCATGTTTTTGGTATTACCATCGGGCTGAGCCAGCTTGGAACTACCTAAGCATTATCTTCATGGATATGGAGTGAAGCTACTACAATATGGTTTCATTGGTCTTGTGTTTTTTTCTTTATTCCAAGAAAGT
This sequence comes from Lantana camara, assembly GCA_037501455.1. Taxonomy (NCBI): domain Eukaryota; kingdom Viridiplantae; phylum Streptophyta; class Magnoliopsida; order Lamiales; family Verbenaceae; genus Lantana; species Lantana camara. The sequence continues at coordinate 125,190,340 of CM074857.1, forward strand.
CAAACTAGTTGACTACGTGTGCTTTTGGCAAATTATGTTTTGTTCTACTTCGCATCTTTATGTATTGTATTTGCTTAATCTCGACAACGACATTGTTCTGCAATTGGCGTTGGATTGGTATGTGTAGTTCTTTGGTTAATGCAATGTGTGTTTTTCGGTGAAAATGTGTTTATGTATTTTGTGTAGGAGATTTCTCATTTCTCTGCATGTACTAGCTTTTTCTCAAAACACTTGAATTGGAATCAGAATCTTTCTGAGTCCGTTGTCAAATCAACAGCTTGATTCCCGGATTTGCACGTCTTAAAAAACTTGTCTACGAAATCCTACTCTTAATTTTACAGTTCACGGGGTGTACGTTATCATATACATACCAACATCTCCTACAGTTAAGATTCTCTATATCCCTTAAAAAGAATAGAACCCTGCAGTAGACACATTGACAAGAGTATTCACTGACATTTACAAAGCATGAGAATATAATTTACTATACAATCTGCAAAAGATAGTGCAATCAAACATAAAATGATTGAAAACCCAATAAATTGCTACAAATTTAACCATGCACAAATAACATTGGTTCAGAAACAGATAAACCATATGCACACCCCACTTGTTCATAATATCCTTTCTAAAGCACCAGCAAAATGTAGTCGTAATTAACTGGTATAACCAAAAGCAGGACAACATAACTACAAATCTAGCAAGAAGTTCCAATACTAATTGGCAATAGTTCATGTAAATACCAATCATAGACAAAACAAAACAAGAGTGCCCCTTCTCATGTTCACTTATGGAAATGCATGAGGCTCATCACAAATGTACCTCGCACATCAGGGGGCATTCCAAAAAATGCGCGAAGTTGTCCCTTGTTGTCAGCTAAATACTGCGTGGCCCACATGATGGTTTCAACAGACAATTCTCGTAGAGCGGACAATGCATCATACAGCTGCGCCTACTTGGCAGCATCATCATCTTGGACAACTGCTGGAGGCACGGTTGGCTGGGTAAGTTTGACAGCAGCATCCCCAATTGTATTGCGTGTCGACTCCATCAATTCGCCCATCCAAGTCTGTATTTGAATTGGATCAAGACTCGTGGAGCGCCGACGTGCGGTCTTTTTCTTCTTCGACTCTGTACTCTGAACGCTGGGGGGTGTAATTGATGTCGCGTCATCACCATCATCATCCAAGTTAATGGGAGAATCAGAGCATAGCATGTTACTGTCATTCAAACCATAACCAGGACTACTTCTATCATTTTTCGAGGGGTGAACGAGTTCGTTTATTGCGTCAACCACGTCAACCGAATGTTTTCCTGAAGCTTTGTCAGTTCCGAACAACACATTCCAGCGGTCGAGCCACGGAAATGATTTACCACGTACAAGTTTAACTCCCTCCTTGTAAACCTACAAGGTTTGTAAGTTAGTTCCATCAAGTATAATGACTGAAGTGAATGGTATCACATGTTGGCATTATTACTGACACTTACCCTTTCCCGCTCAGCCCACGCATCAGGTTTATCTGCTACAAGCATTTTCGTTGTCAGGTCAAGAGTGAAACCACCGCCACCACTTGAGCCAAGAATACTGATAATTGCAGAGTGTGTCTTGCGCCAAACAGAGAGTTTCGACTTAATATGCTTGTGGCGAATACCACATCCGGGCAACATCTCTCCCATCATATTTTCAAGACGCAGCATGTACCCTCCACGCAATGAACTATCAAGCCTCATACCTTCACTGTGCAAAACCTCAAAGCATACAAGTAAAGCCTCTTCCTCTTTTGTGGTAAAGAACCTCCTTGGAACATTAATCCCCTTTCCCTTCTGGGTACGCACACGTGAGGTAGATGGTGGCGTGGCCATAACCTGTAAAGTGAAAACATAATTTAAGATTAACAATAAACATTTTTAATGAGGAACTAGTTGCTAGTTTTATTGGGAACACTGTCAACAATACAAATGTGCTTAACAGATTATTTAAACGACATAATATAACAGAGCAAGTATGTCATACAACACCATTGTAACACAACATGATGAAACCATAGTTTACAAAAAAACACAGCTGTCTAACATATCATCATCATATTCGGAAGCAAAATAGACACAAGTGCTTTAAATGGTCATCACATTAAACTTAGAAAAAGTTTCTAGGATTCTTAGTTAAAATTAAGGCATTCATATGCTAAAACAGAGCTTCAATGATGCCTCCAGCTGTTAAACATGTTCTGCGCCATAGTATCTCTGAAATTGTTCCATAACGGGGTTGATTCGATTGTGCGTATATATTCCTGGTCATCACCAACATTCTCCTGCATGTCTCTAAATACTTCTTCCTCAATCGGGTCAACCTCCATTTGGGTTCGTATGAAATTATACAACATTGCACATGCAAGTATTGTCCAGTTTTGGATCTTGATAGGATACCAAGATCTACTTCTCAGAATTGCCCATCTCCCTTTTAGCAAGCAAAAAGCTCGCTCGATGACATTTCTGGCTTTACTGTGGCGCAAATTGAAAAGCTCACGTGGGGTTTGTGGAGTGAGTGTGCCAGCTCCCCACTCTTTCAAGTGGTAACGAGTTCCCCGGTATGGAGTAAGAAAACCTTCCGCATTTGTATAACCACAATCCGTAAGATAATAACTACCTGGAAAAAAAAAAGTTGAATTAGTACAAAATGGTGGCAGTAAAGAAAATATATATACATTTCAAAGAGATAATAAACCATTAACAGATTACCATTTGGGACCCGAAGACCGTTAGGCTTCGTTACAGCATCTCGGAGCACTCTACTATCTGCGGCACTTCCTTCCCACCCCGCCAAAACATATATGAAATTCATTTGGGGATTACACACGCCCAATACATTCACAGAAACGGTTCCTTTCCTTGTGCGGTACTTGGCCTGATCCTTTTGACTTACAATAACATCAATATACGTCCCGTCTAAGGCGCCTAGGCATCCCTGTCATGAGAGTGTTGAGAAGATATAATAAGCAAATAATTACTGCCATTCATACAAATATATATAACAAACTAATCAACAATATTTAGATAAATTTCTACATACCTTGAAGTGCTTCCAAGGTTCAGTAGAACATGTATCAGGAACTCCAATTGGCTCTATTAATAGCAACGAGCTAATTCGCAAAAGGGACATGAGTGTCTCCTTAAAGTACTTACTCACAGTGTATCCCGAACAATAAAAATCACCTTTTACCGTCCGGTTTTTGTGATGGTGGGCTAGTATATTTAAAAACATTGCGACCTTACATGGAAGGCTTACAAAGCGCTCATTTTTTAACCCACCAAAATTCTCCAGTAAATAACACAATCGACAAAAGGCATTCCTATCCATTCGAAGATTGTCTATGCAATTCTGATCACTAATCTTGGTAAAACGCCTAAGGTGTTTTAACTGATCCGGATGATTAGCAATTATGGAATATTTGCGCTTACGCCTATGTCTGTCTCTCTCAGAAACATTCTCATATAAAATGTACAACAGATACATCATAGCAATGGTAGTCATGGTTTGCAACATAGTTGTGAAAGGCGAGAGGCGAGAGGCGGGCGACAAAAAGGCGAACGAGGCCATATAGTATAAAAAAATTAAAAATATATATATATGTTATAACAAAATTCAAAAACTGGTATTATAAATGGAAAAAGTTCATAAGTCTAAATATAACTCAAAAATTAAGCCTAAAATTTAGGTTTTAAACTTATTTATTAAGTAGTTTTTCAGTTTAAGTTAATAATTAAGAGTAAGCCCATTAAAACATATTAAAAGTCTCTAAACCTAGGGCAATCTATAACGCAAGAGGAGGGATTAGGAAATCTGCAACTCAACAAAGAGGCGCCACAAACTCATAGCCTCGCTTTCTTCAGAGGCGCTCGCCTGATGCCGCCTCTCGTAAATCGCCTAGCCCGGCCTCATAGAGGCGCTCAGGCCTCGCCTGGCCGCCTGGGGCGCCTGAGGCGAGCAAGGGGCGCGCCTTTCATAACTATGGTTTGCAACAATGCTATTTCTAGAAAAATTAAAAACCTCAACTTGCTATGATTGTCCATTTTGTGCAAACCAAAAATCTGCACATCAGATACCAAGCACAACACTTATAGATGCCAGTCACATTAAATGTTCACAACAACAGGGCAAAGGGCTGACACCCCTTTATGATGACTAAAATTTTTATCAAGTATTTGATGAAAGTAATGATAATTCCTTTACCAAAACTGAAAATTTTTTAAGAAAGTAATCATGACATCCAGCGACTTTCTTTGTTTTAATTAAAGTGAAACAAAGGAATGTGGGTGTAACAAAACACAAGATCAACTTTCAGCGATTTGTGAATGTTTTGATATTTTGATTTTAAAAAACAAGGTTAAAAAAAAAATCAGAGCAAACAAGAGCAGAAAACACAGCGACATAATGAAATTATTACTAGGGAAAAGAGTTTTCATAGATAACCTTTCTCAAGCGAAGCTAACCGAGCGACCAACTGGAAACACAGCGCCACCTGAACGAAGCTTCGAACAATTATCCGAATTAGATATATGAAGATTTCAACAAGCAAATAAAAAATAAAACCCAAAAAATTGGTGTTCACCGGAGAGTTTACGAGCATGCGGCGCAGGAGATACGCAAACCCTAGGAAATGGGGAAATAGACGACGCAATGAAAGGCGATGAAAAAAGAGGGGAGATATTTGTTTGTGATTAAAAGGGGTAATAATGCCATAAAAAAAAAAAAGGAACAGTGATGATGTGAAGCTAGCCAACTTAATCTCCCCCCAGCGAGATTCACAACTGGCGTTAATCTATGATCCGTACAGGGCTGGAGCCGGGCCGGAGATTAAGTGTGCTCAGCCCGATTGTGCTAATCTCATGTACCTAACACGAAATTAAGTGACGTTAAAGACTCCAATTTGACTTAATTTGCTGTACCAAACACTTTCTTACGGTAAAGTTGTCCAATCGGGCTAACAACCCCCACCAAATATGTTTATGGACAAAACTTAGGAGAGACTAAGAACATCCACCCCCTCAAACCCCCCAGTAGTACTACAGTCCATCCCTTAGAAATCGTAGTTGCTTCACTCAATATTCTTCCTTTAATCACTCCTTCACATTTCTGAAACTTCAAAGATATCATGGCAGCTTATGCAGCTCTAGTTTCTCTTATGAATCTTTTAGAGCAGCTCCAACGCCATCCTCGACCTCCGATTACTCTCGACACCAATCAGGTCCAAACCCTCATTCAAAAGATTGCTTTCTTGCAACACTTTCTTGAAGTTTATAATTCCCATTATTCTAAACCAGAAATGGAACACTTGAGGAATCACATCGCGGATGCAGCTTATGCAGCTGAGGATGTAATCGAAACCCATATAGTCGACCGGATTCATGCTCGATACGAAGATGGCATAATCGCTTCCTTGCGGAATCTTTCCGTGGAAGTTGAAAACTTGCAAAGGCCAACTGCTGATGCATCAATCTGTTCCATCGATCTCCATGAGGTGATACGAGATCTGGATTTTGTTGAGAAAGAGGTGTTGGAGATTAAAGGCACGCTGGGAGCTCAAGATCCACAAAGATTTATTACAACGGATGTTGTTGCTTCGAAATCTACTTCAACAGAGCACAACAACATCGTGGTGGTTTTTTATGATGTCTTGGAAGAAATGCTGGATAAGCTCACCCGATCGGATTCTCGTCGCCAAATCATCCCAATTTCAGGGATGGGCGGTATAGGTAAGACGACCCTTGCTAGAAATGTTTATATCCATCCTCTTACGAAGGAACACTTTGATATTCGTGCTTGGATTACAATTTCTCAAGAATGTAATATACGAGACTTTCTTTCCGGAGTTCTTTTCAGTGCAAAGAACCAAGGGAGTTCGGAAAGTATGAGTGGGATGAGTGATGTAGAGATAGGAGAAAAGTTATATAAAAGTCTATGGGGTAGAAGGTATTTGATTGTGATGGATGATATGTGGAATCCTGAGGCATGGGACGCGGTAGAACGCTTCTTTCCAAACGAGTGCAATGGAAGTAGAATTATCGTAACAACTAGACTAACAAATGTGGCTTCCTATTTAACCACCAACAGTTGTGGCGTTAAGATGAATTTCTTAAACGAAGATAAAAGTTGGAGTCTATTTTGCAAGACTGTGTTTGGAGAAGAAGACGGCTGCCCATCTGAACTGGAGCACGTCGGGAAGAAGATTTCCAGAAATTGCAGAGGACTGCCTTTGTCGATAGTTGTGCTCGGAGGACTCCTAGCAAAGTCAAAACGAAAACATGAATATTGGGAATATATTGCTGAGAATCTAAATTCAATTGTGTGTTTAGAAGGAAATAAATGGTGTTTCAAAATATTACGCATGAGTTATGACGAGTTGCCGGCTCATCTGAAGGCATGTTTTCTCTATATGGGGGTATTTCCTGAAGATCATGAAATCTGTGTATCTGAACTCATAAGAATGTGGGTTGCTGAGAGTTTCGTTAAGCCAATTAATGGAAAAGGCTTGGAAGAGAGTGCCGAGGAGTACTTGATGGATCTTGTTGGTAGGAATCTCATCATTATGGTTCATCAGGATGAGTTTTCTTGGGGAAAAAAAGTATGTAACATCCATGATCAAGTAAGAGACCTGTGCATAAGAGAAGGTCGAAAGGAGAACTTCATCTATGTAGCTAACCGACACAGCGAAGGCTTAAGCACCCTACGTCATATTGCAGTTCATCCAGACACATCCGGAAAGGAATGTCTTGATAGTTTGAAAGGTGGATCGACTATTCGTTCTTTGATATGCTATTCTCAGGATGCCGTCTTACCATTAGCTGAACTTAGATTGTTGAGGGTATTTGCAATGTTTGATCCTATAACTGAGAAAGATATAGGAAATTACAGATTTAAAAATATTTTCAGGCTAGTTAACCTGCGGTATCTCACTCTCCTGTCCATTCGTCCATTGAGGATTCTTACATCTGTTTCCCAGCTCTGGAATTTACAAACATTATATATTTATTCAGCTCGTGGTGTTGTCGCCCCTCCTGAAATTTGGAAACTGCCTCTAATTAGGCATATCCAGACCAATGGCAGTCTCATACTCCCGGATCCTCCAAGTGGACACACGGACAGGCGAGATGACTTTGTTCTTCATGGGCTACGTACTCTTGTAACAATAAAAAATTTGAAGCTTGGTGAGGAGGTGATTAAGAGAATCCCTAATGTCAGCATGTTGGGACTGATTTTCAACTGTCTATACGAGATGCCATTGATAGGTCTCAACAATCTCGATCGTCTGTACAAACTGGAGGACCTTTCTATCGAGTATTATGACAGACCACCAAATCGGACTGAGTTGATGCAAAACCTCACCTTCCCGCATTCGCTCAAGAAGTTGGCTCTAAAGTACACTGAGCTTCATTGGGAAGACATTAGTACGAAGATAGGTTCATTACCTTGTCTCCAAATGCTCATCCTGGATTACGATTCCTTCATAGGTTCAGAATGGAAAACCGTAGAAGGGCAGTTTTGCTGCCTAAAATACCTGAAAATTGAAGATTGTTGTGATCTAAAATGTTGGAGCACGGACAGCACCCATTTTCCATGCCTAGAGTGCCTTCATTTGGGTTATTTAAGTGATTTGGAGGAGATCCCTTTGTGCATTGGAGATATACCAACATTGAAATTAATTACAGTGCGAGATTGTTCTGATTCAGTTGTCATCTCTGCTAAAAGCATATTAGACGAACAAGAGGAAGTTGCGAATCAAAGCCTCCGAGCCAGAATTCGGTTGGGCAGGGACAATGATAGAAGTCTGGAGAGTTTGGCAAGTTACAACTTTCAAATTGAAAAGTGAGGTAAGAAATTGATTTATGTTGGTTATTATTATTGGAACTTGGTTAAACTCCAAATCAAATATCACTCGCCAACCACAACTGAACCCCGTCTCTCTCTCTCTCTCTCTCTCTCTCTCTCTCTCTATTTATGATGATTATCTCCCTCGCTCACAGATACATATGCACACACTGTTTATACGTCTGTGTAGTTTAATTTGTAAATTGTAACTGTATATGCCGGTCAGCGAGGTGTTTGATAATATTCCTGACAGAGATCTTTCTCGGAGATAGATGCATAGCGAATTAACTTACCCTCTCCTTTGATTAGTGTGAGTTTTCAATAGGTTAGGGAATGCATTCCAATGGATGTGCATGTATTCATCTCATGGATTTTGTTGTGATCCTTTGATATCAGAAGTTTTGGTACAATGTTGCACCCAAAAAAAAAAAGGGAAGTTTTGGTACAATGCAAAGTTGCCAATCATACACAACTGTTTTATTAAGTTATGAGTTCTATGTCATGCTCCTGGTTGCCTATTTCCCTGCATTTGAAATGATTGGAGTTCGTCCGTCTCTTGGAAATATACATAATGCATAGAGAAAGCTTATCTTTTCATTTGTATCTCTGTTTTCTCCTTGGGGGAGGATATTACACACATTTTGAAATGTCTCTGCGTTTCCTTTCAGTTTGTAATAATGGGTGAGAAGAAGAAGGCAGGTGTTGTGTTGGTAAGGCTTGTTTCTGCAGCCGAGATTGGTGTCTTCAACGTTGTCAAGAAGACGTAGAGGCTTTGCAGCAGTAACATAAAGCTCGAGTCTCGAAAGTATGATCCTTGTGTCTGTCATCATGTTTTGTTCACCGAGGCCAAGATAAAGTGATGGCAACTCCAAACTGTGACCTGAAATGCTCTCAATATTCGACATGCGTCATGTATTGAACATTATATGAAATTTCTTGCAAATTTGTATGACAGACAGCTTCTGTTGTTTATTGTGGTATTTGTTGGCCTTTTAGTGTTTAGTTTGCTGGGATTAGAACACTTTGTTCTTCTAGCTTTTACCCGTTGTTACTACTAATTCGGTTGGATATGGGATATGATTCAACCCAATTTTTTTTTTTGGATTCAATATTGGTGAATCTGGATCCTAAAGGATTCGGGTCCAGATTTGGTTACCAACTCTCCTTCTTGAACTTGGATCTGAATATTTCTGCTTGGTCCGAGTCGGGCTTAATACCTCAGGAAGAAGACACCCGAGGCCCAATTTTTTGCTTTTGAGATTGCACAAGTTAGAAAGGACTCATCCAAGATATCAACATATGGTATAAGACTATAGAACAACAAACTTTTTATACTTGCTCGAATGCTTCTTTTTTTCATTTAATTTTCTTGCATTACGTCTTGTAGGATACGTTCTTAGGGGAAATTCTGGGCGCTGTAATCTTAGCGGGGCGATGATTAGGTTATCATCGGTTTTAAAGACAACGCATATAGAGACAAGCATGGATGTTTCAGCAATGGGCGTCGAATCTGAAGACAGAAAGATAATTGTTGATCAGAATGATGAAGGAAGTTTGGTTAAAGTGCTGGAAAATGTTGATCCTAAGGCTTTATTACAACACTTTTGCTGATCAACTTGGCGAAGAGAAGCAATCTGCTGTAATTGGGGACGCTTTGAAGAGCAAAGGAGAATAGGGCTGTCAACGGGTCGGATTCGGACCGGATCAGGAGATTCTGGATCCGAATCCGATAAGAGAGTCCAATAACCGGATTCGGATTCATTGTTTCTGAATCAACACATAATCGGGTCGGATCCGATCTGATAAAAGATCCGACCCGATTAATAATAAAATTCGTTTTTTAAGATTACAAATTTGATATAAATGTAATTACATAATATTTAATAAATAATTATTATTTAATGAATTATTTGATAGTTTTGTCTATATTTATTTAAAATAGGTTAATTTAGACTTATTAATAAAAGAAAATATATATTTTTAGAAAAAAATTAAATTTTATTATTGTTTAAAGTGATAAATATGTGAAAATTTTAATTTTAATCATTTTACTTAATATTATGTACCAGTAAATAATTTTTTAATTAAATATTATATATAATATCGAATTCGGATTCTTAACGGATCGGATTTCTTAAATCCATATTCGTCCCATTTATTTCGGATAACGAATATTTATAATCGGATATGATCCATCGGATATTTTTATCGGGCGAATATATTGAAATTCGGATCGGATTCGGATTAAAATCCGACCCATTGACACCCCTAAAGGAGAATATGGAGTTCACCACCTAAATGAAAACGAATTACGTATGCCATGTAAAGATGAAATACGTAGCTTTGTTATTCTGTTGACGTTTTTATACAAATTCGCCATAATGGGCGAACAAAGTGTAGAATGTTATACGACTAAAGTTTTATACAGTTTCAAGAAATATGCATTTATAACGTAAATACGTACTTCTTATGCTTCATATACATTACAAATATACTTATTATGGCCAAATATAATGAGAAAATGACGAAAACTGAAATGCAAAAACAACCATAGCAAGAATGATAGTTATGAACATTGATGTTTTAGCAAAAGGCTCGGAATCAATAGGCACGAAGTATTCATGGTGCAGTAATCTTAGTAGGAAACAATACCGTTCTTAAGACACCTATGCAGATAAGAAAATCAATGTTTTAGCAACTATCAATCGAAACAGAGGAAGTTCAGTGAAAGTGATGGAAGATGTCGATCCTACGGTCTATAACGATAATACTTTCACAGATCAACTCGATGACGAGAAGCAATCTGCTATGATTAATGTTACTGTTATTATGTTTATTATTCTGAATTTCATGCTCTGATTCATGAGACATCATTCACTTCCAAGTTTTTCACAAACTAATTAAGAGTATCAGAAATGAGTGATGCAATATATAGATACAACCAGGAGACGAGATACTAGCGAAACGAAATGCATTATTAACACAACAGGAGTTTCGATGTTCAGAACAAGAAATAGAACAGATTATCGATAAAGATTCGTACAAGTTAGAGCCTAGTAAGCAGATTCCCTTGTAGGAAAAGAACTCGCAATAGTTTTCTTCTTCAAAAGTCGCTCAACAAGGGAATCACTCCACCGGCTGCCACAATCTGCTGCTCCAACTGAAAATTGAAAGCATGAAATGGAGTTACAATACTGGCAAATCTTGAAAATATATGCACGTTGTTTGTAAAGATTTAATTTGTTCTTGAATTTCTGAAAGAATTCTTTCACAAGGGTAGAATCTCAAATACAAACCCGTAATAGTGCCTCGAGCTTGGCCTTCACCAGCAAGTATTCTTGCTTAACTTGCTGCAGGCATCTCAGGCACCTTTTAAACAAAATATTGCATCATATTAGTCGTGCGAAAAAATTCAAACGCATACAATGTTCTTTAATTTGATGACAAAAGTACAAAATTCTTACCCTTCGACGTTTTGCTCTTCGCAGAAGCTACGGAAGGCAATGCATGCATTTCTGACTCTCTGAGCCCCAATGCTGTCGAGCAAGAAGCATCAGAAATTATCCCAAAAAGGGAAATAATCATATAATCATTTACAACACAAATAATTTTACAGCATCAACCCTGTAATGGTGTATGAGATTGGCTATACCATAAACCTCCCCTTTAAGTTTAAAAATTACAAATACCCCCCTCACAATTCATTCCTATCTGCCCGTAGTGTTTTTGCATAATTGTTCAAATATCCCCACCAAAAGTTACATGTACTCGATCATTAATTATTTCCATCAAACAATTACCCATCTTGACCAATTATATGGCAAAAAAGGTCAATGTTTCGGAAATTAAGCATCTTTTTCATTTCTCTTGTTTCATCTTTCTGTAAAATTAGCAAGAGAAGTTATGGCTGCAGGTAGATCTGTTGAAGTTAGATAGTTTTCTCTTACTTAATTACGCAGCCAAATCAAGATATGCCTGTTACCAGTCACCACTATATACCTTTCAAGATAAACACCTGAATCAAAATTTCTATCACATTTGACCTCTGCAGTGAGTGTAAACTTAAAAGTCTCCTTTTGTCTGCTATAGACCCCAGTAAACAGAGATCTCGACTATATTTCGTTTTTTTTTTTTAGGTAAATCGATACAGAAGAAGATGCTTCTTACCTTGAGCTGCTACCCTTGAATTGATGAACATGAGCATCTATCTTCTTGAAGTCAACATTCGGCTGATCCCTGCACATATGCAACTACTCTAATTCCCATAAAGAAGTAACAATAATATCTCCATTTACACACATGCGGCCCCATCACAGTTTCAGAAAGTTCAAAAGTTGTTTTTTCGGTTTTTCTAGATTTTCAACTTTTGTACAATTACTGTGTTTTAAACACACACACAAACACAAAGAAAGAGGAGAAGAATCCTCACAAAGCCCTTGTGAGATCATTGAGAATTCTCTCAGAATCCTCAAAGAAAAGGGACACAACTTCAACCACGAAATCAGGGTTGCTCTCATCTTGAAGCATCTGCAGCTGAGCAAACTGACCATCCAAGAATCCCTTCAACAAAAACAAAACAACAAAAAATAAAAACCAAACCCAAACCCAAACCCAAAAAGCAAGTCAAACAAATGCATATTTCCCCCCAACAACACCTCACCTCACGAAACAAAGCACCAGTATAATCCCTAAAACTCCTCTGCAACTGATCCACCTCCATCTCCAATCAAATCCCTCCTAATAGCCTGTTTTGACGCCACAAAAACGCAAAAAGATCAAAACTTTATGGTGGGTTGTTGCAGATCTTGAGGTATAAACACCTGCAACAAAGAGGGTATCGATATAAATATGCTTGAAAGGCGAATTTGGTGGATTAAATGTGTTAGGCAGACAAGAGAAAGATCCAAACTTTTGCCTGCTTTTAGGGTGATTTTGTAGTACAACTTCTGTAACTCCAATAACTCTCTTCCTCTTTAGCTTTATCTGGATTTGTGCTGTGGTGTTTCACGCACAAACACACACTGAAGGTGCGGATTCTGCCATGGTTTGCTGCTCTGGCATCATTTTTGAGGCTCTACAAATCTTCATATGCGGCCCCCCTAGCTGCTTCACTTTTTTATCCTTCTTTTTTGCCACCCCCACTTTTTTCGGTATATTATTTTATTTCAAGATTCTATTAATGTCACTTCCAATTGAATTTCTTTGTCTTTTTTTCTAATTATTTAGCCGAAATTTGTCCATATAAGAAAATTGGTCGTGTCAACATATGGAAATTTTTTGCCAGATTTTTTCATTTTAACTTCGAATATATCATAATAGTTTGGCATTACGCTGCAATAAATCATAATTGACTTCATGTCTTTAAATTTCTTTTTCTTATATTCCATTTTCGGGGAATTAGGAAAAACTCAAATGTGGACTCAATTTTAAGTTAACCCCAGTTTCAAATTTATTTTTCTAACTCCCCAGTTGAGATTTATAATTTTAGTTAGCTCCCTATTCTGTGCTATTTTACCAAGTTATCCCTGAAGAAATTTAAATGTATGATGTATAAAATTCACATAATGTAGTATAAAAACTCAAGAATACAGTACTTATATCATAGTATGTAGTATAAGTTCGGTATTATGTAATATAAATTAATGAATTTGACAAATCAGTATGATGTATGAAATTCACATAATGTAGTATAAAAACTCAAGAATGCAGTACTTATATCTTATTATGTAGTATAAATTTCGTATTACGTAGTATAAATTCATGAATTTATTGTTTTGAGTGTAAGATAGTCAATGGGGAGCTAACTAAAATTATGAATCTCATCTGGAAAGTAAACAGAAATAAATTTGAAAATGGGGAGCTAACTAAAAATTTTTCAACTCATGGGGAGTTTTTTAAAATTACTCCATTGATTTATTGGGTTTAAATTGTAAGACTAAGTAAAGCTCGTTTTTTATAATTTAGTCGGTCATCACTAAATCAAAACTTTTTTAAATGTTTTTTATCCCAATTTAAAAGTTGAGAATTGTTTGACGTGTAGTTTGTTGCTGTTTGAAATTAAATTATTTTAATTTTTTTGAGTAAAAGATGTATTGGGAAATGGAGATTGACATCTAATATTCTATTCATATTGTAGACCATTGGTTAAATCTTGCATGTTAAAGGGAAAAATAAAAGGATGCATTTACTCCATAAAAGAATAGTCATAGACCAAACTTTCATAATTGTTAAATGTTGTGTTTAAAGGTACACTAGATTTTGCTGAACTTATTACAAAACTTAGTTATTGTTTTATCTACCTTTTTTTTTTTTTTTTTTTTTTTTTGATATCGTTTTATTATCGTCATTGATTCACTCGTTCAATTATAAGCAACTCAAGAAATGAAATAGCTACTCATAAAATTTATAAGTATTTTATATCTAAAGTCATGGTTCGAATAAATAGAGAGTTAAAAATACTAATTCTTGATCATATTAGAATACCTAAACATAATCTAATTATGCTAAACCCCTTAGATTTATTGAAAGCAACACACTGCAAAATGCATGCCCCTTAATATTCGTGTTTCTTGAGACATTTGTAATTCAATAATATATATAAATTACTTTATAAAATAGAATACTGAGAGAGAGAGAGAGAGAGACCTTATTTACTTTATTCTCATTTTTAGGCATCCAATGAGTTGTAAGATTAATGACCTTAACTTATATTAGTGGTGGCAATCACAAGATTGCAGAATCCTTTGGTAAAGGAAAGAAATACACAAAACAAAAATAAGTAATTAAAGTCCTTTTCTGACCAAGTGACAGATAACACAATCCATATAATATTGTACTCCTACCCTTCTTCTCCATTTTTCCAGATTCCCCATTGCATTTCAATTTGTGGCACGTGAAACCACATTTCAAACACTTCCCCTTTTTCTATGCTAAAATTCCACAAAAGTTCATATTTCAACACAAACAAGCAAAGACGGGAAAAGACACATTTACCCCTATCATTCTAACTAATCCCCGAATGCCTCAAGAATCGAGTTGTGATTGCTACAGACTAATGGAGCGAGAATAAAACGGCACCCCATGAATCGTATTGTGACAATACTCATGAATGGAGTGAGAATAAACCCGAGAATCGAGTTACAATCAATATGCAATAATAGAGCGAGAATAAAACATTTTGTGATCGGTATGCAAGAATCAAGTTATGATTGTTACGTACGAATGGGTGAAAATAAAACAACTCCCCACAAATTGTATTGTGACTGATACTCATTGATGAAGGGGGAATAAAACCCAAGAATCGAGTTATGATCGGTATACAAGAATGGAGCGAGAATAAAATATATTGTGATCGGTATGCGAGAATCGAGTTATGATTGCTTCGCATGAATGGGCTGAAAACAAAACGGACACCCCATGAATCATGTTGTGATCGATACTCATGATAGAAGTTAAAATAGAACCTAAGAAACGAGTTATGATCAGTATACATGAATGGAACGTGAATAAAACGTATTGTGATCGACATGCAAGAATCGAGCGAGAACAAAAAGGGCATCCATCTACTTCACCCCTTTTCTTTCAAGCTATTTCATGAACTAATATTATATGCAAAAGGAACAATAATTGATTCTACCAAACATTATGGTGGCACATCATATATTACAAAGTATACAAATTCTTTCCACATACGTGGCCACCACAATAACAGATTCGAGGGCTTCTGTCTGTCCTTGTTGTGTCTATTGTCGGTCAAGAAGCCCTCTTTTTCAGACAAGAAAGATTGTTAGAGAAACACAATCAAGCAAGATAGTCGTACACTTACGTTATGTGAGCTAATCCAATAAAAAAACCAAACAAAATCGTACGTTTGAGTTTCATCTTTCGAGGGTGCCATGTGAGTGCAGTGCTGGCTAATCCATTTGTTGGGAAACAAACGTTGAGTATTAAAATTTAAAACAAATCCATCTAACTGCATATTGACAATCTGGCATTGATCGTGTTCGAATCTGGTTGCGAAAAACGGAAGGGAAAAGGTTCTCTCCCAATTTGTATATCGTAATGCAGACCAATCGACTACGAGGATTACAAAACTAGGTAAACAACATTTAAGAATGTTACAACAAGAATAATCACGGTGTAAAGATACAGAAAATTGGAAAGCAGAATCAAGGAGTGGCAAATTCAACAAAGAAAAGTGTGTCACCGGGATGAAGGGAGTTTAACATGCTTTGCAGCTCTTCCGGCAGTATCCTGGAAGATCTGAGGATCCAATCATGTACTCAGGATTCTTGGTGCATTCCCCAAGTGAAGCCCACCTTTCGCAATGTTCATCTGCGTCTACACAGCTTCCGCCGGCTCCCACTATTTTGTCGAAAGAATCGACATGAATCCATTTTGTTGCGGACCACTTCTCGCCCTCCTCCACAGGGCAGCCACCATGGAGACTCGCGGTGTCAGGAACTGCATCTGGATGAAGATTGAAGAAAAGAAGCGCATCCCCTTTTCGTGGCTTCACTGGTATATGTACCAAGATTTAAAAAAAAAAAAAAAAAGAAAAGGAGAAAACCAACATACAGGTCAAATTTTTGCTGACTTGGGAAAAGTTGAGTAAAGAGATCATGACTTGAGTTACTGTCTTACCAGCAGGACCTTGCCTTCCACACTCAGAAAAATCTTTAATTTCTGAAACAGACCTACGACGAGGGGGCTCCTGCATGATATCCATAAATATTCATCTGATTCTTTTAGACTAGACAGTAGGAGTTATATTTTATGTCTATATAGAAATGGAAACTCCAAAATTTAAACAGTTTCATCGCATTTCTATGAAATAATGAATTCTCAAATCTATGCTCCCTAGTCCCTAATTAGGGCTAGAAGATGTCCAATGCATTCTGATCAAGTTGCTGTCCCTCTAGCAGGTACAGAATATTGTGGAATTATACGGAGTCGGGTGGATATTTACTCTGTTCTACCAGTAAGTTTTGGAAATAGAGCAGGAGAAGTTTCAAAAGGAGTTAGAGCACTTAATATGGTATTGTACAACTGAATAGCCAAGAACTCTGAGGGCAATGAAGTTGAAAGTGGAGATATGACTAACCTCTGCCGAGGGAAACACAGTTTCACCTCCTTTTCCAACATCAGAAAGATACATTAGCACGGTAGCTATACGGTGCCCACCACGAACTATATTCACCTTGTCTGCGAAGTAGTCGTAATGAGGATCATATTTCTGTCCAGGCTCATAGTGCAATACTTGGATGTCTTCTCCGTTTTCTATACGAAGAAACAGAAATCAGACTTTGGAAGTAGTAGCAGTAGTTTGTATTAGTAGAAATCAACATTCTCTATGCCCAAATATCATGTAAAATAAAAAAATGCCATAAAATAGCAGCAATAAATAAGAAAAAGAAATCCTAGGGGCTTCCACCCTGATGATTTGAGTAATATGATTTTAAATAAGAAATATAATTCACAGAATGATTACAATGAATAACTGGAATGATAGGAAAGGAAACAAGGGGCAAAAGGAAGGAAATAGCAAAATTTAAAAGGAATATAATATAAACGAAGATGCGAATATGAGAATTCGATGCGAATATAAGGTGAATTCTCCGTGCTAAAGAGATCCTATAGGCGATACACGCTTTGGATGTATGTTCCTGTTTAAGGTAGTTATAATTGAATTTAACCACTTGATCATGACATCCGCCAAAAATACTATTCATACTTGAACTGGGATTCAGTGTATAAAAATCACGAAACTATAATTGAATGACATTTCATATTACTAGAAACTATCAACTACATGGACTATTATCATAAATTGGTGATATTAAGATTCCATGTCAATGCAAGAAAAGTTGTTCAAAGTTCATAGGTATTAAAGAATGTGACCTTTTGGCAAAAATGTCCACGTGGCAATCTTTTCTTCTATGCCGGCAACAATTGGATCCTGCAACAAATGGAAAGCGTAGAGATAAAAAAAATGTTACACGGAAAGTTCTCAAATGTAAGGTGCCAAAAGTGTGTAAAAGAAATTGAAATGAATCAATTAACTTGACAGCGTATTAACTCAAGAGATCTTAAAAGATGTTACTTTGTACAACACCCTATACCCTATTTTAGGTTTTGGCCTAAAGTTCCAATTCTTCAAACATCTGTTTACACATGATCAGGAATTCATATATAACAATTAATGATAACCTTTCTAAGATAGAAACACTAGAAAACCAGCCTGCGAGATCACAAGTATGCCAACGCACTATTATAGCTCTTACCTTTCTCACTTAAGCTCATCCAGACTATAAAAGCCAGTATAGTATCAAATCATTACAAGTTATGCAAGCTGTTTAGCTGCAATTAGTACACCATGGACCCAAAAAATTGCATGTATTCACCAACAAGAAATGCAAGTCCGATTATGCATAATCATAACAGTATCAGTGGAAAGGGCTTGGTTGCAGCTGGCTCACTTAAAATCACAATCACTTATCGAAAAGAAAATTCACAATCAACATCAAAATAAATATAGGACTAAAAGCTAATCCTCACAAACTATCACATTCCAATAGAAGCACCACTTGCCAAGCTGAATTCCCTCAAAGTTACAACGAGACTACAAGAGTTCCACAAACCATAATTGAACACTTCAAAGCATCATATCACACCAAACTTAGCAACAAGCACACAAAAGACACCGAAAATAAAAACCGAACCTTTCCTTTCGCAATGAACATCCCCGAGCTAGTCCGAACCTCACTGACTTTACTCTTCCCAGATTCATTGTCCGCCACCGCTGACCTCTTCAACTCCGATTTTGCCTAATCACATCCCAATAATCACCTCAAATTTCCAAATAAAGAAAATGGGAGCCACGCAAATAGAACGCAATGCAAAACCGATCTAATCTCACCAGAGAAATCAAATGATTGCATTCCTCATCCGTCAGGAAACCTTCGTACACAAATGCTCTAAATTGCAACGCAAAAATCGTAGCCCAGTCAAACAAATCGTCAATTAACAGCCAGAAAACCAAAACAAATCACAAATCCTACACACCCTGATAGTAATAAGACCATCACCGCATCAAATACCTGGGTTTCCATGAGAGGTTCTTGGCTTTGAAGGGATTGACAATCGAACTGCACGAGGATTTCCGCGCGATCGACGCGATCAACAGTAGAACAAACACTGGAAAATGAGAAGATTTACTCTTCATCAGGATCAAATTTTCTTCGATTTGAATCTGATAGTTTCTTCAGCTGAGATTTTTTGGTTAGATCATTCGCGGGGAGTTGACGAAAGATATATACGATTAGGAATCTTGACGTTCGGGAATTTCCAAATTACTCCCTGATAAATAATGAAATCGCATTTAACACGCTAGGAAATACGGATATTGTATTTAGCTCCCACAAGGTTTTTGGAGAATATTTCCTTGAGGCATGGAGGCTATAACTTAAGCTCCAATCTAGATTTCATGTTTTAGATCCACATTCTTTTGAGCCAATTATTTAGAAATTTGTAGTTTTATCTTCCTTTTTAAAATTTTATTTTTTTTTTTTTCTTTAACGTAAGAAGCTTAAATTTTCGAAAATGATCGTCAGAATTTTATTTTTTTTAAATATTACATTTAACCTGAAATTAGTATAAATTACGGTTAACTCCCAAGGGCAACATGTGATTAAAAAACTTTAATCAAAGTAAATGAGGTATTTTCGGATTTTCATTAAAAAATTTGTTGTCATCAGCCATTTTTTAATGGAAATAGGAGTTAAATATGATTACTTATTTTTCGAAGGGTTGTCTATAGTTCAATCTAAAAATAGTGATGAATTGTAATTACTTTATCTAATAGGGGGTCTTGGTGTAATTAACCCTAAAATAATCAGTTTTTTTTTTTTTTGGGTAGAATCTAAAATAATTAGATACAATTAAACAAATGTCATAAAGTTGCTTAAACTTCTCTTCTTTTTCCCAATAAAACAGAAAAAAAAAAATTAAATGCTTATAAAGACAAACATTTTCAAGTGGAAATCAACTTTAAGACAAAAACATAAATATCATTTACAAAGACATTTAGAAAATTTTCAAGAAGAATAAAAAGTTAATTAACAAAACAAAAAAGCACCCTACTCTATGCCTTCATATTCACATCATAAGCTGTTCCACAGCTTCTGCAGCTTCTAGCCAATGATCATCTAATTCCCCAAAAAAACTACATCAAATTCAAATATTTTTAAGCAAAACTGTGCAAGAAGGTGATCATTCGAGCAGCTTGGAGGAAGGCTGCAATGTACATTCCAAATGCTCGCTTTTCGATTACGTCCCGTTTTGCAAGTTTGCTTCTCCACAGCTTTTATGAGAATTGTTTTCTTGTTCCAAGGGGGTGTCGTTTTTCTTGTCATTCGTAGGTTTCGTTGAGTTGCAATCTTCTTCTTGGATTGCGTCCAATGGGTACGTCCTCTTGAGCGCGGGCCTTCTTACGAACTTTTTCTTGTTCGACTGAAATGAGCCATCATCACCTTTTATCATCTTGAGAGCCTGGAATATGTCACTCAGCATAAGCTATGGGAGAAAAGGTGCAACTTTATTTTGATTCACAAAAGTGTTCTATGTATACTTTCAAAAATATCGCAGCATATACCCTTGTTGGAGGTATTCTTGGAAGTTCTACACGTTTATCGCAAAACCCAGGGACTATATTGTAATTTATCAAACTATGGATTAATTTGTAATTCGCCTCACCTCAGGGGTAGTAAATGTAATTCGTCCTATTTTCTATAGAATCCCTGTGCTATTCTGTGTTGTGGCTTATGAGCAAAAAACAGGTACCTGGCTCATTAAGGGCCTTTCCGATGACTCATGATGAATGCATAACAAAGCGACTGTAGCCAAGCGACTCATCTGTTCGATGTCGTAAACACCATTAAACGATGGATCAACTATCTCCGTGAAACTTTTATTAATCAGCAGAGGTCTGGCCTGGAAAAGGTTCGTATATTTTCAGCAAATGATTTTGTATTCATGATTAAAATGTTCTCAAAAATTATTACATCTAAGTTAGAAGCTAACTTACCCACATCACAACACTATTATGCGACTCATCTAGAGCTGCTCGGCCACTAATGATCTCTAACAGTAGCACTCCGAATGCATACACATCAGTCTTCTCATCGACTATACCGTGCATGAAAATTTCAGGCGGGAGATAACTGTCCCAGAAGAAAAATGTTTAAAGTGACGTTTGAATAATTAGAGTCGACTATTTTCAAGCGTTTAACACTTCCATACCCAAATGTGCCTTCAAACTGTGAAACTGTAATGTGAGTCCATTGTTCAGGAAGCCACTTTGCAAGCCCAAAATCTGATATCTGCTCAAATAATGTTAAATGAAGCATCAATTTAGAGAATAATATAAAAAAACAAACACAAGAAATGAATGATTTGGCATTTTGATCTTGACCTGAGGTTCAAATTCTTCAGTGAGCAAAATATTGGCGGATTTGATGTCTCTATGGATAATTCTTCTTTGACACCCCTCGTGGAGATATGAAAGACCAGCAGCAATGCCTACAGCAATGTTGTACCTTAGAGGCCAGGTTAATTTTTCCTTTTTGCCTGAGTAACAAAAGAGAATTAAGATTCTTGGGTATTTAAGAAGTGATAAAAGAAGTAAGCATGGTAGTAAATACACAAATATACCGTCTTTGTTTAATTATTACACATAGTTCCCTTGTAGTTTATCTCCGCTTTACTCAATAGTCGAAAGGGGTATTTGTAATTTTAAAACTAATCAGGAAAGTTTTGTGTAATGATACATGGTTACAGCACAGACAATGTAATTGACCCAAATGCACACATGCCAATTAATCACTTTTCTGAAAGAAAAAAAAAAGAAACTCAGGAGTAAACCTTTAATTAGAGATTGCAAGCTCCCATTTGCAGACAAAGGAAGAACAAGGTGCATTCCTCCTTCGACCCCATATCCAATAACGCTGGAAATATTAGGATGGTTGACGTGTACTAATATACCAAGCTCCGATAGGTAATCTGCTGTCATCTCCTCTTGGCTTCCCCTAATCAACCTTTTCACTGCTACTAGTTGTCCATCTTCCAAATGTCCTCTGTAAACTTCAGAATAGCCCCCCTCTCCAATCAGATTTTCTGACCAAAATAATGAGAAAATCTCATAAGTCTTCCACAACCAAACTAATGACGAGATGTAGAATACCAAAGAAGCTGATGATATCGAATAAGTGACAGCAGCTTTTGATTTGTTACAATATGATTTAATAGGGACAAGTACTAGTAGTAACCAGTGACAAATTGGAGGATGTTCGGCTAAACTTATATTTAAAAGCTTATATTTTATCGAGCTAATACAATGCTTTTTGAGCTTATAAGCTCGTATATATGATTCTAGAAATTGTTAACTCCTTTACTAACAAAGTTGACACACATTGAAGGATCTTACAAGCTGCTTAAAACAGCTGAGCAACCTATGAGCTCAGCCAAACACCCTCATAGTTACTATCACACCTTTTATTCAACATTTCAAACAACACAATGACTTAAACGAAATTATATGTATAGATATGTGTACCATGACTAAAGTTGTTGGTGGCAATTTCAAGGTCCGAAAGAGTGAAATTTCTCCAGTTCGTTTCAAAGCAATAATAAAGGTCTGCTTCTAGAGTCGGAGGAAGTGCAGGCAAACTCTGTGTAGTCCTATTGGTTCTTTTTCTTGAAAGCTTCCGGAAGGAAGGGAAGTGAGGAATTGTTGGATGGAATGGCTGAAAATGCATTGTGGGGCCCTTTTTCAACTTGCGAAGAAACTCTTTCCATTGAGATTCAGATTTTCCATTCCCTTTATCTGCTTCTGTATCCAAAGTACTCACCTCTGGTGTCGTTGTTTGAACATTTGCTTCTTCTTGAGTTTCTTCAGTAGGTGAGCAAGATTCTTTTGCCCCCTCCAAATCTAAACTTCTCAAATCTAGAGCAATAGTTTCACAAATTTGTCATGTAATGTTAAGCAAAAATGGCGAAAGAAAAAAATGATAAGGTGAGTAGCACATTGCCTTTGAAATTAAGTAAAATCATAACCCTATCAAAATATACTTAAGATAATTTATTGTCGCAGTTTACAGCAAGAAAGCTGAATAAAACTAGTGATAATTACACCAACATACCTTGGGTTTTTGAACTAATTACGCAAACTTCCCCTAAGATTTAAAAAATGACAATAATTTCCCTTATCAAAGAAATTTGATCGATGAATTTTGATGAAGTCGTCTCTAAGTTCTTATGACTACTATGTTGCCCTTGACGCCTAGATGTCAATATCTGATTTCAAACTCGTGACTACAGTAGCAAGCTTTTGGTCAAACCTTGGGGTATCTTAAATGAAGTTTCTGTAATATGTCAAACCTCATGTATGCCACGCAATTATCCCTAAAAACTATATATGTTCTCCAATCTCCAACATTGGCATTCTCAAACACTTCATATGTACCCCGCACTACGATTTATACTAATTTGAACAAAAATATTGTGTTCTTTTTTACATCTTCATTTTTGGCAATAACATCACGAGACATTTCAATTGATCTTTGAGCAAGAAATACGTGAAACTGATGAAAAAAGACCATTGATGAAGGAACTTTCAGTATAAACATTAGCTTTGGAAATACTGTATATTGAGAGGTGAGTTGCAACTTGGAAGAATATGTAAGGTTTTACTGCTTGCAAGTGATAACTTAATCTTGGGGAGCAATGTGCCAAACTGGTAGAAACATAGGATTCAAGTGACATTTACCCAAAACAAAACAAAACTATGGAAAAAGATGTAAGAGATCATGTACATATGTACCTTCAGAAGAAATAGAAATGGAAGAAGTAGAGAAAAGCAATTTCTTCCCAATTACAAAAAACTGTCCTGAACTTTCCCCAGAAACGTCGCATGCATTCTCACTTTCCCTGTCACGAATTCAACAAGCTCTCAAAAATTCATTCAATAATCCAAAACAATTGCAAATTTAGGGTATAAATTCCCCAAATTTAATCTTCACCAGCCCAGAAATTTTAGACTGAAAATCAATACCCCACATGAATTGTTCATCAGGAATCAAATGCAACTTAATAAATGCAACAATAGCACGGAATTACAATCTACAAAGAGGAAATCATGAATTTCTGCAAACCCAGAAACAGGAGCTACAATTTATACGCAAAATAGCACTAAAATGAACAGGATTAAACACAAAATGAGATGAAATTACCGTGTGGGAGGCGAAGGTTGACTAGCATTTTCCATGGTTCCTTAAAGACCTTCGAAAAGAGGTTCTTCAGGAACCAATATTGTTTCAGGTTTCTGCAAAACTTCAATTCAGGAGAGAGAGACAGGGAAAGAGAACAAGAGAGAGAGAAAGAAAGAAAGAATAATTTGAGAAGAAAAATGGAACGTGAGAATATGGTTTGCATGTAATGTTCCACAATATATGCGAGATGTCCGTGCATGCTATAATATCGGCTTCGATCCTGTTCATCCCATCCAAAATGCTCGCTGTATAGGAATCTTATCGGACGCGACATGACACGAACGCAAATATAAAAACCCGATATAAAATAGCCTCACATAAAAATTTGGATAAATTTAATTGCAACCTTTTTAGTAATAATTTTATTTAAAGACAAACAGATAAGGTATAATAAGTGAATCAACAACGATTCTCTTTTGAAAAAAATATATAAAAATTGCAACTTTCATTTAGTTAGATGGTAAGTATTGTGGCAATTTTGGTCACGCAAAGTATAAAATTTGCATGGGATTAATTGGTGATGCTGTGTTGGATAGGTTAATAATGCAGTAAAATTTTAATTGAGATTTGGTTCCGTCGAAACCAACCAATTGAAAGAGTAAGTGTATTATATTTGTTATTTAATTTGTCATTCTTCTTAAAATTTTCACCAAACACACGACAAGTATAAAACATTTATCCTCTCGCTACACTGTTCAGAGGTAATAGAATAAGGAAAATACTATTTTTTGTCTTAAAGTTTAGATTATGGGATAATTTTAGTCTCAAATAAATAATGTTTTGAAAGAAAGAAACCAGATATACGTTTAATGGGCCTAGCTGTAAATGAGCCCAAGAAAACGGGCTTAACATTTTAATTTTGTTATGATATAATTTAGTATTTTAGGTATTATATTAATATGAAAATAATTATAATTAATCTTTTATATATGTTTTTTCTTCTATTTTAGTGTTTAATGCATGATTTATTTATTTTTAAATGGAAATCGGTGAGAGAGACCGTGAAGTTGTTAACGAGGCCTCCCTCATATGTAAAACTGAGAAAAACAAGAGTATAGACATAAAGCCATGATCCAACAATCAAGTCAAACCTTACAACAGCTAGCAATGTCCTATCCAATAGATACAAAGTGATGGTGCAAAGAATCTGAGTCTCCTAATGCAACAACACTTTAGAATTTGTTTGAAAAGGGAAAGACCATCACAGGCGTGAGAGCCTCAGGATCTGGGTTTCCTTTTGTGCGTGGGTTCTTCCAGCTAGGATAACACCAAGTATGCAAGATTCAAAGGTAGTGTTACTGTGGCGAAATGAAAAGCTTGGGAAGATCAACGAGAAAACGCCCAGAACAGTATGTGTGGTTTAGTATGCAGATTATCACTTGGGAGAGAATGCATGGCTTCTCTCCTATTTATATGTTAGGGATGGGGGTAGATGGGTAAATTGACCATGTGGTCCCAAACCTGTGTTGCCCTAACACGCGTCAAACTTTGGTGGAGTGAGAATGACATCCCTGAAAAGGGTGACGGCGTGTCAGGTGCGCGGTGCACAGTACTTTTGTGTCAGAGGTTGTTGACGAGGGTTATGCGGGGGATGGGCCTGAGATTCTTTCTGCCGAGGTTCGAATCCAACGAAACGGGTCATGGAAATGCCCGAGCGTTGGTGACGCTCGAAGAATGCATGGATGGCCTCCCCACAATATGAAACCCTTGAGCGTCGAAGATACCGAGCGTATTAGTGGGGCCCTCATGTGGGTGCTTCCCGGTGAGGGGTAACCCTGAGGGCCGCTATCCGAGCGTCAAACCCATTGGGGAGGGCCCTTGGTCCGAATGGTCATCCGCTGACTGATGGATGACGCTAGCTGGCAATTGAGCGGTGGGAAGGCCCATGAGCCCAGCAAGGCGAGCGTCAAGGAGTTAGTCTGCGGTGTGCTGCCACGTGGACGGCTCTGATTCGAGAATGATTTTCAGGCCTCATCATTTTGCCCCCCAAATTCTGTAGTATCGCGTCGAGCGTACTGTAGAATTTATAAAGGAGGGATCCTGAATTCCAAATATCCGAGAGACGGGACATTACCCTCGAGGAGACTGATGGTCTTCTGTAACGGACACCAACTGACATCGCATTAAATGCTGTCAAGTCCGCATTTAATGCTGAGTGGGAACGTGGGCGCGTGGACTCCGGGATACGTGAGGCGGTTACCAAAAGTGGGGGGTTTCCCAGGCGGGAAATGATTGCACTTTTGAATTTTCAGCCCTAAACCGTGATTCACCTCCCCTATAGATAAGGGTTTGCAGGGCTTTGGAAGCTTTTTCACGCATTCTGACTTCCTTCAAGCATATCCATAGCAAGAGTCCTTTGCTCCGGCGAACTTCTTCTTCTCCAAATCTTAGGTAAAAAATTCCTGACTATTCTTCTTATTTTCCCTGTGTTAACATTAGCTTTAGGTTGTGTGAGACGAACCCTTGAGGGAAAAACCGCTATCTACCGTTGAATCTGTCTCTGAAAGTTTTATCCCCCCTTAAACTCTCTGTGAGAAATTCCGTTTCCAAAAAATTGAAAACTGATCATGGCCGGAAATCAAGCCGATGATTACGTGAGGGAGATTGAGGAGATGTCTGTGGGGAGCTCTTCCCCTCATGGCGATGTCCCCGTGGCCGTTCCCCTAACTAGGGCGCACCCAGTTGGAGGTATTCCCATGGCTATATCGGTGGCCCAGGCTCCGGTTGACGCCGGGGAGGAAGAGGTGAACGCCGCTGTTCAAGGGATGAACGAGCGTGCTCCCGGTGAGCAAGAAGATCTCTTTGAGGAGATGGACAATGTAATGGAGATGATGAGACAAGGGGAGAGAGCACTCCCAGTTTTGAACAGTGCTGTGAGACCCCAGGATCACAGGATCACAGTGGCGATGGCGGCTCCCGAGGGTGAAGCGGGGCCATCCGGGCGTCCATTCGAGGCTGAGCCCTCCAGAAGGCGCCATAGGAGGGGCAAGGAGCCTGTCACCCGAGTGAGGCGAGACAACCGCCATCAGACTGACAGGTCTCCGGATGAAATCGAGAGCATTCTGACCCTCGGGGATTTGGATGAATTGAGGGCGAAGGCGTATTGGGATGAAGTTGTGTTTCCCATGAGGCTCCCGGAGGAGGGAGAAAGAGCCAATAGTCCACCGCCCGGGATGCTGACTGTATACTGGGACGCCGTTCTTGCTGGGGGTCTGAGGTTTCCCATCGCTCGCGAGGCCGCCAACATCTACCAACACTTAGGGCTTTGCCCTTCACAAATTCTCCCCAACGGCATAGCCCTAATCAACACGTTCATAATAACGATGAAGGCCCTGGGCAAAGCACCCTCGATCATCAATTTTGACAGCTTGATCCAAGCGGCCCGCTCACCACGCTCGTCGCCCACAGATGGATTTTACTACGCTCAGGCCAAATCAGGCTTTAGGATGATAAATTCTCCATCTTCCTCATATGGCGAGCACTGGAAGGAGAAATACTTTTTCGTGGGGGCTCCCGGGGGAATTTTCGGAGTTCACCGACAATGGCTGATTCATGGCGAGGGTCCCCTGATTAGGGAGAGGATGAGGAACAAGGATTTTGAGGAGTGGGCAATGGGGTTGGCGCTCGAGATGAGGGCTGAAAAGAAGTGGATTGAGGCGGAGACACTGGTGAAGAATGAGAAGATATTGTTCCGCTACGGATTATCTTGCCCCCCGGATATGATACTCAATCCCCCAACTGACATCATGGCCCTCGATGGTCAGATTCTAGGAGCTAACATCTCTAACCTCTAGAATAGTTTTCTGACTTAACGTTACCGTTGTTTTCTTGTTTATGTGATCCAGATAATCAGTCTTCTGACGCTCGCTTCCTTTGGCTTGCAGGCATCCAAATTCTATCACAAGGCATGAATGCTGAGGCTCTATCCCGTATGCTGGGTGCCCAAGGACCCGCAGTTGACCCCCAACAGCCGCAACAGCAGCAGAACCGCCCCCCGAGGGCGAGGGTAAACCGCCGAGCGGCCGGTCGCGGGCGAGGCCATGCTCATGGGGGTGCAGAAGATGAGGTTCCTCCGAGGGGCCCAATCGAGGACTTAACGCTGGAGGGTCCCCATGAGGCTACTCCTCCGCCGGCTGCCCCCGCGGGCCCAATTTCCCTTAGTTCCAGCGGGTCACGGAACCGCTCGGGCGAGCCTGTCCGTATCCACGAGATCCTCCGTGCCGACCGTCAGGGGAAGAGAAAGAGGATGCCAGACTCTCTCCCCATTTCAGGCAAGGGTAAAGAGGTGGTCGTGGGCCACCGCGGCGAGGGCAGCGACACTTCATCTTCTGAGGATGAAGTATTTTGGAAGATAGGCTGCAAGGGTGACTCTCGCTATAAGCGGCAGCGGACTGAGGGCCCTGTACTCCTAAAGAAGAGCGCTTATTCTGTCAACCTTGTCTCCGACATCGTTGGAAAACTACAATTTTCCGGCGATCATGACAAGCTGAACAATCATGATGCCGCTCGCGTTGCGGATGACGCATGCCACGTCCTTTTGACGGTAATTCTTTATTCCTCTATATCAAATCTTCTTTTCTTCCTTCCATATTCGAATTAAGACCCTCGCTTATTGCTTCCAGGAGGTAATCCCGAGGCTGAAAAACTTGCAAGGGTGAGCGCAAGCGTATTCCGAGCATAAAGCCAAGTACAAGAAATTGCTGCGCGTCTCTGACCCGGTCCAACTGCAAGAGGATTACAACAACCTCCATGCTCAACTGACCACAACCCAACGTGATTTGGACCAAGCGAGGGAGAACCTTCGAAAGACGGACGAGGCCTACCTTACCCTTGATGAGCGTCACAAGAAAATGAAGGAGGAGCGAGACCAGCTGAGGGCCCAAAACGGAGAACTGGGTGTGCAGTTGGCGGAGAGCACCCGCCAGAATGAGGTGGCCAACAAGGCCTTCGCTGATTTGCAGAGCAAAATACAGGGCTTGGAGGCGAGGGTATCTTGGGAGGCGGTGAAGAAGTTCGTGCGCTCGAAGGCCTTTGTGTTTGCGGCCAATATCCAATGCTTCGATAATGCTCGACGCTTCTTTCACAAGGCGATTGGGCAGATGGTGAGGTTGGGGCTGGCTCCTGAAAGCGCTCGAACTGACGTTCGCCTCCGCATGGATCTTGACGAGAATTGTGAGCCGATGGTCCAGGAGGAGGACCCCTCGGATAGCCTGGCGGAGCCTGAGTATCAGGAGTTGGTGGAGACGCTCCAGAGGGAGTTTATCGCCGCAAACCGGAGGGATCCTGAGCCTCTCTTAATTGAAGATGAGGGCACTCTTATGGACGTAGCGGATGCGGATGAACCCGGCGAGGATCATACCTCTGATGCTAACGTACTAGCTCCAGTTCCCCTTTCGACCGCCCCTCCCGAACCTGACGCACCGGCCCAGTGAAGCTTCCAAGACTGCCATTCTCTTGCTCTTGTTCGCTCGAATGCCTCTTTCCCCTTTATGAACAATTTTACTCTTGTATTCAACTCTTCCTTTATGAACAATTTTAATCTTGTATTTCTTTCATTTTTAAATATCTGAATGTCTGAATGTCTGGATGTTGTCTTATTTGCTTTCAAATGATGAATGACACTATTCCACTGCGCACACCGCTTTCATATTGATATCTGCTTGTTCGAGCGTTTGAGTTAAGTGTGTAAGTGGGCCAGGGCATCTTTTACAACGGTCCTCTGACACTCATCACCGCGCATATTAAGTCTAGATGCTCACACCAACAGGCGGTTGACTTATCGTAAATATGGGCGCGAGGGTGACCCTTGGGAGGGTTCCCTGGCCATAGTGGAAATGAACTGTGTATTTGGACTTAGAAAACCTTTGAGGAAATACAGGCGCGAGGGTGATTCTTTATGAATATTCCCTGGTTGTATTCTTCTTGAGGCTTGAATTTTAACTTAGGAAATTCCTAAAGATTCAGTGGAATGTCGACCGTAGACATTGGCCTGTAGGATTGGCTAGGTAAGGGTTAAAACGAGCGTAGCCGTAGTATTAGTGGCATCCACTATTTACGAGCGTGCTCTTACCCAAAAGGATGAAGGTCAGAGGGGGTTCTTACGGGCACGAGCTGGAGCGGTGAGCGCTCAGCTGGCGTAAGTTGAGCGTTACACTCCCCATTGCCCGACGCGCTCACTTTTAGGATTTTGTTCTCACAAACCGCTCATACTGTCCCAAGTGGATGAATATCAACACCTGGACAATGTAGTTTTGAAACGATTGATGTATCGCGTAGACCGTTCAACGTGGAGGATGCTCAACACGGAGTTGGCCTTTCGCCGCTCGAATCATCAGATCAAATAAGAAAACAAGTGGATAGCAAAAACAAAGAATTAAACACTTACTGATATATAAATGCATTCTTGGAAATTATTACAACGCGCTTTTTATCAAAGAAAAACATTTCATGTCGCGGACGGACCATTACAAAGAGGTTTGGAGTTTACACGTAGAACCTTCTAAGGTTACATGCATTCCATGGCCTAGGGAGACGCTCGCCTTGCAAAGTTTCTAACAAGTAGGTGTTATTCGCTCGTACTTGGATGACTTTGAAGGGGCCTTCCCAATTAGGATCCAACTTACCTACGTGTTTGGAGACCTCAACTTTTTTGAGGACCAAGTCCCCTAGCTGGAAGGTCCTTTCTTTGACACGTTTATTGTACTGGCGAGCGACGGTTGCTTTGTATTTGTGAATACGTGCCCACGCAGAATCCCTCCTTTCATCCAGCAAATCTAACTCGAGCGCCCTATTGGCGTCGTTGATTGCAGGCTCGAAATAGGTTACGCGTGCGGATTCTTGTGCAATCTCCGCAGGTATCATGGCCTCAGAGCCGTATACGAGGGAGTAAGGGGTTTCCCCCGTGGCTGCTCGCGGAGTAGTTCGGTAAGCCCACAGAGCTCCCTGAAGCTCTTCAGCCCATTCTCCTTTCTTACTTTCGAGCATCGTTTTCAAATGCTGGAGTATGGTTCGGTTGGTCACTTCAGCCTGACCATTAGCTTGAGGGTGGCCCACGGAAGTGAATCGTTGCTCGATCCCTAATTCATAGCACCAATCCCGCGTGTCCGCGGCAATAAACTGGGAACCGTTATCTGAGATGAGCACCCTCGGGATGCCGTATCTGCAGATGATATTCTTCCAAATGAAATCTCTCACAACTTTGAACGTTATTTTGGCGACCGCTTCTGCTTCAGCCCACTTGGTGAAGTAATCCACAGCAAGTATTACGAACTTCTTTTGCCCGACCGCCATTGGGAGAGGTCCAACGATATCAATGCCCCATTGATCAAAAGGCCAAGAAACATCAATAGGAATCATTTGCGCTGCTGGCAACTGGGGAGTGTTGGAGTGGAACTGGCACTTGGGACACTTCTTGGAATATTGAATGGCATCATGTAATATTGAGGGCCAATAGAACCCACTCCTTAAGATTTTCTTTGCCAAGATTCGTCCGCCTGAGTGGTTCCCGCAACTTCCGTTGTGTACATGCTCCAGGACTTCTTTAGCCTGCGAGGGTCTTAAACATCGCATCGGTGGGCCCTGGAAAGAGCGCTTGAATAATCTACCCTCGGTATCCAATGAGAAACGAGGGGCCTTACTTTTGATCTTCCGAGCCTCAACTCTGTCGCTCGGACATGTTCCATCTCGGAGGAATCTGACAATCTCGTCAAGCCAGCAAGGCTCGGTGGGGTCAATCATGTGCACTTCTTTCGAGGGTTCGCCTTTACTTATCAGTGGTTCCTCCGTTCTCAGAAATGTAACT
Source organism: Lantana camara (assembly GCA_037501455.1). Lineage (NCBI taxonomy): Eukaryota > Viridiplantae > Streptophyta > Magnoliopsida > Lamiales > Verbenaceae > Lantana > Lantana camara. Next base: position 125,222,333 of record CM074857.1, read on the forward strand.
ACCCGTTCACTGTGGCTGTCCAGAGCGGACGCAAACTTTGAAAGAGCGTCAGCGCGCTCGTTCTCTGCCCTCGGAACTTGCAAAAGATGGAATTCTTTGAACTTGGCTATCTCCTCTTTGGCGCTCGATAGATACCGTGCCATGGTGGCTTCTCGAGCCTCATAACTACCATCAATCTGACTCGCGATCAACTGCGAATCAACGTATGCCGTGACACGAGTGGCCCCATTTTGGAGCGCAATCCTGAGCCCTTGGATGAGTGCCTCATATTCAGCTTCGTTGTTGGTGACTTGAAATGCCAGCTTGATTGCGTAGTCAACTTCTGCTCCTAGGGGATCCCTGAGGGTCACCCCTGCACCGCCCCCTTGTGAGGTCGAGGAGCCGTCCGTGTGCAAAAGCCATAAACCCTCGTCCGCCTGTGGCGCAGTCTCCAGATTGTAACGTTCTACCAATAGATCGGCCACCGCCTGAGCCTGTATGGCTGTGCGAGGCTCGAAGGAGATATCAAACTGACTGAGTTCGATTGCCCATTTAATTAACCTTCCCGAAACATCCGGCTTGGATAGGACTTGCTTGAGGGGCTGATCTGTTAGCACTGTGATGGAGTGAGCTTGAAAATATGGTCTCAACCTCCGGGATGCGTTAACGAGCGCGAAAGCAAATTTCTCAATCTCCATATATCTTTTCTCCGCCCCTTGTAGAGTCTTGCTTAGGTAATATACTGGCATATGCTTACGCTCGCGGATTGCTACGAGAACGGCGCTCGTTGCTTCCAAAGAGACTGATAGATAGATAAACAAATCCTCCCCCGGGATTGGCTTGGTTAACAAGGGCGCACTGGACAGGTACTGTTTCATGTCTTGCAGGGCCTTTTCGCAATCCTTGCTCCAGGTAAAATTGCGAGCGTTGCGCAAAATTTTAAAGAAGGGTAAATTCCGGTCCGCTGATCGGGAAATGAACCTGTTTAACGAAATTATTTTACCCACGAGCACCTGGACCTCTCTCAGATTGCGAGGGGAGGGTATATCCAAGATTGCTTTGATCTTTTCAGGGTTGGCCTCTATGCCCCGCTGACTGACCATGTATCCCAAGAACTTGCCTCCTCGAACGCCAAAAGTGCATTTTGATGGGTTCAACTTCATTCCGTAACGACGGAGAATGTCGAATGTTCGCTTGAGATCTTCCAGATGGGAGTGCTGGCGCTCACTTTTGACTACCCACAGACGGCGCCAAAAATGATGGTGCAAAGAATCTGAGTCTCCTAATGCAACAACACTTTAGAATTTGTTTGAAAAGGGAAAGACCATCACAGGCGTGAGAGCCTCAGGATCTGGGTTTCCTTTTGTGCGTGGGTTCTTCCAGCTAGGATAACACCAAGTATGCAAGATTCAAAGGTAGTGTTACTGTGGCGAAATGAAAAGCTTGGGAAGATCAACGAGAAAACGCCCAGAACAGTATGTGTGGTTTAGTATGCAGATTATCACTTGGGAGAGAATGCATGGCTTCTCTCCTATTTATATGTTAGGGATGGGGGTAGATGGGTAAATTGACCATGTGGTCCCAAACCTGTGTTGCCCTAACACGCGTCAAACTTTGGTGGAGTGAGAATGACATCCCTGAAAAGGGTGACGGCGTGTCAGGTGCGCGGTGCACAGTACTTTTGTGTCAGAGGTTGTTGACGAGGGTTATGCGGGGGATGGGCCTGAGATTCTTTCTGCCGAGGTTCGAATCCAACGAAACGGGTCATGGAAATGCCCGAGCGTTGGTGACGCTCGAAGAATGCATGGATGGCCTCCCCGCAATATGAAACCCTTGAGCGTCGAAGATACCGAGCGTATTAGTGGGGCCCTCATGTGGGTGCTTCCCGGTGAGGGGTAACCCTGAGGGCCGCTATCCGAGCGTCAAACCCATTGGGGAGGGCCCTTGGTCCGAATGGTCATCCGCTGACTGATGGATGACGCTAGCTGGCAATTGAGCGGTGGGAAGGCCCATGAGCCCAGCAAGGCGAGCGTCAAGGAGTTAGTCTGCGGTGTGCTGCCACGTGGACGGCTCTGATTCGAGAATGATTTTCAGGCCTCATCACAAAGATAATCAATAGCAATGTTTTTTAGTAGCCCTGTACACGCTGAGCTATTCGGAACAAACGTTGGCTCTCGATTTTCACAAAGCAACAAATGTACGCAATGTTGTAGGTGGCGTCCTGAGGACCTTTGTTGTTAGCTGCAGGAAGACGAGTACACCTGTGTTTTCCCGATTTCGGCCGTCGTACGTGTTGGTGGCTACGCCGATACCCTTGTTGAATGTCGTGACGACTCGAATCACACCACCAATTCCCGACATGCTTGGATTCCCCCTCGATGACCCGTCAGAGTTACGTTCGATTTGCATGAGCCATCCCTCCAGGTGCATGTCTCCCTTCCACCATCCCGACTTCAACCTTCTTGTCAAATGTAGATTTTTTAGCTATGAATTTTTGTGAGATTACGAGATTCAAAAGAAAAAATGTAACTAATATATAAACTTAGAATTGTATTCTACCTGTAAAAGGTAATTAATAAGAATATTATTATTGTAAAAACACAATTTAAATCCTATAACTCATAAGTGGAATTCAAAAAAAATATTCTGAACTACTTGTGAATTCTAACTTATTTTACTTTTTCAAGCACTCCAAAACCCCATTCGATAACAACAATCCCTTTTCAACTAGAAAATCGTCAAATTCAAATCCTATTAATACCACCACTTTGTAATATGACCTCGCAATTAATGGCGTTTCTTCTCTCTGATTTGAAAGGAACTATTTCTTGTTTCCGTCGACATACACACAGAGTCACAGACAGACAATTCAGTCTTACTTTTGTTTATTATAGACATTAGAGAAAACGAGACCTGGAATTAATTAGTTGTCTTCGTGTTCTTTAAGATTTCGAATATACATGTGATGCAATTATCAAAGTAGTTTATGTCAATTATATATGTGTATATATCCACAGTTTTATCAAATCTCGTGTTGTGTCATATTGTCTCATGGGTTCAACAAGAATTGTTTAGGTCAGTTGAATATTTCCACAAATCTGAATTCTGGAAATTGGCATAGGCCTTCTCGATTTAGGAATTCTAAGTAGATTAAAATACATTTCAAGTTAGGGTTTGTCTGTAAATTTCGTTACACTTTGTTGTTCTGATTTCTTGTAAAAGAGTGTTAATCTGGGCATACATACTTGTTGATGCATCATGCAGACAGCTTTAATCAAATTTACTGGGATGGAAGGAAGTAATAGTGAAGAGATGATTCCTCGCGCTCCTTGGCTTTTCTCATCACACAGATGTTTCCATAGCGTATCCTACGACACCCTTCACCATGGAAACATCCCGGAATTGGTAAACAAATAAGTGAAGATACTACCTGATTGAGTCTCGATCATCGGGTGGCAGTGAGCTTCTCCTTGTTCAAGAATTGATACAACCTTTCGGTTCCGACTTGGCAGAGTTCAGAGTTTTTCGAGTGGATTTGAGTCGAATGGAGTGCGTGAACTTGCAATCAATAGGTATAGGTGAGCGGGTGATTTTCGTGAGCTTCTACGGCTGTGGTTATTCGTGTCCGTCCGAGGGGCGGATCGAGGACCCTCGGACGGAGGAAGAGTCTATATACTATACGTTGGAGGATAGCCATAGAGTTAATCGCTATGATCTGAATAGCGGGGGTCGAGCTTCCTGGAAACCATGTCCTGGTGAGGGAGTCTCTCGGGCGATCACTTGTTGGGTGGAAGATCAAGTTTTTAGCTCTTTTCAGATTTAGGGTTGAATTCTTATAATTCAAGTTGAATGACTAGTATATATTCAATAATACAATGTTTTGGCCAAGTAGTTGTGTTTAGCCTTGAGATTTAGTTGTGTTTTATATTTGTTAGCTCACGTGTGTTGCTTCGTTAGGGGAAAAAAAACAAAATATTAATAACAATCATGATGATGATGATGCAATTTTTAGGCATTCTATTCCGAACTTGGTTTGATCGAACTCAATCAATTAAGAGGACGTCCTTTTCTTTTAATGCTTCGACCCGAAACGATAGCTTCTAGCTAGTTCAGTGGATAAGATGGTTGCGCTCCAGCTCACTCAAGAATGGGACGGCAAGTGAGATTTGTTATTTGATTGATCACTCTCCTTAATTTTTCCACTAACCACACAGCAAACAAGCGAAAAACATTCGCCCTCACGTTACATTAGTATGACCGAGACATACTTGGCTATAATTACTCATGGTTCATGAAGGGACTCCAATAATTATGGGCATGTAGCTTTGGGCTCTAACAGGCCGGTATTAAAATTTGTAAACCCAATTCATTCAATGAATCATACTATAGATAGCCGATAGCAGTTCACAAATTGGCTCTAGAATTTAAAATATATGCCCAACCCAACGTCTTTTTTGTTCAATTTGGGCTGGATTCATATGGAATATTCAAACAAACCCATAAGCACTCCACGAGAGCCAATTATGGAAATTCAATATAAAGGGTATTTGCGAACTCTAAAAATAAGCACTAAAAAAATTAGCATTTATGTTCATCAGTTTTGAAGGGTTTGTAGAATCAATTTCGGCTTACATTAAACAAAAACAAGTTAGAAACAAGAAGTAGGCAATGAGATGTTTTTGGATTCTGCTTGATGCTTTTGGTTTTTAGCACTACTAATTTTTCGATAGATGATCAATACACATGATTAATAGTCAGTAATCGACAGCAAAAATAGTAAGAAAAGTTGTAAAAATAATTAAAAGAGCTATAACGAAAGTAGAAAGGTGTTAGATACTGAGCAGAGAGTATTTCCGAATGTTGAGAGTTTAAGCAGATAGTATTGCTGAATGTTGTAATTATATGTGAACTTGTGATGTGTCAAAAGTGGGAGAATAGGCTGCTAGAAGCCTTTTTAGAGCGCGAACTAGAGCATGTGATAAGTAACCAAGCAGGTGGTTAAGAAACTTTAGGTTATAGGCCCTCTTTTGGAAGAGACTGGTATATTGGAATTTTGAATGTCTTTTCATTTAAATGTCGCTTCAAAAACTTCCCACATACTTACAAACCGAAACAACCCCCCAAAATCAGGGAGAGTTATTATGGTTAAATTCTATCTTTTGGGCTTATATGTTGGGTTTGGTGACCTGTCAATCAACTCACTTGTTGAGTAGGCCCAAAACTGGTTGTTTCCCCCAATAGCTATCAATAACCCCAATTTCTTAACAAAACGAGTTGGACCACCCATTGCGTCTGAAAATATTATTTTTCTCTAACATAACTGTTTATATAAAAATAAGTTAAATTATTAAGCTATTTATTATTTATTTAGGTAATGATATAAATCATTTCATATTTTGTGCTTTCTTTTTCTTTATAATTGCACATAATTATAACTTCACAACATTTTATGAAATTATATTTAATTTCTCTCTCAAAAAAAAGAAAGAATGAAGAAAAAAATTAAACAACTCTATAATTTCTTTCTTGAACTTCCAATTAAATATCAAGATGATACGTTGATTTGTCCACTAATGACCTAAATGAATTAATTAATTGTCAAGTGAAAAGATATTCCAATAAGAATTCAATTAAAAAAGCTTCATGAATCATAGCGAATCTGAAATATATATTTATTTTAAATATTTAAACTTGTTTCTTTTGAAGGAAGATGTCCCCCCTTTGAGCCTTAGCAAACATTGCTATTGTATAAAAAGAGGAATTATAGACAATAAAAAAGGTACTTCCTTTTGGAAATGACTCCTTTACAAAGGAGCTTTAACAATCCATTATTTTGTCATTGGGAACAAGAAAATTTAAAATACATAACTTGATTAGACTTTTATTTTCAATACTAAAATCTCGATTCAACTAAATCAATATAATAAGGAAACCGACTATCAATTGATGTAAATTTTAGGGTATTAAGTAATCAAATAGCATGTAAAATATGTTTGTTCTATAATTAATTGAGTTCGGTTGAATCACGTAAGAATTTAAATTTTCTGACTTTTGGGATGACAAGGAACTACAGAATAATTAAAGAAAATAAAGGGATGTCTCCCCTTGCTTAGTTCAATTAGGACAATACAATACATATGCTATAAGAATATTGACTCATTCATCAATGACTCATTCAAGCTATAAATAAATAAAATAAAATTAGGACATAATTTTGTTGATATAGCTGTCTTTTTCAACAATTTTCTATTTTAATTATTAATTATGGATCCCACCTAAAATCAATGGGGTTTTTAATGAATAAAAATCCTTGCAAATAGGTATAAATGTATATATTATAAGAAAATAAATAATTGGCCAGTTGTTAATCCAACCTTGACAATTAATTAAAAGCTAGCATACAATAATAAATGGAATAAAATCCTTTTTTCAAATATATAATAAAGTTTTTTAAGTTTCTTACTGGGACAAGCTTAATACCTGCCACTGTCTCCTGTAGCGTAAGAGAATAATTATTTATTTAATATTTAATTGTAGTTGTTTATGTTCATACGTGCATTGGTTTGAAAATAGAATTTATATTGGTGGATAACCAAAGTATTGGCAATGACAAGTTGGAAAATATGGACAAATTTTATATTATAATAATCAATTTACCTTGAATTTTTACACTACCGTACAATAATGCCTTCGGGGTTGGAGTCGGATCGGATTAGGTCAATTAAAATCAGAATTCTAATCCTATAGGAACTACGTAACAATATCAAATTTGAATATATTTTGATCAAATAATCATTTAATAAAATAATTTGACTCGACTATGAGTAAAATATTAACAAGCAACTAAATTTAAATTGACTTAAATTGCTAATTAAACACCATAATTTTTTCTAATATTTTAAAAATCGGATCAGATTGACCGATTCAATTAATTTAATCGGACCGATATCTTATCCTATTTGATAGGCACTAAAAAATCGTGATGACTTGATTCAATTATAGTCCGATAAAATTGTCCAGTTAACGCATTATAATTAATCAGATATAATTCATCAAATATTTATCGAATTGAACTCCAACTTTGTTCAATTCATCAATATAATATCATGGTTAAAAACCCCTTATTTTCTATTTATGCTGAGTTATTTGCATTCGATGATCTATCCACATGATTTATAATAATGTTTATAAGAAGAAAAAAAAAATTCAGTAAAACTATATAAACTTACAAATTACAATTGTGGAATTTATTTAATAATATAAATGTGACGTATTCAAATGTCTATAAAAATGGTCCCCCCAGAATTTAATTATTTAGGTTTCAACTTTTAACAAAAAAAAAAAAAAAAAAAAAAGGAATTTCCTTTAATTATTTAACTTTTACGAGCCCACCTCGTTTTAAAATTGACGCGCTTTGGAGCGTGGACCGAAAAATCTCACTACCTGAAACGTGGGGGAATGTTAGTGGTGGGTGACACATAAGTACGTGACAGGCGTGTGAGGGGAGCACAGCCCACGGACGGGATTACAGATGAATATGAACTGCACATTTCGGGGGCCCACGTTAATTATTAATTGCCGAAGGCAGTTCGCCGTTAAGTATGTTGGTGACGGAGTCAAATACGGGTGCGGGTTGGTTTGTTTCCTCCAATTATGTCTTTTTCAGTTTTTCTTAATAAACAAGTTACCAAATAAAATTAGGATTAATAAATTTAAGGTTAATTACATCTAGCCCCCATATTAGATGGGATAATTATAATCTGCCACCATTTTTAGATTAAATTACAGACACCACCCTTCAGGAAATAAGAAATTACATTCAACCCCCATTTTCGTTTAAAAGTTGATGACGTCAGCAAATTTTTTAATAAAAACCCGAAAATACCCTCCGTTGACTTTGGTCAAAAATTTTATTACCATGCTATCATTGGGGGTTAATTGTAATTAACTATACTAATATAGGGGTTAAGTGTAATATTTTTAATAAAATTTCTTAATTTTTATTTTTGGACAAAATATAATCGTTATAACGGCTATATTCCTCTTTGAACTACAATGAATTATACACTTCGTTCATATTTTATTTGATTTTATATATTTAGTTTGACTTGTAAAACTCGCACATGTTTTCTTTAAGTTAAATAAGTATTATTTTTTTTAATATATTATCTTAATTTGCTTAAAATAGTATTTTTACGGAACTTAATACTTTATAATAGAAACTTGCCGGTAACAACATTTGAACTAATTCTAAAATATAAAAACTATAATTTGTATTATGCAATTAAAGATGCAAATTATTCTCACTAAATTAAAAAATTATAAATTAACTCAAACCGAATCAAATCTAACTAAAAAGGTTCAGTATTGAAAGTTTTACTAATTATATATCTTTATGAGGAAAATTTTTATATTTACATGAAAATTTTATATTATAAATCAAAAGTTCGTAATTTTAATTTATAATTAATTATTATTTAATAATTATTAGTAATTAATTTATATCTATATAAAAAATAATTTAATTAAATTAATATCTTTTTTTATTAAGCTAAGTAAATAAAAATAATTCAATAATAAAGTACTCACAATTAATTATGTTTCTAATTATTATTTAATCATAATTAATTAATCCTTATATTTTACCTTAACAATGATAATAAAATAAATATTTAATTCATATTAATAAATTATAGTTGAAAGAGGAATATAGTCGTTATAAATGTTATAATTTGTCCAAAAATGACAATTGGAATTCTTTTTAGAAAATATTACACTTAACCCCCATATTAGTATAGTTAATTACAGTTAAACCCCAAGGGTAGCATGGTAATAAAAAATTTGACCAAAGTGAACGGAGGGTATTTTTGGAATTTTATTAAAAAATTTGCTGACGTCATCAGCTTTTAAATGAAAATAGGGGTTGAATGTAATTTCTTATTTCCTGAAGGGTGGTGTCTGTAATTTAATCTAAAAATGGTAGCGGATTATAATTACCCCATCTAATACGGGGGTTAGGTGTAATTAACCCCTAAATTTAATTATATGTGATGGGTCCGGAAATGAATGATCCAAATCCTATCACTCTCTATTTGTATTTGTGGAGGAAACCACCGGAGCCTCGCCGGAAACGTGAAGGTGGGTTCTACCTGTTGGGACAAGCACACACAAGGTCAGAAGGCCAAGCTGGGGGAACTGGGGGTGATACCCAGTTTGGCTCTCCGACGCTCAAGTCAGTTCAATGTAGTAAGGGAGGTAAACTCAGTCACAGTTGCAGTGGAGAAGAAAGCTTAGAATGCTTACAGCGTAGAAGATGACTGGAGATATTTATAGTTGAGGGTCAAGGACCCTTTGGTAATTTGCCTCAAGTGGTCCTGGCCGAATGTTGCCCTAACACGTGGCGCTGTGAGAGAGAAACCTAGGAGGAATCTTCTGCAAAAGCGGCTAAAAGTTAGTGCTGGCAACAGTGGCAGGTGCGCGGGCATGTACGTTGTGTCAGAGAGCCATGTGGGTGGTTGGTAACGAGGGCTTGAGAGCGCGCTCGTGACAACCTAGAGTATTGGAGGCCAAGGCATTCGCTGAGAGGAATGAGGGCTCCAATTGAAGGAACGAGCCTGAGGGAGGGCCACTCTGAGGGGGTGTGACGCTCGAAAAGGGCTCCCTTAGCTCGTGAGTGTACCGACCGCTTGTTATGCGGGACGCTCGTGGGAGTGATAGCGCTCGAATGGCTTAACTCCTGAAGAAGACTTGCGCTTGTTGGGTTCAGCGCTCGTGCGCTGACAGGTGCATCCTTGGGGATGGCTAGCTTAGCGCTCGTGTGCAGATGGTGTAGCCTTGGGGAGACAGATGTCATCATCCCGATGATGCCACGTGTCTTAACGCGGGACGATCGTATTTTGACCCCATCATTTGTCCCCCCAATTCTGTAGTTCTTAGTGATAAGGATTGCAGAATTCTGACACGTTCAATCTCTTGCACGCACGCTCGTATAGGACTTGGCGTGTTGTAGCAATTTTTCCTCTGAATGCGCCATTAATGCAGTATCTTCAACTGTCTGATCGTATCACTTCCGCATTAAATGTTGGTACTATTCGGAAGCATGCCAAGCATCAAAGCATTAAATGCGGATGCGCGTGGGGCGCGTGAGCATAGGGAAGCATGCGCCGATTCCATAAAGTGGGCGGTTTCCTAGGCGGGAAATGATTGCCATTTTGAATTAATTGCCAAAACGGTACCAACTCCTATCCCTATAAATATGGGATTCTGAGATCTTATCACTCTTTACGCATTCCAATCTCCCAAGCATCCTCTGCAAGAAAAATTCTCTCGCATTCCAGCAACTTCATCTTCCTCTTCAGTCTTCTTCGGAAACCTTCAAGGTAAATTCCAGTGTAATCTTCTAACTCCGTTAACCGTAGATTCGGATTTTAGGACTTCACAATCCCTTAGATTTTCGCCCTTAGGAACCTTAATTTCTTTCCAAGAAAAACTTCCAAACCTCAGTTTCTGCCATGGCCGATCAACATGTAGAGGAGTTTGCCCGTGAAATCAATGAGATGGCCACTGAAAGTTCCTCTTCCCCCGACTCCCCCAGAAATGAAGAGTTGGGGGCGACGGCGACGGCTGTGGAAGATAGAAACCCAGGCGGGACAGATCCTCTCTTTGAGGAGATGGATCTGGTTATGGAGGCAGAGAGACAAGGAGTCACCCTTCCCATAACCCAAAGTGCCACACATCCCCATCGCCATAGAGTGACCGTGGCCGTTGCAAATCCGCTTCCAGTGGCGGAAGCCGTAACCGGGCCTGCAGAAAGGGCCCGTGACAAGGGCAAGAGCAAGAAAACCCATAAATCCAAAGGACCAAACGAGGGGAAGGGCTCCGGTTATCAGGCTACCGAGCGTACACCTGATGAAACCCCCAGCACTGTCACTGTGGGGGATATAAAGACGATGATGGCCCCCATTTACTGGGACGAGCGCTACTCGTGGAGAATTCCAGAAAACCACGAGCGTGCAAACAATCCGCCTCCCGGGGAAATGGCTGTATACGTGGACACCGTGAGGTCAGGGGGCTTGAGGTTCCCTATCTCAGTCTCAATGGCCCATTTGCTGAATGACCTGGGCTTGTGTCCGTCCCAAATAGTGCCCAACGGCTTGGCCCTCCTGACTTCTTTCATAATTCTGATGAGGATCATGGGTCACGAGCCCTATCTGCGGAACTTCAATGCCCTCTTCCAAGTGGTCAGCTCCTCTCGCTCTTCTCCTGAGGCGGGTTTTTATTACGTCCAAGCGAAGGCCCACATGAAGCTGATCAACTCGCCCTCGAGCACTTACGGCATTGATTGGAAAGAAAAATTCATCTTTGTCAAGGCTCCAGCAGGAGAGGGTTTCGGGGTGATCACAGAATGGGGCTCGTACTCAAAGAGCCGTTTGCCACCCACACTTCCCCGTGACTGGGCTAAAAACCTGGCAACAACCCTAAGGGACGAGGGTCACCTTATACAAGCAAAGGACTGGATAGACGATGCGGAACTCATGTTCTTGTGTGGTCTTACCAACGACCCTCATTTCTTTGACAACCCTCCGGCTCGTGACTTAGAGAGAGATGGTCAGACTCTTAGGGCACTAACTTCAGATAGGAATAGATACTAACTGTTTTCTTGAACTTTTGCAATTTGTACTTTGGGTATATGATGTGAAGATTTCTAACTTCTCAAAATTTCCCATTTTTGCAGGAGCTTCTATACTCGAAATGGCAGGCGGAATTAGACAAGCGGCCCGTTTCGCCAACGCTCAGAGGAATCAATCCCCACAGGGGGATCAACAACGTGACCAACAGCGGCCTCGCAATCGTCGCGACGCTCGTGGCGCCAGCTCAAGCGCAAATCCTGAGGCGCAGCCCCCTCGTGGACGAGGGGAGCGTAGAGTGACAAGCAGGGACTCCAGGGGGCGGTCTTCTGCGGAGAGAACAAGCAATGTTCAGCCCCCCCTTCCTTCAGAACCAATAAGGCCAGAAACCACTCTGGCGATTACAGAGGCTCCTCCGAGCTCGAGCGCAAATAGACCTTCCCGTAAGAGGAAGAGAATGCCTGACTCCGTCGCGATCAGAGGAAAGGGCAAACGGGTGGTCGAGGGCCCCCGAGGCGAGGGGGACACTTCCTCTTCAGAGGAAGAACACATGTGGGACTTCCCTCGCCGAGGGGACAGAGACTTTGCTGGCGCCCCCGACGGCGGACCGGTTTTGCTGAGGCCGGGCTCGGTCGCACTCAGTCTTTCTCATGATCTGTACAGCCGGGCCCAATTCTCAGCGGATCACAGGCACCTTTATAATGAGTCTGTGGAGAGGGTGACGCTCGATGCAGCCCACGCCCTGATTTCCGTAAGTCTCCAATCCTTGCACTTTCCTTTTCTTTTCTGTAAATCACTATTCTTTTGCTAACACTTTTCCTCTCGTTTACGCAGCAAGTTCTTCCCCGGCTCCAAAATGTGCAGATGCGAGCCTCCATATACGCCGAGCGCAAAGCCAAATACAAGAAACTGGCTCGTTCAAATGACCCGGCTCACATCCAAGGGGAGTTGGACGCTGAGATAGCCAAGTATGAAACCCTCAAGGGTTTGTACAACAAAAATGAAGAGGAGCTATCAAAGCTAAAGGAAGATTTTGTGGCAGTGGATGGCGCTCGAATCAACTTGGGCAACCAGCTGGCCCAAGCTAACGAGCGGGTCAAGAAGGCTGAGGCAGAAAGGGAGAGCTTGAGGGCAAGGGCTATGGAGGCCGAGCGCAAGTTTAATGATGCCGTTAACGAGTGGCCTCGGAGCTTAGAGCGTGCGACCAAGGAGGCGCTGATCAAGTTCTGTCATTCCAAAGCTTTCAACTTTGCGGCCTCGTTACACTGCTTGGACGAGGCTCAAAATGCCTTCAACCTGGCAGTGGATCAGGGCATCCACAAAGGACTGACAGATCCAGCAATGAAAGGCGCTGAGGGTACGGGGCTCATGTTTGATGAGCGCTGTGAGGAAGTAGATGAGGATCCAAACGACCCTGCGGACGGCATAGCGGAAATGGAGTACGACTTCTTAGTTAAGTTGCTCCAGGATGAATATACTGATGCCCACAGGGAAGGGAATGTGGCTCCAGCTCCTCAAGGTGACGACCCCGAAGATGAGCCACAAGCGCCCGCCATGGAGGAGGCCCCTGCCCAGGCTGTTGAAGATGCCCATGTCCCTGGCCCTGATGCCAACGATCCCAACGGTCCTCAAGATCAGCCTCAAGAGCCTGAGGGTCCTGTTCACGGCCCAGCTCAAGATCCAGTTCTGGTGATTGTGGATGAAGATGTCGCCCCAGCCGCTTAAAATCCTTCCTTTATCAACTTTCCTGTAATTCTCAGTTTTTCTGCTATCTCTTGTTTTAGAATTTCATGGGCTTTTGAGCCCTTTAGCTTTGTAATAGTTCCCCCCTTGTTTAATGAATAAAATGCCCCTTTTTCGATGACTTTGTGGTTCTTCTTGTCCATTTACGAATCATATAGTAGGACTGCATAGTATACGCCTATGAATGCTTTACTCCTTGTGATGATGTTTTGCTTCTGTGATGAAAAATTTGTCCAAGTCTTGAGCGATCGTGGGGGTCTTATGGTGAGATTGCCCCTACGCTCAAATCTTATGTAAATTTTGTTTTTGCTCTTGAATTTGAAAGTTTGCCTAAGTCTTGAGCGCTTGTGAGGGTCTTATAATGAGATTGCCCCCCCGCTCAAAACTTGTATAAATTTTGTCCTTGACACAAAACCTTGAAAATTTGTTCAAGTCTTGAGCGATCGTGAGGGTCTTATTGTGAGATTGCCCCTACGCTCAAGTTTTGTGTAAATCTTGCCTTTGTAAATTTATCTTAAAAGTTTGTCTAAGTCTTGAGCGGTCGTGAGGGTCTTACTGTGGGATTGCCCCTACGCTCAAGACTTGAGCAATTCCTTTTTTATTCTGAGGCCATCATTCGAGCGCTCTGGCTCTTGTTGTATTTCTGGTTCTGCAGGAAACCCCATTTTCGAACGCAAGACGTTTTAAGAAACAGCCTAGGCCTACTGGGATCCGTTCTTGTAGGAGATCCTGTTTTCGAGCGCAAGGCGTCGTAAGAAACAGCCAAGGCCTACTAGGATCAGTTCTTGTAGGAGATCCCGTTTTCGAGCGCAAGGCGTTGCAAGGAACAGCCAAGGCCTACTAGGATTTTCTTCACGATCTTCTTTCAACTTACCTAATTGGCTTTTAGCGTAACCAGTCTATCCTTATGAGGGCGTCCCCCCATGCGGAATAGAGTGCTGGCCAGCGTAACCCATACTAGATAACAGCATACACAATGGAATGAGTTGCCAACCACGCTTGCCATGACGAGGTACGTGGGACTTATTCATTCATGCAACCAAAGAAACGCAGATATACTAACGAAATTAAAAAGATTATGTTACCTTTTACTTGTGATTGAAAGTACATAGAACCCATCAAAGAGGGCCGTTACATCAGGATTTGTAAGGAGCTTTTAAACATAAAACCGCCGGAGGTTACATGCGTTCCAAGGGCGAGGCAAGCGCTCACCTTGAAGTGTCTCCAGGGTGTAAGTGTTGTTAGCTCTGAGTTGTATGACTTTGAACGGGCCTTCCCAATTGGGCTCTAATTTCCCCACGTGCCTGGATACTTCCACTTTCTTCAGGACCAAGTCTCCTAGCTGGAAAGTTCTCTCTCTTACACGCTTGTTGTACTGTTGGGCCACTGAGGCTTTATAGTGGTGGATCTTGGCCCACGCCTTGTCTCGCCTTTCATCCAGCAAGTCCAACTCCAAGCCCCTGTTGTCCTCGTTGAGCTGGGGCTCGAAATAGCCGACACGAGCGGATTCATTTACTATTTCCGCTGGTATCATCGCTTCTGATCCATAAACGAGCGCGTAAGGGGTTTCTCCAGTTGCCGCTCGTGGAGTGGTGCGATAAGCCCAAAGTGCTCCTTGCAGCTCTTCGGCCCATTCACTTTTCTTGCTTTCAAGCATGGTTTTCAAATGTTGCAAGATAATCCTGTTGGTAACTTCCGCTTGTCCATTGGCTTGGGGATGTCCTACCGAGGTAAATCGCTGTTCGATCCCCAACTCAGAGCACCACTCTCGTGTGTCGGCCGCGATGAACTGAGACCCGTTATCAGAAATGAGCACCCTCGGTATACCATACCTGCAAATGATGTTCTTCCAAATGAAGTCCCTTACAACTTTGAAAGTGATTTTCGCAACGCCTTCGGCCTCGGCCCATTTAGTGAAGTAGTCGACGGCCAGAATGACAAATTTCTTCTGCCCCACAGCCATGGGCAAGGGGCCCACAATATCTATTCCCCACTGGTCAAAAGGCCAAGAGACGTCTATCGGGACCATCTGTGCGGCTGGCAACTGAGGGAGATTTGAATGAAATTGACATTTGGGGCACCTCCTTGAAAATTCAATGGCATCCTGGAGAACTGTTGGCCAATAAAACCCACTTCTCAGAACCTTCTTTGCCAAAATACGCCCTCCGGAATGATTCCCACAACTTCCACTGTGTATGTGCTCGAGCGTCTCCTTCGCTTGTGAGGGCCTTAGACATCTCATTGGGGGTCCTTGAAATGATTTTTTGAACAACCTCCCCTCGGGATCCAAAGCGAAACGAGGGGCCTTATTTCGGATTTTCCTGGCTTCCACCTTGTCAGTAGGAAGAATTCCATCCCTGAGGAAAATGATGACGTCATCGAGCCAGCAGGGCTCGTTGGGATCAATCATGGCGATTATTTCGGGGGTAACCCTCTCCTTGATCAAAGGTTCTTCCGTTCTAAGGAACGTAACAGAACGCTCGGAAGTGCCCTCCAAAGCTGATGCAAATTTTGACAGAGCGTCCGCACGCTCGTTCTCCCCTCGTGGCACTTGGAGTAGATTAAATTCCTTGAACTTCCCAATGATTTCTTTGGCTTTCTTTAAGTACTGTATCATGGTGGTTTCTCGAGCCTCATAAGTTCCTTCAATCTGGCTCGCTATTAATTGCGAATCCACGTAAGCAGTGATTCTGGAAGCTCCATTCTGAAAAGCAATATTCAACCCTTGCACGAGGGCTTCATATTCCGCTTCATTATTAGTGACTTGGAAGTCCAGCTTGATCGCAAAGTCCAGTTCAATCCCATCGGGGTTTCTGAGGGCCACCCCTATTCCTCCCCCTTGAGAGGTTGAGGAACCATCTGTGTGCAGTACCCATAACCCCTCATTCTCCACAGCGGTGGGCTCGAAACCAAAACGCTCAACCAACAAATCCGCTACAACCTGAGCCTGTATCGCAGTCCTGGGCTCGAAGCATAAGTCAAACTGGCTCAATTCGATGGCCCACTTGATTAATCTGCCAGATACGTCTGGCTTGGACAACACTTGCTTCAAGGGTTGGTCGGTGAGAACCGTTATGGAGTGCGCCTGAAAGTAAGGCCTTAGCCTTCTTGAGGCGTTTATAAGAGCGAACGCAAATTTCTCAATCTCCAAATATTTCTTTTCAGCTCCTTGCAAGGTTTTGCTCAGATAATACACGGGTAAATGTTTCCGTTCCCGCACAGCGATCAGAACAGCGCTCGTGGCTTCAGGAGAAACAGAAAGATACATGAATAACCTCTCACCTTCGACAGGCTTAGTCAGCAGTGGTGCGCTCGATAAGTAAGCCTTCATATCCTGCAGCGCTCTCTCACACTCCTCAGTCCAGGCAAAGTTACGTGCGTTCCTCAAAATTTTGAAGAAGGGAAGGTTCCTGTCCGCCGAGCGCGAAATAAATCTGTTTAACGAGATGATCTTGCCCACCAGGACCTGTACTTCCCGCAAATTCCGAGGGGAGGGAATTTCCAAAATAGCCTTGATCTTCTCCGGATTAGCCTCAATTCCCCTCTGACTGACCATGTATCCCAAGAATTTTCCCCCTTGCACTCCAAAGGTGCACTTCGAGGGGTTCAGTTTCATTCCATATTGTCGCAGGATAGAAAAGGTGCGCTTGAGATCTTCCAAATGGGAATCCTGACGCTCGCTTTTGACAATCATATCGTCCACATAGACCTCCATGGACCTTCCAATTTCACTTTCAAACATCCTGTTGACGAGCCGCTGATATGTAGCTCCGGCGTTCTTAAGTCCAAAGGGCATGACTAGGAAGCAATACACCCCCATATGGACAACGAACGAGGTTTTGGGGCGATCTTCTGGAGCCATAAAGATCTGGTAATATCCCTGGAAAGCATCCATCATGCTCATGAGCTCGCATCCAGCGGTCGAATCCACCAGTTGATCAATCCGGGGCAACGGGTATGGATCTTTAGGGCAGGCCTTGTTGAGGTCCGTGAAATCGTTGCACATGCGCCACTTATTTGCGCTCTTGGGCACCAAGACGACGTTGCATAGCCACTCCAGATACAATATGGGTTCGATATATTGAGCCTCCAAGAGTTTATTAACTTCTTCTTCAATGGCCTTTTTCCGAAAACCATGTACATCCCGCTTTTTCTGCTTGATGGGCTTGAAAGATGGATCCACATTAAGTCTATGGACAATGACGCTCGGGTCAATTCCTGTGAGATCAGAGGCTTTCCACGCAAATACATCCCTGTTCTCCCTTAGAAAATCAATCATCATGATCTGAGAAGGCCCTGAGAGGTTTGAGCCTATCTGTGTAGTCTTATCCTTATTTCCGGGCTCCAACTCAATGGTAAGGAACTTCTCCGAGGGTTCGATCCTTACCTCAGGGCGAGGAAGTTCGAGCGCCCTCTTCTTCCCTGTCAAACGCTCACCAGGTGCTGGTTCACCTTCTCCCGGCTCGCCTCCTTCCGAGGACGACTCCCCAACGGTCCCTGGGGGAACATTCTCGAGGGGATTCTCCTTGTTGTCTCCTCTCCTCTTCTTATTCTTCTTCTTGTTTAATTTCGCTCTTTTCCGTGCTGGGCTATCCTCATCCAAGTTGGGGAAATCTACGGACTTTTTGGTGGAACCGATCTGGAAGGTTTTCTCCGCTTTTGGCTTTCTGAGGGACAGCATGTAGCATTCCCAAGCCTCTCGCACATTGCACAGCACTTCTCCCACGCCCTCGGGAGTAGGGAATTTAATCTTCTGGTGGTAGGTGGAGATGATGGCTTTGAAATCCACGAGGGCTGGACGCCCAATTATGATGTTGTAAGGGATGTCAATCTCCACCACCGCGTACGTCACTAGGAGTGTTTTCCGTTGAGGGGCTCGGCCGAATGACGTAGCCAGGCGTGTTTGTCCTCGTGGGACAACTTCTGAGCCTCCAAAGCCGATGAGGGCTGTTTTAAGAGGATCGAGCGGGAGATCAACCTTCATTTTTAAGAAAGTAGAGTAAGGCAAAACATTAACTGAGCTTCCACTATCCACCAATACCCTTTTTACAACATGGTTATGAACATCTAAACTAACCACCATGGGACAATCTGAGGTTACACCCTCCCCATGGGGCGTTACAATATGTTCTAGATCCCTATCATCAAAGCCTATTACATCATTTTCACTTGATTTTGAAGCGCTTGATCTCTGGATAGCGTAGATAGGCTTGGGCATTGCTGGGCGTTGGTTGTAGCTCCGAACGTGCCTTCGTCGAGAGGCGTTTGAATCCCCTCCTGATGATCCGCCTGCAATCATATTTATGACCGCGAAGGGCTCGTTTTCTTGCTCAGGGGCTTTGCCTTTGTTGCCTCGACGGCTGCTGCTTTCAGGGGGTCCCCTACCCCTTGGGCTCTTTGACCGGGAAGGACTCCTTCTTCTTCTCCCGGAGCGCTCGTTGCACTGTTCATCGTAGCGCTCGAGCACCCGGACAAACTCTTTCAAATGGCCCCCTGCGACGAGCCTTTGGATTTCAGCTTCCAGCTGTCGGCACTCGTCCGTGTCGTGCCCTCTTTGCTTGTGGAAGGCGCAGTACTTGTTCGAGCGCCTGAGTGAGTCGGTTTCTCTCATTTTGATAGGTCTCTTGAAAAGCTTCTTGTCTGAGAGATTGTAGACTTCCGAATTTGGCCGGGTGAGCGGAATGCGCTCGAATCGACGAGGGGGTGGTGGCGACCTCCTGCGCTCTTGAGGGCGCTCTTTCTTGACTGCCGCATCTCGCCCCCGCTCGTGATGAGGTCGCTCGTTCCGGACCGGGCTGTGATGACGGGGACCATTCGTCCCATACATGTCTTCGAGCGCGAAGAACGGCTCGGCTATCTCTCTTAGGCCCATGAGTGTCCCAGGCCTTCTCTCCACGATGGCATCAGCAAACTTTTTGCTCACATATTGTTTGTGATCCACAGCCTGGAAGAGAACTGGGATCAAGAAATCCATCGAGGGCCTTTCCACCTGCAAGATCTCCTTATTGAAGCGGGCGAAGAACGAGCGCAGTGATTCGCTCTTGCCCTGCACCACATTGTAAAGCGCTGTGGGTGCGGTGACTGGTGCCTTCAAAGAGTTGAAGTGGTTGAGGAAGGCATCGGCCAGCTCTTCATACGAGTGGATCGAGCGTGGCGGCAGGCGCTTGTACCACTCTTGAGCCATCCCTACCAAGGAAGTGACAAACACTTTTGCCCAGTAATGGCTGGAATGCTCGTAAAGGTGCATGAGATGCACAAAATGATCCAAGTGCTCCGCTGGATCGGTTGTCCCGTCGTATCTGTTGATGGATGTGGGGACTTTTGCCATGCCGGCTTGGGCCATCAAAACTTCTTCGACGAGGGGTGAGCCTCTCGCCAGCGGGTGATATTCGTACGTGCCGAAGTTTTCCTCCGGCTCCTTCCGACGGGGGACCCTCGGTGGAGGATCCCTGGTGCGGGTGCTCCTGGCGTCAACCCGTTCATCCCGAGTATGGGAGATCTGAGTTGAGCGCCCTCGTGAGAGCTGTCCCACCATATCCTTGAGGCCCTGCAGCTGGTCTTGCACAGCCGCGAGGACGTCAGGATTTACTTCTACTTGTTTGTCCTTGTGGGCTCGTGAGCCCCTTCTGGAGACATGAGAGTCTCCTTCGTTTTCGTTCACCCGCTCCGTGGGCTCCTTGTTCCTGCCCACGGAGGCACGCTCGTTGCCCTCCTGCTGGGGCACGTCTTTCGCTGGCGGTGGTGGTGGTTGGGCCCTCAGGACAGCCTGGGCCTCTCTGAGGGGAAAGTTCTGCTGTCCGCCCAATGGGGCCGCAACCTGAGTGGCCTGCCCAGAGGGGAAATACATGGAATGGAATCTTTCCCATGCCCCCTGGGCCGCCTGAACCTCACACTGGGCATAAAGAGCCCGCAGCTGCTGGGTGGTCAGTGGAGGTAGCTCCACTCCTTCAATCTCCCTGGGGACCACCACTGGGAGTTGGAGCTGTCCGGCGTGATATGGCTGGACCGGCGGCGCCATTATAGCCGGAGTAAGAGTATAGCCAGGAGGAGGCATCATGTAGCTCTGTACCCCAAGGTTCATTTGGGGATGGACCCAGGAATTCTGGGCTAGTGGCGGAGGGACAGGAAGAGAAACTCCTCCCGTGGCGGCGGAGATGGGCAGTACTGGCGGAGCGGGAGGAGGTACAGAAGACTCAGCCTGTGGAATCACTCCTGCGGCGGGAGGTGTTCCACCAGCGGCGGCGGAGGGAATAACAATATCTACATCATGGGAGGTGTTATCTCCTCCTCCCACAACTCCAGATCTCGTTGCTACCATGGCTGTAAAAAATGAGGAGGTGCTTGCTTTTCAACCAACAAAAGAAAGGAAGAAGATGAGGGAATGGTTTCCCACAGACGGCGCCAAAAATGATGGGTCCGGAAATGAATGATCCAAATCCTATCACTCTCTATTTGTATTTGTGGAGGAAACCACCGGAGCCTCGCCGGAAACGTGAAGGTGGGTTCTACCTGTTGGGACAAGCACATACAAGGTCAGAAGGCCAAGCTGGGGGAACTGGGGGTGATACCCAGTTTGGCTCTCCGACGCTCAAGTCAGTTCAATGTAGTAAGGGAGGTAAACTCAGTCACAGTTGCAGTGGAGAAGAAAGCTTAGAATGCTTACAGCGTAGAAGATGACTGGAGATATTTATAGTTGAGGGTCAAGGACCCTTTGGTAATTTGCCTCAAGTGGTCCTGGCCGAATGTTGCCCTAACACGTGGCGCTGTGAGAGAGAAACCTAGGAGGAATCTTCTGCAAAAGCGGCTAAAAGTTAGTGCTGGCAACAGTGGCAGGTGCGCGGGCATGTACGTTGTGTCAGAGAGCCATGTGGGTGGTTGGTAACGAGGGCTTGAGAGCGCGCTCGTGACAACCTAGAGTATTGGAGGCCAAGGCATTCGCTGAGAGGAATGAGGGCTCCAATTGAAGGAACGAGCCTGAGGGAGGGCCACTCTGAGGGGGTGTGACGCTCGAAAAGGGCTCCCTTAGCTCGTGAGTGTACCGACCGCTTGTTATGCGGGACGCTCGTGGGAGTGATAGCGCTCGAATGGCTTAACTCCTGAAGAAGACTTGCGCTTGTTGGGTTCAGCGCTCGTGCGCTGACAGGTGCATCCTTGGGGATGGCTAGCTTAGCGCTCGTGTGCAGATGGTGTAGCCTTGGGGAGACAGATGTCATCATCCCGATGATGCCACGTGTCTTAACGCGGGACGATCGTATTTTGACCCCATCAATATGAGGAATCCAAAAGAGTACAGAAATCCACAACTTATGATCTATTTACAATACGTAAGGAGGGTTTTTTTTTTTTTAACCCAGCTTTTAGGGTTTTTTTTTTTTTTTCACTTTAGTATTTAATTTTTAAATTTTAATATTTTAATACAAAATTTTTGAATTTTGTTGCATTTAAGTGCTAAATTTCAAATGTTATTTTCTTATTGGTTAGTGACACGTAAATATAACAAAACTCAAAAATTGAGTACTAAAATATATAATTTTAAAAATTGGATATTAAAATACAAAACACTCCAAAGATTGAAGAAAAACAATATATTAACGCACCAAAGAATGCGATAGTAATGGAATGATTATTGCTAAATTTATTCCAAAATATAATTGATATAGTTTAAGATTAAAAATGCTCGATATTTTGGAAGAGGGACGTATTAGTCGTTCCTCTTACCTCCATTGTATTAACTGAATAATTATGTTTATATTTTTTATAACTTTAATAATTATCTATATTCTATCTATATTATTAAGCGCCAGAGTCCATTGTGGTGTCATAGACTCTTGGTCTCTTTTATTTTTCTTTTCTTTATTTATTTTATTTTATAATTCCCACGTCTTTATAATTTCTTTTTTCTCTCTCATTATTTCTACTATTTTCTTTTTCTTTATTTTTTATATAATTTTTTATCCCTTTTTACTTTTGGTAATTAATAATATAACACTATCTTATGTTGTTTATTTATCATAATTTAGTTATTATATTAAAAATAATTATAAAATATATATTAATTAAAAAAATTAATATATTTTAATATTAATAAATTTTTATTTGCACATACATCGAATGTGAGGAATTGCTAGTATTTTATAAAAAATACTTAGGACTTTTTTCTAAAATTTTATACAATATTTCCTAAAATTCACGAGCAATTGACGTTTTTTAGAAAAATATTTTATGAATATTTTAACTGAATTTTATATGAATGTATAGTATGATTATTAAATTAATAAAAGGGGTGTGCATTTTTTGAATAAAATGGTCACTAGTAGTACTTTTTCACACTTCTTTAGGATTTATGTGCAATTTATCTTAAAAGTTAGGGAAAATATTAATTTTGGTCTCATGGTTTAGGCTCATTTTCAAGTTTGGTCTCATGATTAGTGACTCAATCAATTCCGATCCCAAACTTCCAAATTTTAATCAAAATTAGTCATCTAATCTGATTTCCATTAAGTGTTAGACGATAAAAGCATGTGAACAGTGAACCCAGAATATTTGTTCATACAATTTACTCCTTATATTAATTATATTTGCAAAAGATATTCTAAATTTCTTCATCTTTTTCGACAAGGCTCCAACAACCACCGACAAGCAGCCACCATCTCACCACCACCATAAAAGTCTCCGTCCTTTCCCAACCTAAATTTGAAATCACCACTACGATACGACCTCCGTCCTTTAGTAATGTAAAATTTATATTATTTTGTTTGTTATTATTTAGATTTTTTATATTTAAGGTTAGGAATTTAATTTGTTGTATCCATTCCAATCATTTTTTTTACTATCACTTCATTGATTTTTAATGATACTAGTACTTTTAATTTATAAATTTAATATTCACTATGAAATTTATAATTTTTTTGTTATTCTAAGATTGGGAGTATAATTTGTTATATTATTTCCCATTATTTTTGTTAGTATCACTTAATTGATTTTTAATAATATTGTTATTTTTTAATTTATTATTTTTATATTTAATGTGAAATTTATATTAATTTATTATTATTTATACTTTTGTTTATTTGAAATTGTATATTTTTTATTTTAAGGCTAGGGTATATTTTATAAATGTAAACTAAAATTGGGGTAAAATTATAATAAGTTGATAATTGTCTAACCATGTGTGTTGATGTCACCGTCACGTACATCTTTTATCCATAATCTAATGGAAAATAGATTGGTGAACCAACTTTGACAAAAATTTAGAATTTTGGAACCATAATCGACAGAGTCACTAAACGTGGGACAAAACTCGAAAATGAATCTAAAACATGGGATAAAAAATGATATTTTCCCTAAAAGTTAGTTAGAAAGTTAATTTGAAATTCTAACCGACTATTTCATAAAAATCTATCATGAGACACAAAAATCAAATTTATATAATTTATAAATAACGAATGTAATGATACAAGCACAATACAAATTCAATCAAGTTAATTTTCTACTAAATTATGAATGTGAATACAAAATTACAAACAAATATCACATACAAATATTTAAAAATCAACACCATAAATTAAATATAGATGTGATAAATAATTCATGTAAAGAAGATTGAGTGTATCTTCCCTACATACTTTTATGCCTTCAATTATTAACAAAGTTCTTAAATTATTAATAAAGTTCGTGCTCTGGTTGGACTAGTTTCATTTGAATAAAAAAAGCAACCATTAATTTAATCCAAATCTAAAAATAATACCAAATAATTAAACAATTGTCCCACATAATTATTTGGTGCAATAAAACCCGACAACCCAAAAATCATCATCCCCCCACCCCACCCCCACAAAACTATTGTTTCCACAAACGACAAAAACAAAACCCTAACGGCAACACCAAACGCCGTCAGCCCCATCACAACCCGGCCCCACCCACGACCCTGTTTGAAAACAAACTTGAATCAAACCAGGCGGCTCCATTTATTTATTTATTATTA
Source organism: Lantana camara (assembly GCA_037501455.1). NCBI lineage: Eukaryota > Viridiplantae > Streptophyta > Magnoliopsida > Lamiales > Verbenaceae > Lantana > Lantana camara. Next base: position 125,246,666 of record CM074857.1, read on the forward strand.
TTATTAGAATTAATTATATTTAGCACCTTTATAGTTTCAAATATTATAATTGGACCCCTACTATTTATTTTATTATATTTTTATATTTCAATTCTCCATTAAATTTAGGATGACGCTATAATTTTAGAACTTAAAATTTTCATTTTACCTCTGTCTTAATAGTTAATTTTTCTCATCGAATTTACCTTAAATTTGATGCTGGAGTAAAATAGGAAATTCAAAATTTAAAATTGATGATGTAAATTTAAATTAAAAATTCAAAATTTAAAATTAATGATGTAATTTAATATAAAACTGATATGATATAATTTATGATTGGGTTAATCTTTTTTTGTACCCCAATTTTTGGGATATTTTTCACTTTAATACCCAACTTTTAAAATTTTACACTTTGGTACTTAACCTTTGAATTATGTTAAACTTAAGTGTCCGATTTCAAATCCAATCAATAAGAAAATGAGACGTGTCATGTTCTTATTGGCCGTAGACACTTAAGTGTAACAAAATTCAAAGGTTGGGTACTAAAGAGTAAAATTTTAAAAGTTGAATACTAAAATGCAAAACACCACAAAGACTGGGGTGCACAAAGAAATTCACACTTTATAATTCTTAGAAAGGAGTAAAATTCCTCTGATGGCAGGCGCAACTACAACATACTTGTAGGGAAGAAAATTCGTGTGCTGATACTCTTGCGCGTAAAGGACATGACATTGACGATTGGTTTGTTGTTTGAGACCTTCCTCCGATGAAGATTATTCAGACTCTTGGTCTAGACTACGTGTAGCGCTTGTTTGCTTCTCACTTTTACCAAAAAAAAAAAAAAAAGAAAGAAAGGAGTAAAATATAATAAAATGACTAGATGGGGTACTAATTATAATATTGAAACTCTAGAGGGTGTCAAATGTAATTTACGATTATTATTATTATTATTTTATATTTATTTCTCTCTCTTCTTTGATTTGGTTCACGCGTCCGAGGGAAGGTCGGTTTGAAGTCTCCTCCGACTTCTTCTCAATCTAGGTTTCTTCCCCTATATATTTCCACTTCTCTCTTTCCTCCCACCATTATCAACAATTCACAGAGAGAGAATATCAAAAGAGAAGGGAAATTAATCTCCTTTTCCTTGTTCAGGAAGAGGAGTTTGGTTCAAGATTTTTAAGCCCTTAAAAGAAGAACACCATTATCAATTCCTTGTTCAATTCCTTTCTTTCTTTTGGGGGGCTAACTTTTTTTGTATTAGATTCCCTCTTCTTGCCCTAGATTTGTTTTCTGTGTGAAGAAATTTTGTTTCTTTCGTGTGTAAAGATCATGGGAACCGAAGTTTTGAGGCCGCAGGATGTGTTGGTCGATAGGTTGCGTGTTCCCCCGGCGTCGTTTCACCGCCGGAGGAATTTTTCCGGCAACAGGAACTTCACTAACATAGTCGTTAACAACAACAACCGTAAGGCGAGCAACAACAGGAAAACATCGCCGAAGCCGGAGAAGAAGAAAATCAACGATAATTCCCCGGCGAAGAAAGCGACCCACACGCCGCCCGATTCACGGCGGAGGGACGACGGTGGAAGCCCAGTGATGGGTCAGGTGACCATCTTGCGGAGAGGCGAGTCTTTAGATTTGCTTTCCGCGAAAATGAAGGGCGATAAAAGCCCTAAATCGAAGTCTCCGAAACCCAAACCAGTGGACGATATGGCGGAGATGTTGCCGAAACAGATCCGCCTTTCTCCGCCGCCTCGGGCCGACGTCTACGCCGGATCGGCGTTTTCCATGTCGCCGTCTCCTCGATCGCTGCCTCTTCCTTCGTTCTTTAACAAGAAACTTCAAGATGATGATGTTCTAACCAAGAAGTTCGACGATGATTCCGCCACCAGAGACTTGAGGCGTTTGCTTCGCCTCGAATGATCTTGACTCAGTCTGTAACTCAACTCAGTTGAAATTTGGGAACTCACTTTTGGGCTCTGAGACATCCGGGCACCCCTAATTCCACCCGTAGAGTATTTTTTCCGAATACGGGTTAATGGATTTTGGAGGATTTGGAATCTCAGAAGCAGAAAAATGGGAAGCGATTTGGTGCAAGAATCGCTAGGGTTTTTTAATCTTTTCCTTTTCCTTTTTTCTTCTATGTTGTGTCTGTTATTATGTATTTATGTAGTGGGGTTGTCGAAAGATTGGGAAGGTTTATAACTTTAGTTTTAGTTTCTCTACAGAGTATGTAAAGATGTGATCTTTAAGTTTGTTGTTTGGGGTTGGGTTACTGTCAGGGTATGGTTAAGCTGCAGAAAGTTTTGTAGCTCAGCTGTTGTGTTGTGGTTATGGTGATGTTTTGGGGTTTACAGGTTGTATGAACAATGAAATAATTAGTGCTAATAATATATTTAGTTTTTGTTTTTAGGTAGTAAAACCGTCTTCTTCTATTTCTTGTTGTCTTGTTGATCATTTATACTCTGCTTTGAGGTTTGGTATTTGGTATTGGGTGTTCTTGGAGAGTATGAAGCTGTTCCGGTGGTGGTGTTGGTGGGAATCAATTATCTTGGCGGCTGCCGGAGGTGGAAGGAGGGCGGTGTGAGAGGAGCAGAAGCTGAAATCAAGAATCTTGATTTTGCCCTGTTCAAGTTTTTAAGTCTTTATGGCTCCATTTCAAATCAAGAATCTTGATTCTGGCCTCTTTAAAATTTTAAATCAAGTCTTTACGGCTCCTATTTGGGTTCAAGTCCTTGATTTTACGGCGACGTGTAAAATTCACCGCTGCGGTGGCGGGAGGCGGGAGGACCGGCGGCCATAGCCGGTGCTGGAGAAGAACAATTGGCGCATAATTTAACTTCCAAGACTAGGTTTTTACCCCAAATTAGACGATTTTCTCTCATAAAAACTCGCGTAATCCAACGTTAATTAGGTTTTCCAACATTAAAACCAGAATCAAAACAATGGGAGGTGGGTACAAAAGCAAGAAAGAAAAAGAAGAGTTTGTGTGCCCTTTGGTAAAGGTTATCAAGAAATGTCCATGTTCAAACATGAAGACCACAACTTTAGTGGTCACCAAAGATGACCTAAAAACAAACAAGCTTTTCTTGTGGGCACTCTTTAGACCCACGACCGCCATTATTGGCCTTATTGCTTTGCGTGGCTGTTTCGTAGTTTCCTACCACCTCCTCCACTGGCGTGTTCTTATCAATTATTGGTAAAATAGTAATATGTGAAAAGGACTTGGAAAGAATTAAAAATATCTTTGGGGTGTGTAGTTGAATTGAAAGGTCATCCTCTTCTCTTCTCTTGTTGCCTTTGGGCCACAGCGAGAGGGGCCTGTCTGCAATTAATTAACTACTTTTTGGTTTATGGATGGAATTTCTAGGGTGGTATCCTATGCTGTTCTTGTTCAATGATGTGCCTTTTTGTGGTTATTACTTGGAATTTTTGTTATTTTGTATTTATTTTGAGGAATTAATTGTGGAATTATGACCGCCGTGGTGGTAAAATCGAGGTCGTGTGGTGTATCGACTGAAATTTTGAATTCGAGTTATTTAAGATGGCGATCGATGTTAGTTTATGTTATATTTGCTTAATTGATAGTCTATACCAGGACGGTGTGATTGAATGGAAGAAACTCATTCATCTTATATAAAAAATTAGAGGTTCGACTCTTAATTTTAGATATTCAAATTTTAAGGCGACATTAGTTTAAGGCGATTTGAGGCGACTCGTATTTGAGTTTCTGCAGTATCCAAACACGATGACTCCTATTGGTTTAAGGCGATTTCCTTTGATTAACTTTGGGCCAAAATGGCTGCCCATCTCAGTGGGCTTTCTCTAACATATGCCTGAATAGGCCCATAATATTTCTAATTTATTCATTTCGTCAAAATTTATTTTAGAGGTCTTTCTCTATATTTGAATATTTCATAATGAGTTCGAGTTGATTGAATTACTAAGGTAAGCTCTTCGTATTAATAATAGTTATGAATCTAGAAATCAAAACACAAAAAATCTGATTAAGCTAATATAGTATCGAAATTGCTAAACTATACGAGTCGGTGGTCCTAATCTATTAATCGATAAAACTAAGATGTTCTTGAAATAGAAATGCCAGTTTCTTTTGCCTGGGGCTTCTAACAATCTGCTGACTCAATACACATGGAGATTAAAAGACTTGCACGTATATAAACTGGTATCTCATACTGAAGGTGCTGCTTCCTTAAGTAAGCAGGGATCTAAATAAGGAAAATAATATGAGGTTTTCTTCAACTGATTATTTGGTTTGCTTTTTTCTTTCTCCTTTTATTTATTTATTTATTTCATTTTTAGCCAATTAGGATTGGAATTAGCTAGGGATACAATAATAAACACTAACCTAAAAAATGAAAGGAAAAGAAAAAACAATTGAAAAGTAATATATACCAAAAGAACTTTGGCCAATTAATTGGGGCGTTCCTAATTAAATTATATCCTTTTTTGAAGTTTCGAGTTGATTCTTTCGTATGAGAATTTGTCTTTCTTTTGAACCTCTCCTTTTAGGGTTTTGTATCTTTCACTTTAGAGTTATTGTCGCAGGTTGTGTCTCGCGATATTTATTTTAGGTCTTTTTATTTTTATTGGAATTTGGACACATGTCAATTATGTGATTCATTCATTTGTTAGGAATACAGGCAGTTGCGACTTGTATAGATTTTAACTTTATTCTTGATTTCGCACGTTATATTTTTGTTCCATATAACTCATAATTAATATTGTTATCTTTTGAGTTTCAAAATAGAAGCACGAGATAAATGATTTGGTATATATACTAGTTTGATAGCATGCTATACATTTAATTTATTATAGAATTTTAAGGCTTATGGAAATGTGTCACACATTTTGTTGTGACTTGTGAATTCGATCACAAAGTTGGCATTTTTAGACTTTTTAGAATAACATTGAGTACTGAAATTAAACAGTTTAGCAGGCCTCATATTAAAAATAGACTATTTCTTCACATTTAGTAATTGGACATAGGGAATTTGGCTCAATTTTGATATCGTCGATTCCATCCTATGTGATAAATATATTTCATTAGATGAACTTTTACAAATATTATTTTAACGTGTCGTATCGAATGTTGTGTTCGATATTCGTCGTGTGGGACGGGAAATTCAAAAAAAATATCCATATTATCGTATATGTATTGTGGCGTGTCCATATACATGCATATTCATACTTATGAAGTAATAATTTGATTATTCTCTTTAAAATACATATTATCACATAACTTATCACATATTCTCTTTAATCAAATCTAATTTATGCTACAGTTTCACATGTAAGAGGATAATACATACAAACTTTCTGTTTTGAAACCTAAGCTCAAAGCATATACGTACAAGCAATCCCCCCACCTCAACACACACAACTATAAATATATAACCCTAACACAAACTACCAAAATCCAAACACATCAAGAAAACGAAAAAACATACATTCAACCCAAAATGCTATCGGAATCCATCACCACCCCACCCCAAAAAACCCTAACACAATCAACCCTAACCGGGTTCGGCAACCTCGTGAAGCTCCTCCCGACCGGCACCGTGTTCGTGTTCCAATTCCTCAACCCAGTCCTAACCAACAACGGCCATTGCCAACCCGTCAACAAATACTCATCCATCATCCTCATCGCCCTATGCGGCCTCTCGTGCTACTTCGCCTCCTTCACAGACAGCTACACCGACAACGAAGGGCACGTGCACTACGGCTTTGCAACGACAAAGGGTCTATGGCCCTATACTAATAGCTCTTCCTCGAACCAAGATTTGTCGGTGTACAAGATCCATGTCGGGGATTTTGTGCACGCGTTCTTCTCGTTCGTGTTGTTTGCCGTTGTGGCTCTTTTGGACCCAAACACCGTGGGGTGTTTGTACCCGGCTTTCGGGGACGCACAGAAGGTTCTATTGATGACGATGCCGCCCGTTTTGGGAGTGGTTTCGGGTTTTATTTTTGTGGTGTTTCCTAATTATAGGCATGGGATAGGGTACCCTTTTAGCCCGCCTACATTAAGGCCAACTTCAACTTCGGCTTAAGGGTATAGATAATTAAGGTCCTTAACGTAGCTAGAGACAGTCGTACATGTATGTATCTAATTTCTCGTAAGATTTAAATTCTGAACTCCAAAGGTTTATGCTAATTATCATAAAACAAAGAAAAGATGGGAAGAATTAATTAATTAAAGTTGCCAATTTTAACATGTTTTGAACGACATATTTATAGTAAAATTTGATCTTTTTTTTGAAGTCAATTACCTAACATTTCATATTTGTAATAAATGGTTATCAAGATAATATGTTATGTAGGATGTAGGCTGTTCAAACTTGCTTAAGAAAAACTCCATTCGGATGACATCTAATTGCCGGACTTCTTAAAGAACAAAACTTACGTTGTTCTAGCTTGCTAGTATACTATAAGGTTTGCAAAGTGATTATCAACTTTTTCAAGAGGCTTAATCGGCTTCTTATATAATAATTATTATTATATTTTTTTAATTAGTGTATAGCATGCTTTTAAAAGAGAAGAAAAAATATTAGCATTATATATAACACAGAACATGAAATCTAGGAAAGCCATATAATTGGACTCCTATTTAGGTCAATTTCTTTACAAAATAAAGGGAAGTGCTACAAAGAAAAAATAATTTGAAGAATCATAAAGGGCAATGCAAGAGTGTGACACAACAATTACAATCTTTATGCTCTTTTAGAACAAATATGAAAGAAACTTTCAAGCATTACTAGGTGTTGAAACATCATTAAACGATATAAATCAAATCATACAATATATCGAAACTTTTAATGTGTCTCGCACGACGCTTTTTATTCTTTTTTCTTCATGATTTTTTTTTTTTTAATCTGTGTTCGTCCATTAGTCAAAACTCATCGATGCATATTACATTAATATACCTCGATCCGGAATTAAAGAAAAATGGATCACAATGGAATTTTTTGACTTGTTCCTATTTATGAATCTTCAAGCTCTTCTTAGCCATAAATATCGAAAGAAATTAATGGGCTCAAAATTCAAATTACATTTTTGCCAATTGTTTTGGAACAGGGAAATCATAAATTTAGTATACCAATTTCAACTTGACCAATTCAATATTTTTTATATATTATATTTTTCGGTGATAAAATAAGATTTGATCTATATAATCAAACAATTTAATGTATATTTTTTGTCGGAAACTAATTTTGTTCACCGAGATTTTCACATGATCAATTAAGAATTTGCCACATGTAAAACTGGACTAGTTTCCGATAGACAAAATTGGATTTCATTAAAAAAAATTAAGATATGATCCTATTTTATCACTAAAAAATAAAAATATACTAAATAAGTAAATATGATAAACTAGTCGAGTCTATATCAAATTTGCAATTTTTCCTTTTTCGAAATCTTGGGGCAATCATTGAGATACAAGGGCAAGAAAGTCGAAACAAACAAACTCTTGGGACTAAATTGTGAACAACGAAAGAATTATGGGCCCAAATCGGCATTTTCGCCTTCGATTAACAGTTCAATTCTTGTCCTCATGCATTAGATATTTTGCAATCAAAAGAGCTCTGATCTTTTTCCCGACAAAATCCCACTTTCTTGCTCGTATATATAAACCCACGATCCGTGAAGTTCACAGTCGCTCATTGTGCTTCATTCATCAGAAATATCTGAATCAGATAAGATTCATCAGCTGAGGTTCAGGTTTGTGTTTCCTTTTTTCTTTCAGCCCTTTTCATTTCTTCATGTGATTTTAGCTACATTTGCATGTTTTGTTATGTCTAAATTCCAATAAAAATGTGAGCTTTTCGCTGTTTGATGTGTGTTTGAGACATTTCTGGCGATCTGTAACGAGAGAGATGGTAAGCATTTCTGGGTTTTGAGTTCTCAAAGATTTGTCGTACGATTAGTTCCATGTTCGAGGAAATGTTGGGGTTGGATATTTGATTCAGAACAGCGAAATTGTAATGCATTCTGTCCAAAAGAAATTGAAATGAGGAAAGGAAGTGTATTCAAGATTTGATTAATTTCTCTGTTTATGTGATGGGGTGACATGGTTAATTTTGATGAGTGCATAGGCATATATGGTATGTCTTTTGAGAAAGAATTGAGGGGGGTGGGCGCCCCCTTCAGCCCCCATGTAGCTCGATCCCCACTTTTGTTCTTGCGTTTCTCATCATTATATGAACAATTGTTGATAGCTTTCTTTAAGATCAAATGGCAGCATTTGTTTCATTCTGTATCCTTTATGTACTATTGATTCTTGAATATCATGGTGATCGAGGTGGCTTGTCACTATAATTGTTGTTCTTCGTGTTCTTGTAATTAGATCCGTCGCTGATTTGCATCTTTTGTCATTTCAGAGTAGCTATTCCAGAGATGGCATCCATGCAAACTAGTTTGGCATCAGCTGTGTGCAACAACCGAAATTACTCTTCAACTCTCCCGAACAGCTCCTTCCTGCATGGGGTCGACTGGAACGGACAGATCTTTCGCGTGAGGAGGAAAGACTCGAGTACTGCCTTCTATGCGAGCCCCAGAGCTACAATAACCTTTGATCCTCCAACTTCCAAAGAAGAAAAGGTTAAGCAGAGGAAGCACACAGCAGATCCTAATGCTCCTGATTTTCTTCCACTTCCCTCCTTTCAGGAGTGCTTCCCTAGAAGCTCTAAAGAGTACACGTATGAAGACTGTTTTCTGAACTTCTTGGGATAATTATACCAACATACCTTGACTTTTTCATAATTCCACAAACTTCCCTCTAGGTTTTAAGAAATTAAAAAGCTTCCCCTATCAAAGAATTTTCATTACAACTAGATCTATCCATTGATCTCATGTCAAATTTTTCATGAATATCCTACTTTGCCTTTGAAACGTATTGAATATAGGAAACATTTTGGTAATTTCTCAAATCTCAAAAGAAGTTTGTGTAATTATGCTAAACCTCAGGGTATGTCAGTGTAATATTTTCTTAAACTTTGTTTGAATTTGGTGGAATTGCTTTACAGGGAAGTTGTTCACGAGCAATCTGGTCATTTGCTGAGAGTTCCATTTAGGCGCATCCACCTGGCGGGAGATGAACCACATTTTGACACCTATGACACCAGCGGCCCGCAAGACATCAGTCCACGCATTGGTAATGTCATTAGTATCTATATATAAATTGGTTCTAAAATTTCTGTAGTTACTTCTTCAGATATGTTGCATATGTTCTGATTTGCCACATCTACATGCAAGAAACAATAATTTGAATATAATTGATTTCTATTATTTCTTCAGTTAAGCTTATTATTTAGTTCCTTGAACAGGGCTTCCAAAATTGCGCAAGGATTGGATCGAGCGAAGAGAGAACTTGGGTGGACCACGATACACTCAAATGTACTATGCGAAGCAGGGGATCATAACTGAGGAAATGGCATTCTGTGCTGCCCGTGAAAAACTCGACCCGGAGTTTGTTCGGTCCGAGGTTGCACGTGGCCGTGCAATAATCCCCTCAAACAAGAAGCACTTAGAATTAGAGCCCATGATTGTTGGGCGCAATTTCTTGGTCAAGGTGAATGCAAACATAGGCAACTCTGCTGTAGTAAGCTCGATCGAGGAAGAAGTGCATAAGCTCCAATGGGCCACAATGTGGGGTGCAGACACTATCATGGACCTCTCCACTGGCCGTCACATCCACGAAACCCGTGAGTGGATTTTGAGAAACTCTGCTGTTCCTGTTGGAACAGTTCCCATTTACCAAGCACTTGAGAAGGTGAACGGGATCGCTGAGAACCTTTCCTGGGAAGTCTTTAGGGAAACTTTGATCGAACAAGCCGAACAGGGTGTTGATTATTTTACTATTCATGCCGGAGTTCTGCTTAGATATATTCCCCTGACAGCTAAGAGGATGACGGGCATTGTTTCTCGTGGGGGATCCATTCATGCTAAATGGTGCTTGGCTTATCATAAGGAGAACTTTGCTTATGAACATTGGGATGACATATTGGATATTTGTAATCAGTACGATATATCGTTGTCAATTGGCGATGGATTGAGGCCGGGATCTATTTATGATGCGAATGACACAGCTCAGTTTGCTGAGCTCTTGACTCAAGGAGAGTTGACTCGTCGGGCGTGGGAGAAGGACGTACAGGTAATATAGAAAAGAATTATGCTTGTGTGTGATATTCAAGAAAATTATAGTTCTATTGAGTGCAGCCTCATTTAAAAGTATAAGATGTTACATACAAGACACATTTAGTATTTAATATTTTTAACAAGCTTCCTCATGCTGTGCTTCTGAACAACCACCTGATGTGAATGCTTAAGCTTTTAGCTGCTTAGGGGTTTACATAAGATTCTATAAGTAGAAGCTAAAGCCGTAAAAAGTTGTAGTAGTGAAAGTTGAGAGTATTCGAAGAAACCAGGTTAAGATTGAGCTCATTTTATGTAGAAGCAACAAAACAATTCACTCTATTTCTTTTTTTTCTAAGCAAAATGCAGAAACAATTTTTTGCTATTCTATTAAGTCCCATCTCTTTAACTGCTCAAGCTCACAGCATCAAACTTTAATCTGTCTCATCGCCCTATTTGTTAATTTCTTTCCTATCCATTCAGGTCATGAATGAAGGGCCAGGCCACATCCCGATGCATAAGATCCCTGAAAACATGCAAAAGCAGCTTGAATGGTGCAACGAAGCCCCATTCTACACCCTCGGCCCTTTGACAACTGACATTGCCCCCGGCTATGACCACATCACTTCTGCCATTGGAGCCGCTAACATAGGAGCCCTCGGCACCGCCCTCCTCTGCTATGTAACCCCCAAAGAACACCTCGGTCTCCCCAACCGAGATGACGTGAAGGCAGGAGTCATAGCCTACAAGATAGCAGCACATGCAGCTGATTTAGCCAAACAGCATCCCCTTGCACAGGCGTGGGATGATGCTTTGAGCAAGGCGAGGTTCGAGTTCAGGTGGATGGATCAGTTTGCTCTGTCTTTGGATCCCATGACAGCCATGTCGTTCCATGATGAGACACTGCCTTCTGATGGTGCTAAAGTGGCCCATTTTTGCTCGATGTGTGGGCCCAAGTTTTGCTCAATGAAGATTACTGAGGATGTCAGGAAGTATGCTGAGGAGCATGGATATGGGGATGCAGAGGAGGCGGTGAGGCACGGGATGGAGGCGATGAGTGCGGAGTTTCTGGCAGCAAAGAAGACGATTAGTGGGGAACAGCATGGGGAGACAGGTGGCGAGATTTACTTGCCTGAGGAGTACGTAAAGGCAAAGACAAGTTGAAAGGTGCGTGTGAATCTTATGGTTTCGTCATTTTTCTACACAGTTAATGTAGTGTTTTGCACTATGAGGGTGTTTGCAAGAACATTTACTTTTCAAAAAACCTCAAATAGAAGCTAAATCTGTAGTTGTAATTCTAAAAGTTGAGAACATTTGGATAAAAAAAGTACGAAAATACTTGTAAATAATAGTAAAAAGAATCTCGAATCCAAGAAAAAGCACCCCAGAAGTACTTCTGGCTTCTAGTTTATTTGGAAGCATTGAAACAAAATGTATCTGCAATTGACATCTAACCTTCCCCTGTTTCGAATTTTCTCATCTATGACAACAGGCCTTCTTTCTTCAAGGAAACATATGATCTAGGATCTCGGTGCTGCAATGCATGGTTACAATGCCAAGTTGAGAAAGACGAGATTCTTGAAACCTCATCTTCCAGTTCTAGGTAAGTAAATAATTGTAGCTCTTAGTGTTGTTGAACACTGTATGATGATAAACAGAGATCTTTACTACGCGACCATATGTATTAGCCTCTTTTATGCAGTCTTCATCAGTAATAAAGAAACAATGTTGGCTATGTTGATGGTTTTTCTATGTTAAAATGGTGGTTTATTGATGAGAAAAACGACGCACCGGGGGTGCCTGTACCTGCTCGAGCAGGGTCAGGCTGAGAAAGTCCCTTTGAACCTGAACAGGATAATGCCTGCGTAGGGAGTGTGCTTCTTTTTCTTGTTTTTGTTGTAGTTTTGCTCAGGCCTGAAGATTCACCTGTCGTGGTTCGGGGGCGATCACCTCCATGCTTTGCCAGCTTAGTGTTTGTGAGTAAAAGTTTCTATGATCTTGTTTCAAGAACATGAAACTAGTCGACATTCATGAAACAGGAGATGAAATACAAAACAAAACGAACAAGTTAAACGTGGTAGTGTAGTTAAACGAACAACTAAATGGTAAGGTTATTAATTTATAGAAAATGATGGTCTCTTATTGCAAATAACTTCACATTTGGGAATGAGTATAGTTGTGATATTTTGAGAGTTGTATGGGTCCTTTTGTAAAATGGAATAATAAAATTCCTGTTATACTATAATTGCCAAGATGTTTTTTAATGCAACTCATACCTTTTGCTCCTTAACAAGTGTAAAATCATACATACAAATATAAATATAATAGAGATAAATATTTTTTGGCATTCGAAACTATAACATTTTTTGTAACTCGTAGAATAAGTTATTTCGATTTGCAAAACATCATTTAATATTTGTATTTGTAATATACCATCATTTAAATTCATGTTTTAGGGTTATGGGAAAAAAAAAGGAAGAAGAAACACACGTTGTATGTTTAGGATATATATACATCAACTATTTTTTTTTTCCCCGTCAAAATCACTAAAAAATAATTTTGATGATGGTATGCTAAAAATACAAATATTAAATAATCGATTAAATAGTACTTATAATATACATACTCATATAATTGGTTGGTTAAATTTGATCAAACCGATATATCCTGTAATTTTCTTGACACATGAATCGATTCATTTTGTGCAATATTGAGAAAATCAAGGGATAAAAAAAGAAATAATTACTTATATATATAATAAAGAGAATAAGATTCTAGAAATTACTAAAGAAAGAGCAACATAATACATTATTTCGAAAAGAAAAAAAAAAACACATAATACATTATGGAATATTTGTGCAGAAAGTTTTCGATAATTTACATTTACACCACCTCCTTGAGCTTTATCTACGAAAATGGAGATACAAGGATTCTAGTTTTATTTATATATACAACTTATTCACTTAGAGGAGAATTACTGATTGAAATTAAAGATTGATGGCCCTCCTCAATTCTTTCTTCTGCCTTCACTCTGCAACTTGAGCTGCAGCCAGCCTTGCAATAGGCACCCTAACGAGACGAGAGAGACGAAGTCAGAAATTTTAATCGAATTTGAAAATTAATAACTTCACAATATACAAAAGGCACTTCTATATCTTTGATGGAAAACGAATTTTTTTGCATATAACGTTGCTCTAGATAGACGAAGAACGACTGTTTCTATCTGCCCTTCGTAGTTGTTAGTTGTTTCGACTATTCATAACGGCCGTTGCAAGATAGAAAAAGTGAGGGAAATGGTACCTAAAAGGGGAGCACGACACATAATCCAATCCGGCTTCTGCGAAGAAGGCGACGGACGAGGGCTCGCCACCATGCTCACCGCATATTCCCACCTGAAAAGGTTTCACATAATTACAGTAAAAACCAACTTGAAATTTTTGAAAGGGACTGGAAAAAGGAAATGAAACGAGCCAACCGGATTTGAGAAATGACGAACCTTGAGGCTCGGACGAGCTCCACGGCCTTTCTCCGTTGCCATCTTAACAAGTTGGCCAACACCCTTCTGATCAAGAACCTACCCACGTAACAATACAAAAAAACTGTTCATATGAACTCGGAACCAAAAGGAACAACAGCAAAACGAGAAAACAACCACCAACCTCAAAGGGGTCGTGTTGGAGGATGCCCTTAGCCAAGTACACCGGAAGAAATTTGCCGACATCGTCTCTACTGTATCCGAACGTCATTTGTGTGAGGTCATTCGTCCCAAAGGAGAAGAACTCAGCTTCCTTTGCAATCTAACCATGTAAAAACATGTCCAAAAACGTACCATTATTACACACTTCAGTTTCCTATGACACAAAGCAACGTTGAATCGTTGATATCCACTCACCTCATCGGCTACTAAAGCAGCTCTCGGAACTTCTATCATAGTTCCCACTTTGTAGCTCAATGTGGTCCCCATCTCGGAAAACACCGTCTTCGCAACCCCACGAATCAAACTCACTTGATGTCCGAGTTCCTGTACACCGAAAACCTCAACGACTTTATATTTATTGAAGGAAAAATAATCAATTTACATTGCTCATGTTATAAAGAGAGATCATCTTGACATGCCTGAGGAGTTCCAATAAGAGGAACCATAATCTCAGGAATAACGGTGATGCCCTGGTTGGTTAATGAGATCGCAGCTTGGAATATTGCACGAACTTGCATTTCCGTAAGCTCAGGGTATGATATTCCAAGCCTGTTACATTATAGTCGAGCAGATATCAATGTGGTGAGAGTTTGTCCAGAAACACACAACACATACTCACACATTAAATATACCTGCATCCACGGAATCCAAGCATGGGATTGACTTCGGACAGTTTCTCAATTCTCGAGTAAACTTCGTCCTCAGTCATGTCGGTATCGACGGTTAGTTCTCCAACAATTTGCTCTATGTCGCCTTCAGGAAGAAATTCGTGGAGCGGAGGGTCGAGTAGTCTGATTGTCACAGGCAAACCTGAAAATGACTTGTGTTAGATAATCCAGAATTGTTATATTTAGCTCGATTATAAATGTACATATATGTATATGTATATCTGTATCTGTGATGGTGTATATTTAGTTTTCCTTCATACCATCCATAGCGCGGAAAATCCCCTCAAAGTCAGCCCGTTGGTAAGGCAACAACAAGTCTAGAGCAGCCTTCCGTTGTTCAGGGGTGATTGCCATTATCATCTTTCTTACAGCCTTAATCCTCTCATCAGAAGCAAAGAACTGACGAGAAAAAGAAGCAATAAGCAATGTCATCAGCATTCCACACAACTTGAAAAATGCAACATTGAAAGCAAATTGATCTTAACGTGAAATTTTTACCATGTGCTCTGTCCTACACAAACCAATCCCTTGAGCCCCGTTATTCCTAGCAGCAAGTGCATCTTCAGGGGTGTCGGCATTCGCCATAACCTATATCATAGTTCCCCCCAGAAACAGAAATCAGTATATTTTCCTTGATTCTTAATACAAAATATTGATCATGAATCGGTAGACCACCTTGAGACGCCTAATCTTGTCGGCCCAAGACATGAAGATCTCTAAATCACCAGTCATAGCAGGTGGAGCAAGTGCCTGTTTGCCCAATATTACTTCACCGGTCGAGCCATTAAGCGAAACCCATTCTCCTTCTTTCACTACTTTGTCTCCAATCAAAACCACCTTCATTATGAACCAACAGGAATTAGTTTCTTAATCATTTTTCATCACCAGATTTCATTTTTAGTTAATTATATCTACTTCATGTAGATATATATACACCTTCTCAGCATCATTGACACGAATCTCAGAGCAACCCGACACACAGCACTTTCCCCAGCCACGAGCCACCACAGCCGCATGCGAGGTCATGCCTCCTCGAGCTGTCAAAATTCCAATAGCTGCATGCATACCTCCAACATCTTCTGGACTCGTTTCAGTTCTCACCTTCAGATAAATAAATTAGCAAAAAAGAAAATGAAAGATTAACAAATCCATAACAAAAAACGGATGTTTTTTTGGAAGGGGGGATGTTTATGTAATTTACCAGGATGGCACTCTTTCCTTGTGCATGCCATGCTTCGGCATCTTCAGCAGTGAACACAACCTGCCCTACTGCTGCACCTGGAGATGCCGGCAATCCCTTGGCTAAAACAGAGTCTTTGTACGAAGACGGATTCTCAAACTATAACAAAAATAGATTACTAGTTTATATTAGAAAGTACTACAAAAGAAATAATTTTTGGTTGATATATCTTCATTATTTATTTGTACCTGTGGATGAAGAAGTTGGTCGAGGTGCTGAGGCTCGACCATCATCACTGCACTGTGAGTATCGATAAGACCTTCGTTCACCATATCTACAGCAATCTTCACAGCACCACGACCCGTTCGTTTCCCGGCTCTACATTGCAACATCCATAACCTGTTTTCTTGTACAGTAAATTCAATATCCTGTATTTATATACGACCATATACTATTAGTATCTGTCCAAATACATGCTTTTGTTCTTTTCCTGAAAATGCATAAAACTATTACCATCATATCTTTGTAGTGTTTTTCCAATATTTGACAATTTTCAACAAGTTCCTTATAAGCTTCAGGCATGGTGTTCTTCATGGTGTCCAAATCCTCCGGCGTTCTAATACCAGCAACGACATCTTCTCCCTGAATAAAGCACGATAATCACCTCATGCTTAGTATGGATTTATGGACAAAAACATGCAAATTATCAATTAAACAGAAAAGCTTAAAACCTGAGCATTTATCAGAAACTCTCCGTAGAGCTTGTTTTCGCCCGTACTAGGATTTCTAGTAAAGAGCACGCCCGTTCCTGATGTGTTTCCCATGTTTCCAAACACCATACATTGTATATTCACAGCAGTACCTTTCAGACCTGTTATTTTGTTAATTTCTCGATATTTATTCGCCCTCGGACTGTCCCACGAATCGAAAACAGCTTTTATGGCCAATTCCAGCTGCTTTTTTGGATCTACAGATGAAATATGAATAAATTTCAAAGTGAAAAAAAAAGAAAAGATATACTTGATGTATAAAATTACATACCAGATGGAAATTTTTCGCCCTTAGCTTCAACATAAACACCCTTATACTCTTCCACTAGTTCTTTGAGATGAGAAGCCGTTAGATCGGTGTCGAGCTTTATGCCTTTCGTGCTTTTCATCTTTTCGAGTTTTTCTTCGAACAGCGAATGTGGAATGCCCATAACCTCAATTTTGAATAAGATCAAGAATTAGCAAAACTTCAAAATCTACATTTCGTTCAAACAACAAACAACAAATTTATACCTAATACAAAAAAGATAACTTACAACATCTCCAAACATGTCCAAGAACCGTCTATACGAGTCGTAAGCAAACCGTTCTCCACTTTTTGCAGCCAAACCAGCAACTACCTCGTCGTTCAAGCCGAGATTGAGCACCGTGTCCATCATTCCAGGCATAGAAATCTATTTTTGAACCAATAACAACAACAAAATCAGTTTTACTCACACACATGCAATGGCGGAGTCAGGACTCCAAAGTCAAGGGAGCACGTAGCTTAGAGGGTGCACCACAAAACATTCATGAGTGCACAGTAACTGAAAATACTATATATACATGCCAAAAAAAATTAAGTCAGTGCACCCCCTAACTTATATGTAGCTCCCCTGTTATGTTCATGCAAGCGCACACCCGCATATATACGTATAGATGTATGTATAGACTTACTGCAGCGCCTGAACGAACGGAAAGGAGGAGAGGCCTCGAGGGATCACCAAGATAAGCTCCCATATCTTCCTCAACAATCCTTAAACCTTCTAAAATCTCTTCCCACAATCCCGGTGGCAGTTTCTTCCCAACTTGCTGATAATCTTGACAGGCCTCTGTAGAAATGGTGAGGCCTGGTGGCACAGACAAACCGATGCTCGCCATTTCAGCAAGATTAGCTCCTTTTCCTCCCAACTGGCCGTGTCACATATAATAACTTGAATTTCATTTCATTATACATATATATAAGTTATCAATCTATTTCCATAGACTCTCTATATTCTTTAGTTTGAAATATTCATAGCATGTATGGATTGAAAAAACTAACAAAATGGTCTTTCTGAGTCATTTTCACAAACAGCATTCAGATATATATAAAACACTCGCACACGCACACGCACACACACACAATATTGAAGCATAAGTACTTACCAAGGATTTCATGCCCTTGTTGCCCTCACTCCTCCCCTTGCCAAAAGAAAACACCCTCTACACAGAAAAATCAAAATTAAATTCATTACACGTTCATGGGCTCATGAAAATCAAACACAACCATCAGAAATCAAGAAAGAAAGCCCCAAGGAGCTCATTTCAAGAACCCTTATCCACCCACCTTCATGTTGCTGCGTTTGAGGTGAACCAAAAACATTGTGAGCAAAAAGTATGAATATCCCACGCAATTTATAACAAACCCTCAAGAATGAAGACAAAACCACTCCCAGAAAGGAGTTAATTCTGATCTTCAATGTGGGCTTTTGTCGATTAGCTATTTATATAGGTTGCATTGCATGCTGGAGACGCGTGGTTCCTGCGACTGACAGATGGGTATGGCCGCTGTTTAAGATGATTTACGTATTTCAAGGCTGATGACGTTGAATCCCTTGAAGATATCGGAAAAAATTATAGCAGAATTCCATGCTTGCACGCATAGAAAGATGGATGGATTCAACTATATATCTTGTCCTATTCACTTGTTAGCTTCGTTGTTATCTTAATTACATCATCAAATCGGACATGATCATAGTTTCTTGCATGGACTGTAAGACTGTCATTTGTAGGACTTTAAAGGTGTGGTTTAACATTGTCTAAATTAATCTATTTTCAAGGGAGCACAGCTAAATTTAGAATTCTTTTTACTCTTTTTCTTTTAGATTGTTTCATTTTCTTTTTCTTCTTTTGACTTTAATTGGTTGATTATGTTCTTGAATCCCGGGTGTGGTTTGATCAAATTGCTATAACGAGGGACGAGTATCGATGGAAAATTTAGGAAGGGAGAAAAATCAAATTACAAATGTAATACACTTACTATTATAATTGGTTAGTTTTAATTTTCTCTAACGTTAAACTTAGTATTTTAAGATTTGACTGGACAAGAATTTTCAATCAAATAATAAATATAATATACTAATCTATATAAATACTTGGATTTGACTGGACCAAATTTGGACTATAATTTCCCGTCCCTGACAACTTTATTTATGACCGAACTCAAGTAAAATTTACTATTTTAGTTTTCCGAATTTTAATTTTAACTTATAATTTATTCTTACAGACACTTCCCAACGACTATATATCGGCAATATTATTCTTGAATCGAGTTTGACCGAATTAGAATTGACGTACCATATCCCTAAGACGTTCAAATGTCACATTACATGTATATATTCTGTAATAAAATATGATAAATCATATAACAAATACAATAATGCATATATAATATAATAAATTAGATATGGTTAGACTTACTGAAATTAAAATATAATCAACTAACCTTTTTAGTGGGAATTGGGGTGGGGTCTGAAACCGGTGTGAGCAGGGCTTGTGCAGGTTTCCTTCTTCTTGGCTCTGTTTTCACCAACCCTTCTGCCTTGGTTCTCGAACCATGACGAGTACTAGCTCGAACCCGACTCGAATATCGACTCAATCCGATCGAATTAGGCTGAACACTCGAGAGATCAATTTGAAAATCACCATATCTTTCTTTCTTTAATAATATTCCTCTTCTGCACATTTCATTATTCGTCGCAGACCTTATCAAGATGTCATTCGCCATCGAAGACATCTTGATAATCCCTCACCAATATGGCTCCCCTGCCAAAAATCATTTTTCTCTTTTAAATATATAAAAAGAATTCTCCCATGTCATCAACTAAATCATGCAAATAATTAACAAACATATACAAAAATATTAATCAACAATAATCAAGAACATTAATATATGCATATATAAATGTGAAGTATACGTGTATGTATCTTCACACACTGATGTGTGTTTCTGATCTGCAGATACAGAGGAAATATGACACACACTGACACACATAATTAATACACACACTTGGAAATTAAAGTGATAAGTAAATGATGGAAACAATGATTCACCTTATAATTGTGTGATGATCACTGTATTTTTGGTGGAGATCAGAGGTTGTTGAAGCCCAGAAAAATGGCGGAAGGAAGAAGATGATCTTTTGCTTGGATTTATATGGTTCAAATCAAATGAGTGGTTCTCAACTGCTGATAACACTTTTACGCGCTAAGTTTCACGTTTGACTTGGAATCTCTCTCTTTAATAAGTAAATGTTTTAATTTTTTGCTTTGTTTTTGTTAAGTCGGGATGGAAAATTTTAACTCAGATCCGATTCGATCGAACTCAACTAATCATAATAATAAGGAGGCGTTTGGTACGTACTTTGATTTAATTTAACTTAATTTTATTCGATCATTTTAAGTGATATTATATTGTATTGAAAAAATTAATATAGCGTTTGGTATGGAAGGTTATCATTAATATCCTTAATTCTACTTAGTAACAAGACTTAATTGATGAATAGTACCGGGCTTTGGCGGGCCGAATATTAAATTCAATTGGCCCGCATAGCTTAATATACAATACCAAACACAATATTACCCTTTCTTATTCATATCTATGTGGGTTAATAACGATACCAAACGGTTCTAAATTTTTTACCAACCATGTTGTACTGACCGAATTAAATTCAGGCACGAATTACTCAATTTCCACCACATAATGATATATATATTTTTTCAATATAGGGTCGGTCATTAAAATAAAAAGATTTAATGTTCGGTGTTTATCGGACATTAACGTATAAAATTTTTTGGACCAAAAGGGATTGGTCAAGTGGTTTGAGGGTTCTTTCTCGAAAATAATAAGTTTGAACTCTTTGGCCACTTAGGATGTGTGTTTAATATATATACATATAGTTTTCTCATTCAGCAATATATATTTATATATATTATACGAGTTTGAGAACCACATAATAATTTCTATTTTAATGGAAGGCATAATAATTAATTGAATTATTGAGAATTTGAATTATTTCTCTTATAGGGGCCCCTAAATGGGCTTCAATTGTCTCTTATGCACACACATCAAGAGCAAGATAAAAGTATTATCATCATTTATTTGCAATGCTACATCACAAAAGACAAATTGATATATGTTTGTACAATTCAAATATATCAACTCTAAAGTTATAATTATTACTATTTCAAGTGAAATATATTATTATTATTATTATTATTATCAATAAAACTCTAAAGTTTTATTTTGTTTTTTTAATTTTTGAAGTGGATTCTAAAGAAAAAAGTGTTAGAAGTGGGACCCATTCTTGTAGGTGCTGGAATATACTCTTACGCCGAAAAAATGTTGACACTTGGCTTAGTTTAGGACACAAAGGAGAGTAGTATAAGCCTAGCTTTCTCCCATCTTATCTTTCCCACACAATTTTTTCTTCACAAAATATTTTATTTTATTTTATTTTTTTGCAAAAAAAGAGTATTTCATTTCTATAGATGAAGTCAATATACAGAACTTTCCAGAAAATGTTGAAATTTTGGAGCATAGTAAATATGCATGACAACAACATATTTTGTTCTAAAATATAAAATATTTAAGGTTGATTTTGATTCACGTTTTAATTTCAAATATTTACCATGTGAAATTGACTTCTTAAGGAACTAAACAATATTTACGAGTGAAGTTTTGAACCGCCGTCCTCCCCTTCTAGTATCCCTGTATATATCGTGTAAAATGAGAGGTTTGTTTTTATAATTATCCAAATTTAAAAAAAAAAAATAAGGTGTGAATAAAACGATTCTTTCATTTTTCATAGTATGAGTATGGAGAAAATGCTTTTTTAATGGCTGACTTGATTTCTACATCTAATTATTGTGAAAATTTTAGATGAGGTTGAGTTGCATTTATGTGTCTTTTCAATCAAGAGGAACCACAGCAATCAGCATTTCCACTTTCTGGAAGTTTAAATTAGAAGAATCTGAGACTTAGATTTAAAAAAATCTGAGAGATATTGTAATTATCATTCAAAATTGAGACATCTGTGAACCAAAATTCCCAGGCTGAGAGCTATCCTTACATATATCATAGATGTATGAAATATCAAGAAAAACTTGCATATATTGCTTCCTTCCCTTCATCTTTGTGTGTGTGTGTATATATATATATATATATATACCTACATATATATATATGTATGTATATACATGCCCAAAAGCTATGGTGTACTATACGGACGCGGAAACACAGATTTTTTCTTGAATTTCCCACATGAGAAGTGTCGAACACGGTGCCCGATACAAGTGTCCGACACAACATGACAAAATGACATTTTTGTATGTGTCCCTGTATTATAGCCCAAAAGAATGAAAAGATCACACACTTTGTTAGAGCTGCTGGACTTGAAGAGAAATGTAAACAATACTGATAAACATAGGAAAGAGGCCACACTATTTATTCAATGAAAATGGGAACCAACATATACATACTTCAACTCAAACACAAGCTTCTTGTTCTTTCTTTTTTTTCTCTTTTTCTCAGTTGCACTCAGGAAATGCAAGCTATATATGTATATATATGTAGTCTCAACTTTGTGAAGAAAAAAAAAAAGAGAGAGAGCGTCCCACAACAACTTTTTATTGTCAAATCAGTCCCACACAAACATTATTATTACGCGAAAACCCCTGGTCGACCAAGGACAGATCACGGGCCCACATAACGCACGCAAACCCGTCTCTGTATGGGGCTCCTGCACGAGGGGCAGTCCTTCATTCCCTGCTTCTCGTGCAGTTCGTTGCAGACGGTGCACACAACCTGATGTGCGCAGGGCAGGAAAACAACAGACATCTCCTCTGACAAGCACATCACGCATTCCCTCTCCCGTTTTACGCAGTCTTGGAGATTTGTGGGGCCCACCATTCTGGAGATGTAAGAAATGGCTGAGTCTTTAATGGACGATGGGGTGTTGTTTTTTAAGTCTGTGAGTTTGCTGGCGTAGCTCCCGTCTATGCCTCTTCTGAGGGCTGCTATTTTTGATGAGTCGGTTTTTAGCCTCAGTTGAGAGATTTCCTTTTCGAGCCTCTCGATGTCTTCTTTGTATTTATGTAGATTGGTTTCGGCTCTCAGTTTGATTGCATCCTCTTTGGATTGAGTGGAGACTTCGATTTGCTCTCTTTCCTTTTTAAATGAAGTGGCTTGTGTGAGAAGTTCTTCCTTTGCTTTCTCTTCTTGGTTCAGTTTGGCCTGCGATTGCGAACGTAACAGTGTTCAATAAGAGAGAGCTAAAAGGAGAACTTTTTATATTTAACATTACTGCAAACCAGCTTTCAGATTCCAAATTCAAATATTCATTATCTGTTGGGGATAGTTACACTGGCGTACCCTGAGGTTTGGCCTAATTACGCAATCTCAAGGTATGTCAGTGTAATTATCCCAATCTTTTCTGAGAGAATTTCAACACGATGAAGGTATAATAAGCTGCAGTCCTTTGTTTATCAAGGGATCAGTTGGTGAGAAACTAAATATCTATTGAACTATAATTTTTTGTCTCAAAAGAAAAGGAAACAGGCAGACCTTTTCATCTCAACATTGATATCGATGCCTGCTCCATTTGCCTTTGTTTTCAAATTTTCAAGAAAATCACCGATATTTCAATTTTCAATCATCAGCACGGCTCCCATAGACTTCACATCAAGTACATCAACAAAGACGGGCAGTGAAATTACACACGCATACACTATATATAAACAGCTCACTTCATACTTGGTAGCTTGAAGTAATTTCTCAAAAGTGCCAACTTATTCTTACCACGTGCACGTTATAAATCAATCTAAAACTCCAACAGTTAACTCCCAAAATATAAATAACAACCGAGTACCTCAACTTGATCCTGAACATCTTTAGCCTGCTGCAGCTTCTGCTGCATCTGCACCAGCTTCAGCTTCTCGGCAGCAAGCTCCTCCTGAAAAACAGTCTTCTGCTTCTCCCATGTCTGGAACTTCACCAGAGTCTTCTTCTCTCTCTTTGTCACCTCCTGACAGCTGGCAGCTGACTCAGCAGCACGTAACTTCGCCACCTCCATTTCCCGCCTCAACACACCATTCTCAACCTCAAGCCTCCTTACAGCAGCATTAGCCCTCTCCACCTGCCCACTAGCCTTACACAGAGCATTCTCCATCTCCGAAAGCTTCTTCATCGTATTCTCCTCCAATGTCTGCTTCTCTCTCTTAAGCCTCTCGACCTCTTCCTTCTCTTGCCTCAGCGTTTTTAATTCCCCTTTATCCTTACTAAGCCTTCTTGCAGCTTGCATCACCTTCTGATTGGCCCATTCGGTCCATTCTTGGAGCTGATTCTGTAATTCCCTAACTCTCGGAACGAGTTTCATGATCATCTCATCTTTTCTATCATGTGGGCCCCACTGCATGAGAGCAAGGGCCCTATCGTTTGAAGGGCCTAGATGGTTATAATTGGCTGATTCGACATTGTAGCTGATGGGCATTGGATTTGGAACGTTCTTGGCTGGAAATGAGAGAGAAAGCTCCGTATCAGCAATGGGTAAAGAGGGTGAAGAAGCAGTTTCAAGGCCAAAGGTTGGCATTGAAGCGAATCCAGTTGATGATGTGATATTATCCGAAGGAACATCAAAGCCAACTCCTTTGTTGATTTTAAAGGAGCCATTCTTAGCATTACTAGAATCTGCTACGCCTTTAAGCTTCTTGTCCAAGACGAGCCCACCAAAAGTGCTGAGTTTACCAGCTCGAGAAGTGCTTTTAGAACCGTAAGATCGGTAATGCTTCTCAAAATGCATCGACTTCTGACGCAGTATGTACTCCCTTTTTGTAATTCCTGAAACTTTTCTACTGCCCACAAACTTCTCCTCGCCAGATGTATTAAAAGGTTTTTCAGTAATATTAGATGAAGAACTTTGACCATCTTTATCAGAAACCACACCATTCGAAGAAAACGAAGTTTTTGGTTTCAAGACAGGTCCATCAATCAATTTAGGTGCCTCGGGTTGCAAGCTTTCGAAAGAAGGGCCATTATGAGCAAAAGCATTAGATTCGGGATTTTTCAGCTCGTTTCTCAAATGGGCTTGAGCCAAAACTGTTGTACTTGAATTTGGATCCCCGATAAAACTACCCAAAGAGTCACCTTCCATAGCACAAGCATGTGAAACATTCATATCACATATCAACAAACACCACATTGCATCTCCCGTGCTGAAAAAGGGCCTCACTTCTCTAAGAAGGCAAACGAGCTCGGCCAATATATACTTCTCCATTTGCTGCAAATCCTCAAAATACTGCTCCCTACCTGGATCAATTTCCTGACCACTTCTAAGAAATGCCAGAGTGTTGTCCACTATATTCGAAACAGTGTCTTTACACCCGTACCAAAGGCCTGACCTCAAAATAGCCTTACTAGCAACTTCTTCACTATAACCACTAGCAATTATTTTCTTGATGGCACTCTTGAAAATAGTATCCAAATTGCTCAGAACAAGCTCTTCTAGCTCGGTTTCTGTTAGATCACTCCAATCTGCATCATGGAACTCATCTCCCGATGCCTCTATCTCCTCTCGGGGTCGGCTCATGCTCACTTCAGAGGGACCCCCGGTACAAGATAATCCAAGGTCGAGTTTTAAAGCATCAGAAGTGTTGTCTTGGTTCGCACAACACATATCACAACCATTCGTGTGCACATGAGAGTCAAATTTCTCAGCTGAAAACTCAAAGCTAGTGCACTCGTTTGGAGGTAAAGGAATGACCTTTGTAGGATCAGCTAAAGGGGGATCTGCCCGGAATTTTCTCTTGTTTCTACTCGCTTTTTCTTTGATCGTCATAGCCGGCATTTGACTGGAAGTACTGCTACAAGATTTAGCAACCATCGATGCCATCTCTAATCTGTATATCAGTTTTTGGATCATTTCAAATGTATACTCATCTCAAGACAACTATGATTATCAAATATTGAGACCTTGACTGAATGTTCACATAAATATAAGTTAAATGCTGAAAAATGAAATAAAAGGAGAAGAATACAAGAATAACAGAATCATCATTACATCAGTAAACCAGCTCAATCAACACGGATTCACTAAAATTCAATCAAGAACTAATAACAAAAAATTGACAAACATAAGAATCAGGTCAATGAAGAACACTCAGAAGAACATAGCACTGATTCAGTCCCTAACATTGCCCATAAACAAATAAAACAAAGGAAAACTAACAAATTTTCTGCAACAACAAACGCAAATTGATAACAAGACAAAAGTACAACCCAGAAACAGCAATATAACAATCAATGTAAATTTACAATTTTCAGATTCAATCCAATCGGTGGATCAACATACAATCAAAATTGAGAAGGCCCACATAACAAATCATAAAAAGATTCAATCTTTATGCATATGGCGAAGATCCCAGAACAAAAAAATTGGTATAATTGGGAGATTTTTCCAGAATTTTTGCGATAATTAACACCATCGATTCATACCGGATTCGAGTTTATGATTTATTGGGCGATCAAACGTTGGATGAATGAATCTAAGAGAGCATGGGATGTAAGTAGAGAGATGATGATGGATAGTTGTGTTTTTTTCTTTCTTTTTTTCCTTTTCTCTTTTTTGGCCTATTTTAAAATTCTATCAGCTTTAGAGCATTGAATTCTCCTCTCTCTCTCCCCTTATTCTCTGATTTTTGGTACAAATAAAAAGACTGTCTTTTTTATTTTAATTATTATTTTGTAATTCATGTCTTGGTTTGGTTTTGGTGTTTAACTCGTGCATGTGACCTTGGTTCATACTTGCACACGTGTGTGAGTTTGTCCTCGTGTTAGAGCTAACCATAGGTAATGGGACCAAAATGCAAATCTCTTGGAGTTAAGGGGCATTAAAGAATTTATGAATTTTTTTCTATTTTTCTTGTCTTTTTCTTGGGCCAGAAAGAAAACAAAAATAGGAAAAATATAAACCAGCTTCAAGCAGAATCGATTACAGTAGAAGGGGGACGATCCATTTTACCCGAGTCAAAAACTCATAACCAATTTTAACTAAAGCATTTGTGCGTAAGAGGTGTTATTTCTATAAATGCGATGAAGATGACATTGCTAAAACTTATTGAGAAGAAAGCGATAATTATCAACGAT
The DNA here is from genome assembly GCA_037501455.1 of Lantana camara. Taxonomy (NCBI): domain Eukaryota; kingdom Viridiplantae; phylum Streptophyta; class Magnoliopsida; order Lamiales; family Verbenaceae; genus Lantana; species Lantana camara. Next base: position 125,273,547 of record CM074857.1, read on the forward strand.
AAAATTTAAAGGGGGAGAGCTTACGACAGAATGTACATATTAGATGAGGGTTGGTATAATGAATTATTCTATACAAGGCTCATTTCTAAGTTCAATCACATTATTACATTTATAAAAAGAAAATCCAAAAAAATATATGCATTACATTGGATACCTTTTTAAAATCATATGCATAACGCATTACACATTCATATCATTGATCTTTAGATTAAAAGGTGTGGATACCATTTTCCATATCATATGTGGTAAAAAGATCATTTCATGTATAAATGTGATTAAGAAAATAAATGGTGTTATTCATACCAATTATTGTTTTGGTTCTATGGCACATTTCTATGGCTCAATGCAGGTCGAATCACTTAGGTATAGAACTCTTTCTAGTAACTATAATTACATTTTCGAATGCTCGGATTTAAAATCTCTGATTAAATTAATATAGCGCGGAACCATTAAACTATATCATCTGATGGTTATTCATACTAATTATGTCTGAGCATATACAATTATTCATGTATGTTTAACATAGGGTTCGCAAATGAGTCGTGCAGATTCGCGATTCTATCTCACCAAGCTCAAAATGACTCGACTTTAACTTGAATTGTATATAAATTATAATGTGCGTACTAAATATTATATTATACAACTATAGATTATGTCTATATTATATGTTCTTAATAATATGTTAAATTCATATTGAATATTATATATGTGTAATTTGTTAACTATGCATGGTCTAATATTATATTACATAAATGTAATTTTATATATCATATATTACAATTTACATATAGTATCTTATCTTGTGTGTGTGATTTAAAAAAATATAGTTTAATAAGATTACATGAAGGCCCAGTTGCGCATGGATTGGGCCTGTGAAATAAACTACCGCAGCATAAAACGCGTTTCCTGCATAAAATCGTGCTTATCCGCTCAAAAGTAGTATACGACGTCGTTTCGGTCTCTCTATTGATCTGCTGTCTTCAACATCAAAAACCCTTCTTCCTCGATAAACCCTAAATCACAAAAAATCCTCTACTCCAAGGGACCTGAGCAAGGCGTAATCTTACAGTTTGTGAATATATACGTTTCCTGAAATTCCACACGCAGTAGACAAGCTTGTACGCGTACATTTTCGTGTACGGAGTATAATTTTGTTTTATTTTTCCGTCAAAAAAGGCTTTGATCGTTGGAGTGTAGCCCAATGGGCAATAACATGGATAAATCTCCGCCGAAGCCAGCTGAACTGCACCAAAGCAATGCAGATGAGGAGGATGAGAACGTCAAGCAGCTTAGGGAATGCTCGACTATCTACTTAGCATTACAGGTACACATACTTATGCGTGTTTGTGTGTGTGTTTGATATGTATTACCTAGAGTCGTTCATAACATCCAATTGCATATTGCAGGATTGTCTGGTAAATTCTGATAGGAATTGGAAAGCTTGCCAAAAGGGTATTTCTTTTGTTGTTTGTTTTTCGGTTAGATTGAATTGTGTTGGTGTTTGGGTTATTGGTGCTAATACGTCTTCGTTCTCTTGATTTGGAGCAGAAGTTCAAGCTCTAAAAGCATGCAATGAGAGGAAGAAGAAATGAAGAGAGGATTTTGCTGCTGGAGAAATAGTGATTGCTCAATGCTCACTATTTCTCACAGCAAATACATGGAAATAAACCGGAATACAAATAGCGGGAAAATAAGCAAATACATGTTCCTTATTCGATGGTTCAGCTCGATCCATACGAGGTTCTGCAATGGCACCGGTCCCTCCATGTCTCGCTATCATTTTGATATGCAGGATGTGGGATCCGATCCTTTTCAGTTTCGGGTGCGTTAGGATGGGGTCAGTCGAAGCGAAAGGGTCCGTCATCTGGACCTGTTGTGGTTCTGGTTGCTGCTATCTGTTTAGTTTTCCTTGTGTTTGTATTCCTGTTTATTTCCATGTAGTTTCTGAATTATTTTGCCTTATTTTTAATCATGGATTCCGGTTAGAAGTAGTGCTAATAATCAGGAAATTTTGTTTTCCTTTGTTGGATTTTGATATCCCACATTGGAAAGAATGGTTGTATATTTCTTGATGATGTGCAATGAAAATCAGTCTTGATGAATTTCTATCAGCGTTCCAGAAACACTAGAATTCAGAAAGAAGAAGCATATCACTATACTTCATATTTATTGACTGTTAATTGTTACACATAGCTAATGTCCATCAACATAAGAGTACTCATCCAGAAACCACAGGTCCCAAATCTTTCTCTCTCTCTCTCTCATCTTTCCTAGCAGTGCAAGCACGTGAACCTCAATTTGGAGCAGAGGCAGCAGGAGAAACCTCAGTGGCCGGCGCAAACTTCACCGACACGCTGTTAACACAATGCCTCTCATCAGTCGGCACCGGATGCCCCTCGCCTTTGAAAACATGGCCCAAATGCCCACCACAAGCAGCGCAGGTTATCTCGGTCCTCCTCCCATCAGGGTCCGGCTGAAATATAACCAAGTACGTGTTTCAGTCATTCTATCCATGTGTACTGTGTGCATTGTGCAATAGTGATGTTGTTATGACTTCAAGAATACCAAACTGAACTTATATGCATACATGTTATCCATCCAACTACTCATTACACATGCATCATCCAACTACTCATTACACATGCATAGAGATGACAAAATGAACTGATCATACTGAGGATAAGATAGGGACACTAACAGAACGGTTGATCTTGCCCGGTAGACCTTCGAAGAAGGCGGGCCAACCGCAGCCCGAGTTGAACTTGGTTGCGGATTTGTAGAGAGGGGTTCCACATCCGGCGCAATTGTAGATCCCGTCATCGTAGAACTTGTCGTAGTGGCCGGTACCCCTAGGCCTGTGCAAATTCAACAACTTTTCACACACAAAGACAGAAAAAACACCAAAAGCAAGAAGAAGGGTTGATGGAAGAGTACTGACTCTGTGCCCTTTCCGCGCAGGATGTGAAACTGTTGAGGACTGAGGATTGCTCGCCATTGCTCCTCGGATTTCTCAACTGAAAGGGGCTTTGAAGCCATTTGATTTCTTGGTATTGCAAGAATCTGGGGAAATTTGGTCTCTGAAAGTGATGAGCAGAGAAGATCAGAAGAAGACTGGTGGGTTATTTTATAGTGGGGAAAATTGAATCGGATTGGGGAAATCTTGAAGTGGGTTTGTGATGGGTCATCGAGAAATGGATGTGGACGGGTTCACGGGTCAGAGGGACAATAGTATATATATATATACCCATTGTAAATGGCAATAAAATGAAAGGGAAAATGTTACGACCAACCGGGATTGGTTCAAGCGGTTAATGAGTTCATTCTCGAAGGTAAGATTCCGGATTCTAATCCCCGATTAGGTGTACTGTAAAAAGAAGAAAAAAAAAAAAGGAAAATGTTATGGGAAGCAGTTGAGTTTCTGAAATTATTTGATTATGGCACGTAAATTTAGGAGCTATTTACATCTCTAATTGATTGAGTGAATACTAGTTGCACCATAAATTTTTGCACTTAGAAGTTACACCGAATACTCTACCGTGGATTTTTTGAAAATAATATTCTTTTTTATTCGAATTCATAAAGTAATACTCGAATGGATCGGGTTAAAAATCTATTGTAAGCCGTCATGGCGATGAAACTGAAATTTTTAAAAAAATCGCCAGAGATCCCGGGGACTGAAGTACGGTTTTTGTTTTTTTTTAATATTTTTAGTTGGGGGTGGTTACAGAGTCAGGCGACTCCCTAATTTTTTTTTATTTTTTTGAATGATGAGTCGCTAAATAAACAAGCAATTCATCTCAAAAAATAATTTTTGTCCCTTGGATAACTTGAACCAAAACTACAGGTGCAACACTATTGTTTTGAAGTAGATAATAAGACAACAAAATTCAATCATGATAATTGGACGTGACAATGCAATAGAGAGTACATTGTAAATTTATTGAGAATTGATATATCATTGCAATAAAGCTGAAATAATACTGTTTGAAATGCATTATTGATTGAAGTTTGTGTATTGGTACAATACAAAATGTATTATTGATGAGTGTTGAAATTTTTTTTAAAGCGCAAAGATGTTGTTCCAAATTGCACACCAAAACCTTCTTTGAGTTTTCTGCCTGCCAAACCTTTCTTTAAGTTGTCTGTATATCAATACTTTCTTTAATTTCCTTCCTAAAAATTCTTGTAATTGCAATGGATTCGATTGGGGCAATTGTCTTCTATGGTGACAATTATACTGAGTCAAACCATTGTGTATCTTATGATCGACCACCATTTACCATCACTAAAATTTCAAGGTCAACCTCATTTTCTAATCTCATTCAACACATTTGTGATCTAAGTCACTTGCAACGAGAGGAATACAATATCAAGCTTTTCTCAATATGGTACATATCAAAATTTTTGATACCGATCGAAATGGTGGTTGAATATCGATGATAATTTTTTGAGTTGTTATACGAATATAGCATCCCAACTCGAATCATTCAAGGTGTCTGTTGTCACTAAACAAATCTAACAACAACAATTAGGAGATGTTACTTGGAGTCAAGACATGCGGCACTATATGGAACTGCTCACCCAGGATATACCATCAGTTAACAGTGGTTTCACAGCGTTCCATATCAATGACCCCAACACAGCACTCCAACAAAGCAATCAGGTTGATGGTAATGTGGTTCTAGAGGAGGAGTAGGAGGAATTAGCATATCGATTCTAACAAACTGAGGATGTGTTGTCGGAGTTGGAGAGAGCCGAGGATGACACCAATGACAATAAGGATGAAACCGGTGACGACATCCACAAACGTGCCGAAGGGCGTGCCGAAGAGATTGCCATTGTTGAGGATATGTTGGCCCGACACAATAGTGAATGCTCTTATCTTGAACTCCACGAATTCCATTCCTACTACCATACAACTAGGTCAGAAATACACGCCGACTTGATGGACTTGCCATCGGGCAGATGGGGTCAGTTTTATGATTCTAATACTGGTAGATTGGTTTTTTGGATGATGTTTCAAAGTAAGAAACCTGTTCAAGCATCTGTAAATGACTTATCCATCCGATGGGCTAAGCGAGGATTTAGAGTTCATCTCAGTTCCCAAGAATTTTGGAAGGTTCATTGCAATTGAGGTCAGGCTACAGGCTACCCATGGGAGTTGCATGCCCAATATAAAAATAGAGTGGGGATTTGGATCATCTCTATTTATCACGGCGATCATACATATAGTTCGAATTACATTCTGACAGACTATGCAAACTTGGACATGAATTTGATTGAGGGTATGTTAATTGGCATGTCAGGATGAACTATACCTATGTTAATGATTTTTGCGGATATCAGATTGGATACTCGAAGGCCTATTATAGTTTAAGGTGGGCTCGTGAACATTTGTATGGTACTTGAGAAAGTTCAGTTTGAAGTCTCTTACAATTTATAGTCACACTACAAAAATTAAATCAAGGTAATCCACCGTTTTTATATTCCATTGCTGAACATTTTCTTTAAAATTATATATTTGATAATAATTTAATTACCATGTTAACAACCATGTAGGCACCGTAGTAGAATGGAAACACCATCCTAATGGAGGAGGTAGTCCTCGTGTAGAGATGTTATATCTTATTTTTTGGGCCATCAAGCATTGTCGCCCTGTTATCTGCGTAGACGCCACTCACTTGTACACTAAGTACAAACACAAACTTATGATAGCAGTTTTTGTAAATGGGAACCAAACCATTCTCCCTATTGCATTTGCCTTAGTTGACGAAGAGTCTACAAGCACATGGGGATGGTTTTTGCACTTACTAAGTGTGACATAATAGCAGGCTCCCATGAGTTTGTTACAATAATTTCATATCGCAACTAGGGTATAATTCGAGCGGTAAAAGACGGATTTGGTTCATTTAGCGGTAATCAAGGATGTCACTGTTATTGCTTGAGACACCTGTGCTCGAACATCAACACAAGGTTTTGAATGTGAAGATTAAAAGATCTTTGTTGGACTGCCGGCGTAGCCGTGTATGAGCCTTCGTTCTGTGAGGTTTTCAATCGTATCACTGTTATTACTCCACATGCTACCACGCATCTCCTGAGAATTGGTCGCGACAAGTGGACGATGGCTATTGATGAAGGATGTACGTACGGAATGACGACCACGAATCATGTCAAAAAATTTAATGATGTGCTGAAAGGAGCAAGACAACTCGCCATTTGCGTAGCTGTCATGGTTGCTGATAAATCAAATGGGATTGGCGAGTGGCCAAAAGAAGACTGATATTGAACAGTTGACGGGTTGAAAGATATAACATGTGGAGTGTCAACATTACTGAAAGATGAAAAAAATTATGGAATATATGGTATCGATAGGTTTGCGACTTTGAATGGAGCATAAGAAGAGTGACGATGTTGTTGGGATGTAGTCACTACAAAAAAATTGATTTATTGTGACTAAACATTGTGAGTAAATTAAAATTTGTCACATATTGTATAAGGATCTATTGTGAAGAATTATAACTTTGTCATATTAAATTGTATTTTTTGTAACAAACCTTAATTTTCTCACGATTGGTACAAGTTATTGTGAGGAAATATGATTTTTCTCTCAAAAAGATATTTTTTCCCTCACAATATCTTAACTACATATTGTGATAAAAATAATTTCTCACCAAATGTAATTTTTTTTTGGTTTCCCGGTTAGTCAAAATTATTTCCCACTACTCCCAAATAAATTCCCTCCAATATTTTCCCATAGAATTATGCGAGAAGTTTATTTCTCACAAAAAGTCTTTCAATTTTCCTAACTAAGCAAAACTACGTAGTTTTGAATAATGTCAGCACAAACATTTATCTTTTGGGTTTTTTTATTTCCTCAGCTCCATCGTTTCTCATGTGGGTTTCCATTTCCTCAACATCGTCGGCAACACCTCTAGTTTCTCTGGTGGGTTTTCTCCGATTTCTTTCATTTTTTCAACTCATTTGTAATTTTGGAGAACTAACTTTGAGATTTAGTTCTTGTGGCCTTAAACTCAAGATCTTGACAACAATTTTGAGTGGGTCTTCATCATTACGGGGGTAAGTTCTTTATTATTTTAATTTTAGAGAGGATATTGCAGCTAAAATATAAGAACTTAGTGTTAAGTGTGGTACAACTTCTTCACTATTGGAGCCGGTGACTGTGAGTGGGAGGATGCTTCATTTGAGTTCGCAATTTTGACCGGCATTGATCTCGGTTAGTATTGGTTTCAAAGCTTTTTGGGATAAATTTGTGTCTTTTTCATGATTGTTATTGGATCTATGATCCTAGCGGAATTATTGTGCTTTTTTATGTGGGTTTTTTTTTGTGTTCCGTTCATGTGGTACCATTGAGACATGGGTGAAGATTGGATCAGATTTTTAAACAGGGTTGTTCCCTTTTGTTTTTGGGTATTTTCTTACTTGGCAGGTGTGTGTAAAATGAAGTTGAATTAGATTCCTAATCTTGAAATTGAATGTAATTTCCGGGTTGATGGGTTTGGAAATGTCAAGATTTGAAGACCGTACCAAAATGCAGAAGGTGTCCTATGTGGAAAAGGGAGAAATCACATTCTTTCAATCTAGTCCAAATCTTGATTTGTATGGATGTGATTTACTACATTTTTGTGGGGGAAGTAAAAAGAGATAAAACATTCACATTTACTCAATTGAATTATTGGTTAATTGATACATGTATGATTGACATTAAGATTAGTTAACTATGTAGACTCTTTCGAATTGCTGCTCAATTTGATGTTTGATGATTGTTAGGGGTGAAACTCGTGTGCTCAACTATGATCAAATTATGCTAAAAGAAAGGAAAATCGGGCTTTCTTAAGTTTTTGCTCAACTTAATGGTTTAAGATTGGAGAGGTAGTGATCTTAGTAATCCTTGTTGGGATAATGATCTTTATGGTTATAAATGACGGCTTTGTTTGAATTTATGGACACGTTTGTTCAAAACTTAATAAATGTTATATACTGTCTTTGCATGATTTTTTATTCCTTTAATTGAAATTTGGTACTTTAAAAACTAATTTCCATGTTGTAAGCAAAATAATTTCTTGAAGTAGTGATCTTGATTTAGTCTTAAAATAGGGCCTGGAATGTGCTTGATTAGCCTTCATGGTTTGATTGGTTAATACTTGAATTATTTGTTGATTATGTGCCTAATATGTTTGGGAATATTGTAGACATTGTTTAGTAGTGGATTTAGGTGTTCCGGATGAGTTTAACACGCTTAAGTGTGGGAATTGTACAAACCGAATTCGTGACAGCTTGTATGCAGTGTTTTCAAATACAAATTCCGGACTCATACAGTCTTATTTTTCAAAACTGTTTTAATTGGAAGTTCCTAACCTATTAAAGTTTACCTCCATCAAAATTGGTGTCCATCCGAGTTCGTTTGATGCCCGAATAAAATATGAAACCCCCTGTTTTCCCCTATTTTCAGATATGAAGTAATAGTTGGAGCAGAGCAGGCAAATGTTCGAATTTTCCAAAACTGTTTTACAGGGAATTTTATACATGTGTTGGGATTATTCCCGTAAAATTTCAGAATTTTCCAACTTCGTTTGGTATGTTAAATGAATTTATTTTTGAAACGTGTCCCTGCAGCAAAGTTGCTGTTTTATTCAAACTTCGTGCTAAAACATCTTTCCTCCCAAATTGATCATTTGGGATGTTATTACTAGCAGCGTATTTGACTTGCATGAGATCAATGCTTTCCACCCAGATGTGATGTTGACATAAACTAGATATATTAGATTTTTGTTGTGTTATATGTAGGACTCAGTAGTAAACACATGTTAATTACTTTAGGCTCTTCTAAGTGCTATTGGCCTTGGTGAGATGGGGCCACATTTCAGGTATATGTGTTTCTGTGAGAAGTTTTTGTTTTACGAAGTGGGAGTTAACAACATCTGACTATGTTGTTTTTTCTTGTTCGTTTCTGAATTTCACATTCTGGAAAAACTTCAGTGGTTTCTAAGGGATTTAACTGGGATGCTAGGAGGAGTCTTATTTACACTCTACCAGGTATATTTGGCACTTATCTTCTTTCTTTTAGTTATAGTATAAGATGTCAACTTAAATCATATGGACTTGCCTCAAGAGTTCTCTTTTGTGTATTAATGTGTTGTGTGAATGTATATGGTGTCATTTATGATTGAATGCATGAAACTTTGATTAGTTAGTGTTAACGTGTGTGTGTGTGTGTGTGTGTGTGTGTGTGTATGGAATTAAATGTGGGTGTGAGTGCTTCTAAAGGGAGTTTGGGTCGGATGATTTTATATTTTTAATCCAGCATGATTTATTGAAATTAATTCTTTAAATCTGTTATGCGTGAGTGATTATTGGTGTTAATTGTGGTTCAAATGCATGATAAGTGATGATGATTATTGTTAATTGTGGCTATAAAAGTATGGAAATGGAATTAGTGCCACCCTCCATTATAATGAAGTCTTGTGTCTCTCCTCCGTTGAAGTAATTTCTTTTTTGTTGAATGTACAGAAATGGTTATATTGAAGTCTTGTGTCTCGCCTTCATTGAAATAGTTTCTTTATGTACAAAAACGGTTATAGCTCTTGCTGTGGATAATGATGGCTGTCAACCTTATAGGTAAGCCCCTAAGTATTTCAATTTCATTATTTTTATTTATTGGCAAGTAGATTATTAATATGTAGAAAGTTAAATGTCAATCTTTTTCAAATTGCTTTGATTTCTTTATGGATATTGCTTAGGAACATCATTTGGATAACATATGATCTTCATTTCACTCTTCAAACTTTAGGGCTTTGTTATTAGTCTGATTGTTGAGTGGCTAACAGTGGAGTAGTAATTTCCTTTTCTTTTTTCTTTTCTTTTTTCTTTAGAAATATGTGTTAGGATTTGTTTATAACTCATTTACATGTCAATGGTTTCTTAGAAGATGGCTTTGGAAGATTATCAGGAGAAAGAACAAGAAATATTCTCAAGAAATCGACTCTTTCAAGATTCAAATGTCAAAGATGAAACACATTTTAGAAAGATCCTAAGAATGCATCTATTTCAAGGTAAAGTTTTTGTTGTTTAAAGAAATTTGAATGTCTTCTACTTTTTACACTACTCGTATTCAATCTAATCAGTCTATGTGCACATTTTGAGATATGTTCTTATATCTACTTATTGATTCACAGATTTGACTGAGGAAGACGACGACGATGCTAATTAAAGTTAAGCGTACTATGCTTTGGGATTCACTGTTTGTAGACGTTTTGATAAAATACGTGTAATGTCTATATTTTGGGATTAATTGATTGTTATCTTTTTAGTAGAATATGTACATATGTAGAACTTCTGTTGCCTTAGTTTTGTTTGGGATTTAGCCACATTGTTCAGTCATGCTTTGCAGCACATTATTTATATAAATCACTTATTTATGATGATGTGAGTATTTAGATTTGTTTTATTTATATGGATTATTAGTTTCAAATATTTCATTTTTGAGTTACGAGATTGATTTCTCTATGGATGAAATGTAGAATCTCTTGCATTATTTATAAAATATTGCTAAATAAATAAATTATTCTTCTAGTTATATCTTATTTGTGAGAAAATAATTCCTCACAATAAAATTTCAATTAATTAATTATTGTATCTAAAATAAATATGTGATAAATGTTTTGTCATAATAACTAATTGTGAGGAAATTATTTGTCATAAAAATACCATTTTTAAGCTATTCAACGACTCTTTTGCGAGGAAATAAACTTTTTCGTGACAAGATTTTAAGATAATGCGAGGAAAAATTTGTCACAAATAATTCACTATTGCGAGAAAAATTATTCGTCACACTAACATTTGTGACGAAATAAATATTTTGTCACAATAACCTAATGCGAGGGGGATATTGTGAGGAAGCTGTGACGAATTTTTTTTGTCACATAATGTAATTGTGATAAAATTTTGATTTTTCCCAACAAATATTTTTCTCACAATAAATCAATTTTTTTGTAGTGAGTATCCAATTGCTGAAATCATGGGGATACAAACAATGTTTGTGCCTGATGACCATGTGTGCTAAAGGGGGGATTTGCTGCAATGCTTCGATTTCCCTGTCTACTTTCTGGGGTTCTCACACGCCCTGGATATTTGATTCTCGTCTTGCAATAGTATCTTGTAAGGTACGAATTACTTATTTGTGCTTGTAAGCCAGTTCTTGGAATCGATCTGCATTGCTATAGTCTGATATGATCATGAAATCACATGTATGTCAACCTGTTCGTCTGAAATACAAATATAATAAACAATTACTCATAAAAATTGTATAACAAGAACGACTTAAATTGAAATTTTGCATACCATTAAATTTCACACTTCAGGGTCATCTGGCCTATATCCATTTTTATCGGTTGGATGCGGTGGCGAGATTCGTTTGCGTGTTTTTTTCTCATGAACCAATCATTGTACCCTTCAACGACGTCGTTCCTTTGAGTTACTGCATTCCCGCCAATTTCATTTTCAACCGCAACATGCCATCTAGCGATGTATATAGCATGAAATTGTCTCCAATCTTGTCCGGGTTGTCCTTATCGGGTGAGTTTGTGTAGTCGTCATTGTTCTTGCGTTGGAGGATTGAGAGGAATAAACTGAACGATGATACATTGTCGTGACACTCTCTCAATGTGAAGATTCTCAATAATATTATAGTGGATCAATGGACACATACAACGCCATAATTCGACACCACATTCGATAGGTAACACAACGATTTCTGGCCAATTCATGTTATAAGGCCTCCACGTAAACTGCCAATAGGTGAAATACATGAAATTAACATAAAATGAAAGTTAAAAAAAAAAACAGATTCATGCAAATGCAATATATAAGTACCCTGTCATGTACCTCAGTAGGAGTTAATCGATCAAACATATCTCTAAAAATTTTAATGCCATGACTTGCAGTTTGAGTCCATGAGAAATAAGTAGTCCTCTTACATGGGATTCAACAATAATTAATGGATTCAAAAGCTTATATGCAACTACATAAAAGTTAAAATAGTAGAACTTGGCACCATGTGGTGGTATAGGCAATACTTGACCGTTTTCAAGAACTATTTACTCGATTCTCACACTTTGGACTCGTCGTTAGGGGCGGATGGATTTTATGCGTATCCAAGCCCAAATTTGGACAACACATTTAACAAGGTTTACAACTATAAATATACATGGAATTCAAAAATTCATTACGTGAACTTACTTGCAAGAGTTGAAATGCTCCGCCGATATTCTGATTAGAATGACAACTGTAGTTGTCTCCACATAGTTTACGATATGGAAAAGCTAAGACAACACTCCACCAACTGTGATTCCGACACTAATCTATTGTTTCCATATGCCTTAAATATAGTAAGCTGACAAGACTTCCACTAGTATTGGGACACATAATGGAATCAATTAGCAGTAACGCGATTGTGCATGCATATTGTAGTACTTGCTCGTCTAGACTCTTATCATCCACCAAATTATCTTGTAAAGGACCTCTTAAGACTGTCATTTTAATGCGGGATCCTCTAATCTAAGACTCATGTGGTTCAAATCCCAACATATGTTGACTATTATATGTCCACGAAACATACTCATCAGGGTGCATCTTCCCCGATTATTGGTTCACCACGTATTTGGAGCCCCCATATCACTGCTACATGCTCTAGAGTAATTGTGGTCTCCCCAAAGGAAAAGTGAAATGTACGAGTTTGCGGACGCCATCTTTCCCGGAGTGCAATAATTAAATGTATGTCAATTTCTATATATCCACAAGAATAAATACCAAAAAAACCTATATCATATAACATTTCCACAACACAGATCATCTAGATTTATTTATCTCTCATCATCATCCCAGTGATTTAAACCGGATGAATTATTATGCCTTGCACGCACAATCTCATCAATATTGCTATGAGACGAGGGCTCGGTCACAGCACGGGCGGAGGTGGCCGTGGTGGCTGAAGGTGGGGAGGCGAGGGCCGAAGGAAGAGAAGAGGGGCGGAAGAAAGGGAAAGCGTAATGTGAAATGGGGAGGGTGCGGGTAGTGGGTCGCCCGATTCTGTGGCGACTTACATGAAATTATTAAAAAAATAATAATTTAAGGGGTCGCCTGACTCTGTGGCGACCCCTAATAAAATAATATTAAAAATAATGGAAGTAGCCACAGAGTCAGGCGGCCCCCAATTAAAAAAAAAAAGCCGTAGTCACCTGGAGCTCTAACGACTTTGTTAAAAGTATCAGTTTCGTAGTCACGAAATGTGGCGACTTATACTAGATTTTTAACCCAACCCATTTGAGTATTACTTTATGAATTCGAATAAGAAAATATTATTTTTGAAAATTCCTCATACTCTACTGCAATTCATTAAAAAGACTAGCATGGTACAAATATAATTTTTATGGACCTGACATCAACGATACATATAGGACAAGCCACGAGTACGCTAATATAATTTTTAAATTCATTATGTAGCAAAATTTTAACATGAGTTTCCGATATCGATATCCTATACAAAATACGAAAAATTATACATTTAAAAGTGTACGAGTCAAAAATCAAATAAAAGATATAGAGTTTATTGTATAATTGAAATAATGCATATTCATTTGGATCTCCGTGAATTTATGTGACATATCGTGACGATTTAGGTACACGATTCTTGAGTTTTATTAAACATGCATAATCGTGTACCTAATTCGTCATATGGTGTATCTAAATCGCCATATGTGGTATCTGCCCCCAAAATTGGGGAGCTAACTCAAATTATGCATGTGAATTGAGGAGTGAACTAAAATTTTTTTAGACCTGGGGAGCAAATTAAAAATTTTTCAACCCATAGGGAGTTTTCTCAAAACTCCCCGTTGATGAGACCTAAAATCACTCTCGAATCAGAGCCGTCCATGTGTCAGCACACTGCTGACCAAAGCCCAGACGCTCGCCTTGATGGGCTCGTGGGCCTTCCCAGCCCATTCATTGGCCAGCTGAAATAGACCGTCAAGCCTCGGCCCTCAGGGTTGCCCTTCTCAGGGAAGCACCCACATGGGGGTCCCATGTTGACGCTCGGCATGTTGGCGCTCAAGGGTCATCTATCGTGGTGGGCCCATCTGTGGATTGTTCGAGCGTCATCAACGCTCAGGGATGACCCTACCTCTCACGCGACGGATCCTAGCCTTCACAAGAAGGCATTAGTCCCTCATCCCACTCGATCCTCGTCAACAACCTCTAACACAAAGGTACTGTACACCGTGCACCTGACACGCCGTCTCCTTTTCTGGAGTGTCATTCTCACCCCACCAAAAGCTGCCGCGTGTTAGGGCAACACAGGATTGGGACCACATGGTCAATTTACCCATTTACCCCCATCCCTAACATATAAATAGGGGAGAACCCATGCATTCTCCCCCAAGTCATCTTCTTCACAGAACACCACGTAACTGAACTGGGCATCATTTTTCCTCTGCATCTTCTCCAAAGCTTCTTGTATCTCACCCTTTTTCGCACTTTCGCTGCACGATTTCTTGGTGTTATCCTAGCTGGAAGAATCCACGCACATTGGAAACCCAGTTCCTGAGGCTCTTGCGCCTGTGATGGTCTTCCTTCCTACATACAATTTCTAAAGTGTTTGGTGTCTAAGTCATCTACAAGTTTCTGCACCATCACCCGTGGCATATTCGAAATCTGAAATATTATTCTTTTGTGCTGATTTTGGATTAGCCTTATCACAAAAGTTTTGAAAACTAGTGTCAATTTGATAATTGCATGTTGTAAATGTTAATTATTAAAAAGAAAAGAGCACACATAACACTGATTTTAATGAAATAGGAAAATGTGGACACTCCATTTAGCTTATTTATTAATAGTAAAAGTAAATTTAATAAATAAACAGGGAATAAATAAAAATGTAAATAGATCCATTTAAATTAATTCAGTATTAATTATTCTAAGTTAAAATACTAAAATTGAATAAAATTTGAATTAAACTAAGTTTGAATAGTACAGACCGCGTGCTGACTTGCATTTTAAAACCCGCTTTAACAGAAAGCCGAAAGTCGTAATAGCAGCAGCGCACCTGCATACGGCGTCGTACCGTCTGTGATCGCATCATTCGTAGTTAATTTCAAAACCCCTTTTCCCCAAAATCCCTAATAATTAGAATTAGAATTAGAATTTCTCTACTGTGTCTGGGTTGCTGAAGAAGACAATAGAGTTTCCCCCCTGTGGGAATATAGCTTCGGTGATAGAGATTATAGACACCCACAGTATAGCATAGATGTTATGTGGAAATAAAAAGATTTGAAAGTGGGAAAGAAAAATGGCATTTAGTGGATTTGGGAAGAACTCGGGCCCAACTGCTCCGCCTCCAGCTCAGAACCCTTTTGGCCATTTTCATCGCCCACCTTCTTCATCTTCTCCTTTTCCGGTGCCACCGAGGTATGTGCATGTGGGGTGGTTTTAGAATGTTGTTAAGATCATGAATCTTGTTACGTTTATGTTTGGACCTTGAAGTTTAGTGGAGTACGCAGAAACGAAGACATTTTGTTTGTATAAATCGAAATTTGAGTTACCCTGTATTAATATGTGTGCAGTTCTGTTAATTATCTGTACTATATAGCTGCAGAACCCTTCTTTTTGATTATTATGCCTAATCGAAATGTGAATATTCATTGGCCTTCTTTTTATATTTTCACTTTCCTTCGCTTAATTGTGGGCCGAAACAGGCTACTGAGTTGTTTGCATGTATTTGGTTGTACTTATTAACCCTTGTGTACCTCGTACTATCTGAGTAGGATCAAGAAATCCTCCGTATTACTTATCCCCCCAAATATTGAGTTTATAAAACATATGATATTTTGTGTTTGTTTTTTTCTTGTGATTGTGTTGAGCTGTGAACCCATGTTGAAGGATAGGGTGCAGGATCTATTCATTTTTCACATATATAAGAGTAAAATGATGAGATCATGTTACTGTTATTGATTGTATTTCTTGTTTAGGTCCCCAGTTGACTATGGCAACCTTGGTGCTTCTAAGGGGATGGCTTCACCACCTTTGGCTTCTTCCCGGCCCTTTCCGGGAACATATAAGTAATTATCTGGGCAATCTTATTTGTGTTACTTGTTGACCTTTTTCTGTCAAGTGGTCTGCATTGGTGATTGATGTTTCTGTTGAAGTGCCTTTGATATTTTGGAATGAAGAAACAAGAACTTTCAAATGATGGAAAGCTTGTAATGTTCATAGAAAATTTGATATCTTTCTTTTATCGCACCAGCAATAACAATTAGTAGGCATAGAGTTTTTTTGAGCAACATTGTTTCTATGATATCTTATGAACTCCTCAATTGCTCCGACTGCCTTGAATTTGTCTCTTGAGTTCTGGATGAAGTTCGAACATTTGAGAATTCAATGTATTTTTACATTTCTACCATCAAAGTTAATGTATTTAGTTATCTTTCGTGTTAGTCATACAGCGTTCTGGATAATGGATTTTGAACTAAGTAACAATATCAGAATAAGGACTTATTCAGTAATCCTAAACAGGTGTAAGAGCATAAAAAGTGAAATTTTGGTGAATCCTAACAACAACTCTAAACAAGTAATTTTCATTTTTTAATTGATGAATTGATACCTCATCCAGAAGCAATGAGCCTTCTTTGAGACGGGAAGTACCATCAGTTGGAGATCATGGTCCCCAAACTTATCAAAGGCCTCCTGGTCTTCAGCCACGCATGGGTCCAAGTAATACAAGAACTGGAGCCCTTGCAGGAGCTGCAGATGTTCAAAATATTGGAAGGAACAATTCATTGTACTCGCATTCTCCACAGGAAGTTTCAAAGAACTTCAGGGGTGTCTCAGAAATGTATGTTCAGCTATCTTCTTCCTCCCTCAATTCTGATTAGTTGTGAATACTGAACATAAATAGAAAACTCTGCAAGTCCATATAGAATTTCAAGCTGTACTTCATTTGATGCATACTATAATTTGTTCTCTTTAGCTGGCGCAAAGTGTTGGTGTGCTGAGTAATTTACTTGGTTAGCCGCCAATGACTTGTTAGATAGTTGAATTTCGAATTGGTCTTCATGATTCCAAAACTATTGGAACACAGCCTTGACTATAGCTTTTTTTTTTTTTGGCCACATGTTTGTCATATTATTCAATTGCACAATCTTTTCTTTTTTCTAATATATGTATGTGTTTCTTGCTTCGTAGGCCTTCAGATTTACCTCTGAGTAATAAGCGGTACATGGTTTCTTATCGAGCACAATCGCTGCCGCTGGCCTTCCAGAACAATCAAAATGTTGGCGGTCAACTTCCATATCGTGCTGAAGTTCAGCAGTGAGTTTAGCCTCTATTAAACGTTCATTTTGTTTTTGTTGCGTAGTTTTGCTCTTAAATCCCATTATCTTGCTGTCTTCTTAGTGTCTTTTTGCTTTATCATTTTCTAGATTCTATTAGAGTAGTGGCAATCGGTATTTTAGTTTTTGGAGCTCTTGTGCTGTTTCGGTCTCAGTCTTAACTACAAAGTATTTGATAAGTCTGAATGAGTTCCAGAGTCTGGTAGATGTTAAGTATCCAGACTGTACAAGATATTTTATTTTATATGTACGCAGATGGATTTCCTACCATATGCTAAACATGGCATTGAGCATGCGATATTGGTCTTTATATGTTGATAGGAGGATCATGTAATTGATCTTTAGTATTGAACAAAAGGGCTTGTTAACCTTATCTTGCTAATGAGTCATGTCAATAAATGCTAAATTCTTTGTCGACTAATGTGGGTTTATTATGCAGGCGTCCTCTCTCTTCACCTGTGCTGGTTAATCCATCAAAATCACCTGTCCCAAATATCAGACCACCAGCTCAAGAAGGAATGTCCTTATTTTCAACAGGAGGAGGTACTTACCAATCTGAACCATTTCTTCAGACCAATAATGCAAATGGTGGTCCACTTCATAAACGAACAAGATCTCCAACACCTCCCTTTTCTAGTGGGGTTTCTGCAGAAATACCACGTTCAGACGGGCACAGAAGGTATAATTGAAAATTTTGACTTTGACCATGGTTACAGTTGTTTTTCAAAGAAACCATATTGACAGCATTATTGTTTTTTAAGTGCAATCAATTTTGCGTTTCATGCTTAAACATGTCAATCTACACGGTTATCGAGAAGAATATTATACTAAACTGCCATGTCAGAGTTCCCGTCATTTATTCACTCTAATGCAAAGCAGTAAAGAGACATTTATTATCTAAAACAAATCCATTGCATGTTTCTTATGCTGAGTTACCCTCCTTGTAGTCATATTGCTTCATAGTATGCATGCAAGTGAAATCTATTGTATGGTAAAAGATTGGAGAAAGTGTAAAAAATGTCTACTAGCTAATATTCTTTAAAGCTTGAGCAATTTATCTGAATTTACAGCTTATTTACTGGATGCTGCAAGTTTATAAGTGGGAAGTTTTTCTTGGTTCTTATAATAAATTCCGCAAGCAGTTATGTATGTCTATTACTTATAGTTTGGAGGCATTTGACACTATACTATGATTATATGTGCAAAGTGTCTGCTTGACATTAATATCAGAATAATTGCTGGTGTTGCCTTTGCGCAGAATGAATTACTTCCTTCTTTTATCACGGTCACATGTCTTATATTTTTGCATTTCATCTAGGTCTTTGATTGACTATAGGGACCTTGATGCTCCTGAGGAAATGCCTTCATTGCCTTTGGCCTCTGGAAGCAGCTTTCCGAGTAGGAATTCTTTTAGCCCTTTTGGTGGAACTCAAAAGTAATAATCTCCACAATTTTTTCTGTTTCTATTTCATCTTTTTTCTTTCGTGGGAGGTAAACCCTTCTAGATTTGCTTATAACACTTAGCATGCTGATAGTGATTCAGATTTCTACTTTTAAATGTTAATCAGCATTGCAAGTTGCATGCATTGATCTAGAATTGGATTTGAGTTTTTTCATCTTAGCCACGGGATTCACGTATTGGGTCATACTCAGATTAACTTGGAATTTTATTTTATTTTTTGATTAATTTTGTACTTCTATAATTGATTAATATTTTGGTCTCTAGAGCAAGCGTACTGAGATGTATGGGAGGTCCGATTTTAAGATTGTGCTTCATCAAACTTATCAGTCTTTTATATATAATTATGGTAAATCAGTAAATCTTTATGTCTAATGCTGTGTGTTTGTTCACAGGCCTTTTCCCTCCTCCCCTGTGTGGGTTAATCAATCAAGCAACAATACTACTACTCCTGTCCAAGAAGACATGTCAGTCCGGACAAAGAAAGGTAATTATCAATCTGGAAGAACGCCTGAGACCAAGAATGCAGATGTTCAGCTTCCAAAACGAACGAGGTCTCCAACACTTCCATCTACCTCTGCAAGTCTATCCCAAAATCCTTCTATCCCTTTTGATGGTAATAAAAGGTATGGGAGATATTTTGAGTTATAGCTTTATTAGTTTTTCCAATTTTTACATTTTTGTGAGCACCCTATTATGGGAGATGAAACTTGGCTTGATGTCAATTGCTATGAATTCTGGTTAGGCTGAATATTTTAGTTAGTGATGTCATACATGAGTTCAGTTTCCTTTCTAATCATATTGCTAATGGAACTTCTGATTGGCTAGTAGCTGGTTGCAGTTTATTCCAATTTCAACAAATGCTGTATACACAATTACCTGCAGTAGTCGGGCTAAGGTTTTTTACTGTATCACCTGCAGCTTTTTACTTATTTGACTGTAATAACCCCTGATATACAGCTGCAAGGGCCCCACTTTTTCCACCATCAAATGCCTCCCAAATTGTCCTCAAACTTGAGCTTTCTGAAGATTGTGCATTTAGGTTATTTCTGTAGGCTTAACGGTAAATTGTGCTCACTTGCACAGTTGCACGGCCATGTTCTTGGAACTTTGGCAGGGAACTATGATTGTTGTTGCGAAATTTTCTGATCTGCCTTCTTTAATTTTGCAATAGCTTAATATTGAGAAAGGATTTGTGCCTCCATACTTTATATGTGTTTCGAAGTTTATAAGATGAAAGAATAGTTTGTTCATATGAGAGAAAATTCAAATAGCTTTCATTTGGTACAATCCTGTTGCATTATCTCATTGTTTCTTGTAGTTTGTTATTTTATTGATATAATGTATTTCCTCGCTAATAGCTTAAGCTTTTAGATGAGGTGACATTCTATATGATGCGAAAGTGAGGCCGTATAAGAGTCCGTGCATTCAAATCTTACCACCAGCCATTTATGTGAGGGTTTAGTGTGTAATGCTTGACAGTACAGATAGAGGGAATATGAGAGATTAAATCTTTAATGTCTCTCATCTCTGACTACTTAATAAGGTGGCCTTTGAATATTAACCTTACATCCCTGCTGAAATTGTGGCTACATTTACTGTTCAGGATGCCTGGTTTTCAAAGTCAAAAACAGTCTGCATTATCTGAACAATTTAATAGTGTTGAAGATGCCATAGAAAAGCCAATGCCCTTTCCTGCAGTCAAAAGAACGAAGATACCACTTCAATCTTCATCTGATCAAGTTTCTGAAGACAATTTGGATCATTTACATGAGACCGAACGGTAAAATTTTATTGCCATTGTTCTTTGCGGAGTAATAACTATTTTACATATAGAACTCTGTTTTATTGAACTGCGTATGCCTCATAGAGAATTACAAGCCAAAGCCAAGCGTTTGGCCCGCTTTAAGGATGAACTAAGCCAGCCTGTACAAAGTCATTCTTCTATTAAAAGCCAAAAGGCTCCAGCCAAAAAACAGCATCAGAGTCCATCTGAAAAACGAAAATTTTCTGAGGATCCAGCAATGGATGTAATGGGGGATTCTGCTGGTGCCAACTTGGAACATGAAGACAACGCGTCACCCGGTAGCATAGTTGGATTATGTCAAGATATGTGTCCAGGTACCATTTTCAATTGGAAAATGAAAACCCATATGGATCAGCTTTGTCCCATACAAATTAAGAATTTTTTCTTACCAGATTTTCGTTTAGTTTACTGAAACTACAATCCTAACTTATTGTTGGCAGAATCTGAGAGAGGTGAACGTGAAAGAAAAGGAGATCTTGATCAATACGAAAGGTTAGATGGGGACAGAAATCTGACGAGTGAATACCTTGCTGTAAAAAAGGTATTTGTGGATCTTTCCCCTAAGTAAATATGAAATAATGATTGTTGGAAGAATACTTCCTTTGACAACCTAATCTGATGTTGGATGCTTATGTTTCTCAAGTACACTAGGACTGCTGAGAGGGAAGCAGATTTAATTCGTCCATTGCCAATCTTGCAAAAGACAATGGACTATCTCCTGAATTTGCTGGATGAGCCTTATGATGATAGATTTCTTGGTTTGTATAACTTTTTGTGGGATAGAATGAGAGCCATCCGTATGGATTTGAGGATGCAACATATTTTCAATCTGGAAGCCATCAGTTTGCTGGAGCAAATGGTATGTTTACTCCTTTTGGTTGCACTCTTACGGAAAAAAAGAAAAGAAAGGAAACATGATTGCTACTCTTCTATGCTCTGATGCTCAAAGTCCTTGTCTTGTTGGCGGCTGGACATTCTGATGGTGGATATGCTATGTCAGTTAGTAGATATTGATGGCCAAGTAATGTTTTCTAGTACAATTATGAACATGAGGACAAGTTGCCATGTATTGGCACATTGATGCCATTAAAGGACTGATACCTGAAAATATCTGAAATTGCGTTAAGGACTTCATTCTAGACACACTCTCAAAATAAGAATTTGAACTGTTCCTTTTACTGAAACCACATTAATGTAAGGAATATAATCTTTTCTCTTATTTGTAATTGTTTCACGTTATGATTATTTTCTTCAATTTGATGGCCTGTTATCATTTTGGTTTGGTGGTTTATGAATGAGAACTTGTCCACAAAGTATTTTCCATCTGTCCATCACTTACCCGAGCATAGCCCTTTCCCTCGTGTCTTTTAGCCTCCTTTCATTTTTTCATGGAGCATTTAAAGAACTAACTTGTGTTTGCTAATATTGATCATGGCAGATAAGACTTCACATAATCGCCATGCATGAGTTATGTGAATACACCAAAGGAGAGGGATTCTCTGAGGGATTTGATGCACATCTCAATATTGAGCAGATGAACAAAACTTCTGTTGAATTATTTCAGTTTTACGATGATCACAGAAAAAAGGGATTGTATGTGCCAACAGAAAGAGAATTTAGAGGCTATTATGCACTTCTTAAGCTTGACAAGCATCCAGGGTACAAAGTAAGTCATCTAAGCTGGACAATGGTTGTACAACTCTTATTTTGCTGTTGTCTACCAAATAAGAAAATCATGTCAGGTTGAACCTGCAGAGCTGTCGCTTGATTTGGCTAAGATGACCCCAGAAATGAGGCAAACTCCAGAAGTATTATTTGCTCGTGATGTAGCCAGGTTTGTTCAACCCTAATGTGCGATTTTTTTTTGATGGATCATTATTTTTATAGAGATTATTATTTCCTAACAGTAACATAATTTCTACTTCATTCCAGAGCTTGCAGAACCGGCAATTTCATTGCCTTCTTTAGGCTTGCCCGCAAGGCTACATATCTTCAAGCTTGTCTAATGCATGCCCATTTCTCTAAGGTATGAGATTAGCTGTCTGGCCTGCCTAAAAATATTGTTTTAAAGTTACAACATGGCTTTGTATACAGACACAAGTGATACATTTGCTTTGTTTCACTAGTGGTCATTATGTCTTCAACCTTTTCTGTTAGATTGTATGGAGGTCAGTGGATGTCACACTTAGGTGGTTGTGTAACTTTGGAGGTATAGTTGGGAGCTAGGATAAATCAAGTGGTTCGTAACACTTCTTTTGACAGTTTACAGTTATCAAATCTCCTTTTGTTCTCTCAGCTATTAAATGTTGTATGTTAATATTTTGTGTTGGTGGTGAGATCAGTTATTTCAGACACTGGAAATTGTTTGCTGTTGTACTGATGAATTTTCACCTTATGTTGCTCTATTTCTTTGCTGTTGTCAATAGTTACGTACCCAGGCCCTGGCTTCATTGCACTCTGGTCTGCAGAGTAGCCAGGGAATTCCCATCACTCATGTTGCTAAATGGCTTGGGATGGAGGTATGTTTGTTTAACTTCTTGTTATATTCTGTTGTGGTGATGCCGTAATATCTTCCTAATGGTTTTTGTTTAAGCAGGAAGAGGACATAGAGAGCCTTCTGGAATACTATGGGTTCTCTACGAAGGAATTTGAGGAACCATACATGGTGAAAGAAGGTGCATTTATGAATGTGGATAATGACTTCCCTGTCAAGCGTTCAAAACTTGTTGAGAAGAAACGGTCAAGGACGATTGCCAATGATGTTACATTTCCTTCAATCGCTGAAGAATATACTGCTGAAGAAGTACAAGAATTCCAGCACCATAAGGATCCTGAGCCCAAAATACCCACACCTTCACAACTTCTTGTACCCTCAAGTACTACCCAGTTCCATGATGAGGAAATGGGCAACTTTGGTAATAACTTATCCCCAAAAGCCAGTACTCCTAAACCCTTACATAAAACATTCACTGATCTAACAACAACAGATGAAAAGGTGGCAGGACGTGAAGTCCACATTTCTCCAGCTAGTCCATTTGCATTGGAATTCCCCAATATTACCTCTGAACAACTTCAGAGTACGGTTGAATCTACACCAAAACCAAAATACGAATCTGTTTTTAGGAACTCTTTTGGTAGATCAATCAAGCATGACATAGAAGCAACACCACAAACAACCGTAATAGCTGATGAAAATATATCTAGCTCTATGCCTGTAGATTCTGTTGTGCATTCTCCAATACAACATCCTATTTTCACTGAAGAGTCGGAAGATGAACAGACTGGTATCATGGAAGAAGATCAATGTGATGAAGCAACGACAAGTTACTATGACGAAGAAGTTGCTGTTGCCAAACTCAAGCTAATACTGAGGTTGTAGATTGTGCTATTCTTTTGACTATTTGTGATGATTTATC
Source organism: Lantana camara (assembly GCA_037501455.1). NCBI lineage: Eukaryota > Viridiplantae > Streptophyta > Magnoliopsida > Lamiales > Verbenaceae > Lantana > Lantana camara. The sequence goes on from CM074857.1 coordinate 125,297,625, forward strand.
TATTGTATTTTTCCTTTACTTTTTGTTTTGTTCAGGATATGGAAGCGCCGTACAACAAAGAAAAGAGAACTGCGTGAGCACAAACAGTTAGCAGCAAGTGCTGCACTGAATTTGCTTTCACTTGGCCCACCAATTTGCCAATTTGAAGTAGTGAGTGTCCTACAAAGCTTTAGCTTTCCATTTATAATCAGAGGAATTACAACTTGGATTTCTCTTCATTCACATTTCAATTATGTGCTAACCATTTTTTTAAATTCTTTTTGTTCCTCTGAAGCAATCTGGCAACTATGGCCTGTTCAACATTGATAATGTTGTGAGTGAGAGACGTGAAATTCAAGAAAGATCTTGGTCGGTGCTGAATCCATCAAATATAATAGCTACTAAACTTATTTCAAAAAATCCAGATTCCAAATGCCTTTGCTGGAAATTGGTTTTCTGTTCACCAGAGAAGAGCCATGGAGACCAATCTTCCCTTTCGGCTGCATATTTGTGGTTGCGTTCTAAGCTCATGTCTGCCAACAATGATGTTGACGATGATCTTCTTGTATCATCTCTCGACACTGCAATTTGGAAGAGTTGGTTTCCTAGCCAATCTGGTCTTGACCTGACATGTTGCTTATCAGTCATCAAAAATACCACGTCAGAGGATCTAAACCCGGAAATTACAGGATCAAGTGCAGTTCTCTTCATGTTATCAGACAGTATTCCACTAGAGCTTCAGAAGAAACGGCTTCATGACTTGGTAATGTCTCTACCTTCTGATTCTCGCTTGCCCCTTCTTATCTTGAGTGGCTCTAGCAAGGAAGAATCTGATCCGTCCATCATAGCTAAAGAATTAGGCCTCCATGATCTCGACAAATCAAGGGTCATTATGTTAAACATTAATTTTCTTAAAGACAAGAATGTCAAAAACTTGGATGGATTTTTCAGTGATGAGCGTCTGAGAGAAGGACTAGAATGGCTGGCTAGTGAATCACCACAACAGATTATCATCAAAGGAATAAAAACTCGAGAATTGGTTCTATCCCACTTAAATCCTATCGTCGAGGTTCTTGATGAGATGAAAACTCACAGAATTGGTCCTAACAACTGCATTTCAGCTTTCAATGAAGCTTTAGATCAATCCGTGAAGGATTTTGCTGCTGCAGCGCATGCAAATCCCACTGGTTGGCCTTGTCCTGAAATCGACCTTCTTGAGGAGGGCTGTGAGGAGTACAGATTTGCATGTTGGTACTTACCTAGCATAGGATGGAGCTCAGCTTCAAGAACTGAAGTGCTAATGGGTGCATTGAATGATATGAAGATCCCTTCTATGCATGATGACCTGTCTTGGTTATATAGTGGTGTCAATAATGGTGATGATATTGAGAACACGAAATCACGCCTTGAAAATTGCTTAATCAATTATTTGACACAGACGTCTCAGATGATGGGAATCTCCTTGGCGCAGAAAGAGGCAGTTACTTTGGTTCAAAATTTTACCGGGCTCGAGCTTCATAATATGACCTACTACATTGTTCCAACGTGGGTTTCAATTTTCCGAAGGATATTTAGTTGGCGGTTGATGAAATTAAATAATGGAGAAATTTCTTCAACTTATGTACTGCAAAGTTCTGATAACGTTGATAATTCTGTATCGAAAAGTATTGCATTTTTGCCTCCTTATGTAGCCAACCCTTCACTCGATGAGTTGGTTGAAGTTGGGTGTGGTTCTCAGGGACTGGGGTTGGGTCATATGGAGTATGATGCAGCTTTGCCACCGCGGTCACCGTCACCTATGGCGGCTTCTGATGGTGCTGATTTAGCAACCTCGGATGGCAATGTGATGTTGCAGAGTGAAGAAAATCCTGGCCGGGATAGTGATCTGAGAAGCTATGATAATGTGTTACCCGTAAAAGACAGTTATGGAGGTCAAGTGACGGATAAAGCTAAAGCTACCAAAGAAGCCGATAGATTAAGCGAACTGTTGGACAAGTGTAATATTGTGCAGAACATGATTGATGAGAAGTTGTCAATCTATTTTTGATTGTATGTCTTTGTTGTCGAATTCTGTAGCATACCCGACTGATATGTAGAACCAGAGAACGTACATTACTTGTATTTTATGTATTTTCTGTGTTCTTGCAGTAAATCAATGTTCTATACACACCAAGGGCTTTATAAGAGCACAGCTTTCAGATTATTGCCCTATTGCCCCCACTCTGTGTGTGTGTGTGTAATTTGATGCCATTTTTCGTTGTTATCTCACTCAATAGTATAAGTATCTTTCTTGGTTTTACTGTAATGTTATATAAATTGGAGTTTTGCATCCTAATCGTGTCGTGTCCATGTCCGCTTTTATAATAGGTTACACATCTTTTTTTTCTTTCCGCTGTCTTCAATGCATCCACAACAGACATTAGTATTGCAGTTGAAGAAAAACATCAAGAGATCAAAACATAGTAAGTAAACGCGCAAGAACTCTAGAAACCCATGGATCGGCGCCTAGTATCAGACATCGTTTTCACAGTACTGGATTGAATGAAAACAGAGCATATAGAAATAAGGTAATATCGGTCAAACCGACAACCACATCTCGTAGAAGTAGGATCAATCGAAGTGTACATTTCTGCATTAGAGCTTCCACAAGTACTTCCCCCTACTATCTAAATGACTTACCAAAGGTAAGACAATCCCAATCCTTTATACATCATTCAAGTCTTTAACATGTGCAACGATGATTGTTATATCGTCTGTCCGGTTCTCATGCTCTAACCACAGTTTGCATGATTCTCCAGCAATGGAAGCACAAGCATCCCTAGGATCAGCAAATTTGTTGACCTGAATGAACAAAAGAAACAAAGAAATTAAGACACAGTCGGAGAGAGGAAGGAATTTCATGAACAAGATATTATCACCACTTCAGTTAATGCACCGAAGAAAAATTGCATGTGTACGAGTTGAATGCACGTGACGGGGTGGGAGAAATAGAACCTTTATTCTCGAAGTCGATAACATTAAAGACGAACTCTTTGATGAGCAGAATGTGCAGTGGATAGTCTAACTCTTCACTTAGATTAATAATGTCATATGTCCTCGAAACATTAGCTTACAAACGAGCCATATTTGTTCCTAAGCCCTAAGATACAAAACGTAGCTGGTAACAATTGCCAGCCCCACCATGGCAGGCAGCGACGAAGCCAAAATTATCAAATTTATGGATTTCAAACACCAAACTAGTGAGTTACAGGATCTACTCTAGGTAAAAGAAGAGTTATCTGTGACTTCGTCTCAAAACCATAGAGAATCACGAAAACTTGAACACCCCCCACGTGGCCCCACCATTGATGCTAAGAATGGTTTTATTTAGGTGAATAATCACAAAATGGAAATTGAACCGAGGGGCGAGGATCCTACAATGCATGTATTAACAACTAAAAATTAAGGATAACACATTTCCTTTTCTAGATATCAACCTTTACTAAGTAGATTATTGCCTTCACCATAAATACAGGGTATTTCGTAATTTACTTATTAGAACAAAGTAGCACATTGCTTATAAACTTCCAACTTAACTAAATCATTTTAAATCAAACCCTGTCAGATGTGTCCATGTCATTGGAGTGTATATACTATATACATACACAAAAAAAATCGACTTTTCACAATATGCTCGTGCATGCGCGTGCAGCGTTATAGTCACACAAATACATATACGTGCATGTTAACGTGCATGTGTGCAGCCACCTCATGTTCAAGACTTACTACATTAGCAATTTCCGCAAGAACCAAAACCAACTGCAATTAAAATCTAAAAATGAGAGATGAAACGTACCATGTTCACTACAGTTTGACTCGATAGGAACTCAAAAACCCCGTCACTTGCAACAACAAAGAAAGGATGGTTCGAATTAAGCTCCACCATGTAAACTTCGGGATCAGCAATCACACCTATTTTCTCAGCCGTACTGTCACCAACACTTCTCGTAAAAGCCGTTCCAGGATACATACCATCTTGAACCCACAACCTCGGAGGATCACTTCCCTCTTCCTCCTCATCGCCCCATGATTGAATCCGTGGATCCTTAAGCCCTTCCACTTGATCAACACTCAAAACCCTAGCCCCACAACCCTTCACTCTTTCACACTCATCTTTTCTGAACGGTGTCTGATCGCATGACAAATCTTGAGCAAGAATTCGATCCCCTTCCTTAACAGCTAAAACTGCCCTCGAATCCCCCACATTTGCCACATAAAGCTTGTTTCCAATTACAAGGGCCGTTATAGCTGTTGTACCGCTCATGGAATCATCAATTTCACTATTATTATGAAGTTCTTCATTTGTTGCCAGGAATGCCGAGCTGTAAGCCTTAACGGGATCATCCAACAACGAGGAATCATTCGATAGGAACTCAACAAGCCTATCCTTAACAAAATTGGAGCATTGCGTCCCGCATAAACCGTGCCCATCAAAAACACCAAAGAAATGGACATTTGGGTTACCTTGAATGTTCGTTCTGATGCAGTAACTATCTTGGTTTTCCTTATCTGGGGTTTCAGGGTAAAAACCACGCTGGCAAAGAACAGAATAAGATAACCTGAAATTGTGAGAAGGAACATCAACAACATCTAAAGACATATTCGCAACCATATTATCATGGCCGGGATAGCCACCCAATTCTTCCTTGTTATCCCCATCCAAGGAGGGCGCAAATTTTCTGCAGCATTTCCCGTTAACACAACCCATTACCCGACGGCAATTCAAGAACTTGGTGAAAAAATTGGGACTCACACTACAATTGCTAGGCACAAGTCGTGAAAGAAACTTGGGCAAAAACTTAGGCATGAGTGCAGCAACTAAACCCACAGAACAACGCGATTCTTTCGAAAAATGGCGAAAAGGGCTTCTCTGCATCCAACATTGTCAGGTTCTTGATGAAATTATGGAATGGGGTTTTCCATGACAAAGAAGAAAGAAACCCCCAAAGGCGGTTTCTCAGAAATTGAATACCAATTACCAACCACAAGCCAATATATAATATTTTCTCAAACAAGCTGAACAAGGCTTCTTCTTTCTCCTTCTCTCTTTTTCCAAGAACAGAATTCAATACCAGGATTGGAAGAACCCAATCAACACGAAATGATCAGCGAGAATTTTGAGTAGACATGGATGGAGAAGACTCGTGCCCGCAGAGAAAAAGGGGAGAATAAGAAAATCCCAAGAATCAACCCTAATTACAAGCAAAAGGCACGACCTTTTTGGTCTTGATCAAACAAGACAAATGGCTTTTTGTCAAATTTAGCAGAGAAAGGAGAAGAAGGTGGGGTTGCCTTTGTGGGTCCTCTGAAAATTCAAGAATCAAGATCCTTACCAGCAAGAAAAGCTATTGATGGCAAAAACTGCAAAAAAATGAGTTCTTTAGTTGAAGAATCTCAATTTGGGAAATTGAAAACAAGTGAGATGATTCTTGATTTACAAATTTAGGGATTAGGGTGGAAAAAAAGATGAAAATTTGACCTAATTATGGGATTTATGGGGGGAAAAAGAAGAAAGTTTATGACTTTCTTCAAATCTTATTACAATTTTGAGGGGGAAAAAAAAGGGAAAAAGATAATGTCTTTTCTTGTGTAATTTCTATGTACGTGGATTGTCGAGAGAGGCCTTGAATTTTGTTTTTATGTTTTTAGATTTTCTATGAAAAATATTCTATTAATGTTATGAAGACAAGAAAATAGGACAAAAGAAATATAATTAAAATGATCATAATTTTATTTTTGCGTGGATGGAAATTCTCTTTTAATAGTGATAAGAAAAAATGGTGAGAGACATATAGAAATGACGTTTGATTGTTGATGTAAAATTATTATTCATTTAATTATTGTTTAAATTTGAAAATTTGAATTTGAATTAGTGAGTCAATCAAATTGAATAATCACATTATTACTATTTTAAATGCTCGGTTATAATTAATTTTATATAATGTTATGTTTTTGTCCTCTTAAAATACTAAAAATTTTAGATAAAATTAGGTTGTTCCGATGAAATACAAACTCGACTCCGCCGATGATCATACAATCCATTGTTATGAAATGAAAATTTTAGTTCAAGTCTAATTCGATTGAATCTAACTAATTATAATGATATATATATTATATTTGCTATTTGAATTGATCACTCTTTCTAAATTTTTCACCAATCACACCACACGTATAAAAAAACTCCCTTCTTAATTCTTATACTAGTTTGATCGTTAAGTTCAGATTAGAATTATTCAGATATGAAAATAGTTTTGTTGGAGGGGGTTTATTTGATATTTTTAAAAGTTAAAAAGGGGGTGTTAGATACAAATTTAAAAGTATAAGGCGGCAAAGTTGCAAATTATTATGAAAAGTTTAATTGAGTAGTCCAATCAAAACCATACAAGAAGCTAATGTCATCAATCACATTTCCTTATCACTTAAACTTATCAGAATTAGCCCACAGTGTGGCCCAGTTTCAGTGTGATGTTGGATCAGGCCTAAACCTGGGCCCATAAATTTTCCCTTTTTTTATAAAGCCCAAGACAAAGTAATCATTATAATTTATTTTATATTTTGATCCATATAATTTGAAAATTAAGAAATTAAAAAATAAATTAAAAGAGAAATTTATGTTAATTTAAGGTGAGCTGATGCCATGCCATAAACAGGCCTATGATTAGACAAGCTAATCACATGTTTACGTGTTGTATAAGTAGAGTTGACCCCTATGCATGCATGCAAACTCATTCTAAATATGTAATACGTATTATTTTTTACCAACTTAAATTTTCAAATGAGATGGGACATGAAGAAAAAGACATGAAAGAAAAGAAATTCAAGCCCCAGATGAATTCGGTTAAACCAACATAACGAGTAACAGAATATTCTATCGTGTTTAAAGTTTAGAGAAAAAAAATTAATATTACTAATTGAATTCGATGGAATTGAAATTTTACAAACAAGATTAGAAGATAGAAATAAATTGACCATGTAAGAACTAAGAAGAAGACAAAAGTTGATGAAAAAGCATGGGAAAGAGAGATGGTAGAAAGTTCATATAAACATGAAGAAATTAAAGATATATATTTGAGCACTTTTCATAGATTCCCCAACCCCCACTAACTACGAATCTATGATCATATATTTGATCCAATCTCAAATATTTTTCAAGGCGTGCCAAATATAAGTGGGGTGCAATATTATGATGAACCCAATACCATCTCCATTAATATCCTCTCTTCTTTTCTTTTTTGTTTTTTGGCTTAATTAATCACTAATAATATTTGTCCCAAATTTTTATGATCTTCTAGACAAAGTCAACCCCACATATGATCGATCATCCAATGCAATGACATCAATTAGCATGCATAATCCATATTCATATTTCCTAATTAATCACCGCGGCCCTTGCCCCCAAAAGGGAGGAAAAAAAGAAAAAAGAATTTCACCTAAAGCCTAAAAGGTTCACAAACTGATTCATTTCTTGATGCACCCTTCTTGATCGATCATTCTCCTCCGCCGCAACGGGGCGGTGGCGCCACATTCGGGACTACTTTTGGCGAGTCGTGAACGTTTGGAAGACCACGCTCTCGGTAGTTGGGAACTCATCCGCCCTCCGACTCCTCAACCTCATCCCCAATGGCTCGACGGCCTTTGCCACCCCTCTCCACACCTCATGGCCCGTGGCACATGTTGTCGAGACAGACAATGATGCAGGTCGGAAGACCTGCACCACTTTCTGTATGACCCTAAAAAACCCTTCCCGGTCATCGTGAACCGACCCCACACACTCGAAACTCGCATAACTGAATCCGTCCTCGGGCGTCACGTGCACGGTCGAGTACCGGTCCCCATCCAAACTATTCATCGAGTACCCACACGGATCAAACGCGTAGTCACAAATTAGGGCATTCCTATTGATGTCCCTTATCCCCGTCACCTCGGTCATCTCCTTCCCGGCCGAGTCCCCGGTCTTCCCATCATCGAACCGGAAGAACTTCCGCGCCAGAACCCGGTCCAACTCCGTCATACACACCTCCACGGTGTACGAATCATCGTGCGTGTGGGTATCCTCCATCACCAGCATGTGCCCTTCATCACAGGCAGTGAAAACGTGCCACTTGTAGCAAGATTTCGAGTTCATCACAGAAGCCTTTCTACAAGAGAGATTCTTAGGCAAATTCTCTTCCAAGAACACAACTTCCTCCTTGAAGCTGGTGTGAGGATGGGGTTGAGCCTCGGGGAAGATGAAGCTGCCGCGGGTGTACCTACACCCGCACACAGTGAGGCCCATGGAAGCAGCGTGGTCCACCAATGGACGGACGGACTTGAGCAACTGAGTTGTCCCACATGTCTTGATGATGATCTTTGTAGGGTAAACAAAGAGACTCGACTCTGATAAAACGTAGGAGTCGAAGTATTTGTTCCCCACAGCAGACACTACGGTGCACTGCACCTCGTGCAACACTTTCTCCAGCATGGGAAAGTCCAGTAGCCGGAGCCCTTTTCCGGCCACCGGATCATCGCCGGAAAATCGCAGCTCGATCCTCTTTTCGTACCCTTCGAACCCGGAAACCGCCATTGATCAAGCCCAAAATATTGATATATGCTTATGATCAAACAAATTTCAAGAAAATGGTAGAGAAGGGAAGGGATTTGTGATGTATCTGAAATGGGAAGTTGGGGTGTTGGGAGTGGTACAGGAGAGTATGTATATATATATAGGTGGGGAAGAGATTGAGGGTGGGGTGCATGCGGGGTGAAGCCAACCAAAAACAAGAATGATTGCAGGCAAAATGAGTGCACGATGATGGTTATTTTTGTGGTTTGTGAGATCTTTTTGAAGACAATAACATGAATCTAAATTCATGGCCACGCGTATTCTAATTTCTTCATCTGCAATATCATATTCATTCTCAACGTCGAATTTCAAGAATTTTTGCTCATTTTATCAATATGATTTTCCTAAATTAATGATGTCTTTGGTATTATATTTATATATAATTATGGTTCCCTTTTGTATATGTTGTGTACAATGTATTCACTTAGGGAAGAAAAGGGGGAAATATGAGGATTAATGTAATGTATTTTGTCGCAAGTGATGGAATTTTCAAAATATGCTATGATTTCTTGCTGCCCAAAAGATAGCACCACTAGTGAGCAGTGAGCACCATCTTCATGGTGTGGTACTATATGATATTTCTTGTTCATTTTAGTTACAAATATTTCTACCCAAGTTATGATTCAAATTTTGAATTACCACATCACAATACGAATGGGGCATATATTTTTAACTTTTTTTGGTGAGACTGTAGTAATATATAGTATAATTAAAGGCTTGATTTTAGTAGAGTAATTTTTCATATATATATATATATAATTACTCTATGGTATTTGCCAACTATATATATACCTAATACTTTTGATAAAGAGCAATTGATGGATGGTGGTGGGGAATGCAGATGATTGAATAGAATTAAGAATTATATATATGTTATGGTAAAATATTTACGTGGTAGCTTAGAGAAGTAGAGAGACATAATAATAAAGTTAGATGGTTGAATGCATGACAATAATTATTAGAGTTCCTAAACGGAGGCAGGCCGATTTCCTTCTATGGGGTGCTTTCAAGTGCCCACATAAGCCTACATCACACATATATATAATTAAGGATAATTGATAATCTCATATGATTCGATTAAATTAATATAGTAAAAAAATAAATATTTTATATTCGTAGTATGATTGATAAAAAAACTTATATAGAATGATCAATCAAATAGTGGGTACAGACGAACCATTACAGATAACTATTTTAATTGGAATATTTCGATCATACATTGTCGTTAACGTTGTGATAGTGGACGATTTCTTATAAAAACTTTATTTTTTTTGGGATTTATTAATTTTGGCGGATTATCATCTAGTTAATGCTGTGACATGAACTAGTTATGCTTATAAGTTGCATAGTAATTAATTAAAATAAGATGTTTATAAATATTAAAAGAATAATGGAAACATATAGTTTTAATACGGTTAATTAATTAATAATCATGGATAAATTTAGTGTGTGAAAAATTGAAGGTGAAAACAACTGTTGGAAAGGGACAAGTGTGTCTCTATACAAGTGTGCATAAAGATTGTTAGTCGTGCCTAAAAATCATCAATTGTTTTCCATAAACAATATTTCAAAAATTAAAAATATATATGAAGAATAATAATTAAATGAAACCAAGAAAAGGCCGAATCAAGCGTGGCAGCTAAAATAATTAGAATATCCATGAATTTTGGCTTGGGTTCACCTAAATGAAAGAAAAAGGCATATGTCACATCACCTTTTCAACTTCATTATGAATATTAGTTAAACTTAGGAGGACTGAATTTTTGTATGTAACTATAGTAATTAATTAATGTTTCCCTTAATTATGGGAGTGGTAGAGGGGACACATTATTCGTCAAGAAAATATTGGGGTTTCAAATCTTAATTTTAGATTTTAAATGATCAATAACGGTAGTTGACGGAATTTTATAGAAAATCCCGTCTCAACAAAAAATAAAGAAAATAATAAACACAATCAACGGTCAAGAGAACAAATAAAGAAAATACTATTTTCCATCCAATAAAGCATCTAGACTAAAATAGTCTTTTTCAGAATTGAAGATAGTTCAATATATTTGTAGCCGTGAATGTGTCATTCTGGCTGACACGTCACCAATTCCGGCAGTTTATTATTCTGTAATTTCACCAAATTAAAATTTGAATGATGAGATTTGTAAAAGTCCAAAACCGTATCCACAAATTGTAAATTGAATAATTCGACAGGATGGATCGAATAATTTTCCGTTATTATTATTATTATTGATGTTTTCTAAATGAACAAAGAGATATCATGAAGGGCTATTACATTGCTTTAATGTGCTAATCCTAACCCTATAAATCCACCAAATCAAGAAATAATCCCCTTAACTTTTAAGCTACTTCTACTTCAACACCTAACATAAAAGAGTTACCTCAATCATACTGTTAAATATGAGGAATAAATACTTTTAACATAACAGTAGAACAAATTAATAAAACTTATGGTTAATTGTAATTATCAACAACAATATGTTATAATAGTTGGTTCCTGTGTGTGTGATGGACGCTAGCTATATTGATGTATTACACTCGAGAACGATTACACTTACCTCCCTTGATGTATAACCTATGATGCACGGACACTTCTAAAAATATCATTTTACCGTGTCATGTCATGCCGTGTCGTGTCGGGTCCGACACTCCTTACATGGGAAATTCAAGAAAAAATTTGTGTCGCCGTATCCGTGTCGTGTCGTGTCTGTGTCGTCGTGTCCGTGTCCGTGTCCGTGTCCGTGCATCATAGTGTATAACCTAGTTACGGAAAAAAAAAAAACTCTTATTGTTGAAAAATTATTAGAAGCAATTTAAGGTTCGAACAAGAATTACGATAGAAGAATATGAGAAATTACGAATAATAAGGGCTACGGAAAAAACAATGAAATTACAGATAATATTCTATTTGGGGTGTTCTTTGTAGTTTCTCAATAATGCATAGATTTCTCGATCTAAACAAGGATTACCGTAAAAAAATATGAGAAAGTACAAATAATAAAGGCTACGAAAACACCTATTAAATTACAAATAATACTCTACTAGGGATGTTCTTCGTAATTTCTCAACTATGTATAGATTTTTCAATCTGAACAAGGATTATGGGAGAAAAATATTAGAAATTACAAATAATAAGGGCTACAAAAATAAGTATGAAATTACAAACAGTACTATATTTGGGGTGTTCTTCGTAATTTCTCAACTATGCATAGATTTCTCAATCTGAATAAGGATTAAGAGAGAAATATATTATAAATTACAAATACCTAAGAAAATAATTATGAAATTACAAACAATACTCTACTCGGGACGTACGTTGTAATTCCTCAACTATGCATATATTTCTCAGTCTGAACAAAGATTACGAAAGAAAAATATGAGAAATTACAAATAATAAGAGCTACAAAAACATCTATGAAATTACAAACAATACTAAATTCGGGGCTTTTTGGTTAACTTCTCGACTATGCATAGATTTCTCAATCTGAACAAGGATTGCCGGAGAAAAATATGAAAAATTACAAATAATAAGGGCTACGAAAACAACTATGAAATTATAAACAATACTCTACTCAGGTTGTTCTCGTAATTTCTCAACTATACATGGATTTTCCTAATGGATTAAATTTCATGGTTTATCCTTAATTATCTTTAAAGTTAAATAGGGTAAAAGAAATTACATGAGTCGAGAGTCAAGAACTTTGTAGTTGTGTAGATGAAAAGAGGGAAATAATATATATTGATAATAATAATAATAATAATAATAATAATAATGTATGCGTCATGGACAATCTTATGGTGGGGTGGCACACTCACAATTATGACCACATCGTCTCCCTCTCATCCTCTGCACGCGCACCACCAAACTCCACATACAAAAATGAACTCAACACACACACACCCGCATGTGTGTGTGTGTGTTTTTGGGTTTGGGAAGATGGTAAACTACTGCTGTTTTGAACTTTAAGGGAAAAGGTGAGTGTTTTTTTCAGCCAAATCTTACTTCAAAAGTATAACAAAATCTCAACTTTTTCACATCAAAAGGTGGGATGGAAAATCTTAGAAAAAAGGGTTTTGAATTTGGATAGCATAGGAGGGACAAGGAATAGAAGAATAGGGAACCCTCTACATAGAAGAAGGGAAGAACAAAATAAATCTACAAACGGGATCCACTAAATTTTTCATTGATCACGTATTTTTTATCGCTTCAACATCACTAGATAGAATTTGTAAAAACATCTGTTAATTAGGGGTTTGATAGTCGTCATGAGGTTAGGTTGATCAGACTAATGGTATCTACACAATTGAGATACAGAAAAGTTTGACTCAAAATCAGAAGACAAAACGACATCGACTTGATCAGTTAAAATCACCGAGTCATGATGCTTATCTGATCGATCTGATTATGAATATGAATGATGTGTCGATACTAAAGAAAAGTTTATGTAATTTTTAAAATAGAAGAAACTATATATATATATATATATGTAACAAGATGAAATAAATAAATAACAAACAAGAATTGATTCAATTATATCCTACTATACTACATGTCCCACAAAGTCCCATGTAACTACACATCATCTAGTGTAAATGTGCCCTAACTTCATGACAAGCGAGGCCCATAGCCAATCTAAACTTGAACAAACTTTGCAAACATAAAGTCCCCACTAACAAACATATAGGTAGACAAATGCATGATTTTAGAGGGTTACAAGTGACTTTAGCCGCCACACATGCTTGCACGCGCATACATACATAAATACATACACATATATACACGTGAAAAAAAAAAAAAATCTCAAATCTTTTTTTTTTTTTTTTTTTTTTTTTATGATGTTCGATACGGACACGACGATCCGAATTTTTTTTAAATTCCCCATGTGAGATGTGTCTAATATAATTTTTTTCTATGATATTATGGATTTTTTTGTAATATATATATATATATATATACCTTTTGTTGAGAGGCCAAGTTATATTTGGAATTTGAGCACTAAATAGTGTGAGTGGCACTGTATCATGCGCACATAAAAAATGAAGTATTGCATGAGAGGTGCCCACCACTCTTTTCTTGGAGTTTTAGTTTTTTGGGACACCAATTAATAACTAAGATTAATTGGCAAGAGTTTTGAAGTGTATCATTCTCTAAGCCACTAATATATATAGCACTTAGGCACATGCTTATGTGACTATATTTTTGTTTTTCTAACCTGTTAATAGAGCTAGTTTGATCAAATCATTAAAATATAAAACTCTTTTTATTAATGATAGTTACATATCTGAAAACTTATAGATTTGAATTGGGACATATATTGTGCACTTAAAAATTTAAACACGAAATTTCTGCTTCAATGACTAATGATAATGACTCTTGTGTTATGGTGCATGAATACTTTTAACTATTATTTTGTCGTATCTTGTCATGTCAGGTACTCGTGTTTGATACTCCCAAAGTGAAAATTTTAAGAATAAATCCGTGTTGTTGTATCCGTATCGTATCGCGTATTCGTTTCGTTGTATCCGTATCCTTGTATCATAATTCTTGTGAGTTAATTTATTCTACAAATTTAAAAGAAATTTTAAACCCCTCTGTCAATTTATTTGGCAGCAGTCCAATTCAGCACACTAATTGCTGCACTAGAAAGAGAAGCCAATCCTATGGATTCTTATTCTTTTAGGAGACCCCATATATATAATCTCATCATTTCTCATAGTTGCAAAACCTATTCAAGATTTGGAACCAAAAACAAGACATGTCTGCAGAATTTTCAAGTGCTTGTAATCTTCAACACTTTTTTCTCTTTCATTTCAACACCCACACACACCCACATGTGTGCGTGTTACATATATATATATATATATGTATATATATATATATATATATATATATATATATATATATAGTGATGCATGTATACTTGAATCCATATAGATTTGGCACTACATCATGATGCACTATTTCTCGAGCCCTTCCCACAACCAAATCTCTCTCGAAGTGGATGAAAAACCTTACACGCTGCATCATTCTCTCGTGCCTTTATTATTATGATTATTATGTTTTATTTTTTATTTTTGTATACATAATCTTTATTTACTTAACTTTAAAACGTATTTTTAGCTAGAATCTACATTGATTGCTCCACTGCAAACCATCATTTCTTTCTCTCCTCTAAATACCCTTTTTGTTTTTTCGTTCCCTTTCACTTAGGACAATGTCTGCATTTTAACTCTTTGAAATGTATTGAACGAGCACCTTATATGAAAATTTAAATCGTTACAAATTGAATATCACCGATTTACGTGCTTCTTTTGGTTAAGTCTTGCACCTGAAAATCTCATTTCAAATAAATGAGTAAATGCGAGGATTCAATTATAAGATCCCTTTGGTCTGGTTTGTAATATCATATATTAAAAGAGTAATGTACGTATTTAAAATTTTAAATTGTAGAAATGAGTATTATTAAATATTTCAATATTTTAACAAAATTCGAACCAATATAATTAGTGGGTTTTACTACAAATTCAAAATACCCGCATTGTGTGACGCTCGGAGCAGTGGACCACCATATTCCCCGCATCTAAACCCGAACCCACATATATATGAGCTCGAGTCTAAGTGAATGGGGACCTACATGCATACACTAGGCTAAGGTGGGCTAAAACTCGGACAGAACACTCAAAACAGTAAATAAAATGCGGAAGCAATCAACAGGATCCAAATAGAGCTCAATAACAGACACTAGCATATATATACAATGACCACATGGCCCAAAATAACATAAAGTATCCAACTTATCCCAAATTACAATTCATAATCATATACATGAACAAGAATATCCAAAATGCAACATAAAATATGTAGACTCGACCTATCCAAGCTAGTGCGACCCCAGGACACACTTCCCCGCCTATCTCGAGTCACCTGCAACTAAAGTGTTAAGGAGAGGGTCAGTCTAAACTCGATTAAGTGAGGGGGCTAACGCACACATACACATATAATAAATAACAAAGGGATGGTCATGAACCAAGCTAAAGTTTTGCATACCAAATCATTTTCAAAACTTAACATATAATACATAAAAGAAACCCTAACTTGATTCATAATCTATTAATACATAACATAAACATATGTCTGGCAAGTGCGGACTTCCACCAACTCCTCATAACATATCATAAATACCAAACCACCCGCACATCCTCGGTGTTTCGGGAGTCAAACCCTCTCCTACAATACAAGCACATAAGGGGTAGCTAACCCACAATATGTCTTCCCCGGTTATCCACCGAGGGCTTAAAGCATCACGCCTTCCCAACCTCGTAAGTGAATACTTCAAAGGGAACTATGCACAGGCCAAACCCGACGGCCCTTGCCATCCCGAGCATTCCTTACCTATAATTCTCGGGGCTCGACATACCAAATCAAATCAATTTCTCATCTTTCAGGGCATATATCGCTCATACCATAACATAAACGTACAAAGGGATTCAAAACTTAAGCTTACGTATGTTCATACTTATACTGATTCATAAACTCAAAAAGGGGATTCATAAGATCATAAACATAACTTAAACACACATATTTAACTATAGGGCTAAACCCATCGACGCCCCTATCCTTTCAGGGGTTTTGCACTTTCCCCCCTGTCCTTTTTTTTTGGCATTAAACCCCCCAACCTTTGAAAAATCGCACACTTGACCCCTTCTAAAAAACTTTAACAAAGCATATTTGTACGATGCTGATATCAAATGTGTTCATATGATATATCAAATTGAAGCTCTCGACGTAAGGAATACAACAATGGTCTCGAAATCAAAATCCGACAATGGACGAAGAATAAATTATCGGTCAAAGGTGACTCACGACAAACGAAGTGTTTCGCGGCTAATAGGGTCGGATGGGATATGGATTTTGTTCTCCTTGGAGAGACGAGCACGATGGCGGTGGTCTTGGAGCTTGGATCGCCATGACGGAGGAGAAATCGACAGTCAAAGCTTGGTCAAAGGGGTCAAGTGTGCGATTTTTCAAAGATTGGGGGGTTTAATGCCAAAAAAAAAAGGATAGGGGGGAAAGTGCAAAACCCCTGAAAGGATAGGGGGGTCGATGGGTTTAGCCCTTAACTATATAATAAGTATATAGTCGCATGCGGGGTGAGAAAAAAACACATAATGGCCATAGGATTCATAACTAAAATGAAAATTCCTAAACCTCACCTTGAAGCAAAAAAGAGTGTAGAGACCGGGCCAAAACAAGCAACAGACACCTAAACCTTGGGCTCGTTGACTTTCGGAAGAGGCTCTGAAACAAAAGAAGACAATACTCGAGACTTAAACTCAATCATAAACCAATTAGACGCCCGACAATGCTCATGAATGCAATGTATGCATATGACATAAACGACCACTTAAGACATATCGAATCATAACTCGTTCAAATCATATCAAATAGAAATGCATCATTTAATATGAAAATAAATACAAATACGGAAATTAAACTTACACGTGCCACAATCCTGTACGTGTGAGCGAACGGAGTGTCACACATTGTTCTATTGCTGACATAGGAATTCTTGAAAATAAATAAAAAGAAAATCCTGGAGAAAATTTATTGTTCTTAATTATAAGTTATATTTGTGATAAGCTTAGAACCTAATTATTAAGAGAGAAAATTTGGTAATGAAACCCTTTTCCCCTATTGCTTTCTCTAGAAAGGCACATTGGGCTCACCTAACATGTATACTTATTACTTACATTGTGCTGAAGTAAACATTGTGTCATTTCCTTGTAATTCTTATTACTTTATAAAAAAAAACACACATATATATGATAATATATATTTTTTTTAAATTTGAATAGTCTAATAATATACGTACGTGGTGAGTAGTAATAAATAAGATATGAAATGAAATACAAAATTAAAACAAATTCAATCTTATATATATATATATATATAAGATTGAATTTGTTTTGATTTTGTATATATAAATATATATATATATATATATAATCATAATATATTAATTAAAGATTTTTTAAATACTAAAATCTTCCATAAATTAAAATTTTTAAAGTGAATTTACAAATTACATGCAATGTCTGCATTGGCAATTCTAGTTAGATATTCGGCCAAACCAATGTAATAAGAAAAAAATATTTTACGCTTATCGTGTGATTAATAAAAAATTTTAAAAGAAAGATCAATTAAATATCAGGTAACATATATCTATATAATAATTAATTGAATTCGATCGAATCCGATTTAAACCAAATTTCCTTCTATAGGTGTATGCGTTTTTGTATTTTGAAAGATTTGCAATAGTGAGTGTTACAAGTTCCAAGAGATTCATGGCACTAGGAGAAAATAAATAAATAAAAAAGAATAATACATTTTGAGATGATAATTCATAATAGGCATGGATATGTAAGCATGGAGGCCATCATGTTCCCTCTGCTCCATACCCTGACTTTTTAAACCTCTCATTTCAATTTCCATTCTCCCCAGCCATCAGTATTATTTCTTATATATATATATATATATATATATATATATATATATATATATATTTATAAACTAGATTAAGATTTTTTGTATAAATAAAGTATGTAACATAAGATATGATTAAGGTCTTTAGGTTTGTAGCTTTGCATGCATGAATTGTACAAATGGGAGCAATCATTACAACATATCTTAATTATTATTCTAATTTGGTTTAATATGGTTTCAATTATAAGTTGGATGATGCACATTATACACTTGGTAATGTACTACTCTAGACTCTATTATACGTACGTACTCTTCATAAAGTAATTAATAATTTTTGTAAAGTCAGTTTTATTACCTTTATGATTGTAATTAAGTAATTAATCTAATTTCCAAGAAAAACACATTGGTTTTTTTTATATATATATTTATGTGAAAGGAAGATAAGCTTATTATGAGCCCATACTATTTTGCTGGACTTGATTTTGGGCTGGATGTGTTAGGGAAGTGAAGCCTCCCTTTGGGGCTTAAGGAATGTAATATTTTTGACGAAATTTACTTTATTGTTTGGGATGAGATGAGAAAGACGAATAGTGATATAAATGGTGGAATGTGATGGTGAATTATTCATTTCGAAAATGTAGGATGAATGATTAACTTTTAGGGCAATTTATATTTGGGTCCCATGAGGTTTGGCGTAATTACAAATTAATCCCTACACTTCCAGAAATTACATACAACTACCCTACTGTTTACTGATATAACAATATTGTTGGCTCACCTGCAACAAAAAATGGCACCAAATAGAAGTGAAATCAGTGTTCTATTTGTTTTAATGTTCAAACTGACGGAAGGATCAATTTTGGAAAAGTGATGATAGGTGGGTGATCATTTTTGTTAAAATTAAAAGTAGGGACGAAAAACGAATAAATCGTATAATTGGACAACTAAAAATGTAATATTCCATAGTGCCTAACATCTGGCGTTTCCCATGATCCACATTCCTCGAATTTTAGGGTAGCAAATACACAGCTGATGTCACAAAGCCACCAATTTTGAGGAGAAACTTGGTTCATCTTTTGTACATTTTTAGTTGTAATTCCCCTTGTACGTTCTTTCTTCATACTAGAAGAAGCTTAAAGTCTTTCCTTTTCGAACTTGCTATGTGATCGTGTTGGAAACATATGAGGATGAATCTGCAGGAAGAATGTGACCGGATTAAAATAGAGTGACTGTCGCTACCAGAGGATCTTATAACCGAAAGTCTGATGCATCTTCCCGTGAAATCAATACTTCGATTTATTGGTGCGGTTTGATGAAAAGTCCAATCTTTATCAATAGACATCTTACCCACAACTGCAACGAAAGCGTTCTGCTTAACCGTTTTATACCTCGAACGGACCACGAGGAATTACCTTGCCCTTATGAAGGCATCTTGTCTTTCCATGCACGATCCAGATTCTCTAGATGTGTTAGTATCTTTCAAGCATTCCCATTCCATTTTTGGAGGATGTAGATATTCATACTTCCATTATTTATCTCTTTGGACCCTGTAATGGCCTTATTTGCATAGGAATGTTTGATTTCTTTATTTGGTGCAACCCTACATTGCGAGAATTTGAGTTACTTAAACGAACCCCGGCCCGTTTGCTTTGCCTGACGATTATACCCGCGGGTAGTTGGCGTTAGGGTTTGGCTTCGATGACATTAGCAATAGTTACAAAATTGTCCAAATTTTTAATATTGAACAAGAGGAAGATATGGAGGATGATTACATTGTGGTTGATTTGTATGACTCAAGCACCAATTCCTGGAGGGTAATAGATGCAATCTTGCCTGAAGAAGTTTCGTTTATTATTTCTGATTTTGGTCTCTTCTTCAATGGTGCTTGCCATTGGCAAGCAAACTGCTGGCTCATTCTTTCTTTCAACATAAGTACGGAGGCTTTTCAACAAATCGAGTAACCGGATAAGTTCGAGCAACGAAGTGATCTAGCAGTCTTGAATCAATGTCTGGCCGTAATTTGCTATGATCTATGATGCATGGATACGGACATGGCGACAGGGACACGACATGACACGGATACGGTGACATAGATTTTTTCTTGAATTTCCCACGTGAGGAGTGTCGGACACGGTTGCCCGACACGACACGACACGGCAAAATGATATTTTTAGGAGTGTCCGTACATCATAGGCTATGATTTATGTATGGAGCCACAAGTGATGGACGTCTGGGTAATGAAAGAATATGCCGATGAAGAGACATGGAGCAAAGAGTTTGTAATAGGTCCGTACTGGCTATTGATTACCATTGACAATCAATTGGCATCATGTGCGGTCCATACAAATGAAATTAACAAGTTTCCAGTTCATGTTTTTGGGAACACACTTGGAGCCCTAATTCTTAAAGAGAGTTTGATTAGTTTAACTCAGGTATTACTATTATATCTCGGTCGCTTTTTACCTATGATGCATGAACGTACATTTATAAAAATATCATTTTATTGTCTCGTGTCGTGTTGGACACCGCCCATCATAGCTTTTTATGTATATGGCGAAGCTCAAATCTCGTTATGTCATATATACGTACGTAGGTTCTACATCACAAGTAGATTCTACTACTAAAGAGAATGATGCGAAGCATGCATGGAAAGAGATTTGCCAGGAAGATATATAGACCAGAATTCCGATTAACAGATCCTCTTCTAATGCTTATATTGGGCGATTTATATCTTTGACTATCTTGTATTTAAATTTAATTACAATATGGTCTATCTAGATTGAAGAATTACATTTTAGTCCCTATAAGTTTTGTTTGGTTTGAGATCCCTAACAAAATTTGTAAAAGTACACTTATACCCCTAACGGTTCGTATGAGCGTTACATTGAATATATGATCAAAATTACAAAATCATACCTAAAGTTTACAAATATAAACAAAATGATTCCTACAAATTATGAATTTAACGACAGTCTCTAAAATAACAAATCAAATTTAAAAAAATAGGGGTATTTTTGAAATGACATAATAGAACCCAAACAAACGTCAGGGATCACAAACAGTTCTCAAAAGCTAGGGACTAAAATGTAATTTATCAATCTAAATAGATTACATTGTAATCAGGCCTAACTATGGGGTAATCAGATATAATTATTTCAATTATATATTCTAAATAATTCATCTATCGTATCTTTTTTCCTTCTCAAATTATTTCAGTAAACTAACTAGATTAAACGAAATGCTTTTGTTGATATTAAATTCTTTTGCGAACGTACAATAGAACGATGTTTAATTTAAATGGAAAAGAAATGAAAGAACGTATAAACTCGTAAAGGACTTGTTACTTAAAAATAACGTTATATGGCTGCTTGTACGATCACCTTATCTTTTTCTATACCATTAAAATCTGGAGAATCAGGATCATGGGAACACAAGATTCAAATCTCGACATGGTTTTTATCGAACCGAAACCGATTTGTTTCAGTTTGGTCAACGGTTACAAAAAATGTACACCCCAAAGACGAACCCAGGATTTAATATATAGTTCTCTCTTAAGGATGCCATGGGAGTGCAACATGCATGCGGACGCTTTAGCCACCTTGAGGCAGAAAGATCATAGTGGAGCTTAATTGCATTTTAGTCTTTGTAATTATGACCATTTTATAATTTCTGTCCCGATCATTTTTAATTTCTCATTTTAGTGCTATAGCTAATTGATTTTTACCGTTTTTGGACTAATTAATGCTGCCTGAAGAGCTATTTTATCACTTGAGATAGTGGCGTAACTCTTTTTTTTTTTTTATCATAATTTAATTATCTAGAAATATACAGTCCGCGGGATAATTTTTCATTTTTTATAGCAATTTAGTGATCTCCATGTTGCTACTCTATCGCAATATATTATGATACTAAAGAATGTACCAAGAATGTTATATTAATTTCAAACTTCAAGGTTTTCTTAACTTGAGGGGGGAATGATTTTAAGTTTCGAGATTTCTCAATTTAAGGGAAGATGAAATAGTTTCATATTTTAATTTATTCTGAGTTTTAATTTCTTTTGTTTCTACAAGGTGAGCTTGAGGGAGAGTCTAAAAATTACTTAGATAGTTGATATTATTAGAAAGTTATATTAGATATGATTGATGTATTTATGTGATGATTATGATTTTTTAATCTAATAGGTCTCTTTATACTCTATTATATATAAAGGTTAGTTAGGTAGGTAATAGATATCACACTACAAAAGTACTATTAATATTCAGTTTTTAGTCCACTCAACAAATATATCAATATACATAGAAATTCATCCACCATCCGACGACGTAAAAAAACATGATTATATTAGATAATATTTCATATATATACTTTTTATATGTATGCAATTATTTGCTGAGTAACGGCATTGATAATAAACATAATTTGGTAATCTATAACACGGTAACACCTAATTCAAGAAACAAAATAAATATTAGAATACCATTCTACAACATAATGAATACTAAAATAAATTATTCATAGAAATATTCCTATTTAATTTAAACTAATGTCTTCCTTAACTAAAAATCCGAAAAGTCGAAGCAAGCACAAATTCATAATTATTGTATTCATGTCCTCATATAACATAGGACAGTTTGAAATAAATCTCCATCAGTTTGAAATATTTTTACTTTATTCCCCACAAAATTATACAATATAATAGGATATAAATACGGCATTAGAACGTTTTAGTACTACATTTTGTGAAAATTATACAACATATTTTGAGAGGTATTTTAAGTACTACATTATGTAATCATACGACATTTTGTCAAAATGGGGAGTAAAGTAAAAATATGATGTCCAATTAGGGATTTATCTCACATTACCCTCTCATACATATAATTTAATTTTATTAAATACAGGGCTAATCCCAGACACCATGTCCTTTGGGACTTTTTGTGTTTTATCCCCCAACTTTTGAATCTTCACAATTTTTCTCCTCACCTTTAAAAAATATCACGCTGAACCCTTAACAAAGCAAATTTGTACAAAGCAGATTTCGAATGTATTGATATTATATATCAAATTGAAGATCTCGAAGCAAGTAACACAACAATGATTTCGGAATCAAAATCAGACTACCGACGAAGCAGAAATTATAGGTCAAAAATGACGCACGATGGACGAAAATTTGTAGCGGTTTTCGGTAGCTAATAGGGTCGACTGCGGTATGGGTTTTGTTCTCCTTTGGGAGATGAACACGATGACGGTGGTCTTGAAACTTGGGTCGCCATGAAGGAAAAATCAATGATAAAAGTTTGTTAAAAGGGATTAAGTGTAATAATTTTCAAAGGTTAGGAGAAAAATTGTAAAGATTCAAAAGCTAGGAGGGCAACGCACAGAAAGCCCCAAAAGACAGGGTGTCGGGGTCCTCGGGGATTAACCGCAAAAATAAGTGTATATATTTTCCATGTCAAACAAATAAGACCACAAAAATAGCTCTTAAAAAATTTCCACAAAAAGCTCCTGAAAATGGTTCTATGATCCTATCCATTTTTAAGTTTTTAACTGTAATTTACATGATATAAAAAGCACAACAAATTTGCTCTAAATTCTTGCAAGTCTATGAAATGTAAACCAGTCTTGTTTCAGTCAAAAAAAGACATCCTATTTTTCATGGGAACCTCAGAATCATGGCAACTTCTCTCTCCCCTTTTGTCTTAATACTATCATATTTCTCCCAAACTTAACTTTAATGGTTAAATAACACTAAATTTCCTTAATAAAGCCATTCCCATTACCTCGTAATACCAAAAAAGCCATAAAAAACTAAGAAAAAACTGAAAAGAAAAACAAAAGAATAGAAAAAAAGAGAAAAGTTGTGCAAAATTTTTTTCAGACAGGATGGCCTTCTCTTCTCTTCTCCAACTATTTGGCCTCCTGTCTCTCCTCCTCCTGCACCCCTCCGCCGCCATCCGCCTCCACGTCATCCACCCGGCAGCCACCTCCACGCCGGCTGCCGTCATCCCGTCTTTTAGGGAGGCCCCCGCCTTCCGCAATGGGGACACGTGCGTACCCAAGGGGGACGTCATCCACGTCGTGATGCCTCTCGATGCCAACTACATTCGCGGGACAATGGCGGCCGTTCTGTCCATTTTACAACACTCCACCTGCCCGGAGAACGTGTCATTCCATTTCCTAACCGTCCATCTGGAGCCCGAAATCTCATCCCTCATAAGGTCGACGTTCCCTTACCTGAGTTTCAAGATGTATCAATTCGACCCCGATAGGGTACGTGGGAAGATATCCAAGTCCATCAGGCAAGCGCTCGACCAGCCCTTGAATTACGCAAGGATATACATGTCGGATATCCTGCCTGAAAACGTTAAGCGCGTTATATATTTGGATTCCGACATCATCGTGGTTGATGATATCGCGAAGCTATGGGGAGTGGATTTAGGGGATAAAGTGCTCGCAGCCCCCGAGTACTGCCACGCGAATTTCACAAACTATTTCACGGGAGCATTTTGGGTAGACGCGAAATTGGCAAGGACGTTCGAGGGGAGGAGACCGTGTTATTTCAACACGGGCGTGATGGTGGTGGACGTCGACCAATGGAGGAAAGGCGGGTACACGCAGAAGGTGGAGGAATGGATGGCGGTGCAGAAGCAAAAGAGGATCTATCACCTGGGATCGTTGCCACCGGTGTTGCTCGTATTCGCAGGGAATATCAAGAAAGTTGATCATAGGTGGAACCAACATGGGTTGGGGGGTGATAACCTGGAGGGGAAGTGTAGAGGGCTGCACCCTGGTCCAATTAGCCTCCTGCATTGGAGTGGGAAGGGCAAACCATGGTTGAGATTGGACTCGAGGAGGCCGTGCACGGTCGACTACCTGTGGGCCCCATACGACCTCTATCGCTCTTCTAGGGTAGCGTTGGAAGAATGATGAGGAGGGCTCGTCACACAGTGAGAATATATGTATGTCTGAACAGATCAATCGCGCGTGTTAATTCATGTGTTGTCGAGAAGGATATATACGAATCATAGAAAACAAAATTAAAAATATGTACTTAAATCAGGCGGGCAACGATGGAATCAACCCCGTATATATAACCTACTTGTCATTTGTTTGATGCAGTGAAGAGTGTGTTTTTGTTAGATGTATCTAGGAGTTTTTCTCTAGTTTTTCCCATTCTTGTGTGGTTAGATTTTGGTGATAGAACAAAAGAAAATTATAAGTAATTAAGGAAGAAGAGATTTGACCATCTGACAATGTTGGTTGAAGGTAGCATAGCTGTAGGACTTTTGATGCATGGGCTTAGGTCCATAAGAGGGCAACAGGATATTAACTGTAGTTTATTGAACTGTAAAAGTGAGGAACAAACATACTTTTGCTGTCACTTGTATATATTTGCCCTGGCTGGCAACCTCTGAAGCCATTTCTTTCTCTCCTGCTTTATGTCCAACTAAGAATAATCACAACACTTTTTGTTTCGTTCGCAGGAGCCGATCGATCTGTTGAAATACAAGATCGCCGTCTTCAGATACACGAGGGTTTTACATGCTGTAGATTTAAAATGTCTTGAAATAAGGGAAGATACAAGATGATATAAATCACTCAACTGTTCGAACAACGTCTCTTAGAAAGCTATCTTTTGTGCACGTATGAAACGCAGTGTGTGTCTTCAACCTTTCGGTGTGGCTGCAACAGGACATTTTCCCAGTGTATTCCACAGGATATAGTCGCCAGCCGAGACCTATTGCATCAATAGGAAACTGTTTAGAAGTTGGTAAATATGCATGTAAACTGTGTTTTGCACGTAACGTAGACACGGCTAATCAATATCGATAAATATGAGGAATAGTTTTTGAAAAGGAAAAAGATTGTAAAATCATTGAACATATACCTGAGTTGAAATTTCCACAGGTGCCTTAACAGTAGGAAATATGCTAACCTGCATAAAGCAATTGAGTGTGAATATCCAAAGTAAAACAGAAACGTATTCAAGGATGCATTGTTGTTCCTTCGGAATGAGTAACTGTGACTGAAATACTTACAGATTTAGGATCGATGGACATTCCTGACAAAGAAGGTCCAATCATCTTGAACGAAACCTGCATTCGTAGGAATTAATGCTAGTATCAGAAAAATAAGAATATTGGAAGAGCAGAAAAGTCAAGAGTCGAAAAAACAGTATGGAAGCAGATTAGTGGCCATTTTGCTTAATACAAACGTCTTCAGCAGCAAAAAAATAATTAGTTTGTCAAAGAAGAAAACCAAAATGTCGGATGAGCAAGCAGGAAACAGAAGAATGTTACATGCCTACATATTTTTTTTTCTTTTTGTAATTTTTTGTGGACGTCTATGGGAAACAATTATAAGCAAGTAAAATCATAAGGAAACCACGTACTTTTGCATATCTGTATGCTTGCCAGCAAAAAGGCTCCTCTAGATCCACTGCCTGAAGATCCTTGTTCATTTTCTCTATAATGTAATCCTCAATGTTAACCATGCTACCATTTGACTCTGCTTCAGTATCACTGTCTTCATCAGCCATGCTTCCAAGTGTTGTTGCAGACGAAGGCAGTCTTTGAGGTTGCCATGGAGCAAATCTAACTGTCCCAGGAAAAGTTGCCTCAATGCTTTTGCCCGACACACTTCTTGGGTTCGTTATTATCTTCCACTCTATTGAGTGGTCGGTATGTGAAACAGTTCCAGTGGAAGGTGTCCCATCAAAAGAAACCACCCTTCTCCTTGGAAAGGGCATGGTCACTGTACAGAACTCTATTGTTAGAGGAGCTTTGTAACCTTCCATGAGGCTCAACCTAAATAGAAATGCACCTTCATTTTCCGACACCATTGAAAGCTGGTAAAATCCCTTTATCGGAGGTACAACAGAACAAAGTGCCTGATAACGCATTAACACAAAATTGCCCAATGGTGGAGAAAAGGTAATGGACTGTTTATAGCCACTATGATCCGGAACTTGGGCACAAGGGTGGAAGGACAACGACTCAACGCGAGCAGTGTCCAATCCGGTAAGTGGGAAGGAAATATCAGGCAGCCCTTCTAACTCCGCTCTACAGTTCACCTGACCAGAAATTGTTATGCTGTCTGGAATCTCATCCCGATCATACATTGAAGCATGGATTGTGTCATGAATTGTGAACAGAATTCGTTGCTTCCCCCTAAAAAGATAAGGCTTCCAAGCTGGTTGTTTTCGGTCTGCAGGGGGCGTATCTGCTGAAGAAAATCCAGTAGTCCTGATGGCCGAAATATTTGGGTAGCTGAGATCTAGTGGAGTGCCTACATAAGTAAAAGAGTAAAAGGATGATAAACTATCCATACAAACATTCACATGATGATGTCAAAAGATTGCATGACAATTTGAGATGAAGATACCAGAATAAAGATTACCAACCAAAGGGCATCGCACTACTGATGAAAGATCTAAGCACATCCTTGTCCAAAGGCCTGGAACCCATCTTTGGAGCATCTGACAATGCAGTTCCACTCACAGCAGTCCCAGAAGCAGTGGATGCTGCAACAGGTGCAGCCACAGGTTTTGCTCTTGCTGATATCCCTGAAATTCCAATACTACCTGTGAGGGAATCCAACAACCCTCCCACTGAAGGTGCTGCAGCAACAACTACTTCAGGCTCCACCAAGTCTCCAACTATAACATCTCCAATTGTATGGGCCACCATAAACGCCCTAGGTAAAAAAATTTAACATGGACTTGTCATGATGAGAATTGGAGTAAGTAAAAGGGTTCAATAAGAAACACACTCACTCTTCACTAAAAACATTATGAGGTAAGTCATAATAGTTTACACCAGAAAAAACCATAATTCCTAAATGGCGTATGCAGTGGACACCATGATGCATAAATGTGTCCAGGAGAAGCTGATATGAAGGGACACGAAACACATATATGAAAAAATGTGCCTGACAAAAAAGGAGGCGGGGCTGGAGGAATCATTCGGAAATCCTCAATCCTCATCCTCGGAACCATACACTCCGTTATTCTATATGAGTAGAGAATAAGAGCACCACTTCACATGTTTTCAACTGCTTGATACTGAAGAAACATAATCAAATGCTGGCAAGGTGCCAACAAAGCCAAACCAGAAAAAGTAGATACTCATCATCAACATATAATACTGCATGCTCTTATTATATTGGACAACACATATATGCACGAAGGATAATGGAAAATTAATGTACAACACTTTCAGGAAGTCAGAGAATTTCATATTCCTGTTGTCAAAAGCATACCGGGGTTGGGGGGAGGAAAGTACGGTTTAGCAACATGTAAAGGTACAACTTACCATACCCTGTGATGGATGGAAGATCAAGAATCAGGGAAGATAAATTCTCATCTGCTCCAATCGCACTTCCACAGTCTGATTTATTACACATCCTCGTATAGGCTTTCACATGTTGAGGTTCGACCAAAGGTGAAACAAGGATTGAATAAGGACCCTTTATGTGTAAGACTAAAGGCCACAAGAGATAGTCCTCCCCTTTCTCTTCTTTATTGATGTACAAACTGATCATATGGCGAGTAATTGGATCATCGACCCATGAATCTGATCCTTTAACAGACTGGTTTACACGTAGACCGTAACCACGAGCAGAACCCTCCCTATGTTATTCAGCCAACCAATTACAAACATCACATTCAATTAACAAAATTCCAAAGCACTTGGATATAACTGCCATAGTATACATTAACACATATGCTAAACATTCCTTACTGCCACCCTAGTTCAATACACAACCCAAACAAATATCTCTATACAAGTTTCCACGACTTCTCTATCATCTACCTCTAACCGATTCCATGCGGTTAGCATTTCGCGATCTGGATAAAACTACTAGAGCGCTGCCTCCGGTTAGCTAAACTATTGGAAAGTAATAGTGAATGGTTGTATTGATTACCCAAAATCACTTAGGTATCACATATAAACAACATTGTAAACTTATTAGAGTTTGATAGTGTTCATAACCAAAGTACCAAACTATTGAAAACACAATACACTTGCTAAGAGCTAAGAGCTAAATTCTACACTATCCGAAATGAAATACCAAATACTGAGCTAAGCGAACACAAATCTCTATGAAACAATTCAAACAAAAAACTAACCACCTAAGCACGGAGTTGAGAACTAACCTCTTTTTGCGGTCAACGAAAGCAGCCGTCAGCTCCGAATCATACGGCAAAGAGTTATACTTAAAATCAGCGTCCGTATCCTTCTCACAGGCCACGCGCCACCGCCTCTCCACCACCGGAAACTTCCTGCAATCATTATCCATACAAAAAATTGTAAGAATCTAATCAATCCTGCCGATCTGAAGCTAAAATAACCGAACAATGGAAACGAAATCCGAAATACCTGGAGAAAACAACATAGTCTTGATTGTTGAGAATCCAGAGAGCTCTGATGTAGCAACCACTAGGCATTTTAACCTCTTCTTCTCCAACTAGTTCTTTGTTTCCTGGAAACTGGCAAGAGTTCTCGGCTGTGGAGCGATGGCCGATGAGTGATGAGGAGAGAGAAATAAATGGAACATTTCTTAAGAATTAAATTAAAACGTTATTGCACGATTACTTACATTTTTCTTTTTCATTTTTATTTTTTGAAAATTAACGAAAATATATTATATTTTAACAAAATAATTAAACTCCTATAATATATATGTCATAAATTTACAAAAGCATCAATACTAATACGATATTAAAAAAAAACGGACAATTGACTTAAATAAGATATTTAATTCGAATTTTCTAAACATAAAGAACTACTAAAAAACGATTTCAGTAAAAAATATTTTAACAATGTTAAAAAAAAAAAAAAAAAAAAAAAAAGATTCTTAAAGTATCTAAAGAGGTCAATATAAGATGCCCCAAAAATCGTATATGAATCAAGAGAAAAAATGTGATTATGTGAGATTAGGATTAGATATTTTACTAAAATTAAATATAATTTCACTTATTTAATACAATATTAAATTCAAATGTCGTTTTTTCATCGTGCCAAGAATCAATTTAATTTGAACTAATAAACACAAAAAAATAAATAAATAAATCTTACATAACTAAGGCCTTCTTGAACTATTAGCCATCCTTCTATGTCATAATTTCTTTTTATTTAGGTGAGAATTAATATTAATAAACTACACCCAACCTTAGGCAATACGACATTAATTAAACCAACCAACAGGCTTGATCCAAGTCATTAATGTGCGTATGTTTTTTAAAAAAAAAACATTAATTAAACCAACTGGCAAGAAAATAGAACCACCACCATACATCGTTGCAACAATTACATAAGAGAACCAGCAAATTACACATGAAAATTACATAAACACCCGAAGTTACACATAAAAAAGGCTTAACTTGAACGTCAGATGAACGGAAAGAGAGCTAATTAATTACAATTTACAAAGAAAGGCCACAATTTATTTTAGCATCAGCTGTAGGAAGAGCTCACTCCATCGCCTGAACTGTTTGCTTATCCGGTTTGATCTTGAGTTTCGGAATTAAAGGTCGACGCAGAGATAGTTGATGACAGAGCCAGCTCGCCGTTTGGTTCGATCGCTAACCTTCCACTTCTCGACCAACATCTTCTTTATTCGGGTGCAAGTTGTAACCATGGTAGCAACTCCGGCTTCTGTAATGCCAGGGCAGTAGACCATGTGGCAAGACTCCAGCAGCACGCATTTCCTTGCAATGTAGCTCAGACCGATGTCCGTAATTTGGCGACAGTGTGATATTATTATATCCTTGAGCAACGGACAGTTTTCACCTAACTCCACGATTGCATTGTCCCCCAAGTTCTGAGGCATGGAACACAAGTACACATAAATGAAGATTTGAAGCAAGTCAATTGGCACAGACTCAGTCCAGAGAATCAAGCATGAAATTTGAGATGGAACTTTAAGTTTAGGATGCCGAATACATGGTTATATTGCAACATCATCAATTAGCAGAACCATATTATGTTCTAGAAATTAGTGTGATTGATAGTTTTTAGTGCAAGCCTCCAATTTACCCTCGACAAATTCTTATCCAACAATTCATGATGTTCCCTTCAGACTTTCAGCTATTTGCATGTAGAAGCAAATCTGTTTATCTTAAAACCTTCCGATATAATAGATCAATGCATTATTTTTGGGAGTACGAATTAATCTAGAGTGTGACATAGAGTGTTTTTTCAGAAATACCAACTTTATAAGGCATGTATAAATATGGGGAAGAGTTCGAAGGCACACACCTGAAGAACGCTTACATCCAAATAAGCGAGTTGAGGGCTGCCTCTAGCAACAGCTATTATTCCAGCATCTCCAATTTGATGGCAGCCACTTACATTCAAATAATGTAAAGAGCAGCCTTGACCTATTGAGATAAGTGCCTCATCACCTATCCTGATGACGATGATACAGCAAGAAATGTGAGATCTAAAATGAGTCAAGAATTATCTAGTGAATTTTTCATTTTTTCCTTTTCTTTAAAAAATTTGGCAAGCAAATTTAGCAATATACATTTGAAAAGAAGTTAAGACACTTCAAACGGAAGAATGTAAAGTAACTCATCATGATCCTATAAATTAACAAAACTATGCAGATTAAGAAGAGGAGAAAGATGGGGACTGCCAACCTGTCACAGAATCGGAGACTAAGGTCCTTCAGATATTTACAGTTCTGACCAATAGCAATTATCCCTTTATTTCCCACCTATTAATGGTGCAAAGAACACTTAGCAGGAAGTTAAAATAAAGTTGCAACCCAGTAAAAATAATAATAAATTAAAATAAAATAAAATAAAAAACTTTTCATTTTTAAGTATAAAAAAGTAAAAATGAAAATCATATCGAAAACAAGATAGCTATGAATTGTTGTAAGTTGCACTATCATTGGCTTTTGACCAGTATATTTACCAAATCCATTAAGTTAGGTGCAGTGACAGATTGACAAAGTAAGGTAAGTATTCATGAAAATATTGCTAATTTCCACCCACTAAAAGAAGTTATTATCATTTCAGCAGTATATCATTTTCATAAGTATTTTTGGTTTTACAACAAAGATGTCCCAGAATTGGCTGGTTCTCACAATAAAATTTTCAAAAAGAAAAAGAGAACTGTTTCCTATTAAATTATAAAGGATAATACCATTTGCAGGGAGGAAAACAGGAGGGAGAGAAGAGGGATACCTCATAGCACCGGCGAATATGAAGCTTCCGTAAGTTCTTACACCCCCTCGCTATACTACATATGGAGTCATCACCAATACCCGAGCAATCCACCAAGTGAAGAGCTTGCAAGAACTTGCATCCTCTACCAATTTCATTTAGTGCATCACTTTCTATCCTCTGACAGTACAGCAAGGCTAATTCAGAAAGCCGGCTGCAGGTACAGTCCAAGACCAAAGATCAGTATAACTGTTAAAAATCAAGGGTATATATTCACTGCAAATCAAGATGAAAGGCGTTCTGAGCCTATGGAGAAGGACATAAACTAGCAGTCGATGATTCGAGAAGGTTCCTGATGCAGCCCTTACCAGTGACAGAACCTAAATAATATAACAGAGACAAGAAAAGTTCATATGCAAAAATGAAGTCGAGCACAAGGTGGATGACCAAACACTCACCCGCAAAATTTTCCAATAGACTTCAGTCCATCAGTTCCAATATTGTGGCAGCCATTTACTTCAATATGCATAAGCTCTGGGCAACCGACAGCCACAGAATCTAAACCTTTGTTACTCAAAAAGTAACAGTCACTCAACGTAAGATTTTTCAACTTTTTGCATCCTTTCCCAATTGAATACAGGCTCCTGAGAGGTATGTAGGGAAGAGAATTAGCAAGACTAGAACTGAATAATCATCACCAACCTAATCTTCTAATCAGTCCTCCTTTTAAAGTTAAGAATAAAGAGGAAAATCAACAGAAAAGCCACATGGTACAATAATAGATCAACGAATAACATCAAATATTGAAAAACTAAAGTTCCAAGAAACAATTTCTGATTGGAATTTAGAAAGTCTATCAGCTTCCATATTACATAATCCATAAAGCAATAAAGTAGAATGAGAACAACAGTATTCATCAACTGAGTAAAATTCCAATGAAAACAACAGTAGAGATTAAGACTAATCCTCTTAAAGCGGTATTGGATGTTAAGGGGTACTCCACAGATGAGAAGAAAAGAGCATAACACAAGCAATGAAGGCACAAGGAACCCAGATAGGAATATGTGACCTGTCTGTGAATTTCTGGAAACTGTATAGGGCCAATGACTCCAAAGATAAACAGAAAACACCAACCGCTTGCAAAGCCTCATCGGTAATATTTAGACACTGTAGTTTCAAAACTTTCAATTGAGTGCATCCTTTGGCAACGGAAAGCAAGCCTTCATTGCGGATGATCTCTGAGTCCAGTGACAGAGATTCAAGAGATCTGCAGTGAGATCCAACTGCTTCTAATGACACATCAGTAACCTTAGCACAAGCAGCAACCCCAAGTGATTTCAAAGTCCTCCCACAACCAAGGGCCAGTTGAACCAGTCCTGTGTCAGTCAATCCTTCGCAAAACCGCAAATTCAAATCCTCAAGAAAAGTACAACATTCTCCAACAGCAGCTAAACCGTCATCAGCGATGTAGCAGCCCTTGCAGAAGAAATTACATAAATTTAACTTAGTGATTGTCCTCAAACAAGAAATCATAAGATCCTAACAAGAAAGCTTACAATCAATACTATTACCATTTGGGTTCGAGAAGCTGTGTGTGCGTTTTGTGTGCATGTGTGTGTGTGTGTGTGTGTGTGAGAGAGAGAGAGAGAGAGAGAGAGAGAGAGAGAGAGGGGAGGGATGGAAGCTTCATAGCCCGGGCAACACAACAATTGTGATCAAGAGCACCAAAAAGAAAAAGAAAAAAGAAAATCTTGTAATCACCTGTAAATCCAAAAATTTAAGAGATTTACATTTCTCTGCGAAAGATCTTAACCCAGCATCCGTTACACTAGAGCACCATATAAGGCTTAACTTTTCAAGTTTTCCAAAACTCTCTCCAACAGCCGCCAACCCAGAGTTTGATAAACAACTTGATCCCATCCCATCATCTCCAAACACACCCTGATCAGACCCATAGTTAGACCTGCTAGTTGAAGGTGAGGAGCGATTCACACGACGTCTTTTTGCCTAGAGAACCAGAAACCAATGGCATTTAGAATAAAGTTCTAGGAGAGGGAAACATGTTAACATGAATTATATGTACAAGGTTGAGCTGCAGTTTCTATCTCAAAGCGACATAACCAACTTGCATGCAAAATTAAGACTCGGCCAAAGTACACAAATATTCGAATACTTTTACCAGGAAATGAGTAAGTAAACACGAAAACAATTAATCTAATAACTTCCTCAACGTGAATAAATAGATCAAAACAATATTAGTACTTGATCAAGTTCACTTGAACCAGTTACATTAACAAATTAAACACATTTTACCAACTCCCAGCCTTGCGGAAAGAGTTCTTTTCAATAAGCCAAGTAAAACAACCAAAAAAAGTCCCCCGAATTCAATTCAAGAAATTGAGCAAGCAATCCATCAAATCCTCCATCAAATTCCCAACCGTAAACGAATCCAATCACAAAGAAGCGTACAAACACAAACAAAAAAAAAAAAGAAAAAGGATCCACTTACATACTGCACAGGCAGTGAGATTGAGAGACGCTCGTCGACAAACACGGATCGGATATTGGGGAAGCGGCGGCTGAGCAGCTCCACAAGGCTGTCGGGGGAAGCGGAGGCGCCGATGCGGACAGTCTCACGGCTAAGCCGCTCAAGGTTGAGCCACCGCCGGCAAACCAGAGAACAAGCATCCCGGCATGGCTTCTCCTCCACATGCCGGAATATTTCCAGTATCAATTCGTCCGGCAGAACCGAGTTTATCCGATCGAAACCCCTCATCTTCTTCAATTCCTTACAGAAATTCCCCAAATTTCGCTACAAATCCCTCGATTCATACATGATTTGCACAGAATCACAACATCTACATATACAAGAATGAGAGATCAGAAAAATTTTCTCACAGTATGTGTGTGTTTCAGGTGAGGTGTAAACAGCTATGAAAGAGTTGTTGATGGGATTTCTATATGTAGAAAAGCACGACTTCTATGGATTTTTGCTTAAAAAAGAAAAAAAATGTCATAAATTCGATTTATTTAAAGAAAAAATCATGTTTAAACAAATTACTATTCTAATTGGAATATTACGATAAATATTGTTTTGTTATATTAATATGCAAGATTAAAATAATTAGATTTTCTTTGAATATTATTTGGAAAGAAATGCTTAATTTTAGACAGAAATGTAATATTTATTAAAGTTAATGAAACACTTTTGGAAATTTAATAATCCTCTATGTGCTTTTAATTTGATTATTTAAAAATAAACTTGAAAGAAATTAGATAGAAAAGGTTGGATGAATATTAAGAGTACATATGAAAAAATAGTTGTGTTGTAATATATGGATTTTAATTTATGAAATTAAGAAAATTATTGACGATAATTCGTTAGATTCAAATTTAATTAATTAGAGAATGTTGTTCGCCTTATAAAATGCATGAGCATATACTTGACTTTGCATCTAGGGAAAGATAAGATAATTTATAATTGCATGGAATTTAATAATAATAATAATAATAATAATAATAATAATAATAATAATAATAATAATAATAATAATAATAATAATAGTTTGGAATTATGCATGCAAGTTAAGAATATTATGACAAATAAAGCACACCATTTTATATGTAAATTAGGGAGAGATTATAATTTGAAAAATAACGATTCTTAACTTAACTCCTATATTTTATTTTCCTGTCACACCTAAAATTCACAAAATTACAGTATTTCGTTTTCAATTACAATTTCACCTTATTATTTCTTATATTTGAACAATTTAAAGTGAAAAGGTTGGACGAATATTATAAGTGTATATAAAAAAATACTTGTGTTGTGATATAAAAATTTTAATTTATGAAATTATGAAAAATATTAACAACAATTCATTAAATCCAAACCTAATATATATATATATATATATATATATATATATATATAATTAAAGAATAAATTTTGATGACGTTAGCACAATAATTTTTAAAGGTTTCAGCTCTACCCTTACGGAGTTACGGTGTATATTGTAATAACTAGCGTATAGTACCCGGCCCGTGCGATGCACGGTATTAGTATAGGGTATAATTTACAATACTTGTATAAATTTTGTAAATTAAAATAATTTTAAAATAAATGATTAAATCATATAGAATGAAAATAATCTAATCAATATTAAATGAACTACTATTAAAATCAAATTCTATTACTTTAGTATATATACATAATTATAAATTGAGCAAATTATATTTTTGGTCCCATAAGATTGAGTGATTTGTAATTTTGGTCCCATTCTTTTAAAATTTGACAATTTTGGTCCTGTAGGTTTCAATTTGTGA
Source organism: Lantana camara (assembly GCA_037501455.1). NCBI lineage: Eukaryota > Viridiplantae > Streptophyta > Magnoliopsida > Lamiales > Verbenaceae > Lantana > Lantana camara. Next base: position 125,334,240 of record CM074857.1, read on the forward strand.
CAATTTTAGTCTCAATCGTTAATTTTGGATGGAAACCGTTAAATCCATGTTCAGGCCGAAAAACAAATAAAATCTTTGACCAAAAAAACCCACAAAGGCGGCTGTAGCCCAACGGGGGTGAGCCACCCCTTTCCATACGAGGTAATAATACATATTTTTTTTTCAAATAACTATTATGTTAAAATATAAATAAATTTTAATACTAATATAATATAAATATATTATTATGTTAAAATATAAATATAATATATTATTATGTTCAAAAAAAATTTTAAACTATAATTATTATGTTAAAATATAAATAAATTTAAATAATAATATAATATAAATATATTATTATGTTAAAGTATAAATATAATATATTATTATGTTCAAATATTTTTTTAGCTATAATATATATTTTTATATTATATGTACTATATATTATATACATTAATATATATATATATATACTACATATATTAAATATTATGTATTTATATATTATATATATAATATATTATGTATTTACATATATAAATATTATGTATATATATTTAATATTAATATATATAATATATAATATATATACGTACAAAATGTATATTATGAATTTATAAAAAATAATAGTTATATACTACATATATTAAATATTATGTATTTATATATTATATACGATTAATTATTATGTTAAAATATAAATAAATTCTAATAATAATATAATATAAATATATTATTATGTTAAAATAAAAATATAATATATTATTATGTTAAAATATTTTTTAAGCTATAATATATATTTGTATATTATATGTACTATATGTTAGGAATAGTGCCCTAGAAAGCCGATTGTATATCCGCTTTGTGCTTTTCCTTATTGTAATCACAGACAATCTTTGAATGAAATAACGAATTAAGGCAACACTTCTTTATATGCTCTTGTTTGGTATGCGATTACTTTATCTGTGCATGTATAAGAACTCCCCTAATCCTGATGACTTTAGGACTATACCATTTAGGTGAAATGGTTCATGAAACGAGCCCTATATCACATAAGTCATGATTAGTAAAATACTCCAAGCCGATGAGTCCTACAGACAGTGGGAGTGTCAACCTGACTCCTCTAAGGCTTGCTTGTGGGATCACGCCCTTAAGAAGGACCACCTTGTTTCATGTAGGTGTAAAGTGTATAGTTGATACGTGCGTGATACATGAGGGTGCTTACTTTAACAAGTAAGTTCACTGAGGTGCCCCGTGTGAGAACATTCCTAAATGGGAAAGGAAGTTTCTATTTCAGGAAATAGAAACTTCCAGATTAGGAAATATCTCACGAGTCATTGATGTGATTAATTGATCCTTAGACTTGAGGCTCCTTGTCACTTTATGAGTTAACTCTGTAGTCTTAGGTATAAGCTTTAAAGGGTGTCGCCTTAGACAACTGATTCAAGGCTTATGCTGGGGCTGCACAAGTGATTCATGAAAGTGAATGAGAATCAAGAAAGGACCTACACTTGCATTTGCAAGGTGATCTCTTATTGTGTAAGTCATTCATATGCCATATGGAGTCCTTGGCCAAGGCAGTAGATCAAGACATCAAGAAAAGGGTTTCTTGGATTGAGATCAAATGGATATGAAATGCACTTAGCTTTAAGACCGGATTATTAGGGTTCTGATTATTCCCTTGCCCTAGATCTTGGTTGAGAGATAGTAAGTAGGAGGATTGTATCTCACATGAATCAATGACTTAAAGGTTCTGTAGAATCCGAACATTCCAATTCAGCTAGGGGTTAAACACCTGTTGCTAGACTATGGTCGTTTAATCTGTGGACTGATTAATTAATTAGTGAATTAATTAATTAGGGTCACTGCTAATTGAATTGAGAACCTAGAGGGTCACACACAACAACTTGGTTACATGAGTTGAGGCTTAAAAATGATTAAACGAGTTAATCGGGCCAAGAGGGTTCCACACGTGTGAAATCACACGTGTGAATATATATATATATTGTATATATGTATTAAATAATTAAATGTGTTAATTATTTAATAGACTTTGGTTTAATTTTGAATTAAAAAGAAAGTCTTATTTGGGAGAAAATAATCTAGTTAATTAATTATGAATTAATTAATTAGATAAAATAAGTTATTTATTTTAAATAAATAAAGTATAAAATTATCCAAAGATAGTTTGGATATTTTTAGCTCTCTTGAAAGTTGATTTGAATTAGAATTCAAAGTCAAAGTTGGAGAATACTTGATGATCAAGTAATAGGAGAGAGACAAACCAAATCCTTGCCCAACAAGGAGTTCGGCCGTCCCTCCCCATACCTATATATAGGGGAGCTCATGCTCCCCTTTAGAGCTAATCGAATTTTTTTGGTTCATGTGTTGAACACCTTTCTTTCTCCAAGATCAAATAAACCCTAGGTCAAGCCTAAACACTAACTAGAGAACTAGCATCCTTACTAGTTAGATTGTGATCAGGTTGGTGGACTATCTCTAGAGACTTCAAGTTAGAAGTTTGAAGATTCGAGCTTTACCAAGGAGAGGGGATCAAGCCGCGAGAAGGGCATTCTTGGGTGGCTTGAAACGCTTCAAGAAAGAATAAAAGAAAAGTAAGTTTTCTTATCTTTACGAATTTGGATACACGATTGCGAGTCCACGGTCCTTTTGTTGGGAAAATTTTTTAAATTCCGTTGCTTTCTGATTCTGTTTTCCAACAAGTGGTATCAGAGCCACCTCGTTAATCGTGTTTCTGATTCGTCTCAATTATTCTGAATTTAGTAGAAATTCTTAGGCTTAGATGCGAATTAGCCTGAATTACGAAACTGTAATTTTTTCTTGAATTTCTGAAACTGTTTTCTTAAATCGTGTTTTGGAAAACCGTTTTGATAGAAATTAATTTAATTCGTGTTTTTGAATTTTGGATTGTTTTGGTTTTTGAACTAAAAGTACGAAACATGAAATCGCGTTACGAAAACGCGAGCCTGGACGTGCTAAGGCGTAGCACGCCAGGCGCGCGCGCGCCCGCCCAGTAGTCCCGCAACCGCGCGGGACTGCCTGCCACTGCCGCCGGCGCGCGCCTAGGCGCGCCCCCCAGCACTTCCCGCAGCCGCGCGGGAGCCTCCCGGCCACGCCCGCCTGCCTCGCTCGGCCGATGCACGCGATGCGCGTGCATGCATGCGCGCCATGCGCGCGACGCGCTGGCAGCACACGCTGCCGGCTGCACGCAGCGCAGGCGCGCGCCACCATGCTCGCGATGCTGCGCGTCTGCCGGGCTTCGTCTCGGGCGGACGTGCAGTCCGTTCCGGGCCCTTCGTTTCGCGATCTTGATTTTCGTGTTTAGTCCAATCCAATCCCGATTTAATTTTTCTATAAAAATTTTATTTTATTAAATTTGAATTATTTTTGAAATAATTGTTTAAATTGGGATTTTGAAAAATTGATCGATTTAAATTTTGGAAAAATTACAATCTTTATTTTCTGAAAATATTGAAAGAATAAAATTATTAATTTTCAGAAATTAATTGAAATTTTATTAGTTTAATGTTTTTCGGGTTTTATTGAAAAGGCTCTTGAACAAGAATTGCATCTAAGTCGTGTTTTAAGCTATTAGAGCTTAAAGCGAGAATTTTAATTTATTGGTTAAATTTAAATTCTTGCAAAAGCATGTTAGGTGATCATGGGTTTAGATCTATGTATGGTTTTAATTTATGCACATGGATGGTTTAAATTGGGGTTGGAGCCCTATAGTTGCGTTTTTCAATTGAGGTTGGAGCCTCACTTATGTGCGTACTGTTATATGATTTATTATGTGGCTTTCCATATTACTGTTTTTGAGGCCGGGGTATGCCCCGTGTAATTGTCTAAGGCCAATATGAAGATTGAGCCTTATTACTTTATGTCTTTTTTCTTTTTATTGTAATTTGAGAGTAGAGATAGGTGGTGAGGTTTTATTTTCATTTTGGAGACAATGCACCCATGGAGTAAGATGGACCACATTCAAGTAACAAGGAGGCCATAAGTGAAGACCCCTCAAAATGTTAGGGAGGGGAATCTCAATTGTTAAATGTAATAGAGATAGGGCTCGTATTTTGTTACCGCTTTCCCTTATGTGATTTAAACTGTTTATGTGGCATGTATGTTAGAACTTGTGATTGTGGACTAGCTCCCACATATCACGCATAAGATAGGTAGAACCCATGATCATTACATGTTAGTATCATGCTAGGACATGTTATCTGTTTATGTGCTTGTTTGAAATGCATTTAAGTGTACTTGCATTAATCAAGACTAATAAAATTGGATAACATATATGTTGGTGAGGTCGAACCGGACAACTCTCCGGTTAATTCGAAAATTCCCATTAAATATTAAGCTAATTTCGAATAAATAGGTGTTTAATTCGAGATGCAAATTTTGAATTAAATTCCTAGCATTCCATCAATAGGTTTTAAGTTTAGTAAGTGAAGCTAGTTATTGTCCGCGAGTCGTGGGATAGCTAGTGGAGTTTATTAGTTCTTAGTTACCTAATTGATCATTTTAAATGATCAATATTTCATGGTCAATTTTAGCAAGGGCGATGTCCGTGAGTCGTGGGTCGTTCAAACTAAGTTTTGATCATGATCTTATGATTGATGGGTCTGGCTTAACGCCTAAGTAAATATGGATGTCGCACGAGTCGTGGGTCCATATTGAAAGATAGGTGATGCAAAAATAATTGCTAAGAATTCTAAAGGTGTTAGAATTGGTAAGTTGTACCTACCTGGGGTTCTTACTGAGAATGTCCGCGAGTCGTGGGTTCGAGGTAAAATGCCTGGGATCTTAGTACCCATTGGGAAATGTGTTCCTCTTAGATCTTTGGAAATTATAGATCTTTGAAAAACAGTGGGAGCTACATTAGATTAAAGACCTTATCTTTTGTATATCGTTATAATTCAGCATGCTCACTAGTTCTCTGTTTTACCATTTAGGTCGTAGATTCTGTGATTCTCTACGTGTTTTGAAATGGCAACCAAAAACCCTCTTGTATCGATCCTCGAGTCAAATAAGTTGACTGGTCCCAACTATTCTGATTGGCTGAGGAATCTGAAAATTATTTTAGATTCTGAGAAGAGAACTTATGTTCTCTTCGAAGGGGAGCCTAGTCCCGAAGGGGAGGCTCCCACTCGGGCCGAGCGGGACACGATTCAGAAGTGGAAGGATGATAATCTCCAAGCCCGTTGCCTTATGTTGGCTAACATGTCTCCGGACTTGCAAAGACAACATGAGGCCATGGAATTCGCTTGGGAGATTTACGACCACTTAGAGCAACTTTACCGCCCTCATGAACGTGTTACAAGGTATAACACTTCAAAGGAATTGTTCCACTTGAGAATGAGGGAAGGTTCTAGTGTCCATGAATATGGACTCAAGTTTCTCGCCCTTACTGAGAAACTTGCTTCCATGGACATGCCACTGAAAGATGAGCTTTCAGTGGATTTGTTGCTAGCTTCGCTCCCACCATCATTCAACCCATTTGTCCTTAACTTCAATATGAATCATGCTGGTGCTACTGTAGCTGAGCTGATTAGTCAGCTTGTGACTACTGAAAGCACGATCAAGAAGGACAATAAGGTTTTGATGGTAAATGCTCCATCTCCCTCTTCTGGGCCTTCTAAAGCTAAGGGCAAGAAAGCCCAAAAGAAGAAGAAGAAACCCCTTAGGCCAACTGGTGGCGTTACGAAGGGGAAGGCCCAAAAGAAGAAGCGTGATCAGAAAGAGGATGTTTGCTTCCATTGTGGCAAAGCGGGAGATTGGAGGAGAAACTGTCCAGAGTACAAGGCTACTCTAAAGAAAGGTATCTTTCTCGTTGAAATAAATCTTTCTATTAATTCTATTTCTTGGGTACTTGATACCGGTTGTGGAACTCATATCTGTAATGATGTACAGATGCTAAGTGATGTTCAACAACTCAAAGAAGGAGAATGTGTCTTGAAGATCGGTGATGGCTCAAACGTTGAAGCTCGAGCTTTAGGCACAATTAGATTAGATTTAGGTAGTTTTGAGTTAGTCTTAAATGAAGTCCTTATGTACCGAGCATTATTCGTAATATAATTTCAGTTCCAATATTAGATTGTGAAGGTTATGAAACTTATATTAAGAATGGTAAATACTTTATCAAACGGAACAACTCTTTCGTTCACATCGGTACTCTAAGTAATGGACTTTATCTAACTCAGAATATCAATATTATGAATATACAACGAGAAACGAAGCGTAAGAGAGATGACAAAGTTTCAGCTCCCTTATGGCACGCTAGATTAGGACACATCTCCAAGAACAGAATTAGCAAGATAAACATTTTAGGATCATTCTCTGAAAATGACCTTAAGGAGTTAACTTCTTGCGAATCATGTCTCAAAGGAAAGATGTCCAAAGTTCCTTTTAAAGGAACTGTGGAACGTGCCACTAAGGTTTTGGATTTGATCCATACTGATGTTTGTGGACCGCTCAGTGTAAGCACTAGAAACAATCATCAGTATTTCATAACCTTTACTGATGACTTTAGTCGGTATGGTTATGTATACTTAATGAAGTATAAATCTGAAGCTTTTGAGAGATTCTTAGAATTTCAAAAGGAGGTTGAGAACCAAACTGGTCACAAGATCAAAGCACTTCGATCTGATCGAGGAGGCGAATATCTTAGTGAAGAATTCCTTAGTCATCTCAAAGATAATGGGATTATCTCTCAGTGGACCCCTCCGGGAACTCCTCAGCTTAATGGAGTTTCTGAGAGAAGGAATCGAACCTTACTGGATATGGTTCGTTCTATGATGAGTTTCACTGACTTACCACCTTCTTTCTGGGGTTTTGCCCTAGAAAGTGCAGCAAAGATTTTGAATCTTGTTCCCTCTAAGTCAGTCCCTAAGACGCCCTATGAAATGTGGCATGGTAAAATCCCTAGTTATTCTTACTTAAGAATTTGGGGTTGTCCTGCTTACGTGAAGAGGACAGTGGGAGATAAGTTAGAATCTCATTCTAACTTATGCTACTTTGTAGGTTATCCTAAGGAATCCATAGGATACTACTTCTATGATCAATCTGAGCAAAAGGTGTTTGTCTCTAGAAATGCTACTTTTCTGGAGGAACCGTTCCTTAAAGAAAAGAAAGGCAAGATCATAGAATTAGAAGAAGTACAAAGTGACCCCACACCACCCACTGAAGAAACGTCCCACTCTGATCAACCACAACCAATCACGAATTTCGATACACACGAAAATCCTCCTCTAAGGCGTTCTGAACGCACTCCTAGACAGCCGGAGAGATGGTATGGATTCTTCCATGAAATCTCTCAGAAGGATAATGATCCTTTATCGTATGAGGAGGCACTTTCAGATTCCGACTCTGAACAGTGGATAGAAGCCATGAAAAACTGAAATGGACTCCATGAACTCCAACCAAGTTTGGACCTTGGTAGATTTGCCTGATGGGGTCAAACTCATAGGTTGCAAATGGATCTTTAAGAGAAAGCTTGGAGTTGATGGAAGCATTGCAGCCTACAAGGCAAGACTGGTTGCAAAAGGATTAACTCAAAGACCCGGCGTGGACTTTGATGAAACCTTTTCGCCAGTTGCAATGCAAAAGTCTATTCGGATCATGCTTGCCATTGCTGCGTATTATGACTACGAAATATGGCAAATGGATGTGAAAACTGCCTTTCTCAATGGTGGCATTGATAAAGACATTTATATGGAGCAACCCAGAGGTTTCACATTCAGTGGGAGTGAGCAAAAGGTTTGCAAACTCCAAAGGTCAATCTATGGATTGAAACAGGCTTCTAGGAATTGGAACATTCGATTTGATGAATCAGTCAAAGCGTTTGGCTTCATTCAAATTTCGAATGAATCCTCTGTGTATAGAAAGGAATTGGAGACCTCAGTACAATTCTTAGTACTTTATGTTGATGACATCCTTCTTATTGGGAATTCGAAGGATGACATGAAAGTAACTAAGTTGTGGTTATCGAACCAATTCGAGATGAAAGATCTTGGTGATGCGTCCTATATCCTTGGAATTAAAATCTATCGAGATAGATCTAGAAGGTTAATAGGACTATCACAGTCGATGTACATTAACAAAGTATTGAAGAGATTCAATATGGAGTCAGCAAAGGTTAAGAACCTTCCTATGAGTGTAGAAACATGTCTTTCAAAGAAGATGTGTCCTAAGACTAACCTTGAGAAGGAAAGAATGACTCATACACCTTATGCATCAGCAATAGGTAGCATAATGTATGCAATGTTATGTACTCGGCCGGATGTGGCTTATGTACTTAGTGTAACAAGTCGTTTCCAATCTGACCCTGGAGATGGTCACTGGGCTGCCGTGAAGAATATTCTTAAGTACTTGAAAAGTACTAAAGATTTATTCTTAGTTTACGGAGGTCAGAAAGATCTTACTGTCGAAGGATACTGCGATGCAAGCTTTGCATCTGACTTAGATGATTTTAAGTCAATGTCAGGATACATTTTCTGCCTAAACGGCGGAGCAGTGAGTTGGAAGAGTTCCAAGCAAACAACCACTGCAGATTCGACCACTGAGGCCGAATACTTAGCTGCAAATGATGCAGCTAAGGAAGGTGTTTGGATTAGAAACTTCATTCAAGAGTTGAATGTTGTTCCTAGCATGAAAGACCCCGTTACTGTGTTTTGTGATAACGCTGGGGCGGTTGCTCAAGCAAGAGAACCAAGATCTCACCAACGGACCAAGCACATTATGAGAAAGTATCACCTAATCCGTGATATTATCAAAAGAGGAGATGTGCAAATTGAGAGGGTCGCATCAGCAGAGAACGTGGCAGATCCACTTACTAAACCCCTTAGTCGAGAAGCTTTCTAAAGTCATCTTGAGAAGATGGGACTTAGAGTTGCTTTAGAATGGCTTTGACGGGCAAGTGGGAGATTGTTAGGAATAGTGCCCTAGAAAGCCGATTGTATATCCGCTTTGTGCTTTTCCTTATTGTAATCACAGACAATCTTTGAATGAAATAACGAATTAAGGCAACACTTCTTTATATGCTCTTGTTTGGTATGCGATTACTTTATCTGTGCATGTATAAGAACTCCCCTAATCCTGATGACTTTAGGACTCTACCATTTAGGTGAAATGGTTCATGAAACGAGCCCTATATCACATAAGTCATGATTAGTAAAATACTCCAAGCCGATGAGTCCTACAGACAGTGGGAGTGTCAACCTGACTCCTCTAAGGCTTGCTTGTGGGATCACGCCCTTAAGAAGGACCACCTTGTTTCATGGAGGTGGAAAGTGTATAGTTGATACGTGCGTGATACATGAGGGTGCTTACTTTAACAAGTAAGTTCACTGAGGTGCCCCGTGTGAGAACATTCCTAAATGGGAAAGGAAGTTTCTATTTCAGGAAATAGAAACTTCCAGATTAGGAAATATCTCACGAGTCATTGATGTGATTAATTGATCCTTTGACTTGAGGTTCCTTGTCACTTTATGAGTTAACTCTGTAGTCTTAGGTATAAGCTTTAAAGGGTGTCGCCTTAGACAACTGATTCAAGGCTTATGCTGGGGCTGCACAAGTGATTCATGAAAGTGAATGAGAATCAAGAAAGGACCTACACTTACATATGCAAGGTGATCTCTTATTGTGTAAGTCATTCATATGCCATATGGAGTCCTTGGCCAAGGCAGTAGATCAAGACATCAAGAAAAGGGTTTCTTGGATTGAGATCAAATGGATATGAAATGCACTTAGCTTTAAAGACCGGATTATTAGGGTTCTGATTATTCCCTTGCCCTAGATCTTGGTTGAGAGATAGTAAGTAGGAGGATTGTATCTCACATGAATCAATGACTTAAAGGTTCTGTCGAATCTGAACATTCCAATTCAGCTAGGGGTTAAACACCTGTTGCTAGACTATGGTCGTTTAATCTGTGGACTGATTAATTAATTAGTGAATTAATTAATTGGGGTCACTGCTAATTGAATTGAGAACCTAGAGGGTCACACACAACAACTTGGTTACATGAGTTGAGGCTTAAAAATGATTAAACGAGTTAATCGGGCCAAGAGGGTTCCACACGTGTGAAATCACACGTGTGGCTCACGTGACACGTGTCACACACGTGTGAATATATATATATATATATTATATATATATATATGTATTAAATAATTAAATGTGTTAATTATTTAATAGACTTTGGTTTAATTTTGAATTAAAAAGAAAGTCTAATTTTGGAGAAAATAATCTAGTTAATTAATTATGAATTAATTAATTAGATAAAATAAGTTATTTATTTTAAATAAATAAAGTATAAAATTATCCAAAAATAGTTTGGATATTTTTAGCTCTCTTGAAAGTTGATTTGAATTAGAATTCAAAGTCAAAGTTGGAGAATATTTGATGATCAAGTAATAGGAGAGAGACAAACCAAATCCTTGCCCAACAAGGAGTTCGGCCGTCCCTCCCCATACCTATATATAGGGGAGCTCATGCTTCCCTTTAGAGCTAATCGAATTCTTTTGGTTCATGTGTTGAACACCTTTCTTTCTCCAAGATCAAATAAACCCTCGGTCAAGCCTAAACACTAACTAGAGAACTAGCATCCTTACTAGTTAGATTGTGATCAAGTTGGTGGACTATCTCTAGAGACTTCAAGTTAGAAGTTTGAAGATTCGAGCTTTACCAAGGAGAGGGGATCAAGCCGCGAGAAGGGCGTTCTTGGGTGGCTTGAAACGCTTCAAGAAAGAATAAAAGAAAAGTAAGTTTTCTTATCTTTACGAATTTGGATACACGATTGCGAGTCCACGGTCCTTTTGTTGGGAAAATTTTTTAAATTCCGCTGCTTTCTGATTCTGTTTTCCAACACTATTTATTATATACATTAATATATATATATATATATATATATATATATATATATATATATATATATATATATACACACGTATAAAATGTATATCATGTATTTATAAAAAAATAATATTTATATACTATATATATATTAAATATTATTTATTTTTATATTATATAAAAATATATCATTATGTTAAAACATATATATTTATTAAATAATATTATAGCTTAAAAAATATTTTAACATAATAATATATTTATATTAAAAAATAACACGTGTATATATATTTATATAACATATATAATATGTAATATATATACATATAAAATGCATATAACACACACACACACATATATATATAAAATAATATTATAACTTAAAAAATATTTAAACATAATAATATATTTAATATTAATATAATACAAATATATTATTATGTTAAAATAAAATTATAATATATTATTATATTAAAATATAAATAAATTTTAATACTAATATAATACAAATATAGAAAAAAAAAGATGTATTATCTGGGTTTTGAATCCAAGACCTCGCCTAGAAGGGGGTGGCTCGCCCCCGTTGGGCTACAGCTATCTTTGTTGTTTTTTTGGTCAAAGCTTTTATTTGTCTTTCGGCCTGAACATGGGTTTAACGGTTTCCGTTCAAAAATTGACGGTTGGGACTAAAATTGTCACAAATTGAAACCTACGGGACCAAAATTGTCAAATTTTAAAAGAATGGGACCAAAATTGCAAATCGCCCAATCCTATGGGACAAAAAATGTAATTTGCTCTTATAAATTGTATACTAAGTTAAGTGTTTTCTTATTATAAATAGTAAATAAATAAAACTCATGTAAATATCATATTCTAACTAGACAGGTTAAAATATGTGGAAAAGAAAAAAATAAATAATTTAGATATTAAAATAGTATATATATTAAATTTTAGCATTTCATCTTGTGCCATGCACAAATTTATTAAAAATATTATTATCTTTTTTAATATATAAAAAATGACTTTTGTATTCATGTTTTTTACAAAATAATATATATTAAATTAGCGACTAAGTATACTAAAAATTTAATTTAGCTAGTACTAATCAATAAATGAATATATTTTTTTTCAAATCATCCTATGAATTTGAATAATGGTAGATATATCTTATGGTTATGACATAATAAAAAAAAAAAAAAAGGCATGTAGTTTCCAAGTAAAAAGATAAAAAGAAGATTTTGAAAGAAAGTCTCACACAACTATAGTCATTAAAATAAATGAACCTTGAATAATAAAATAATGATAAAAATAAATTATGACAAAAATTATCAATTATTTAACAAAAGATCAATTATGAAATCTTAATAAAATTTTCAGATCTAACAAAAAGTACAAAATGAAATTCTTTAAAACTCAAAATTCTTGGTTGGTTAACAAATATTAAAATTAATCTTCGAACCAAAAGTTTAAATTTATATGAAAATAAAATATAAATAATCAACTTAATAATTTGTAGAGATAATAAAAAATGATATAATTATTAGAATCAAGTAAATTTAAATCATCCCAATTTAACATAAAAATATGAAAACATAATAAAGAATTTTAAAAATAAAATGACAATATAAAAGAAAGATTAGTAAAAACACATCATTAAAGATAAAAGACCACACCAATAATAATAATAAACTAAAATATATTATTAGAAAATATCAATGTATATATATGGTCATAGACTATTGAAATAAATCAACAACAAAAATAATTTAAATGAAAATGAATCTATATATATATATATATATATATATATATATATATATATATATATATATATATATATATATATATATATATATATATATATATATATATATATTATATAAAAAATTATTGATGATTAAAAAAAAATCAAAATAAAAAGATAAATAGATAATAAATTCATGAAGGAACAACAAAGAACTATAATAATACATCTTGATTTAAAGAATCACCAAACTAATATAAAAATTGTGCTAAACTATCACTCAAATTATTTTATAAATTTAAAATTTCAAAAATCTCAAAAATTAAAATTTGATGAAAATAAAATAATGGTAAAAGAACGGCACAATTAAATAAATAAAAAATAGTTATAAAAATTTCATCAATTTAAAAATAGAAAAAGAAATACATATCTAAGTACTATAAAATTTAAAATAAAAAAGCGATAAGCAAATAATACTTTGAAAATAAAGTAAAATCAATAAAAAAAACCACAAAAACATAAAATTTACTAAAAAGTTAAATTATATTATCTGACATGATTGAAGAAGTTATACAATATTAAATAAAAAAGACACAAAAAAAATTATAAGAATAATTAAAATATGGATTTTGTGCAGGAGAGATCGAAGAAAAAGACTCAACGATGGATTTATGAGTGAAAGTGAAAAAAAATTCAACATACTTCGTCAATCTAATTTGCAAATGCAAGAGAGTGTCTGAATCGTCACTTGATTTCGGTCAGACTCCTATATTAATGTACAAACCAAGGGAGCATTTTACATGGAAAAAAATGAATTAATCTCAACACAAAAATTAGAAGAAAGAAACAAAAATTGAACATTTTATGTACAAAAGTGATACCACAATTTAGGTTTTAAAGTTTTCTTGTAGGAAAGATGATTTAAGAGAATAAAGCAACACAGATTAAGAAAGATTAATTTACATAAAAGTTTGAATTTAATTGAGGAATTAATGGAGTTATATAAACAATTTAGGGAAAATAATTTATATTTAAAGCAAAACAACTATCTATCGATTAAAGAAATTTAAATTTTAGGAATTAGAATTTTGATTAGAATTAAACTTACATAAATATTTAATTATATATGACAAAAAAAAAAGACTATCGAATTACTATCATTTATTTATATTAACAAAAATATGTATAACTTTGATAGGGCTAAAATAAGCTTGACCCTCGTTTTGACACGTGACGTCATCAGTGTGCGACGCATGGAAGCCCGGACCTCACATATACCACTTCGGAACAAGCCTCGCCCTCGTTCCCAAGGATGTTCCGATCTTCCCGATGGTCAATCCCCGAGCATGGACTGTTGCGCCTTCAAGAGGACCCGGCCCTCGGGTACAAGGAGGTACCAACCCTTCTACACGGGTTAATACCCCAGCGGGTCAGACAAATATTCTTACTGTGGCCCTTAGGAGACACACGGGTTCACCCTCGGGGACGCCCTCCCACATGGATGAATAGAAGGATAAAACTCTCCTCTCATGTCTCACAGCCTTGGCCCAGGTGCCCCTCGGACCTGCGAGCCTCCATGGCCAATATTAAACCCGGGTGTGCCCCTAGCCCTCGGTAACAACCAAAAGCGGCTCTCTGACACAAGGTACACATCTGCGCTCTTGCCACTGTTGCCCGCAACCAACTTTTCACTAGCTTTTGCAGGAGATTCCTCCTAGGTTTCTCCTGATTACGCCACGTGTTAGGGCAACATTAGGTCAGGACCACACGATGATAATTACCAATGGGTCCCTGATCTTCAACTATAAATAAGGGAGTTCATCTCCTCCACTGTAAGTTATCTTCCATAAACTAAGCTCTGCATTTACAACTTTTTCTTCAAATCACCGTCTGACTTGAGCGTCGGAGAGCCAAACTGGGCATCACCCTCAGTTCCCCCAGCTTAGCCTTCTGACTGTTTGCTTTTGGTATTTGTCTGTTAGTATGTAATTTGTGCCTTAATTGTCTTAATTTTCCCCCTACATTTGACTGGATATGTGCTTCATTAAGCTTAATTATGGCTTTGTAGGTTTATTGGAGCTAAAATGGATCATCAATACAAATCTGGACTAAAAGAATCACCAAGAGCAGAAAATAAACTAACCCATGACCTTAAGCTATGATCATCCCTTAAGCTAAGGATGATGTAGCAGACACCAAGTCAAATGTTGCGGCTAACTTTCACTTTTTGTCAACTTCAGCTACTTGCAGCAGCTTTGCACAGTATTTTGCGTCTCAAGAAGTGTAATCATCATACTTAGGAACTCTAAAGAATATTTGCCTTGAATTGTGTGCCAATATTGAGATTACCAAGCTTATAAGCAAGGGTTATGAAGAGAAGAAGCATTATTCAGCCTTCCTCCTGAAGAAGCAGTCACATAGCAGCTGAAGCAGCTCCAGAAACAGCAGAAAACAGCGGACTTCTCCCCTGTTATGATCAGCTAGCATTTCCTTTCCCTTTTCTTCTCTTTCTAGCTAGAATTTATGCTTAGATCGTGAAGTTATTGATCAATCTTTTAATGACAATCTTTGTTAACTTAATTTCAGTTCTTAAATAGTTTATTATCTGATCTTTTTGTAAGAATGTACAGCATCTAAATCCCTTTTATCCCAGTGAAGTTGTTTCTTTGGTTCATGCTTTGGATTTGTGATATCTAAATGAGTTTATACAGCTTTAATTTCTCGGTATATGCATGTATCTTGAACGTATGGTTTGAACATGTCTTTGAGATGATTTTCTGATCAATCATTATCTTGATACTTGACTGCACAAATACTTGATCCGTAGTTGTCATGTAAATGTGCCTAAGAGTTACACATCATTGAAGGCTTACCACCATGTTTACTTGATAGTGATGAGATGCATGTATAATGACTTAAACATTCCAAGCTTCTTGAGTTTGTTGGTTAGGATTGGTGTCCTTTTCATGATTAATGCTATCACAAAGTTAAATCTTAGGATTGTATCTTTAAGACTGCTTTTGTGATAAGAAGATGGTTAATGAGCTTCTCATAATCATTGTAAAAATAAGAAAGGACTAGGGTGTGTAGAGCTTGTTGTCCACCGCAGCTAATCTACCAAGAAATTGAGGTTGAATATTGCATCAATGATCGAACCAATGACATGAATTATAAGAACAACTTGGCTAGGATAATCTATTTTTTATTCAGTTCATTTCAGACTTTTAATATCAGATTTTACTTGCTTGTTACCTTTGGTTTAGTGTTTAGATTTGTAGTTTGCTAAATTACTAAACCCCCCCCCCCCCCCCAAAATCCCGGACCATTTTTGTGGATAATTTACTTGGTTGTGTGTGAAATATAACGCCTGCTAGTCCTTTGGGTTCGACCCTTTGCTACTGTACTCAATTTATTGCATATTGGAAAGTGAAGGTTTTATTTGGTGGATTCGGCAACCATCAAATCCTAGCAGGTTGAACCCCCATTTTTTTCCGGTGAATTCCACTTGAGTTCCGTCCCTTGTTTCCCCACATTAAACAAATCGTAAAGTGATCGAAGTTTGACACCTCAGATTCAGACCCATCATTTTTTGCGCTGTCTGTGGGAAACCACACCTTCCCTTTCCCCTTTGCTAGTTGAGATACAAACACCATCTTCACCATGGTCACCACCAGATCAGGCGCGGTGGGAGGCTCTCTTTCAGCCGCCACGGGAGGCGTGCCACCAGTTGGAGTGGCTCCCCTTACAACGGAGCAAGTTACGCCCGCGACAGAGATCAACACAGAACAACCTACCGCCGTGGCAGTGGGGGGATCTGGACTCCATAGTCCCCAGAATCAACTGCACACCACCCAAGTCCACCCAGGAGGATATCCCTTCATGATGCCTCCACCTGGTTACTCCATGACCCATTTCCCTATGCTGCCCATGGTCCAACCTTACCACGCAGGCCAGGTTCAGATCCCGGTGGTGGTTTCTAGGGAAATCGAGGGAGTAGAGATACCCCCAATGACACGACGGCAGCTACAGGCTGTGTATGCTCAGTTTGAAGTTCAAGCGGCTGAGAGCGCTTGGAAGAATTTCACCATTACTTATTTCCCCTCGGGGCAGGCCGCTCAAATTGCCCCTCCCATGGGAGGGTGACAAGTCCATCCACTCATAGCGGCCCAGGCTGTGTTACAGGCAAGACCTCCTCCACCACCAGTCAACGAAAGAGAAGGCCCCCCGAGGGAGAAACAGAAACGTCCAAAGGCTAATAAGGGAAAAGAGCCCATGGAAAGAATTGATGTTGATGCAGAGGCTCATTCCCAAGCCTCGAAACAAGAAAGTAAGCTAGGAGGAAAAGATCCCAACTTACTCGCGGCTGTGCAAGACCAGTTGCAGGGGTTGCAAGACATGGTTGAACAACTCTCTCGAGTGTGGTCTCAAGCTCCCCAAGCTGGGGGCGAGAGAGCCATGGCCAAAGATGCTCATCACCAAGCCCGACGTCATCAAGCTCTTCAACACCAGGAGTAGAAAGAAAACTATGAGAATTATGATCACGAGGGCGGATACCACCACCCCCTGGCTAGGGGCTCATCCCTTGTGGAAGAGGTCTTGATGGCCCAAGTTGGAATGGGTAAAGTACCTACCTCCATCAACCGGTACGATAGAACCACCGACATTGCAGAATATTTGGACCATTTTCTGCATCTTATGCACCTGTACGAGAACTCTAATCACTATTGGGCCAAGGTTTTAGTCACTTCCCTCGTAGGGACGGCCCAGGAGTGGTACAAGTGGCTGCCACCCCGCTCGATCAGATCATACGCGGATCTCACTAATGCCTTCCTGAATCATTTCAACTCCTTGAAGGCTCCCGTCACCGCGCCAATTGCCCTCTACAACTTGGTCCAGGGCAAGCATAAGTCCCTGAGATCCTTCTTCGCTCGCTTCAACAAGGAGGTGCTCCAGGTGGAAAGGCCCTCGATGGACTTTCTAATCCATGTACTTTTCAAAGCTGTCAATCACAAACAGTATATGAGCAAGAAGTTTGCGAACGCCATTGTGGAAAAAAGGCCAGTATCCCTCATGGCTATGAGGGAAATTGCCGAGCCATACTTCGCGCTCGAGGATATGTAGGGGTCCGATGCCCCTCCGACAGCCCAGCCACCAGAAGAACGAGCGCGGGCGAGAGGAATCCCATAGGAAGCGATGCAAGTCCTCCCCTCCGCCTTGCATACTCGAACGCATCCTCTTCAATAGGCCCATCTCCAAGATCTACTCTCTCTCTTACAAGAAACTCTTCAAAAGGCCACAAAAACTGAGGGAGACAGAGTCTCAGAAGCACTCGGGAAAATACTGCGCTTTCCATAAGCAAAAAGTGCATGACACTGATGAGTGCTGCCAGCCGGAAAGTGAGATTTAAAGGCTCATCGCTGGAGGCCACTTGAAGGAACTTGTGAAAGTTCTGGAACGTTAAGACGAACGCTGCAACGAGCGGACCAGAGAGAGAAGGATGAGTCCGTCGCGCTGCAAGAGCCCCCGAGGGTGAGGCCCGGAGAGCAGCGCCCGAGGCAAGCAAAAGATGTCTGAACAAAAAAATGCTCTATTTGCGATTATCTATATGATCGCTGGAGGCTCCTTAGGAGGGGATTTCAATGCCTCTCGCTGCCGATATGTGCGGAGCTACGACCAACGTCCCTCGGCACCTCAACAAATTTATGTTATCAAGGAAGCGTGCGTCAGCAACCCTTAGGAAAATGAAGTGATAGGGTTTAGTGATAGGGATTTAGGGCATATTGTAACACCCCATCGGGCAAGTGAAACCTCTGACTGCCCCATGGTGGTTAGCCTAGATGTCTACAATCACATTGTAAAGAGGGTTTTAGTTGATAGTGGAAGCTCCGTTAATGTTCTCCCTTACACTACTTTCCAAAAAATGAATATCATCAGCATTCCCTTCGAGTCCCTCAAGACGGCCCTCATTGGCTTTTGGGGCTCCAAGATTGTCCCTCGAGGACAAGTTCGCTTGGTCATCTCTTTTGGTCACGCCCCACAACGAAGGACGCTCATGGTCACCTATGCGGTGGTAGAGATTGAGATCCCTTACAACATCATAATCGGGTGATTTGCCCTCGTTGATTTCAAGGCGATATCTCTACTTACCACCAGAAGATCAAGTTCCCTACTCCCAAGGGGGTTGGCGAGGTTCTCTGCAACGTCAAAGAGGCATAGGAATGCTACATGTTATCCCTCAAAAAGCCTAAAGCCGAAAAGGCATTTCAGATTGGGTCCACCAAAAAGTCGGTGGACTTTCCCAGCCTAGATGAGGACGGTCCCGTGCGAAAAAGGGCTAAACTGAATAAAAAGAAAAACAAAAAGAAAGATCCTAATGCTGGAGGCAACTCGAGGGAGGCCCTCTTGGGGCAGTTGGAGATTCTTCCTCAGAAGAAGAAGCGAACGAGGGTGAAAAAGAAGATGCTGAAAATCGCTTGACAAGAAAGAAAAGAGCGCTTGAGATCCGTTGCCCAGAAGTGCGGATTGAGCCCATGGAGAAATTTCTAACCATCGAATTAGAGATTGACAATAAAGATAAAACCATCTAAATCGACTCTAGCCTCTCGGGACCCTCGCAGATCATGATGATTGATTTTTTTGAGCGAGAACATTGATATCTTTGCTTGGAAAGCGTCAGACTTCATTGGAATTGACCCCAGTGTTATAGTCCACATGCTCAATGTGGACCCTGCTTCCAAACCAATCAAACAGAAGAAGAGAGATGTCCACAGATTTCGGAATAGGGTTATTGAGGAGGAAGTGAACAAACTCCTCGAGGCCCAATATATTGAGTCCATATTGTACCCAGAATGGCTTTGCAATGTTGTTCTAGTACCCAAGAGCGCCAACAAATGGAGGATGTGCAATGATTTTACGGATCTCAACAAGGCTTGCCCCAAGGATCCATATCCTTTGCCTCGGATTGACCAGTTGGTAGATTCGACCACGGGCTGTGAACACATGAGCATGATGGATGCCTTCCAAGGGTATTACGAAATCTTCATGGCCCCCGGGGATCGTCCCAAAACCTCGTTCGTAGTACACATAGGGGTCTATTGCTTTTTGGTCATGCCCATTGGGCTCAAGAATACGGGGGCTACGTATTAGCGCCTCGTTAATCGGATGTTCGAAAGAAAAATCGGAGGGTCGGTGGAGGTCTACGTAGATGATATGATAATTAAGAGCGAGCACCAATCCTCCCATCTGGAAGACTTGAGGCGCACGTTTGTAATATTACGCCAGTATGGCATGAAATTAAATCCCTCTAGATGTAAGTTTGGTGTACGAGGGGGGGAATTTTTGGGCTATATGGTTAGCCAGCGTGGAATTGAAGCTAACCCAGATAAAATCAAGGCCATTTTAGACATCCCATCCCCTCGAAACGTTAGAGAAGTGCAAGTATTAGTGGGGAAAATCATCTGTTTGAACAAGTTCATTTCCCGCTCGGCCGATAGGAATCTACCCTTCTTCATAATTCTTCACAATGCTCGAAATTTCACTTGGACTGAAGAATGCGAAAAAGCGCCACTGGACATAAAAGCCTACCTTTCGTGCGCCCCGATTCTGACAAAGCCAGTGGAGTGCGAGAGCTTGTTTACATATCTTTTGGTTTCAGCAGAAGCTACGAGCGCGGTCTTGGTAGCCGTGCGTGAGCGCAAGCATTTACCTGTTTATTATCTGAGCAAGACGTTGCAGGGTGCTGAGAAAAAATACCTAGAGATCGAAAAGTTTGCTTTCGCTCTCATCAATGCGTCAGGGAGGCTGAGGCCATACTTTCAGGCACATTCAATCATTGTCCTTACAGATCAACCACTAAGGCAAGTATTATCCAAGCCGGATGTCTCTGGGAGGTTAATAAAATGGGTCGTTGAATTAAGCCAGTTTGACATCAGTTTCGAGCCCAGAACAGCTATACAAGCACAAGCAGTCGCGGACTTGTTGGTTGAGCGTTTTGAACTGGAGCCTGTCATTCCTGAAGACAACGGTCTTTAGGTCCTGCACACGGATGGGTCCTCGACCTCTCAAGGGGGAGGAGCAGGGGTAACCCTCAGAGACCCCAATGGAATTGAGATGGATTTTGAAATCAGGTTGGACTTTCGAGTCACAAACAACGAGGCAGAGTATGAGGCTCTCATCCAAGGGCTAAAAATTGCTTTTCAAGATGGGACATCCAGGATCACGACTTATGTTGATTCGCAGCTAATTACAAGTCAGATTGAAAGAACTTATGATGCTCGAGAAACCATCATAGTGCAGTACTTGGGAAAGGCAAAAGAAATAATGGATAAGTTCAAGGAATTCCACTTACTTCAGGTTCCACGAAAGGAGAACGAGTGCGCCGACACTCTTTCCAAATTTGCCTCCACACTCGAAGGGTCATGTGAGAATTCTGTTAGATTTTTAAGAGCGGAGGAACCATTGATAATGGAAAAGGTACCTACTCGAGCAGTAGCCTGATGATATCATCAGGTTTTTTAAAGATGGTGCTTGTCCCACCGATAAAGTGGAGGCACGAAAGATCAGGATCAAGGCTCCTCGTTTCTCTTTGGATTCCGAAGGGAGGCTCTTTAAGAAATCTTACCAAGGCCCACCAATGAGATGCTTAAGGCCCTCACAAGCCATAGAGACCCTCGAACATATCCATAAAGGGAGTTGTGGAAATCACTCAAGGGGGCGTATTCTTGCCAAAATGGTATTAAGAAGTGGCTTCTATTGGCACACGGTCCTCCAAGACGCCCTCGCATTTTCCAAGAAATGTCCCAAGTGTTAATTTCACTCTAACCTCCCGCAATTTCCAGTGGCTCAGATGATCCCCATAGATGTCTCATGGCCTTTTGATCAATGGGGCATTGACATTGTGGGGCCACTACCAATAGCGGTTGGACAGAAAAAGTTTGTTATCCTGGCTGTAGATTACTTAACAAAATGGATTGAGACAGAAGCCGTGGCCAAAATCACGTTCTGGGTAGTAAGGGACTTCATCTGGAAGAACATTATTTGCAGGTATGGTATCCCGAGGTTACTAATTTTAGACAATGGTTCCCAATTCATTGCGGCACATACCCGAGAATAGTGTTCAAAATTAGGCATTGAATAGCGCTTCACTTCTGTGGGGCATCCCGAAGCAAAAGGTCAAGTTGAAGTGACTAACAGGATCATCTTACAACATTTGAAAACCATGCTTGAAAGTAAAAAAAAGTGAATGGGCTGAGGAGTTACAAGGAGCTTTGTGGGCTTACCGTACAACCCCCCGAGTGGCTACTGGAGAAACCCCCTACTCCTTCGTTTATGGTTCAGAGGCTATGATACCCGCAAAGATCATATATGAATCCGCATGGGTGACATATTTCGAGCCCGTAACTATCGAAGAGAACAGGGCACTTGAGCTGGATCTATTGGAAGAAAAAAGAAACCAAGCTTGGGCACTTATTCACAAGTACAAAGCATCAGTGGCTCGATTGTACAACAAGCGAGTCAAAGAAAGGACATTCCAGATGGAAGACTTGGTCTTAAAGAAAGTGGAAGTTTCGAAACATGTTGGAAAATTGGATCTAAATTGGGAAGGACCCTTAAAAATAATCCAAGTTAGAGCTAACAACACTTATACGCTCGAGACACTTCAAGGCGAGCGACTCCCTCGTCCCTGGAACGCATGTAACCTTCGACTGTTCTTTATTTAAATCTTCTTGAAATATTTTTGTAAACCCCAGTTTTGGGCTTGATGTATTTCTTATTTACAAGCCCAAAAGTAATGGAATGATTTTCTTCAAGATAAATAGCTTTCTTGTATTCTTGTACTTGACGAAGAAATCCCCCTTGGAACCCTAGGCGATAACCACACAGGCCCAAGGCATGTGAATCCCCCTTTACCGAGTGTGAAGCTATGCTTATCAAGCACTAAACTCCGCATCAAGGTTCGCCCTCATTAGAAAGCTTGATAATGCTAAAATCGATCCCAAGGTGAAAGGCAAGACCAACTAGACCTCACCTCTGGTTCATGCTCGAAGCCGCAAAATAGTTAACTAGAAACTCGCTTCCAGTTCGCACTCGGAAATTTCCAACACTTAGAAAAATTCTTAGCAACTTACTTCAATAAGTAAGTTCACTGAGGTGCACCGTGTGAGAAGATTCCTTAATGGGAAAGGAAGTTTCTATTTCAGGAAATAGAAACTTCCAGATTAGGAAATATCTCACGAGTTATTGATGTGATTAATTAATCCATAGACTTGAGGTTACATGTCACTTTATGAGTTAACTCTGTAGTCTTAGGTATAAGCTTTAAAGGGTGTCACCTTAGACAACTGATTCAAGGCTTATGCTGGGGCTGCACAAGTGATTCATGAAAGTGAATGAGAATCAGAAAGGACCTACACTTGCATCTGCAAGGTGATCTCTTATTGTGTAAGTCATTCATATACCATATGGAGTCCTTGGCCAAGGCAGTAGATCAAGACATCAAGAAAAGGGTTTCTTGGATTGAGATCAAATAGATATGAAATGCACTTTGCTTTGAGACCGGATTATTAGGGTTCTGATTATTCCCTTACCCTAGATCTTGGTTGAGAGATAGTAAGTAGGAGGATTGTATCTCACATGAATCAATGACTTAAAGGTTTTATCGAATCGATACATTCCAATTCAGCTAGGGGTTAAACACCTGTTGCTAGACTATGGTCGTTTAATCTGTGGACTGATTAATTAATTAGTGAATTAATTAATCAGGGTCACTGCTAATTGAATTGAGAACCTAGAGGGTCACACACAACAACTTGGTTGCATGAGTTGAGGCTTTAAAATGATTAAACGAGTTAATCGGTCCAAGAGGGTTCCACACGTGTGAAACCACACGTGTGGGTCACGTGGGTGACACGTGTCCTTGTGACACGTATCTCACACGTGTGTATATATATATATATATATATATATATATATATATATATATATATATATTTGTGTGTGTGTGATATATGTGTTAAATAATTAATGTGATTAATTATTTAATAGACTTTAGTTTAATTTTGAATTAAAAAAAGTCTTATTTTGGAGAAAAATAATATAGTTGATTAATTAAGAATTAATTAATTAGATAAATAAGTTATTTATTTATTAATAAATAAAGTATAATAATATCCAAAAGGGTTTGAATATTTTAGCTCTCTTAAAAGTTGATTTGAATTAGAATTCAAAGTCAAAGTCAAAATTACTTGATGATCAAGTAATAGGAGAGAGGGACCAAAATCCTTAGCCCATAAGGACTGGGGATTTTCGGCCACTCCCTTTCCTATATAGAGGGGAGCTCATGCTCCCCTTGGAGAGTGATTTAATTCTTTTGGTTTATGTGTTGAACATCATCATTTCTCCAAGATAAATTAAACCCTAGGTTAAGCCTAAACACTAACTAGAGAACTAGCATCCTTACTAGTTAGATTGTAGTCAAGTTGGTGGACTATCTCTAGAGAGCTTCAAGTTAGAAGTTTTGAAGATTCGAGCTTTACCAAGGAGAGGGGATCAAGCCGCGAGAAGAGCATTCTTGGGTGGCTTGAAACGCTTCAAGAAAGATTATAGAAAAGTAAGTTTCTAATCTCTACGAATTTGGATACAAGATTGCGAGTCCAAGATCCTTTTGTTGGAAAATTTTTAAATTTTCGTTGCTTTCTGATTCCCGTTTTCCAACAAGTGGTATCAGAGCCACCTCGTTGATCGTGTTTCTGATTCGTCTCAATTATTCTGAATTTGGTAGAAATTCTTAGGCTTGATGCGATTGAGTATTTGTAATTATTTTAGAAAACCTGAATTACGAAACTGTATTTTTCCTGAAAGTTTTTGAAAACTGTTTTGTAAAATTTGTTTTAAAAACTGTTTTAGATTTGAAACTGTATAAACTGTTTTTAGATTTCTTGGATTGGTTTTGCTTTTGAACGAAAACATGAAACGGAAACCCGGATTACGACGAATACGCGAAACCCCGGGTGCGAGGGCTTCGCGCTCCACCGCCCGCCCATAGGCAAGCGTAAGGGGCGTCCCCGCCCAGCACCTCCCGCACGCCGTGCGGGAGCCTTCTAGGCACGCCCGCACTGGCCGAGAGGGCCGTGCGTACCAGCGCGCGGCGTGCGCGCCTGCCGCACGGGCAGCCCTTTCGCGTACGGGCCCCGTTTTCTCCATCGCAATCCGATTTTTCGTATTTCGTGCAATCCAGTCCCGATTTTAAATTTATTTTCTTTTTATAATTAAAATTTAATTTTATTTATTTTAATTTTGAATAAAGCTTGAAATTGGGATTTTCGAGAAATAGAAACGGTTTATATTTTGGAAAAATACATCTTTAATAAAATTATTAATTTTCAGAAATTAATTGGAATTTTATTTGTTTTAGTAGTTTGGGATTTATTGAAAGCTTTTATAAATAAGACTCGCATCAAGTCATGTTTTAAGTCATTAGGACTTGAAACGAGAATTTTAATTTATTGGCTAAATTTAAATTCTCGCAAGTTTCATGTTAGGTGATCATGGGTTTAGACTTATGTATGGTTTAATTTATGCACATGGATGGTTTAAATTGGGGTTGGAGCCCTATAGTTGCGTTTTTCAATTGAGGTTGGAGCCTCACTTATGTGCGTACTGTTATGTGATTTATTATGTGGCTTTCCATATTACTATTTTTGAGGCCGGGGTATGCCCCGTGTATTTGTCTAAGGCCAATATGAAGATTGAACCTTATTACTTTTCAGTACTTTTTCATTTCTTGAGAGTAGAATAGGTGGTGAGGTTTTATTTTCATTTTGGAGACAATGCACCCATGGAGTAAGATGGACCACATTCAAGTAACAAGGAGGCCATAAGTGAAGACCCCTCAAAATGTTAGGGAGGGGAATCTCAATTGTAAAATGTAATAGAGATAGGGCTCGTATTTTGTTACCGCTTTCCCTTATGTGATTTAAATTGTTTATGTGGCATGTATGTTAGAACTTGTGATTGTGGAGTGGCTCCCACATATCACGCATAAGATAGGTAGAACCCATGATCATCACATGTTAGTATCATGCTAGGACATGTTATCTGTTTATGTGCTTGTTTGAAATGCATTTAAGTGTACTTGCATTAATCAAGACTAATAAAATTGGATAACATATATGTTGGTGAGGTCAAAACGGACAACTCTCCGGTTGATTCGAAAATTCCCATTAAATATTAAGCTAATTTCGAATAAATAGGTGTTTAATTCGAGGTGCAAATTTTGAATTAAATTCCTAGCATTCTATCAATAGGTTTTAAGTTTAGTAAGTGAAACTAGTTATTGTCCGCGAGTCGTGGGATAGCTAGTGGAGCTTATTAGTTCTTAGTTACCTAATTGATCATTTTAAATGATCAATATTTTGTGGTCAATTTTGGCAAGGGCGATGTCCGCGAGTCGTGGGTCGTTCGAACTAAGTTTTGATCATGATCTTATGATTGATGGGTCTAGCATAACGCCTAAGTAAATATAGATGTCGCACGAGTCGTGGGTCCATATTGAAAGATAGGTGATGCAAAAACAATTACTAAGAGTTCTAAAGGTGTTAGAATTGGTAAGTTGTACCTACCTAGGGTTTTACTTAGAATGTCCGCGAGTCGTGGGTTCGAGGTAAAATGCTTAGGATCTTAGCACCCATTTGGGAAACGTGTTCCTCTTAGATCTTTGGGAATTATAGATTTTTGAAAAATAGTGGGAGCTACATTAGATTAAAGACCTTATCTTTTGTATATCGTTATAATTCAGCATGCTCACTAGTTCTCTGTTTTACCATTTAGGTCGTAGATTCTGTGATTCTCTACGTGTTTTGAAATGACAACCAAAAACCCTCTTGTATCGATCCTCGAGTCAAACAAGTTGACTGGTCCCAACTATTCTGATTAGCTGAGGAATCTGAAAATCATTTTGGATTCTGAGAAGAGAACTTATGTTCTCTTCGAAGGGGAGCCTAGTCCCGAAGGGGATGCTCCCACTCGGGCCGAGCGGGAAGCGATCCAGAAGTGCAAGGATGATAATCTCCAAGCCCGTTGCCTTATGTTGGCTAACATGTCTCCGGACTTGCAAAGGTAACATGAGGCCATGGAATTTGCTTAGGCCCGTGAACTGGACCCTTTGGTAAAGCCCGTAGTTGATGTTTCGGGTGAGCGGAAGATTGCTCAGCATGGTGATGCCCTCGTTTGGGGCACGACCGAACGCCTTATCGCCAGCACGCTCAAAATTCCACAATTGATCTTCTTCGGAAGAAGAAGTCTCTCCGTCACCACGGTTACCCTCGACCACCTGCTTGCCTTTGCCAACTATGAGAATAGCATCAGGCATCCTCTTCCTCTTCCTTGAGGGCTGGAACTAGTACCCCTGGGGCTCCCTTAACGGTCGAGCGTTGCCTCTCCTGATTGTCATGATGAGGTGTTGTACCTCTCTGACCTGAAGATTTTCCTTTTCTCAGGACAATACGAGTTTTTGGAGTGGCCTCACGGTTGTCCCCTCGGTCTCAGACGGGTGCACTAGAACTTTCCCCACGATAGCCCCCACGACCATCCCCTCGGCCATGGCCCTGCCCGGGCCTTTGCTGTTGCTGTTGGTTCTATTACTGTTGGTTTTGTTGTTGACGAGCGCCTAATAGATTCGCCATGTTCCTCATTGCTCCCCCTCGTCCCGCCATCAGAATGCTCACACCTGAAATAAGAAGAACAAGGTTCAAGACTTCCTTACAAACTACAACAAAATACAAGAATAAAGCTAGCGACACTATCTAGAGTTAGTGTCCTAGTATCTAACCATCTCTTTCCAAGTTTTGAGCGGGGGGTTTAGCAATCATATCAGGGTCATTTATGAGCCAAGAAAGGAGCAGAATTTCCTCATCATCCATCAACTCTTTGGCTTGTATGAGCCAACGCTCGTTCCGCATGGTGAGGGCTACTTCTTGAGCCCAGGGACAAGGGAAATGAGGGATCTAAGCGGGATCTTACGAGGGGCCCCTCCCGGTGCCTAACCCATTCTCGGGGAACCCTAAAATCTTTACCCTCGGGGGCTCTTACGAAAAAGAACTTCTCCTTCCAGTCAGTTCCATAAGATGTTGAGGGTGAGTCTATCAACCTCAAATTGGACTTAGCTTGAATGTAATACAAACCCGCCGTTGGGGATGAGCGTGGTGAGCGAACGACTTGAAAGAGATTTTTGAAGTTATGAATCGACGGCTCGTTCCCAGTGCACTTCATCAAGATTACAAAAGCATTGATAAAGGCTATGCCATTGGGGATAATCTGAGAAGGGCTAAGATTCAAGAGATTTAGGATGCTTGCTACAGGAACAGAGATGGGGAATCTCAACCCTCCCGCCTCAACTGCATCCTTGTAAACTGCCATTTCCCCAGGAGAGGGGTTGTTAGCTCTCGTTCGCTGCCGGAATCCTATAGGTAGAGCGCTCGTCCCAATACCTTGGAGCCCTCATTGAGACTAAGTCCCCCATGGTTATAGTACTGGGAGTTTCATCGAGGTGTCCTTTCAGTGGCTTGCATTCCCGAACCTTCACCCTCGTTGGACTTCCTGGATTTTCTAGTCTTCTTCCTACATTTAGCAGAGGGATCTTTCGAGGGTCCCGCTAGGGGTGGGCGTTTCGGATCGGGTATCGGGTACCCGATCTGTCCCGATCGGGTAAAACCCGATTGGATTGGGTTTTTTTCTTAAACTTGGCTGTCGGGTCGGGTACCTGATACCCGATATAATATATCGGATCGGGTTCGGGTAGTACCCGATATAATATATCGGATCGGGTTCGGGTAGTATTTTACTACCCGAACTACCCGATCGGGTACCCGAATTACCCGATTTTTTTAATATATATATATATATATATATATATATATATATATATATATTATATATTACAATATGTATAATATTATTTATATACAATATAGTGTATGTATATATTATACATTACAGTTTGTATAATATTATATATATATGTTATATTATGTATAATATGTGTACCTATATTATATATATTACCGTATGTATAGTATTATCATATATATAATATAATATAATATATGTATATATTATATATTACAGTATGTGTAATATTATATATATATATTATAATATGTATAATATTATCTATATATAATATTATATGCATATATATTATATAATATATATATAAATGTCCATTTAAAACAATAAAAAAAAAAGTGAAAATTAGTCGGGTACCCGAACTCGACTCGACCGGGTACCCGATTGTCGGATACCCGATTATTTCGGATCGGGTTCGGGTAGCAAAATATGCTACCCGACATATCGGGTACCCGACCCGAAAAACCCGACCCTCGCCCTCCCCTAGGTCCCGCCTCCACTTCTTCTTGAATGGGACCCGGAATGGCCACCGTCACCGAACGACGATGGGGGTAGGTGGCACTCTCCATCAATGGCAGTATAACCCCTTGTCGTTCCGCCTCCATCACTAGCTCCATCTCCTAAAAAAGGTGGTCAACACCACCTAGATTTCTCTTTCCCATGGTGGACACCGCTGCATCTAAATACTCATCCCTTGTATCCCCGAAGATTTCGGCCACCGTTTCGTGATGAAGAGTGGGATCATGGGGGGATGAATTTTGGCTGGCATTGCCCTCAAGTTCGTGAACGAATTCCTCAACATGATCTCCCGACATGGTTTGCTAAGGTTGGGGAAGATGTAAAGGTTTTAGTGACGACAGAGATTCAGGTGGATAAATCCTAACTACTTTAGGGTTAGCGGAAAGAAGTTAGAAGAAGTTCAGAAAAATACCTAAAGTTTGGGTTTTGCTAGAAATCCTCTGGAATACAGGAAGATCTTTGAGAATTTTTATGAATACTGGGGAGAGTTGCGTAAAAGAAAATGGATGTAATTGAACATCTATTTATATGGAAGGAGGTTGGTGAGATTTAGGGAAATTAATTCAAAGTTGCAATCAATTCCGTCTTGGTAACCGTCCACTTTTGGGAACCGTCACACACGTCCCAAGATTCACGCGACGTTTCCTGAAAAGTCACGCCCACTCGTCCTGCAGCATTTAATGCCTGACGTTTCGAGCTGTCAATGTGAAAGGACATCATTAATTGCTTGATCAGAAGAAGATTGCCAAGCACGCAACCCATTTAAACGAGCGTCACCCTCAGAAGTTTGAAATCAGGAATTCTACAGCCCTCATTACTGAAGGCTACATAATTGGGGGGTAAAATGATGGGGCTAAAACATGTTTGACCCTCGTTTTGACACGTGGCATCATCAGCGTGAGACGCATGGAAGCCCGGGCCCCATATATGCCACCCTCGGAACGAGCCTCTTCCTCGTTCCCAAGGATGTTTCGATCTTTCCAATGGTCAATCCCCGAGCATAGACTGTTGTACACTCAAGAGGACCCAGCCCTTGGGTACAAGGAGGTACCAACCCTTCAACACGGGTTAATACCCTAGCGGGTCAGACAAATATTCTTACTGTGGCCCTTAGGAGACACACGGTTTCACCCTCGGGGATGCCCTCCCACATGGATGAACAGAAGGATAAAACTCTCCTCTCATGTCTCACAGCCTTGGCCTAGGTGCCCATCGGACCTGTGAGTCTCCATGGCCCATATTAAACCCGAGCGTGTGCCTAGCTCTCTCTAACAACCCAAAGTGGCTCTCTGACACAAGGTACACATCTGCGCACCTGCCACTGTTGCCCGCAATCAACTTTTCACCAGCTTTTGCAGGAGATTACTCCTAGGTTTTTCCTGATTACGCCATGTGTTAGGGCAACATTAGGTCAGGATCACACGATGATAATTACCAATGGGTCCCTGACCCTTAACTATAAACAAGAGAGTTCATCTCCTTCACTGTAAGTCATCTTCCATAACCTGAGCTCTGCACTTACAACTTTTTCGTCAAATCACCGTTTGACTTGAGCGTCAGAGAGCCAAACTGGGCATCACCATTCACCCCCAGTTCCCCCAGCTTGGCCTTCTGATTGTTTGCTTTTGGTGTTTGTCCTAGCAGGTTGAACCTTCATTTTTTCTGGTGAATTCCACTTGAGTTCCGTCCCTTGTTTCCCCACATTAAACAAATCGTAAAGTGATCGGAGTTTGACACCTCAGATTCAGACCCATCAAACTTTAAAAGAAATTCATACACGGAAAATATATTATGAATATTGTCAAAAAAAATTATTTTCGTTAGTAATATTTATTTTTATAATAAAATAATATACAAAATAAAGATTTTAGTTTTAATTTTTCTTTATCAATTTCTTATAATTAACAATAGTATTAAATACAACCCCAATTATGGTGTGGATGTCTTAATATATAAAAGTTATCAATTCAATCTTTTTTAACTTAAATTTCATTAATTATGACATTTATTTATATTGATAAATATATGTATAATTATAAAAAAAAAAAATCTATACATAGAAAGTATATTATAAATATTGCCAAAGATAATTATTTTCCTTAGTTACTATTTATTTTTATAATAAAATAATATATAAAATAAAGATCAACCAATTTATTTTTCTTATTTAATTAAAAATCTAAAAAATAATTATTTTCCTTAGTTACTATTTATTTTTATAATAAAATAATATATAAAATAAAGATCAACCAATTTGTTTTTCTTATTTAATTAAAAATCTAAAAAAATTCATAAAATTCCACATCATCAAAATGCACAATAAAGCCAAAAAGCCAAACATCATTTTCAAATATATAATAGTATAGATATATACCCAAAGTATCGTGATATATTTGTAATGTTAGTTAAATTTGTATTTTTAATTTGAAAATTTATAATTGAATATAATATTTATATTTTATATATAAGTATAAATCGAAATAGATATATGATGCATATTTTTCATACCTTATGTTATGTTTTAGCTTTATGTATATTTTGCATAAGTTTATTTAAATATATTTGTTTGAAATAACAAACTTTTTATATGGAATGAAAAATTATAACAAACACATCAATATCAATCAATGATAATATCAACAAATATCCATAATGCATCAAAGTTACTTAAACAAATATTTCAAGCATTATTGGTCCTTAATATATCTACTTTACCTACAAAGCATAACTTCTCAATATGAACATTGCACGCCCAATATGAAAAAAAAATTTTTGCCATTCGTAAACTATAGAAATTAGTTCATCATAAAAACATAAAAATCATTAAGTAACATTCTTTAAAAAAAAATGTTAGATAATCACAAAATTCAAGTACTTATATCAAATCTCACCAGGAACTTGAGTACTTGTACTAATTTCTATTTCTTTTGAACTTTTATTAAATATACTCCATTAAATTTTAGTATATGAAGGGTAAAATAAAAAATTATATATTTTATTAAATTAAAAGGAAGAAATAATAGAGCAAAGAAAATTCATAATTTCTCAAATTTTAGCAAGAGATTTATAATTTCATGGTACACGGGGGTGTCCGTAATTATTATTATCCCAATATACCATAATTCCCATGTAAGGCATGTCACTGATTTAAAATTTGAACCAACGGGCTCTTGTGATCCGTTGATATGGGCAGAAGTTTTTTAATAGGACTCATAGATGTTGGAGGGCAGCCAGCCTGTTATACTAATTTATAAATTCCAATTTGTTTAGGAATCTGCTTAAAACCCATCATTATCTTAAGCACAGCAATTAAATATCGTGTTAAAGTGACCACTGTCGAAGACACACTGTTTTGAATATAATTTAGCTCTTTCGGCGAACGCAAATGGAGAGACTTTTACGCTAAAGTTGTCCAATCGTGATAACAACCCCCACCAATACCCAGTATCCACAATACTCCACCTTTACTCACTGAATCGGGCTAACATAATTGAAGGGACCACTGAACAAGACACCGTTTTGGATATTCATTCTCAGCATTAAGCAAGAAGTACAGCCTCACTCTAAACTCTACCTTTACTCACTCCTTCACTTCTCTGAAACTTCAAAGATATCAGAGAAATGGCGGCTTATGCAGCTCTAGCTTCTCTTATGAATCTTTTAGACCAGCTCCAACGCCATCCTCAGCCTCCAATTACTCTCCACACCACTCAGGTCAAAACCCTAACTCAAAAGATTGCTTTCTTGCAAGATTTTCTTGAAGATTATAATTCCCATTATTCGAAACCAGGAATGGAACACTTGAGGAATCAGATTGCGGATGTAGCTTATGCAGCTGAGGATGTAATCGAAACCCATATTGTCAACCGGATTCATGGGCGATCCACGAGTTATGACAAAGAGGACGACATGATTAATTCGTCGTGGCATTTTTCTTGTTGTTTTTTATCAAAGAAGAGACCTGATTTATGTAAGGTGATACTAGACCTGTGCTTTGTTCAGAAAAAGGTGTTGAAGATTAAATACAAGCTGGGAACTCAACATCCACAAACATATGTTGTTGCTGCTTCGAGATCTACTCCAACAGAGCGCAATGTCATGGTGGGTTTTGAAGATGTCTTGGAAGAAATGCTGGATAAGCTCACCGGACAACCGGATTCTCATCGCCAAATCATCCCGATTTCTGGGATGGGCGGCATAGGTAAGACGACTCTTGCTAGAAATGTTTATAACAATCCTCTTACGGAGTACCACTTTGATATCCGTGCTTGGACTACAATTTCTCAAGAATATAATGTACGAGATATTCTTTTAGGAGTTCTTCTCGCTGTAAAGAACGAAGGGAGTCGGGAAAGTATGAGTCAGATGAGTGAGGAAGAGGTAGGGGAAATATTATATAAAAGACTATGCGGTAGAAGGCATTTGATTGTGATGGATGATATGTGGAGTCATGAGGCATGGGATAAAGTGAGACACTTCTTTCCAAACGAGTGCAATGGAAGTCGAATAATTGTAACAACTAGACTAACAAATTTGGCTTCCAATTTAACCACAAACTGTTTTGGCGTTGAGATGGATTTCTTAAACCAAGATGAAAGTTGGAGTCTATTTTGCAAAACTGTGTTTGGAGAAGAAGGCGAAGAAGGCAGTTGCCCATCTGAATTGGAGCATGTCGGGAAGGAGATTTCCAGAAATTGCAAAGGACTCCCTTTGTCGATTGTTGTGCTTGGAGGACTCCTAGCAAAGTCAAAAACACATGAGTATTGGGAACATATTGCTGAGAATCTAAATTCAATTGTGAATTCAGAAGAAAATGAACGGTGCTTCAAGATATTACGCACGAGTTATGATGAGTTGCCAGTTCATCTGAAGGCATGTTTTCTGTATATGGGGGTCTTCCCTGAAGATCATAAAATCCCTATATCTGAACTCTTAGAAATGTGGGTTGCTGAAAGTTTCTTGAAGCCAATTAATGACAAAGATTTGGAAGAGAGTGCCAAGGAGTACTTGATGGATCTTGTTGGTAGGAATCTCATTATGGTTCATGAGAATGAGTTTTTCTGGGGAAAAAAAGTATGTAACATTCATGATCTCTTAAGAGACTTGTGCATAAGAGAAGCTCGAAAAGAGAATTTCATTTGTGTAGCTAACCAGCCTAGTGAAGGCTTAAACACCCAAAGACGAATTGCAATTCATCAAGACACATCGGAAAAGGAATGTCGTTATACTTTGAAAGGTGGATCGACTACTCGTTCTTTGAAATGCTATTCTCGAGATGTCGTCTTACCATTAGGTGAACTTAGATTGTTGAGGGTATTTACAAGGTTTAATCAGCCAAGCATATTGGAAGATATTGTTAGGCTAGTTAACCTGCGGTACCTCTATCAGGCCTCTCCCATGTCCGTTGGTCAATTCAGATTTCTTACATCCCTCTCCCAGCTATGGAATTTACAAACATTATATATTTATGGACCGCTTGATTTTGTCGTACCTCTTGAAATATGGAAGCTGCCTCTAATTAGGCATATCCACTGCATCAGTCTCAGAGTCCCGGATCCTCCAAGTGGGCACACGGACGGGCGAGATGACTTTGTTCTGCATGACCTACGTACGCTTCTAGAAGTAAAAAATTTGAAGCTTGGTGAGGAGGTGATTAAGAGAATCCCTAATGTCAGAAATTTGGAACTGACTTTCGACCATCTATGCGCGATACCATTAATAGGTCTCAACAATCTTGATCGTCTGTACAAACTGGAGGACTTGTCTATCCAATTTGATCTAATAAACCCTCCAAGTGGGACTGAGTTGATGCGAAACCTCAACTTCCCTCATTCGCTCAAGAAGTTGTCTCTAACTGGAACTAAGTTTCATTGGGAAGGCATTACCAAAATCGGTTCATTACCTCATCTCCAAATGCTCAGCCTGGGAGGGAATTCCTTCATAGGGCTGGAATGGAAAACCGTAGAAGGGCAGTTTTGCAGCCTAAAATACCTGCAAATTGCTAACTGTGATGATCTAGAACGTTGGAGCACCGAGAGCACCCATTTTCCACGCCTAGAGTGCCTTTATCTGAAATGGTTAAGTAATTTGAAGGAGATTCCTTTGTGCATTGGAGATATACCAACGTTGAAATCAATTATATTGGATTCTTGTTCTGATTCAGCTGTCATCTCTGCTAAAAGTATATTAGGCGAACAAGAGGAACTTGGGAATGAAAGCCTCCGAGTCAGAATTCGGTTGAGATGGGACGGTGATAGAAGTCTGGAGAGCTTAGCAACCCACAATTTTCAAATTGAATATTAAGAAATTATTATTATTTGAAACTTCGTTAAACTCCAAATCAAATATCACTCACCTACGACAGCTCAACCATTGCAGGTGATTATCTCCCTCGCTCACGGATACATACGCACACACTCTTTATATGCAACATTATCTCGTCGTTTCTCTTGCCACATGCGTCTGAGTGTAGTTTCATTTGCAACCGTATATGACGGTCTGCTAGGTGTTTGATAATATTCCTCAGAGAGATCTTTCTCGGAAATGCATGTATTCATCTGATGAATTTTGTTGATATCAGAAGTCGTGGTATAATGCAAAGTTGTCAATCATACACCACTGTTTTATAAAGTTAATGAGTTCTATATCATGCTCTTGGTTGACCTATTTCCCTGCATTTGAAATGATCTGAGTTTCTTCAGGTTTCTTGGAAATATACATCTTTTCTTTTCATTTGTATCTATGTTTTCTCCTTGGGGGAGGATTTTAGACTCATTGAATTGAATGATGAATTCATTTTGAAATATCCCTTCTTTTCCTTTCAGTTTGTAATAATTGGTGAGAAGAAGAAGGCAGGTGTTGTGTCTTCAACATTGTCAAGAAGACGTAGAGGCTCCCCGGCAGTAATTAACATAAAGCTTGAGTTTCAAAAGTATCCGTCATCATGTTTTGTTGACCGAGGCCAAGATAAAGTGATTGCAACCCCACACCGTGACCTGAAATGCGTTTATTTTCTTTGAATTGATATCATATTAGTTTTTATTGCATCTGAATTCGACATGCGTCATGTATTCCTTATTATATGAAATTCTTGGAAATTCGTATGACAGCCTCTGTTGTTTATTGTGGTTTTTGCTAATGACATGTTTAATTTGTTGGTTTGGATGAGATGAGACAGATGAGTAATGGGATGAGTCATGAGCGGTGGGATATAATAATGGATTATTCATTCCATAGCAAATATGAGATGAATAATCAGTCTTTTATTGCCATCAATTACGGGCTCGTAAAAGTATTAATAGACACAAGTTTAAGTAAGATTGTCAATCTAATCCTCCTTCATCCTAAGAAGTAAACATGTTGTTAGTGTTTCGTTTGATCATAAATGCTGGGATTAGAACACTTTGCTCTTCTAGCTTTTACCAGTTGTATGGAGGGTTTTATACCTTCAGATCTATAGTTAATGAAACACTTGTGGAAATTTAATAATCCTCTACGTGCTTTTAATTTTATACCATAATTAAAGAAAAAAATTTACCTCATAAAATACATGAGTATATACTTGACTTTGCATCTAGGGAAAGATAAGATAATTTATAATTGCATGGAGTTTAATAATAATAATTATAATAATAGTTTGGAATTATGCATGCAAGTTAAGAATATTGATAAAACTGATTATTGGATTAGGTATATATGCACACAAAGTCATAAACGACAACATGTTATATATAAATCATTGAGAAATTATAATTTTTAAAATAACACAATTCTTAACTTAAATCCTATATTTTATTTTCTTGTCACACTTGAAATTCACAAAATTTATAATTTTTCGTGTTAAATCGCAATTTAACCTTATTTTTTTTTTTATCTTTGAACAATTTAAAATGAAATTAGAAAGATCGAAAATCATAAAACATCACATATATACACGGATACAGAAAATTACATCTGACATACACACGACTAGACTACACGACACCATACAACAAAATTTAAATTAAAATAAAAAAAAGAAATTAAAAAAATCGTAATATGCGATGTTAGACTGAAACGAAGACTAGTACAATATTTTTCTCAGCTATAAACACGCGGACATCACTGTCACAGGCTCACAGCTCTTCTTTCAGTCGGCCAATCAACTACAACTCCCAAAAACACAACAAAAAACCCCTCAACTGCCATACTACCAGAATTCTGCAGCTCCATCACAACAAAGTTCATCCGAATCTCGCCGATTCTCCGAAGAACTCTGCAATATCCGGTGAAACTTAAGCATGGCGCTCTCGTTCTTCAAGCAGCGGAAGGCTAAAACTCCGCCGGAACTGGCGAAGTCAATCAAGGATAGTCTCAATGCGCTCGACAGCAGAACTGTATCTGAAGTCAAAGCCCTAGAAAAGGTCTACTCTGATTCTAGTAGTGTTGGATTGTGAAAAGTTTCTTGTCCGTGGAAATGTGATTAGTTTTGTGGTGTTTTTTCGGTGGAAGTGTTTGCGGTCGTGTGGTTATGATGTTATCGCCGTTTTTCTCGGATTGTGTGCTGAGTTTTGTTTGGTTTCTCTGTTCGTGTGATCGAGTGCAACAAGTGATAGTTTTTCTTAGTTTTGGTCATATACTCATGTGTGAATTTTTTCTTTGATTCAACTCGCGTGTTTGTAAATTGTTTGGATAGGATTGTTTAGGAGAAAAGAAGTTAGTGAGGACGTGCCAACAAGGTTGACCAAGTGGTTGAGGCCTCGTTCTCGAAAATAATGATCCGAATTCGAATTTCTGAATAGTTAGAGGGTGTGTTAAAAAAAAAAAAAAAAAAAGTTACCTAGGATGAACTTGTGATCACTTTCTTTAATCTTCTTTATATTGAAGGCACCGTAACAGAAGGAATGGAATTGCTACGTGTCTTTAAATGAGGACAGACAACAGAAAGGATTGTTTTGATTTACGGGTTTTTGGTTGATGATTATCTCTAATGAAGATGTTATTTTGGAAAGAAACGCATAATTTTGGACAAAAATGTAATATTTATTATAGTTAACGAAACACTTTTGGAAATTTAATAATCCTCTATGTGCTTTTAATTTGATTATTTAAAAATAAACTTGTAAGAAATTAGATAGAAAAAGTTGGACGATTATTAAGAGTATATATATAAAAAAATAGTTGTGTTGAATTTTATGAAATTATGAAAATTATAAACAATAATTCATTAAATCCAAATCTAATTTATATATATATATATATATATATATATATATATATATATATATATATATATTTGACCATAATTAAAGAATAAATTTTGACGTCAGCACAATAATTTTTAAAGATTTTAGTTCTAGCCTTATGGGGTATATTGTAATAATATCCAAAATATGAAGATATATTTGTAATATTAGTTAAATTTGTATTTTTAATTTAAAATTTTATAATTTAATACAATATTTATATTTTATATATAAATATAAATGAAAATAAATATCTTATGAATATTTATTTCATATCTTATGTTATGTTTTAGTTTTATGCATGTTTTGCATAAGTTTATTTAAATATATTAGTTTGAAGTATCAAACTTTTTCTATGGAATGAAAAATTATAACAAACACATCAATATCAACCAATGCACAATATAAACAAATATCCACAATACATCAGAGTTACTTAAACAAATATTTCAAGCGTTAATGATCCCTAATACATCTACCTTAACTACAAAACATAACTTCACAATATAAACATTACATGCCCAATATAAAAAAATAAAATTAGCATTCATAAACTTTAAGTATGAAATTAGTTCATCATAAAAATATCACAAATCATTAAGTAGATTTCTTTAAAAAAAATATATTAAATAGTTACAAAATTCAAGTATTTACATCAAACCTCACCAAGAACTTGAGTACTTGCACTAATCCTCTTGTTTTTGAACTTAATTAAATATAGAGGAAATTGTTGTTTTAGTCCCGTAAATTACCCATTTTTAATTTTGGTCCCAATCATTAGAGATTTCGCAATTTCAGTCCCATATTGTCGTATTTTTGCAAATTTCATCCCACCAATCATATTCCGTTAAATATTTCGCTTTAAATAGCATATTCCGTTAAAGCTATTATCATTTTGATGGTGCAAGAAAAGGATTCCTAAGATGCAACCAACACTTCCAAGATTTGTTTAAAGGAAAGGGAAGACCATCACAGGCTGTAGTGCCTTAGGAACTGGGTCCTTGATAGCGTGGGTTCTTCCAGCTAGGATAACACCAAGGATGAATGTGTGGTGAAATGGTGGAGTATGCAAAGCTTGATTATGCAGCAATGGAGAAAAACCCTAGTTCAGTGCAAGTGGTTTTTGGGAAGAAGATGACTTGGGGGAAGAAAGCATGTGTTTCTCCCTATTTATATATTAGGGGTGAGGGTGTTTTGGGTAATTTGACCTAGTGGTCCCAAACCTGTGTTGCCCTAACACGTGGCGACCTGAGATGGTGTGAGAGTGATAGCTCTGAAAAGCCTGTAGCAGGGCAGGTACGAGGTGCGCGCCTCCGCTATGTCAGAAGTGGTTAGTGAGTGGCGAGCGTACAGGTATCTAACCCTGCTTCCCGTACTTTGGAAGGGCTCTTGGAGGGGACAGTCCATGCTTCAGGGACCGATCCTCGAAGAGAGATACCTTGGAGTACCAACACGAGCGTTGGTTACGCTCGAGGGGCCCCTGCTGGGGGGGCCACCGGCGATGGGTGTCCGAGAGTCAGGGTCGTCGACACATGAGCGTGATTACCGAGGGCGTCCCTGGTAAGGAAGGAGGGGAATCTTGGCGTAAAGCATCCCCGGGATCGTCGACGCGAGCGCTCGAGAGGACTATTGGGGGAGCCCATGTTCGTGACTTGGGCCGAGGCACGCGAGTGTTACTTGGGGAAGAGGTATAGGGAAAGGGCCGAGTTGGACCCACGAGCCGATTATCGCGAGCATTTAGAACGTTGGATCCTCC
Source organism: Lantana camara (assembly GCA_037501455.1). Lineage (NCBI taxonomy): Eukaryota > Viridiplantae > Streptophyta > Magnoliopsida > Lamiales > Verbenaceae > Lantana > Lantana camara. The sequence continues at coordinate 125,374,235 of CM074857.1, forward strand.
AAATCGTGACACGTGTACCGTGCTGATCCGAGCGTATTCTGGCCCCATCATTTGCCCCCCAAATTCTGTAGTAGCGCTTGAGCATACTGTAGAATTTAAGGAGGCGGGCCTTGTCTTTTGAATATTCGAGGGTCAAGCCTCAGAGAATGAAGTGACGGTCCGTCTTCAGTAACGGACACCTCCTGACACTGCTATAAATGAAGTCCCATATGCATTTAATGCAAAGTGGAGACATAGGCGCTTGTACGGCTGAGTGGGCGCGTGCACTCTGGAACGTGTGAAGCGGTTACCAAAAGTGGGGGGATTTTCGAAGCGGGAAATGATTGCATTTTGAATTCCTATCCTGATTAAACGCCTATTTCTCCCCTATAAATAGGGATTTTGAAGGCTTTCTTACTCTTTACGCTTCCAAAATCCTCCAAAGCATTCCAGCCCTTCCCTGCAAGTTTCAGCGATTTTCGACGACTTTTTTCCAGGCAACTCCATCTTCAACTTTAGGTAACTTTCCAAAAACTCTGATACTAACCCTAGATTTAGGATGATTTAGGCGTTGCTCTGCGTGTGAGGAAACTTTTAGGTCACCGGGTCCAAACCGTAATCCTTCTTCTTTGAATTTCTATTAAAAGCTCCCCCTTCAGGAACAAGAACCAGCAATGGCGGCCAATATCGTAGACCAAACGGCGGATGAGATAGAGGAGATGTCTGTGGGGAGTTTTTCTCCTCATGGTGATATTCCAACGGCTGTTCCAATAGCGAGGGTCTCCCCTGATGATGCAATCCCCACTGCCATTCCATTAGCAAGGGCTCCCGTAGAGGCTGGGGATGAAGAACTAACTGCAGTTCAAGGGATGAACGAGCGGGATCCCCGAGGGGTGGATCAGATTTTTAAGGAGATGAATTTGGTGATGGAGATGCAGAGGCAGGGAGAAAGGGTACTCCCCGTACTGAATAGTGCTGTGAGGCCGCAAGACCATCAAATTACAGTAGCAATTGCGGCTCCCGAGGGCGGTGTAGGGCCTTCCGAGCGTCAAGCTGGTGGCGAGCCTCCCCGCAGGCGCCAAAGAAAGGGGAAGGAGCCTGCGACGCGAGTGAGGCAAAATAATCCCCACCAGACAGATAGATCACCGGATGACATTAAGAGCATATTGACGCTCGAAGATCTGAAGGATTTGAGGACCAGAGTGTACTGGGACGAGGTTGTGTTCCCAATGCGCCTCCCTGAGGAGGGAAATAGGGCCAACCGTCCGCCACCGGGGATGATGACCGTCTACAAGACTTCATCCTGGCTAGGGGTTTGAGGTTCCCAATTCCACCCCCCGTCACTGCTATCTGCAACTACCTCGTTCTCAGCCCTTCCCAGACTCTCCCCAACGGCATAGCCTTGATAAACGCATTTGTGATCCTGATGAGGGCCACAGGTCATGAGCCCTCAATAGATAATTTCAACAGCCTAATTCAGGTGGCCCGCTCCCCACGCTCGTCTCCAACAGATGGGTTTTACTACGCCCAAGCCAAGTCAGGGTTTAAAATGATTGACTCGCCCTTGACTTCATATGGCGAGAATTGAAAGGAGAAATATTTTTTTGTTGGGGCGCCCAGGGGGACTTTTGGAGCTAACTGATGGTGGATAGTACACAGCGAAGGGCCTTTGGTTAAGAACAGATCCGGGAATAAACTTTTCGAGCATTGGGCGAAGAGCCTAGCCCTCGTGATGAAAAACGAGAAGAGATTGATTAAAGCCAAGGACCTAATGAGGAATAAGGGGATATTATTCCGATATAGGCTCTCAAATCCCCCAGACATGATAAACAACCCTCCAGCTCAGATCATGGCCCTCGATGGTTAGATTCTAGGAACTAACTTTTCTAACACTTGGAACTAGGGCTGCAAACAAGCCGAGCCAGCTTGCGAGCTTGGCAAGCCGAGCTCAAGCTGACTCGGCTTGAGATCGTAGTTGGACGAGCTCAATCCGAGCTTTGACGAGCTTGATCTTTCCATCGAGTCGATCTCGATCCTGATGTGCCGCGAGCCTAGACATACATGTGTTTTTTTTTTTTTTTTTTATATATATATATGTATATTAGATTTATATTATATGTAAATATATTTTTTATGTTATATATATACAATATATAATATATACTTATAAATAATCCTTTTATTAATTATATATGGTTCAAATTCTAATATTGTATTATGTAAATGTACATTTATCTATCATATAATATATTATATATATCTTAAAATCTTAAAAATATATAATTTATCAATGTATATAATTTGACAAGATAATATCATTCATGTATTATATGTGTTCCTTAATAATATATGAGCTAATAATGTATTTGATTTAATAATTAAACTAATATTTATTTATATATTATACATCTTAATAGGTTAAATCAATATTATATATGTGTACATGTGTTTTTGATATTTCATGTATTTTATATGTTTATAACTTTGTGTCCAAATTCTTAATTACATATATAATTTACTAACATGTATGGTACTAACAATTATGATTTAACGAGATAGTATGTAATTATGTATCATATATTATAATAAAATATGTATGTGTATGAATAATATATGAGCTAATAATGTATCTTATTTAGTAACATAATATATATGATAAATATACATTATATCTTAAATCTTAATAATATTTAGTTTACTAATGTATATGATGATATTAACTAATAAAGATAACGTATAAAATATGTTATATATTATAATAGATTCATATTATATTATATCATATGTGAGTTTAATAATTGACCAAACCATCATATATATTCTTATATATTTTATATTTTTGTGTGATAAAATTTTAATAAATGTTTTTTAATAATATAATATTAATATATATGATTAATTAATTTAATTTAATTAATAAAATTATAATATATATATATTACAATATATTATTATATTATATAATTATGTGTTATATATATATATATATTACTAATTTTATTAAAAATAAAAAGAATTGTTAGAAAAAAAAAAAAAGGAAGGAAAAAACTTCAAGCCTTACCGAGCCGAGTCGAGTCGATCCCGAGCTAGGTGCGAGCCGAGTTCAAGCCGCAGAATGCCAAGCTTGACGAGCTCGATCCCGAGCTCGAGTCAGGTTAAAAAACATCAAGCTCAAGCTCAAGCCTGATATTTTATGCCAAACTCGGCTCGGCTCGGCTCGTTTGCAGCCCTACTTGGAACAGCATCACTAACCTGTCCCTGTTGTATTATTATGACAAGTATTTCAA